>CM077669.1:436965206-438442706 GCA_039707655.1 Elymus sibiricus | reverse complement strand
TCCATCCCCAATGGCTAACAAGCCATGGTGCCTCCCGCCACCAGATATCATCACCAGATCTAGATCAAGAGGTTGCTGGCTCGGGTTAAACTCCGGCCCTTTCCTCACCTTCCCCTCGTCTCTGTACCTCACAAGCTTGTTGTGGGAGGCGCGGTTGCTGAATTTCTGTGGATCATCGAGGTCAGACTCAGAGAATGCCTTGGCCTTCTTGTACGAGGCAGTATTGGACATGGCATAGAGGTCGAACAGCTCTAGCACTGGAGCCTTGTTGTGCCGCGCCTAAAAGAGAGGAACAGTGTATTAGTTAAGGGCTCAAGCTAGCATGAAGAATGAATTTGCATGAATCATGAAGCAAACCACATACCCAGTTTTCCCCGAACCCACGTAGGTTGACGCTGCCTAGATGGTGTGGGACACCTTTCATTTGGGCACGCTTCTCCTTTGCACCGTCGTGGACGTTGCGCCATTGGGGAGTGCACCACTCATCCACCAACGCCTCCCAACAGTCCATCCTATCCGCACACCATCTCGGGGGCACCTAAGTTAAGCAAGAGAAATTTGAGCGCTACGCATACGAATCAAATCAAGGAACTAAGTACAAGGCCTTAAGAATAGGTAATTACCTTCATGTACTTCTCCTTACTCAGATAGTTGAGGCGGCACTTCTCTTTTTTCCTCCGAATACCAGTCGAGGCGTAGTAGTCTCGAATAGCCTGCGTCCGAGCCTCGTGCCGAAAGTTTTGAAGTAGGCGCCTGCACTCGTTGCCGATAACCCGAGCCGCGGCCTCCTCCTGTCCCTCAGCACACCTGTAGAAGGTCTGCAATCAAACAAGAAAACACGGATTAGTACAATCACTAGGGTTGCCAATCAAAGAAGAAAACACAACGTAGACGGCAAAGGAGAAATTACCCAAAACGTCTGGATCACAATGTCGGCGACCGTGTGGCACTCGACATCGCCGATCCTATGCCCCGGTGGGGCCGGGGCAGCCAAGTAGTGCTCCCAGGTCATTCCTAGCTCTGGAACCCGGCCCTCACCGGGCAACGTGACCCACCCCGGGAAACGTGAAGACAAAAGGTTAAAAAAGAGTAAATGCACTTACTTCTCCCCCTGCGGCGCAATCAACCACCTCTGGTCGGGGGTCGCCGGGGTGGGCGGGAGCTTTGTACCACCACGCTGGTAGACTTTGCGCCCCTCAACCCACTCACTCTCGCTATAGCTATCAGAACTATAGCCACCCTCAGCACGGCCACTCGACGAGCCTGCACCTGGGTTCTGTTGCGACTCAGCGTGATCCCCAGTCTCGTGGGATGAAGGCTCGGCGGCCCGACGCTCGTCGGCCCCAGGCTCGTCGGCCGTAGGCGTGTCTGTCGTAGCCTCGTCTGTCGTAGGCTCGTCGGCCTGAGGCTCGTGGACCGGAGTCCGAGACGGCTGCACCTCAGGCTGCTCCATCTCAGACGGAGCACTCCTGTGGTCGGGTGAATCAGCTGGGGGTGGCGGCGAGGAAGGCGTAGTATCAGCCTTCCTACCTCTCCCGCCGCCACGTCCACCTCTACCAACCTTCTTCCCCCCCCCCCCCCCCCCCCGACCTCTCCCGGTCGAAGAAGAAGCGCCCGCCGGTGTCTGCATACTGAGATCCAGCGCTCTCCGGAGGTGGTGGGGTGGGATGGAAGTACCCCTCCCACCACGCGCCGAGGAAGGAGCCTCGGAGCGCTCTCGACCCGCGCCCACCATCTGTCAACACCTGCAATGACAAAGAGTAAACGAAGTTAGTACAACATTAAAAAAATGAATACCTGACATGAATATAATTTAAGTGTATCATCATCATGAACATAATAAAAAATTGAATACCTAACATGAACCAATTAATAATATATATGTACATAATAATAATTGAATACCTGACATGAACTATAATATTAATCTTCATCGTCATCATTAATAAATGCATCATCATCGTCTATATATGCTTCGGGGTCAATAAATGCATCATCATCATCACTATCAGTAATGACGTGCTCATCATCATCATCAATAAATGCATCAACATGTGGAAGGCCTCCTGTACGTAATCGGTCAAGCATTGACAGGTCATCCGCAGCAATAACCTCTTCTTGTTCCGGCTCTTCTTGTTCCGGTTCAGGCTCGGATTCACTGCCGCTGTCTACTTCAATGTTCTGAGGTGAAGTAGAGCGGTTCTTGAAACGTTTTTGGAAAAGACCTGTTTCTTGGAAGAATTCTCCTTCATATGTGTCTGGGTTAATGTGAGGTTCATAATCCTCTTCATTGGGGGGAGGTGGTCTAACATGTGGCGGCACTTCATAAATGACATCCCAACCTTTGAGATTTGGATCACTTTGGCAGGCCCACGGTAGATAGAAAACTTGGGTTGCCTGTTGAGCCGTAATATAGACATCGGGAACATCCAAATGGGTGCTTTGTTTGATTTCGACTAGCCCTAGATGTTCATGAGTCCTTCTAGTCTCCTTCGGCTGGAACCAATAACATTTGAAGACTACGACTTTCGGTGGGTTTGCACCATAGAATAGAAGTTCATAAATTGATTCAACTCTTCCATAATACTCGGTACCTCCTTCGCCGATAGCAGAGACACAACAATTTGTAGACTTTCGGTTGGCCATAGATAGCTCTTTGCCATAGGTACGAAAGCGATACCCGTTGATGTCGTATTTGTCAAATGAACGGACCTTATAGTCAAAACCATTTGCGACTTGTCTCAATTCAGAGTCCATAGACTCTGCATTAGCCTACAAGTTTAATACGAAAGGATTGTTGCATTAGCCGCAAACTAGACGAAGAAATGAAATGGTCTAATGGAAATTACCGTTTGTTTGAACCAAGAGATGAAACCGGGATAGCCTCCTACATGCTTTGCCAGAAGCTCATACTCTTCGATGGAATCCTTTTGGATCACCGCTCCATCCGAGAATTTGGCGACGTATCGACTGTATCACATATCCGGGAATAAGAGCATTTCAAAGGAATTAGAAGTTGCGAAACAATGTACCGAGAACTTACTCGATGTACGGCCCCACTTCTGTTAGGTTGTTGAAGATATACAACGAAATGGTCCGCCATTCTTCGACATCCAACGGTATTGCTTTCGAAGCACCGGCTGGTGCGAGGTTCCCTTTGAATAGGCTGAGGTTGGATCGACCTTTTTCACGGTCGCCATCATTGTACCGAGGCTTCGGATTATGCAAATGACGATTCTTGGCTTTGTAGTGTGCTGTCACGAAGTTTGCGGCCTCCTCAGTAATGAATGCCTCGGCCATCGATGCTTCAATTCTACGTTTATTTTTACATTTTGCTCGAAGCGTCTTCTGCATCCTCTCAGTTGCGAAGCACCAACGATTTTGCACGGGCCCCCCCAATCTTGCCTCGGTCGGGAGATGCAAAATCAAATGCTGCATTGGATTAAAGAATCCCGGTGGAAAGATCTTTTCTAACTTGCAGATCAACTCCGGCGCCAACTCTTCCAGTTCGTCTAGCACGTCAGGCGATAGTTCTTTCGCACAAAGAGCACGGAAGAAATAGCTCAGCTCTGCCAGTACTAGCCATTCATCCTCAGGGATAAAGCCACGCAACATCACCGGCATTACCCGCTCAAGCCATATGTGCCAATCATGACTCTTCATACCAAATATTTTCAATTTGTCAAGACTCGCTCCCCTCTTTAGATTCGTTGCATACCCATCGGGGAACATCAACTGCATTTTCACCCACAAGATCATTTCCCTCATAGCTGGCCTTCCAAGATTGAACCATGCCTTTGGCTTCCTCCAGTTCTTCTTTTCTTTCGGTTGTCGCATGTTTTGTAACGGTCTATCACATAGAGCCTCTTGATCGACTCTAGCCTTAGGGTTATCCTTTGACTTCCCCTCTATGCCGAACAATGTACCAAAAAGGGCCTCGGCGATATTCTTTTCAGTGTGCATCACGTCGATGTTGTGTGGGCAAATGAGGTCTTTAAAGTAAGGCAGATCCCACAAGCATATCTTGTGAGTCCAGGCGTGTTCCGAATTATACCCTTTGAAATATCCTGGACGCTCTGGATTAGGCTCGAGAGCGTTTAACTGATCCAGGGCCTGTTGGCCTGTCAATGCAGGTGGTGCAGAGTTTTTGACAACTCTACCTTTCATGAAATTTTTCTTGTCTTTTCTGAACTTATGGCCAGGATCCAGGAACTGTCTATGCAAGTCGAAGCAAGAATACTTGCGACCCGCCTGCAGCCAACGGAACTGAAGAGCTGCCTTGCATGTGGGGCACGGGAACCTTCCATGCACACACCAGCCAACGAATAGCGCATACGCCGGCAAGTCATGCGTCGAGTACATGTACCACACATGCATTTTGAAGTTTTGTTTTGTAGCGGCGTCATATGTCTTGATCCCATTATCCCAAGCTTCTTGCAATTCATCCTTAAGCGGCTGCATGTACACATTCATATTCTTCCCCGGATAGTTGGGCCCTGGAATTATCAACGTCAAGAAAATGTTCTTTCTTTTCATAATCTCTCCGGGGGGGAGATTGAGTGGAATGTCAAATACAGGCCAGCAACTGTATTGGGTTGCCGTCATACCAAACACTTGGAACCCATCCGTGCTGATGGCGACTCGAGGATGCCTTGGATCTGCCGCTTTGTCCTTATGTAAAGCATCGAAGTGCTTCCACGCAAAAGCGTCTGAAGTGTGTCCCAACATCAGATTCCCATCTGCATCTAGTTCGGTTCTTTTGCCCAATTTATGCCACGTCATCTGTCTGGCCGTATCTTCGACCATGAAAAGACGTTGAAGTCTTGGTATGATTGGCATATACCGAAGAACATTAACTGGGATTTTGGTCTGACTCTTCTCACCCATACCGTTGTCTACCACAACATACCTGGAAGACTTGCAAATGGGACAATAGTTGAAGCCCGCATACTCAAGCCTAAATAAGGCACATCCATTCTCACAGGCATCTATCTTCTCATAGGGCATCTTAAGCGCACGTAGGATTTTGTCCGACTGGTACAGGTTTGCTGGCAATACATGGCCTTTGGGTAGAAAGCGTCCAAATATCGTCATCATCGCGTCGTAGCATTCTCTGCCCAGGTTGAACTGAGCCTTGAGAGCCATTACTTGCGCGATGGCATCCAGCTGACAAAGCTCAGTGTGCTCGTGGAGAGGACGTTTTGAAGACTCCAACATTTCATAGAAGGCCTTTGCAGATTCCTCCATCTCATCGTCCGAATCCCGAGCATCATCAAAGTCTTGCACCATGTCTTCGATCCCGGTACCATGCTCGTCGGTGCGACGACGAACCACCTCAGCTCTGGCACGTTGGGCAGACTCACCATGAAATCTTCACACCATATAATCAGTCGTAAAACCCCACTTCAGCAAGAGTTTACCCATTTCATCCCGTGTCCACTTTTTATGGTTGTCGCACCGGACACAGGGGCACCAGTTTGTTTCCTGTCCATTTGCAAATGCGGCTCTCACAAACCCCTTGGTTTTTCTTAGCCATTCATGGGTCATGTCTTTCTGACTAGTGTGACCGGTGTACATCCACTCACGATCACTCATCTTGCCTAGCTACTGGACACACAAGAAATATATACATAATTCAGCAAACCATATTCATCAGTTAATAGAGTTTGTCAGTTTTATTACGTCCATGCAACCTAGACGCTAGTAGGTAAAGATAGGTCCTAATCCCACCCGAGTATGTGTAGATTGGGTTCGTTTTCCCATGCTCTGCTCCGGATCCGACGCAAAATTTCGGCAGCACCTCCCCGCTGTTCTCCTGATACACGTCTCGGCAATAAGCAGAGAGGATGTGTACCCGGAGAACAACAGGGAGGCACTGACGAAATTCTGCATCGGATCCGGAGCAGAGCATATGGGAAAACGAACCCAATCTACACATACTCGGGCTGTCCATGGATAACGTTGGACAATTCGAAAGAATCACGGTTATAAATATGCAAATGCATGCATATTTATAGATGTAACCCTTTCGAACGGGAGACGCATAGTGGTCACGCATACTGATGATTGACACCTATAGCTAGCAAGTTTCATCGGCACGAAGACCGGAACAGAGCAAATGAAGGGGGGAGGAGGAGATGTCATTTGTGCTCACCCACGAACGCAGGGGCGGAGCTCGTCGAACGCACGGGGAGGTCGTCGAACACCAGACCCTCGCAGCCCCGAAAGAACTGCACATTTAAATCCACCCGATCAACACAAATATATATGATGTTTTTCTTAACAAAATCGGGAAATATACTTCCTAACTCATAATTCACAAATATATGACCCCGTCGGCCTCTGGAAGGCCGAAGAGCACCTTTTCGGTCAACAGGAGGCCGAAGATGTGTCGGGGGTCAGGGCTCTCGTGTCTGGGTGGCGTGGTGTCGGGGTGTCGTGGTGTCAGGGTGTCGTGTCGGGGTCGGGGTGTCGGGGGGTGTCGTGTCTGGGTGTCGTGGTGTCGGGGTGTCAGGGGTGTCGGGGTGTCGGGGTCGGGGTGTCGTGTCGGTGTCGGGGTGTCGGGGGGTGTCGTGTCTGGGTGTCGTGGTGTCGGGGTGTTAGGGGTGTCGGGGTCGGGGTGTCGTGTCGGGGTCGGGGTGCCGTGTCGGTGTCGGGGTGTCGGGTCGGGGTCGGGGTGCCGTGTCGGGGTCGGGATCGAGGTCGGGGTGTCGGGGTCGGCGTGTCGGGTCGTTGTCGGGTTGGGGTCGGGGTCGAGGTGCCGTGTCGGGGTCGGGATTGAGGTCGGGGTGTCGGGGTCGGCGTGTCGGGTCGTTGTCGGGTTGGGGTCGGGGTCGAGGTGCCGTGTCGGGGTCGGGGTTTTTCCTCTTTTTTTCTTTTTTTCTTCTTCCTCTTCTTCCTCTTCTTTCTTTTCTTCCTTTTCTTCCTTTTTTTTCCTTCTTCTTCTTCTTCTTCCTCCTTTCCTTTTTCCTCGTCTTCTTCTCCTCCTCTCCTCTTTTTTCTTCTTCTTCTTCCTCTTCTTCTTTTTTCTTCTCCTCCTCCTCCTCTTATTCTTCTTCCTTTCCTTTTTTCCTCTTCTTCTTCTCCTCCTCTCCTCTTTTTTTCTTCTTCTTCTTCTTCTTTTTTCTTCTCCTCCTCCTCTTCTTCTGTTTCTTCTTATTATTATTATTTTTTGTTCTTTTTCTTTTTTCTTTTTCCTTTTTTTCCTTCTTCTTTTCTTCTTTTTTTTCTTCTAGGTTTTTTCTTTTCTTCTTTTCTATCTAAGTTTTTTCTACCTAATATTAACTAACTAATATGAACTAATAACTAACTAATATAAACTAACTAAATGAACTAATAAAAACAGAAAAAAAAACAGGAAAAAAACAAAAAAGGGGGGAATGGTGGAGCTCACCGGAGGGTGGTCGAGGCGGCGGCGCTGGGGAGGAGGGGGGCGGCGGCGGTCGGCGGGAAGGAGGGGGTCGGCGGGGGTCGGCGGGGAGGAGGGGGTCGGCGGGGAGGGGGCGGCGGCGGCGCTGTGGAGGAGGGAAGGGGGCGGCGGCGGCACTGTGGAGGAGGGGAGGGGGCGGCGGCGGCGCTGTGGAGGAGGGGAGGGGACGGCGGCGGGGAGGAGGGGGGCGGCGGGGGTCGGCGGGGAGGAGGGGGTCGGCGGAGAGGGGGCGGCGGCGGCGCGCAGAGACAGAGAGAGAGAGATGTGAGAGAGAGGGGGGGGTTTGGGCGCGGGGGGCGAAAATTAAGCCCCCCTCTTTACCGTCTGCTGGCAAACGGCAAAGAATTCTTTGCCGTCTGCCAGCAGACGGCAAAGAGGGGGGCCGTTAGCCCGTCCCCGCCGTTACACTGTGGGGCCCCCCTCACCTCTTTGCCGTCTGCTGGCAAACGGCAAAGAGTTCTTTGCCGTCTGCCAGCAGACGGCAAAGAAGTGGCCCGTGTGACCTAGCCAACGCAGTACCCCGTGGGCCCCACTTTGGTCTTTGCCGTCTGCTGGCAGACGGCAAAGAACTCTTTGCCATCTGCCAGCAGACGGCAAAGAAGTGCAGATGGCAAAGAGCCTCTTTGCCATCAGTATGTTCTTTGCCGTCTGCTTTATAAAAGCAGACGGCAAAGAGCCTCTTTGCCATCTTCCAGCAGACGGCAAAGAGCTGGCAGATGGCAAAGTCCCTGATTCCAGAGGTGCAAGAGCACTTCACTCCCCGGCAACGGCGCTAGAAAAGAGTCTTGATGACCCACAAGCATAGGGGATCAATAGTAGTCCTTTCGATAAGTAAGAGTGTTGAACCCAACGAGGAGCAGAAGGAAATGACAAGCGGTTTTCAGCAAGGTAATTTCTGCAAGCACTGAAATTGTAGGTAACCGATAGTTTGATAGCAAGACAATTGGTAACGAGCAAGTAACGGTAACGGTAAATAAGGTGCAGCAAGCTAGCCCAATCCTTTTGTGGCAAAGGACAGGCCAGAACAATCTCTAGTAATAGGCGAAGTGTTCTTGAGGGTACACGGGAATTTCATCTAGTCACTTTTATCATGTTGGTTTGATTTGTGTTCGCTACTTTGATAATTTGATATGTGGGTGGACCGATGCTTGGGTGCTGTTCTTACTTGAACAACCTCCCACTTATGATTAACCCCCTCGCAAGCATCCGCAACTATGAGAAAAGTATTAAGATAAAATCTAACCATAGCATTAAACGTTTGGGTCCAAATCAGCCCCTTACGAAGTAGCGCATAAACTAGGGTTTAAGCTTCTGTCACGCTAGCAACCCATCATCTAATAACTACTCCACAATGCATTCCCTTAGGCCCATGAATGGTGAAGTGTCATGTAGTCTACGTTCACATGACACCACTAAGGGAATCACAACATGCATATCATCAAAATATCGAACACATATCAAATTCACATAATTACTTGCAACATGACTTCTCCCGTGACCTCAAGAACAAAGGTAACTACTCACAAATAATAATCATGCTCAATATCAGAGAGGTATTAAATAGCAAAATGGATCTGAACATATAATCTTCCACCAAATAAACCATATAGTAATCAACTACACACGGTAATCAACACTACTAGTCACCCACAGGTACCAATCTGAGGTTCCGGTACAAAGATTGAACACAAGAGATGAACTAGGGTTTGAGAGGAGATGGAGTTGTTGAAGATGTTGATGAAGATTGGCCTCCCAAAGATGAGAGGGGTGTTGGTGATGACGATGGCTTCTATTTCCCCCTCCGGGAGGGAAGTTCCTCCGACGGAATCGCTCCGCCGGAGGGCAAAAGTGCTCGTGCCCAAGTTCTGCCTCGAGGTGGCGGCGCTTCGTCCCGAAAGTCCTCCTCTTATTTTTTCCAGGTTAAAAGTGAATTTATACCAGAAGATGGGCACCGGAGATGGGCCGAGGAGGGCACAACCCACCAGGGCTCGCGCAGGGAGGGCTGGCGCGCCCTGGTGTCTTGTGCCCACCAGGGTAGCCCCTTCCGGTAGTTTTTTGCTCCAGTAATTTTTATTTATTCCAAAAATAATCTCCGTAAAATTTCAGCTTCATTGGAGTTGTGGAGAATAGGTATCTCTGATGTGCTTTTCTTGGGTCCAGAATTCCAGCTGTCGGTATTCTCCCTCTTTGTGTAAACCTTGCATATTGTGAGATAAAAGGCATTATTATTCAACAAAACATAATAAATAACAGTAGGAAATCATGATGCAAAATGGATGTATCAGCAGCTTGGCTAGATTATGCAGCAATCGTTGTCCTTGATGCAGCCCCAGCTGCCCTTTTAGCAACATCAGATGAAGTTCTGGGTGCAGCAGCAGCAGATGCAGTTCCCCTAGGAGCAGCAGCAGCAGCAGATGGAGTTCCCCTGGGAGCAGCAACAGCATATCCAGTTCCACAAGTTGGAGCATTTGGAGTAGCAGAAACAAAGGGGCCAGTGGGAGCATTTGGAGCAGCAAAAGCATCAGGGGGTGCAGATGTTGTGGATATGATTCTTTGTTCTCCTGCATTAAGAATAGACATAAGAAAACAAGTATAGCAAACAGTGATGCATAGAAAGAAAATTTAGACTCTATAAGTACCTGGTGCATGTTTTTCCTTGTCTGAAACTTAGTCTTTAAACTATCACCACGGTTTTTCCACGTGTGCCCTTGCTTATTGCAATTGCTGCATTTTATTGTTCCCATCCTTAATGTATCTTTAGGAGCAGGCACTTCAAATTGTCCCTTCCTCCTTGTTGTTTGCTTCTTTACCTTCTTCTCCCTGGATACTGGTGGCTCTATATCTGGTGTGTTAGTGTCTGGCCAAAATTCAGGCCTTGGAACAGGATAAATGATATGCTTGTAAGCTTCCTTGTACATTTCCTTCTTGAAGAATGCACTGACATAATCTTCAGGATGCACTTTAATCTTCTGCATTGCTGTAATTGCATGGTGACAAGGTGATCTAGTCATGTCCCACCTCCTGCAGGAGTAGCTGTGTTGATCCAGGTTCACACAGTAGGTGTTCTCACCACTAGTGACTTGCCACAAGTTAGGGCCAACCATGACAGCACCACAGTACTTGGCCCACTTTTTGGACTCCTCTAGCTTGTCCATGTAATGTGGTGTTATCTCCCATCTACAACTCTCTGTTTTCTCTCTAATACCTTGGTACTTCACCATTAATTTTGTCCTGATCCCTTCAAACATAGTCTTAATTGGCTTAGACCTAACATCTAGGATCATCTTGTTGAAAACCTCACTGAGGTTGTTAACCACCAAATCTGTTTTGCCGACATGATCCATTGCATATCTAGCCCAACACTCTATAGGGATGCCATTTAACCACATGTAAGCAGGTTCAGAAGCTACTTTCAAAGTTTCCATTCTAGCATCATGACCATGTTTGGTGTAAGAATGACTAGCTTTGTCGATATGTTTTTTCAGTTCTTCTGCTCTAAACCCAGCTAACTGAATGTTGGCATAGATATGTCTAAGGAAATATCTTTGTGGGGACTGTGGGAATACCTCATTTATTGCTTTAAGAAGACCCTGTTTTTACAATAAATACTAATTAAATATGTTTGTTTTTGTGTTCAACTAATTATAAATGCACTACATAATAGAAGATGAGTAGGGTAAATACCTTCTGTCTGTCAGAAATGATTGTGTAGTTTCCAAACTTCTTGCCTGTGCCAATGCACACTCTGAGCTGATTAAGAAACCAACCCTAGCTGTCACCATCCTCTTTGTCAACAATCCCAATGCTATTGGGAAGATATTGTTGTTCCCATCCCTACCTGTTGCAGCCAATATATGTTTTCTAGTGGACAACTTTATGAAGCAACCATCAAGTCCTGCATATTCAAGCAATAATATAATGTTCAATTGCATGGGACATTTGCACAAACATGTATTTAAAACTATAACAGAAACTCACCTATGAAAGGCCTGCAACCATTTAGGAATCCATCTTTAGAAGCTTGTAGACAGTAGAACATGTACTTGAACCTGGGTGTTGGTGCTTTGTTCAGTGGGTCCTCAAAAGTTGTCACTATGCACCTGCTACCAGGGTTTGTGTCAAGCACACATTGCAGGTAGTCTCTCAGCCTCAAATACTGCTCTCTATGGTCATTGCACAACATCAACAGCCATTAGCCTTGCCCTATAGGCTAAACTCCTAGGAACATGAACCCCCAAACTTCTTATTTGTATGTTTCATAATTGTCTCAACATTTCCCTTAACATTTGTTCTCACAGTGTCCTCCACAGCTTGTGCAACCCATTATGCAGTAACCTTGGTGCTCTCTCCACTAGCACCACAAGTGTGATGCATGTGGCACTTCTTGATTGTGAATGTGTCTTCATGAGCTACTTTGGAAGCAGTCATGAAGAACTCACAACCATTATTTCTATCTGGGCACCAAACAATAACCCTTTTGGGTTCATTCCTATGACACTGGAAGTTTCTCAGTGTCCTAACATGATAGTTCCTAAGTGCATGTCTGAACTCAACTACATTAGTGAAACAAAGGTCCTTGCACAACTGCTCATGTGCATCAGGGAGAAGAGGGTCATACCAGGTCCTTTCCTTCTTCTTTTTCAATCTTCTCTTCCTGCCACTAGGTAGTACTGGCACATCATCATCTGGATCAGATATATCACCTGGGAAGCAAACTCCATCCTGGTCAGGCACAAAATCTTCAAACTTGGGAATTTCTGGCTCATTGTGTGCTTTGTTGGTGGGCCCTGGGTTTTTTACAGGCTTAAGTTTTTTTAGCCTTGCTCTGGTAGCACTACTTCCTCCTCACTATCATCCTTGTTCTCCTCCTCCCAAAACTCAGAAACATAACTATGTCCTTCAAACTCTGGTCTTTCTTGTGCAAATTCCTCTTCATTCAAATCATATTGTTCTCCTGTCTTCCAAGCCTTGTAAGACAATTTTTTCCCAGTGTAATCGCATCTATCAATCTCAAATAAGTCTGAAGATGATCTGTCCATCTCATCTTCTTCTTCATCAATGTGTTCTTCTGCAACAGCAACATCTCTAATATAGCTTCTTCAGTGTTCAAGTTGCAACTCTGTTGGGTGTTAATATTGGCTTCAAGAGGGTGAACAACACCATCTTGTGATAAACTTAAAGTATAACCAGGACCCCCTATTGGGCTGCCTATTGGAACATGTTCTTCACAAAAAATTGCCCCCTGTTGAGTTCATAATCTCTATCATTAGTTTTGGCCACTATGATATTCAAGATTGTATAATCTGAGTGGTCAATCATTTCCTCTATTGCATCTTGACTATCAAGAAGGAATAAACCTTCCATACCAATTCCTTGATCTTTCACATCGTACATGTAGTCATCTGAACCATAACCTTCTTCAGTCTCAATCAGTGCTATCAAATTCGGAAATGATATGTCTGAAAGGCACACTGTTCTTTCCATGTTGTCCCTCCCCTGGAAATGCAGCCTAACCTCCCAAATGTCATCATTTAGCCTATTTTAAATAAACTAGTTAGTGAGTTCTCAAGGTAAACTAGCATGAATATCAAAGTTAACGGAATATCAAACTTAACTGAATATCATAGTTAACTGAATATCAGACTTAACTGAATATAATAGCTAACTGAATATCAAACTTAATTGAATATCATAGCTAACTGAAAATCATAGTTAACTGAATATCAAACTTAACTAAATATCATAGTTAACTGAATATCAAACTTAACTGAATATCAACACTTAAGTGAATATCAAACTTAACTGGATATCAAACTTAACTGAATATCATAGTTAACTGAATATCAAACTTAACTGAATACCAAAACTTAAGTGAATATCAAACTTAACTGAATATCAAATTTAACTAAATATCATAGTTAACTGGATATCAAACTTAACTAAATATCATAGTTAACTGGATATCAAACTTAACTGAATATCAAAACTTAAGTGAATATCATAGTTAACTGGATATCAAACTTAACTAAATATCATAGTTAACTGAATATCAAACTTAACTGAATATCAAACTTAACTGAATATCAAAACTTAGTTGAATATCAAATTAGTTAAGCACTACAGCTTCATCACTTCTAACAGCTAAATCATTACATTGTACATCTAATTCTATAACCAAAGTGAAACAGAAGAAGAAGAGGAACTAAGCTAACTTACTCAACGCCATCAAATGTTGAAGCCCGGTGGTGGGAGCCCGAGGGATCCGTGGCCACGGCAGCAGCCGGAGCCTTTGCCGCTCTGTACTCCAGCGATGGCTCCTGGTTCGTCGATGGAGAGGGCGCAGCTGTGGGCTTTGGGACGCAGAAGGTGTAGCCAGTGAAGGCTCTGGCGATGTAGGCTTTTAGGGCGTCAGCGGTGTGGCCTGTCGCGGTGGCTGCGTCGCGAAGCTGCCGCTGCCGAGCCAATTGTCCACTTTGGAATACTCGCCGGCCTCTCCGATGGTGTCGTCGCCATTGACAGACTCGCCGCCGTCGACGGGTTTCGCCGCCTAGGTCAGAGGGAGAGTGAGGCGAGCGGGTGAGAGAGTGAAAGATGGAGGGGAGTGTCTCGGCTGGATCCGGTCGGACCATACCGCGCGCGCCCTAACAGCCGTTATAACGCGCGCCGTTAGATTTGCCCGACGTGGACCTGATGTGCAGGCCCGTCTTGTCATAATTTCACTTAGAACGTATCAGTTCGGCAACTTGGGTTTTTTGGAACAGCCAGCCAATTTTGTGGTAGTTTTTTAAACAATCAAAAAAAGTGATAGTTTCCGTTACCCTAACCTATAAATTGGTAGTTTCATGCTATTTACTCCGTTTTTCTTACAGGCGCTCGTGTGTCCGTATTCCTGTCATGCTACTTACGCGTCCATATTCCATTAGTGCCATGCTCAGAGTGCGAATTTTTGGAGGTCGGGCTCCATGGAGCCCTTTTTCTCAAAATCTTCGAAAATGATATTTCCGAGTTTCAAAAAAATTCAAAAAAAATCCCATGAAAACTTATACATATTCATGACGGATCTGAAATTTTTCGTTGAAAAATATTAAGATTTGCATGTTGTGCAAAAAAGACAAAATCTAGGCCCAACAACAAAAACAAACTGGCCCATTTTCATTTACGTATTTGTTTTTTTTGTACGCCACGTATGAAACTATATTGTTCTGAAAATCTAGGCGTACACAAAAAAACAAATACGTAAATGAAAATGGACCAGTTTGTTTTTTGTTGTTGGGCCTAGATTTTGTCTTTTTTTGCACAACATGCAAATCATAATATTTTTGAACGAAAATTTTCAGATCTGTCATGAATATGTATAAGTTTTCATGGGATTTTTTTTTTAGTTTTTTTAAACTCGGAAATATCATTTTTGAAGATTTTGAGAAAAAGGCCTCCCTCTCGAAACAGGCTTTCGCCCCGCTTTATAGATAAAGCAATCGTCCATACAACCGAGTCTCAACCATAGTCAGAAAACGAAACTGCTGGGGCCACAGCACAAGCATGCCCAAGAAAAGAAAAAAGAAACATAAAAGGCCACCAGGGGCAAGCTAAGAAGTAGACGAACGGTCGGAGAGCCGGCGTGCGGAAGACAGCAGAGCGTCAAGATAGAGCTGAAGCCGGTCACGGTCTCTCGGTCTAGCAAGCGGATGCCAGTGCTACAAGAAGGCAAGAAATTTGAAGAACGAGTCAGAAGCACGCCGCGGGAAGACCCGCTCAATCACCATCTTATTGCGAGTAGTCCAAAGAGTCCACGTCATAGCCGCGAAGATGAGCCAGAACAGTCGGCGCTTACGGCCAACCTGAGTGGCCCTTACCTGCAGAAATTCTGCAAGGTCTTGAGCCTCCCACTCCGGCCCAAGGGCCTCACGAACAAAGCACCAAAGTGCCTGCACTGCTACGCAAGAGAACATAATGTGCGTTCCCGTTTCTGGGACGCGGCAAAGGGGACAAAGGCCATTGCCCGGACCATGGCGTTTAAGCACCTCGGTCCCCGAAGGTAAGCAATCTCGCAAAAGCTGCCACACGAAAATCTTGATCTTAAGGGGCATCGGCGCCTTCCACAATGGGGATAGCCACTGGAGAACCGGCAGTCGACACAACGCCTGATAAGCCGAACTAACGGAGAATTCTCCCGAAGGAGAGAGACTCCAATAGATAGTGTCAGGATCCTGGGACAAAGGAAGAGGGACTACTTCCCTCAGGTTTGCCCATTCCTGCACCTCTTCAGGCCCGAATGAGCGGCGGAACGCAATGTTCCATCCCTCATCCACAGCAGCCGCAGAGACAAGAACAGCCGGGTCGTCACAAATCGCAAAGAGCCTCGGAAACCGAATACGGAGTGGCTCCCCATCAAGCCAGGGGTCCAACCAAAACTGGGTCCCAAACCCATTGCCAACCGAGAACCGCAAACCCAGCCTAATCTCTTCCTTGATGGCCTGGATAGACTTCCAGAACTGGGACCCAGCCGAGTGAGAGCAAGTCAAGAGGGGTTGGCCCTGCAAGTACTTGGACTCAATCAGCTGCAGCCACAGACCCCCATCACCCCGCAAGATCCGCCAAACCCAATGAAGCATGAGGGCAATGTTCATGCGGCGGGACGTCGGGATGCCTAACCCACCCCGGTCCTTAGGCAGGCATATGTCAAGCCATTTCACCATATGGTACTTAGGCCAACCATCTCCCGCTTGCCAGAAGAACCTAGCCAGCTCCTTGTCAAAGGAGCTATGCACACCTTCGGGCAGGATGTACATCCCCATCATATACATGGGGAGGCTGGCGAGGTTAGAGCAAATGAGAACAGATTTGCTTCCTTTAGATGTAAACCTACCGCACCAGGGCTCCACACGGGACGCTACTCGACCCACAAGCGGATCATACCCACTCACCAAGATCCTGGACTCAGCCATGGGCATCCCCAGGTAAGATATGGGGAAGGAAGCCAACCTACAATTGAGGTTATCCGCAATCCTCTGCTGCTCAAGCTCCGAGTAGCCAAGGACCACAACCTCGCTCTTGTCAAAGTTAATCTTAAGTCCAGACATTTCCTCAAAGCAGAGCAGGAGGAACTTAAGATTAACAATGTCCGAATCCGAACCTTCCACCATAATCATGGTGTCATCCGCATACTGCAAGTGGGTGACACCCCCACCCGGGATGAGATGACTAACCACACCCTTAAGGTGGCCGGCCAACTTGGCCTTATCTAGGATGCCCGCAAGGGCATCAACTGCCAGGTTGAAAAGCAAGGGGGAGACAGGATCCCCCTGCTTCACACCCTTGGACGCCTAGAAGAAGGGACCAACCTCTCCATTGATGTTGATCGCCGTGTTTCCAGATCTAACCATTTGCATGATCCAGGAACACCACCGTTCGTCAAATCCTCTTCTCTGCATTACCAACCTCAAAATGGACCAATCCAGACGGTCATATGCCTTCTGGAAGTCTAATTTAAGGAAGAC
Source organism: Elymus sibiricus (assembly GCA_039707655.1). Classification (NCBI taxonomy): domain Eukaryota; kingdom Viridiplantae; phylum Streptophyta; class Magnoliopsida; order Poales; family Poaceae; genus Elymus; species Elymus sibiricus. The sequence goes on along the minus strand of CM077669.1, from coordinate 438,425,780 downwards.
GCCCTTAAGCCCCTTCGAATCCACCTCGTGGACAATCTCATGAAGGGCCAAAATACCGTCATGGATCCGCCGGCCCTTCAGGAACGCGGTCTGAAGGGGGTGGGCAATCCTCTCCGCCACGGGGGATAACCGGGTCGCGCAAACTTTCGCAAAGATTCGCTCCATCACATTAATCACCGTGATGGGGCGGAATTGCCTAATATCCGTCGCCCCAACTACCTTGGGGATCAGAGATATGACACCATAGTTTATCCTAGCCATATCCAGAGTTCCGATATAAAACTCGTGGAACATGGACATAATGACCGGGCGCAGGACCTCCCAGAATTTCTGGAAGAAAACTACTGGAAGGCCGTCTGGCCCCGGGGCCGAGCTAGCCTGAATAGAGGCAATCGCCCGCCCCACCTCCTCAGGTGAGAAAGGGAGAGTAAGTTCCTCATTCTCAGCATCGGTGACCTGGTCAACAAGCGGCCAAAAGTCATCGCGGAGGGAGACACCTCCACGTGGCTCAGCTGAAAACAACTCCTTATAGAAGGAGTAAATATGGGCGGTGATGTCATCCGGGCTCTCCAGAAGGACATCCCCATCCTAGAGGCAAGGGATGGCACACTTCCTCCTGCGGCCATTGGCTATCGCCTGGAAGTAGGCAGTGTTCGCATCCCCCTTAAGGAGCCAGTTCTGGCCCCCTCGACGCTGCCAAAACAGCTCCTCACTCTTGTAAATATCCATTAGCGAGGCCTCGAGGGAGTATCTCCTAATCCAGTCGTCAGGAGACAGGCCCGGCCCGTCAGCTAGGCCATCCAGCACCTTAATCTGATCCAGCATGGCCCCTTTATGGGCCCGAAGATCGGCACCAAGGTTCGTCCCCCAGCCCTTCATGACTTGTCGTGCCAATTTAGCATAATGGTGCCAGACATCCACAGCACAAAAAACGCGGGGCGGGGCCGCGACCGCCTCTAGCCAGCGGCCGCGAACCGACTCAATGAAACCCGGTTGCTCCAACCAAAATGCCTCAAAATGGAAGCGACGAGGTCTAGGGGGGGCTTCATCCCCCGAGGAAAAGAGCAAGGGGGAATGGTCTGAGCCAATCCGAGTGACTGCCTTGAGTGAGCACAGCGGGAACATTAATTCCCACTGGGCCGACACAAAGACCCGATCCAAAACACTCCGGATGGGGTTCGCCTGCTTATTCATCCACGTGAACCTAGCCCCTACGCGGGCTATCTCACGTAGAGCCAAGTCCGCAATGCAGACGTTAAATAGACGCATGCGGACACGATCAACATTAGGGGAGCTCTTATCCGAAGCCCACCTAATGAGATTGAAGTCCCCAGCCACCACCACCGGAGTGGCGCACCTCTCCACCTTATTCTTCAGCTCGGCAAGGAAGTCAGCAGAGCGCACATGATCCGCAGGACCATAGACGAAGATCACCTCCCAGCTGAGGTGAATTCGTCGGTCGGTGACGGACATGGTAAGGAAGAACTCCCCTCGGTCCATATCCTCAACCGAGAAAGCATCCTCCCTGACCCCAAGCAGGATGCCACCAGATTGCCCCGTAGCAGGCAACCACTGCCAGGTAAACTGGTGGTGGGAAAGCCCCTGGAGCTCGTGCATGCTAAAATCTTGGCGAATCGTCTCTTGAAGCCCCACAATGTCAATCTCTTCTTGCCGCAAATACTCGATGAGCTGCCGACGCCGGCCAGTGAGGCCAAAGCCCCTAATGTTCCAACATAGGAGCTTCATATTGGAACCTCTGGGGAAGGACTAGGCCCCTCAGGCGGGGCCAAACTAGCCCGCCCGGCAATCGCGGGTCGGGGTGACGCCTTCACCGGACGGCCCCGTCGCCCCCGTGTAGGGGGGGCAACAGAGGCCTCCGGTCCCAGGGACGCGGACCTGGAACTAGACCCACACACCTCTATCCGGTGTTCAGTGGGGTTGAGGCACGTGGGAGGCCGCCCCCTCAAAATCCTCACCCGGGGAGGGACTTCGAGGGGCGTGTCATCCACAGTCTCCACAGGGGGCGCCACACCGGCCTCGGCCTCTCTATGGCCAAGGTCGGTGTGCGCCGAGGTGCTGGGGACACCACGTGCATCACGGGCACGGGCCTCCGCCAACGCCCCATCGAGCCTTTCCTTGGCGTAAATAGCCGAGATCTGCTCAAGGATAGGCCCCTTCTCGCCACGAAACACAATGCCACTATCGGTGGCCACCTCTGCCAGATGGGAAAACGGAACGGACCCAAGCACAGAAAAACGAGAACTAGAACCAGAAGGATCAAAAGGGGCGGTGGGAGTACCTGAGGACAGGTCGCGAGCAGCCGCCCGCATAGCCGCCTTCTCCGGGGTCGTCGGGACCCGGCCATCCAGGAGGACCCGGGACTGGCTGAGCCTTGCACTCTGCCGAGCGGCCACCGACGGGGAGGGCCCGCCCCGTAGCTTGGAGCCTGCCGCGGTAGGGGTCACCACGGACAGGTCCAGGCTCGGCGACGGCACTCGGGACGGGGACCCCAAGGCTGGCGAAGGTGAAGACCCCGACGAACTTGTGTAGCAGACCACCCCCGGAGAGCGCGGTGAAGATGGGGGGAGGACGTCCATCCCCACGCTCAAGGAGTCCTCCTCGATCGCCGAAGTGGGGTCGGGCGACACAGCGGGGTGAGTCAGGGCAAGGGTAGCAGCCCCACCCTCCAGCACTGCACGCGACGACGACCCACCCGGACAGGACGACCCCCCTCCAGTGGTGACCGGGCAACGCCGGCGGTCGGACGGGGCCCGCGTGTCCTCCTCATCGTCCCCTGAAGAACTCTCCTCAGATCCATCCCCATTCCCGACCGGCCCATTGTCGGAGTGGGGCGGCGGCGGGAGAGGAGGGACCACCCCCAGCAGGGCCTCAGGCGACTGGGCCCCCAGCTCGAAGGTGAGGTGCTTGCCCTTGGTGCCGAAGTAGAAGATCAGAGACAGGCCGTCTATCTCGTCAGGGACAGGGCACAGGACCTCGATGCGGGCAGGACCATCCCCCTCAAAGGACGCCAAGTCAGCAGAAACCAGCTTACCGACCGGCTCAGAGATCGCCTTGAGGATGTGCGCGAGCTTGCCGCCACGGGGGGCCGACTTGCCGCCCCGCGGCAGCCCATAGACGAGGACCCACGCCCTGGCCAGAGGAGGGATGGGGTCCGGCTCAGACACCGCCTCGCGGATGGAGATCAGGAACTTGTTGAGCGGGCTCCGGATGACGTCGTGGGAGCACACACGAAGGAGCTCGGCAGACGGGAAAGGCACCGAGAAGACGAGCGGAGCAGTCTCGGTCACCTCCCAAGAGAAGTCGGTGTCTCTGAAATCCCCAATGTACGCGGAGAGCTCCGCCTGGATGAGCTCAGCCATGATCAGCAGGGACGACGACACGGTCTGGTCAGGCGCCAGGGTGACCGTCGCCTGATGGGGCCGTGCAGGCTCCTCCTCAATCTCCGCATCGACGTGGTAGAAGCTACCACCCTCCGTCCCATACCCCAGGTAAGCAAGGGTCGTGGGACAGCGGGGGGGCGCCTCGCACTCCGATCGAAAATGCCCCGCACAGCCGCAGTTAATGCACATCGTCTCCTCACGAGTCCGGGGACGGCCAGTGCGGGGGCCAACGGCAGACGGAGCCACCGGGACCTCCTGCTCCGGAGCTCCCGAAGGGGCGGGACTAGCGGCCACCCCCAGAGTCTTCTTCTTCTTGATCTGGGTCACAGCACCCGAGGCTTCAGGGGACCGGCGCGGGGGAGAGAACCTCTGCCGCACAGGGTCACGACGGTCGTCCCCACGGACCGGGTCGGAGTCAAGGGAGACACGAGCCTCATCCACCCGGCGCTCTCCACGCTCAGACGATCCCCCGCGCAGAGCACCCGAGTCACCCGACCCTGACCCCCGGCGGCGCCAATCCCCATCAGAGGGCCGGGTGGCAGAGACGCGCGCAGGTGGCACCTGGGGAGCCGGGACGTCCCGGTCCCGACCCACCGGCGGCGGCCGAGCCTCCAGCTCCGCCCGTAGGGACGCTTCCCGGCCTTGGTCATCCCGCCTCCGCCGCTCAGCATCATGGCGTCGACCATCGCCCGGGGAGCCCGGGAGCGGAAGCCGGGGGTCCCTGGTCGGGTCTCTCGGGGGCGGCGGCCGGTGCAGCGAAGTTCCCGCGTAGGTCTCCGACGACCTCGCCGGACAGCCAGCCTCCCCGCGGTCGCGGCGCGACGACGAGCCAGCGCCAGCATCCGAGCGCGCAGAGGAGCCAGCGGGCAGGGGCCGTTTTGGCCGCGGCTGGCCATCTCCTTCCTCGCGGGCCATGAGAGCCTCCAGGTATGAGCGTGGTCGAGGGAGATCGGAGGAGGACGAGGGAGAGGTGAGCAGAGCGGACGGAGTCAGGGGCGAGGAGGGAGCCGGCGGCGCGATAGGGAAACAGGGGACTGAGCGGGCAACCCTACCCCAACGCGCGACCTCACCCCGGGTTGCAGGCCAGCCGGTACGCGGGTCGGACCCGCCCCGTTGGATCCAGATCCAACGGGCGGGATCGGCATGGGCCAGGCCCCAGGCCCGATTAACCGCATCCACCACCGCTTGTGCCCGCCGCGAGGCCTCCGCCACCTCTTGGGCCGAGAAGCCCCCCAGCCCACCCACGCGCAGCCCACGACGGCCCAAGCTGGTCCAGGCGCCAGCCGGCCCAGCCGCGCCCGACCAGGGCACGCCCGCAGCGGGGTGCGCCGCCGGCAAGGCAGGCAACGGTGGGGCGTCCTCTCCGGGACCGGCGCCGGCAGCACCCGAGTGCAGCGGCTCACCGACGGCAAGGGCACGGCCGGAGGCACCGGACGCCGCCGCGGGGGATAACCCGGGCAGCGCCGCAGGCAGGACCACAGCGGTGGCGGGGCGGACCACGGCGGCCGACCGACGCGGCGGCTGCAGGCCACGCTGACGGGCCCGCCGCGACGACGATCGGCCCCTCGGACGCGCCGGGCGCGCCGCCGCCTAGAAATCCCCCAGTTCGGGCGGGGCAAGCTTCACCGGGAGCTCCACCGGACCATCCCCTTCCTCCTCTTCCACCAAATCAGCCCAGGACACCGACGAGCTCGCTATGCAGAGGGTCGGCCCGCGGCCCCCGGCGGCGACCGGCTCCGGCGCATCCCCGGCGGCCCTCCCGACGCCCATGGCGGCGACGGCCAGGGAGGAGCCGCGTACAGGAGCCGGCGGAGAGGTCAGAACGCCTCAACGGTCGCTAGAGCGCGTCCGTACACAAATTCAAACACTGTCCGGCAAACTCAGAAAAAAGGTCTCCATGGAGCCCGGCCTCCAAAAATTCGCACTCCATGCTCACGTACTAGCTAGCTAGCGTCCCCGGCATGGGCAGCTCTGCGTTGGTAGTGCATGGAATAACAGATGTGGCAACATTGGAAGCTATTGCTTGCCAGGAAGGGTTAGCTCTTGCCCAAGACCTGATGATACAGAGTTTTGTTTTGGCCTCGGACTCCAAGCAGGTTGTTTCAGACATTCAGAAGGCAAGCCAGGGAAGCTATGGAGCAATAATAATGGAGATTAGGCAACGCTTATTACCTTTCAATTGTAATATTACTTTCGAAGGCAGAGCTGCTAATAGTGATGCCGATAGGTTAGCCAAGTTCGCACATTCAATGGATCGGGGTCGTCATCTTTGGTTGGTCGAGCCCCCATGATCCCTTTTGTATCCCACTCAATGTGGGCCTTTGAGCAATAAAAACTTGGTTTAACCCCTCAAAAAAAAAATTAGCGTCCCCGGCTTGTAGTGCCGTGCAGCAGCGCGCAGCTTTGGAAGTGAAATGACATCCGCCTGTACCTCAAAACCAGCGGCGGAGTGGGTGGCTGTTGCATACGAGGGCCGACACACCGTAAGACGAGACGATGATGCTCTGAGAGTGATTTGGCTGCTACGAGCGTCATTGTGAGGCAGTGAGGCAGTGTTGCATGCGACGCTGGACGACGGTCTTTGCGACACCAGGTGCTTCAACGACTGTGGCAATGCTATAAGGCGTGTTGCGATGACCCTGACGATGGCGTGACGACATCCTTAGAATGCCCGTGGTGTGCTTCAACGGCCGCGGCGAGGCTGCGACGGTATCCCGGTTGCTTCGAGGATGTTGTGACGACATGCTTCGACGGCTGCAACGATGCTACGAGGCGTGCAACGACGACCGCGGCGTTAGCACAATGACCTGCTTCGAACACTCGTGGTGTGCTTGCTGCAACGATGTCGCGAGGATATCCCGGTTGCTTCGAGGATGTTGGGACGACATGCTTCGATGGCCGCGGCGATGTTATGAGGCGTGCATCGCGGCGTTGTCACAATGACATACTTCGAACACTTGTGGTGTGCTTCGACGGCTGCAAAGATGGCACGATGGCATGCTTTGACTGCCGCAGTGATGCTACGAGGCTTGTTGGAGCGACCGCGGTGATGACGCGACAACATGCTTCGAACGCCCATGGTGTGCTTCAATGGCCGCGATGACATGCTTCGGCGGCCATGGCGTTGCTGCAATGGCGTGCTTCGAACAGTCGTGGCAATGATGTGCAGCGTGCTTTGAACAGTCGTGGCAATGTTGTGTCATCATGATTCGACAACATCGGGGGATGCTACGACGGAGGCCCGGTTGCTTTGAAGATGCTGCAACGGCGTGTTTCACGGACGTGGCAGTGTTGTGACGACGGCCATGGTTGCTTCGATGATAGTGTGATGGCGTGCTTCGACGGCCGCAGGGATGCGGCGATGGCGGCCAGACTGCTTCAATGATGTTTCGACGGCGTGCTTCGACGCCCACGATGGGTGCTTAAGCAACCACGTGCTTCGAACGATCACAGCGTTGTTGCGAAGACGTGCTTCGACGACCATGGTGATGCGGCGACAGAGGCCCAGCTGCTTCGACGACGCGCCAACAACGTGCTTCCCGGTCGTTACAGTGTTGCGATAATGGCATGGCTGCTTCGACGATCCTACAACAATATTCCAGCGGCTCGGATGATGTTGCGACGGCATATTTCGTGGCCACGGCGGCAGCGAATATGTTAAGGAGGCTACTCAAAACATGCATGGCTAGGGAGTGTTTTGCATGCAGCGGGCATCACCCTAGGTAAAAGAAATGTAGCGATGAATCTGTGACAATATGTGCTGGTGCTATATCCAAGCAACCATGATTCCATAAGCTTGCTAGTACCAAATCCAACACCCACAGTCATAGCCTAAGAAAGTGTTCGAAATACGTTTGGTGCTTGCTATGTGCTTACTAATGAGATCAATTGTAGCATAGCATTACATTATACGTGGCAAAACACTACGTAAGCACTTTAGAATTAAGAAAAAAAGAACATTTAAACACACACGTAGAACACTCACAGCTTCAGGTCCAAGACTGGTTGCTACCACAGCTACGCGGTCTACCTTCACGTTGGGGACAGAGCTCTACGCCACACGATTCTGTGGAAGAGAGTGGATTTTCAGCTCCCGGGTGCCTAGGCACCCTCTATGAACAGTAAAATCAAAAAAAATCTGAAACTTTGCAGCATCAAAGATGATCACAATTTGTAGGTGTTTGCAAGTTTTCATGCCAAAAAACTATTCGAGGAGCTCTACACACGAAAAAGATTTCAGTGCTTGAAGTTTTGAGCACTTTTAGCATTGAAATTTGAAACTCGTTTGTACACCTTTCTCTACATGATATTTTGGCATGTAAACTTGCAAGAACCTACAAACTTTGTTCATCTTTGATGCTGCAAAGTTTCAGATTTTTTTTATTTTTTTTTCTTTTTTTTTTTATTTTACTGTTCATAGAGGGTGCCTAGGCACCCGGGAGCTATCACACCTTTCTCTTGTGTGGAATCGGACGGCCACGGACGCGGTTGACAAAGCCAGGAAATCATCCGACTGTTTTGAAACGTTTTCCATAATTTAACAATTGAAGATAAAACTTTTTCTGTACAAAGGAATACTTTGAATCGGCAGGCTATCCGGAGTCCAAACTCAAAAGTAGGTCTATTTGGAAAGCACGGGTCTCTCCCGATATTTGCGATTGCACTGTGTCCGTTTCAAATACAGTACGTTCGATTCCAGCAGGCACCGGAGGAGAAGCAGAGACCGCCGGCTCGCCGATACCCTAGTCTGACTCGAACTCTCCCGCGGCACCGTAGGGCGTCTACATAAAGCGCACCGACGACCCGCGAATCACCAGCCAGCACCGCCCTAATTGCTTCCCACCACGATCATCTCGGTTCGGAGTACGTACGAGTCGACGCGATCGACGCCATGGATCGGAGCGGACGCAGCGGCGCCAGCAACAACGACAACAACTCCACCGGCCACCAAGACCTCGTCGCCTCGCTCGGCGCGATGGGCCTCGGCAACCCCTCGCCGCAGACACGGGAGCAGCAGATATCGGCGTGGTTGCTGCAGAGGTACGCAGCGCCGCAGGGGCAGCAGTACGGTACGAGTACGAGGGTGTTGATGGAGACAGGGCTCCAGGTTGCGCGGCAGTCCTGGTTGCAGCAGTCACAGCAGCGGGCCTACCAGCGGGAAGAGATGGGCTCATCGAGCGGCGGCGGCGGTGGCTACGTCTCGCCGATCGGCGCCGCCGCAGCGGCCAATAACCCTAGCGCATTGTACGACAACTCGGCAGGCCGCACCTACTTCAGCACGCAGGGCCAGAGCGGTAGCCAGCACCACTTCGTCGCGGCGTCCGGCCCCTCGTGGGCGCAGCAGCCGTGCACTCTGAGCGCCAGCGCCAGCCAGTACCAGCCAGTCGCCTCGCCGGCGGCGGCGAGCTCCAACACCAGCCTGCAGCACCTGTACCAGCAGCAGTACGCCATCTCGAACCAATCCGGCGCCGACGGGTACGCCCGGTCCGTGCCCGATGATGACAAGAACCAAGTAGATCTGAGGCTGAGAGCCATCAGAGCCGCTCAGGCTCAGGCGGGTTATGTGCCGTACAGGGCGGCGCCGGCGGCCCAGACACGGCGTGCCCGGACGCTGGAGGAAACCCGGTCGCGGCTGCTCAAGGGCCCGATCGATCTGCACGTGGCGACGTTCCCCCAGTCCCCCGCGCACGTGCTGAAGCTGCTCCAGGAGGGCGACGACAAGATCCGGCTGAACGTGCTCGCCGGGGTGACGCACCGCATACACGACTTCATGGACAGCAGGGACGGGCACGCGGTGTTTTTGGCGCTGCTGCGCACCTCCGCGGGGCGGGTCGGCGAGGTCAAGGACATGGTGGAGGCCGCCGCCGCCTTCCACTGCAGGCACAAGCTGCTGCCGCTGATGAAGCACGACTACGGGTACGTCGCACCAAACACATTGCTTCTGTCCTAGGCTCCTTCCTACTAGCTACTACGTACTGCTGCAGGATGTACTACGTGCTAATTGGTACATGCATGCAGGGAGGATTGCCTGACGGAGCTCATGGCGGCGGCGGCGCCGTACTCCAACCTGTGCGCGATGCTGGTGGACCGCCTCCTGTTTGAAGGCGTGCTGCTCGACGGCAAGGGGGACCAGGTGCTCCGCAACTGCTTTGCCACCATGAGATACGAGGACACCAAGGTAAGGTCGCATGCAGTAGTTATCGTCGATGATCGTATGTATGTATAGGTGCACATAAGCGTGCCGGCCGGGGCTGATTTAATTAACTTCCACTGTTGCTCGTCCATCGTCGATATGTATAGGTGCTGCTGCATGCCGCCCTCCACGGCGACATGATTGACGCGATGGCCTACTCGCGGTCGCCGGCCGGGTCCAAGTGCCTGGTGGAGTGCTTCGACAATGCCAGAGGCGACGAGTTCCACCGCCTCCGGGGCGCCCTGCTCGACAAGGCCTACGACCTGGCCATGGGCGAGTACAGGTGCGTAGCCTAGCTACTGTCCCCGGCAAGAAGGATCGATCAATCACAATTGGTAGTCTAATGGTGGATGAATGCATGCATGGTTGCAGCAACTACTTCGTGCAGCACGCCCTGGAGCACGGCGACGAGGAGACGCGGCAGATGCTGGTGCAGCGGCTGATGCAGCAGGTGGTGACCCTGTCCCTGCACCGCTCCGGCAGCTACGTCGTGGAGGCGTGCTTCCAGAAGGCGAGGCTGCTCAACCTCGTGCTCGACCAGTTCATGATCATGGGCGACGCCCAGCTCGTCGAGCTCGTGCAGGGCCGCTCCTCCAACTACGTCGTCCACAGTCTGCTCGAGGCCGCCAAAGAGGTGAGTACCACCACCACCTAGCTAAGCTCTCTCTCATTCTCTCTCTCTGGATCACCGTACCTGCAACCATGCCGGGCTCTGACCGGGACCGACGTACCGACGGCGTGCGTGCGTGCAGGGGTATCCCAAGGAGACGGTGGGGCTGGCGCAGCGGATCGACAGGCTGCACGGGGACGGCGTCTGGCAGGTGTACGCCGAGAAGGTGATGAGGGTCGTCGGCAAGATCCTGGCTCGCAACTCTCGTTTCGGCCCCTCCTCGTACCGCTGATCGCCTCCGGGCCGGTGTAGCTGCTGCCTTTAGTTATGTTGTTGTCGACATGCGCGCAATATGAACGTTCCTGCAGTGTGGTGGTAGGATTTTGTGTAGGTGATGGATCGATCGATCGAGAGCTTTGTGTCCGTGTCGTTGTAGCGGGAGCGATGTGTGTGTTCGCTAGTTTGTTTCTCTATTGTGTGTTCGGCTTGTTAGGGGGGTGCTGTAAGCGCTAAATATGTGTATGGCAGCAGTACTTTGTTTTGTGTCCAGATTTAAGTGCTAGCTTTGAGGTGCTTGACTAGATAAATATTGCAGTTTTATATACAGAATTGATCGATGTTTTACTGTCTAATTTTTTCGCCTTCGTTTGAATCTTTGCCCGTCGGATCCAGCGCCATGATTAGTGCTGGAAACTTCGGGCAGAGGATTTTTGTGTTGAATTTGAGCTCTTCTGTTTGTCATGAATTCATGGTTGATATTTATTGTAATTTGGTGATTTCTTTCTAGTTTCTCTATTGTGTGTTTGGTTTGTTATAGGGCGCTATGTATGCCAGCAGTAGTTTTGTGTCCAGATTTCAGTAGTTTGAGGTAATTGACTAGATAAATATTGCAGTTTTATAAACAGAATTGCTATTTTCCAGTTGATTTTTTCAAATTCTTGCTCGATCGTTCTATGATTCATGACAGAAACTTATATTGTAATTATTGTCTATGTTTGGGACTTTCTTTTGAATTTATATTCCGAATTTACTCATTTCCTGTGGTTCATTCTTGCTTCCCTGAATTGCTTTTGTTAGAATTTACATTTCTTGTGAATTGAAGTACTACTTGAATTAATTCCATGTTTGCATGGTATTTTTTTTAAGATTCATTATTCTCCAAGAATTAGTATCAGTCTTTCTACAGTTCCTGAACTTGATTTATGGTTTATATAATTTTGATGGTGGAGGTATCGCCTGATGATGTATTTTATAGTTATTAGAAAGTAACCCAAGTTAGAATTCTTGTGTTTTCAAAAACAAAAATGCAATTCTTGTTGCACGCGTATACCTGTAGTGTTGTAATTGTTTGCGTCTTCAACTATATTTTCAACTAAGTGAGAATTAGCTCTTTTTAGTCTTGGTCTCAATGTATATTGTGTGTAATACTTGTTCCAGTGTGATTTGATTGTTTTGCATACAACGGTCATCTTGTGAATGATTTGACTATAAAAATTCAATGAAGGTCAATTCATTTTCAGTTGAATGTTAAATCAATACTCAAACAATTGTATGCCTAACACCACACTTGTTTTTTGAATATTAGATAACCCCACTCAAAGCTCTCTTTAGAACAAGTTCAAAGTATATTGGAGTGTGCAGGTGCAATCCAAAACTGCACCACTGAGTCACCAACAGAAGTTTGACATTGTTTCAAGTTTTCATGGTGTATAGGTGTTCTATATAATTTTATGGTGGAGGTATCGCCTGATGATGTATTTTACAGTTCTATGAGTTACAGTTCTTGTTGCATTACCTTGTAGTGTTGTAATTGTTTGCATCTTCAACTATATTTTCAACTACTTGAGAATTACCCCGTTTAGTCTTACTTACAATGTATATTGTGCATAATACTTGTTCTGCGGCTAGTGTAAGTTAATTGCTTGCATACAACTGTTCTAAAAAATTTGAATGAAGGTCAATTCATTTTCAGTTGAATGTTAAATAGATACTCAAACAATGAATGGCTAGCTTTATCCACAAGTGCGTTGACCATATTGCCCAGAGGCTTGTCAACCCATCATGATGAACTTTATTACAAAAACAAAACTTAGCTAGCTCATGAGATGCGGTGTTCGTCGCTCGAGGACAATGATTATTAAACTGCTACAAAAATTGATGACACCGAGAATCAGATTATGCTTGAACACAATGGAAACCAAGAGAATTAGCAAAAACTATCTCTCTTAGCCATTGCTTCCATCATCATAGCATCCAAAAGCAATAGGGACGTACTTGCATTGAGCCGCCAGGAAGTGGCCCTTCTCATCGCGTATGACCGTGGCAATGGCGCCTGAACCTTCATCTTCATGATATGACGCGTCGACATTTACCTTGATGAACTTGGGTTTGGGTTTACTCCACTTCTGATCAGGATTGCTCGGGCTCTTCAAGATTGACTTAAGAAAATTTCCTGCTACGCCCAACAGTGACATAGGCCACCAAACGGAAGGTGGGACTGGTTCATTGCGAGTAATTTGCCTCCGAATCCACCACAAGTACCAACAATCGATAGCAATGACATCCTTATGGTTCATCGACGGCATGATCTAGTTCAAGCAATGCTTGAAGCACCACCAAACCAGAACGGTCCACATGAATGATGACTCACAGAAGTGATCAAGTCCATGAGTCCAACCGGTTACACAGCCTGCATTTGTACATTGAAACAACATATACCGTAAATGCTCCGCTGTGAGGTCACAAACAATGGTATGCCTAACACCGCAATGTTGTTGTTTGAGTATTAGAAAACCCGACTCAAAGTTCTCTTCAGAACAAGTGAAAAGTAATAGCGGAGTGTGCAGGTGCAACCCAACACCGAGTCACCAACAGAAGTTCGACATGGTTTCGGGTTTTGATTGACAAATTTTGACATTGTTAAATATACATAACGGCAATTAAAGCATCAATAGAGAATTAGAGATATATACAACTATATTTAGCATCTAAGCAGATCCCGGTAGAAACCAACGATTGATGTCAGGTAGCATCATCTATGGATTATACTTCGACATATTAGACAAAGAATAACTGTACGATGAACCCTTCTTGTCGGATGCTCGAGAGACATACGCAAGGGGGTCTTCAGAATAGAGCTTTGCCCTTGATGATGTGCTCGCACCTGGAACACTCAACCCACCTGGTCTGATCGCTGCCAAATTATAGAAGTCTGCCACGCCACTGTACTGAGTCTGAACAGATGACGCAGTCAGGGCCTGATTCTGGATGCCAATGGGACGCTGGTTCCCAGCAGGTAGCAACGGGTTATGAGCGATAGCTGGAAGTATGCTATGGCTTGAAACAGCTTGGTACTTATTTGCAACTCCAACTGTAGGGATGTTCTGCCTTAACATGAGCTGCTGACCCGATGTTCCTACCGGACGGATGTTCTGGCCTAAGGAACCTTGTACAGCATTCTCTGCAATCTGCGGTCTCTTCCTGGAGTCCAGAATGTTCTTACTAACTTCACGAGCAGCTGCAGCTGCAGCATTGGCTGCTCGCTTTCTCTCTGCACTTTGCAGATCCAATTGTGTCATTCGGTTGTTAGCTTCTTCCAAAATAGGCAGTTCTTCTAGCTTCTGTTCTTTAATGAACTTCTGCAATGCTCCAAGCAATGTACGCTCTTTTGCATCACCAGCATCCTGCCGAAGCATTTCAAGAAACGACAGTTCAGACGACCATGAATACATGATGTTCATAATATATGATACTGCAGCAGAGCTACCTGAGAGGCAGCACCGTCTCCCCTGATGCGGATCATGTTCCCAGCATTTTTCGCATCATTCACATATGACCTAAGAATAGGCAATAAAGGATATTTGTGCACTAAATTAAAAGCTCGGATAAATTTGACTGCATCGAGCTGTTTGCCTTTGCTTATCATTGCCTGAGTGAGAACTGGTGCAAAGAAAACATGCGGAGATTAATATTCTCATCATCTCAGCTGATAGAACTAACAAGGTGGGACAGAAAATAACATGCAATGGACTCTTAAAACATAAAGCTCATACCAGAAGGCTACACAATAGAATGAAGTGAACAAATAGACACCACACAGAGGCCAAACAAACAAGAAGATCAGATATAATTAAATCTTCTCAGTTATGTCACTTGATGCCAGGCACTAGGCACATAAGAGTCCATTGCCTAATTCTCACTCAGTTATGTCACTTGTATTCGATAATCATCACCTTCCCGAAAAATTATCCAAAGATATGCTTAAAATACAAGTATAATAACTACAATCTAGGGAGAAAATGAGAAAAATGAAAATAAACGATGAAGTGTACAAAAATTCCAAACTGAGCACATAGAATCAGAACAGCACCAGGTGCGTAGGGAGAAAAGGAGAAGAAAAGAAGGCAGAGAACAATGATGTGACCTACAATCCCAACTAGAAGTGTTAGCATGATTATACATTTATACAAGCAAATCACAAAATAGATCAAGAAATATATTATGTTGGACAGCTGAAAACAAAGCAAAAGTGAAAAGATTCTCAAATAGAGAATTTCGAAGCAGCAATAACACAGAGAAATAAACCGCACAATTATTGAAAATAGCCATGAGATCATGACTCAGGCAATGGACGGGAGCAATTGCAGCATTCACTATATGCCAATCAGTCTTGGGAGTTGTTTTACAAAGGTGTCATCACAGCCTCACAGGTCACATGATGCAGTCTACAACATACAAATTTAGTGCATAGAGTACATGAAGAGGCCTAAAAATCTAACAGCAAAATCAGAGAACAATGTTTAAAAGTTCAACAATGATTCGTGAACCAAGGCAAGTTAGCAACTGAAACCAGTATATGAACAATAACCAAATCAAAGATTAGCTGACATAACCACGAGCACAATACAAAACTGCTAGGAGTTTTTACAGAATAGTATAAAGCTAACAACAATCTCCAAAAGAAACATATCATTGGGGGTTTCTCGGAATGAACGGTTCAAATCTAATCCCTTCTACCCTGCCTTACACTTACGTTATAAGTTCACTTACAACTAGTAACTAGACTCAAAAAATAATAAATCAAAAATAAGTGAGGTTATTGGACAAGTCCAAGATGATCACGGATAAACTTAGCCTATAAACTGATATAGGACAATAAGGCTCAGCTTGTACTTGCTGAATCGTGCTACGCTGAAGTTATTTTATAACCGAGTGCTATATAAAAATAACCATGAAAGCAGGAAAGAGTTGGTTACCAAACGTTCAAATAGAGAAAGGCTGGTTGGGCAAACAGGATTATTATAACCCACCACAATGCCAAACGTACCCTAAGAGCCATTACGCATCCCCTGGAATAGCTCCACCTACTATTTGGTGTTGAAGCTAAAAGATAATACCAAGAATGAAACAGGTTCAGTTCATCCATTAGCATAGAGTCATGGACATCAGAATTGAAGAATGGCAGCAGCATTCAAATTTTCATATATCTAAATTGAAGTAGCCTACAGTTAGGACTTACGAGTGACCTTGCAGAAATAAATAGCGTGTAGGAATCTGAACCAGAGTGCCTTAGGGAGAAAAAGAAAAAAAAGGAAAGAACAACAATGTGAACTACAATTCCCAACTAAGCACATAGATTTAGCGCACAGAAGTGTTAACATGATTATACAGGCAAATCACAAAACAGATGAAGAAATATAGTATTATATTAGAGAGCTGAAAACAAAGCGAAATTGAAAAGATTGCTCAAGTTGAGAATTTAGAAGCGGTTAGCAAGCTAAGACAGGGAAATAAACTGTACACTTGCTGAACAAAGTCATGGGGTCATGACTCAGGTATTGAATGGGAACAATTGCAGCATTCGCTATATGCCAACCGGTCCCAACAGTTGGGAATTGTTTTACAAAGGTGTCATCACAGCTTCACAGGTCACATGATACAGTGTTCAACGTACAAAGTTAGTGTATCAAGTACATGAAGAAGCCTAAAAATCTAACAGCAAAATCAGAGAACAATATTGAAAGGTTCAACAATAACTCATGAGCAAAGGCAAGTTGGCAACTGAAACACACAGTAACAATGTACGATATGAGCAACACTCAAATCAATGCTTAACTCACAAAACCACAAGCATTATAAAAACAAGCTAGGAGTTTTTACAGAATAATCTCCAAAATAAGACGGGGTTTCTCAGAATGAATAGTTCATATTCAATCCCTTCTGCCCTGCCTTGCACTTAAATTATAAGCTCACTAGTTAATAGACTCAAAAGATAACAAGTGAAATAAGTGATGCTGTTGGATAAGCTCAAGATGATCGTGGATAAAAAAAAAGATAGGAAAAGGCTGGTTAAGCAAACAAGATTATTATAATCTACCACAATGCCAAAAGTGGCCTAAGAGCCCTTATGCACCCCGGCAATATTTTGGAATTGAAGCTCAAAAGATAATACCAAGAACAAAAACAGGCTAAGTTCATCCATTAGCATAGAGTCACGGACATCAGAATTGAAGAGTGGCAGAAGCATAAAAAAATTCATATGCCTAAATTAAAATAGGCTACAGTTAGGACTTAGGAGAGACCTTGCAAAAAGTAAATAGCATGTTGACAAACGTCGATACTGCAAAGATGCAGATGAAACAAAAAATATCAACATTGCATCGACCCAACAAATCCAGGAAGATGGTTAATTTACATGGATTGTCATAGGTGGGTAAACCAACATAGAAATAAAGCTACAGCGTGAGAATAAAAGAAATATTAATGATAAGATACTAACATGATTTAAGGAGCAAGGGCAGATGACAAATGTCCTATGAAATAGTGATATTCCAAATGAAGAGTTCAACATAATAAACAAACTACTTCCAAGTACCGTCAACCTAAACAACTTAAACATAGCCATCAAAACCATCAGACACTAAATCTGTGATATTTAACTGCAAACAGATCATGATGGTAAAGAGTTATACAAAATGCAAAAGCATCATCATTTCATCTTGTACCTCGACAAGAGCATCTCCAAATTGCACATTCACAAACAGCTCCAGGTTGTAGGATTTAAATGCAAATAAAATAAAAATATGCAAGAATCACCACGGGGAAGTTCTAACAGAACATTGTGTTGCAGTCTGTGGCAACATCTATCGAAAACGGAGTGTCGGATTCCTGCTACTAGAATATTGGCAGTTTATTCAAGAAATGATTAACCTAAAGGTTATCCCTGGGCACTATTGCTAGCCATACCTGGTAAGGATACTGGATACTGCTATCGTGACATATCACTGCATCAAACAGGAAACTAACCTATCGGAATGATGGGCATAGTGGCGCTTCCAGTCAGGTCAGTTAGGGCGCATTTAGATTCTAAGCAATAATGTTTATAACCTTGCTTAAGAAAGAATAGGTGTTTGGTTAGTTAAAAAAATGAAAACCAGCTTTGCCAATCAAACTAGCTTCAATGGACTAGAAAAACCAGCAAGAACGAGAAAAATGATACGCAGGTGCTACTGTGATGATAACCACTGCTCATATTTCATGGGTAGCTAGTAGAAAGCTAGATGAAGATGAACCAAACAAGTCGCCTAGCCCTTGCATCCTGTAGCTTGTGCTAGCTAGAAAATACTTGCTTAGCTAGGCATCATCAACGCAAGATGCAACCACACATTTACTGACCAACATGGTTGCACAGAGCATAATGCAATTGTAATTTTCTGAAGGCGAGGAAAATGTATCTTACCAGGAAGATGATTGTCGAGGTCAAGACCAAGGCCGAGGAAGATCTCCACGGCGCGCTCCCGGCTCGAGATCGACACGACCAGATTGAGCACCTGGACGGCACCACCAACATCCTCCACCAAACCAAACACCCCGATGAGAAGCAGAAAGGCGATCGTCTCATTCTTAAACAGCGACTGCGCCTCGATCCGCTTGCTCCGTCTCCAGTCCACCGCGACAGCTCTGGCCTCCTCTCGCGCCTCCGGCGACGGCTTCACGCCGAGCGCGCGAATCCGGTCGAGGAGGTCGATGAGCAGGCGGCAGGACACCTTGGATTCACCGTCCGCCTTGCCATTGTCCGGCGGCGCGCGGCAGAACCCCGCGGCCGCGGCGAGCACCAGGAGCCCCGGGTCGGGGGCCACCAGCAGGGCGGCGTCGAGTGCGCGGGCGGGTTCCCGGAGCTCGTCCCTGTGCTCGGAGAGGTACGCGCGGAGGCCGGGCCCGTCCATTGCGGAGCAGAGCAGCTCGAGCTGGGAGAAGCCCTCGAGGCGGGAGGCGAGGGTGGAGTCGATTGTGGTGGCATCGGAGTAGAGGGAGCGCCATGCGGAAGTGAAGGCGGAGAGGGCGGTCGAGTAGGTCTGGAGGGAGGCGACGGCGTCGAGGACGGAGGGGTTCGCCTGTCGCTCGGCGGCCATGGCTGCAGCCAGCGCCGGAAACCCTTGGCTCTGCTACGGTCTACGGCGGCCGGTGGGGAGGGGTTTTTTTTTTTTTTTTTTGAGGGATGGCCGGTGGGGAGGTGGAAGAAGCAGGGTGGATGGAAGGGAAGCCCACGTTGAGTAAGAGCCCAAGTCAGAGGTACAGGCCTACAGTCCAAGATAACAAAGAGGTAGCCCAACGACCCCATCTACACATGTAGCCCAACGGCCCCTCAAAAAATGAAAAACATGTAGCCCAGCGTGCCTAAAAAAGATGGGTTGCATTTGCGGACGTTTTTTATATGCTATAAAATCTTCAAAACACCTTTCTCAAACAAAAAATCTCATGGGGCAATTTCTTCACAGACAGAGCAAATTACGGCAATGTATGATTTTGTTGTGAAAATTACCATGTTCACCTGAAAGAATTGCCATACTCCAGCAACATTAAATGCCATGAAATACGTTTGTTTAGCCATGCCTGAAAGTTTGCTGAATAACTTTAAGACATGTAACCCAAGGTCACGTACCGTTCCTCCGTTCTTTTCTCATCCTTCATTAAAAATAAGGTTTTCTTCACTCAAGAGGAAACCTTGGATGCAAAATTCATGTCCCAACAATTATGACGTTTGTTAGTTTTTTTGACAAAAAGGTGAATTTATTAACTCAAAATGAAGCATCAAATAGATACAGACATAAATGAGCATATATCCGGCTTTCTCATATCTAGGATACTTACAGTCCACATAAGCGCGCACACACATATAACTAAACACGTCGGTAAATAGTAAAGTCATACAAAACTAAAGTTATGTCTTAGCGAGGAAAAAAAACCGAAGCGATCAAAACAGCGATGGACAGACTACACCAACGACTAATCTGCACCAACCATTTCTTGACACCAAAAGGACGAGATGTTCTTTAGCAGCAACACCTTCATGAAAGAAACGACGCTCAAGCGTCGCCGTCATCCGATCCAACTACCAAAGGCCGGATTCTAGGGTTTCACCCTGAAGAGCAATTTTGAGTCTATCTGAGCAATGCTTTCAGCAAGGTCACAATAAAAACATCGCAATTGATAACCAACTTGGGTCAGACCTAAGATTTTACCCCTCGTAACAACCAGGCCCCGACAACAAGCGCCATCCCCCATACGATCTCGACCTCGTCATGAACACCGTCTCAACTGAAAAACGGGACGAGAGTGTGTATGTTTTCTATTTTCTATAATAAAACTATCAAAACCGCTCTCCTGCTAGCTATGATATCAACACGACTCTTATCACTCTCGCAAAAAAAAAAACACGACTCTATCACGAGCATTGTCAGTATCGCGAGAACGCCGTGAGAGCATTCGTGTGTGTTGTCCTCATCGAGGACACGTCCCCATCTGTGAATCCATGAAGCCCACCCACTACTGTGTTGTGACAGCAAAAGCCATTGCACAGTGTACTACCACAACACTCCTATGCCAGATCCATGTGACCCGTCGCCGTCGTGCTACATGAGTCCCTTTTCCTGATACACGAGTTGAGCAACCCGACTGAACGGAGCACGGAGCACATGCACGCACGCCAGGTCTCGGGCCAACACCGAGATCATGGCTGGGCTAGGTCAGGTGAGGCCTCTGGGTCCAAAGTCTCCGTGTTTCACGAAAGAAGCTGTGAGCGAACGCGAATCAAACGGCAGCTGGCACGTCGTGGCCGTCTCTCTCTCTCTCTCTCTCTCTCTCTCTCTCTCTCTCTCGGCCCTGATTTGCGGTCACGCGAAACGGATGCGGTCTCGGTTCGGCCACCGCGACGGCGTCGATCGAGGCAGCCGGGCACGTACCTACGTCCGAGGCTTCTTTCACGCTTTCGGTGTGTTGTCCGTGGAGCCCGGAATTGCGGTGGAGTACGACTGTGCAGGCGGTGACGACTGGCGATGGCAAGCAAAATCGGTGTTGTTTTGTGTGCCGCGTGGGCCGATTTGTTGGCATGTGATGGTGTTGTCGCCGTTGCATGCTTGCTAACTTGCTTTGTTAATTTTTTTTGAAACGGAGGCAAAAGCTTTGCCTCATCCATTAATTAAGAAGAAGAGAGTTGCCCAGTTAATTTGTGAAAAACCGAGCGAAAATCGTCACAACCATGCTCAAAAGCACGACCCCATCCACATGTGAACTACTCCCAAATCATAGAGCCACGGGACCGAAGCACCCAACACACTACTACTGCAACCCGCAACATATGAGTCCCTGTACCGCAAAAGAAAACCAATCGACACAATGCAACTTGAGGAAAACACATCGATGAAAACCACACCCATGACCGAGCACACATCTGCAACTCAGAAAGCCGAGAACCATCCATCATGGAACCATTTGCGCCTCCCCTCTAGCGCTATCCTTCTTGCTTTTGCTCCTACAAGATTTCTCTTTGAGGATGCCAGATCTAGAGTTAGAGCCACCCCTCTTGTGCTTCTCCCTCAAAGCTTTTTCCTCCAAGAGGCATTCAATCGTCTTTCCAGAATTTTCAGAGTCCAAGTTGGCGAGGAATTCACAAATCTTGGTGGCCAAAAGGACACCAGGATTAGGCACCAACACTCCGGCCACAACAATTTTATCAGCCATAGGAACCACACCTCCAAAGGGTTCAAGCGATCGCGTGTTAGCCGTGACTGGACCATCACCCTCCACATATGCATACTCCAGTTGGCTAGGCTCGAACGGAGGTGGAGAGGGCGTCGGGGCAACCGTCATCGCCCCAAGCGAGCCCACCTTCGAGAGCACCATCGATATAGGCGAAGATGGTTCCACACTTAACACCTGCAACTCAGGCATACATTGTAGCACCGGAGTCATGCCCTCGATGACGACCTCACTCCCCGAGTCACTTGGCATGACAGGTAGCGGCGACGTACAGAGAGGGCACGAGGGGAGAAACATCCATACAGGCATGCTTCCTTGCCATCCGCAGAACCAACCTGGAGCTCGAGCAACGGGGACACAAGAGGCACAACCGGGAGCTTGCCAAGAGCAGCCTCCACGCATGCCACAGTCCCAACGGCCTCAGCTTGCTCCCCCATGGGCAGAGACGAAACCAGAACAGGGGTCGCACCCCCAAGCTGCGCAACAGAAGCTAGGACCTCAGACGAGCAACTAGCCACATCACTCTCGATGAAATCCTCAACACCAGCAACATTCCCAACAGAACCTGTAGCATGCATCTCAGATGACTGTGGTGAGGCTGGCGAGTAGCCCAGCTGGCCAACAACAACCTCCATCCGCTCCAAGTATCCCCGGAGCAGAGTCGTCCACCCCTCCAAAGCAGTCATCATGTCATGAAGGGGTCGGACCACCTCCTCCAGACGTGAGACGGTCAAGGCCTGCATCTCAGAGCGCAACACTTCCATCTGAGTAGTAAGGAGAGGCTCGAGCAATCTCAAATCAGCAACAACAGACTCGCTGGGATCCGCTGCAGCCGGAGGGGCAACAACCGAGGCCCAGGTGCGTCGATGCGGATGTGGAGATCCATGAGTCGAGCGGCTGAAGTGGCGAGGAGCCTGGCAATACGGCAGGTCCCTCGAATGACGCGGTGAAGCCGTAGGCGAGCGGGGACGGAGGCGAGGACCTTCCCCCGTTGGCTGGCGCGAGGGACAACCACGTTCACGATGGCCTGGGAGGCCACATGCCAGGCATCTGACAGGACCGTGACAATCAGCGACGAGATGCTCCGGCGCCAAGCAACGGAAACAGAGGCCGTAGGTTCTTCTCTTGAAGGCGAGGGAGCTGGCAGTCTCCTTCCTGCGTGGCGGCCCTGGTGCCAAGTCTTGCCGCGGACGCTGACGGCCCCCCACCTTAGCGATCCTGACTTCACTATAGACCCCTACTTTGTAAGACCAGTGTCAAGCTAAAGACTTAAAGTTTGCTGCACCACCACAAACAACCAGTACGTCTCTGTGAGCTCCTTTGATCCTCAACAAACAGAAGGCCGAGAGAACTGGCTTGTTCAGCCAGTGTACTGAGCTTTTACAGTCTTGGACGTGATTGTCTGTCAGCATGCCCAACGGGCCGACGTCTCCGGTGGACATGATTCTGGACTACTTCAAGCACGACTACGAGTTCGCGGAGCCGCCACGGGTGACCAGCCTGCAGAACGTGGTCCCTCTCCCCACCTTCAGCGACTTCGGCGACGACGTCTACTTCGTCGCCGACCAGCGCGGCTACGAGGCCGTCGTGTACTACCTCGCCGGCCAGTACCTCACGGCCGACAAGTCCGGCAACCTCGTCGACCCCCGCCTCCAGCTCAACAAGGTCAGAACTTGAATGAATTATTAAGCACGAGTGTTGTGCTTAGACAGTGAAAATTTTGTGGTCGTGCATTGCAGGTGGTGAGGGAGATCTCGCACTCCGGGTGCGGCGTCACCGTGAGGACGGAGGACGACAAGGTGTACAAGGCAGACTACGTCATGGTCTCCACCAGCGTCGGGGTCCTGCAGTCCGATCTTATACAGTTTAAGCCTCGGCTTCCTGTCAGTTTCTCTCACCAGAATGCTTCTTGACCGGCGATCTGTTGGTTCTCAGCCGAATTCTGAACTACTTTCATACCAAATGCACCAGACGTGGAAGGTTCTCTCGATCTACCAGTTCGACATGGCCGTGTACACCAAGATCTTCGTCAAGTTCCCCCGCAAGTTCTGGCCCGAAGGGAAGGGGAGGGAGTTCTTCCTCTACGCGAGCAGCCGGAGAGGCTACTACGGGGTGTGGCAGGTATAATCACAATCTATGCCGATATTTGATCGCCAATTCAACTTCGCAACTTCAAACTTCGTCGGTGATCTTGAATTGTTGTTAATTCAGGAGTTTGAGGCGCAGTACCCAGACGACAACGTTCTCCTGGTCACCGTCACCGACGAGGAGTCGAGGCGGATCGAGCAGCAGTCGGACAACCAGACCAAGGCGGAGATCGTGGGGGTGCTGAGGAGCATGTTCCCCGGCGAGGACGTCCCCGACGCGACGGACATCCTCGTGCCGCGGTGGTGGTCCGACAGGTTCTACAGGGGCACCTTCTCCAACTGGCCCATCGGCGTCAACCGCTACGAGTACGACCAGCTCAGGGTGCGTGGTACCCCATACCTATCAGCATTCTAAACAATTCTCATTTGACACTTTTGTGATTTTCCCCTGTGGTACATAGGCACCGGTCGGGAGGGTTTACTTCACCGGGGAGCACACCAGCGAGCACTACAATGGCTATGTCCATGGAGCCTATCTTTCAGGTATGTATGACTTGGGCGTCTTATGCTTAATTTTGGGTTTCAGATGACTTACTTGCACCATGGGGATAGAACATTTTTATGTTATTGCTAAAAATTTGTGCTTATGTGTATTCTTTGTGTCTTTTTGTTAGGTATTGACTCTGCAGATATTCTGATCAAGTGTGCTCAGAAGAGGATGTGCAAATACCACATCCCGGGCAAGTTTGACTAGATTTAAGAGGTAACTTCTACATAAACTGGTATCACACTACGCGATGGCAAAGCCCGGACACCCAATCGATCATTATGCTGATTTTATTTCTCATTGTAGGCTAAGCATCATAAGCATATGATGTCTGTTCCAATGAATTGAGCGCATGGACATCAGTTAAGTGATGGCAGACTACATGTCTGCATCTAGTCTATTATTAGTAAGTTAGCTAGAGCAGCCTCTCCGGATAGTGTCATGTGTCTGTCACCACGCCATCTGTTTGTGTTCAATTAATTGTTCAGATTGTAAACTCTTCTGAAGATTGCCACTTATGTCTTGTTAGTATCGGTGGGATACTTGAGTTCTTAAGTTGAATAAAATCTTCTCTGAATCTTGAATTCATGATATTGTTTCTTCGACCGGGGTGATTCGTAAGTGATACTACTCTGTTTATTTCGTGTGATCGGACATCTACACCTAGTAAGGGGAAAGAAAATCAGGTGACAACTGAATTTGAGAAGAGGAAAATCTCACATCTACTAGTAGACATGAAAAGGCATACATACAGTAGGAAGTTGATGTTGATGTGCAAAATCATGCATCCTGTACAATGCACTGATAGAACTAATTTCGTAATGTAAAAATAAGAGTCAATTACACCATCAATGCTTAAACTTGACGAGAGCTAAAATTTGTGATATACATTGAACGGGTGCCAGAACATGGCTCGGCGGGCAAATGTAAAAAACAAGGGAGGAGGAAAGGCGACGGAACCAATTCCCTTTCATAGTAGAGATTATATGCATGCAAATATACTTGTAAAGAGTTTGAGTTTGCCAACTCAAAAAAAAAAAGGAGTTTTGAGTTTGCCTCGTACTTCCAAACAAAGTTTAAGTAAGAAAATTACAATTTGAGGAGCGAAGATAAAACTGCTCTAGCTATGGACAATAATTTGAAGGAACATTATGCAATCCAACACAAAATCGGTCGTCTACACTGAAATGCGAGGGATTGACAACTAATTATGGGCACACCATGTGATAAACATATTTATATTTTCCTTACCATGTGGTAAAAAAAAAATATTTTTCTTTGTTGAAATAAATGAAAGGATCATAGGTGCTCAAATATGCCACAGTACTTACAACCACTTACAAAACAAACTATGTATTGCTTTCTTCAGTTGCCGCCCGGCCGCTCGCACGCCTACGAGAGCAGCGGCCCAGTCCGTGTAGCATTCTAAGGATGTGTTTGGTTCCAGGGATATCCTCCTAGGGACAGGGATAGCCCTTTTTTTCGGTGGCTGCCACCCGTTTGGATCTGGGGCGAGGGAGGATAGGGTCAGCCAGATGCTCCGAATATTCCTCAAAAACGGGGATGCGGTGACCCGCGAAAAACGAGCGGGTGGCGGCAACCACCCCGCGCGCGCTTGTTCTGGTCACGCGCGAAACGTTTTTTTCGCTATATTGGCTCCCGCTTACCCCGCGAAACCCTCACTTTCCCCCATTACTCCCCTCTCTCTCTTCCTTGCGCGGCGGCGGCGCATCCAGCAGATAGCAGAGAGGCCGGCGGGAGGTGAGTTCCTTCTGTACTCGTTCCCTATCTCCTCTGCTTCGTCTCGCGTGCGCATCCAGCAGATAGCAGAGAATATTCAAGATACTTGATGATGCCACCCCATTCTTTCTCTATCCAACACAAGTTGACATTGTTGTGGCTTGTTGTATTATTCACAATTGGGTTATAAATGATGGGATAGATGAATATATCGTACCCGAGGATGAATGGGTGCCAAATATTACTCATGCTTCATCATCAAGTGGTCAAGCACATGAACATGCATACATGGCTAATTTTAGGCAAGGACTTGCTGATCAAATGTGGGAAGACAGACAAAACCATTTGCAAGGTCAAAATATGTAGTAACTACTATGTCACTTAGCTCATTGTGATTGTTGAATATATGTGTACGTGTATATTGTGTCTTGGGCCCATCTCCTAGTTCATCTGTATAGTTGAGGTTGTGGCCCCCCTCTGTACTCATATATACGTGCCTGGTGCACCGATCAATGCAATTGTGTTGCACAGCCTATTCTTTCCCTTCTACATGGTATCTATCGCAAGTCGCTCCTAGACCTAACCTAGCCGCCGCCGCCGCCGCGCCTCCATCGCGCCGCCGCCGCCGCTACCTCCACCCGCCGCCGCCACCTGCCGCCGCCCTCGGCTCTCCCTAGCCGCTGCCGCCGCCGGTCGCCGCCACCTCCCCACCTGCCGCCGCCACCCGCCGTCGCCGCCGCTTCCCTTAGCCGCCGCCGCCGCCGGTCGCCGCCGCCTCCTCACCTGCCGCCGCCACCCGCCGCCGCCGCCGGCTTCCCTTAGCCGCCGCCGCCGCCGGTCGCCGTCGCCTCCTCACCTGCCGCCGCCACCCGCCGCCGCCACTTCCTCCGCTTCCGCCCCGCACGCCTCACCCTCATCGATTGTCCTAACCTAGCCGCCGCCGCCGCGCCTTCCCCAGCGCCGCAGCCGCCTCTCCAGCCGCCGCCACACGCCGCCGTCGCCGCCGCTCCTCCAAGCCGCCGCCGCCGCCGCTGTGTGTCCCCACCTCCTAGCCGCCGCCGCGCCTTCCCTAGTGTCGCCGCCGCCGCGCCTTCCCTAGTGTCGCCGCCGCCATCTATTCCTTGCTGCCCTCTCCTCCGATGCAGCAGGCCGACGCCCACTACACCAACACCATGGTGCCTCCGATCATGCCTCCGGCCCCGTGGAACCAGGCTCTCGTAGCGGCCCTTCCTTCAGCTCCCTCACCGACTAACTACATCGGTGGCGGTAATTGGTATATGGATACGGGTGCCTCCGCTCACATGGCCGCTCATCCTGGTGATACCCATACTTTTCATCCTGTTCATACTTCCACACAAATCACCGTCGGTGATGGCTCCTCTTTACCCATTACACATATGGGCCATGCATTCTTTCCTTCGTCATCCATGCCACTGTCTATGTCTAACATACTTATTTCGCCTGACCTCATTAAGAATCTTGTTTCCGTTCGATATCTTACGCGTGAAAATCCTATTACTGTCGAATTTGACAAGTGCGGGTTTTCTGTCAAGGACGCCCGTACCCGGATGATCCTCTACCGATGTGACAGTCCCGATGAGCTCTACCCAGTACACCCACCCTCCTCTACCGCCACCACTCCAGTTGCCTTCTCCGCTAGTGTGGATCTTTGGCACGCTCGTTTGGGTCATCCTAACCCCGCTACACTTCGTCATATTCTTCAGACTTCCAGTTTTTCCTGTGATAAGATTGCCAATCACACTTGTCATGCTTGTTGTCTAGGCAAACATGTTCGTTTTCCATTTAGTGCATCCACCACCGTAGCATCATATCCCTTTGAATTACTTCATAGCGATGTCTGGACTTCTCCTGTTGCAAGTAATACGGGCTATCTTTACTATCTTGTTATCCTTGATGATTTTTCGCACTATGTGTGGACCTTCCCGTTGCGGCGCAAGTCCGATACTATATCCACTCTCGCTGCCTTTTACTCCTATGTTTCAACGCAGTTTGGGCGTCCCATTCTCGCCTTGCAAACAGATAACGGGAAGGAGTTTGACAACCTGGCTGTTCGCACTCTCCTCACCACACATGGCACGACCTTTCGTCTCACTTGCCCCTATACTTCGCAACAGAACGGTCACGCTGAACGCGTTCTTCGCACTCTCAACGACTGCGCTCGTACGCTCCTCTTTCATGCCAATGTGCCTCCGCGCTTCTAGCCTGACGCCCTTGCCACTGCCTCACTCCTCCTTAACCTTCGCCCCTGTCGTACTCGCGGCAACTTTGTACCCCACTATCTTCTCTTCGGTGCACCACCCTCTTATGATGAGCTTCGCGTTTTCGGCTGTCTCTGCTACCCTAGCATCGCCGCTACCGCGCCTCATAAGCTTGCACCTCGATCTGTTGCATGTATCTTTCTTGGCTACCCACCCAACACCAAAGGATACCGTTGCTATGATCCCGTCTCACACCGAGTGTTCACCTCGCGCCATGTTTACTTTGATGAGAAGGTGTTTCCGTTTCAGCAGGTACCCGCCGTCGTCACCTCGCCGTAGGCCACTGGTGGCCTTTCTGCGACGCCGTCTGCTGGACGGCCCCGCCTGGCTCCTGGACCGCCTCCGGGCTTCGGCGGTCCTCGCGTCGTGGGACGAGCTACGCCTCGCAACCCCACGACGCCCTCGCCGACTCCGCTCGCCTTGCCGGCATCTTCGCCGGCTGCCTCGTCGACCGCCCCGTCGCCGGTCTCGTCGCCGGCTGGCATGCCGGCTGCCCCATCGCCGGCCCCTTCGCCGGCCGCCTCGTCGCCGGCGGCCCCTTCGCCAGTTGCGTCGTCGCCGGTTTCGGCCGCCCCCTCGGGCGCTGCCGGCGGCAACAAGGCGACGCCGTCTTCTGGACGGCCCCGCTTGGCTCATGGACCGCCTCCGGGCTTTGGCGGTCCTCGCGCCGTGGGCAGAGCTGCGCCTC
This sequence comes from Elymus sibiricus, assembly GCA_039707655.1. Classification (NCBI taxonomy): domain Eukaryota; kingdom Viridiplantae; phylum Streptophyta; class Magnoliopsida; order Poales; family Poaceae; genus Elymus; species Elymus sibiricus. The sequence goes on along the minus strand of CM077669.1, from coordinate 438,397,198 downwards.
GCGCCCCCACGGTCGTCTCGCCGGCTGCCCCGGCCCCTTCGCCGGCGCCTTCTCCTGCCGCCTCGGGCGCCTCGGGTGCCGCGGCCTCCCCGGCCGCTTCGGTGGCGGCCTCCCCGAGTGCTTCGGTGGCCGCCTCGCCGGCTGTCTCGCCGGCCGCTTCGCCGGCTGTTTCGCCGGCTGCCTCGGCGGCCGCATCCTCGGGCCTCGTCCCGGTGTTGCCGTCTCGCCCCCTCACTCGGGCCCGCGCCGGCGTCCACCGCCCGAGTCTGCGGTACTCCAGCGACGAGTATCTCCTCGCTACCTACACTGTCGAGCCGTCACCGATCCCTGCGTCCGCCAGAGCAGCCCTTCGTGATCCTCACTGGCTTGCTGCGATGCAGGAAGAGTTCGACGCTCTTCAGCGGAACCGTACCTGGACACTGGTTCCTCGGCCTTCTCGTGCCAATGTCATCAGCGGCAAGTGGGTCTTTCGCCATAAGACCCGCTCGGATGGTACACTTGAGCGCTACAAGGCTCGCTGGGTGGTCCGTGGTTTTCGGCAACGCGCTGGCGTCGACTTCACTGAGACGTTTGCACCGGTTGTCAAACCGGGCACGATCCGCACCGTTCTCCAGCTGGCGGTTTCCCGAGGCTGGCCGGTTCATCAGATGGACGTCTCCAACGCCTTCCTTCACGGCCATCTTGAGGAGCAGGTTTACTGTGAGCAGCCCACCGGTTTTGTCGACGCATCTCTTCCTGGGCATGTGTGTTTGCTGTCCCGGTCTCTCTATGGGCTCAAGCAAGCACCTCGCGCCTGGTACCAGCGTATCGCCGGGTTCCTTCAGACACTGGGCTTCAGCGTTACTCGCTCGGATGCCTCGTTGTTCGTCTATCACCGCGACGACACGACTGCATATTTGCTCCTCTACGTCGACGACATCATCCTGACGGCCTCCTCCGCAGCCCTTCTTCAGCAGATTACTCTCCGGCTGCGTGATGAGTTTGCCATTAAGGACCTGGGCGCTCTACATTATTTCCTTGGCATTGAGGTTGTTCGGAGACCCGACGGCTTCTTTCTTCATCAGCAGAAGTATGCACACGAGCTACTTGAGCGTGCCGGCATGCTCAACTGCCATCCTGTCGCTACTCCTGTTGACACGAAGGCCAAGGTTTCTGCTCTCGAGGGCTCGCCCGCGTCGGATGCTCCGTTCTACCGGTCCATTGTTGGTGCTCTTCAGTATCTGACTCTCACCCGGCCGGATCTTCAGTATGCTGTTCAGCAGGTGTGTCTCCATATGCATGCCCCTCGTGACTCCCATTGGACCCTCATGAAGCGGATTCTCCGATACATCCGCTGCACGATGGCTCTTGGGCTCACCCTCACGGCATCCACTTCACTGGAGATGGTGGCCTACTCCGACGCGGACTGGGCTGGCTGCCCTGACACCCGTCGGTCCATCTCTGGCTACTGCGTCTACCTCGGTCCTTCCCTCGTCTCGTGGTCGTCCAAGCGACAACCCACGGTTTCGCGCTCTAGTGCGGAGGCTGAGTACCGAGCTATGGCTAACGCCGTCGCCGAGTGCACCTGGCTACGACAGCTACTTCAGGAGTTGCATCATGACGTCTCCCAGGCTACGGTTGTCTACTGTGACAACGTCTCTGCGGTGTACCTTTCCGCCAACCCTGTTCATCATCGTCGGACTAAGCACATTGAGCTGGACATTCACTTTGTGCGTGAGCAGGTGGCCCTCGGACGCATCCGGGTCCTCCATGTTCCGACCGCACAACAGTTCGCCGATGTGATGACTAAGGGACTGCCGACTTCCACCTTCGAGGAGTTTGGTTCCAGTCTCTGGGTCTCCGGCGCCGCTTCGACTGCGGGGGGGTGTTGAATATATGTGTACGTGTATATTGTGTCTTGGGCCCATCTCCTAGTTCATCTGTATAGTTGAGGTTGTGGCCCCCTCTGTACTCATATATACGTGCCTGGTGCACCGATCAATGCAATTGTGTTGCACAGCCTATTCTTTCCCTTCTACAGTGATGCATTATTGTACTTTGTTTAACGATTGTGTGTGTTGTTCCTTATTTGTAAGGATATAATATTTTCTGAGATTGTATTTGTAATGACTATTTAAGTTGCTGAAATTATTTCATTATGTCCAAATACTTGCTGAAATTACTTTCTCAATGTCCAAACACTTGCTGAAAATTGTAGGAAATGGCTAAGCAAGTTTCATGGACACCTACCATGTCCAAGTTCATGCTAACATGGCTTAGTGATCTGGTCTCTAGTGGCAATAGAACAAGTACTGCATTCAAACAATCACAGTTCAATGCTTGTGCCATTGCTTTGAATGAGCATTTCCAACTTAGCTTGAATGGAGATCAGATCAAAAATCATAATAGGACATGGAAGAGGAAACTGCAGTAAATAGTGAAACTCAAGGACTTGAGTGGTGCACTATGGGATGAGGACAAGTCTATGATTGTTCTTGATCATGAGCATTACACAAATCATGTTAAGGTAACTATTTTTCTGCTCATGAGTACTTGTTGTAATTCTTTGTTAATGCTCATGTGGTTGCTAAAATTGGTTCTTAATGTGAAAGTACTTGCTGTAATGGGTTTTGTACAATCAAATACTTGTTGTACTTATTTATTTATGCTCAAATACTTGCTGAAATTAGTATCTACAAGTCCAAACACTTGCCCAAATTGGTTCTTTATGTGAAGGTACTTGCTGTAATGGATTTTGTGAAGTCAAATACTTGTTGTGCTTATTTCTTAATGCTCAAATACTTGCTGACATTAGTATGTACAAGTCCAAACACTTGCTGAAATTAGTATGTACAAGTCCAAACACTTGTTGAAATTGTTCCTTTATGTCAAAATACTTATTGAAATTACTTATTTTGTTTCTACAAGGCTCATCCAGAGGACGAACAATACCTTAACAAGACTATTATTCATTATAAGGAGATGATGGATATAGCTGGAGGGAGCATGGCTACAGGGCAATATGCAAAAGGCTCAAGTGACCCTCTTGCTACAGAAGTGGTTGATATTGAAGAAGAGACGGCCAAGAAACCCACTGCCCCACATGAAGAGGTTGTGCAATCAACCAATGCTGGTTCATCTGGTCCCAAACCAAAAAAAGCCAAACCAAATCCTTGTGCGGAAGATAGGTTGCATGCCACCATACTTGCATCTAGTGAAAGAATTGCTATTGCCATAGAGAAGAGTTCTAACACCGAGAACAATGCCATAGATGGTCTTTGGGAGAGCATGAAAGTACTCCCTGGGTTCAGTTTGGATTACCTTGCTCATTACTATGCATATTTGGTTGACAATCCTCGTGTTGCTATGGCATTCAAGGTGCTGGAAGAGGATCAAAAGAAGGTTTGGGTTTCTAGGTATGTCAAGAATACCTTTCCTGAAGCGTAAGGATGGTAAGTGCATATGTGGTGAACTGATGATTGCCTTGTACTTTTGATGCAACCAAAACATTAACTATGGGTTGTATCCAGATCGTTACTGCAAGATAGGGCGTGCGACACCAACCATTGCTACTGGAACCAGGGGCGTAGCAAGGTCCTCGGCAACCAGGGCCGTTGCCTGGGGCGGGTTGTTCACCATTCGTGAACTATAAAAATTTCTAGCACTATGGGTACTGTAGCTACTGTACCTTCAGCTGTTGGCCCGGGGCGTCTGTCGGCCCTGGCTACGGCACTGGTTGCAACCACCTCGTCGCAAACACCGTCATTGCTACAAGCCAGATCGATCGTGCGACGCATACCGTTACCATTGCAAGGGATGGGCGTTGATGTTGCAATCACAGTGTTGCGAAAGTCGGCTGCCATGTTGTCGCGCTGTTGAAGTGTTGATGTTGCTGCAAGGCCCCGGCAACACCATTGGTATCCCCGGCCTGCAACACCCGGTACCAGCGGTGGTCCTCTTTGCAGTAGTAGGCGACATACTTGAGGATCGGGAGGATTTCTAGCAGGGCTCAGGGGTCAGATTGAGAGGTTGCAACATAGGCTCAAGATTTGCAGCATCTGTTTGTGGCAATGAGAGAATTGGGGGAGGGCCGGCGGCGGCTAGGAACCCTAGCTGCCGCTCGGGAGATAGGGAACACGAGGGGGAGGGGGGTTTGCTCGAGCGGGGGTCTCTGGTTCTGTCGCTCGGGAGGAACAGAGGCCCAATCGGTTTTTCACTTACCAATGGCAAAGGTGGGTAAATACCATCAAACTATTAGGGGACATCTAAAAAACCATTGCTGAAGTTGGGGGTTCACCTGCTTCGAAAATTACACTAGGGGGAAGTTGTAACTTCTCCAGATTCTACTTCTCCTTTTCTCCCTTTGGTTAGCTTATAAGTAGCTTTCAAAAGCCAAAAGTTGGCTTCAACGGCTCAACCAAACACAGTCTCAGTCGCCCGGTCGGAGATGACGATATCTTTTTTTTTTTTTTGAGAACGAGATGACGATATCTTTAGAACTGCATGACACTTTCTGATGGCCAAACACAGCCTGAAGAGGGTCTTTTTCCAAAACACCCCTGTGTAGATGAAAGTGAGAGGTGACCTTCTTAAGCCACAAGTAAGGAACAAAGCAAAAGCCTCCTCCGCACCCAAAACTTCGGCACCAACGATACTCCGCACTCTCCCCCTGCCGCCGGGATGACAGAGGACGTGCAGATGGGCGAGCCGCAGGCGGCCCCTCCCGCCGCCGCCGCAGCGGCGCCGCCGGCCCCCTCCACCCTCCAAAGTAAGCTCCCCTCCCGCTCCCCAAAACCCTAGGTCTCTCCTCCCCGCGCCGCAGGGTCCCTCAGATTTGTTCTGACTTGCTCGTGCCCCAGATCTGAAGGAGATCGCCGCGGTGATCGAGGCGGGGTCGCTCTCCAAGGAGGTCCGCCGGATCTCCCGCGCCGTCCGCCTCACCGTTGCCCTGCGCCGCCGCCTCGCCGCCCGCGACGTCTCGGCCTTCCTCGCCTTCGCCCTCCCGGCCTCCAGCGACGCGTACGCCCGCCTCACTCCCCTCCTCCCCAAGGTAAAAAGGCCTGAGCAACCAGCGTTTTGTCATGACCCACGACCAGTCTTCTACTGCACTTGCTTCCATGATGATACTCTCACTGACTCCATATAGCTGTTGCCATGCATAATTCAAAGTTTCATGTTAGCTCTGGTAGTTATCCTATAAAAGTCAGAGTTCCCGTATTAGTTTCATTTTTTGCATAGGCGACGGGCACATACTTGCATAGTGTGTACTGATCAGGGATTCAGGGTACCAAAACCTTTTGGTAATCCGTTTTCCTGTTTTGTACTGTGTGAACAAATCCGAGGCTGGAAAAATTCTTGCTAAAATTAAAAAAATTATATTTCAAACAGAGCGGCAATAATTCCTAACTGGTCTGGATTTTTTTGGGGGTGAAACTGGACTCTGCGAAGTCAGCAGTGCAGCAACGAGCTCGAGCCTGGAACAGCGTGGCGTCGCTGGTGAGGGCTTGGCAGGACCTCGCTGGCGGTGGGGACAGTGCAACCAGAGGGGAGGGAGGACCTTGACTGGTTCGCGTTTTTAAGGGGGTGGGGGTGGGCATTAGTTGAGGGTTTGTGCTGGAGGTGGAAGAAGAACATGAACCGTTGAATTGAGGTGCGAGGGGTGGAATAAGAACCAGAGCTGTTGGATTTCAATCCAACAGCTACCTGGCACATAGGCGCTCCCTTTAATACATGATTATCATCTGCACACTGCATAATTAACTGTTTTACAGCTTCCTATGGCAAGTATGTTACTGGTTTTCTTCTTAATAATCGTATATTGATTCTGATTATTTATTTATTTGGTCTGTCTACATCTAGATGTGCCCTAGTTATTGCACATCTAAGTGACTCAATCAAGCATAAAAAGAAAAGAAAAAGAAAATACTCATATGAATCTTCACATAAGATCAATGACATAGGACTTAGATGTGCAATACTTATGGCACATCTAGATGTGCTTTAGCAAAACTGTTATTTATTTGCCTTCAGTTAGTAATTCTGTTTTCATCGTGTGATTAAATTCTAGTTACGTCATTTTTGCTTGTGTCATTCATTTGCAACTTTATTTATTCTCCTTCTGCATGTGGGAGCTTGCCATATGTTTAGATACATGGGGAAATTTGTTACTGGAGTTGTAGCAGTTGGGTGTATTTTTCCAAATCTGTGTGCCTGTTATGATACCCAATAAACTGATTACCAGGCTGATCACCACTTGCCATTTACGAGATAACTTCAATTTTTTTAGAATGTCAGGAAGCTTGCTGCATACTTAGTTAATCAGCCTTTTATGTGAGGAGCCGGAGATGCTCTTGAAGTCTGGTCAATTAGACTTCTGCCACCTGCTCCATAATTTGGAGAACCAAACGTTTGAAGTTAGATTTGCTTTTTAAAATATTTTTCTGTTATTAAAAACTCATTAATCCTGGTATGCATCTATTGTTACTTTTTAGGAAGATGAAGCTGAGATGGATGTTGATGCAGCAGCTCCAGCAACTCAGATTTCTATCAAGCATGGCCTTCCTGAGATTGAAATATATTGTTCTTTGCTTGTCCTGATTTTCCTCATTGATCAGAAGAAATATGACGAGGTATGTCTAATATAGTGATATATTTTGTGCAGCATATGCAACATATTATTAAGTTAATGTTCTTCAATTGTCTCTAGGCTAAATCATGCGCAACTGGAAGCATTGCTCGTCTGAAGAACTTGAACAGGAGAACTGTTGATGTTTTGGCTTCTAGGCTGTACTTTTATTATTCGTATGCGTATGAACTTACCAACACCCTTGCTGAAATTCGTGGGTATGTCAACTTTTACATCATCCTCTACTCTAGTATTTCCTTAGTTTCCATTTACCCTGTTTTGTAATCAATCGCTCATATTTGCTTCTCTGTACAGGAATCTCCTTGGGTTACATAGAATGGCAACTTTACATCACGATGAGCTTGGTCAGGTAGTTCTGTTTTCCTGTTTCTCACTGATTAAGTGATATGTTGTCAAATTGTGCTAATACATGGAAATGCAATTTTTTTTCATGATAACAGGAAACCCTGCTCAACCTGCTTCTCCGCAATTACCTCCACTATAACTTGTATGACCAGGCAGAGAAACTTAGGTCGAAGGCACCACGTTTTGAAGCCCATTCCAACCAGCAAGTAATTCATCTGCCTCTTCCAATCATTATCTACACTTTATTGATTGTATCATGTTTCAGATGCATTAAACCAGTACGTTTGAATTTTATGAAACTACTTTATTTGTTAGCTATTCTTTCTAAAATGCCTTCCGGTTTAATGTTCCTTTGGGATGATTGATGTGTGAGATCTTCCTGCAGCCTAACTGATTTTATTTATACACTCAAACAACTGTTAACATTTTTTAATACAGTTCTGCCGGTACCTCTTCTACTTGGGGAAAATCAGAACAATTCAGTTGGAGTACACTGATGCTAAAGAAAGCCTCCTGCAAGCTGCTAGGAAGGCACCGGCTGCAGCTCGTGGCTTTAGGATTCAGTGCAATAAATGGGCTATCATAGTAAGGCTGCTTCTTGGGGAGATCCCAGAGAGGACTGTTTTCATGCAGAAAGGAATGAAGGAAGCTCTGGCACCATATTTTGAGCTTACAAATGTAAGTTCCAGTCTTCTTTTAAACCTCGTGTTTCTGTCTGGAAAGCTCTAGCCATAACATTTGAATTATTGGTCTCTAGGCGGTCAGGATTGGCGATTTGGAACTGTTTAGAGCTGTTGCAGACAAATTTGCGAGCACCTTCAGTGCTGACAGGACTCACAATTTGATTGTGAGGCTCCGCCACAATGTCATTCGAACTGGACTACGCAACATCAGCATTTCATACTCGCGGATCTCACTTGCTGATATTGCGAAGAAGCTAAGACTAGATACTGGGAATCCTGTTGCCGATGCAGAGTGCATTGTAGCCAAGGCCATAAGAGATGGTGCAATTGATGCCACCATAGACCATGCAAATGGCTGGATGGTGTCGAAAGAAACCGGTGATGTCTACTCGACAAATGAACCCCAGGCTGCATTCAACTCCAGGATTGCGTTCTGCCTCAACATGCATAATGAAGCCGTCAAAGCCATGAGGTTCCCCCCGAATTCTCACAAGGAGAAGGAGAGCGCTGAGAAGCGCCGAGAAAGGCTCCAGCAGGAGGAAGAGCTGGCAAAGCACATGGCCGAGGAGGATGACGATGATTTTTAAGTTGGTCCGTTTTTTGAATTGTTGATTTTAGATCCCTGAAATCACTGGATTCTCCCCTTGAGGGAGGTTTGAATCATGTAAACTTTTTACATCTTCTGTAATTCTATGTTGATCAGTACTTCATTGGACCGTACATGTGTTTTGGGTTTATCTTTTCTCTTGCTCGTCGAAACTGGGTTCGAGGATATCTGTACCATTTGAAATCCACCTTGTCTATTCAAGACTTTTGGTATGTTTGTGCTTCCTGACATATTTGCCATCTATTTTTTTTCCTGGCCTGTTTCTTTGCGATTATGCAGTGGTCGAGTTATCACCTTTTCTCCTGTAATTGGTGGCAATCTAAGAGCATCTCCAATAGATGGTTCAAAATAAAAAATACCTAACTTTTGGACCGTCTGGGGCAAAAAACGCTGCTCCAATTGACGGTCCATATGTAAAAAAAATTGGACCGCGGCCTCCCGGTGATGTAAAAATGAAAACTTGGTGATGCAAATTTACATCACCAGGCGCAAGTGATGTAAAAACCGCGGCCGCGCGCGAACGCCCAACCGCCAGTTCTTTTTCCTTCCGCCTCTCGACCGCGCGGCCGCGACCCGCCCGTCCGCTGCCCCCCCGCCTTTCGCCGCCGCCCCCCCTCCCCCGCCTTCCGCCGCCGCCATGGCCGAAGCCGACGACCCCGCCGCCTTCTCCGCCGCCGCAGCAGGTGGGCTGACCCACGTCGCCGCCGCCGCTGCCGCCGCAGCGAACTCACCCTCCGCCGCCGCCACGTCCATGCCGCCGCCCCGGATTCGCGCCGCCCCGGCCGGTCGCCCCTGCGCCGGCGGTTCCTGCGAAGGCGCCGAAGTCACGGAAACGGGCGGCTAATCGCTGCCGGAACCCGGCCGAAACTGCGGCGCGGCCGGCCAAAAAATCGAAGGCAGCCGCGGCAGCTCGGGCCGACAACTCGCAGCTAGGGCCGGCCACGTCCTCCAGCAGCCAAGGAGCCTGTCCTCCACCTCCGCCGCCGCCACCGCCGGCCGTGGAGGAAGATTTGGCCACGCCGACGGCCACCGCCTCCAACATGTTCGATGAAATGTCGCAAAGGTAATTTTTTTTATTTTTTGCTCTCGTTTGTTGTTTCAAATTGAAGTGATGTTGAATGTTTGTACGTTCAATTGTAGTCTTGATGACGAAGCTTTTCTGCACGCGACAAATGTGGCAAATGATGATTTTGTGTCGCACGAGTATGTATCACAAGAATATGAAACCCAATATGGTGATGACAATCTTGACATGGACGATGAGGGCTTTGTTGCGAAGGGAAGAAGTGGAAATTATACCAATGAGGAGGATGTGTTGATATGCACCGCATGGAAGAAAGTCTCTCAAGATGCATCCGTTGGAAGCGACCAAACCCTTAACACCTATTGGCAACGCATCAAGGATTACTTCGATGAGCGCAACACAAGTGGTCACTTCCGTTCGAGTGACTCTATTCGTCAACGTTGGTCCACCATCAACGCCGAATGCCAAAAGTGGGCCGGTTGCTTGTCAAATGTTGCTCGCATGAACCCAAGTGGTTGCGGTGATAGTGATTTGGTAAATATTTCCTCTTCGTGCGTGTTTTCCAAATATTAGATTGTTCCACATTTTGATGATGACGTGTTGGTTGTTTTATTGTAGAAAATGATTGCCCAAGGATTGTTTCGAGAGCGGAACATAAAAGGCGAGAAGAAGCCGGTGAAGGCAATGAAGGTGCTTCCGGTCGTGCTCTCGGCAACGATACTTCACCGCTTCACAACGTCGACAAAGAAGCCGGTGATGATGATGATCGTACCACGGTTCACAATGCCGATGGTGTTGATGATCCGCATGAATGATATTCATGTGTATTTTAATTTGTAGGCCAAAAAACCTTGATTGGGACGTTCCACTTTTGCTAGAGGGATTTCAAAATATGATGATGGTGATGCACTTTTGTTATGATTTGAACTATGATGATGATGCACTTTATTTCAAATTTGAAGTGATATTTTAACTCAAAACCGCGGCTGTACAGTGAGTGAACAGCAGCCGCGAGGCCGCCGACCGGTTTTTCATCTTTGATTTGGACCATCTGTTGGAGATGCACTTTTTTTTACATCTCCATTTTGGACCATCTGTTGGAGTTGAGCCTTTTTCGGAGATGTAAAAAGCACTTTTTGGTGCTCCAAATTTAGACCATCACCGGTTTGGACCGCCGAAATTTGGACCATCTATTGGAGATGCTCTAACATCGTGGATCTTAATAATCGGCGCCACTCAAGAGAATATTGCGTAACACGCAGTTTCCTGATGTGTTTAGCACTAAAAACTCATTTAGCACTAAAAACTCTGGCAACTCAAATGTAGAAGCAGTATCATGAAGTTACTTCAATGCAGTAGTATACTATATTACTATGTTACACAAGCTGAATCTACAGCTCTGGAATTATTATGAAATATCCATCTTTTTAACTAAGCATAACACCATTAGCAATACAAGTTTACAGTGAGAGTCTAGCCTCCTTAGTGAGGCAAGCAGAGTATGTATGAGCCAGCCTAGCTAGGAGCAGCAACTTAGAAGAAAGCTCTGCTTCCATAGAAGACCCTAGGACCCTTCGACGACGGCGATGGCGACGGCTTCTCAGTTGTACTCGAGTCGATGTTATCGGCCGAGGGACTACCGCTCTCGACATCCAGCGGGAGCTTCATCTTCGCAAGGGAGTCAGTGAACTGCTGCATGCTCTTCATGTACATGTCAACTATGTCCTGCTGGACAACTGCTTCCCTGGGCTGGAGGTTCACGCTGATCGCTGCAGGCTGGGCAACCTCATCCTTGGATGGCGCTTCAGAAGAATCGGCCTCGCCGTCCGTAGTAACACCCTGGCTCTTCTCCCTCTTGCTCTCAGTGGATGACGCCGCCCCGACGGCGGTCTCGGACGGCTGAGAGACCGATTGCGGCGTGCCAGAGAGCTCCGGGGAGGACTCCGTGGTTGAGACACAGCTCACAGGGCTTTCGTCAGGATACTCCTTGGGATTGATCTGACAGATCTCAGGACCAGGCACAGCTGCATCATACTGCGGTAACTTGCAATTCTCAGCCTTGACTGCACTCTCACAGTCCATCTCGAAATACTTGGAGACCATCATTTCATTCTCGTTCACCATGTTCAAGTCTGGGAACTCCATCTTTTCGATCTCACAAGGATCCAAGTTGCCATTTCCACAGTCAGTCACCGCAGACGCCGACTTATTGAGCGATGAGATTTCGATGAGATCCGGGGAGCTACCGACGTAAGACAAGGACAGGTGCACAAACCCGGCCGGCGAGTGGAGCAGGTCGGAGGACGACATGGAGAACTCCTGGGTCAGCTTTCCATCAGCCACCAGGATGTCTGCCAGAGGAATGAGGGCAAAGCCGAGAAGCTGGTCCTCCAGGTAGTTCTTCACCCTGCTCAGCATCCACACCTCGCACCTGAGCGAGGCCTCCACGCTGCGCACGTCTAGCCTTAGACCCTCGTCGAACACCGGGTTCTGGCCACCCCCGTTGATCACCTTGGTCGAGCACGTCACCTGTGGGTCGCTTGTGAGGCTCAGTTTTGCATACACGTCCTGCTTCTGGTAGATGCAAACATTGTGGATGTCGCGCGCCTGGTGGACGAAGATGTCCAGGTAGCCTATGGACTTGTCTCTGCCGGCTGTCTCGGTAGCAGAGTTGTCGAGTCTTTGAGTAATAGCATTGTTGTTCAGCACCGCTGGATCAGGCATAGGGTATGTTGCTGCCATTGTAGATATTCCAAGACTGCAATTAACACACACAAGGAAATATTTTCTTCAGTGCTGAAGTAAGACATAATATTGTCTGAACCAAGACAGCAAATTGCAGCTGAAGCTAAGCAGAATGGGCACGAGAGACGAGACAGTGATAGTAATAATTAGCTAAAACAATTGGACTTCAAATAAGGAGGAGTCTTTATCTTATGGTGGTAAACATATCTAATCATGTCGAATTGCAAGGTAGAAATTCATACCAAAAGGATTAATACAAGATACTCCCTCCGTAAAGAAATATAAGAGCGTTTAGATCACTAAAGTAGTGATCTAAACGCTCTTATATTTCTTTACAGAGGGAGTAGAAATGAACCCTGACTAGAGGAGGCTGAAGGTCAAGGAATTCAGACTCACTATCTGAAGAGCTTTTGGCTCAAAGATATTTCCAATTGCCGCAAAATCGGAAGCTTTGGTGGTCCAAGAAAACCGTTACGTTTTTTCTCTGAAGCAATAAGAGCACTCAAAAAAAAGTTAGGAACACATCAACCTGAAACAAAGTTCGGTCCACGGTTTGAATTCGTTCGCCTATCTATTAAGCACAGCCGGCACAAACGGCGATTTACGCAGCACATACCGCAAATATCACATGAAAAGCGGCAGCAAGACCAGCAGCGGCGCACAGATTAAGCATCAAATACCACAAATGTTGAGATTCAGGCGCATACATACACAGCAATGCCGCACGCAGTTTCGGCAAAGAACAGCCGACACCTTCCAAGAAACCGTAACTAGCACCGACAAGACGACAACCCCAGCCCTGCTAAAAAACCCTACTGCCCAAACAACTAGGAGGTGACCCATGCCCAAATCAAGAATCGACAGGGCCAACACACACAAGGCATGGAGGTTTGGCAGACCTCGGACCAGGCGCTGCTGGCATGCTACTACTACAGTACTACTGAAGAAGCACCATGAGCTAACAGGGAGCGGAGATCAACGGTATCAGTCGGGAAATTGAAAATATTAGGGATGGTGCTATTACCTCCTTCTCCAAGGATTAGTGCGGCGATCCGAGCTGAGCGCTGAGCGGAGTCGCGGTCGAGGTGCAGGAGCAGGCGGAGGGCTCGGCTCTGGGAGAGTGAACTGGGCGGCCGGGCGAGGGGAAGGGATGGGATCAGGGGAGGGGAAAGGTGAATTAGAGCAGGAAGGGCGCTACTTTTGCAGAAAAGGGGTCCTGTTTTCCGGGAAATACATATGTTAGGCATTTGTTGGCACTAGCTTTTTTGTTCCGGCCAATCTGGCTGGCGTTTGTTGGCGCGTTGGAGAGGGTTGGTTGGAAACGAACTGATTTAGACAGGAGGTGCGTACTTGCAGGTTTGGAGGCCATCTGTCTATCTATCTCTTGTCAACTCCATTCGTACGATCGATGAGTCACAAGGGGGGCCAAGCTCGCGTCGTTCCAATCATTGTGGACACACCGGACCGACAGTTCGCCCAATCTCAATGAAAGCATTCAATAACAACGTCAAACAGTTTAAGTTTATTGTGTATGTGTGTGATATTTAGATAAATTCGAAGAAGTAGGAAACACCAAGTTGTAAACAAATAGAACCCCGGACTATGCTCTGGAAAAATGATGGCAAAACTAGCATCCTCCCGGGGTAGTTAAGATGAGGTTCAGATTATGCCACATGCATATGGTCGGATGCTGCTACCACAATATGTGCTGATTTAAACCAGTCACGTGGGGCACCTCGGACAATGATAAAACACATGCATAAGCAAAAGTTAAGTCGTCGGATCTGCTATTGCAAACACCATCTTGAATCATGTTGAGCACTCCAAACCTCTGCATCGAAAGGGAGATATCTAATCACCGGAGCGTGTCGTCGGGAACCTCCAACGCAAAGGGTAAGACCCATTGACGTTACGCCCATAAAGACGGTTAGCAGTTTGGGTTGCGCTGCTGGAAGCAAAATACACGTTGTGCACACAACCGTGTCATTTTCTAATCACCTCCATAAAGGGATCAGGAAGATGCGTTGCGGTCGCCGAAATCAGGGAACGGAAAGACTTCGTCGTAAACCATCGTCACCGTTGTTCACACCAAAAGCGACCGTCGTGCTACCCTCACTGCAACCGTGACATTGCCACCACCGAGATGTCTCGGGAGCACCACCCTGGGTGCGACCTCCATTGATGTGCATGCCGTCCAGGGCTGCCGCAACGCATCCGCGAGGACTCGTAGTGCAAGGAGATAAACCCGTTGAAGCGAGTCAGGCATCTTCGTCTATGCAGTGTTATAGTGTACTGGAGTGGGATAAACAAATCTTGAGACATCAACGATGAATCTTCACCGGGTGATCTTTGTCCTTGGGTACTCTCTCTTAGTTTGGGCTAAAATTTGACCTATATAGTTAGTTAAATAAAATGTGAACTATATGTCACAAAAATTATACCGTGAGAAGCCTTTTTCAACTACAAATCGAATGCTGTACTTTTTTGTAACATGTACTTTGTATTTTACAACTTCCTCCGATCCAGAAAAAGTGCCGTGAGTTTAGTTCTTTCAGATCGGAGGGAGTAGTATATAGATGGTCAATGTCTAACGCAAAATACAAGGGCCTCAATAAACCGGGTGAAGGTAATATTTTCTTTTCAGCGGAAGACGAAGGTACTACTTGCGTAAGGTAAAAGAGCACTCAGAGGCTAGTGATTTTTCTGACATGCCCGCGTATACTTTCTGGACCATGTTTATAAAACCGATCCTCCGTGGCCTATTTCGTTATTCTGAAGGCATTCCAGGAGGTTTGTGCAAAAGCATCGGTCAGCGGTGGAAGAGCCGCTGGAGCGTGGAACGGAGCCCGCGCAGGAAACTGCCGAGGTCAGCAATTGGATTGGCGTCTTCCGCCGCGCCGCTCCTACGGCGAAATCTCCGAGAGCGCGACCGCTCCGTCCGTTCCGTTCCGTGCCGTGACGCTCCAACGGCAAGGACAAACCAGTTCGTCACAGTCGCCGGTTCACCAACGGAGCAGAACACATCCGTTTTCAGTTTTTTTATTGGGCGATGATGGTTAACTAACACTTTTCTCCGTAGAAGCGTGCTTCGGCCTAATGAGTGGATGACACGGTAGTGCACGCAGCTCCATGACATCGTTTTTGGCGGTTTCTTATTCTTCAGAACAATCAATCCAGTGGGGAATCCATGCGTTTTGAATGGAGCACTGAGAGCTGATGTGACATGCCTACTAACCCAATGAGCCAGGAGAATTTGAGATAAACGTGAGACGAGTCTGATGGCATCTCCGGCCTTGACTCACAAATTTGCTCCGGCATTTATTTGCGTGTTAAACATCATGTAACATACGGTGTGTATATAAACCGTATAGTTAGGATTGGTTGTAATGTTGTTGGACTGTTAGGATGTGATCCTTGGAGATCAATCTACACCAACCGTATCCATGTAAATCTCTCCTGTAAACCCGCGGCTTCGACCCTCTTATAAACATGCAACGTGTCCCTGCAGAGGCACACGCTTAACCCATCTTTTTTCACATGGTATACAAAGCTATTCTCTTTCATTGCATCTAGGGTTCATGTCGTCGTCCTACTCTGTCGTCATGCCTGAAAGGATCGATATGGTTGACTAGAGGGGGGGGGGGGGGGTTGAATAGGCAACTAACAATTTTTAACTTTTCTTTAACAATTTAGGCTTAGCAACAAATAGGTTGGCTAGATATGCAACTAGATGAGCAACCTATATGATGCTAACAATAATAACCGTACAAGCAAGAAGATAAACAATATAAATAGCTTGCACAAAGTAAGGGTAAGGAGTAACCACAAGTGGAACCAATGGAGACGAGGATGTGTTACCGAAGTTCCTTCCCGGTAAGGGGAAGTACGTCTCCGTTGGAGCGGTGTGGAGGCACAATGCTCCCCAAGAAGCCACTAGGGCCACCGTATTCTCCTCACGCCCTCACACAATGCGAGATGCCGTGATTCCACTAATGGTGCCCTTGAAGGCGGCAACCGGACCTTTACAAACAAGGTTGGGGCTCTCTCCACAACTTAATTGGAGGCTCCCAACGAAACCACGAAGCTTCACCACAATGGAATATGGCTTCGAGGTGACCTCTTCCGTCTAGGGTGCTCAAACACCCAAGAGTAACAAAATCCACACAAGAAACTATGGGGAAATCAATTTTCCTTTGGTGGAAGTGTAGATCTAGATCTCCTCCTTCAATCCCTAGCAAGACAACAAGTTTGGGTGGCTAGAGAGAGAGATCGGGCAAGAAATCTCAAGGGACATCAATGGTGGAGAGAGAGAGGTAAGAGATAAGGGAGAGGTGGAAGAAGCACCTCCTTATATAGCCCCCCCCCTTTTCCAACCGTTACAGCCAGATATGCATGGGAGCGGTACAACCGGAGTGGTGGGCGATACAACCGGTATAACCGGTACAACCGGCCAACCACCGGACCACAACAGAATGGTGGCCCGGATGCAGCAGCCAGGCCTGAGTCCCGGACCAGGCAAAGTCCTAAGCGGTACAACCGCTCGGGACCCCGGTTGTACCGGGCTATATGAATATAGCGGTACAACCGGCCCAGGTCCGCCCAACAACCGGGGCACAACAGAACCAAGTCCGGTTGTAGCCCGGTGCTGGGCCGGTTTAACCGCCCAGAGCTGCCACCCTGGGTCACCCAGCCTTTGGCGGTACTACCGCCCGGGGGCAGCGGTACAACCGCTGGGGACCACTTAGTGGCAGCACCCCCAGGGTATCACCCCTAGAGTGGTGGTCGAACCGGAAGCCTAGAGCGAGCTGTGCATTAGGTCGAGACCGCGGATTACCTGGCAAGCAACTAAGGAAAGAGGGGCCTCTCTCTCTATGATGCGGAGAAGTGAGTTGGGTGAAGATGGATGTGCGAAAGAACTGATTCACCCAAGACTTTCCAATGTGGATTCCCTCTTAATAGTACGGGATCCCTACGACCAAAGAGAATAAACACGTAGAGAACCCCGTCTTCAATCTTTTCCGTTTGGAGGATCCACCTAACCGTCTTGTGTACCACATACAATCCCTGTATAACTTGACACACGGTTAGATCATAGTGAGTTGTCATCATCGCCAAAACACCAAGGCAAGAAAATGCCCTTACAATTTCCCCCTTTTTGGTGGATGATGACAACAACACGATTTGCATTGATGATCTATAAAATAAAAGTGGAGCTCCCCTTCAATGTGTGCAACAGATAAGACCTGTGCAAGAATTGAAGCTCCCCCTTGATTTTATAGACCAACCAATGGGGACAAATATAAGATAAAATATTAAGGAGCAATATGAACGAGATAATAAGTAGAGCTTTAATAGTAAGGGTACGATGAGTCTCAGACTCTACTTAAACACACATAGTCTCCACACAAACCGATAAAAAGCAAATAAGAGTTCAACTGGAAGACGCAACAAAGAGACCAATAAACAACCACGCAACACCCATGCAAATCCCGTTATAAAGTACTTTCTCCCCCTTTGGCATCAAGACACCAAAAAGGAAAAGAGTGATGCTAGCGCCCCGGAACTCAGTAGATCTCCTCGTTGGTATCATACTCCTCGGAATCATCATCTCTAGAGCCATCCCCATCATCATCATCATCAGTAGCATCAGCAGCGGCAGCAACAGAGGAGGAGGCAGCAGGCTGATTCGGGATCTCATCATCAGTCCAAGTGCTATGTTCATAGATCCACTGAGCCTCAGGAGTGATGGTCTTCTCAGAACCACTGGCGGCCTCAAGATGGAGAGCCCGCATAATCTGAATTTGTCTGCGTCGGGCATGCTTCTCGTTGACATGGGCTTCATAGAGCTTCTTCTGAACATGAGTCTGGAGGCAGAAGGTCTTCTTAATCTTGTCAGAGAGCTTGGAGGCCCAAGATGGCTTGGCACCTGCAGGAAGCTCAAAATCACTGTCACTGGAAGTAGCAAAGACATCCTCAGGGTTGGCATCAGGGTAGCGAGGTGCATGATGTTTCTTCTTCCGGAGTTGCTTGACCTCATGCACAATAAGGTTGTTTGGAGAGGTGAGAAGCTGGCCCGGCCGACGAATTGCCCACATAGAGTTAAGGAAACTCATAATATAAGGAGCATAGGTGGGAACCTTCCGGTAGACGACCGTGGAGTACAACTCCTACCGCATCCATTTGGAAACATCAAAGGTAGCTCCAGAGCCAGCTTTAGTCTTCATGGCAACGAGCAGATCAACAAAGTACCCATGAATCTCATCCCGATTTCCAACTTTGGGCAGAAGAACATTCCGGAACACTCGGTGTAAAATGTCATAGACCTGCTGCAGGTCCTTAGAAGCTCCCATAACCCCCCGCCCGGGAATGTACAGGGGGGCTAACCTGTTCTTATCCATAGATTGAGCCCGATCATGAGGACGAATGCCGCCATTCCCAGTGAGGCCAGTATCATCATAGCCAAGGACATTGCAGAAGGCGCACCACGGAACATGGAAGAATTCATCACGACACATGAAGGAAAGATGACGCTCTGCATCAGTGCCAAAGTGGACCGTGGCGTAGAACTGGTGAATGAGCTGCACATCAAAGGCACAGTTGAAAGTCATGAGCTTGATCAGGTCAAATTCTTCGCACAATGCCAAAGCCTCGCCAAAGTAATCCATGTTGTTCCTCCAGTGCTCGATGTCAATTGTCCATTGCTTGGCATACTTGTTCTTGTGATGGTCATAGAGCTCATGCACGATCCAAAATTGCAACTCATTCCGGAACTGAGGGGTGGTCCACTTGGGAGCAACTGGAACCTCATACGGATTTTGAAGACGGACCCTCTCCCAATCAACTTGCTTCCAGGAATGCACGGTCTTGGCAGTTTTCTCCTTGGTGGCCAGGGACTTCTCACGGCGAGTGGGATTGGCGGGGATCATAACTTCCTCATTCTCAGACTCTTCGACAATCCTGCACCTGCGAGCATGTTTCTTGGTCTTCTTCCGAGGAGCAGAACGAGAGCTGGAACCACCTGCAGACAAGCACACGAAAAACACAGAGTGGAAACCCAGAAAAGATGAGAGGATTGTACGCAAAAGAAGGAATAAATTAGGTGCGAGGATAAGAGACAAGAAACAGGGAGCAGGAATCAGGGAGGCCGGTTGAACCGGTTGCCCTCGCGGTTGTACCGCTAGCTTAGAGCGGTTGTACCGCTACTGGGAAACCGGTAGATCCGGATCCAGAGAAATGCACCCCTCTTTGAGGTCTCTAATCAGCACAGCTAATTGAGATTATAATGTATGATCTTATTCCGTCAATAGTTTTGACTAGAAAACGCGGGAACCGAGCAATGCCCTAACAATGGTGGATTCAAAGAAGATCCAAGAACGGGGAGAAACTAGGCATTACCGGCATCCATGGGAGAAGATCGGGGAGAGGAAGGGCCTCCACGGAGCAGATCCGGGAGGAGGCCACAAATCCGGGGCGCCGGAGGCACTCCGGGGCGGTGGTGGTGGCGGCCGGCGACAGGAGCACCAGGGAGGAGTCGGGCACGAAGGGGATAACTGAATACCCCTTCGGCCCGGCCCTCCCGATCTAAGTACCGGGTCGCGACTGGTTGTACCGCTCGAGAGGAGCGGTTGTACCGGTCCAAGTACAGGGCCAGGGGATTAGCGGTAGAACCGCAGGCACCCCCGGTTGTACCACTGGGACGGGACAACCGGTGGATTAGCGGTAGAACCGCTTTTCACACCGGTTGTACCGCCTGGCCACAGGCACCACCACCAGAAGATCAAAGCGTACAATTTTGAAAAGAAGGGTTCCGGGATGAGAAAGGCTTGGGATAGAAAACAAACGGCAGGGGAGTATGGTGGGGAAAACTCCATGGTTGGAAGAAAACAAAACGCCAATAAAGTGCCATGGAGAATGCCCACACCTAGGACTCAAAGCATCACGAACACAAATTTCGGACTCAAAATAGGAGCAAAAGGGGGCGGTGGCCGAGGCCACCTATGTATGAGTCAATTGGTATGGCACCGCGAAGATATGAACCTTGGGCCCATGACCAAAACTCGTCTTTGAAGCACAGGAGTCATCAAAAATGACGAATGTGAAAGACTTGATTAATTTATGCATAATAGGAGGAGGGATAGTTCATTGAGAGAACTAGACTCCCCCTATGTCCATGCCTACACCTAAACAAGACATGATGATGAGTGTGGTGGGGTGTGTACTAAGTCAAGCCACATTGCTCGAATCAATGATATTTAGCTCATGCCTTAACTCGCGAAATCTTGCTTCATCCAGTGGCTTCGTGAATATATCTGCAAGTTGTTCCTTAGTATATAGATGAATAAGATCTATGTCTCCACGCTTGATATGATCCCGGATGAAGTGATGACGAATCTCAATATGCTTTGTCTTGCAGTGTTGAACCGGGTTGTTGGAGATCTTGATCGTGCTTTCATTGTCGCAGTAAAGAGGCACTTTGTCACAGTTGACACCATAATCCTTTAAAGTTTGCCTCATCCAAAGAATCTGAGCACAAAAGCTTGCGGCGGCTACATACTCGGCCTCGGTGGACGAGAGAGAAACACAATTTTGTTTCTTGGAAGACCAACTTACCAGAGAGCGGCCAAGAAATTGGCAACCTCCGGAAGTGGACTTCCTTTCCACACGGTCTCCCGCCCAATCTGAGTCAGTATATCCAATGAGATCAAATGAAGCACCTTTGGGGTACCATAAGCCAAAGTTTGGGGTATGAGCCAAATATCGAAAGATTCGCTTGACAGCCACATAGTGACTCTCCTTAGGTGCGGATTGAAATCGTGCACAAATTCCCACACTCAACATGATATCCGGCCTAGATGCACAAAGGTAAAGCAGAGATCTAATCATGGAGCGATATACCTTCTGATCCACAGCTTTACCATTGGGATCACTGTCAAGTTGGCATTTGAGTGGCATCGGAGTGTTGGCCTTCGGAGGATTTAGCTCATCCATCTTGAACCTCTTGAGCATGTCTTGAGTGTATTTGGCTTGGTTGATGAAGGTTCCTTGGCTTCGTTGCTTGACTTCGAATCCAAGGAAGAACTTCAACTCTCCCATCATAGACATCTCAAACTCTTTGGTCATTAGTGCGGCGAACTCATCATTAAAAGCTTTGTTAGAAGAACCAAAGATAATATCATCTACATATAGTTGGCATACGAACAAGTTCCCGTTAACCCTCTTAGTAAAAAGAGTGGGGTCGATTTTCCCAATTTCAAACCCACGATCTTGCAACATCTCGGTAAGGTGCTCATACCACGCACGTGGGGCTTGTTTAAGGCCATAGAGTGCCTTATCGAGAACGTACACATGATTGGGGAACTTGGGATCCTCAAACCCCGGGGATTGCTTGACATATACCAACTCTTTAAGTGGACCATTAAGAAAAGCACTCTTCACATCCATTTGATATAATATGAAATCATGATGAGAAGCATATGCAAGCAACATGCGAATAGATTCAAGGCGAGCAACAGGGGCAAAGGTTTCACCGTAGTCGATACCCTCAACTTGGGAGTAGCCTTGAGCCACCAGTCTTGCCTTGTTGTGAATAATGATACCATGTGCATCTTGCTTGTTCTTAAAGATCCATTTGGTTCCAATGACATTGTTATTCTCTTTTGGTCTTGGCACCAATCGCCACACTTTGTTGCGCTCGAAGTTGTTGATTTCATCATGCATGGCTTCAAGCCAATCCTCGTCTTCGAGTGCATCTTGTACCTTGAGGGGTTCAAAGCAAGAAACAAACGCATGATGTGCACAAAAGTTTGTTAATTGACGATGAGTAGTTACCCCTCTTTTCAAGCTTCCGTAGACGTTCTCTAGGAGGTGTTGTTTTTTCTGAAGCTTGGAAGCAATCGTGGCAGCTCGTCTTTCAAGAATTTCCTCCATGGAAAGTTGAGGCTTGGTAACTTGACGAGCTTTGGTACTAGCACCGGCTTGCTCATGATCTTGAGCATGATCTTGATCTTTAGCTTGACCTTGATCTTGAAGTTGATCTTGGTCCTGAGCTTCATCTTGATCTTGAGCTTGCACTGGGGTGTGAACAAGATCTTGAGCATCATGTGAAGTAGAAACATCACTAGCAAGTTGATCTTGCCCCTGATCTTGATCACGGGGTTGAGGGCCTTCACTGCGTTCTTCGGAAGCATGTGGGTCGTGCGTCGGTGATGGTTCCACTTGAGTGGAACATTGTCCTTCTCCTTCAGCCATAAGGGGTTCCTCAACGGGTAGGAAGTATCCCACACCCATTCTTCTTATGGCTTGGGGAGGAATTTCATCACCTACATCACAAAGACCACTTTGCTCCACTTGGGAGCCATTATTTTCATCAAACTCTACGTTACTCGTCTCCTCAATGAGTCCGGTGGACTTGTTGAGGACACGGTAAGCATGAGAGTTTGCAGCATAACCAACAAATATGCCCTCATGGGCTCTAGAATCAAATTTAGACAAACGAACACCTTTCTTGAGAATGAAACACTTACAACCGAACACCCGGAAGTATTTGAGGTTGGGCTTGTTCCCGGTAAGAATCTCATAAGGAGTCTTGTTCAAGCCTTTGCGGAGATAGAGCCGATTTGATGCATGACACGCTGTGTTGATGGCTTCGGCCCAAAAGTTGTACGGAGATTTAAACTCTGCCATCATGGTTCTTGCCGCATCCATCAACGTCCGGTTCTTCCTCTCCGCAACACCGTTTTGTTGAGGGGTGTAAGGTGTGGAATATTGGTGCTTAATCCCCTCATCACTGAGAAACTCATCTAGGGTGTAGTTCTTGAACTCAGTGCCATTGTCACTTCTAATCATCAAAATCTTTGCTTCATGTTGACGTTGGACTTCATTTGCAAAGTTGATGACGGTCTGTTGGGTCTCACTCTTCCTCTTGAAGAAATATACCCATGTGTATCTTGAGTAATCATCCACAATCACCAAGCAATATCTTCTTCCTCCAAGGCTGTCAAAAGATGGAGGCCCGAAGAGATCCATGTGAAGGAGCTCTAAGGTCCTCTTTGAGTAGATTGTAGTAGTTGGACGATGAGCTTTTTCATGTAGCTTTCCTTCGATACAGGCACTGCAAGCACGATCTTTGGCAAAACTCACATTTGTTAGTCCAAGAATGTGATCCCCTTTGAGGAGACTTTGCAAAGATCTCATATTGACATGGGCCAGTCGGCGATGCCAAAGCCATCCCACATCAACTTTAGCCATTAGACATGTCGCGGTCTTAGTGGGTCGCTCCGAGAAGTTAATCACATAGAGACCGTTTTCGACATGCCCAACAAAGGCTACTTTAAGAGTCTTGCTCCACAAAAGGGTCACGGTATCAATGCCAAAGAAGGTACTAAAACCCATGAGTGCAAGTTGACGAACGGAAAGTAAATTATATGCAAGGGTCTCAACAAGCATGACTCTCTCAATGGTTAAGGTCGGAGAGATAACCACCTTGCCAAGACCCAATACCTTTGAGATTGCATCATCTCCAAATGAGACTTGGGTGGCCACGGATGCATCGGGTCGAACATCCACCACCAAGTCCTTGCTTCCGGTCATATGATTTGTTGCTCCGCTATCGAGCAACCATGAGACTCCCCCGGAAGCAAAGTCCTACAATAGATCAATGCTTGGATTTAGGTACCCATTCTTGAATGGGTCCTTTCATGTTAGTGACAAGGGTCTTAGGAACCCAAATAGACCACTCAATATACTCATAAGAAGAACCAACATATTTGGCATAAACATGCCCATCACTAGCACGGCACAAAACATAGGAGGGGTTAAAATCATCGGCCCTGTTGGAGGGAGTGATCTTGCCCTTCTTGGCACTATCATTCACCACCTTGTCTTTCTTCTTCTCATGAGTAATGTTCCCCTCTTTGACAAATGTTTTCTTGAGCGGAGGAACCTGCGTGGTCTTCTTCTTCTTCTTCTTCTTTTTGGATTTGGGTGCAAACCCAACTCCTTCCTTTGCAATCACTTCCTTTTGATTGCTCAAAAGGTCATTGAGATTCTTCTCACCTTGTATACATGTCACAAGGCCTTTCTCAAGCTGCTCTTTTATCTTAGCATTTTCCTCCACAAGATGTGCATGCTCACAACACGGGTTAGTAGCAGATGCATTATCAATTAAGACAAAGGGAGGACACGTGGCAATTTCTTTAGTGAGTTTTACTTGGAGTTGATCATGCGACTCTTTAAGAGAAGCATGAACGCTCTTCAATGCCTTATGAGCATTGTCAAGAGAGACAAACTCATCCTTGAGTCGAGCATGGTCAACCCCAAGTGCAACCTTTTCAGATTTAAGAACACGGTTAAGAACAATAGCATGATCATAATCTTTACGTAATTTAGCAAAGTCATCATTTTGTGACTCCTTAAGAGTCAAATGAAGACCTCGCTCTTCCTCTAGAGCAATAGAAAGATCTGCTATCTCGTCAGCATAATCACGACTATGGCCTCTCATCTCCTCAAGAAGTTCTTCTTGAGAATCAATCATGTCATTGGCCTCACCAAGTTATTCCAAGAGAGCAACGAAGTGCTTCTTGGACTCTCCCTTGAGTTTACACAAGAACTTGTCAAACTCATTCTCACCCTCTATCGCCTCCTCAAGTTCATCCACACAATCTAACAAAGACGGAGTGGAAGAAACAGAAGTCTTAATGTTTGAGGTTTTGGCGTTGGAGGTTACCTTGGTGATACCTTTTGCCATGAGGCACCTAGCGATGTGGTTCTCATTGGGGGCGTCGAACAGTGACACCTTTGTTGGGGTAGAGGATGCAATTGCCACAGATGCCATTGACATTCCTTCACCACTTGTGTCTCCATCATCACCATCATCATCCGATGCATACTCTTCTTGAGCCACCAACACTTTGTGTGAAGTCTTCTTGGTGAAGTTGGTCTTGTTGGGGAAAGACTTGGACTTATCTTTGCGGATGAGCTTGCCACCATTGTCTTCCCTCTTCTCGTATGGACAATCCACCACAAAGTGACTCACATTACCACAGTTGTAGCAGGTCCTCACACGTTGCTTACCCTTTGACCCGTTTGAGTTGTTCTTGGAGAAGTTGGGCCTTGTGTTTCTCTTGTTGCCCCAAAATTGCCTGGACGCAAGAGCCATGTGCTCATGATAAGCATATTTGGTGTCCTCGGGGCAACCCTCTTCTTCTTCTTCTTCTTCTTCTTCTTCTTCTTCCTCTTGACAGACCTTGGCCTTCAAAGCAAGGTTGGGGGATGATTTCTTTGACCGTTGCACACGAGCGAAAGCATTGTCAGCTGTTGTGTTCAAGATGTTCATTGCAATAAATTCATCCAACACATCACCAGAAGACAAGGTGTGAAAGTCCGGTCTTTGACGGATGACAGCGGACATGGCCTTGTTGTAGGGCATGACGACCTTCAGAAACTTACGCTTGATCCAAGTATCATCCACATCCTTGCTACCATGATCTTTGAGGGCAACGGCGAGGGCAGTCACCCTTCTATAGAGCTCACGCGGTTCCTCATCCTCTACCATTACAAACTCATCTGACTGATCAAGGACAACTTCATAGTTTGACTGTTGAATTCTTGAGCTTCCCTTGTACATGGAGACAATGTGTTCCCAACACTCTTTAGCAACAGTGAAGGGTCGCAGGTGAGGTAGGTCTTCAGTAGGAACATCAGCTTGGAGTATGAACAAGGCGGAGGAATTTAGCTGTTTATCCGCTTCTTCCCTTGGAGTGAGGTTGCGTGGATCACGAGGGTAGTATCCTTCTTCAATGACTCGCATGAGTTGAATTGAGCTGTGATCCAAATGAGACTTGATACAGAAAACCCAATTAGCAAAATCATTTTTCACAAGCTTATGAGGAGGACCGTGATTAACTATATGAGGTGGGTGCACCGGTCCTCCATAGACCAAGGGAGGGGGAACTGAGGCAAAAGTCCCCGACCCATTAATTCCTTGAGAACGATTATCCTTATCAGCACTAGTCCCCTCCTTACCGGAGTTGACATCCGATGTCGAGTTAGTGGGATTACCCACTTGAACCGCATCGGTGGAAAGTTTAAGAGTGTCAAGGAATTCTTCAAACATGGATTTGACCTCGGTCGTCATGGAGGATTTAAGCGAGGACATGGCCTCATTTAAATCCTCACGAGAGACCGTGCTCACACCCATGGCCTCGGGGAGATCAACCGGCTGGTCCCCATCGTTAACCATACTCTTCGGGTGGTGAAACCCTTAGTAAAGAGACGTAGCTCTGATAGCAATTGAAAGGATCGATATGGTTGACTAGAGGGGGGGTGAATAGGCAACTAACAATTTTTAACTTTTCTTTAACAATTTAGGCTTAGCAACAAATAGGTTGGCTAGATATGCAACTAGATGAGCAACCTATATGATGCTAACAATAATAACCGTACAAGCAAGAAGATAAACAATATAAATAGCTTGCACAAAGTAAGGGTAAGGAGTAACCACAAGTGGAACCAATGGAGACGAGGATGTGTTACCGAAGTTCCTTCCCGGTAAGGGGAAGTACGTCTCCGTTGGAGCGGTGTGGAGGCACAATGCTCCCCAAGAAGCCACTAGGGCCACCGTATTCTCCCCACGCCCTCACACAATGCGAGATGTCGTGATTCCACTAGTGGTGCCCTTGAAGGCGGCAACCGGACCTTTACAAACAAGGTTGGGGCTCTCTCCACAACTTAATTAGAGGCTCCCAACGAAACCACGAAGCTTCACCACAATGGAATATGGCTTCGAGGTGACCTCTTCCGTCTAGGGTGCTTAAACACCCAAGAGTAACAAAATCCACACAAGAAACTATGGGAGAATCAATTTTCCTTTGGTGGAAGTGTAGATCTAGATCTCCTCCTTCAATCCCTAGCAAGACAACAAGTTTGGGTGGCTAGAGAGAGAGATCGGGCAAGAAAGCTTAAGGGCCATCAATGGTGGAGAGAGAGAGGTAAGAGATTGTCACGCCCAAGATGCGATCCTATCCTTATTTTGGCACGAGGGCCTCGACAGGGATAGAAGAGATGAATATATGGAATTGGCTTACACTCGCCACAAGCTACATCAATATCACATCAATACTACAACATATCCAAACATCATACAGAAGAGCAGGGTCCGACTACGGACGAAAACAAACGATAAAATGACATCCATCCTTGCTATCCAAGGCTGCCGCCTAGAACCCATCCTATGATCGATGAAGTAGAAGAAGAACTCCAAATCAACAAGCAACGCGCTCACGTCATATCATCGCATTACCTGTACCTGCAACTGTGGTTGTAGTAATCTGTGAGCCACGGGGACTCGGCAATCTCATTTCCAAGGGTATCAAGACTATTAAAGCTTAATGGGTGAGGTATGGTTAAGTGGTGAGGCTGCAGCAAGCACTAAGCATATATTTGAGTGGCTAACTTACGAGTACAAGAATAAAGGGGGATGATTGTCGAATAAACGGACGTTAACTAGTAATGATCTCTAAGAGATCCTGAACACCTACATACGTCAAACATAACCCCACCGTGTTCTCTCTTGGATAAGGACTCACAAGAAGAGACAGTCACGGTTACGCACCCGGTTGGTGTATTTTATTTGAGTTTACTTCAAGTTTGCTATGACCGGGTGTTAAACAAAGTTTCCAAGTTGCCACGTAACCGCGGGCATGGCTTTCCGAAAGATTAAACCCTGCAGGGGTGCTCCAACTCATCCATCACAAAGTAACCACACGCAGCGGGAATAACCTTGACCACGAAACTCGTGATCTTCCTAGGCAATTCCACTGGAAACCGCAACCTCGAGATAGCCCGAAGCATAATCGGAATTCCTCGCACAAGACGTTCGAGAAAGGTAAAACAAATCCAGCAAGGCCGCCCGACGTGCCGACAATCCCGATAGGAGCCGCGTATCTCGTTCTCAGGGCAAATCGGATGAGCGATGGTTACCACGCCAATCACCGACTTGCCCCGGGTAGCGTTAATAAGCTGCTCTGGGTTGGACCAACACTCATGAGGAGCACTGGCCCGGGTTGTTGATTAATTATCCACGGGGTTCGGAAAGTCCCTATGCAATTTTTATTAGTTATGAGGCAAATGTAGTACCAATGTTGGGCCTTGCCAGACAAGTTTTATCCTAAAACGAAAATCAAGGGGGTCCCCATAAAACCCCCGAGCATGTTAGGAGCGCTTAATTATGGAACATAACACCGGTACACAAGTAACTAGGGGCGGCAAGAGTGGAACAAAACATCGAGCAAAAGGCCAAGCCTTCCACCCTTTACCAAGTATATATATGCATTAAATTAAATAGCAATAATATTGTGATATAACAAAATATCCATGTTGCACATGGAAAGAGCTTGCACTTGCAACTAGCAACGCTATAAGAAGGGCTGAGCAAGCAGTATCATAGCCAAACAATGGTTGCTGGGATGTGGAGGGGTTAGAGGCTTTACATGGCAATTTGGGAGGCTTGACATACAAGTGGTAGGTAGCGAGACAGCGATAGAAACGAGAAAACTAGCATGGCAATGATAGTAATGGTATCCAGGGAAATGATCATCTTGCCTGATATCTCGCTTGGAGGAAGAACAATCCATGAAGAAGACGAGCCAACGTAGTCGAACGAATCCTCACACTCCGAACACTTTCGGAACTCTATCGAGAAGAAGCAAATCGAAACAACAATCAACACATGAACAACACCACAACATATGCATAACATGATGCACATGGAATATGATGCATGTTATGCATGACACGACAAAGCACAACAATCAACTCCTACACATTAAGTGAAGGTCAATATGCAACGAGTTGCATATTGACGAAACTCCACGTTCAAATCATTTAGTTCCTCTCGTTTATTTACATGACAAGTTTAAATGTTGTTAACATGGAAAGAGGTGAAGCATAAGTAAACTAGACATCTAGTCATATTAAATGAGGTCGGAAACAACATATAGCATTTCCGAAACGACCCCATATGTTAATTTCGAAATTGGTCCAGATCTGAACTAATCATGTTTTATATTTGTAAAACAGCAAAACAAAATGCACCATGTGATTCTACATGACATTCTAGTCGATTTACATATATAGAACATGTCAAACGGAGATACGGTCTAAAAGATATGACAATCACCATCCGTACTGGCGTCTGTGCATGGCGCACGACATGACGAACAGGCGTGTAGGACGCTGCTCCTGCGGTTCAGTCTACATCGACCCGTTGCGGCCGACTCGCCCGTCCGTGCCGTGGCCGACTCAAC
Source organism: Elymus sibiricus (assembly GCA_039707655.1). Taxonomy (NCBI): domain Eukaryota; kingdom Viridiplantae; phylum Streptophyta; class Magnoliopsida; order Poales; family Poaceae; genus Elymus; species Elymus sibiricus. The sequence continues at coordinate 438,367,866 of CM077669.1, read as the reverse complement.
CATCCGCGCCGGCTTACAACGCCCACGGCCGATTCATCCGTCCGCCTACACTGGATGGTTCAATGGACAGGCGCACAAGTCGCCGCCACTGCAGTTTGGTTAACTTCAAAAAACCATCCGGGACGAACCAACGGCCGGGTTACTGACGCAACTCATACGGGATCATTTATAACCCGCCATGGTCGACCTCAACCTTCCCCGGATTCACATCGCGTTCTCACACGCCAAGGATATACAATGAGTGTTGCGAAGATCATCAACTCGCCACCTCGCCTCCAGCTTCAACACAGTCCAGCGTTCCGCTGACAACTATGTGCCGGCTTATGCCACGGCCAAATATGGAGAATCTCAAGCCGCCTCTTCGAGTCAACTTAAGACTCGGGGGTTACAGACATGGCTCGACACATTTGGTCGTTTTCAACGAGAACCCCGGGTCATTGCAAGGAAGTTAACCCGATCCCGGGAGCTACTACATTATTGGCGGAAGAATTAAAAGTTGCCCAAGAGGACGAGCCGCCATGATGCACCGTTCAAACATGGGTGCCCTGAGTTATTGGATCATCATAAAGTCACTTGGAGTTTCTGTCGTTTCTTCAAAAAAGATGGCGGCTTACAAGATGGTGCAACAATGTTGATACTTCAACAAGGTCATTTGGGGGCTTCCAACCCATCGGGTTTAGCTTACACGCCCTCTTGATCGGCTCTTCAGCCACCATAAGGCGGGTTGTATACCCAGAAGTTGACTCCGTCAACAAGGTCATTTGGGGGCTTCCAACCCACCGGGTTTAGCTTACACACCCTCTTGATCGGCTCTTCAGCCACCGCAAGTTTTGAGTTAAACCTGCCTGTATGCTACTGCTGCTCCGCTAGGTGACCCGCCGAACTCTTGCCAGTTAATCTCGACTAGAGACCCTGAGCTGTTCAAAGTATTTGGCAGTCACTCTCACTAGAGACCCTGTACTGGTCAAGGTTCAACCGGCGGATCTTGTCACATGAGGGCCGGCTTACGGAAAGCGAGGATAAACTCACCCATCTGCTGCCAACTCTCCGCTATGTGGCCCGTTCGTACTCTTAAACAGTTACTCTTTTAAAGACCCTGCACTGTTTAAGGTTCAAACAACGGATTTATGTCATGTGAGAGGTAGCTTATGGGCCCTGGGGGTACTCATGCCCAGCTGTGCCTCCCTCTGGTTCGTTGTGCTCTTACCAGTTAATCTCGCCTAGAGACCCTGAGCCGCTCAAAGGAGTTGACGGTCACTCTCACTAGAGACCCTGTACTGTTAAGAGTTCAAACATGGAGTTCACCCAGGAGAGCCGGCATATGAGTTTTCGAAAACAAAATGGAAAGGCAAGGTCATTAAGGATTTAACATCTCCGGGTTGTGCTTTTCAAGCCGCCCTCACAACGATATAGAATATACTCTGTCTTGTTTGTTTTTGCAGGTCTTGTCTCCTAAGATAAGCTGCTATTAAGTGTGAAGAAAGATGGCTATGGCCATACATTGCATCTTGCATTACATCATCCTGCATTGCATCATCACATCATGCATCATCATACATGCATATCCATATTTGTTTATGCTGCGGAAAGCCGGTCACCAAACCGGGTTACATCGTAACCTCTGCAGGAACAAATAGATCTTTAATAGCCAACATGGCTGGATCTTCATCATGGTTTATCATAACCAGTATTAAATGATTGGGATTTTTCAAGCCAGCTCAGAGAATTGATTATTCTTGAAGAGCCGCCCTATTAGATATAATGCCGTGTCATTTAATTGACCGGCTCTACAACACTTATGGATTTCTCAGACATATATTTGTCGGGTTGCACCGCAACCACGAGCAGGGATTTGCATTTTCAAGGGTAAAGGCATTATTCCAGGATATTCGACAAAATACTGGGTTACAACCATGGTCAAGGATTCAACAAATTATGATGAGTCATATTATTCTCAAACAGTCCCGAGTCGCTGCAGGCAGACGACCCGACACTTGGGGGCTAATGCAAGTTGCTTTTCAAATCATTACATGGTCAACAGATCCTGTTGTCTCAAGGAGATGAGCCAACCTTTCTGTATTTTTCTAAGTCCCAGCCCAGTACTTCTTACTGACCCGGCACTTGGGGGCTACATCATATGATGTTTTTCTTTTCAAAGGAGAAGTGGATATAAGTCCCGAGTCGCCGCAGGCATGCAACCCGGCACTTGGGGGCTACAGTATTTAGCTGTTCAAGCAGATTATAAGGTCCAAATTGAAAGACCCGGCCCATCACACGCTAATGAGCCGGCCCTTGGGGGCTACACATGTGAAATACAAGACACTCAGTATATATCTGGCAACTTAGATGACAACCCAGATTTCTCAAACACCAAGTTCAAAAGTCCCAGGTTGTTGCAGGCAAAACAACCCGGTCCTTGGGGGCTACACCAGCCGAAGCTTTATAAAGTATAAGACAGTTGCAAGTCCTAGGCTGCTACAGGCAAGACAACCTGGTACTTGGGGGCTACACAATCAAAGATATTATTGCAAAACACCAAGTCATCATGGATAAACTTGGAGCTTGGGGGCTACAGGTAATATGGAGATAAAAAATAGCAGAGCATTTTTAAGCTATCAAAATTTGAGTGAGCTAGGTCTCATTTCTTCATGGAGCTGAAGCATTGGAAGACCGGCTCTACATCAGATGGATTTTTCATCCCAATAGTTTTATCAAGTCAGCTGGAGTCTAGTTGTTTGACCCAGCGTCACCAACAATCATGACCCGGCATTATCAAAAGATCATAACCCGACAGAGTTTATATAAGCAACCCGGCTTCACAAGTTGAAGAGTATTGGAGGCCAACTCAATGGCATATGGGTGTTGTATTCCTAATATTTTACTTCAAAGGACACTGACAAGCAAGACGATTGAGAAGACGGCTCGTTCATATGAAGAAGAAACCCGGATTTTCAAGGAGCTACTTCATTAAGCCAGCCAGTGGAGCGAGCCGGTCACTTAACATATTTATTCTTATTTCAGGAGCTTAGCATGAATAAATCCAAGCTAACCTGGGGGCTAATGTCGGGGATATACCCCGCGGTATAACCCGGCCAGAAGTATGACCCGGCCAGGACTTGGCGACTCATTGGTGACCCGGTCGAGACTTGGCGGTTCATTGGTGACCCGACAGGCGAGTCAGACGAGCGACAAGGCCCAGGGCCCAGCGAGCAAGCCGGCGCAAGGTGGCTCGTGGACGGGCCTGGAGGGGCGGCTCGCAAGAGAAGGCCCAAAAGAGAGAAAGGATTCCCTCACAAAGGAAACAAGACCCGGATTAGGATTCAAGAGAGACTAGTCCTAATCCTACTCCTAGTAGGATTCTACATGTAAACCTACCCTTTCCACTTATATAAGGAGGGGTAAGGCGCTCTAAGAGGGACAAGCTAAGACAGACACAAGTCATTAGAGATAGACAGATTAGAGGCTCTCGAGATTAGAGATAGCAAGATAGCACCCTTGTAACCGAGAGATCTGCCTCATCATCAATACACACAAAGCAGGACGTAGGCTTTTACCTCTTCCCGAGGGGCCGAACCTGGGTAAACTCGCGTCTCTCGATTCCGACCAACCCCTCTCAAGCCGCCACATAGTTGAGATGGCCTCACACCTAAGTCCGTTAGCCCGGACATCTTGCCGTGACAAAACCACGACAAAAATGACAACCACAAACATACCAAATCAAGGATGCAGCAAGATATTATGAAACTACATGAAATTCTAAGCATGTTTCATATGCAACATGTTCACAACGGAGCTACGGTTCAACCACAACACCCAACACAAGTTTTAGATGAAATCTGTCCAAAACAGCAAGATAGCGTTTTGCACACATGAAAATAACAAGCTACAAGATTCTAAAATGCACAAACTAAGCATGGGGCAGTTGCATATAACACACACTTCATTTCATCTTCACATATCATACTCAAAAGAGTCATGGATCACATGGTAGGAAGCTCACAACATGGCAACAAAATATAGCAGATTAGGACTTAGTGAAAATAACAGGTTTTTGCATAGCAGATTATCACGGAGGCATATTGGCAGCAGTAAAACTATATGCTACAGGTCATATATTGGCATGAAACTTAACAGCATGGTAGTAGACATGATGCACTACAAATCATACCATGGTGGCAACATCAAATTATGCTCAGATTCATGGCAAACATCAACACCACATGGCATCATGAAGAAAACAGATTCTCAGACTTAGTGAAAATTAGAGTAGACATGTGCAGCAGTTTTTAACAGATTGACATATTGGACAGCAGAATTAATTATGATGTAAAATCTATTCATGCAAACTATTGGCACAACATGATAGAGCATAACATGCTTAACAATACATCTCATTGTGGCAACACCAAAAGAGCTATAGATCAATAGCAAACCACATGTCAAGACAGCAACAAAATAACACAGATTTCAGACTTAGAAATATTTTGGACCCCCAAAACAGCACATTTTTATGGCATGTTGGCAACAAGAAAACAACACATAACATGGATTTCTATAGCAACCAAAAAGACCAGGGCCTAGCACACATGTCCAAGGGCATATCTCATGTTTGCAACTATTCCAAAATGTGCATGGATTAAATCACACAAAAATGTCAAAAGAGCATCATAGGAAAAATGACATGCACACAACTTGCTCAAATGACAAAACAAAGTGCACAGATAAATTCTATGGACTTTTCTACCCCACAATAATATATAATTTGCATAGGTTCATGTGGAAAAATAAGTCACAATTAATTAGGCAAGTTAATGGTATAAACCCTTTTAGCAACTATAAATGCAAGTTAAATGCAAATATTACAATGAACCAGTTTGTCATGCATGAAAATGCGATGCCGATAATATGAACTTTTTTTAATATATTGTTGGATTAATTCCAATGCATGGTTAAATAAATATGACAATGCAAATTAATGACAATTATGCAAAATGATGCAAAACAGCGAGCTTAGGTATTTTATCATGGATGAAAATGGCATATTGTTAATCTACGCATTTTTCTAAACAATTTTCATATATAAAACATTTTATTTCGCCGCACGGTTTATTAGTTTTAGCAATTTTTAAAACATGCAATTCTCTGATATAAAAAAAAACAAAATGAGCCGGATCCAAAAAAAACGCGGGGGGGGGGGGGGGGGGGGGGCTGCTCAACTCGTGGGCTCGGCCCAGTCGGTGAGGCGGCTAGGCAGGGGAGGCAGAGGCCGGCTCGGGGCGCGCTGGGCCGCTCGGGGAGGCTGGGAGCCGGAGGCCCACGGGCGAACTGGGCCGCGGGCACCGAGGAGGCCGGCTCGGGGCTCTCGTCTCCCTTGCTCCTGCACGACAGGAGGCAGGGCGACGCTGGGGGAATCCGGCGACGGCGCGACGCAAGGGAGGCGGGATGGCGAGATCCGGTGGCGGGGCACCAGATCCGCTCGCTGCCGGCGACAAACGGCAGGGCGAAGCTTGGCAGGGGCGGCTGGGGAGCTCTGCTCGCTGCTTCCATGGCGGGGCTGGGGCGAACAGTGGCACGCAGCGGGGTCCGGCGCGCAAGGGATGGCGAGGCGGCGGCGGCCTCTGGCGGCGAGGAGGCAAGGCGGCGGCGCTGGCGCAGGCGACGGGAGGCAGGCGCTCAGGGTAGCGGCGGGGAGCTCGGCTCGGCGGTGCGGCTGGCGGTTGCCCTAGCTCGGATGGGCTTCGGGCGGGCTTGGTTCGGGCCCAGGCGGGCCCTGCGGCGCGAGGAGGGATACAGGGGCTGGCTGGCGATGATTGGGGGCACGGAATTCGAGGGAAGCCTAGGGTTTCCCGATCTGGACGGCTAGGGCGTCTTTTTAAAGCAATGGGGGCTAGGAGAGGGGGTTTCGCACCGTTTTCGGACCGTGCGATCGTGATCGGGCGGTCCGGAAGCGGAGGGGGGCTAGCAGGCGGCGACGTGAGCTGTGTAGAGGGGCTAGGTGGGGAAGAGATGGAAGGTGTGCGGTCCGACGGCAGTTTAAAAATACCGAAACATCTGACGTTTAACCGACGATGGAGCCGCTCTAGGTCTAACGGTTCGGGTATCAAACGACCTCTGATGGCGACGAAATTTGGCAGGCGGTCCACCTACAATATATTACGACCGCATGCCAACTTTCGACCCAATCCGAGAAAGTTTTATACACTCTTTTGAAAACGATATTTTATCGATGCCGCGGGCGCGTGCGTGTGTGGTTGGACTCGAAACGGATGACGAGGAGAACCGGCAACTGCTAACGGATGCAAGTTTTCGAAAACAAGTGACGATGCTATGCACAAGATGTGAATGATGCGATGATGAATGTGACAAACAAATAAATCACACGACGACAACGGAATAAAAGGGGAATCTTCTGGAGCGTCGGTCTCGGGCTGTTACAACTCTCCTCCACTAACAAGAGATCTCGCCCCGAGATCTTAGAAAGAAAAGGGGAAGAGAAAGAGAAGAGGTAAAACTTATTTGCTTCTTTGACAAACGAATGAAACCACAATCTTGAACGTTGCAAAGAGATGAAGAATGACACATGGAACAAGCAAGAATTCACAAGAAATTTTGGCAGCACTTCGGTAGGAAGAGAAGGAAAACTTGATAAGATAGCAAGAGCTAGCAAAGAAAACACAACACTCTGGTTAAGAGGATAAGCAAGAAAAGAACATGATCTTGACAAAACAATATGATGGATCGAAGAGAGCAACCTCCGGAACGAAAGAATGATCGAAAAGACTCGAAGGTTGAAAAGAATGAAACTATGAACTTGCAAGCTTAAATAGAACTTCGCGAAGAGATACTTGAGAAGACTTGGAACTCCGGAAAAGAAAAGATGAGAACACTTGAAGTCCAGAATTGATATCATGCACAACTCCAGAAGAAGGATTGAGATCACTTGGTGAAACTAGAATAAGAATTATGTTATGCTTATCCTTCATCAAGTTAAATTGATGACAAGCAATGGATTTCACAGACCACTTATTCTTCTTGAAAAGAATTGAAGAGAGAGATATAAAGCACGAACTGGAAGAAGACTTGAACAAGAGCACCGGTAAGAATTGCAAATGAATGAGGATACTATGAATGAATAAGATACATGGGAACGAAGAGATCATGATCCGCCTAACAGAAAACTTGATTGAAGCACCGGAATAATTGAGATACGAATGAAGGGACAACAATTGAGAAGACTTGGAGAACGAAAGCTGAAAGCCGAGAACGAAGAAATCTTCTGAAATGATGGCCTTCGGAGGATCAAGAAATGAAAACAACTCTGATATGCTCCGGATGGATATGGAAGGAATTACTCAGGATCGAAACGAATTAGAGAGGATAGCAACAAGCTGAAACCTTGAATCTTCATGAAAATGGACAAAGATTTAAGAGAAACTTTCCTTCGATCTTCCAAGCTGAGAATGATGACGAGGAACACCACCAAGAATAATGAGACACTCTGGAATGATGAATAAGGAAAGGTTGAGCCAACGATGAAAAAAAATTGGAGCGATCTTGGAGAAGGAATATGACTGATGGAATACATTCTTACGTCATATCGAAAGAGCTTGAGATCTCCGGGAAAGATTAGAAGAGCCAGGTAAGATCCTGTGGAAGAACCTGTGGGTTATGGGCCAACTCAAAAGAAACCAGCATTGAAACAATTGCTTGGGAAGAGAAATTGCACCGGTACAAATGAAAACTGATGAGGTGAGAACCCCGAAACAATTGAAAGGATTTGACGAAAACACGAATCTTCTGAGATATCTTCAACACTCCGAATAGAATAGAGAGAGGAATGAATAACAAGAGAGGCCTAGCAAAGAATATCAACACGGGAAAGCATTGGCTGAATGAAAATGATATTATGAGTACCGAAAGCTGAATTGAATCCACCGGAGAAGAAAACAAGAACAAAATGATGAACTTGACACTTTGAGCATCTCCACAAGGATGGGAATTTACTCATTGAAGAAAAGGGCGGGAGGGCGGGGAAAACAAAGAAGACTTGGAACGGATGAAACGAACTCCGGGGAAAAGGAAGGATGAGGATAGATCTTGCAAAAAATTGGAAGGGATAGAATCATCTTGAAGAGAAGCACACCGGTTGGAAAGAATTGACATGACAACTCCGGTTGAACAAAAGGATTAGCATTCTCATAAAAATGTGAGAACACCGCTTAGAAAAGATATGAAATCACCACTTGACATCGAAGCAACTCGAATTACCATATTCCAACAAAACAAAGGATGAGGCTTGCAAATTAAGCCGGAAACAGATATATGACAGAGATTTCGCTCGACATTTTCGTGGTAAGGCTCACACGGGCTCGATCTTACAGTAGCCATCATGTACAAGGCAGTGCACATGACAGACGAAGCGTCCCCGAGTCGTAGCAAGCTACAAGGACTCTTTAAGACACAACGAGAACCGCTGTAAGAAAGACCGTCAACAAGCGAACCACTCGATGTCGAACCCCAACCTCACATCATCATCTGCGGAAGATAATCCTAGGTAACCACTTGAATTCCCACCTAAGAACTCCCGAAATCTCGGTTATGCAATCGGGTACACGGATACACGGAGTTTTACATGATCACTCAACTCCTAGCAGTAATACTACTCTCCAGTGTATCACATCCCTCAACACAACCAAAGGTCTCGGAAACTCATCTACCTCAGATCCTCGTAATCGCAACGATACTAAAGATGGCAGTACATGTGATCCCGCGCCCCAGTACTGGGTGCCGCCACACTCTTCGCACCACGAATAGTATTGAAGCAATTTCGAACATCCGCGTTCTTAAGTACTAAGGAAACTGAACGATAACGATGTGTCAAGGATCCCCTGGAGCTCAACTCCCCGGGTCCAATCCAAACAGACGGGAGGCACCAAGAACAGAATCCCCGTCACATCGGTATCATAGAGGTTCCAAAATACTCGCGTGATCCTAAAAAAAAATTTGAACGAGAAGAGGGTAGAATTAAAATTCCTAAGTCGTAATTCCTCACCAGAGGATATAAGTGGAGTAAAAGAAATCCTACTCTCCGATATAACTAGACTCAAAATAGTTTTTCACTAGACTCGACTCGGCCAAGTTCGATCAATCAAGGGGGCTCCTAGGTCGGAACCTGGCTCTGATACCAACTTGTCACGCCCAAGATGCGATCCTATCCTTATTTTGGCATGAGGGCCTCGACAGGGATAGAAGCGCATCTCGTCGTTTTGTAAGAATGGATATCATTACAAGTACATGTAAAGAAGAGATGAGTATATGGAATTGGCTTACACTCGCCACAAGCTACATCAATATCACATCAATACTACAACATATCCAAACATCATACAAAAGAGCAGGGTCCGACTACGGACGAAAACAAATGATAAAATGACATCCAACCTTGCTATCCCAGGCTGCCGCCTAGAACCCATCCTATGATCGATGAAGTAGAAGAAGAACTCCAAATCAACAAGCAACACGCTCACGTCATATCATCGCATTACCTGTACCTGCAACTGTGGTTGTAGTAATCTGTGAGACACGGGGACTCAGCAATCTCATTTCCAAGGGTATCAAGACTATTAAAGCTTAATGGGTGAGGTATGGTTAAGTGGTGAGGCTTCAACAAGCACTAAGTATATATTTTAGTGGCTAACTTACGAGTACAAGAATAAAGGGGGAAGATTGTCGAATAAACGGACGTTAACTAGTAATGATCTCTAAGAGATCCTGAACACCTACATACGTCAAACATAACCCCACCGTGTTCTCTCTCGGATAAGGACTCACGAGAAGAGACAGTCACGGTTACGCACCCGGTTGGTGTATTTTATTTGAGTTTACTTCAAGTTTGCTATGACTGGGTGTTAAACAAAGTTTCCAAGTTGCCACGTAACCGCGGGCATGGCTTTCCGAAAGATTAAACCCTGTAGGGGTGCTCCCACTCATCCATCACAAACTAACCACACGCAGCGGGAATAACCTTGACCACGAAACTCGTGATCTTCCTAGGCCATTCCACTGGAAAACCGCAACCTCGAGATAGCCCGACGTGCTGACAATCCCGATAGGAGCCGCGTATCTCGTTCTCATGGCAAGTCGGATGAGCGATGGTTACCACGCCAATCACCGAGTTGCCCCGGGTAGCGTTAATAAGCTGCTCTGGGTTGGACCAACACTCATGAGGAGCACTGGCCCGGGTTGTTGATTAATTATCCACGGGGTCCGGAAAGTCCCTATGCAATTTTTATTAGTTATGAGGCAAATGTAGTACCAATGTTGGGCCTTGCCAGGCCAGTTTTATCCTAAAACGAAAATCAAGGGGGTCCCCATAACAACCCCGAGCATGTTAGCAGTGCTCAATTATGGAACATTACACCGGTACACAAGTAACTAGGGGCGGCAAGAGTGGAACAAAACACCGAGCAAAAGGCCAAGCCTTCCACCCTTTACCAAGTATATATGTGTATTAAATTAAATAGCAATAATATTGTGATATAACAAAATATCCATGTTGCACATGGAAAGAGCTTGCACCTACAACTAGCAACGCTATAAGAAGGGCTGAGCAAGCAGTATCATAGCCAAACAATGGTTGCTGGGATGTGGAGGGGTTAGACGCTTTACATGGCAATTTGGGAGGCTTGACATACAAGTGGTAGGTAGCGAGACAACGATAGAAACGAGACAACTAGCATGTCAATGATAGTAATGGTATCCAGGGAAATGATCATCTTGCCTGATATCCCGCTTGGAAGAAGAACAATCCATGAAGAAGACGAGCCAACATAGTCGAACGAATCCTCACACTCCGAACACTTTCGGAACTCTATCGAGAAGAAGCAAATCGAAACAACAATCAACACATGAACAACACCACAACATATGCATAACATGAGGCACATGGAATATGATGCATGTTATGCATGACACGAGAAAGCACAACAATCAACTCCTACACATTAAGTGAAGATCAATATGCAACGAGTTGCATATTGACGAAACTCCACGTTCAAATCATTTAGTTCCTCTCGTTTATTTACATGACAAGTTTAAATGTTGTTAACATGGCAAGAGGTGAAGCATAAGTAAACTAGACATCTAGTCATATTAAATGAGGTCGGAAACAACATATAGCATTTCCGAAACGACCCCATATGTTAATTTTGAAATTGGTCCAGATCTGAACTAATCATGTTTTATATTTGTAAAACAGCAAAACAAAATGCACCATGTGATTTTACACGACATTCTAGTCGATTTACATATATAGAACATCTCAAACAGAGCTACGGTCTAAAAGATATGACAATCACAAGATTATATGCCATGAATGCAAAATGCATGAAAATGACAACCAAAAACATACCAAATCATGGATGCAGCAAGATATTATGAAACTACATGAAATTCTAAGCAAGTTTCATATGCAACATGTTCACAACGGAGCTACGGTTCAACCACAACACCCAACACAAATTTTAGATGAAATCTGTCCAAAACAGCAAGATAGCGTTTTGCACACATGAAAACAACAAGCTACAAGATTCTAAAATGCACAAACTAAGCATGGGGCAGTTGCATATAACACACACTTCATTTCATCTTCACATATCATACTCAAAAGAGTCATAGATCACATGGTAGGAAGCTCACAACATGGCAACAAAATATAGCAGATTAGGACTTAGTGAAAATAACAGGTTTTTGCATAGCAGATTATCACGGAGGCATATTGGCAGCAGTAAAACTATATGCTACAGGTCATATATTGGCATGAAACTTAACAGCATGGTAGTAGACATGATGCACTACAAATCATACCATGGTGGCAACATCAAATTATGCTCAGATTCATGGCAAACATCAACACCACATGGCATCATGAAGAAAACAGATTCTCAGACTTAGTGAAAATTAGAGTAGACATGTGCAGCAGTTTTTAACAGATTGACATATTGGACAGCAGAATTAATTATGATGTAAAACCTATTCATGCAAACTATTGGCACAACATGATAGAGCATAACATGCTTAACAATACATCTCATTGTGGCAACACCAAAAGAGCTATAGATCAATAGCAAACCACATGGCAAGACAGCAACAAAATAGCACAGATTTCAGACTTAGAAATATTTTGGACCCCCAAAACAACACATTTTTATGGCATGTTGGCAACAAGAAAACAACACCTAAACATGGATTTCTATAGCAACCAAATAGACCAGGGCCTAGCACACATGTCCAAGGGCATATCTCATGTTTGCAACTATTCCAAAATGTGCATGGATTAAATCACACGAAAATGTCAAAAGAGCATCATAGCAAAAGTGACATGCACACAACTTGCTCAAATGACAAAACAAAGTGCACGGATAAATTCTATGGACTTTTCTACCCCACAATAATATATAATATACATAGGTTCATGTGGAAAAATAAGTCAGACTTAATTAGGCAAGTTAATGGTATAAGCCCTTTTAGCAACTATAAATGCAAGTTAAATGCAAATATTACAATGAACCAGTTTGTCATGCATGAAAATGCGATGTCGATAATATGATTTTTTTAATATATTGTTGGATTAATTCCAATGCATGGTTAAATAAATATGACAATGCAAATTAATGGCAATTATGCAAAATGATGCAAAACAGCGAGCTTAGGTATTTTATCATGGATGAAAATGGCATATTGTTAATCTACGCATTTTTCTAAACAGTTTTCATATATAAAACATTTTATTTCGCCGCACAGTTTATTAGTTTTAGCAATTTTTAAAACAGGCAATTCCCTGATATAAAAAAAACAAAATGGGCCGGATCCGAAAAAAAACGCGCGGGGGTGGGGGGGGGGGATGCTCACCTCGTGGGCTCGGCCCAGTCGGTGAGGCGGCTAGGCAGGGGAGGCAGAGGCCGGCTCGGGGCGCGCTGGGCCGCTCGGGGAGGCTGGGAGCCGGAGGCCCACGGGCGAACTGGGCCGCGGGCACCGAGGAGGCCGGCTCGGGGCTCTCGTCTCCCTTGCTCCCGCACGACAGGAGGCAGGGCGACGCTGGGGGAATCCGGCGACGGCGCGGCGCAAGGGAGGCGGGATGGCGAGATCCGGTGGCGGGGCACCAGATCCGCTCGCTGCCGGCGACAAACGGCGGGGCGAAGCTTGGCAGGGGCGGCTGGGGAGCTCTGCTCGCTGCTTCCATGGCGGGGCTGAGGTGAACGGCGGCGCGCAGCGAGGTCCGGCGAGGCGCAAGGGATGGCGAGGCGGCGGCGGCCTCTGGCGGCGAGGAGGCAAGGCGGCGGCGGTTGCGCAGGCGACGGGAGGCAGGCGCTCGGGGTAGCGGCGGGGAGCTCGGCTCGGCGGCGCGGCTGGCGGTTGCCCTAGCCCGGATGGGCTTCGGGCAGGCTCGGTTCGGGCCCAGGCGGGCCCTGTGGCGCGAGGAGGGAGACAGGGGCTGGCTGGCGATGATTGGGGGCGCAGAATTCGAGGGAAGCCTAGGGTTTCCCGATCTGGACGGCTAGGGCGTCTATTTAAAGCAATGGGGGCTAGGAGAGGGGGTTTCGCACCGTTATCGGACCGTGCGATCGTGATCGGGCGGTCCGGAAGCGGAGGGGGGCTAGCAGGCGGCGACATGAGCTGTGTAGAGGGGCTAGGTTGGGAAGAGATGGAAGGTGTGCGGTCCGACGGCAGTTTAAAAATACCGAAACATCTGACGATTAACTGACGACGGAGCCGCTCTAGGTCTAATGGTTCGGGTATCAAACGACCTCTGATTGCGACGAAATTTGGCAGGCGGTCCACCTACAATATATTACGACCGCATGCCAACTTTTGACCCAATCCGAGAAAGTTTTTATACACGCTTTTGAAAACGATATTTTATCGATGCCGCGGGCGCGTGCGTGTGTGGTTGGACTCGAAACGGACGATGAGGAGAACCGGCAACTGCTAACGACTGCAATTTTTCGAAAACAAGTGACGATGCTATGCACAAGATGTGAATGATGCGATGATGAATGCGACAAACAAATAAATCACACGACGACAACGGAATAAAAGGGGAATCTTCTGGAGCGTCGGCCTCGGGCTGTTACAGAGATAAGGGAGAGGTGGAAGAAGCACCTCCTTATATAGGCCCCCCCTTTTCCAACAGTTACAGCCAGATATGCATGGGAGCGGTACAACCGGAGTGGTGGGCGGTACAACTGGTATAACCGGTACAACCGGCCAACCACCGGACCACAACATAATGGTGGCCCGGATGCAGCAGCCAGGCCTGAGTCCCGAACCAGGCAAAGTCCTAAGCGGTACAACCGCTCGGGACCCCGGTTGTACCGGGCTATATGAATATAGCGGTACAATCGGTCCAGGTCCACCCAACAACCGGGGCACAATAGAACCAAGTCCGGTTGTAGCCCGATGATGGGCCGGTTTAACCGCCCAGAGCTGCCACCCTGGGTCATCCAGCCTTTGGCGGTACTACTGCCCGGGGGCGGCAGTACAACCGCTGGGGACCACTTAGTGGCAGCGCCCCCAGGGTATCACCCCTAGAGTGGTGGTCGAACCAAAAGCCTAGAGCGAGCTATGCATTAGGTCGAGACCGCGGATTACCTGGCAAGCAACTAAGGAAAGAGGGGCCTCTCTCTCTATGATGCGGAGAAGTGAGTTGGGTGAAGATGGATGTGCGAAAGAACTGATTCACCCAAGACTTTCCAATGTGGATTCCCTCTTAATAGTACGGGATCCCTACGACCAAAGAGAATAAACACGTAGAGAACCCCGTCTTCAATCTCTTCCATTTGGAGGATCCACCTAACCGTCTTGTGTACCACATACAATCCCTGTATAACTTGACACACGGTTAGATCATAGTGAGTTGTCATCATCGCCAAAACACCAAGGCAAGAAAATGCCTTTACAATGCCCCTCGCCTCGCTCGGCCACACCATCACGAAGAAACTAAACCGTGAGAACTTCCTCGTATGGAGGGCGCAGGTGCTGCCTCATGTGAAGGCCGCCGGCATGATGGGCTTCCTCGACGGCTCGGTCAAGGAGCCTCCCACCGAGTTCCTCCCGGAGAAGGAGGTTGCTAGGAAGAAGGAGACCAGCTTCCCGAACATGTTGTTTGAGTCCTCCCGTGATGTTCTTCGTCATGTGAGCAACTGCACCATTGCCGCCACCGCTTGGGTTGCTCTTCTCCAAAGCTTCTCCTCGCAGTCTCGCGCCCGGATCATCTAGCTTCGGTCTCAGATTGGTAGCACCCGAAAGGGGGACCTCTTTGCCACAATCTACTTCACCAAGATGAAGGGGCTTGCTGATGAGCTAGCCGTCGCTGGGAAGCCTTTGGACGAGGACGATGTCATCTCACATATTCTGTAGGGTCTCATGCACGAGCCGGAGCACAACGGCTTCGTGTCTGCGATCTCCAGCCGTACCATCATGGACCAGCCCATCGGTCTCGGCGAGCTTTTCTCGATGCTGCTCGCTGCCGAGGCACGCATTGCTGCTCAGATCGCCGCCTATGCCGCCAACCTCGCTGCTAAGGGCGGTTGTCGTGGCAACTTCGGCCGTGGGTACGGCAACAACAGCGGCAACGATGGCTCCCGTGGCTACAACAACAACCACACGGTAGCCCGCTTCCCCGACAACTCCGCTGGTGGTTTTTGTGGTCGCCAAGGTGGTGACTGAGGGAGTCCTGGATTAAGGGATCCTCAGGAGGCCGACCTATTTCTTATGGGCCGAACTGTATGGGCCGTTTGCTGAGCACTGGATTGATCGAAGACCCTGTTTCCAGGAAGGAAGCTTCGAGGATCATGGCGTATTCTCCACGTTTGGAGTAGTGAATAGGCATGTTTATCCCTTCGACGTGTAACCGACCATGTGTAAACCCTAGGTACCCTTGGCATCTATATAAGCCGAAGGGTTTTAGGTTGTAGGCCGAGAGAACTCATCTAGGGTTTTAGTCATACGATCTCGAGGTAGATCAACTCTGTAACACCTATATCATCAATATAATCAAGCAGGACGTAGGGTATTACCTCCATAGGAGGGCCCGAACCTGGGTAAAACACTATCCCCTTCGTCTCCTGTTACCATCGATTCTAGTCTCATAGCTCGGGACCCACTACTCGAGATCCGCCGGTTTTGACACCGACATTGGTGCTTTCATTGAGAGTTCCGCTGTGATCGCCAAAGGAATTGATGGCTCGTCTTGTCATCAACGAAGAGGTCCGCAACACGGGCACTTTCGTCCCCGGACAGATCTTCGCTTTCGGGAGCATTGTGCTGCACGCCGACCCGACCGGCCATCTAGGCCGTGTCCGAAGTTTTGCCCCTGATCAAGAGGTCAGATTTGGGAACTTAGAGTTCTCCGTAGACTCTCGGGGCGATCTATCACTAACCGGGCTCGCAGTCTCGCCTGTCACGCCCGAAGACTCTGAGGCTTTAACCATAGGTCCATCTTTCGGCCCCGCCCACGGGATCTACCCCGGCGAGGACCCGACTCTCAGTCCGGACCCGATCATAGTGCTAGACGTCCGGACATTTGTTCTTGCCGAACACTCTCCCCGCGCGGACGCATCGGAGGTTTACTCCGGAAGCTCTGGGCAGGCCGACCCGACCGAGCTCTCGATACTCAATGAGGCTCTAGATCGGATCTCGTCGATGGAGATTACCGACGACCCAACCCTGATCGGTTCCCAGATCGGGCTTCAGGCGGGTCAGGACGAATTTTTCGTCCCACCCACCACCCACTTGGTAGCCACTGGCGAGGATTTAACTGACATGTTGGACTATGCTTCTGAGGAAGCAGAATACATGGATGATGAGGATAGCGCCCTCACCCCCGTTAACACCGGACGGTGGACTGCCACCTCCACGTACGACGTCTACATGGTGGACACTCCGAAAAACGATGGCGACAAATCGGATGAAGCGCTGTCAAGACGCCGAAAGCTGCATAAACGGTCAAAAGGAAAAAAGGGAAGAAAAGCTATCGATGGCACCGGGGACGGAGACACCCCAGAAGACCTCGGCGATCCCGAAATCCCCGAACACCCGTTAGAGTGTCAGGAGAGGCCGGAAGACCGGCGCAACCCCGACAATCTAGATGATCCCGAGGACGACGATTACCTCCGCTCTATCGAGGGGGAGGACAATGCGGAAGCCGATGACTTCGCCATCCCCGATAATCCTGCAGATCAGGAACTATTCAGGCAACAACTTATAGCCACGGCCCGCAGCCTGAAAGCAAAAGAACGGCAGCTTAAAGCCGAACAAGACAACCTCAACGATCGATGGACCAGAGTCCTCTCAGCTGAGGAAGGATACGGTACCAGGCTATCGGACCAACCTAAGAGCTATCCACGCAGAAGGCTGCTGCCACAATTCGATGACGAGCTCGCTGATACGCCGTCTCCCAAACATACCCCATACGACAAGCCAGACCGCCCTCCTCGAGGACGAGACAGGACGGCCGACGACACCGGCTATAGGCCGACGATACCTCATAGACGGGGAAAAGAGCCACTAGAGCCCGATGACACATTCGACCTGCGACACGACCTGGACTACAGAGCAGGTCGTACGCAATCCATCTACGGATCCAGAGGATACTCACCCGATAGACGGGAAGGGTACCGGCCTTGGTTCGACCGCAACAATGAAGGTCGGGAACGAAACCGAGCTAGGACAGACGCCGATCACCGGCGCGACATAGCTCGGGTAAGAGGGGCTGCCCACCCACTGTGCTTCACGGACGAGGTGATGCGGCATCAGTTCCCGGAAGGGTTTAAACCCGTAAACATAGAACAATACGATGGGACAACTGACCCAACTGTATGGATCGAGGATTTCCTCCTCCACATCCACATGGCGCGAGGAGATGACCTCCACGCCATCAAATACCTACCCCTGAAGCTTAAGGGGCCAGCTCGGCACTGGTTAAATAGCCTCCCCGAAAATTCCATTGGGTGCTGGGAGGACCTAGAAGAGGCATTCCGATCTAACTTCCAGGGCACTTATGTTCAGCCGCCGGACTCCTCCGACCTAAGCAACATCGTCCAGAAGCCGGGAGAGTCCGCGCGGCTATTCTGGAATCGTTTCTTGACCAAGAAAAACCAGATCGTGGATTGCCCGGACGCCGAAGCAATACCTCTTTCAGGCACAATATTCGGGATGAATGGCTAGCTCGTCAGCTCGGCCAGGACAAACCAAGGACAATGTCCGCCCTCACATCACTCATGACCCGCTTTTGCGCGAGCGAGGATAACTGGCTAGCAAGACGTAGCCACAACCCCGAAGACCCCAGAACCTCTGAAGTTCGGGATGGAAACAGGAAACCGAAGCGCAACAAGAACAAGCGGCGGCACAATAATAGTGATGCCAATGACACGGCTGTTAACGCCGGCTTCCGCAACTCCCGGCCTGGGCAGCGGAAGAAGCCTCCTAAAGGCAATCGCGACGGACCCACCCCGCTGGACAAGATCCTGGAGAGGCCTTGCCAGATCCACGGCACTCAAGAGAAGCCTACCAACCACACCAACCATAACTGTTGGGTCTTCAAACAGGCCGGCAAGCTCGCATCCGAGGACCAAGGCAAGAGCCCACGCAGCGAGGACGAGGATGAGCACCGTGGTCCGATCGGTGGCGGACAAAAGAAATTTCCTCCAGAGGTAAAAACAGTAAATATGATATACGCCACCCATATACCCAAAAAGGAGAGGAAGTGTGCCCTTCGGGATGTCTACGCCATAGAGCCTGTAGCCCCGAAGTATAACCCATGGTCGGCATACCCGATCACCTTCGATCGACGTGACCATCCGACCAGTATCCGTCATGGGGGTTCGGCCGCACTCGTCCTAGACCCCATCATAGACGAGTATCACCTCACTAAAGTCCTAATGGACGGAGGAAGTAGCCTCAATCTGATTTACTCAGACACGGTGAAAAAGATGGGCATAGATCCGTCAAGGATCAAACCCAGCAACACTACCTTTAAAGGAGTGATCCCAGGCGTTGAAGCCCGGTGCACGGGCTCTGTAAGCCTAGAAGTAGTGTTCGGCTCTCCCGATAACTTTCGAAGCGAGGATTTGATCTTAGACATCGTACCTTTCCGCAGCGGCTATCATGCCCTGCTCGGCCATACATCGTTCGCTCGCTTTAACGCCGTCCCGCACTACGCATACCTCAAGCTCAAGATGCCCGGCCCCAAGGGGGTCATTACTGTCAATGGCAACACAGAGCGCTCCCTCCGAACTGAGGAACATGCATTGGCCCTGGCGGCCGAATTCCATTACACTGATGATCGGCAAGCTCCGACATCTGCCGTAAAGGCACCCAAGGCTGGGAAGCGAGCTCGGTCTCAACCCGAAGTACCAGAACCTTCTTCTCCCCATAAATAGGGACTCGCCCACCATCGCACGGCCCTAGAACCGGCAAAGTACATGCCGAGGATGCACAACTTCTCGCTCAAAATTCCATGGGCAGCGGTGGGGAAAAATTATCAAAGGGTAAGTGTTCGGCTAGACCGAACTATCACCATCAAACCGTCTTCGGACACACTACAGGTACCATAAAGTACCTGCTAGGGCGTAAAGCTCATCCACACTTCGGCGACTTATCAAGGTTTTTCTCCAAAATCCGCTCGCCGAACAGTACACCCACAGCGGTATACAACTCCTCGGGAGAGGCAGGATCGGACAAGCGACAGGGCACATCGAGGACGTCAGGTCACCTATCGAAGACCCTTGGTACAACCCCTCCTGTAAGGCTTATATGTCATTTTTAATACCTGTAAACAGTTGTATCGGCAATTTGAATAATAAGAGTTGTTGAGTACAATACAGATGTATCATGCATGATCACCTCGCTGTTTTTGGCGTGCTCTCTATTTCCCCTCTCTTCTTGCAAAGCTGTTCGATATACTTTACGACGCAACCGGCTAATAGACCGGGGGCTCGACCTTAAAAAATTGCCCTAAGCACAACTGATTCTGCGTTCGGCGTCTTGGAATTCCGCTTTATATGCATTGGTTCCGAACTATGTCTTGGGTCAATAGTTGGGTTGCCCCGCTCCTGTGCTTTCCCCTTTATGTTCTGCTCGTTCGGCTAAAAGGGCAAAGGGAGAACCGCTGCGATTGTGCTTCCGGCTAGCCTGGTCAAGCACCTAAGCGGAGAAAGCCGAAAACTGACTGTCATAGTATGCGAGAACCGGTCTGCGAATCCGAGCCTAAATAAACCTCGTCAGAGGTTACTCCGTGTAATACGATGGGTTTGGTATTAGTACAAACCATGTGATATCGGCCTTGGCCACGGTTCATCCGAACATCACAACCACCTGGGGGCTAGTCATCAGCCCCCCGCACTCCTTTCTCGCGCCCCTACGGCTATGTGAAAGCAATAAAGCATTATGGTCCGATTGCCTTGTCCGCCCCACACTACCGCCTTCGGGTACCGATAGCTCGGCTAAGGGTCACTGTGCGTTGGCAGAGACACCCCGCGTATTATCTACATGGGTGCTAAAGCCGACAACTCGCAGCTTTCAGTTTTAACGGCCACACAGGAGTTATAAAGGATGCAAAACACGAAAGACATGATAAACCACGCATCTTAAATATAAACGCGTTAAAAGGTCTTCGGACATATTACAACGCTTTACTCATACATGTTCTCTCTCGAACACTGCGACTCTATCGCCCAAGCACCCTCCATTACTCCGGAGAAGTACAGCTCGGGGCACCTATGCTCCTTTCCAGCAGGCGGAGGGGCGGTGGCTATCTTCATCGGATCCAGCCCCGGCCAGTGCACCTTGGCCTTCGCAAAGGTCATCCGAGCTCCCTCGATACAGGAAGATCGCCTTAGCGCGTCGATCCGGGGCGAGGCGACGCTCAGCTTCTGCACCAGGCCGAAGTAGCTACCCAACAATGGCTCATTGGGCCATAGCCAGATGCAGAGATCCTTCATGGACGTCTCTGCCATCCGGTGTAGCTCTATCAGCTACTTCAGCTGCTCAACAAGGAGAGGAGAGCGCTCGGGGGCTTCAAACTGCGCCCAAAACAACCGAGCTTCATCTCCTTCTCCCCGCGAAGCATAGAACTGGTTCACGTCCACTGTGTTCTTCTGGAGGTCCGAGCAGGCGCCTGAGGAACGCCATACTTGGGTGAGCAACTCGAACTTGCCATCCCCGAAGACACACTGCAATAAATACGGCTTACCATCCATGATAGCCTTGGCCTGGCTAACTTGCTCTTCAAAAGACCGCCTATCCACCCGCTCCTTTTGGAGGTTGGTTTGCAGGGTGGATAGTTCGGCGGCCTGCTCCTTGCCTTTCCGCTCAAGGTCCTCGCACTTTTGGCCGGCGTCCTTGAGCTCCTGTTGGATTTCCTCCACCCGAGCCTCGTGCTTGTCGCTGGTGGCTCTTAAGGCGGATAGCGCGGTAGCCGCTTCTTTGGCCGCCGCCCTCTCAACCATAGCCTGCTGCTTCACCTTCTCAAGATCGGCCTTGAGCTTCTCAATTTCCTTCGCCGAGGCTGCATAAGCATTAAACATATGAAAAATACTGCGTTGACAGTACGGTAATGAAGAATTTGAATATTCTACTCCGGCTTACCTTGCGCCTCGTCGAATCTCTTGTTCAGGGCATCAAGCTCGTCTTCGGAGCTCTTGAGCTTCCGATTTAGCTCGTCCAGCTCGGCAGCAGTAGCAGCCGCCGCCGTCGATGAAGCCTGTTAAAAACAAAACCATATCAAGTTACATGGGTTCAAAACTTCCGAACTATCATAATTATGATCCTGTGTCCGGTCCCCTTAAGGGCTGTTAGAACGTTCCGAACAAATATTGTCCTGTACATAGTTCGGATAATGATCTATGATTGACCCCCAGGTAAGTTTTTCCAAACTCACCTAGGGCTCGGGGGCTGCCATGTATATAACGATAACACAAAGAAATTAATATTTCACAAAACAGAGCATTACGTGGCTCACCTGAAAGCCCGTCAGGAGACCGTTGAAGACCTCCTTCAGTCCGCTGTCTACGGACTGAATGCTCTGCAATACCGCACCCATAAGGGTGCGGTGCTCCTCAGAGATGGAGGCGCTCGACAGAGCCTCCCACATAGCCGGCCTCCCATTGGTCGGTGGCGCCGGCGGAGATCGGTTAACCCGATCTCCAACTGGGGATTGAACCGGTGCCTCCGGAGGCATGGTGCGCTCCAGAGACGACCTTGGATGTGACTGGACATCTCCTCGTCCGGTCTCCTCAGTATCCGGGAGGGGCTTCTCCCCCCGGTCATCGGCGGCCGAGGTGTTAGCCTTGGCCATGACGTCATCGCCCCCACCTCCAGTGTCCGGCTCCAAAGGAGCCTGTTGGGATGACACCTCCGCGGCATCCTTCGCGGCGCCCGGAGGAGAAGGCTGCGACGTGGTCCCGCTCTCCGCTAGCTCGGCGGGCGGGGTCTCCCCGTCCGAAACTTGATCGGTGGGGAGAACACGCGGTGGGCTGCAAGTTAGTAGGCGTTCACATGTTAGTAACATTCAAAACTTAGCACTAATAACTCAGGAGGTCTTCGGATCTTTACCTTCGAGCTGGAGGCTTGACCCTGAGGTTCCTTCGTGGAACCCTCTCGAAGTCCTCGGACTCGGTATCCGAGTCCGAACTGTCGTCGGACAGAACTACTTGTGTCCGGCGCGCTTTCTTCGGGGCGGGAGGAGGTACATCCTCTGAGGCGTCTGATGACGCCACCCTCTTTCCTGTAAGGGGGGAATCGCCTCCCCCCTCACCCTCGTGCTCCTCCTCTTGATTCGAGGAGGCATGGGTTTCCTCGGACACAGCCCCTGCCTGGTCCCTGATGCGTAGGCCTTCTCAGCCTGGTTTCTTCTTCTCTTTCTTCTCTGGCGCCTTGTAAGGCGCCACGACGAGCATCTCCGACAGCAGCTGGGACCTAGGGTCTTCGGGCTGTGGAGCCGGGCATTTGATGCCCGTGGCCTTGCTCAACCATTCCTGCGGAAGTGATCGGAAAGTACTTAGATTTTCTTTAGGAAAACAAAGCCGATCTAATGAAACTGTGTCATACCTCGGAAGGGGGCTTATCGGCGCGTAAGCCCTGGTCCTCCTTCTTGGCCGGCCAATTCTCCCACGCCTTGAACAACGCCTTCCACAGCTTCTCCCGAGTGGTGCGGAAGAGTTGACGAATCGTAGGATCATCGTTAGTCCGATAAGTCCACATAGGAGAGCCCCGGCGCTGGCAGGGGAGGATGCGCCGCCGAAGCATAATCTGGACCACGTTGGTCAGCTCGATTCCGTCCTTGATCTTGGAGGCGATGCCCCTCTGCAGGTCGTCCACCTCTGTATCCGACCCCCAGTCGAGGCCCTTGCGGACCCATGAGGTCAATCTGGTCGGGGGGCCGAATCTGAATTCGGCAGGAACAGTTCCGCCCTCCTCCCTTGGCTCGGTGATGTAAAACCACTCTTTTTGCCAAGTCTTGATGGTGTCAATGAAGGTGCCGGATGGCCATACTGCGCAGGGAAGCTTGCTGATGACCGCCCCGCCACAGTCTGCGTGTGCGCCTGCGACACACTTCGGCTTGATGTTAAAGATATTGAGCCATAATCGGAAGTGTGGTTCGCCCCGCAAGAAGGCCTCGCAGACGATGATGATGGCCGATATATGCATGAAGGAGTTCGGCGGGAGGTCGTGGAAGTCGAGTCCGTAGAAGAACATGAGGCCCCTCACGAAGGGGTGGAGCGGGAAGCTCAGAACTCGGATGAAATGAGGAATGAAGACCACCCTCTCGCCTGGTTTGGGGGTGGGGATCACCTGGCCCTCCTCCGCGGCGTGGTGGAAGATATTGGCGGGGAGGTAGCCGGCGTCCTTGAGGTCCCGGATGTCCTGGTCTGTGACCGTGGAAGCCTCCCACTTGCCGTTAGAGCCGGAGCTGGCCATGGCAGAGCTCGGAGGAGGAAGGGTGGAAAACCTAGATCTGGGCTCTGGAAGCTCAAGAGGTTGGGGAGGCAGGGATGCGAATGGGAAGTGCGGTTAAGTCTTGGGGTTTTCTTTCCCTTTTATTGGGCTTATTGCCGGTTAGCCTCCCTTCACTGCGCCGTGAATCCCTTCGCTTCCCAAGACGTGCATGCCGTTATACGCGCATGATTAAACATATCCCGTGTGAAACGGAGCACGATCTGTGCATTGATGGATCGTGCTAGCAGAAATGGCCTCGAACCGCGAATCGAGCTTTTTCGACTGGTTCAGCGGTCGTGGTGGGCCGTGACCTTTCATCTGAAAGGTTGTCAGAGAGCACTATTGACTCCTTGACGTTTGACCTTCAGGGCCGAGTTATTCATGGTGTTCGGACGATCTATGATCGGAGAAACTACACGTCGTCGGAGGCCAAACTAAAACCCGGCCGATCACTATTTGGAGAAAGGAACTCGCCTCGCAAGCTGAAGACTCTGATCATATGAAGCAGCTGGAGCTAGGACCCTTGGCGTTGGAGGCTAGTTTGGGGGCTACTAAGGGAGTCCTGGATTAAGGGGTCCTCGGGAGGCCGACCTATTTCTCATGGGCCGGACTGTATGGGCCGTTTGCTGAGCACTGGATCCAGGAAGGAAGACCCTGTTTCCAGGAAGGAAGCTTCGAGGATCGTGGCGTAATCTCCACGTTTGGAGTAGTGAATAGGCATGTTTATCCCTTCGACGTGTAACCGACCATGTGTAAACCCTAGGTACCCTCGGCGTCTATATAAGCCGAAGGGTTTTAGGTTGTAGGCCGAGAGAACTCATCTAGGGTTTTAGTCATACGATCTCGAGGTAGATCAACTCTGTAACACCTATATCATCAATATAATCAAGCAAGACGTAGGGTATTACCTCCATAGGAGGGCCCGAACCTGGGTAAAACACTGTCCCCTTCGTCTCCTGTTACCATCGATTCTAGTCTCACAGCTCGGGACCCCCTACCCGAGATCCGCCGGTTTTGACACCGACAGTGACCGCGACGGTGACCGTGGCGACCAAAACCGCGAGAAGTGTCAGATCTGCAAGGAGAGTGAACACGGGGCGTGGCGTTGCAAAAAGCATTATGACCATGGCTACAACAACAATGTGCACAACCCTGCGGGCAGTGGAGGTGGTGGTGGACATCTCTCAGCCAACACCGCCCACTCCAATGGAGTTGATACCAACTGGTATCTCGACACTGGTGCAACAGATCATGTGACCGGGGAACTAGATAAGGTTGCTATCCGTGACCAGTACATTGGCACGGAACAAATCCATACCGCGAGTGGTCAAGGTATTAACATTGCTCACGTTGGCCATTCAGTTTTATATACCCCATGGTTCCTTAGATCTAAACAACATTCTTCATGCTCCTCAAGCTGATAAGAGTCTTCTATCTGCCTATCTTATGATCGATAATCGTGCTTTTCTTGAAGTTTACCCTGAAGTTGTTCTTGTTAAGGATCGGGCCACTCGAAGAGCCATTCTTCAAAGCAAGAGTAGGGGTGGCCTTTTTCCCGTGTCTGGTCGCCAAGATGTTCCTCATCAACAAGTCCTTGGCGTGGTCAAACCATCTACTTCACGATGGCATAAACGTCTAGGGCATCCTGCCTTACCGGTGGTCTAGAAAATTCTTCGTGATTTTTGCCTTCCAGTTTCCAACAAGAAAGACCATTTGTTAGTTTGTGATTCGTGTCAAACGACCAACAGCCACCAGCTTCCTTATTCGAGATCTAGTTGTGAATCAAAAGCTCCTTTAGAGCTCATTTTTTTGGATCTGTGGGCTCCTGGACCCGTTTCTGTTGGTAGAAAAAAATATTATGTGAGTTTTATTGATGATTTTAGCAAGTTCAGTTGGATCTATTTACTCAAAAATAAGTCTGACGTTTTTGAGAAGTTTCATATCTTTCAACAACATGTTGAACATCTCTTTGATCATAAAATTCTTGCCATGCAAATCGATTGGGGCGGTGAATACCAAAAACTCAATTCTTTATTTGAGCGCATTGGCATCACTCACGATGTATCATGCCCTCATGCACATCAATAAAATGGCTCCGCTAAACGAAAACATAGACACATTGTAGAAGTTGGTTTATCCCTTCTTGCCCATGATTTTATGCCACTAAAATTTTGGGGATGAAGCGTTTCTCACCACGGTTTATCTTATAGATCGTGTTCCCAGTAGGGCCATCCACAATCAGACACCTCTTGAATGTCTATGTGGCACAAAATCCGATTACACTTTTCTTCATATTTTTGGGTGTGTCGTGTGGCCAAATTGCGCCCTTTCAATAAGCATAAGCTTGAATTTCGCTCCAAACAATGTGTCTTCTTGGGGTGTAGTACCATGCACAAAGGGTACAAGTGTCTTGATGTTGCATCTGGTCGTGTCTATATCTCGCGTGATGTGGTATTTGATGAGCATGTTTTTCCCTTCTCCAAACTTCATTCCAATGTCGGCGCACAACTTCGCAAGGAACTCACTCGTTTACCGTCCCATCTTCTCCCATCACCTACTTTTCTTCAAATAGGAGTAGATGTTCGTGATGATCACGTGTCAATGTCTTATGGTGATACCTTTGAGGACAATTATGATGCAAGTGTTCAGGACAATGATGAAGAAACATGTGAAAACGCCCATGGTTTTATGTACACAGATGCAGATGAAGCCATAGAGGAACCGGGTTCCCATCCCGAAGTGGATCCTGGCGAAATCCCCTAGGGATCCGCTTTGTCAGGTGGCGCAGGCGCGGCAGGGCGATCACCCGCGGGATCTGCGCCGGCTCCTGATTCGCCCGTCAGGTGGCCAGTGTTGGAAATATGCCCTAGAGGCAATAATAAAATGGTTATTATTATATTTCCTTGTTCATGATAATCATTTATTATCCATGCTATAATTGTATTGATTGGAAACTCAAATACATGTGTGGGTACATAGACAACACTGTGTCCCTAGTATGCCTCTAAAGGACTAGCTCGTTGATCAAAGATGGTCAAGGTTTCCTAGCCATAGACATGAGATGTCATTTGATAACGGGGTCACATCGTTAGGAGAATGATGTGATGGACAAGACCCAAACTATGAACGTAGCATATGATCGTGTCAGTTTATTGCTATATTTTTCTGCAAGTCAAGTATCTGTTCCTGTGACCATGAGATCATGCAACTCACTGACACCGGAGGAATACCTTGTGTGTATGAAACTTCGCAACGTAACTGAGTGACTATAAAGATGCTCTACATGTATCTCCGAGGGTGTCTGTTAAGTTGGCATGGATCGAGACTGGGATTTGTTACTCCGTGTGATGGAGAGGTATCTCAGGGCCCACTCGGTAATACAACATCACAATGAGCCTTGCAAGCAAAGTGACTAAAGAGTTAGTCACATGATCTTGTATTACGGAACGAGTAAAGAGACTTGCCGGTAACGAGATTGAACTAGGTATAGAGATACCGACGATCGAATCTCGGGCAAGTAACATACCGATAAACAAAGGGAACATCATACGGGATTAATTGAATCCTTGACATAGAGGCTCAACCGATAAAGATCTTCGTAGAATATGTAGGAACCAATATGGGCATCCAGGTCCCGCTATTGGTTATTGACCGTAGAGGTGTCTCGGTCATGTCTACATAGTTCTCGAACCCGCAGGGTCTGCACACTTAATGTTCGGTGACGTTTCGGTAGTATTGAGATATATGTCTTGGTGACCGAAGGTTGTTCGGAGTCCCGGATGAGATCCCGAACGTCACGAGGAGCTCCGGAATGGTCCGGAGGTAAAGATTTATATATAGGAAAGGGGTATTTGGGTTCCGGAAAAGTTTCGGGTATTTCCGGTAGTGTACCGGGAGTGACGAATGGGTTCTGTGGTCCACCGGGTGGGGCCCACCCACCCCAGGGGCCACATGGGCCCAAGAGGTGGCGCACCAGCCCCTAATGGGCTGGGGAACCGACCCCATAATGGCCCATATGCCCAAGAGGAAAAAAAGGTGCAGATAGGAAGGAATAGGACTCCTTCCTAATATGAATCCACTTCCTAGTAGGAAGTGGATTGGACTCCTCCTTGCCCTGGTTCGGCCGACCCCTAGGGGAAACCCTTGGGAGGCTTGCTCCTCCCTCTCCCTCCTATATATACTAGAGGAATAGAGCCCCAAAACCCACGACCATGTGCTAGTTCTCTATTCTCTAGTTCCTCCACCAAATAGATTCCGGTAGTGCTTAGGCGAAGCCCTGCCGGGATAACTCCACCACCACCACCACCACGCCGTCGTGCTGGTGGAGATCTCATCTACCTCTCCGCTCCCTCTTGCTGGACTAAGAAGGCGGAGATCGTCATCGAGCTGTACATGTGCTGAACGCGGAGGTGCCGTCCGTTCGGCGCTAGATGGGAAGGACCGTGATGGGATCGCGGGACGGATAGTGATTGGATCGCGGGACGGCTTGCGATTTGGATCGTGAAGACGTTTGACTACATCAACCGCGTTTCTTAACGCTTCCCGCTTAGCGATCTACAAGGGTACGTAGATCCACTCTCCCTCTCGTAGATGCTCATCACCATGGATAGATCTTGCGTGTGCGTAGGATTTTTTTTGTTTCCCATGCAACGTTCCCCAACAGTGGCATCATGAGCTAGGTCTATGCGTAGATGAGATCACGAGTAGAACACAAAGGAGTTTGTGGGTGTTGATGCTTAGATTGCTTCCTCCCTTGGTCTTTTCTTGATTCAGCGGTATTGTGGGATGAAGCGGCCCGGACCAACCTTACTCGTACGCTTACGAGAGACCGGTTCCATCAACTGACATGTGACTTTGTTGCATAAAGATGGCTGGCGGGTGTCTGTCTCTCCCACTTTACTTGGATCGGATTCGACAAAGGCGGTCCTTGAGAAGGTTGAATAGCAATTTGCGTATCACCGTTGTGGTTTTTGCGTAGGTAAGAATTGTTCTTGCTAGATACCCGTAGCAGCCATGTAAAACATGCAACAACAATTAGAGGACGTCTAACTTGTTTTTGCATGGTATGTTGTGATGTGATATGGCCAATTACATGATGAGATATATGTGATGTATGAGATGATCATGTATTGTATAGAATATCACGACTTGCATGTCGATGAGTACGGCAACCGGCAGGAGCCATAGGGTTGTCTTTAATTAATTTTTGCCGTTTTTGCTTTACTTTATCTCTATGAGTTAGAAATAGTCGTGGAAGCAACAGTTGGCGCGACAACCTCATGGCGACACGTTGATGGAGATCAAGATGATGGAGATCATGGTGTCATGCCGATGACGATGGAGATCATGCCGGTGCTTTGGAGATGGAGATCAAAAGCACAAGTTCATGGCCATATCATGTCACTTATGATTTGCATGTGATGTTAATCCTTTTATGCATCTTATTTTGCTTAGGACGACGGTAGCATTATAAGGTGATCCCTCACTAAAATTTCAAGATAAAATTGTGTTCTCCCCGAGTGTGCACCGTTGCGAAAGTTCGTCGTTTCGAGACACCATGTGATGATCGGGTGTGATAGACTCTACGTTCGCATACAACGGGTGCAAGCCAGTGTTGCACATGCGGAACACTCGGGTTAAACTTGACGAGCCTAGCATGTACAGACATGGCCTCGGAACACAAGAGACCGAAAGGTCGAACATGAGTCATATAGTAGATGTGATCAACATGAAGATGTTCACCATTGAAACCACCTCATCTCACGTGATGATCGGACTTGGGTTGGTGAATTTGGATCATGTGACACTCGAATGACCAGAGGGATGTCAATTTGAGTGGGAGTTTTTAAGTAATATGATTAACTAAACTCATTATCATGAACATAGTCAAAATGTCTTTGCAAATTATGTTGTGGATTACTAGCTCGCGCTGTAGCTCCCTTGAATTTTTATATGTTCCTAGAGAAATATAGTTGAAAGATGATGGTAGCAATAATGCGGACTGGGTCCGTGATCTGAGGATTGTCCTCATTGCTGCATAGAAGGCTTATGTCATTAATGCACCGCTCGGTGCGCCAGCCCCTAAAGCGTCGTCTATAGATGTTGTGAACATCTGACAGGCACGTTCTGATGACTACTTGATAGTTCAGTGCGTCATGCATTACGGCTTAGAATTGAGGCTCCAAAACATTTTGAACGTCACGGAACATATGAGATGTTCTAAGAGCTGAAATTGGGATCTCAGGCTCGTGCCCGTGTTGAGAGGTATGAGACCTCCAACAAGATTCTTTGCCTGCAAGATGAAGGAGAATAGCTCAATCGGTGAGCATGTGCTCAGATTGTCTGGGTGCTACAATCGCTTGAATCGAGTAGGAGTTGATCTTCCAGATAAGATAGTGATTGATATAGTTCTCCAAGTCACTGCCACTAAGCTACTAGAGCTTCATGATGAACTATAAAATGCCAGGGATGGAAATAATGATCCCTGAGCTATTCACGATGTTTGACACCGCGAAGGTAGAAATCAAGAAGGAGCATCAAGTGTTGATGGTTAGTAAAACCACTAGTTTCGAGAAAGGCAAGGGCAAGGAGGGAAACTTCATGGATGGCAAGCCAGTTGCTGCTCCAGTGAAGAAACCCAAGGTTGAACCCAAACCCGAGACTAAGTGCTTCTATTATGAGGAGAGCGGTCACTGAAGCGGAACAACCCTAGATACTTGGTAGATAAGAAGGATGGCAACGTCAACGGAAGTATATTTGATATACGTATTATTGATGTGTACCTTACTAGTACTCCTTGTAGCACCTGGGTATTAGATACCGGTTCAATTACTAATGTTAGTAACTCGAAATAAAAGCTACGGAATAAACAGAGATTAGCTAAGGGCGAGGTGACGATGTGTGTTGGAAGTGTTTCCAAGGTTGATGTGATCACCATCGCATGCTCCCTCTACCTTCGAGATTAGTGTTGAGCCTAAATAAATGTTATTTGGTGTTTGTGTTGAGCATGAACATGATTGGATCGTGTTTATTGCAATACGGTTATTCATTTAAGTCAGAGAATAATGGTTATTCTGTCTACATGAATAATACCTTCAATGGTCATACACCCAATGTGAATGGTTCATTGAATCTCGATCGTAGTGATACACACGTTCATAATATTGATGCCAAAAGATGCAAAGTTAATAATGATAATACCACATACTTGTAGCACTGCCGCTAATGTCATATTGGTGTAAAGCGCATGAAGAAACTCCATGCTGATGGATATTTTGGACTCACTCGATTTTGAATCGCTTGAGACATGCAGACCATGCCTCATGGGCAAGATGACTAAGACCCCGTTTTTGTAATGACGGAGCGGGCGAACAACTTATTGGAAATGATACATGTTGATGTATGCAGTCCAATGAGTGTTGAAATGTGCGGTGGACATCGTTATTTTCTTATCTTCACTGATGATTTGAGTATATATGGGTATATTTACTTAATGAAACACAAGTCTGAAACGTTTAAAAAGTTCAAGCAATTTCAGAGTGAAGTTAAAGATCATCGTGACAATTAGATAAAATGTCTATGATATGATCATGGAGGTGAATATCTGAGTTACGAGTTTGGTATGCAACTTAAGACAATGTGAAAATTGTTTCACAACTCACGCCGCCTGGAACACCATAGTGTGATGGTGTGTCCGAACGTCGTAGCCGTGCTCTATTGGATAATGTACGTACTATGATATCTCTTATCGATTTGCCACTATCACTTTTGGGGTTATGCATTAGAGACAAATACATTCACTTTAAAATAGGGCACCATCTAAAGTCCGTTGAGATGACACCGTATGAATTATGGTTTGGCAGAAACCTAAGCTGTCATTTCTTAGAGTTTGGGAAAGCGATGCTTATATGAAAGGACTTCATCTTGATAAAGCTCGAACCCAAAGCGGACAAATGCATCTTCATAGGATACCCTAAGGAAGCAGTTGGGTATGCCTTCTATCTCAGATCCGAGGGCAAAATGTTTGTTGCTAAAGATGGGTCCTTTCTCGAGAAAGAGTTTCTCTCGAAAGAATTGAGTGGGAGGAAGGTAGAACTTGATGAGGTTATTGAACCGTCACTTCAGTTGGATGATAGCACGACGCAGAAAGGTGTTTCTACGACGCCTACACCAAATTGAAGAGGAAGCTAATGATGATGATCATGAAGCTTCAGATCAAGTTACTACCAAACCTCGTAGGTCGACAAGGACTCGTACCGCCCCGAGTGGTACGTCAATCCTGTCTTGGAGGTCATGTTGTTAGACAACAGTGAACCTACGAGCTATGAAGAAGCGATGGTGGGCCCGAATTCCAACAAATGGCTAGGAGCCATGAAATCCGAGAAAGGATCCATGTATGAAAACCAAGTATGGACTTTGGTAGACTTGCCCATTAAACGGCAGGCCGTTGAGTACAAATGGACCTTTAAGAAGAAGACAGACGCTGATGGTAAATGTCACCATTTATAAAGCTCGACTTGTGGCAAAGAAGTTTCCGACAAGTTCAAGGAGTTGACTACGACGAGACTTTCTCACCCGTAGCAATGCTAAAAGTCTGTTGGAATTATGTTAGCAGTTGCTACATTTTTCGATTATGAAATCTGGCAGATGGATGTCAAAACATCCTTTCCTTAATGGTTTCCTTGAGGAAAGGTTGTATGTGATACAACCGGAAGGTTTTGTCAGTCCTAAGGATGCTAAAATGTATGCAAGCTCCAGCGATTCTTCTATGGACTGGAGAAAGCATCTCGGAGTTGGAATATACGCTTTGATGAGGTGATCAAAGTTTTTGGGTCTATACAAAGTTTATGAGAAACTTGTATTTACAATAAAGTGAGTGGGAGCACTATAGAATTTCTGATAAATATATGTGGATGACATATTGTTGATCGGAAATGATGTAGAATTTCTGGAAAGCATAAAGGGTTGTTTGAAAGGAGTTTTTCAAAGGAAAACCTGGAATGAAGCTACTTAAATATTGGGCATCAGGATCTATAGAGATAGATCAAGACGTCTGATAAGACTTTCAATGAGTACATACCTTGACAAGATTTTGAAAGAGTTCAAAATGGATCAGTCAAAGAAAGAGTTCTTGCCTGATTTGTAAGGTGTGGAGTCGAGTGAGACTCAAAGCTCGACCACGACAGAAGAAAGAGAAAGGACGAAGGTAGTCCCCTATGCCTTATCCATAGGCTGTGTATAGTATGCCATGCTGTGTACCGCACCTGGTGTGTGCCTTGCCAGGAGTCTGTCAAGGGGTACAAGAGTGGTCCAGGAGTGGATCACTGGACATCGGTCAAAATTATCCTTAGTAACTAGAGGACTAAGGAAATGTTTACCGATTATGGAGGTGATAAAGAGTTCGTCGTAAAGGGTTACGTCGATGCAAGCTTTGACACCAATCCGGATGACTCTGAGTAGCAATCCGGATACGTATAGTGGGGCAGCCATTTGGAATAGCTCCAAGTGGAGCGTGGTAGCATCTGCAGTATGACATATAGATTTGCAAAGAACACACGGATCTTAATGTTGCAGACTGTTGACTAGAACCTCTCTCACATGCAAAACATGATCGAACCCCAGAACTCATTGGGTGTTAGATTCATAACAATGTTAATCACATGGTGATATGAGCTATATTATTGACTCTAGTGCAAGTGGGAGACTATTGGAAATATGCCCTAGAGGCAATAATAAAATGGTTATTATTATATTACCTTGTTCATGATAATCGTTTATTATCCATGCTATAATTGTATTGATTGGAAACTCAAATACATGTGTGGGTACATAGACAACACTGTGTCCCTAGTATGCCTCTAAAGGACTAGCTCGTTGATCAAAGATGGTCAAGGTTTCCTAGCCATAGACATGAGATGTCATTTGATAACGGGGTCACATCATTAGGAGAATGATGTGATGGACAAGACCCAAACTATGAACGTAGCATATGATCGTGTCAGTTTATTGCTATAGTTTTCTGCATGTCAAGTATTTGTTCCCGTGACCATGAGATCATGCAACTCACTGACACCGGAGGAATACCTTGTGTGTATAAAACGTCGCAACGTAACTGAGTGACTATAAAGATGCTCTACAGGTATCTCCGAGGGTGTCTGTTGAGTTGGCATGGATTGAGACTGGGATTTTATACTCCGTGTGACGGAGAGGTATCTCAGGGCCCACTCGATAATACAACATCACAATGAGCCTTGCTAGCAAAGTGACTAAAGAGTTAGCCACAGGATCTTGTATTACGGAACGAGTAAAGAGACTTGCCGGTAACGAGATTGAACTAGGTATAGAGATACCGACGATCGAATCTCGGGCAAGTAACATACCGATAAACAAAGGGAACATCATACGGGATTAACTGAATCCTTGACATAGAGGTTCAACCGATAAAGATCTTCGTAGAATATGTAGGAACCAATATGGGCATCCAGGTCCCACTATTGGTTATTGACCGTAGAGGTGTCTCGGTCATGTCTACATAGTTCTCGAACCCGCAGGGTCTGCACACTTAACGTTCGGTGACATTTCGGTAGTATTGAGATATATGTGTTGGTGACCGAAGGTTGTTCGGAGTCCCGGATGAGATCCCGGACGTCATGAGGAGCTCCGGAATGGTCCGGAGGTAAAGATTTATATATAGGAAAGGGGTATTTGGGTTCCAGAAAAGTTTCGGGTATTTCCGATAGTGTACCGGGAGTGACGAATGGGTTCCGGGGTCCACCGGGTGGGGCCCACCCATCCTGGGGGCCACATGGGCCCAAGAGGTGTCACACCAGCCCCTAATGGGCTGGGGAACCGACCCCATAAGGGCCCATATGCCCAAGAGGAAAAAAAGATGGAGATAGGAAGGAATATGACTCCTTCCTAATATGAATCCACTTCCTAGTAGGAAGTGGATTGGACTCCTCCTTGCCCTGGTTCGGCCGACCCCTAGGAGAAACCCTAGGGAGGCTTGCTCCTCCCTCTCCCTCCTATATATACTAGAGGAATAGAGCCCCAAAACCCACGGCCACGTGCTAGTTCTCTATTCTCTAGTTCCTCCACCAAATAGATTCCGGTAGTGCTTAGGCGAAGCCCTGCCGGGATAACTCCACCACCACCACCACCACGCCGTCGTGCTGCTGGAGATCTCATCTACCTCTCCGCTCCCTCTTGCTGGATCAAGAAGGAGGAGATCATCATCGAGCTGTACGTGTGCTGAACGCGGAGGTGCCGTCCATTCGGCGCTAGATCGGAAGGACCATGACTGGATCGCGGGACGGATCGTGATTGGATCGCGGGACGGCTTGCGATTTGGATCGCGAAGACGTTCGACTACATCAACCGCGTTTCTTAACGCTTCCCGCTTAGCGATCTACAAGGGTACGTAGATCCACTCTCCCTCTCGTAGATGCTCATCACCATGGATAGATCTTGCGTGTGCCTACGAAATTTATTGTTTCCCATGCAACGTTCCCCAACAGCCAGGCGGGGCACCTGCGCGTGGCCTCGGTCGGGTGACTCCTGCGTCGAGAGCAGGCGGGTCCCTCGCACGTGCCTCCGGTCGGACAACACCCGTGCCTGGCCTTAGCGGGTCCTCTCCTGCGGCCATGGACGCTCCACGTGGTTCGCCCGGGGCTGGCGCTGCACGGGAGTGCGCCCCACCGACTGGGACATCGCTGCCCCCCACTCCGGATGCGCCAACTGGCAGTTCTAGAGAGGGCGCTGATCCCGCTGTAGATTCGACCTCTACTGACCGGCTGGTGCCCAGTAAGGAGCGTTCTGGCGAATTTTCTGCAATGCATTCGGGATCCTCTGTGTCATCTTCATCCAAACCGGCTTCACCAACAGATTACACGACCAGCTCCGCCTCCTCCTGTGCGCACACACACATGGTCCCAAGGTGGTATTAGTAAACCTAAAATTTATAAAGATGGATGTATTCGTTGGGGGTCTTTCTGTGTCACGGGTGAACCATTGAGTTTGCAAGAGGCCCTCAATGCACCTTAGTGGAAACAAGCCATGGATGAGGAGTACATGGCACTCAGGGAGAACAAAACATGGCACTCGGTTCCACCAGTCAAGGACGGAAATATTATTGACTGCAAGTGGGTCTACAAGGTAAAAAGAAAGTCCGGTGGCTCCATTGATAGGTATAAGGCACAATTGGTTGCTAAAGGATTCAAACATAGGTATGGAATTGACTATGAGGACACTTTTAGTTCTGTGGTCAAGGCTTCTACTATTAGATTAATTTTTTCAGTTGCAATATCCAGAAACTAGTGCATGAGACAACTAGATGTGAAGAACGCGTTTTTTGCATGGTGTTCTAGAAGAGGAAGTGTTCATGAGGCAACCTCCTGGGTATGAAAATTCAAGCTCACCATGCTATGTTTGCAAACTTGATAAAGCATTGTATGGATTGAAACAAGCACCTCGAGCTTGGTACTCTAGACTGATACTTGTGAACTACGTTGGGATTTTCCCCGAAGAGGAGGGGATGATGCAGCTGAAAGGACGTGGATGTCGCCTAGAGGGGGTGAATAGGTGCTTTAAAATAATTACGGTTTAGGATTGAACAAATGCGGAATAAAACTAGCGTTTAATTTGACAAGCACAAAACCTAAAACAACTAGGCTCACCTTTGTGCACCAACAACTTATGCTAAGTAAGATAAACAACTAAGTGATAGCAAGATATATAACATGCATGAAACAATATGGCTATCACAAAGTAAAGTGCATAAGTAAAGGGCTCGGGTAAGAGATAACCAAGGCACGCGGAGACGACGATGTATCCCGAAGTTCACACCCTTGCGGATGCTAATCTCCGTTTGGAGCGGTGTGGAGGCACAATGCTCCCCAAGAAGCCACTAGGGCCACCATAATCTCCTCATGCCCTCACACAATGCAAGATGTCGTGATTCCACTAAGGGACCCTTGAGGGCGGTCACCGAACCCGTACAAATGGCAACCCTTGGGGGCGGTCACCGAACCCGTACACTTTGGCAACCCTTGGGGGCGGTCACCAGAACTCGTACAAATTGCTCGGGGCAATCTCCACAACCTAATTGGAGACCCCGACGCTTCTCGGAGCTTTACACCATAATGATTGGGCTCTGAGGCACCACCAACCTTCTAGGGTGCCAAAGCACCCAAGAGGCACAAGCTCTAGGGTGCCCAAACACCCAAGAGGAATAAGCTTCTCAAACTTCACTTCCACGTATCACCGTGGAGAACTCAAACCCGTGCAACTAATGCAATGGCAAGAACACACGAAGTGGTCAAGTCCCTCACTCCCAAATCCCACTACAACAACAAAAGCTATGGAGGAATATGAGAGGAAGAACAAGGAGCTCACAAAGAACTCCATGATCTAGATCCAAGGGGTTCCCCTCACATAGAGGAGAAAGTGATTGGTGGAAATGTAGATCTAGATCTCTTCTCTCTTTTCCCTCAAGAACTAGCAAGAATCAATGGAGGGATTAAGAGTTAGCAATCTCGAAGAAGGTCAACAATGGGGGAAGAACACAAGCTCAAAAGATAGGGACCATTGGGGAAGAAGGCCCCCTTAAATAGCCCCCCCGAACCCAACCGTTATGCCTACAAGTCGTGCTCAAGCGGTACTACTGCTTAGCATGGTTAAAACAGCCCAACGAGACAGAAAAAGTTCTGCTAGAGGGGTACTACCGCTTATAAGAGGCACTACCGTTCAGGGAGGTAGTAGCGCTTATAAGAGGTACTACTGCTTAGCATGGTCAAAACAGCCCAACGAGACAGAAAAAGTTCTGCAGAGAGGTACTACCTCTTATAAGAGGTACTACCGCTCAGGGAGGTAGTAGCGCTTATATGAGGTACTACCATTTATAAGAGGTACTACCACTCTCTACTACCGCGAAATTCGTGACGAGTTCCAGAAGCATAAATAATAGCGCAAGTAGTAGCGGAAGTAGTTGGCCGCTAGTATCGCTTATAAGCGGTACTACCGCTTATAAGAGGTACTACCGCTCGGGGAGCAGTACTACCACTTAGAGCTGAAAAAACGCGCCAGCAAGCAAAACAGAAGGATGCTCCAATACTAAAACAACTATAACTACTGCATACAGACTCCGAATTGAGAAAAATCAAGCTTGTTGGATAGAGGATGACAAGAGCTATCCAACAACGACTGGTTAAATTAAGAGCAAGAAATGGAGAATAAATGCCAATAGGATAAGGAATATGACCTTCCCAACATGATCCGGCAAAATCTCCAACACCAAAAACACAAAGATGATGCATACAAAATCCGTTTTCGATGAGCTTGATCTTATCACGATGAAGACCATAAGCTCGAAAAGTCACATAGCGAAAAGACAAAAAAGAACCAAGAAAGATGATGATGCCAAGAATGCAATGGTTTGAGCTCTCTACGAACGATACGATCAAGCTACTCACTTGAGAGCCCACCTTGATAGTACGGCTATCAATCCAATAACCTGGTCTCCCAACTACTACCATGAGACCGGTAAGATAGAAAAACATATCCAGGTCAAACCTTTTCCTTGCGCATAGTCCACTTGAGCTAGATGATGACGATCTTGTCCTCCTTAAGATGGACCACCTTTCTTGATTGCGTCGGCTCGATGAAGACTAGTAGATTGCTCCCCCATACTCCACTATGGGCGAGCCTCTCTTCGGCACATCTTCACATGTCCATTATTTGGATAAATCCTTGAATACCACCTTGGTCATCACATAAACTCGTTGAATCCAACAAATGGACTTCAAGAAATTATTATGGAAAAATCCTTGAAGTAAAACTCAAAGCAACCATTAGTCCATAGGGATGTCATCAATTACCAAAACCACACATGGAGAAATGTGCTCTAACAAGCTCCCCCATTTTGGTAATTGATGACAATCACTTTCAAGGGAGTTTATATATGGAATTAAGCACATACATCAGAGAAACAACCAATAGTGCATGCGCATGAGATGCAAATGCTTTTAGAACAAATCCAAAGTATGCAACAAAACTCTCGAAACTTCTCCAAACTAAACTCTCTAAACTTCTCCCCCATTGGCATTGATTGACAAAATGGACGAAAAGCTTAGAAAGCCAACATAATAGATGTTCCTCCAGAAAGTGTGTATTTCTCAAAACATGAGTGCAATGAAATACACGTATCCAGTGATAAGTAGTTGGAGGAAGACAAACTATATTGAGGATCCAAAGATTGCGAAAAAGGAATGGATGGCACAAAGACATACCAAAGAGTGAAGCAAGCAATCAAAAGATACCAATTGAAACAATCAATCACCTGATCCTACGAGCCACATTAATAAAACATATTATGATATGTGCAAAGAAGTGTTTTAAAGAAACTAGAGAAGCTCCCCATGATTTATGCAATATTTAGAATTTTTATATTTAGATACAAGTGCACAAAATAGGATCACCACTCCCCCAAAATCAATAAAAACACAAAACACGTGCAAGTGAGCATAGATAGTATATAATGCATAGCACTTGCAACAAACATATGGTTGAGCAACATGAAAGAGCCAACTTAATAACAGGCTCAACCAAAATGATGTGTGTGAGTCATGGCAAAGCACTTTATAAGACTAATATAAGGATGATCATTAAGCATCAACATAGTATTGATAAAATGAGACACAAAGTGCAAGACATATCCCCCCCACACACACTACAAGCAAATGGTTTCACAAGCTTACTAATAAGTAAATTAAAAACAAAAGCTTGTGACAACCCATGGTGAAGATAGGAAATAATAGCCTTGTCAAGAGGAGGAATACCAATCGAAATGGAAAAACCCTAGTCAAGACAAGCATGAGGGAAATCATCTTCACCACCAATGAGTGCATCAAGATGCAAGGATATAAGACACACACTCATACGACAGAAGCTTTCGCAAGGCCACCAAGGAACTAATAACATGATAATGAAAAGGTGACGCGAAAGGAAGAGGATATCAACTAGATATGTAATTTCTCTTAAGTGTATAAGATTCTAGATAGATACGAATCATGATGATATATATCCACAAAGAAGGATGTACACACAAAATAGTTACAATAAGAAAAAGCAAGATATCCAAACGGAAGTCATAAATATACCAATAAGATCTTTGCTTGAAAGCATAGCACATGGCTTAATATTGTCTTATTGTATATAAATGAACTCCACCACACGAACATCAAAGACATCACAACTAGCAATAAGAGATCATTGTTGGGTTGCTTTGAGAAAGGAAACAAGCATCACAAGAAGGAATCAAGAAATTCATGCCATAATGCAACCTACACAAGGATGAATGCAAGAAATGTATGCGTGAAGTATATACTTGTTACCGGGATAGCATTGGATTGATGTAGTAGATAATGGTTCACATCCAATGCATCTCCAATTATTCCTAGAACAACAACACAAACATAGTGGTACCCAAATTCATTGGGACCAAAGAGTTAGAGCACCAACAATACATAAGAAAAACTCCACATAAATATGTGCATATAGATATGAAATTGAATTTCATGCACACTTTAGCCAATTTGTGACATGGTGGAGTTTCCCCTATATATTGGGTTTTTTCAATCAAAGAAAGCATGCGAAAGAAAGTACATATAGTAAATATGCAAGCTCAAGACTTTCAAGAACCAAATCAACACATAGTTGATAAGATACCAAAAGAAAAGGTACCAAGTGAAACTAAGATACCAAACGAAGAAATTATCACTTGATGGATACCAATTAAAAGATACATCAAGGAATGAGATATCCATTGACACATGCCAAACAAAAGAAAACAATATACCAATTGAAACAAACAAACAAGAGGTATCAAGTTTCCAAAAGAGAGCTAGGTTCCAAATAAACCAAACCCTCAACAAATTTTCATGATGGCACAAAGCACCAAAACGAAAAGGCTTGACTTCCACCAACACGCACTTGATAGGGATCAAAAGATTTTATGATAAACGCAAAGAGGGTGTTCTAAAGAAGATAGGATAGCTCGCCCAAGAGATGTGCATTATATAGAATTCTCATTTGAATACAAAATGAACAAGATGGGATCATAACTTTCCCTATATCTATAGGAACACTAGACATGCTCAAAAAGATCCACAAGAGGTAAGGAAGACAAACGGATAAACAAAACCCAATGTAAAGATGATGAGCAATTTCTACCACATAAAAGAATACCAGTTGTCAAGGGACAAGAATTATTTGGAAATAATTCCCATTGGTAGATTATAAAGATATCCAACTTCATCTTCACACCTAAATCATAAGCCAATGACACTTGTAGAGCGAACATGCCACCTAGGAACAAGATAATTTACAATATCAATTCTAAGTGGCAATACCTCAATGTACACATTTTATGGGCTTGCAATATGCACATAGCATATTACTCCCCCATAACGTGATAACCAAAAATAATTAACAAGTGTCAAATGAAATCCAACAATAGATAATTAATGGACCATTTAGAATTTGAATTTATCATGAGCAAGACATACCACATAGAGACTAGATAATATTGTAATATCAATACTAAGTGATATTCCTCATGTATACACATTTATAGGATAGTGAGGTGCGCAAAGCACATCACTCCCACAAAAATGAGATAATCCATTAATCTCTCAAAAGAGCCAACTATGATACGAACACGATGTAAAAAGGTTAAAACACAAGACTCACACATACATGATGTGCAGCCCACCATACATACTTGATTACTCAAAATAAACAAATAGGAAGCACAACATATACAAACATATGCAAGGTACAAAACCACAACATGCAAAGGGTGTAACAGCCCGAGACCGACGCTCCAGAAGATTCTCCTTTTATTTCAATTCTCGTCGTGTGGTCCGTTCGGTTGTCGCATTCATCATCGCATCATTCGCATCATCTGCATGGCATTGTCACTCGTTTTCTAAAAAACTTGCATTCGTTCGTAGTTGCCGGTTCTCTCCGTTCGTGTCGTCGACCGTTTCGAGACCAACCACACTCGCACGCGCCCGCGGCATTCGTTTAAAAAAATGTTCTAAAAAGTGAGTGAAAATTATTCTCGGAATGGGTCGAAAGTTGGCGTGCGGTGTTAATATAGTGTAGCTAGACCGCCTGTCAAATTTCGTCGCGATCAGAGTCCGTTTGTTACCCGAACGGTCGACCGTAGCGGCACCGTCATCGGTTTTAATCGTCGGACGTTTTTCGGCTTCAAAATCGTGCCACGGGCGGCAAACCTTCTCCCTCATCCCCACCTGGCCCATCTACACTAAACCCACCTAGCTAACCCCTCCTCATTTGTCCGAAGCCGTCCGATCGCAATCCAACGTTCAAATATTGTCTAAATCTTTTCCTTCTAACCCACCTGCTATATATATATGTGTCAACCCTAAAATCTAGGACCCCTGTCCCATCCATCAATCTCCACGCCGCCACCACCCATCTGTTTCTCCCACCTCGGGGTCCAACCCGAGCCAACCGCAGCCACCACCGCTCCTCCTTGATTTCCACGCCAACCACTAGCCGATCCATCAATCCATCCAATCACCGCCGGCGCTTCCTCAACGTCGCTCGGCCGTAGCTAGCTCTCGCCCGAGCTCCCAGCCATCCCGTGCCCGAGCACCCATGCATCTCCTCCTTGCCTCGTCTGAGCCGCACGGGAGAGGATCTCCCCGCAGCAATGCCCGGGCTTGGAACCGCGCCGACCAGCTCGTCGGAGCAAGCGCCACCGAGGCCACCAAACCACCCCGCGCCCCTCCCCTTGCTCCTCCTTCCCCCTATTTCTCTCTTTCCCTCTCTCACGTTGCTTTGCTCTCTCCCTCCCTGAACTCTGTTCTCTTCTGCAGGAGCTCCGCCATGGCAGCCCGAGGTGGTAGCTGCGCCCGCTGCGGGAGCTTCGCCCGACGCCTCCAGCGCCGGGAACGGGATCCCCTCGCCCAGATCCATGCCTCCTCGAGCTCGCCCCCGTCCCTCCTCTGCGTCTTCTCGCCGTGGCCGCCGGCATCTGTCTTCCCCGATGTGAGCAGCTTCTGTTCTAACTGAAACTTCGTTTCTTTTTCTTAGATCCGTTCTGACAGGTAGAGTTTATATAGAGCGGTCATTATATTCCTACACGAGCCCATGAGTTACCGCAGTGGCTTGCGCCCTTCTAGTTTGACCAAGAGGTCGTGGGATCAAATCCCAGTGCCTGCAGTTTTTGTTTTCTGAATTCTCTGTTTTGAACATGTGTTGCGCACGCCTTCATATCCGCCTGCGCCTGAATTTGGCATAAGCAAGTGGCCAGCTTAGTTGGTTATCAATTGTGGATCTAGGGTTCAAATCCTAGCAATCCCATTTTTTTTGTTTTTCTTTTTTTGGGCAGATTCATATGGCGTTTTGTAAAATTTATATAAAATTCAACCGTGCATCATATGACGACATGCTCTATATGAATTTTGCTTAGTTTTCTGTCTACTATCGCAATATCCAACTTTCAACCATGTTAAAAATGTTTAAACTTGCTGTTTGTTTAAATTTGCATAAATGTCATGTTTTTGCATTGCGCATAATTAATTAAGCGTGCATCCGAATTAAACAAACCTAATATGTAAAATGTGTAGCATTTTTATAGGCCTTTTGCATGCACGCTAAAAATATTTCATGTGTTGGTTGCTTTTATTTTGCATACATAACTTTGCTAATAGGTTTATGCCATAAACTTACCTAATTAATTGTGACATATTTTTCTACATGAACCTATGCATATTATAATTGTTTTCGGGGTAGATAAATTCATAGAATTTATTTGTGCAATTAGTTTTGTCATTTGAGCAATTTGTGTGCATGTCATTTTTGCTAGGATGCCCTTTTGTTTATTTTGTGTGAATTAATCCATGCATGATATGAAATAATTTTGAACATGAGATATGCCCTTGGACATGTGTGCTAGGCCCTGATCATTTTGGTTGCTATAGAAATCCATGTTTAGGTGTCATTTTCTTGTTGCCAACATGCCATAAAATATTGCTGTTTTGAGATGCTAAAATATTTCTAAGTCTGAAATCTGTGTTATTTTGTTGCTGTTTTGCCATGAGGTTTGCTATTGATCTATAGCTCTTTTGGTGTTGCCACAATGGAATGCTTTATTAACCATGTTATGCTCTATCATGTTGTGCCAATAGTTTGCATGAATAGAATTTGCATCATAATTAATTCTGCTGCCCAATATGTCAATCTGTTAAAACCTGCAGCACATGTCTACTCTAATTTTTACTAAGTCTGAGAATCTGTTTTCTTCATAATGCCATATTGTGTTGATACTAGCCATGTTTTTATGCATAATTGGACCTTGCCACCATGGAATGATTTGTAGTGCATCATGTCTACTACCATGCTGTTAAGTTTCATGCCAATATATGCTCTGTAGCATATAGTTTTGCTGCTGCCAATATGCCTCCGTGAAAAACTGCTATGCTAAAACCTGTTATTTTCACTAAGTCCTAATCTGCTATATTTTGTTGCCATGTTGTGAGATTCCTACCATGTGTTCCATAACTATTTTGAGTATGATATGTGAAGATGAAATGATGTGTGTGTCATATGCTACTGCACCATGCTTAGTTTGTGCATTTTAGAATATTGTAACTTTTTGTTTTCATGTGTGCAAAATGCAATCTTGCTGTTTTGGACAGATTTCAAATAAAACTTGTGTTGGTTGTTGTGG
Organism: Elymus sibiricus; assembly: GCA_039707655.1. Classification (NCBI taxonomy): domain Eukaryota; kingdom Viridiplantae; phylum Streptophyta; class Magnoliopsida; order Poales; family Poaceae; genus Elymus; species Elymus sibiricus. The sequence continues at coordinate 438,323,114 of CM077669.1, read as the reverse complement.
TTGAACCGTAGCTCCGTTTTGAACATGTTGCATATGTAACTTGCTTAGAATCTCATGTAGTATCATAATATCTTGCTGAATTCATGATTTGAAATGTTTGTGTTTGTCATTTTCATGCATTTTGCATTCATGACATATAATCTTGTGATGGTCATATCTTTTAGACCGTAGCTCCGTTTGGGGTGTTCCATATATGTAAATCGACTAGAATGACGTGTAGAATTGCATGGTATACTTTATTTTCCTGTTTAACAAATATAAAACATGATTAGTTCAGATCTGGACCAATTTCGAAATTAACATATGGGGTCGTTTCGGAAATGCTATATGTTGTTTCCGGCCTCATTTAAACTTGCCTAGATGTGTAGTTTACTTATGCTTCACCTCTTGCCATGTTTAACAACATTTAATATTGTTGTTTACCTAAACGGGAGTGAACTAAATAATGTGAATGTGGAGTTTCGTCAATATGCAACCCGTTGCATATTGAGCTTCACTTAATGTGTAGAAGTTGATTGATGTGCCTTGCCATGTCATGCATAACGTTCATCATATTTGAAGTGCATCATGTCATGCATATGTCGTGGTGTATCGTGTGTTGATTGTTTGTTTTCAGATTGCTTCTTCTCGATAGAGTTCCGAAAGCGTTCGGAGTGTGAGGATTCGTTCGACTACGTTGGCTCGTCTTCTTCATGGATTCATTCTTCTTCCAAGCGGGATCTCAGGCAAGATGATCATTTCCCTGGATACCATTACTATCATTGCCATGCTAGATGTCTCGTTTCTATCGCTTGTCTCGCTACCTACCACTTGTTGTCTAGCCTCCCAAATTGCCATGAAAAGCCTCTAACCCCTCCACATCCCAGCAAAACATTGTTTGGCTATGTTACTGCTTGCTCAGCCCTTCTTATAGCGTTGCTAGTTGCAGGTGCAATTGTTTCCATGTGCAACATGGATATTTTGTTATATCACAATATTATTGCTATTTAATTTAATGCACATATATACTTGGTAAAGGGTGGAAGGCTTGGCCTTTTGCTCGGTGTTTTGTTCCACTCTTGCCGCCCCTAGTTACTTGTGTACCGGTGTTATGTTCCATAATTGAGCGCTCCTAACATGCTCGGGGTTGTTATGGGGACCCCCTTGATTTTCGTTTTAGGATAAAACTTGTCTGACAAGGCCCAACATTGGTACTACATTTGCCTAACAACAACTAAAAATTGCATAGGGACCCGCCGGCACCCGCAGATAATTTAATCAACAACCCGGGCCAGTGCTCCTCATGAGTGTTGGTCCAAAATAGAGCCACTTGCGGGGCCACCCCGGGGCAATTCGGGGGATTTCTATCAGGCCACCGTACGTACTGCTCATCTGGTAGTGCCCTGAGAACGAGATACGCGCGGCTCCTATCGGGATCTGGCCTGCCGGGCGGCCTTGCTGGACTTGTTTTACCTTTCTCGAACGTCTTGTGCGAGGAATTCCGAGAATACTTCGGGCTATCTCGAGGTTGCGGTTTTCCAGTGGAATTGCCTAGGAAGATCACGAGATTCGTGGTCGAGGTTATTCCCGCGGCGTGTGGTTTGTTTGTGATGGATGAGTTGGAGCACCCCTGCAGGGTTTAATCTTTCGGCAAGCCGTGCCCGCGGTTACGTGGCAACTTGGAAACTTTGTTTAACACCCGGTCATAGCAAACTTGAAGTAAACTCCAATAAAATACACCAACCGTGTGCGTAACCGTGACTGTCTCTTCTCGTGAGTCCTTATCCGAGAGTGAAGACGGTGGGGTTATGTTTGACGTAAGTAGGTGTTCAGGATCTCTTAGAGATCATTACTAGTTCACGTCCGTTTATTCGACAATCATCCCTCCCTTATTCTTGTACTCGTAAGTTAGCCACTCAAATAAATGCTTAGTGCTTGCTGCAGCCTCACCACTTAACCATACCTCACCCATTAAGCTTTAATAGTCTTGATACCCTTGGAAATGAGATTGCTGAGTCCCTGTGGCTCACAGATTACTACAACAACAGTTGCAGGTACAGGTAATGCGATGATTTGACGTGAGCGCGATGCTTGTTTGATTTGGAGTTCTTCTTCTTCTTCATCGATCTAGGATGGGTTCCAGGCGGCAGCCTGGGATAGCAAGGATGGATGTCATTTTATCGTTTGTTTTCGTCCGTAGTCGGACCCTGCTCTTCTGTATGATGTTTTGGATATGTTGTTGTATTGATGTGATATTGATGTAGCTTGTGGCGAGTGTAAGCCAATTCCATATACTCATCTCTTCTTTACATGTACTTGTAATGATATCCATTCTTGCAAAACGACGAGATGCGCTTCTATCCCTGTCGAGGCCCTCATGCCAAAATAAGGATAGGATCGCATCTTGGGCGTGACAAAGGGGCAAGTAACTAACAATGTATTCAATTTAAGTACAAGTTACCGTGAGGAGGAACACTGGATATAAGATAGACACATGATAATCCAAAGGACTTGGCTTGAGAAAATATAAGTGATGAAGATCCCTTAATTCTTCATAATGTAGCCAAGTCGCCAATGCCCTCCAATGTCACTTATTGATCAAGTTTGATCTTGTTGGTCCCCAACCAAGTTGGGTCCTAAGAGGTTAGTCACAATAGGTTTGGCTACCCAAATGGTTCTTTTCATGACACCACATTGAGTACCAACAATTTTGGCAAACACATTGCCAACCTTATCCTTCCGAAGAGAATATATATCATCAATAATAATTGGGTTGGATAAGTTACCATTCGTGCATGAAGAAGCAAGGTGACCCTTCTCACGACATAAGTATCAACATCTACTATTTACTTTCTTTTCAATCGATTTCTCAACTTGTGGAGCGTTGACTTGAGTCTTCTTGGGAAGTCACCTTTCTTCAACTTGTGATTGAGCATGAGATTGAACTTGTGGTCGCTTCCCTTGTTGCTTGTCACCATGAGGCTTCTTCTTCAATGGGCAAGATATAACATGGTGCCCTTCTATTTTGCACTTGAAGCAAATAATCTTGGCCAAATTCTTGACTTGTTCTGGGTCCTTCCTTTTGTTGCTCTTGGACTTCTTATTATTGGATTTGAATCCAAGTCCACCCTTGTCATTGGGGGATTTTTGTCCACTCAAAATATTTTCAAGTGTGGACTTCCCTTCATGACCTTTTTCCAAGTCTTTCTTCAAATAAGTGACTTGGGCCTTGAGCTCTTTGATTTCCTCTACATGGTTAGTATCAACACAAGTACTAGAGGAAGTATAAGCATCATTGTTAGAGCAACAAGGCAAGGAAAGTAATTCATCACAAGATGTGCCAACATTGTGAGTTGATGAATTACATGGACTAGCACATGGCAATGTAACATTTTGAGTATAAGTAATGCTAATATCCACATGAGGCTAACTATATGTTACCTTAGTAATCATAGCCTCATGAGCTAGCTTTAGCACACTTTGGGGTACAAGAAGATCACCATGAGAGCTCGAGAGCTTTTCATGACTTTCTCCCAATTCCCCATAATTGCTAGATAGCAACTCAAGTTGAGACCTTAGCTCAAGATTCTCCTTCAAAATGGATGCTTCACATGAAATAGAGTTAGTAGCACAAGAATCGTCATTACTAACAAGAGGAGAAGGCAACTTGGCAAGATCTTTTAAATACGAAGCTTTAAGTTGGGCATGCGACTCGGTGAGTTTGATGAGCGAACTCTTAATGACCTTTGAGCCATTTTCGAGGTGCTCATAGTCCTCAAGGAGTTTAGCATGCGCAACTTCAAGCTTATCCTTTTTAGTTTTGAAATCATTAACCACCTCAAGATCTCTATCATGAGATTCCTTCACTCTAGATAATTCTAGAGCAGAAGTCTCCTCAAGAGATTCCTTGGTGGTATGTTCCTCCTCAAGAGCCTGAGAAAGATCTGCTATCTCATTTGCGTACTCACGCTCATGACCTTCCATTTTCTCAATGGTGACCTCATGCTCCTTGAGATGAGCTTCCAACTCCTCAATGTATTTCTTGCCCTCAATGGCAATAGACATGATTTCCATGAAGTTGGAACGCGCAATTTTATTCTTATGAAGAGCTTTAAAAATCATTTCACCCTTAACTTTTAAGGAAACAATATTATCACCCTCTTCATCAATAAGCTCATCCTCATTATTATCAACATCATCATCATGAGAAATATTGGGGTTCAATGTATAAGACACCTTTGAAGCCTTAGCCATAAGACAAAAGTGAGAAACAATAGATGATGATGTAGGATCCCTTGAAGCACCATTCAAGACCACATCTTGTTCCATGGAGTGTTGGGTTTCCTCTACATTGTTAGCACAACAACTCGAGGAAAATGATGCATTTTTATCATGGCAACAAGACATAGCAAGCATATCATCATGAGATTTAGTCAAACAATTTCTACATGATATGCAAGGACTATCAACAAAAGCATGTGAAACATTTAGGATGCTCGAAGTGTTAAAGTCCAAAGAAGAAGCATTGAAATAAGATAATGATGAAGGATGATCAACAATAAGCCCACTATCATCATTGCAACGATCAACACTACTCACCATATCATTACCTTGTGGCAATCCACATGTAGGTGAAGTATAAGAAGTTGAGAAGACTACACGACCGGAGGTGGACGGAGAACAATCATCCTCACCAATCATGGACACACCATATTTATCTTGAAGCTTTGTCTGCAACTCATGAGCATCCCGGAACGACATGAGTTGAAATATAACTACATTGCTCAAAGCATCGAAAAGCACATTAGATGCTTGAGCATTGAGGTAAGAGTTTTTCTCATCCTCTAAAGATAGTTTTTGAGAATCCTTTGGAGGTGAAAAACCATATCTGCAATTCACTCTAAAGTTGTGTCCATGACCCTAAAGAGATTAAGCATGAGAATTACCCAAACATTAAAATTTGTGCCATCAAAACTAAGAGTGTCAGAGAATCTTAATCCCCTAGTCGACATCCTTACTCTCTAGGCGGTAAAGCCTAATAAAGAGAGACTTAGCTCTGATACCAATTGAAACGACGTGGATGTTGCCTAAAAGGGGGGGGGGGTGAATAGGCGCTTTAAAATAATTATGGTTTAGGCTTGAACAAATGCGGAATAAAACTAGTGCTTAATTTGACAAGCACAAAACCTACAACAACTAGGCTCGCCTATGTGCACCAACAACTTATGCTAAGCAAGATAAACAACTAAGTGATAGCAAGATATATAATATGAAACAATATGTCTATCACAAAGTAAAGTGCATAAGTAAAGGGCTCGGGTAAGAGATAACCGAGGCACGCAAAGACTACGATGTATCCCTAAGTTCACACCCTTGCGGATGCTAATCTCCGTTTGGAGCAGTGTGGAGGCACAATGCTCCCCAAGAAGCCACTAGGGCCACCGTAATCTCCTCACGCCCTCGCACAATGCAAGATGTCGTGATTCCACTAAGGGACCCTTGAGGGCGGTTGATACGTCTCCAACGTATCTATAATTTTTGATTGTTCCATGCTATAATATCATCATTCTAGGATGTTTTTAGGCATTTATTTGTCAATTCATATTATTTTTAGCACTAACCTATTAACCTAGTGCCCAATGCCAGTTGCTGTTTTCTACATGTTTTTGGCTTTTCAGGTTTACAGTACCAAACAGAGTCCAAATACCATGAAACTTTTTGACGATTCTTTCTCGACCAAAAGAAGACCTGGAAGATTCAGGAGAAGGCCGAGGGCCACACGAGGTCCCCATGAGCCAACAGGGCGCGTTCAGGGGAGTGGTCGCGTCCTGTTGGGTCGTGGGCCCCTCGTGGCTCCCCTGACTTCGTTCCCTGGCTTATAAATTCTCGTATTTCCAGAAAACCCTAGGAGAGCTCCGGAAACAATTTTTCTGCCATCGCAAGTCTCTGTTCCGCCGTGTGACCATCTGGAGCTCTGATCCGGTGCCCTGCCGGAGGGAGGATCGATCACGGAGGGCCTCTTCATCAACCTTGCTGCTCCCATGGTGATGTGTGAGTAGTCCACCACAGACCTACGGGTCCATAGCTAGTATCTAGATGAATCTCTCTCTCTATTTGCTCTTCAATACAAAGTTCATCGCATCTTCGTGATGATCTATTGATTTAATCACTTTGTGCGGTGCGTTTGTTGGGATCCAATGAATTGTGGGTTATGTTCATATTATTCATGAAAAAGATTTGAGTCTTCTCTGAATTCTATTATGATTCTTATTTGCATGATTATTATAGCTTCGTAAATCTCTCTAATCTATTGATTTGGTTTGGCCAACTAGATTGATCTATCTTTAGTGAGAGGGGTGCGTTGTAGCGGGTTCAATCTTGAAGTGCTCTATATCCCAGTGACAGAAAGGGACAAGACACGTATTTGTATTGTTGCCACTAAGGATAAAACGATGGGGTTAATTCATGTTGATTGGATTCTCTTTGTCTACATCAAGTCATCGTTCTCCAAGCATTACTCTGTTTGTCATGAACATAATACTTAAAGAGGCAAGCATAGAAGCACTCTCGACGTGGAGTAAGTAGGTGCAGGCAGGAGTCGGCTTATTTGCTTATGGACGTGATGCCTATATACACATGATCATTGCCGTAAATATCACATAACTATGCGTTTTTCTATTAATTTCCCAATAGTAAATTGTGTACCCACGGTATGCCTACTTCGAGAGAGATGCCACTAGTGAACACGATGGCCCCTGGGTTTATTCACTTATAAATTTACAAATGCTACTATTTCCTTGCTGCCATTATTTACTTTTTAGTTATTTTGCAATTTATATTTATCCAACTATCAACTACACTACTTATCTACTGATATGTCTCCAACGTATCTATAATTTTTGATTGTTCCATGCTATAATATTATCATTATTGGATGCTTTTTGGGTGTTTATATACCAATTAAAATTAAAAAGGCATGGTGAGGATGTGTGAGCATTTCTATTCCTCATTAAAATCCTAGTGTTGTTTCGGGTCGGAGGCGCACGCTGGTTAACTCCTCGCAACCTCCTCCCTAGGGGCATGCGAGTAGTACTTTGCTTCGAGAGAGCTAATAAAACCTTGCAATAAGTATGTGAGTTCTTTATGACTAATGTGAATCCATGGATGTATGCACTCTCACCTTCCCATATTTGCTAGCCCCTTTGGTACCGTGCATTGCCCATTCTCACCTCGAGGACCGGTTCAAACTTCACCGGTGCATCCAAACCCCGCGACATGATACGCTCTGTTGCACATAAGCCTCCTTATATCTTCCTAAAAACATCCACCATACCTACCTATTATGACACTTCCATAGCCATTCCGAGCTATATTGCCATGCAACTTCCACGGTCACATCATATGACTTGTACACCCATTGTCATATTGCTTTGCATGATCATGTAGCTGACATAGTTTTGTGGCAAAGCCACCGTTCATCATTAACATACATGTTACGCTAGATCATTGCACATTCTGGTACACTGCCAGAGGCATTCATATAGATTCATATTGTTTAGTAGTTTTTTATATCAAGTTGTAAGTAAATAAAAGTTTGATGTTCATCATTATTAGGGCACTGTCTTAGTGAGGAAAGGATGATGGAGACAATGATTCCCCCACAAGTCGGGATGAGACTCCGGACGAAAAATAAAAGAAAATAAAGAGAAAAGGAAAAAAAGAGAAAAAGAAAGAAAAAGAAATAAATGAGAAAAAAGAAATAAATGAGAGAAAAGATAGAAGGGACAGTGCTATTACCTCCTTTTCCACACTTGTGCCTCAAAGTGGCACCATGTTTTCATATAGAGAGTCTCATGTTTTATCACTTCCATATCTAGTGGGAATTTTCATTATAGAACTTGGCTTGTATATTCCGATGACGGGCTTCCTCAAATGCCCGATGTCTTCATGAGCAAGCAAGTTCGATGCACACCCACTTAGATTCATTCGAGCTTTCATACACTTATAGCTCTAGTGCATCCGTTGCATGGCAATCCCTACTCCTTGCATTGATGGGCATCTCCATAGCCCTATGATACGCCGAGTTGATGCGAGACTTTCTTCTCCACTTTTTACCCCTTTGATACCTACCACCATATTCTATTCCACCCATATGCTATATCCATGGTTCATGCTCATGTATTGCATGAGTAATAAAAAGGTTAAGCGTGATAAAAAGTACGATCCAATTGCCTGACTTGACACCGTGGTGCTTGACATTTGTATTTATGTGGTGAAGACGGAGCCATGCCATGGTAATATGATAAAATGAATGGGGGTAAACATTCTTTAAGGATTGTATATTTTGAATATTCATGATTATGTTACTTATGTTTATTGGTATTACTATGTTAATGTTTGTTAATTCATCGTTTCTCAGTGATCACACCTGCAGTAGATTACATGTTGGGTATCATGTCACATCAAAAATTCTGTTTTTATCATTTACCTACTCTAGGACGAGCAGGAATTAAGCTTGGGGATGCTGATACGTCTCCAACTTATCTATAATTTTTTATTATTCCATGCTATAATATTATCATATAGGATATTTTTGGCATTTATTTGCCAATTCATATTATTTTTGAGCACTAACCTATTAACCTAGAGTGCGAGTTGCTGTTTTTTTGCATGTTTTTGGCTTTTCAGGTTTACAGTACCAAACAGAGTCCAAATACCACGAAACTTTTTGACGATTTTTTCTGGACCAAAAGAAAACCTAGAAGCTTCGGGAAGGCCGGGGGCCACATGAGGGCCCCACGAGCCAACATGATGCGCCTAGGGGGGTGGCCGCGCCCATCTGGGTTGTGGGCCCCTCGTGGCTCCCCTGACCTTGATTTTTGCCAATTTTTTCACCGCCGCAAGTCTCTGTACCGCCATGTGCCCATATGTAGCTCTGATCTGGTGCCCTGCCGGAGGGAGGGGGGGGTCGATCAGGGAGGGCCTCTTCATCAACCTTGCTGCTCCCATGGTGATGTGTGAATAGTCCACCATAGACCTACGGGTCCATAGCTAGTATCTAGATGGCTCTCTCTCTTTGCTCTTCAATACAAAGTTCATCGCATCTTCACGATGATCTATTCGATGTAGTCACTTTGTGCGGTGCGTTTGTTGGGATCCTATGAATTGTGGGTTTATTTTCAGATTATTTATGAAAAAGATTTGAGTCTTCTCTCAATTCTTTTGTGATTCTTATTTGCATGATTATTATAGCTTCGTAAATCTCTCCGATCTATTGATTTGGTTTGGCCAACTAGATTGATCTATCTTTAGTGAGAGGGGTGCGTTGTAGGGGGTTGAATCTTGCGGTGCTCTATATCACAGTGACAGAAAGGGACAAGACACGTATTTGTATTGCTACCACTAAGGATAAAACGATGGGGTTAATTCATATTGATTGGATTCGCTTTGTTCACATAATGTCATCGTTCTCCAAGCATTACTCTGTTTGTCTTGAACTTAATACTTAGAGAGGCAAGCATAGAAGCGCTCTCAACGTGGAGTAATAGTAGTAGGTGCAGGAAGGAGGCGGCCTATTTGCTTATGGATGTGGTGCCTATATACACATTATCATTGCCGTGAATATCACATAACTGTGCACTTTTCTATCAATTGCCCAACAGTAATTTGTTTACCCACCGTATGCCTACTTCGAGAGAGATGCCACTAGAGAAAACTATGGCCCCTAGGTTTATTCACTTATAAATTTACAAACGCTACTATTTCCTTGCTGCCATTATTTACATTTTATTTATTTTGCAATTTATATTTGTCCAACTATAAACTACACTACTTATCTACTGATACGTCTCCAACGTATCTATAATTTTTTATCGTTCCATGCTATAATATTATCATTCTAGGATGCTTTTTGGGTGTTTATATACCAATTAATATATTTTTTGAGCACTAACCTATTAACCCAGTGCCCAGTGCCAGTTGCTGTTTCATGCATGTTTTTGACTTTTCAGGTTTATAGTACCAAACGAAGTCCAATTGCCCCGATTTTTTTTTATGATTTTTTCTGGACCAAAAGAAGACCTGGAAGCTTCGGGAGGAGACCAGAGACCGCACGAGGGAAGGAGCACACAACAGGGCGCGACCAGGGGGGTGGCCACGCCCTGATGTGTGCTGCCTCCCTCGGGTGGCCCCCGAGGTCCCTCTATGGCCTATAAATTCTCATTATTCCCAAAAACCCTAGAGAGCCTGCCGAAACACTATTTCCACCGCCACAAGTCTCTGTTCCGCTGTGTGCCCATCTGGAGCCCTGTTCCGGTGCCCTACCGGAGGGGGGTCGATCATGGAGGGCCTCTACATCAACCTTGCTGCTCCCATGGTGATGTGTGAGTAGTTCTCTACAGACCTACGGGTCCGTAGTTAGTACCTAGATGGCTATATCTCTCTCTTGATCTTCAATACAAAGTTCACCGCATCTTCGCGGTGATCAATTCGATGTAATCACTTTGTGCGGCGCGTTTGTTGGGATTCGATGAATTGTGGGTTTATGTTCAGATTATTCAGGAAAAAGATTTGAGTCTTCTCTGATTTCTATTATGATTCTTATTTGCATGATTATTTTAGCTTCGTAAATCTCTCCGATCCATTGAAATAGTTTGGCCAACTAGATTGATATTTCTCCATTGAGAGGAGTGCGCTGTAGTGGGTTCAACCTGACGGATTTCTATATTCCAGTGACAGAAGGGGACAAGATACGTCTTTGTGTTGTTGTTACTAAGGATAAAACGATGGGGTTAATTCATATTGATTGAATTCTCTTTGTCTACATCATGTCATTGTTCTCGAAGCATTACTTTGTTTTACTTAATACTCTAGATGCATGCTGGATAGCGGTCGATGGGTGGAGTAATAGTCTAGATGCAGGCAGGAGTTGGCCTATTTTCTAAAGGAAGTGATGCCTATATACACATGATCATTGACGTGAATAAATATTGCATAAATATGCGCTTTTCTATCAGTTGCCCAACAGTAATTTGTTTACCCACCGTATGCCTACTATATGAGAGAAGCCACTAGAGAACCCTACCGCCCCCGGGTCTATTCACTTACAAATTTACGAAAGGCTTCAATACCTTGCTGCTATTTATTTGTTTTTATTTTATTTTGCAATTTAAATATGCAACTATCATCTACATACTTCACTAGCTTGCAAATAACGAGTCCAAGGGGATTGACAACCCTCTTGCCCACGTTGGGTGCAAGTGTTTGCTTCTTTGTGTGCAGTCGCTAAAGACGGGGATTCCGTGCTACTCCTATTGGTTCAATAAATTTTGGTTCTCTAGTGAGGGAAATACTTATCTATATTGTGCTGCATCACCCGTTCCTCTGCACGGAAAACCCAACGCAGATCACAAGTATCAAGAAGGATTTCTGGCGCTGTTGCCGGGGCGTATCACCAACCTACTATCAAGTAACTTCGCACAAATTATCATTCACTTGTTCTTATTTTTATTTGCTATTATATTCTATCTGTTTCATAAAAAATCAAAAATACAAAAATATTTATCTTTGCTAGTTTGCTTGTTACTATGGCTAGTCTTACTTATGTTCCCTTCACTCCCGAGAATGAGGTGTTTAATTTTAAACAAAGGGGAGGAGAAAGTTTAAAAGATGCATGGTATAGGATTTGCAATGCTCAAAATAAATCAATTCATAAGCAATCCCCCAACATCTTGCTTCGTAATTTCTATGTTGGTATTACTACTTGGTATAGGTTCGTGCTTGATACTATTACCGGTGGTAATTTCTTAATGAGTCACACCTCGGATGCTTTTAAAGCTATGGAAAATTTGGTTGGGGCACCACCTCTCATTATTAATGAAACTGCTTTGGCCATGGAACATGTTATGCAAAGGCTTGATATTATGGAAAATAAAATTGCCACTAAAGAACAAGTTGAGGATGTTGATAAAAAGATTCACAATCATATTACTCAACTTGGGTCAAAGATAGGAATCACTTTGAAAGCACTAAAGGAGAAAGATAGAACTATTAATGAGCGGGTAGAGCAAAGCTTTGGTAGAATTGATTAAATAGAGGAAGTCTTTGATAAAATGGGGTTCGATTTTACCCCATCCAAAGCTAATGCTAGTACCTCTCAAGGAAAGAATTATAAGATTATGTATGTCCCCAAGAATACTAGTATCACTCCCATTAAAAGAAATGAGGATCTTAAGATGATTAGGGTGCATCCCAATTTTATAAGTTTGATAAAAGATCCTATCTTCAAGCTCCCTCCTTTTAGGAAACATGGTTGGGTGATTGAGGATCTTGAGACCAAATATGACAACACTTGAAACTATGCAATATGCCTAGCTAGGGGCGTAAAACATTAACGCTAGTTGGAAGGCAACCCAATAGTTATCTTTAATTTTTGATTTTTTACTTTCTATTTGTTTTTGATAAAATGATTATCGCCTCTGTAATGATTGTGTTTTTATGTTTAAATTAGTGTTTGTGCTAAGTAAAGCCTTTGGGATGACTCACAAGATGAGTAGAATTGATACGGTGCAAAACAGAAACTTTAGCGTCAAGTGCAGAATTTCTCTGATTTACTGAAATGTATTTTTGATTTGAATTTTTTACAAACTATTTCTATACAAATTTTTCTGCTTTTCCCAATTTTTCAGAATATTTAGAGTTACAGAAGTAAAGGTTCTATACAGATCTTTATAGACTGATCTGTAATAGACAGATTCTGTTTTTGCTTAAATAGTTTGCTTGTTTTGATGATGCTATGGATTGTATCAGGGGGTATAAGCCATGGAGAATTTAGAATACAGTACCTTATGCAATAATAAAATAAGAATCAATTTATAATAGTAACTAAAGTATTTGATATGTTTTCTATACTAATGGATCTCACGAAGTTTTTTTTGAGTTTTGTGTGCTGAAGTTTTCAAGTTTTGGGTGCTATCACGATGGATGAAGGAATAAGGAGCGTCAAGAACCTAAGCTTGGGGATGCCCAAGGCACCCCAAGGTAATATTCAAGGAAGACTCAAGCGTCCAAGCTTGGGGATGCCCCGTGATACGTCTCCAACGTATCTATAATTTTTGCTTGTTCCATGCTGTTATAATATCATTCTTGGATGTTTTACAATCATTTTATAACAACTTTATATCATTTTTTGGGACTAACCTATTAACATAGTGCCAAAGTGCCAGTGTTGTTTTTGCTTGTTTTTTACTTCGCAGAATATCAGTACCAAACGGAGTCCAATCGCGACGAAACTTTTTGGAGATTTTTTCTGGACCAGAAGACACCCAGTGGACCAAAGAAGAGCCAGGAAGGTGGGCTGTGGAGAGCACAACCCACCAGGGCACGCTAGGGGGCCCCCAGCGCGCCCTGATGGGTTGTGCCCTCCACGGGGCCCTCTGCACCGCCTCTGATGCCTATAAATTCCCTAATATTCCCAAAACCCTAGGGGAGTCGACGAAAAACAATTCCAGCTGCCGCAAGTTCCAGAACCTCGAGATCCAATCTAAACACCATCACGGAGGGGTTCATCTTCTTCATAGGTGCCTCTCCGATGATGCGTGAGTAGTCCACCATAGACCTACGGGTCCGTAGGCAGTAGCTAGATGGCTTCCTCTCTCTCTCTCTCTCTCTCTTATGATTCTCAACACAATGGTCTCTTGGAGATCTATTTGATGTAAACTTTTGCGGTCTATTTGTTGGGATCCGATGAATTTAGAGTTCATGATCAGTTTCTATCCATGAATATTATTTGAGTCTTCTTTGATCTCTTATATGCATGATTACTTATAGCCTCGTATTTCTTCTTTGAATCTTTGGTTTAGTTAGGCCAACTAGATCGATTTTTCTTACCATGGGAAGAGGTGCTTTGTGATGGGTTCGATCTTGCGGTGTTCTTTCCCAGTGACAGAAGGGGCAGCAAGACACGCATGTATTATTGATATTAAGGATAACAAGATGGGGTCTATTCCTACATGAATAGATCTTGTCTACATCATGTCATCGTTCTTATTGGATTACTCCGTTTTTCCATGAACTTAATACACTAGATGCATGCCGGATAGCGGTCGATGTGTGGAGTAATAGAGGTAGATGCAGGTAGGAGTCGGTCTACCTATCTCGGACGTGATGCCTATATAATGATCATCGCCTTGGATATCGTCATGACTATTCAATTTCCTATCAATTTCCCAACAGTAATTTGTTCACCCACCGTGCGCTATACTCATGAGAGAAGCCACTAGTGAACCCTACGGCCCCCGGGTCTACTTTTCCAACATATTGCTTTCAGATCAATCTTTTTGCATCTTTGTTTTCAGATCTACAAAACCAAAAACCCAAAAACATATTGCTGCATATTTTATTTGCCCTTTTTATTTTGTGTTCTTGAGAGATCTATCTCTCCTATCTATCACTACCTAATCTATCTTTTTACCGTAGAGAGATTGACAACCTCTCTTTCGCGTCGGGTTGCAAGTATTTGTTGTTTGTGTGCAGATGCTGCTTATTGGGTGGTGGTGATCCTCCTACTGGTTCGATAACCTTGGTTTTATAACTGAGGGAAATACTTACCGTCGCTGTGCTGCATCATCCCTTCCTCTTTGGGGAAATACCGACGCAGTCTCAAGCCACGTCAAAAGGAATTTCTGGCGCCGTTGCCGGGGAGGAAGCGGTCTCTTCTACGTGCCTATCTCAGGCGCCGAGGAGAGTCCATCATCATCTACCAGGTTCCTAATCACAAATCTTATCACCTTGCAATTACATTATTTTTCATTTGCCTCTTGTTTTCCTCTCCCCCACTTCACAAAATTTGCCGTTTTATTTGCCTTCTTTCTCGTTCGCCTTTTTCTCGCCGGATCTCTTTTTGTTTGCTTGTTTGCTATCTTTGCTTGTATTGCCATGTGCCTTCTATTTGCTTGCATCTTCGCTTGCTAAAAATCTATTGATATGGATCCTCATCCACTTGCTATTCTTTTCAAAAGACCAAATTATGATGAACCAATTGCTAGTGAGTTGAGTGCACTTAATTATCTCTATGAAGTTTTGCTTGAAAATCATGAATCTGGAAATTTTCATGAAGTGTTGAAAGAAGAAATTTATAAGGTGATTCATGATAGCTCCTTGATTGAAAAGCATGATTGCAATGATGTTACTATAAATTCTATTAATGTCAATTATGCTAATGATATGCAAAGCCACAAGCTTGGGGATGCTATGTTTGATGAAGATGATATTTTTAGTCCCCCAAGTTTTGATGAGCAAATTTATTATGATGATTGCATGCCTCCTATTTGTGATAATGGTGATGACACGTATGCTATAATGAGTAATGATAACCATGAAACTTATCATCATGGTTTTAATTTGCAATGTGGTTATGTCAATCAAGTGTCTCATGATAGTTATTTTGTTGAGTTTACTCCCACTACCATGGATGAAAAGGAATTTGCTTATGTGGAGAGTAATGAAAATTCTATGTTTGTGCATCATGAAATGAATGATTTATGTGATAGTTATATTGTTGAATTCCTTCATGATGCTACTGAAATTTATTATGAGGGAGGAACATATGCTTGTTTTGCCTTCCTATGCTAGTTGATTCTTGTTCCCATAAATTGTTTGCTCACAAAATCCCCATGCATAGGAAGTGGGTTAGATTTAAATGTGATTGTCATGAGATTCATGATGCTCTCTTGCATATTTCAATTACTACTTTTTATGTGAGCATCACTGAAATCATCATGCCTAGCTAGGGGCGTAAAACGATAGCGCTTGTTGGGAGGCAACCCAATGAATAAATAAAATTTTCCTTTTCCTTTCTGTTTTTGCATGTTGACACAATTATGCCTATTTTATAATTGTGTTTTTATGGTTTATTTAGTGTTTGTGCCAAGTAGAGCCTTTAGGATGATTCATAAGATGAGTAGAAGCGATGCTGATTCTGAAACAGAAACTTTGCGTTCAGTATTTGAGTTTTCATTTTTCGCTGGAACGTGATCCTGAGCTGAAATTTTGACACAGTGTTTCTATACAAATTATTTACGTTGTCCTAATTTTTCAGAATTTTTAGATTTACAGAAGTATGGTTAGAGTACAGATTACTACAGACTGTTCTGTTTAAGACAGATTCTGTTTTCGTTGCATTGTGTGCTTGTTTTGATGAATCTATGGGTTATATTGAAGGGTATGAGCCATGGTAAAGTTAAAATACAGTAGGTATAATGCAATAATAAAATATGAATGGGTTTGCAACAGCACATAAATTAGTGATTTGCTTTATTATACTAACGGATCTCACGAAGATTTTGTTGAGTTTTGTGTGATTGAAGTTTTCAAGTTTTGGGTGAGATCACGATGGATGAAGAAATAAGGAGTGATAAGAGCCTAACCTTGGGTATGCTACCGCACCCCCAAGATATATCCAAAGAGTAACAAGCAACTAAGCTTGGGGATGTCCCCGAGTGGCATCCCCTCTTTCTTCTAACGACCATCGGTATTTTCTTTGGAGCTATATTTTTATTCGTCACATATCATGAGTTTTGCTTGGAGCGTCTTGTATCTTTGCTTTATTTGCTTGTTTGTTTTTCATTTGTATCCTTGCTTTACACACCTATTTGGGAGAGCCAAAATTATGCTATGATTTTCTATAATTGCTTTCTATGCTTCACTTAAACTTTTTGAGCTATAGAATTGCTCTAGTGCTTCATTTATATCTTTTTGAGCATGGTGTGCTTGGAATTTTTTGTAGAAATACTCTCTTGCTTCACTTAGATTAATTTGAGAGTTAGTAAATTTTGAAGAAATCCTCTCATGCTTCACTTATACCTTTTGGAGAGATGAAATCTTTATGCTCATGTGCTTCACTTAGATTTGTTTGAGCTTGTCAAAAAAGAAATGGCAATATATGAAACTAGTCCCAAAGTGATAGATATCCAAGGAGGATATAATAAAAACTTTCATGAAGATCATTGGGCAAATTAAACTTGATTCCTTGTAATAGTTTTGAAACATAATGGTAGTAATATGTGAGTCATGTTAGTGAGTAATTATGCTTGAGTAGGAATATTGCTATTAAGGTTTGTGATTACCTATGCAAGTACGAAAGTCAATAGCTATGCAATGAAATTACATCCTACTCTTGGTGCATTATTCGGTGTTAGTTATGCTCAATGCTCGCTTATGTGAATTTTTGTTTCTTGGTTTGGTTGCTTCTCAACCTATTTGCTCAAGTCCATTTGTACCAAGTACAAATACTATTTGTGCATCCAAAATCCTTAAACCAAGTTTTGCCTTATGAGTCCACTATACCTACCTATATGCGGTATTTCCATGCCGTTCCAAGCAAATTTGTATGTGCCATCTCTAAATTTTCAAAATAAATTTTCTCTTTTGTGTGCTCGTACCGCTCATGAAACGGTGGGGGGTGTCCAATATTTTTCCATGCTAGATGTGTTATGCTCAAGATGAGTGTTTATTCACTTGTCATTGCACGAGAGTGCGGCGGTAATAGGGATGCCCATTCCCAAAATGAAAAAAAGAAAAAAAAAAGAAATATTTACTTTATGTTGTCAATAATAAATTCATTGGGAAGTGTTGGTATGGAAGGCAACCGTGGATATGGCCCGCCATAGAAAGTGAAAGTTTGGTGGAAAAAGGAATAAACTTTATTTTCTGTTTGGGAACCGCCTATGATATATCTAGCATGGAAAGTATTGTGAGCTACTTTGTCGTTTTAGTTGACAGGAAAAGCATGCCACCCAAAAAATTTCTCTCTCAATTTAAAACTTTGAGCTCTGGCACCTCTACAAATCCCTACTTCCCTCTGCGAAGGGCCTAACTATTTACTTTATGCAATTTTTATTTTTACTTTGAGTCTCCATCTTCTCTTATAAGCACCAACTAGGGGGCACTATGATCGTACTTGAGCATTGGGCATAGCTAATATTTGAGTGTGTTTCATGAATGGATCAATGATTGAGCATGATGGGCTAGGGATAACTTTCTTTCGTGTTGATATTTTGAAAGACATGGTTGCTTGTTAGCATGCTTGAGTATTGAAGTCATTATGTTAAAACTAGACTATTGCTTTGAATCATTTACAAGTCCAAATGTCCATGCCATACAAAAGAAAAGAATATGATGAACATGTTAAGCAGAATTCCACATCAAAAATTCTGTTTTTATCATTTACCTACTCGAGGACGAGTAGGAATTAAGCATGGGGATGCTGATACGTCTCCTATGTATCTATGATTTTTGCTTGTTCCATGCTGTTATATTATCATTCTTGGATGTTTTACAATCATTTTATAACAACTTTATATCATTTTTTGGGACTAACCAATTAACATAGTGCCAAAGTGCCACTTGCTGTTTTTTGCTTGTTTTTTACTTCGCAGAATATCAGTACCAAACGGAGTCCAATCGCGATGAAACTTTTTGGAGATTTTTTCTGGACCAAAAGACACCCAGTGGGCCAAAGAAGATCCAGGAAGGTGGGCTGTGGAGAGCACAACCCACCAGGGCGCGCCAGGGGGCCCCTGGCGCGCCCTGATGGGTTGTGCCCTCCACGGGCCCCTCTACACCGCCTCTGATGCCTATAAATTCCCTAATATTCCCAAAACCCTAGGTGTCGTGGTATTTTCACGGCAGATGTCCTCATAGGACTTAATCTCGAAGCCATCGCGTAAGTAGCAGATCGAAGGGGTCAAACGAAGAACACGGAAGGCAAGATTTACCCAGGTTCGGCCCCTCTCGAGGAGGTAAAGCCTACTCCTGCTAGATGTATTTGAAGATCTTGATTACAAGGGTTTTGAGACTTGTCTAGCCCTAGCTCTCGAAAGATTTCTCCCTCCTCCTATCCCCGGGGGCTCCCCCTTATATACAGGCGGGGCCCCGGGGCTCACATAAGAGTCCGGGCCGGGATAACAATCCGAGCCCAACTCCCCTTACTTGTTTCCTAAGTTATACCTTAAGGCGGTTTGCACTTACCGCCTCTCTCGGCGGGTCTTGGGCCGGCCCCTCAATGGGCGGCTCTCCTTCTGGGCCTCCATAGAAGACACTACGGCCCACCTGGCCCTTCATGGTTTTACTCCTCGAGACCCGGCCCTGAACGGGCGGGTTTCACCCAAAGATATTTCCCTGACATTAGCCCTCAGGTTGGCTTGAACTGGTTCCAGACAACCTCGTCCTTTTCAAACTTAACCTTGATATTTTGGCGAGTCTTCAGCAGAACCCGCCTCTTCTGAATATTTCAACTGCCTTTCCTTCAGTCCTGCTCTTCTTGTGACGTCACCGAATCTCCAGAAGGAATCTTTCCATGATATCACCAATATCTCAAATGAATTCATTAGGCGCGAAAATCGGGGCGTCGGATTACTGTAGATCCTTAAATCTCGCCCCGACCCTTCGGTGTCTCGCCCCCTTATAAATACCCTTTTCAGGTCCTTTTCCTCATTTTCTCCATCTTCTTCCTCCTGCCGCCCGAGCTTACGCCTCCTCGCGACACACCTTCGAGCTCGCCGGCCATCGGAAGGAGAAACAGTCCCGACGCACCGCCGTCACCTGTCTGCAACCGCGCCGCGCGGCCATCCGATCCAGGTATTCCCAGTTCTTCTCACCCTTCTTAGGGTTCCGCCATTGTCGGGCTCGAGCTCCGCCTCGGCCTCTCCGCGGCTACTGTCGCCGGCCGCACCTTGGTACTCTTACATCATGGAAATGGCGCCGTTGCTATCCCTCCAATGATCAGGAATTAAATCTTGTATCAAGATAGATCTGAGAAACCCCATCTGTAAAAACCTGCCACGGCTTAACAAACAGTTGCAAGAACTGCTTTTTTCCTTATTTTATAGAGCTGTTTGATCCAAAAATTTTACCGCGTTGGCAGAAATCTGTTGTTACACACTTAGCGAAATTTTCACTTGTGCTGAACATCCTTCACTCGTGGCGGCTTAAGGAAAGTCGCCATCCTTGCTTTAATAATTTTTTCTTTTCCGACTTATGAAAGCCGCTGACTTAATCCTTCTCCCCATTTACTAGGATGACAAAGAAAGCAATAGAATGCAACTGGGTCCGCTCCGCGGTTACCACCAAACATGTCACAAGACTCATAGACAACGGTCTCCTATCCAAAACAGAAAACTGCCGGGTCTCCAAGAAGGACTGTCCTCCCAAGCCGAAGGAGGGGGAAGTCATTATTTTTACCGATCACATTGAGAGAGGGTTTGATCCACCCGGCTCTAAATTTTTCCGAGACCTTTTACACTTCTATGGTCTGCATCCTCAAGACCATGGCTCCAACTCTATTGTTAATATAAGCTCTTTCGTAGTAGTTTGTGAAGCTTATCTCCGGATAGAGCCAACGATCTTGTTATTCCGAAATTTATTCTATGTGAACAAGCAAACTGAAGTCGCCGGAGGCCGCCATCAAGAGCTTGGCGGCATATCCTTTCAGAGACGGCGGTTTACTTATTTTCCTAGTGCTGAGCTCTTGAGCCACCCAAAGGGCATGCCGGAGACTTGGTTTTACGTGAAGACCAAGGTGCCTGAAGGGCAACACCCATTGCCGGGTTTTAGACCTGACCGCCTGGATCATAAAAAAGAATATCCTCCCAGGCCCACAGAAACAGAACGGATCCAGCTTCAGCCTCTGATGGACAAGATAGCCGCTTTGATGGCCAATGGTCTTACAGGAGCTGACTTGATCCTTTGCTGGCTTTCCTGGAGGATCCAGCCATTGAGCCTTCGAGACCAGCTGATGTATGAATACTCCGGTTTAGAAGATCCTCAGAGGTATAATAATACGCCTGCTCCTGTGTCAGATGTGATGAAACAGATGAGGATAATCGTCAACTTACCCGGCGACTATACTGGCGAGTTTTCTCTGAAGCCCTTCACTGAAGCCAATCCACCACCGGCTGTAAGCAAATCTCCTTTAGGCTTCTATTTTATTGTTTACATTCTTGAGGCTTACCCCTTGCGACTTTCAGGATGATGATCCCTTTTGGGAAGCTCGGCCACAGGTGAAAGAAAAAGAACCCAAAGGCCAGAAGCCGGGCAAACAGGCCGGCTCTCGAGGAGGAAAGAAAAAGAAGGAGACCATCAACCCTTTGGACGCGGATCCTGCTGTCTTAGAATCCTCCAAAGATGAAACATCGGCAAGTTCATAATTTACACCCACCTTTTTCCTTTTCATTAGCGGCTTATGCTTAATAATTTTACCTTGACACCTTCCAGGGTGAAGAAGAAGAAGACGAACAGGGAGAAACTGAGGTAACTTCCACTCCGTTCAACAATCATTTTTCTAGGAAACCCAGAATTACTGTGAGGAAATATCCTTTCTCACATCCTTTTGCTCGCCTGGATCCCAACTATTCGTTAAAAACAATTCAGCATGCCGCCTTTCTCCAATCTGATTGTGGCGGCTCTAACACTGGCGCCAGCGGTTCTGTCGTTAATAAAAGCGACTCTCATAAGCGCCCGCGTGAGGTGCTTCTCCATCCAACACCTCTGCTCCCTAAAGCTGGTTTGTTTAAACATCCGCTTAATCCCTCTGATTCGGACTATCAGGTTTCACCTTCCTCTGATGACGCCTCAGAGTCGCCAGAGGATTTCGTTATCAAACCAGGGTAAGATTATGATTGCTCTTATTATCACACCCTTGTGTGATCTCAAAGCTATCAGTTTATTTAAAATCTCAATAAATATGCAGAGTTACCTCCAAGAGACTGAAGCCCTCAACTTCCTCTTCACCTCCGGCGGGCTCCGGAGACCCAGCCAAGGACTCTGAAGAAATAACCAATGACCCTCCAGAAACTCAGGTATCTTTAGAGCCAGAGATGGAAGCACCGGCTGATAACATCGACCAACAGCCGGATGCAACGATATCTTCACCGATTCAGGAAGTGCGACTTTCAGAAGCCGCTGTTATTCCGCCCTCGCACAATATTGAGGAGGGTACTGTTGCTGCTGCTATTGCCACCGCCGCAGACTCGCCGGCGGCTTTGGGCAAATCTTCCCTTGAAGCCATGTCTTCTCAAGGGAAAGACAAGTTAAACCTCTCCTCCTTAGAGAATGCTGATTTAGATGGCCTTCATGAAGCTCTTCAGACTCGATTATTTGAGAGTCAGGAGATCGCCAAAACCTTAGCTAATAAACCAAAGGTGAGATAAACATCATTTTTATTCATAATCCTTATTAGTCGCCCAAACCTGCATATTACTGATTTCATAGTTTTATGGAGGTTTACTAATTTATATTTTAAAAATGCGTAAATGTACACATGTAGTCCCCAAGAACCGGCTGTCTTCTTGAAACAGCCGGGTCTTAAAGCAAAGAACCACATGCGTTTTAAATACAGCAAAGAACCACATGTAGTCCCCAAGAGCCGGCTGTCTTCTTGAAACAGCCGGGTCTTAGATCAAAGAACCACATGTAGTTAAAAGAACCTCATGGGTTTCAGAAAAAATTTCTTTGTAAAAACTTCGGGTTTGCATTAGCCCCCAAGTGCCATGTGGATTACTTGTAATCGGTATGGAACTTTATCTGCATAAGTAATTTGATCCTTCCTTTTTCTTTCAGGCTCAATTGTCTTCATTAGAGACCCAGCTGGCCGACTCTCAGAGGAAACTGAAATCTGAACAGGAAATGAGAGCCGCCGCAGAAGAGCGGGTTACATCCTTAGAAAAGGCTGCGTCTGAGGCAGCCGCCAAGTTGGTCACCCTGACCTCTGAACATGCGAAAGAGAAACCGCTTCTTGTTCAACGCGCCGAAGAAGCTGAAAAACGCCTTCTGCCTATCTCTGCAGAGCTCGGCGGCCTTAAACTTCACATCCGTCAAATGAGCCATGCAATCTTCGGTAAGCCGCCAGATTTCCTGAAGCTTTTTACACAAGTCTCCTAAATAATTTTTAAATTCTGACGTTTTCTTTGCAGGTCCCAGAAGCAATAAGCTGGAGAAGGAACCAGTCACACAGCTCAAAGCAGCTTATACTTTCCTCGAGCAACTTTATACTGGAAGCCGTCGCGCAATCCATGCTGCTTTTTATGGGAAGGAAAAACCTTCCGCCATAAAGGGAGTTCTGGAGGCCTTGTCAACTCTTCCTGCTCAACTGAAGTTTGTGAAGGAATCCAGCGCCCGTATCGCCACGATGCACACTATGGCCCGCGCAAAAGCTCATTATGAGGACTTGGAGCTGCAGACTCTTGTTGGCGGCTTTCCCGAAACTTACAAAGGGAAAAAGATCGATCAGGCGACTTACAACGCTCTGAGGAAAGAAACTTTCATCCCCGCAAGTCTGTTGGTGAAAGAAATGAAGCTTGCAAGAGTTCAACCGTCTTATGGCGAAGATGTAAAGAAGGAAAAACTCGACCCTCTGCCGCCTCTCACATTATCTCCTAAAGGCCGTAAGAACGAATTTGCTCCTGCTATTGACTCTTCAAACCTTATAGACGCTGAAGAGATCTTCGAGGCTTTTGCCGACGTTGACTGGGATGCTGATCATGACCAGATAAATCCTTCAGCAGACGCGGACCGAGCCGGAGGCGACAAGACCCAGGAGTAAAGCTGGAACCTTGAAAGTCGCCAGCTACCGAACCTCTTGTAATATATGATCTGAACCATGATTCTGAAATTCCCTCTAGTGGCCTTTTGTAATAGACTTTAGAAAGATCTTGGCCTCTTGCTTTTAAATGCACACTGGCTTCCTTGGGAAGCAAGCCTAATACCTTGGCATGAAGCTTCCTTATAAAAAATTACTCTGGCTGCTTCTGAAAGAAATTGAATCCTTCGTGGACGCTGGCGGCTCTTAGCCAAATATCATAATACTTTGATAAGAGGTATGCGTCATTTGAAACAAGTATTTAACCAAAAACTAATTAGTCATGGCGGCTTATAACCAGCAAACTTGCATAAACATGCTGTAAACAGCGCAATAAACTGGCGGCTCTTGGCCAAATATGAATTTTTAGAACAGTTCTTAAAAATCGCAAGACTCACAAAGGCAATAAATCTCAAGAAAGTTTTGTCAAACTTATAAAGACGTAAAAAAGGATGCGAAAGCCCCCAGTATGATGGCGGCTCTTGGATTACCAATAACCCCAACCAAACCAGTTCTTTTCTTCCCGTATGGTGGCGACTTCCATGAAGTTCGGCCCATAAGGTTATTGATTTTAAGATGGTGAAGGCTTCTGGATTACCAGTAGCATCGTCACATCTAAGTTTTTTCCCCCGTACACGGATGAAGGTTCTGGATTACCAGTAACGCGACCCGTTTATTAGGTGCCTGTACACGGATGAAGGTTCTGGATTACCAGTAACACGACCCGCTTATTAGGACTTTAACCCAATATGGCGACTTCTGGATTACCAGTAAGTTCAGCCTCATAAGGGTTGAAGGTCCCAGGATGGTGAAGGCTTCTGGATTACCAGTAAGCATGATCCCATCTGAGTCTTTTAAGCCCGTACACGGATGAAGGTTCTGGACTACCAGTAACACGACCCGCTTATTGGGTGCCTGTACACGGATGAAGGTTCTGGATTACCAGTAACACGACCCGCTTATTAGGACTTTAACCCAATATGGTGGCGACTTCTGGACTACCAGTAAGTTCGGCCCATAGGGTGGAAGGTCCCAAGATGGTGAAGGCTTCTGGATTACCAGTAAGCACAGCCCATATGGGTCTTTTTTATTCGACTAAGTGCAGGGTCCTCCATATGATGGATGGAAAACGACAGATACCCCGAGTTTCAGGGCCTCCAGTTTTTATTCATTATTGATAATATATACATGAGAGGTATGTACATGATCCCCAGAGCCGGAACTCTAGGTGTAGTAGGGTCTTAGATGAGCTATGTTCCAGGGCCTGCTGGTCTCTTCTTCAGATGTTCGAGACTCCTTTCCAGGCCGGAGATCAATCAGATAATAAGACCCGTTATAAAGATTTTTGCTGACAACGATGGGCCCTTCCCAGGGAGGCGAAAGCTTATGCATGCCTGACTGGTCTTGAATTAAACGAAGCACCAAGTCCCCTTCCTGGAAAGTCCGGCTTCTGATCCTATGGCTATGATAGCGACGCAGGTCCTGCTGGTAGATAGCAGATCGGGCGGCTGCCAAGTCCCGCTCCTCTTCCAAGGCATCCAGAGAGTCTTGACGAGCCAACTCATTGTCCTCTTCAACGTATGCTGAGACCCGGGGCGAGTCGTGGCGGATGTCGCTCGGTAAGACGGCCTCTGCTCCATAAACCATGAAGAAAGGCGTGAAACCCGTCGATCTGTTGGGAGTTGTTCGTATGCTCCATAAGACGGAGGGAAGTTCTTCTACCCAACAGCCGGGTGTGCGCTGAAGAGGAACCATAAGCCGGGGTTTTATACCACGAAGGATCTCCTGATTGGCGCGTTCAGCTTGCCCATTAGATTGCGGGTGCGCGACAGCCGCCACATCAAGTCTGATATGCTCCTGATCACAAAACTGCTTCATGGCGCCTTTTGAAAGGTTCGTGCCGTTGTCAGTAATGATGCTGTGCGGGTATCCGAAACGGAAGATTAACTTTTTGACAAACTTAACAGCCGTCTCTGCATCCAAATTACTGATGGGCTCTGCCTCCACCCACTTGGTAAACTTGTCAACCGCCAGCAAGAGATGAGTCTTTTTGTCACTAGAAGCTTTGAAAGGCCCCACCATATCTAGCCCCCAGACCGCAAAGGGCCATGTGACAGGGATCATCCGAAGTTCCTGAGCCGGCACATGAGCTTGGCGGGCAAACCTCTGACAGCCGTCACACTTCCTAACTAAATTCTTCGCATCAGCATGAGCTGTGAGCCAAAAGAAACCGTGGCGGAAAGCCTTCGCCACCAATGACTTAGAGCCGGCATGATGACTACAGTCACCAGAGTGTATCTCATTGAGAATATTCCGGCCTTCATCAGGTGATACACAGCGCTGAAAAACGCCTGTGGCACTTCTGTGGTGTAACTCGCCATTGACAATGGTCATAGATTTGGACCTTCTCACGATCAGACGGGCTTCAATTTCATCAGCCGGCAGGACGCCTCGAGTCAGATAATCCAAGTATGGGACAGTCCAATCCGGGATCTCATGGAGAGCTGCCACCAGCTGGGCCTCCGGGTCTGGGACAGCAAGGTCCTCCTCCGTTGGCAACTTAACTGACGGGTTATGGAGCACATCCAGGAAAACATTCGGAGGCACCGGCTTTCGCTGTGATCCAAGTCGTGACAAGGCATCAGCCGCCTCGTTCTGCCGCCGATCAATGTGATCCACCTGATAACCTTTGAAGCAACCAGCCACATTAGTAACAGCTTGTCTGTAAGCCGCCATGAGCGGGTCTTTAGAATCCCAAGTCCCTGAAACTTGCTATGCCACCAGATCAGAGTCACCCAGGCACCTAACCCGGCTGAGATTCATCTCCTTTGCAATCCGAAGCCCATGGAGAAGGGCCTCATACTCCGCAGCGTTGTTAGTGCAAGGAAACATAAGCCGTAAAACATAGCAAAACTTGTCACCTCGAGGGGATGATATTATAACTCCAGCCCCCGAGCCTTCCAGCTGCCTAGACCCATCAAAATGTATGGTCCAATATGTATTGTCTGGCCTTTCCTTCGGGGCTTGAAGCTCTGTCCAGTCATTGATGAAGTCCACTAAAGCCTGAGACTTTATAGCTGTTCGAGGTACATATCTGATATCATGGGGTCCAAGTTCAATGGCCCACTTTGCAATCCTGCCTGTAGCCTCTCTGTTATGAATTATATCCCCCAAAGGAGCTGAAGAGACCACTGTGATAGGATGCTCTAGAAAATAATGCCTCAGCTTCCGGCTTGCCATGAATACTCCAAAAACCAGCTTCTGCCAGTGTGGGTAACGCTGCTTGGACAAAGTCAGGACCTCACTAACATAGTAGACCGGCCTCTGGACAGGATACTCCCGGTTTGCCTCCTTTCTTTCCACCACCATTGCAACACTAACAGCTTTGTTATTTGCTGCAATATACAGGAACATTGGTTCCTTGGTGACAGGAGCTGCCAGTATGGGCGGCTCTGCCAGCTGCTTCTTTAAAGCCTCAAAAGCTTCTGCGGCGGCTTTCGTCCACTTGAACTCATCTGCTTTCTTCAACAGCTGATACAGAGGAATAGCTTTCTCCCCCAGGCGGCTTATGAAACGACTCAGAGCCGCCACGCGACCCGCCAAGCGCTGGACATCATTGATACACTTAGGCTCGGCCAGAGAGGTGATGGCCTTGATTTTCTCCGGGTTAGCTTAAATTCCACGCTCAGAAACCATGAAACCCAGGAGCTTTCCTGCAGGAACACCAAAAACGCATTTATCTGGGTTAAGCTTCATCTGATAAATCCTGAGATTGTCAAAGGTTTCCTTGAGATCCTCCAGTAAAGCTGCTTTCTTAGCTGACTTGACCACAATATCATCCACATAAGCATGCACGTTGCGACCAATCTGCCCGTGGAAGCAATTTTGCACACAACGCTGGTAAGTCGCCTGGGCACTCTTGAGCCCAAAAGGCATATAAACATAGCAGAAGGCGCCAAAAGGGGTAATGAAGGCCGTCTTCTCTTGGTCCTCCACTGCCATCTTGATCTGATGATAAACAGAGTATGCATCCAGGAAACATAACCTCTCACACCCCGCTGTAGCATCAATAATTTGGTCAATGCGAGGGAGAGCAAATGGATCAGCTGGACAAGCTTTGTTAAGATCCGTATAATCAATACACATACGCCAAGTTCCATTTTTCTTCAGAACCAACACCGGGTTAGCCAACCACTCCGGGTGTAAAACCTCTATGATAAACCCGGCTGCCAGAAGCCGGGCTAACTCTTCCCCAATAGCCTTGCGTCTCTCCTCATTGAAACGACGAAGATACTGTTTGACAGGCTTGAACTTAGGATCCACATTAAGGCGGTGCTCGGCGAGTTTTCTCGGTACACCCGGCATGTCAGAAGGTTTCCATGCAAAGATGTCCCGATTCTCACGGATAAACTCGACGAGCGCGCTTTCCTATTTGGGATCCAAATCAGACCTGATAGTGAACTTAGCAGAAGAGTCGCCAGGGGTAAACTCCACTTCCTTAGTATCTCTGTGAGCCTGAAATTTGAGAGCCGGCTCTCCCTCTATAGAGGGCTTCTTGAGAGGCGTCATATCCGCCGGGTCTACATTGCTGGCGTAGATTTTGAGCTCCTCCGTGGCACAAGCCGCCTCGGCATACGCGGCATCCCCTTCTTCACATTCTATGGCGACTTTCCAGTTTCCATGAATTGTGATTGGACCCTTGGGACCCGGCATCTTGAGCTTGAGATAAATATAACAAGGCCTAGCCATGAACTTGGCATAAGCAGGCCGCCCAAAGAGAGCATGATAGGGACTCTTGATCCTGACCACCTCAAATGACAATGACTCGCATCTGAAATTATCCTCTGACGTCCCAAAAGCCACATTCAACTTGATCCTTCCAACAGGGTATGCTGACTTGCCAGGTATAATTCCATGAAAAACTGTGCTGGATGGTGTAAGGTTTTTCTCCGTCAACCCCATACGCCGGAAAGTGTCATAATACAAAATATTGATACTACTTCCGCCATCCATCAGAACCTTGGTGAGAGCATAGCCTCCCACTTGGGGTGCTACCACAAGCGCCAGGTGACCCGGATTATCAATTCTGGGCGGGTGATCCTCCCTGCTCCAAGTAATCGGCATCTCTGACCACCTTAGGTATTCTGGAACTGCCGGCTCTACCGCATTAACAGAACGTCTCCTGACCTTGCGATCCCTTTTATCTGCACATGTAGTGAACACATGATACTGTCCACTACTTAACTGCTTAGGATTGCTCTGAAACCCGGTCTGATTATTCTGTTGTTGCTGATTGTTGTTCTGCGGGATCTCCTGAAAATGCTGGCCATTGTTGTATTGATTCCCTTGAAACTGCTGACCGCTGCTATTCCCCTGGAAGCCGCCACCAGACCCGCCCGGGTGGTGTGACTGTTGCTGAAAACCACCAGGCGAGCCTCCACCAGGTGGTCCGAACCCGGGTCCGGAGCCCGGTCCGTATCCTCCACCCCCACCACCTGGCGGGTTCTGGAAACGCCGAGCAAAAGCATCCATTATATGGCACTGTTCCCAGGTATGCTTGGCTGGACGCTCTTTAGTGCCGTGTTTTGGGCATGGCCCCTTCAGGAACTCCTCAAAATTTTGTGGCTTAAAAGCTCTGTTATCAGGACCTCCTTTCTGAAATTTTGTACCTGCATTTGTATTAGCAACCAGCTCTGACCCGGCTTCTGGGCCCTTACGCTTCTTATCATTGTTCTGCTGCTGACTTTTGCCACCAACAGGCTTTTTACCCTTCGGATCAGGAACCTCTGGCTCATCAACTCCTGGGTCCTTTGTAGGATCAGACTCGGCATACTTGGTGAGAGCATTCATGAGCTCCCCCATATCTTTGACACTCCGTTTGAGCCGCCCTAACTTCTGCGTGAGAGGCTCATAGTGGCAGGCCTTCTCCAGCACCAAAACTGCCTGAGGGGCAGAGATGTTGTCTGAAGAATGAATAATCTCCGCAACTCGGCCGACCCAATGGTGAGCCGACTCTCCCTGCCGCTGAACACAATGCTGAAGATCAATGATAGTCTTTGGACGCTTGCAGGTACCTTGGAAGTTTTTGATAAAACGTTCCCTTAACTCGACCCATGTGTTGATGGAATTCGGGGGCAAATTCTTCAGCCATGTCCGCGCTGCTCCTTCCAACATCATGGTGAAGTATCTTGCACAAGCCTCATCGCTGACTCCCTGCATATCCATGGCCAACTCATAGCTTTCTATCCACTGTGCCGGGTTCTGGTCTGGTGTATAACTGGACACCTTCCGCGGGCCTTTGAAATCTCGGGGCAGGGGCGCGCTGCGGAGAGCCAGGCTCAAGCAAGGCACTCCAATGGATCTTCCTGTTGTGGTGACTGTTGTAGTCACGACTGGTGCGAGAGCCGCCTCCTGAGCGGCGAGAGCCGCCGCCTGCGCCGCTGTCTGATCTGCCGCGAGAGCCGCCGTGTGTGCCGCGTGAGTCTCATGTACTCTGTGCCCCGGGACCATAGGATTTGGTGAATATGGCAAGCCCCCAGGCGCACCCCGATGATGGCGGGTGCTAGACACTGCAGGACTTTCAGCATGGCGGCTTCTAGTGCGGCTTCTGTTAGGAGCAGGTGTGGAATGCAGTCGCTCCCGGCTGTAAGAATAATTTGCTTGCTGGACCACAGCGGTTTTCAGCTTCTCGATTGCGTTGCGAGCCTCAATCTCCAGGGGCGTGTTTCCATTGATTGGAAGTCGCGCCAGCGCGGTAGTGGCCGCATAAAGGTTATCCACAGGGTTCGTAAAATGCCCTTGCGCCGTAAGCATCGGCGCCTCTCGGCGTAAATTAGGCTCAACCCGTGGCGGCTCTTCACGACCCGCCAAGTGGAGGGCTTCCGGGTCTGGCGACCTCTGGGGAGTTCCTGTTGCAGGACCACGAATGCGTTCCCCTGGTGGGGTGCTGAACTGCAGGGCCTGACCTTCAATATTGGAGATATAGCGGCTCCGGTGTCGTCGGTGATGAACCGCATCAAACTCTGCCCGGCGTTGCTCCAGATGATAATTCTCCTGTTGCAAACGCGCCGTCTCTTCCTGTATCTCTCGTTCACGAGTCGCCAGATGGACGTTCTCCGCATCAATGCTAGCCTGAGCCTGCACCATCTGACCCTTGATCCTGGCGATTTCCGCATTGAGCTCTGCTTGATTCTCCGCTGTAACCTGTGTGGCCATCAATGTCGTCAACGTGGTCGCCAGCCCCACCAGAGCCTGCGCTGGCGAAACTCTTGGCATCGCATTAGAAGTTCCAGCATCTGCCGCCGGGTCTGGCATGTCAGCCGCCCCTGCCATGTAGACAACAGGGCGAGCGGGCGGGCCTAAAGAATCCTGCGACGGCGAGTTCTACTGAAAGCCCCCAAGACCCTCCTGATGAAGAGAATAAAGCGACTCTCCACCAGAGGAATAGCCACCATCATCGTAAGTCGCCGAGCCTTCTGTGGAAGCTGACGATCCAGAGTACTCCACCCCTTTAGTGATGCCAATGAAGACGTGCCTCTGCCTGGCGGGCTGCGTGTCCTGGACCGGCTTGAAGGTGTTGGCGAAGATATCCGGCCCAGATCCAGATCCGCCGGCGTGCACAGGAGCCGGAAGCCGAGGGGCGGCTCTCGCCACGGCGGGTTGCGCGCGGCGGGCCGTCTCAACGACCTCCATGGAGGTGACTGGCTTAGAACCGCCAGCCTTCCCAATGAAAACATGAATTCCGCCAAAGGGGACCCGGAAACCGTACTCCAGAGAGTCGGCCTCGGGGCCCCAGTCTGAGTCGTCGACGAGCAGATTGCCGCGCCGACTCCTGGTCATCCGGCCAATCACGTATCCCTCGAGTCCTCGGGGAGGACCCTTCGAGTACTCAACACCACCATGCGATAGCCCCACGGTGGGCGCCAACTGTCGTGGTATTTTCACGGCAGATGTCCTCATAGGACTTAATCTCGAAGCCATCGCGTAAGTAGCAGATCGAAGGGGTCAAACGAAGAACACGGAAGGCAAGATTTACCCAGGTTCGGCCCCTCTCGAGGAGGTAAAGCCTACTCCTGCTAGATGTATTTGAAGATCTTGATTACAAGGGTTTTGAGACTTGTCTAGCCCTAGCTCTCGAAAGATTTCTCCCTCCTCCTATCCCCGGGGGCTCCCCCTTATATACAGGCGGGGCCCCGGGGCTCACATAAGAGTCCGGGCCGGGATAACAATCCGAGCCCAACTCCCCTTACTTGTTTCCTAAGTTATACCTTAAGGCGGTTTGCACTTACCGCCTCTCTCGGCGGGTCTTGGGCCGGCCCCTCAATGGGCGGCTCTCCTTCTGGGCCTCCATAGAAGACACTACGGCCCACCTGGCCCTTCATGGTTTTACTCCTCGAGACCCGGCCCTGAACGGGCGGGTTTCACCCAAAGATATTTCCCTGACACTAGGGGAGTCGACGAAACACAATTCCAGCCGCCGCAAGTTCCAGAACCTCGAGATCCAATCTAAACACCATCACGGAGGGGTTCATCTTCTTCATAGGTGCCTCTCCGATGATGCGTGAGTAGTCCACCATAGACCTACGGGTCCGTAGGCAGTAGCTAGATGGCTTCCTCTCTCTCTCTCTCTCTCTCTTATGATTCTCAACACAATGGTCTCTTGGAGATTTATTTGATGTAAACTTTTGCGGTCTATTTGTTGGGATCCGATGAATTTAGAGTTCATGATCAGTTTCTATCCATGAATATTATTTGAGTCTTCTTTGATCTCTTATATGCATGATTACTTATAGCCTCGTATTTCTTCTTTGAATCTTTGGTTTAGTTAGGCCAACTAGATTGATTTTTCTTGCCATGGGAAGTGGTGCTTTGTGATGGGTTCGATCTTGCGGTGTTCTTTCCCAATGTCAGAAGGGGCAGCAAGACACGCATGTATTATTGCTATTAAGGATAACAAGATGGGGTCTATTCCTACATGAATAGATCTTGACTACATCATGTCATCGTTCTTATTGGATTACTCCGTTTTTCCATGAACTTAATACACTAGATGCATGCAGGATAGTGGTCGATGTGTGGAGTAATAGAGGTAGATGCAGGTAGGAGTCGATCTACCTATCTCGGATGTGATGCCTATATAATGATCATCGCCTTGGATATCGTCATGACTATTCAATTTCCTATCAATTTCCCAACAGTAATTTGTTCACCCACCGTGCGCTATACTCATGAGAGAAGCCACTAGTGAACCCTACGGCCCCCGGGTCTACTTTTCCAACATATTGCTTTCAGATCTATCTTTTTGCATCTTTGTTTTCAGATCTACAAAACCAAAAACCTAAAAACATATTGCTGCATATTTTATTTGCCCTTTTTATTTTGTGTTCTTGAGAGATCTATCTCTCCTATCTATCACTACCTAATATATCTTTTTACCGTAGAGAGATTGACAACCTCTCTTTCGCGTCGGGTTGCAAGTATTGGTTGTTTGTGTGCATGTGTTGCTTATTGGGTGGTGGCGATCCTTCTAATGGTTCGATAACCTTGGTTTCATAACTGAGGGAAATACTTACCGTCGCTGTGCTGCATCATCCCTTCCTCTTTGGGGAAATACCGACGCAGTCTCAAGCCACATCACCCCGGAAGGCACCCCCTCTTTCGTCTCAATCCATCGGTATGTCACTTGGAGCTATATTTTTATTCATCACATGATATGAGTTTTGCTTGGTGCATCGTTTGCTTTAGTTTGCTATTTGTTTTTCCTTTTCCACAATCATTGTTTGCTGGACGCACCCACTTGAGAGAGACACAAGATCACCATAATTTATTAGAATACTCTTTGTGCTTCACTTATATCTTTTGAGCTTAGTAATTGCTCTAATACTTCACTTATATCTTTTAGAGCACGGTGGCATATAGATTTTATAGAAATAATTGCACTCTTGTTCTTCACTTATATTTGTTTGAGAATTAATAAATAGTGACAGTAATTTGCATGGGTTATAATACTAGTCCAAAAATAATAGGTATCCAATGAGTGCATGATCAAAACCACATTTAGCACATAAAAGAGAAATTGCGGGTTAATGATATTGATGTGGTAATATGAAAGGGCATGAGTGCATGATCATTGGTTAGTAAAAGTATTGTGAATTAGAGGGTTTTTACTTGCTGTTCATCTAAATATTTTTTATAGCATAGTGATGATGTGTGAGCATACTTATTCCTCATTGAAATCCTAGTGTTGTTTAAGTCGGAGGCGTGCGATTGTTAACTCTTGCTAACCTCCTCCCTAGGGGCATGCGAGTAGTGCTTTGCTTCGAGAGAGCTAATAAAATCTTGCAATAAGTATGTGAGTTCTTTATGACTAATGTGAATCCATGGATGTACGCACTCTCACCACCAAATATTTGCTAGCCTCTTAGGTACCGTGCATTGCCCATTCTCACCTCGAGGATCGGTTCAACCTTCGCCGGTGCATCCAAACTACGTGACATGATACGCTCTGTTGCACATAAGCCTTAGTATATCTTCCTCAAAACAACCACCATACCTACATATTATGGCTTTTCCATATCCATTACGAGATATATTGCCGTGCAACTTCCACTGTTACATCATATGACTAGTATTTCATTGTCATATTGCTTTGCATGATCATATAAGCTGACATAGTATTTGTGGCAAAGCCACCGTTCACCGTTTCTCATACATGTTACGCTTGATCATTGTACATCCTAGTACATTGCCAGAGGCATTCATATAGAGTCATATTATATTTTTCATGTTGAGTTGTAAGTAAATAAAAGTGTGATGATCATCATTATTAGGGCACTATCTCGGTGAGGAAAGGATGATGGAGACAATGATTACCCCACAAGTCGGGATGAGACTCCGGACGAAAAATAAAAAGAAAGAAAGAAAGAAAAAAAGATAAAGGAAAGAAAACGGAAAAAGAAAAGAGAAATAAATGAGAGAAAAGAGAGAAGGGACAATGCTACTACCTCCTTTTCCACCCTTGTGCCTCAAAGTGACACCATGTTCTTCATATAGAGAGTCTTCATGAGCAAGCAAGTTGGATGCACACACGCTTAGCTTTATTTGAGCTTTCACACACATATAGCTCTAGTGCATCCTATGCATGGCAATCCCTACTCCTCGCACTGATATCTATTGATGGGCATCTCCATAGCCCATTGATACGCCAAGTTGATACGAGACTTCTTCTCCACTTTTACCCCTTTGAAACCTACCACCATATTCTATTCCACCTTTATGCTATATCCATGGTTCATGCTCATATATTCCATAAGTAATACAAAGATGAAGCGCGTTAAGAAGTACGATCCAATTGCCTGACTTGACACCATGGTGCTTGACATTTGTATTTATGTGGTGAAGACAGAGCCATGCTATTCTAATATGATAAAATGAATAGGGGGTGAACATTCTTTTAGGATCACATATTTTGAATATGATTATGTTGCTTATGTTTATAAGTATTACTATGTTTACGTTTGTTAATTCATCGTTTCTCAATGATTATACCTGCAATAGATTACATGTTGGGTAGCATGTCACATCAAAAATTCTGTTTTTTCATTTACCTACTGGAGGACGAGCAGGAATTAAGCTTGGGGATGCTTGATACGTCTCCAACGTATCTATAATTTTTGATTGTTACATGCTATAATATTATCATTCTAGGAGCCTTTTTGGGTGTTTATATACCAATTAATATTATTTTTGAGCACTAACGTATTAACCTAGTGCCTAGTGCGACTTGCTGTTTTCTGCATGTTTTTGGCTTTTCAGGTTTACAGTACCAAACGAAGTCCAATTGCCCCAAAACTTTTTCAGATTTTTTCTGGACCAAAAGAAGACCTGGAAGCTTTGGGGGAGACCAGAGACCACACGAGGGAATGAGCACACAACATGGCACACCCAGGGGGGTGGCCGCGCCCTGATGTGTGCTGCCTCCCTCGGGTGGCCCCCGACGTCCCTCTCTGGCCTATAAATTCTCATTATTCCCAAAAACCCTAGAGAGCCTCCCGAAACACTTTTTCCGCTGCCGCAAGTCTGTGTTCCGCCATGTGCCATTCTGTAGCCCTGTTCCGGTGCCCTGCCGGAGGTGGGATCGATCATGGAGGGCCTCTACATCAACCTTGCTGGTCCCATGGTGATGTGTGAGTAGTTCCCTACAGACCTAGGGGACCACAGTTAGTACCTAGATGGCTATCTCTGTCTGTCTTGATCTTCAATACAAAGTTCACCGCATCTTCACGGTGATCTATTCAATGTAATCACTTTGTGTGGTGCATTTGTTGGGATTCGATGAATTGTGGGTTTATGTCCAGATTATTCATGAAAAAGATTTGAGTCTTCTCTGATTTCTATTATGATTCTTATTTGCACGATTATTTTAGCTTCGTAAATATCTCTGATCTATTGAAATAGTTTGGCCAACTAGATTGAAATTTCTTCAGTGAGAGGGGTGCGTTGTAGTGGGTTCAACCTGACGGGTTTCAATATCCCAGTGACAGAAGGGGACAAGATACGTCTTTGTGTTGTTGCCACTAAGGATAAAACGATGGGGTTAATTCATATTGATTGAATGCTCTTTGTCTACATCATGTCATTATTCTCCAAGCATTACTCTGTTTTACTTAATAATCTAGATGCATGCTGGATAGCGGTCGATGGGTGGAGTAATAGTCATTGGTGCAGGCAGGAGTCGGCCTATTTTCTTATGGACGTGATGCCTATATACACATGATCATTGTCGTGAATAAATATTGCATAACCATGCGCTTTTCTATCAATTGCCCAACAGTACCCACCATATGCCTACTATATGAGAGAAGCCACTAGTGAACACTACGGCCCCCGGGTCTATTTACTTGTAAATTTACAAAAGCCTTCAATACCTTGCTTCCATTTATTTGTTTTTATTTTATTTTGCAATTTACAATATTCAACTACCATCTACATACTTCGCTAGCTTGCAAGTAATGAGTCCAAGGGGATTGACAACCCTCTTGCCCGCGTTGGGTGCAAGTGTTTGCTTCTTTGTGTGCAGTTGCTGAAGATGGGGGTTGCGTGCTACTCCTATTGGTTCGATAAACCTTTGTTCCCTACTAAGGGAAATACTTATCTATACTGTGCTGCATCACCAGTTCCTCTTCATGGAAAACCCAACGCAGATCACAAGTATCATATACTTGCAAGTAACGAGTTCAAGGGCTTGACTACCCTCTTGCCCACGTTGGATGCAAGTGTTTGCTCTTTTGTGTGTAAGGGCTGAAGACGGGGGTTGCATTGTCCTCATATTGGTTCGATAACCTTGGTTCTCCCTGAGGTAATACTTATCTATACTGTGCTGCATCACCCGTTCCTCTTCACGGAAAAACCCAACGCAGATCACAAGTATCAGTGGTCACCGAACCCGTACAAATGCTAACCCTTGGGGGCGGTCACCTAACCCGTACACTTTGGCAACCCTTGGGGGCGGTCACCGGAACCCATACAAATTGCTCGGGGCAATCTCCACAACCTAATTGGAGACCCCGGTGCTTCCCGGACCTTTACACCACAATGATTGGGCTCCGAGGCACCAAAAACTGTCTAGGGCACCAAAGCACTCAAGAGGCACAAGCTCTAGGGTGCCCAAACACCCAATAGTAATAAGCTTCTCAAACTTCACTTCCACGTATCACCGTGGAGAACTCAAACCGATGCAACTAATGCAATGGCAAGAACACATGAAGTGGTCAAGTCCCTCGCTCCCAAATCCCACCACAACAACAAAAGTTATGGAGGAATACGAGAGGAAGAACAAGGAGCTCACAAAGAACTCGAAGATCTAGATCCAAGGGGTTCCCCTCACATAGAGGAGAAAGTGATTGTTGGAAATGTAGATCTAGATCTCCTCTCTCTTTTCCCTCAAGAACTAGCAAGAATCATTAGAGGGATTAAGAGTTAGCAAGCTCAAAGAAGGTCAACAATGGGGGAAGAACACTAGCTCAAAGAATAGGAACCATCGGGGAAGAAGGCCCCCTTAAATAGCCCCCCAAATCCAACCGTTATGCCCACAAGTCGTGCTCAAGCGATACAACTACTAGGGGAAGCAGTACTACCACTTAGCATGGTCAAAACAGCCCAACGGGACCGAAAAAGTTCCGCTAGGGAGGTACTACCGCTTATGAGAGGTACTACCGCTCAGAGAGGTAGTACCGCTTATAAGAGGTACTACCGCTTATAAGAGGTACTACCGCAAAATTCGTGACCAGTTCCAGAAGCGTAAATAAGAGCGAAAGTAGCAGTGGAAGTAGCTGGCGGCTAGTACAGCTTATAAGCGGTAGTACCGCTCTACTACCACTTATAAGAGGTACTACCGCTCAGGGAGCAGTACTACCGCTTAGATCTGAAAAAACCGCGAAGCAAAACAGAAGGATGCTCCAATACTAAAACAGCTATAACTACTGCATACGGACTCCGAATTGAGCAAACTCAAGCTTGTTGGATAGAGGATGACAAGAGTTATCCAACAATGATTGGTTAAATTAAGAACAAGCAATGGAGAATAAATGCCAATCGGATAAGTAATATGACCGTCCCAATATGATCCGGGAAAATCTCCATAACCAAAAACACAAAGATGATGCATACGAAATCCGTTTTCGATGAGCTTGAGCTTATCCCGATGAAGACCGTATGCTCCAAAACTCACATAGCAAAAAGCCAAACAAGAACCAAGAAAGATGATGATGCCAAGAATGCAATGGTTTGAGCTCTCTACGAACGATACGATCAAGCTACCCACTTGAGAGCCCCCCCTTGATAGTACAGCTATCGATCCTATAACCCGATCTCCCAACTACCTTCATGAGACCGGTAAAATATAAAAACCTATCCAGGTCAAACCTTTTCCTTGCGTATAGTCCACTTGAGCTAGATGATGATGATCTTTTCCTCCTCAAGATGGACAACCTTTCTTGATTGTGCCGGCTCAATGAAGACTAGTAGATTGCTCCCCCATACTCCCATATGGGTGAGCCTCTCTTCGACACATCTTCACATGTCCATTATTTGGATAAATCCTTGAATACCACCTTGGTTATCACAGAAACTCCTTCAAACCAACAAATTGAATTCAATAAATGCCTATGGAAAAATCCTTGAAGTAAAACTCATAGCAACCATTAGTCCATAGGGATGTCATCAATTACCAAAACCACACATGGAGAAATGTGCTCTAACAGCAGCACAGTAGATGTAAGTATTTCCCTCAGTGAGAACCAAGGTTATCGAAGCAATAGGAGGTCCACGCAATTTCCTGTCTTCAGCGCCTACACACAAAAGGGCACACAATTGCACCCAACATGGGCAAGAGGGTTGTCAATCCCCTTGAGCTCGTTACGTGCAAGCAATAAGTAGTGATAGATAGATATTTTGATAAATATAAATTGAAAATAAAAAGAAAGTAAATAATGGCAGAAAGTTATTTAGATTTTTTGTAAATATATTTGTGAGGAGACCTGGGGGCCGTAGTTTTTACTAGAGGCTTCTCTCTCGAAGAAAGGATATGGTGGGTAAACAAATTACTGTTGGGCGCATAGTGATGCAATATTTATTCACGACAATGATCATGTATATAGGCATCATGTCCATAAACAAGTATACCGACTCCTGCCTGCATCTACTACTATTACTCCACCCATCGACCACTATCCAACATGCATCTAGAGTATTAAGTAAAAACAGAGTAATGCTTGGAGGATGATGACATGATGTAGACAAAGTAAATTCAATTAATATGAATAAAGCCCATCGTTTTACCCTTAATGGCAGTAATACAATACGTGTCATGTCCCTTTCTATCACTGGGATTGAGCACCGCAAGATTGAACCCACTACAATGCACCACTCCCACTGAAGATAAATCAATCTAGTTGGCCAAACCAAACTGATAGATCGGAAAGCATTACAAAGCTATAAAAATCATGCTTATAAATAACCAGCAATGATTCAATATATTTTCATGAATAATTTGAACATAAACCCACAATTCATTGGATCCCAACAAACACACCGCAAAGAGTGATTACATAAGATAGATCACCGCGGGAATTGCGATGATTTTGGCAATGAAGAACATAGAGAGAGAGAGATAGCCATCTAGGTACTAACTACGAACCCGTAGGTCTGTGGTGAACTACTCACACATCACCATGGGAGCAGTAAGGTTGATGTAGAGGTCGTCCATGATCGATCCCCCCTCTGCAGGGCACCGGAACAGGGCTCGAGATGGGCACATGGCAGAATAGAGACTTGCGGCGGCGAATAAGTGTTTCGGGTGTCTCTCTAGGGTTTTCAGCATATATGATAATTTATAGCGAAGAGATTAGGGCCAGAGGAGCTGGGAGGTGGCCCCAAGCCATCAGGGCGCGACCACCCCCTAGGTGCGCCCTGTTGGCTTGGGGGCACCTCGTGTGCCCTCAGGTCTTCCTTCGAAGCTTCCAGGTCTTATTTTTGTCTAGAAAAAATCATCAAAAAGTTGCGGGGTATTTGGACTTCGTTTGGTATAGTATTCCTGAAAGGCCAAAAACATGCAGAAAACAACAACTGACACTTGGCACTGGGTTAATAGGTTAGTGCTAAAAAATAATATAAAACAACAAGTAAATGCTTAAAAAGTATCCTAGAATGATAATATAATAACATGGAACAATAAAAAATTATAGATACGTTGGAGATGTATCAGCATACCCAAGCTTAATTCCTGCTCGTCCTCGAGTAGGTAAATGATAAAAACTGAATTTTTGATGTGCCATGCTACCCAACATGTAATCTTTTTCAGGTATGATCACTGACAAATGATGAATCAACAAACATTAACATAGTAATAGCCATAAACATAAGTAACACAATCATCAACTTTAAAAATATACGATCCCTAAAGAATGTTTACCCCCATTCATTTTATCATATTAGCTTGGCATGGCTCCGTCTTGACCACATAAATACAAATGTCAGGCACCACAGTGTTAAGCCAAGCAATTGGATCGTACTTTTTCACACGCTTCAGCATTTTATAACTCACTCAATATATGAGCGTGAACCATGGACATAGCATATAGGTGGAATAGAATATGTTTGTAGGTTTTCAAAGGGGTAAAAGTGGAGAAGAAAGTCTCACATCAGCTAGGCGGATCAGCAGGCTATGGAGATGCACATCAATAGATATCAATGTGAGGAGTAGGGATTGCCATGCAACGGATGCACTAGAGATATAAGTGTATGAAAGCTCAACTGAAGCTAAGTGGGTGTGCATCCAAATTGCTTGTTCATGAAGACCTCGGGCATTTGAGGAAGCCTGTCATCGGAATATACAAGAAAATTTCTATAATGAAAAATTCCAACTAGCATACAAAAATGAAAAAACATGAGACTCTCTATATGAAAAACATGATGCTACTTTGAAGCACAAGTGTGGAAAAAGAGGTAGTAGCACTGTCCCTTCTCTCTTTTCTCTCATTTATTTTTTTCTTTCTTCTTTCTTTCTATCTTTTTTCTTTCTTCCTTTTTTTTTCTTTTTTTCTTTTTTTCTTTCTCTTTTTTTCTTTATTTTTCATCCGGAGTCTCATCTTGACTTGTGGGGGAATCATTGTCTCCATCATCCTTTCCTCACTGAGACGGTGCTCTAATAATGATAGACATCACACTTCTATTTACTTATAACTCGATATGAAAAACTACTAACAAATATGACTCTATCTGAATGCCTCTGGTGGTGTACCAGTATGTGCAATGATCTAGCGTAACATGTAAACAATGATGAACGGTGCCTTTGCCACAAATACTATGTCAGCTACATGCTCATGCAAAGCAATATGACAATGAGTGCACAAGTCATATGATGTAACGGTGGAAGTTGCATGGCAATATATCTCGGAATGGCTATGGAAATGCCATGATAGTAGGTATGGTGGATGTTTTGAGGAAGATGTAAGAAGGCTTAAGTGCAACCGGGCTTATCATGTCACGGGGTTTGGATGCACCGGCAAAGTTTGCACCGATCCTCGAGGTGAGAATGGGCAA
This sequence comes from Elymus sibiricus, assembly GCA_039707655.1. Taxonomy (NCBI): domain Eukaryota; kingdom Viridiplantae; phylum Streptophyta; class Magnoliopsida; order Poales; family Poaceae; genus Elymus; species Elymus sibiricus. Next base: position 438,281,404 of record CM077669.1, on the reverse strand, counting down.
TGCACGGTACCGAAGAGGCTAGCAAATATGAAGATATGAGTGTGTGTACATACATGGATTCACATTAGTCTTAAAGAACTCACATACTTATTGCAAAGCTTTATTAGGTATCTCGAAGCAAAGTACTACTCGCATGCCTCTAGGGAGGAGGTTGGTAAGAGTTAACAATTGCGCGCCCCCAACCTAAACAACACTAGGATTTCAATGAGGAATAAGAATGCTCACACATCATCACCATGCCATGACCAATATTTAGATGAACAACAAGTTAACACCCTTTAACCATCGTTATTTCTATTAACCAACAACCATGCACTCACGCCCTTTCATATTACCACATCAATATCATTAACCCACAATTTCTCTTTTATGTGCTACATGAAGGTTTAGATTATGCACTCCTTAAATACCTATTATTTTTTGACTAGTCTTATAACCCATGCAAATTACCGTCACTATTTATTAAACTCTCAAAAAAATTTAATTGACGAATGAGAGTTCAATTATTTCTATAAAATCTATACGCCACCATTCTCTAAAAGATATAACTAAAGCACTAGAGCAACTGCTTAGCTCAAAAGATATAAGTGAACCACATAGAGTATTCTAACAAATCATGGTGAACATGTGTCCCTCTCAAGTAGGTGTGTCCAGCAAACAATGATTGTGGAAAACTAAAACAAAAGCAAACTATAACACATGACACTCCAAGCAAAACACATATGTGATGAATAAAAATGTAGCTCCAAGTGACATACCGATGGATTGAGACGAAACAGGGGATGCCTTCTGGGGCATCCCCAATCTTAGATGCTTGAGTCTTCCTAGAATTTATCTTGGGGTGGTTTGGGAATCCCCAAGCTTAGGCTCTTTGCTGCTCCTTATTCCTTCATCCATCGTGATAGCACCCAAAACTTGAAAACTCCAGCACACAAAACTCAACCAAAAACTCGTGAGCTCCGTTAGTATGTAAGTAAATCAAACACATTAGGTACTGTTATAATTTGATTCATATTTAATTATTGCATCAGGTATTGTATTCTAACTTCTCCATGGCTTATACCCCCGGGTAAAATGCTTAGCATCATCAAAACAAGCAAACTATGCAAGCAAAAAACAGAATTTGTCTAAAACAGAACAGTCTGTAATGATCTACGCAAACACCATATTTATGTAACTCCAAAAATTCTGAAAACTTAGGAAAACCCGAGGAATTTGTATACCAATACTACGTAAAAAATACAGATCAAAAAGGCATTCCAGTAAAATCAGAGAAATTCTGCACTAGACGCAAAAGTATCTGTTTTTGCACTGTATCAATTCTACTTATCATTCAAGTCATCCCAAAGGCTTTACTTAGCACAAGCACTAATTTAAACATAAAAACACCATAATTACAGTAGCAATAATCATGTTGTAACACCAAGACAGAAAGTAAAAAACAAAATTTAAATATAACTATTGGGTTACTTCCCAACAAGCGCTATCGTTTTATGCCCCTAGCTTGGCTTTATGCATATATAGTATCAAGTGTTGTCATCTTTGACATTCACATCTTGGGATGTGTGTTCATGAGGAAGTTTTTCAAAGACAATAGGAAACAAATCATCTAGTAAAATCTTAGCATTCTCAGTGCTACTTTCCTCGAAACCTTCTTTATTCTCTCTCACTATCCAAGAATATTGTTTATTGATAGCATTGAAAACTTATTGGATAATATGTATAGGAGGAACTTCCTTCTTGGTATTTTCATCAAAAGTAGGGTTATCATGAAACACATACCTCATCATGTAGTCCTCATTGTATAAGATTTCATCTGTCACCGGATGTTCACAACTCATATTATAGATATCAAAGATCTCTCGAGCCTCTCGCACTATATAATTAAATTCATTCATGAGGACAAGAGTGGCTATCTTCTTAGACCTAGGGTCTTTTATGACCGGCAACTCATGTAAAAGCCTTTTCAAAGTAGGGTGAGTATGCATAAATCTTCTTTCAAGTTTAAGAACAAGAGCGGAAATAGCATCGACGTAACTTTTGGTTCTTTTAAGGATTGGCGTATCCTTGCAAGCCAAAGTACCCGTACTGTTAAAGAATTCTTGGATAATGCTTTTACCTATGATATTCCCCTTCCCCACAACAAAAACTTTTACATCTCTTTGTGGATGGGTTTCCTCTTGGGGTCTTACCATCCTCACTCTTCTCAATGATAAACTCAGACATGGTAGCAACTTCAAGCAAGCAACTAACAAGTATAGCAAGGAAACAAGTAAACTAGCAAAGATAAATATTTTTGTATTTTTGATTTTTATAGCAAGAAAAATATAATAGAAAATAAAAATTAGAACAAGCGAATGATAATTTGTGAGAAGGTACTTGATAGGAATTTGGTGATACTCCCCGACAACGATGTTAGAAATCCTTCCTGATACTTGTGAACTGCGTTGGGATTTTCCCCAAAGTGGAGGGGATGATGCAGCACAATAGAGGTAAGTATTTCCCTCAGTGAGAACCAAGGTTATCGAACCAATAGGAGGACCACAAAATTTCCTGTCTTCAGCGCCTACACACAAAAGAGCACACACTTGCACCCAACACGGGCAAGAGGGTTGTCAATCCCCTTGAATTCATTACTTGCAAGAGATAAGTAGTGATAGATAGATAGTTTGATAAATATAAATTGAAAATAAAAAGAAATTAAATAATGACAGCAAGGTATTTAGAGCTTTCGTAAATATATTTGTGAGGAGTCACTGGGGCCATAGTTTTCGCTAGAGGCTTCTCTCTCTCGAACAAAGCATACGGTGGGTAAACAAATTGCTGTTGGAAAAAAAATAGAAAATCACATAGTTATGTAATATTTATTCACGGCAATGATCATGTATATAGGCATCACGTCCATAAACAAGTAGATTGAATCATGCCTGCATCTACTACTATTACTCCATCCATCAACCGCTATCCAGCATGCATCTAGAGTAATAAGTAAAAACAGAGTAATGCTTGGAGGATGATGACATGATTTAGACAAAGTAAATTCAATTAATATGAATAAACCCCATCATTTTACCCTTAATGACAGCAATACAATACGTGTCATGTCCCTTTCTATCACTGAGATTGAGCACCGCAAGATTGAACCCACTATAACGCACCACTCCCACTGAAGATAAATCAATCTAGTTGGCCAAACCAAACCGATAGATTGGAGAGCCTTATGAAGCTATAACAATCATGCATATAAATAACCAGCAAGGATTCGATATAATTTCATGAATAATCTGAACATAAACCCACAATTCATCGGATCCCAACAAACACACCGCAAAGAGTGATTACATAAGATAGATCACCGCGGGAATCGCGATGATCTTGGCAATGAAGAACATAGAGAGAGATAGCCATCTAGGTGCTAACTACGGACCCATAGGTCTCTGGTGAACTACTCACACATCACCATGGGAGCAACAAGGTTGATGTACAGGCCCTCTGTGATCGAGCCCCCCTCCGACAGGGCACCGAAATAGGGCTCCAGATGGGCACAGGGCGGAACAGAGACTTGCGGCGGCAAAAAAGGTATTTCGGGTGGCTCTCTAGGGTTTTCGGGATATATGAGAATTTATGGTGAAGAGATTAAGGCCAGAGGAGCTGGGAGGTGGCCCCAAGCCATCAGGGCGCGACCACCCCCCTGGGCGCACTCTGTTGGCTTGGGGGCACTTCATGTGCCCTCCGGTCTTCTTTCGAAGCTTCCAGGTATTATTTTTGTCCAGAAAAAAATCATCAAAAAGTTTCGGGGTATTTGGACTTCATTTGGTACAGTATTCTTGAAGGGCCAAAAACATGCAGAAAACATCAACTGACACTTGGCACTGGGTTAATAGGTTAGTGCTAAGAAATAATATAAAACAGCATGGAAATGCTTAAAAGTGTCCTAGAATGATACTCTAATAGCATGGAACAATCAAAGATTATAGATGCGTTGGAGACGTATCATAGACTATCCTCCAAACTGCAAACTCTCAGTTTTGTTCCCTCCAAGGGAGATACCTCATTGTTCTTTTATCATAAGCATGGCGGAACAATTTTTAAGTCATCTATGTTGATGATATAGTTGTTACAAGTTCCTCGTCTAAGGTAGTTGAAGCTCTTCTCAAGGACTTGGTTAGGGATTTTGCACTCAAGGATCTTGGCCGTCTTCATTTCTTCCTTGGGATTGAGGTGAAGAGTGTTCCAAATGGAATTGTAATGTCACAGGAAAATATGTGCAGGAAATACTTCAGAGAATGGGTATGAAAGGGCATAAGCCATCTCCCACACCTTTGCCCACTTTTGAAAAGTTGCCTCTTCATGATGGAGAAGCACTTGGGACACATGATTCTACCAGGCATCGAAGTATTGTAGGTGCACTACAGTACTTGACATTAACTCGTCCAGATATTGCACACTCAGTAAATAAAGTATGCCAGTTCTTACATGCTCCCACTGGTACTCATTCAAGGAACAAAGGGGCATGGACTCAGACTTGGGAAGTCTTATTCAATGCTTGTGAGTGCTTTTTCAGATGCAGATTGGGCAGGTTGTCCTGATGACAGAAGGTCTACAGATCGTTTTGCAGTATTTTTGGGAGGAGATCTGGTTTCATGGAGTGCTCGTAAATAGCCTACTGTGTCTAGGTCAAGTACATAAGCTAAGTACACTACTGCAGGAACGTCCAAAGACAACACATGTATCACAGACCCTTCGACGATACTGTTTGCGATGTACAGCAAAGCATGTGCGATGTAACATCCAAAAAAAGCATGTGTGATTTCATAACGTGACACACATTTCAAAAATATAATTGTGTGAGATATCGCGCAAATAGTTTTTGCAAAAATTGTGTGTGTGATGTTGCCTATTTGTGCACACGGTTTAAGAAAACGTAAACGTGTGTGATGCTTTGCACATGGTTTTTACAAATGATGTGTGCGTGATGTAGTCTATCATTGCACACAGTTATTATAATGCAACCGTGTGCGATACCATGCACACAGCTTTTGCAAAAATTGTGTGTGTGTGACGTAGCCTATCATTGTACACGGTGTTAAAAAACACAAACGTGTGTGATGTCTTGCACACGTTTTTTACATGTATTATGTGTGCGATGTAGTCTGTCATCACACACACTTTCATAAATGGAACCATGTGTGATGCCTGAAACTATTATTTTTCCCAAGAATAATGGTTTCACGATATGTTTGAAGACGAACTGGCATTTTTCTTCGTCGTTTGGCTTTGATTTTTTTCTACACTTAACATGCACCATAGAATCCTCCATGTTAAAATTTGGCGTTTTTCAGAGCTCATTTGCTATATTTGAGTCATTTACTGCATTTCTAGTCATTTAATGGATATAATTCAAATTTGAACTATGAGTGTATGAAATGGTACACAAAAATGATTTGAAAAATCATATTTATGGTATTGAGTATATATGTATGCCTCATACCAGAAACAAATATAAATTATAAAGTATATCTGGCAAGAATCAACTGCGAACATGGATTTTATTGGTATTTAAATGATAAAAATTGTAAATTAAGTCTGAAAAATATGAAACTTGGCATAATGTCATGATATGACCTCACTATGATGTGGTAAAAATTTGAGGGGGTTTCACATTTTTTTATGTACATCCTTTAGAAATCAGACAACCTCCGAGGAACGATCAGGGTTTCGTGAGTGAATGCACCAAGTTGGTGGCGAATTAATATTTTCCTTCCTCATTTGACTTTGATTTTTTTCTTCTGAAGTTAAGATACACCATAGAATCCTCCATATTACAATTTGGCACTTTTCGAAGCTCATTTGTTATATTTGAGCCATTAACTATATTTCTAGTCATTTAATGGATAAATTCAAATTTGAACTATGAGTGGATAAAATTGTACACAAAAATGATTTGAGAAATCATATTTAGGATATTGAGTATATTTGTATGCCTCATACCAGAAATGAATATAAATTTATAAGATATATGTGGCAAGAATCAACCGCGAACATGGAGTTTATTGGTATTTAAATTATAAAAAATGTAAATGAAATCTGAAAAATATGAAACTTGGCATAGTGTCATGATATGACCTCTGTATGATGTGGTAAAAATTTGAGGAGGTTTCACATTTTTTTGATGTACATCCTTTAGAAATCAGACAACCTTAAAGGAACGATCATGGTTTCGAGAGTGAATTCACCAAGTTGGTGGCGAATTGATATTTTCCTTCGTAATTTGACGTTTAATTTTTTCTACAGTTAAGAAACACCATAGAATCCTCCATATTACAATTTGGCACTTTTCGGAGCTCATTTGCTATATTTGAGTCATTAACTACATTTCTAGTCATTTAACAGATACATTCAAATTTGAACTACGAGTACATAAAACAATATACAAAAATGATTTGAAAAATCATATTTTGGGCATTGACTATATGTGTATGCCTCATACAAGAAATAAATGTAAAATTCAAATATCTATGTGGCAAGAATCAACCATGAATATGAAGTTTCACTGGTGCAACGACGTGCTATACAAACAGTTTTTAACCCCTTTCCGCGACGTACATTGAAACCATCGCCTTGCATGTGTGGGCGATAAGGGGTCCATCCCACACGACACTGAACAATCGTCGGCAATGGTGTCCAATGAACGCAAACGTTTGGCAAAACTAAGCGTATGGAATGTCCGTATCTATCACAAACGAGAGTCACCGGTGAACCGTTTGAGATATGGTGGACTTCCCATACGACCCATCCTTGCAACTTGTGTGAGATCACACTAATATCACAAACACTTATATTGGACGAACCGTTGGTGATATTTAATGAAGACGATAATTTAACCATCGTACAAGTATCGGATAGGTTTAAGAAACGTCTGAATGTCGTACTCACGTCCGACAGGATAAGTATCGCACACGCTATACTGTGGTCCAACGTTTGCGATGCATACTACATCACAAATAGTTTATCATTTTAAACTGTGTGCGATAGAGATTCTATCACCAACATTGAATTCGGTTGCACCGTTTGTTATATTATCTGAAATCACACACGGTTTGCAAACGGCAACTGTGTGCATGGGCGCACACGTTTTCTATCTTTGAAACGTGTCGGATCATGAGGTATATCACAAACGTTGACTTACAAACCATGTGCTGCGTAATGACCCGCATAGCATTTTTTATTATTGCAATCGCTACAATTTAAAATTGTACAGAATTTGAATTGGAAAGTAGGGAGTAGCTTTTTACGTATACATAGATAGGTACGCCAACCAATGCATTATTCCATTCACAGGTACATACGTTCAAGAATTACATCAACGAAAGAATTACATAAGCACCAAATAAAGAATGATGAATGACGGTTGAATACTTGTATTAAAGACGGCAAAGAAAGAGGCAAAAGATATTCTGATTGCTGTAAAAGGTGAAGCGGAATGCCCGTTGTGTGCCCTCCTCCATGTCGTATGCACACAGGACTCTAGCCCAATCCCTTTTGATGGCCGACCGCCCATCCTTCAATATCTTCATGACTTCCAGATAGTCATTCAAGTCTGGTAGAAATACATGTTCATTTGCATGTCCAACAATCATGTAGTTTGAGAGGTGATCTTGGGTAGACTGTTGGGAACCACTGCAAAGGAGAAAGATACAGAGATTGTCATCTAACAACTCATTATGTGCAGCAAAAAGGGTACATAGTTATGAGTTAATATACTTCATATCACCGTTGTCTTGGACAAACTGTAAATAAATAGTTTTATTGCCATATTTTGACCCATTGTACTAGCAATCTTTATTAGTTATGATGCTCTCTCCGTCCCACTATATAAGATCTAATTACATGCAATGCACGAACATATTTGATATATTAGCGTCTTATATTATGGGGCAGGGGGAGTATAACATGGGAAACAAATATATCCATCTGAACCAAAAACCATTAAAATAGACATATGCTCACTACATCAGGCTTAACAACAACCAAATAAAGTCATTTATAATGGTATTGTTAAATTTGCATAGAACAAAGCTTGTAGTTAAACATCAAATTGTATAATTGGACATCACAGAGTGAAAAAAAACAGGGGGTGTATTACCTACACCAGGCTTAACAGGAAATAAATATGGCATTGAACTGGTATTAATCAAATTGTACTGGACATTGTGAATAACTAAATAAATAAGGCATACTACGGCAACCAAATAGTCATTCATATCGGTATTGTTGAAATTGCATAGAACGTAACATGTGCTTAAACATCAAATTCTATGATTGAACATCACATTGTTAGAAAACCAAAATAAACAGGGGCATGTTAACTACACCGGCTTTAACAGGAACCAATTGTATGATTGAACAACCAAATCTAGCAATTGAAGCTGGACATATGTTCACTGCAAACAACCAAAAACAACTAAACAAGGCATATGCTCACTACAGACAACCAAACATAGGCGTTCGTGAAATTGAACTGAACAATTCATACTCCAGCGTACGACGCACTTGTCGACGACAAGTTGTCGTTGTCAATGAGGCCGGACTTGGCAGCTGACGATGCCAAAACATCACCATAGAACGCGACTTCCATAAATGACAAAAGGGTCTCGTTGGCGATGAAGGAAAATTCCTGACAGCAAAGCAGAGTAGATCAGATGCATACTACAAACATCCAAATATAGGTACATGCTAACTACAGACAACCAAACATAGGCAGTGAAATTGAACTGAACAATTCATACTCCAGCATATCAAATTGCACTTTTGAACATTACAATTCATACTCCAGCATAGCAAATTCCTGACAGCAAAGCAGAGTAGATGAGAGGCATACTATGAATAACAAAATATAGCAATTGAAACTGGACAAATCATAACCACAAACCACCAAAAAACCTTTAAAGGAAGCATATGCTCACTACAACAGACTTAACAGCAACCAAACAGTCATTCATATCAGTATTGTTGAAATTGCATAGAAGATAGAACGCACCATGTGCTTAAACATCAAATTGTATGAGTCAACATCACATTGTGAGAACTGAAATAAATGGGGGCTTGTTAAATACACCAACTTTAACGGGAACCAATTGTATGATTGAACAACCTAATCTAGCAATGAAACTGGACATGTGTTCACTACAAACAACCACATATCACGCTAAACAAGGTATATGCTCACTACAGACAACCAAATTAACGCATCAGCACTAAAATTGAACTGAACAATTCATACTCCAGCATATCAAATTGCACTTTTGAACAATTCATACCCCTTGGAAGAGCCTGGACTGGGGGTGCGCACCGTGCGCACCCTGTGGTGGCGGCTTAGCTCCTTGCCTTTGGAAGAGCATGTCTGCAGGATGACGTCCCTGATGTCGTGGATGGGCTATTTCCCCTTGGAAGAGACGGATAGGGCGCCCTTGTTGTCGTCGTCATCGTCAATGAGGTCTGACTTGGCAGCTGACGATGCCGAGCCACCGCCGCTAGAACGCAACCTTCAGAAATGACAAAAGGGTCTCGATGGCGATGAAGGCAAAATCCTGACAGCAAAGCAGAGTAGATTAGCGGCCCGGGGGGCATGGAGGATATCCAAGGAGGTTGAACCCGAAGGGGTGGGGGTGCGTCACTTAATCTGTGTCATAGCCCGCGTCAATCCATAGCTGTCGACAAGCTCGATGTCGTAGCCGGCTGCCGGGACATACAGACATGCGCGAGCCCACTTATTAAAAGCCCCGGGTCAGTCATCGTACTAAGCTTCCCCGGGAGGCCTCAGCGGCCACCTCGCCGTCCTCCAGCGGACAGGCCTCGAGATACCTCTTTTTGGCCATTCGCTCCTCCAGCTCCCCGGGAAGCATAGCCGGGCTGAGGCAGCGATGCTATGGAGTGTGGGTGAGGATGGGGACGGGGATATGTGGCAAAGAGGTGTTGGAAATATGCCCTAGAGGCAATAATAATTTAGTTATTATCATATTTCCTTGTTCATGATAATCGTTTATTATCCATGCTATAATTGTATTGATTAGAAACTCAAATACATGTGTGGGTACATAGACAACACTGTGTCCCTAGTAAGCCTCTAATAGACTAGCTCGTTGATCAAAGATGGTCAAGGTTTCCTAGCCATATAATGAGATGTCATTTGATAACGGGACCACATCATTAGGAGAATGATGTGATGGACAAGACCCAAACTATGAACATAGCATATGATCGTGTCAGTTTATTGCTATTGTTTTCTGCATGTCAAGTATATGTTCCTATGACCATGAGATCATGCAACTCACTGATACCGTAGGAATACCTTGTGTGTATCAAACATCGCAACGTAACTAGGTGACTATAAAGATGCTCTACAGGTATCTCCGAGGGTGTCTGTTGAGCTGGCATGGATCAAGACTGGGATTTGTTATTCCGTGTCACGGAGAGGTATCTCAGGGCCCACTCGGTAATACAACATCACAACAAGCCTTGCAAGCAATGTGACTAAAGTGTTAGCCACAGGATCTTGTATTACGGAACGAGTAAAGAGACTTGCGGGTAACGAGATTGAACTAGGTATGGAGATACCGACGATCGAATCTCGGGCAAGTAACATACCGAAGAACAAAGGGAACATCATACGGGATTAACTGAATCCTTGACATAGAGGTTCAATCGATAAAGATCTTCGTAGAATATGTAGGAACCAATATGGGCATCCAGGTCCCGCTATTGGTTATTGACCGTAGAGGTGTCTCGGTCATGTCTACATAGTTCTCGAACCCGCGGGGTCTGCACACTTAAGGTTCGATGACGTGTCGGTATAGTTGAGTTATGTATGTTGGTTTCTGAAGGTTGTTCGGAGTCCCGGATGAGATCCCAGACATGACGAGAAACTCCGGAATGGTCCGGAGGTGAACATCGATATATAGGACGAAGGGAATCGGAGTCCGGAAGCGTTCCGGGGGTTCCGGGTTATGACCAGGAGTACCGAAAGGGGTTTCGGGGGGCCCCGGCAATCGTTGGGGGGCATCATGGGCCAAGGGGAGGGGGCACACCAGCCCACTAAGGGGCTGTGCGCCCCTCTCACCCCATCTCACGTTACTAGGGGAGGTGGGGCGCCCTCCCTAGGGCAGTCGCCCCCTTTGCCTTGGGGGCCAAGGCTCCTAGGGGGTGGGAGGGCCAAAACCCATCTAGGGTTGCCCATCTAGGCCGCCGGCCCCCTTAGGGGAAACCCTAGGGGCGCCACCCCTCCTCCCTTCCCCCTATATATAGATGAGGAGAGGGAGGGCAGCCGAACCCAAGAAAAGCCATGGGCTGCCTCTCTCTCCCCCTAGATTGCTTCTCCTGTAGATCTGGTCGGTATAGCTTAGCGAAGCTCTGCCGGATCAGCTCCACCACCACCGCCACCACGCCGTTGTGTTGCCGGAGAACTCATCTACCTCTCCGCCCTCGCTTGCTGGATCAAGGAGGCGGAGATCGTCATCGAGCTGCACGTGTGCTGAACGCAGAGGTGCCGTCCGTTCGGCGCTAGATCGTGATTGGATCGCGGGATGGTTTGCGATTTGGATCGCGAAGACGTTCGACTACATCAACCACGTTTCTTAACGCTTCCCGCTTAGCGATCTACAAGGGTATGTGGATCCGATCTCTCCTCTCGTAGATGCTCATCACCATGGATAGATCTTGTGTGTGCGTAGGAAAATTTTTGTTTCCCATGCAACGTTCCCCAACAGTGGCATCAGAGCTAGGTCTATGTGTAGATGAGATCTCGAGTAGAACACAAAGGAGTTTGTGGGCATTGATATTCGGATTGCTTCCTCCCTTGGTCTTTTCTTGTTTCGGCGGTATTGTGGGATGAAGCGGCCCGGACCAACATTACTCGTACGCTTACGAGAGACCGGTTCCATCAACTGACATGTAACTTCGTTGCATAAAGATGGCTGGCGGGTGTCTGTTTCTCCCACTTTAGTCGGATCGGATTTGACAAAGGCGGTCCTTGCGAAGGTTGAATAGCAATTTTTGTATCACCGTTTTGGTTTTTGCGTAGGTAAGAATTGTTCTTGCTAGATACCCGTAGCAGCCACGTAAAACTTGCAACAACAATTAGAGGACGTTTTGCTTTACTTTATCACTATGAGTTAGCAATAGTCGTGGAAGCAACAGTTGGCGCGACAACCTCACGGCGACACCTTGATGGAGATCAAGATGATGGAGATCATGGTGTCATGCCGGTGACGATGGAGATCATGCCGGTGCTTTCGAGATGGAGATCAAAAGCACAAGTTCATGGCCATATCATGTCACTTATGATTTGCATGTGATGTTAATCCTTTTATGCATCTTATTTTGCTTAGGACGACGGTAGCATTATAAGGTGATCCCTCACTTAAATTTCAAGATAAAATTGTGTTCTCCCCGAGTGTGCACCGTTGCGAAAGTTCGTCGTTTCGAGACACCACGTGATGATCGGGTGTGATAGACTCTACGTTCGCATACAACGGGTGCAAGCCAGTGTTGCACGTGCGGAACACTCGGGTTAAACTTGACGAGCCTAGCATGTACAGACATGGCCTCGGAACACAAGAGACCGAAAGGTCGAACATGAGTCCTATAGTAGATATGATCAACATGAAGATGTTCACCATTGAAACCACCTCAACACACGTGATGATCGGACTTGAGTTGGTGGATTTGGATCATGTGACACTCGAATGACTGGAGGGATGTCAATTTGAGTGGGAGTTTTTAAGTAATATGATTAACTAAACTCATTATCATGAACATAGTCAAAATGTCTTTACAAATTATGTTGTAGATTACTAGCTCGCGCTGTAGCTCCCTTGAATTTTTTATATGTTCCTAGAGAAATAGAGTTGAAAGATGATGGTAGCAATAATGCGGACTGGGTCCGTGATCTGAGGATTGTCCTCATTGCTGCACAGAAGGCTTATGTCCTTAATGCACCGCTCGGTGCGCCACCCCCTCAAGCGTCGTCTGTAGATGTTGTGAACATCTGACAGGCACGTTCTGATGACTACTTGATAGTTCAGTGCGTCATGCATTACGGCTTAGAATTGAGGCTCCAAAACGTTTTGAACGTCACGGAACATATGAGATGTTCTAAGAGCTGAAACTGGGATCTCAGGCTCGTGCCCGTGTTGAGAGGTATGAGACCTCCAACAAGATTCTTTGCCTGCAAGATGAAGGAGAATAGCTCAATCGGTGAGCATGTGCTCAGATTGTCTGGGTGCTACAATCGCTTGAATCGAGTGGGAGTTGATCTTCCAGATAAGATAGTGATTGATATAGTTCTCCAAGTCACTGCCACAAAGCTACTAGAGCTTTGTGGTGAACTATAAAATGCTAGGGATGGAAATAATGATCCTTGAGCTATTCGCGATGTTTGACATCGCGAAGATAGAAATCAAGAAGGACCATCAAGTGTTGATGGTTAGTAAAACCACTAGTTTCGAGAAGGGCAAGGGCAAAGAGGGATACTTCATGGATGGCAAGCCAGTTGCTGCTCCAGTAAAGAAACCCAAGGTTGAACCCAAACCCGAGACTGAGTGCTTCTATTATGAGGAGAACGGTCGCTGAAGCGGAACTGCCCTAGATACTTGGTAGATAAGAAGGCTGGCAACATCGACAGAAGTATATTTGATATACGTGTTATTGATGTGTACCTTACTAGTACTCCTAGTCGCACCTAGGTATTAGATACCGGTTCGGTTGCTAAATGTTAGTAACTTTGAAATAAAAGCTACGGAATAAACGGAGGCTAGCTAAGGGTGAGGTGACGATGAGTGTTGGGAGTGTTTCCAAGGTTGATGTGATCACCATCGCACGCTCTCTCTACCTTCGGGATTAGAGATGAACCTAAATAAATGTTATTTGGTGTTTGCAATGAGCATGAACGTGATTAGATCATGTTTATTGCAATACGGTTATTCATTTAAGTTAGAGAATAATGTTTATTCTGTTTACATGAATAATACCTTCAATGGTCATGCACCCAATGAGAATGGTTTATTGAATCTTGATCGTAGTGATACACATGTTCATAATATTGATGCCAAAAGATACAAAGTTAATAATGATATTACCACATACTTGTGGCACTGCCGCTAAATGTCATATTGGTGTAAAACGCATGAAGAAACTCCATGTTGATGGATCTATGGACTCATTCGATTGCGAATCGGTTGAGACATGCGGACCATGCCTCATGGGCAAGATGACTAAGACCCCGTTTTCCGGTATGGTGGAGCGGGCAAGTAACTTATTGGAAATGATACATGTTGATGTATTCGGTCCAATGAGTGTTGTAGCGTGCGGTGGATATCGTTATTTTCCTACCTTCACTGATGATTTGAGTAGTTGTGGGGATATTTACTTAATGCAACACAAGTCTGAAACGTTTGAAAAGTTCAAACAAAATCAGAGTGAAGTTTGAGATCATCGTGACAAGGAGATAAAATGTCTACGATATGATCGTGGAGGTAAATACCTGAGTTACGAGTATTGGTATACAACTTAAGACAATGTGGAATTTGTTTCACAGCTCACGCCACCTGGAACACCATAGTATGATGGTGTGTTCGAACGTCGTAGTCCAGCTCTATTGGATATGGTGCGAACTATGATGTCTCTTATCGATTTGCCACCATCGTTTTGGGGTTACGCATTAGAGACAACTACATTCACTTTAAAAGGGGCACCATCTAAGTCCGTTGAGATGACATCGTATGAATTTTGGTTTGGCAGAAACCTAAGCTATCATTTCTTAATGTTTGGGGCTGCGACGCTTATGTGGAAAAGGTTTTCAACCTGATGAACTCGAACCCAAAGCGGACAAATGCATCTTCATAGAATACCCAAACGTAACAGTTGGGTAAACCTTCTATCTCAGATCCAAGCACAAAGTGTTTGTTGCTAAAACGGGTCCTTTCTCGAGAAAGAGTTTCTCTCGAAAGAATTGAGTGGGAGGAAGATAGAACTTGATGAGGTTGTTGAACCTTTGTTTCAACAAGAAAGTAGCGCAACGTAGAAAGTTGTTTCTCTGGAGCCTACGTTAGTTGAAGAGGAAGTTAATGATGATGATCATGAAGCTTCGGATCAAGTTACTATCGAACCTCGTAGGTCGACAAGGACGCGTACTGCTCCGGAGTGGTACAGCAACCCTGTCTTAGAGGTCATGTTGTTGGACAACGATGAACCTACGAGCTATGGAGAAGCGATGAAGGGCCCGGATTCCGAGAAATGGTTAGAGGCCATGAAATCCGAGATGGGATCCATGTATGAAAACAAAGTATGGGCTTTGGAAGTATTACCTGAAGGGCGAAAGGCCATTCAGAACAAATGGATCTTTAAAAGGAAGACGGACACGGACGGTAATGTCACCGTCTATAAAGCTCGACCTGTGGCAAAGGGTTTTTCACAAGTTCAAGGAGTTGACTACGATGAGACTTTCTCACCCGTAGCGATGCTAAAGTCTGTTGGAATTATGTTAGCAGTTGCTGCATTTTTCGATTATGAAATATGGCAGATGGATGTCAAAACATCGTTTCCTTAACGGTATCCATGAGGAAAGGTTGTATGTGATACAACCGGAAGGTTTTGTCAGTCCTAAGGATGCTAAAATGTATGCAAACTCCAGCGATCCTTCTATGGACTAGAGCAAGCATCTCGGAGTTGGAATATACGCTTTGATGAGGTGATCAAAGTTTTTGAGTCTATACAAAGTTTATGAGAAACTTGTATTTACAATAAAGTGAGTGGGCGCACTATAGAATTTCTGCTAAGTATATGTGGATGACATATTGTTGATCGGAAATGATGTAGAATTTCCGGAAAGCATAAAGGGTTGTTTGAAAGGAGTTTTTCAAAGAAAAACCTGGAATGAAGCTACTTTAATATTGGGCATCAGGATCTATAGAGATAGATCAAGACGTCTGATAAGACTTTCAATGAGTACATACCTTGACAAGATTTTGAAAGAGTTCAAAATGGATCAGTCAAAGAAAGAGTTCTTGCCTGATTTGTAAGGTGTGGAGTTGAGTGAGACTCAAAGCTCGACCACGATAGAAGAAAGAGAAAGGACGAAGGTCATCCCCTATGCCTTATCCATAGGCTCTGTATAGTATGCCATGCTGTGTACCGCACCTAGTGTGTGCCTTGCCATGAGTCTGTCAAGGGGTACAAGAGTGGTCCAGGAGTGGATCACTGGACAGCGGTCAAGTATATCCTTAGTAACTAGAGGACTAGGGAAATATTTCTCGATTATGGAGGTGATAAAGAGTTTGTCATAAAGGGTTACGTCGATGCAAGCTTTGACACCTATCCGGACGACTCTGAGTAGCAGTCAGGATACGTATAGTGGAGCAACCATTTGGAATAGCTCCAAGTGGAGCGTGGTAGCATCTGCAGTATGACATATAGATTTGCAAAGAACACACGGATCTGAATGTTGCAGACCGTTGACTAAAGTCCTCTCTCACATGCAAAGCATGATCAAACCCCAGAACTCATTGGGTGTTAGATTCATAACAATGTAAATCACATGGTGATGTGAACTAGATTATTGACTCTAGTGCAAGTGGGAGACTGTTGGAAATATGCCCTAGAGGCAATAATAATTTAGTTATTATCATATTTCCTTGTTCATGATAATCGTTTATTATCCATGCTATAATTGTATTGATTGGAAACTCAAATACATGTGTGGGTACATAGACAACACAGTGTCCCTAGTATGCCTCTAATAGACTAGCTCGTTGATCAACGATGGTCAAGGTTTCCTAGCCGTAGACATGAGATGTCATTTGATAACGGGACCACATCATTAGGAGAATGATGTGATGGACAAGACCCAAACTATGAACATAGCATATGATCGTGTCAGTTTATTGCTATTGTTTTCTGCATGTCAAGTATCTGTTCCTATGACCATGAGATCATGCAACTCACTGACACCGGAGGAATACCTTGTGTGTATCAAACGTCGCAACGTAACTGGGTGACTATAAAGATGCTCTACAGGTATCTCCGAGGGTGTCTGTTGAGCTGGCATGGATCAAGACTGGGATTTGTTATTCCGTGTGACGGAGAGGTATCTCAGGGCCCACTCGGTAATACAACATCACAACAAGCCTTGCAAGCAATGTGACTAAAGTGTTAGCCACGGGATCTTGTATTACGGAACGAGTAAAGAGACTTGCCGGTAACGAGATTGAACTAGGTATGGAGATACCGATGATCGAATCTCGGGCAAGTAACAAACCGAAGAACAAAGGTTACATCATACGGGATTAACTGAATCCTTGACATAGAGGTTCAATCGATAAAGATCTTCGTAGAATATGTAGGAACCAATATGGGCATCCAGGTCCCGCTATTGGTTATTGACCGTAGAGGTGTCTCGGTCATGTCTACATAGTTCTCGAACCCGCAGGGTCTGCACACTTAAGGTTCGATGACGTTTCGGTATAGTTGAGTTATGTATGTTGGTTTCCGAAGGTTGTTCGGAGTCCCGGATGAGATCCCGGACGTGACGAGAAACTCCGGAATGGTCCGGAGGTGAATATCGATATATAGGACGAAGGGAATCGGAGTCCGAAAGCATTCTGGGGGTACCGGGTTATGACCAGGAGTACCGAAAGGGGTTTCGGGGGGCCCCGGCAAGTGTTGGGGGGCCTCATGGGCCAAGGGGAGGGGGCACACCAGCCCACTAAGGGGCTGTGCGCGCCTCTCACCCCATCTCACGTAACCAAGGGAGGTGGGGCGCCCTCCCTAGGGCAGCCGCCCCCTTTGCCTTGGGGGCCAAGGCTCCTAGGGGGTGGGAGTGCCAAAACCCATCTAGGGTTGCCCATCTAGGCCGCCAGCCCCCTTAGGGGAAACCCTAGGGGCGCCACCCCTCCTCGCTTCCCCCTATATATAGATGAGGAGAGGGAGGGCAGCCGGACCCAAGAAAAGCCACGGGCTGCCTCTCTCTCCCCCTAGATTGCTTCTCGTCTAGATCTGTTCGGTATAGCTTAGCGAAGCTCTGCCGGATCAGCTCCACCACCACCGCCCCCACGCCATTGTGCTGCCGGAGAACTCATCTACCTCTCCGCCCTCGCTTGCTGGATCAAGGAGGCGGAGATCGTCATTGAGCTGCACGTGTGCTGAACGCGGAGGTCCCGTCCGTTCGGCGCTAGATCGTGATTGGATCGCGGGACGGCTTGCGATTTGGATCGCGAAGATGTTCGACTACATCAACCGCGTTTCTTAACGCTTCCCGCTTAGCGATCTACAAGGGCATGTGGATCCGATCTCTCCTCTCGTAGATGCTCATCACCATGGATAGATCTTGCGTGTGCGTAGGAAATTTTTTGTTTCCCATGCAACGTTCCCCAACAAGATTGTGCTTCGCAGGCCGAAACTACGGGGTGGACCAGAGTTGTGCGTGCATTCGACATGGAGGAGCACTACTGTCGATTGCATAGACGACTCTAGTCCAACCCCCTTGTGATGGATGTTCATGAGGACCTCGAGATAGTCAAGGGAAGGCCTGCGGAGGATGACGGTGGAGAAGGGGGTGGCGGCGGCGGGCTAGCTAGGGTTTGAGCGAGGGAGAGGAGTGGTGTGTGTGGGAGCAGATGTTTTCCTTTTTTTACGTAATCTGAGTAGTGGTTTTGTGGTGGTGGGTGGGGGGCAGGTGGTGTTTGATGAAATGTCGCGCGACTACTAGAAATTTTACTAGGCGGGAATGCCAGGATGCCGGGGCTACTGAAAAATTAGATTACGGGATTGAAGCGGCGCGGCCAGGGCGGGAGCAACAAACATCGCACACAGCAGAAACATAATAAGTGTGTGCTATCAAATAGGAAAAACCCACGGAACCGCCATTTTTCAAATGGCTCAAGGTGGTAGTAGATATTTTTACGAGGGAAGTCTCGTCGAACCCAATCGTGTCCGGCGCCCACCAGTGGAACGTGCTGATGTGCCAGCGGCGGAGGAAATGGTTTCTGTTGAGTGTAGAATCGCAAATGGTTGTTACATTCGAATCGTTTTCTATTTACTCCTAGGATAATAATATATAGGACCATTTCGTCAAAAAAAATGTGGGAAAGGGGTCAGAACACATACACGCCTACAGGTGGAACAAAAATATGTATGCAGAGGGTGGTTTGATTGTTCAAAATACCCAATGCGCAACTTTGATGTGGCACATTTTTCTCCGTCGCCACTTCGTGTCGGTGGAGGGGGAATCCTAGCCACGAATACATGCCCCCAAAGAGGTCTTGCGTATCACTCATGCCGTAACACAAAAATGAAACGTATACAAGAAATCCAGCATGGTCAAACCACCCCATCTCTTTTCCGGTCAAAGGTGGACTATGGCCCATGCGCCTCGCAACACGGACATCCCGACCAAAGAATCAACATTTTGGTCAAACCTCTCCCGTTGTCGGTCGAAAGGATGGACATCCATCGAGGCCCATGAATGAGCGTGACACCGATAACCACGCGGTGGAGTGTCGAAGACAGCCATCACCTGGTGGTGGTGCAAACATATGTACGGAAATGTTGTGTTTGCTTTTGAATTAATTAATATATACCTCATGTGCAACTTTGATGTGTCACATGCTTTGGAACAGGATAGACCCCCCCCCCGCACCGCAAGTGTTCATGACGCATACAACTAGTATGCCGAGCGCCGATAGGACCGATTCGCGCATACGTACGCGTGTGCTCAGACTTGGGTAAGGAAACTCAAATGACCTATATAATATATACCATAACACAAAACAGTTGAAGAATCTACCATGGTATACTCTCTCTCGTTGTCAGTCAATGTGATGGACATCCACACGGGCCCAGAAATGGAGTTTCCAACGACAACCACACGAAGGAGTATCCAAAGACAATCGCCGTCTAAGCGTGGATCAAACATATGCATGGAAGTGTTGTGTGATGTTTACATACCCAAAACACAAACTTTAGCGTGGCACACCTTCCTCGGGAATCTTAAAGTCCGCACGGAACGCGTGGTTCATGACATTTAGTATATATATATACCCACCCCCATTCGGGCCGATGGGAGAGACATTCATGCGTACACTACACGCACTCAAATTATACCATGTAATGTCACACCCATGGCCTACCGCAAACATCGACCAAAAAATAATCCACAATAATTAAACTCTCTCGTTGCGGTACAAAAGTACGCGAGGCCACATATGGGACACTAATAATTGTGCGAGGGGGCGATGCCCGAGGACAACCACCGCCTCCATGCTGCCCTAATTAACATATGTATGGAGGTGTTGTGTGATGTTTTGAATACCCAATGCACTCCTTTCATGTGGCACCTTCGCAAATCGGAAAAAACGGAGGTTCACAACTTGTACAATGAGCACGCGCGTGCACACAAGTGCCCAAACTTTTGTGTGTAATCTCACCATGATATTCACTGAAACACGGTCTAAGATGAATCCAGCTTTGATCAAACCCCTCTCGCATGCGCCATCCAAGGTGATCGACCACGCGGGGGCAACGAATGGATGTGTCGGTGGTAAACGCATGAGTGAGTGTACGAGGACCACCACTGCATGCATGAGACACAAACGTATGCATGAAAAAGGTAATGATCGAGCTGCTTTAAATATGTACCCAATGCACGACTTTAGACGTAGCATGTGTGCCTCACCTGAAGCTGTCATGGTTAAAACCGTTACCCGCATCCCCATGGGTGTTTACTCTATTAGGGCACGAAGAAGTGTCAGCTTGAATTCCCATGGGGAAGATGGTGGGTCAATTACCTTACCCAGCGTGCAGGACGGGGATGGGGATGGGGATGGGACATACATAGCATTACCCTCCTTAACCATAAAATAACTTACATGTGGGCTTTGAAATTAGTAGACCCCACGTAATTTGCGCCCTCGATCACCCAAATTTCCACAGATCCCAGCCATCTGGCCCAAATATCCCTAATAAATCCCTAACTTAGCCACAATATATTGTTTATTGTGTTGAAATACTGGTTTTTACTGAAATACTATCGAATGTTGTTCTTAAATGCATGTTGGGTTTCCCCACGGGGATAAAGAAATGGCAACGGGGATTGTCGTGGATTTGTCACGGCAGATGTCCGGGTTAACGGACTTAAGGTGTGGGGTCATCGCATGTAACTGGTAGCTTGAGAGGGGTTGAGCGGGACGAGAGACGCGGAGTTTTTACCCAGGTTCGGCCCCTCCGATGGAGGTAAAAGCCTACGTCCTGCTTTGTGTCTTATATTCATGACGATGACGATCTCGGTTACAAGGGTGCGGAGTCTACACCTCTAATCTCGAGACCCTCTTTCTGACTATCTTTCCTGACCTGTCTATGAGACCTGTCCATGAGACCTGTCTATGAGACCTGTCTATGAGACGTCTAACCTAACCCTCTTGGGGTGACCCGCCCCTCCTTATAAAGGCTGAAGGGGCGGTTTACATGTAGAGTCTAAGTCGGATTGATGACTTCCTATCGCGGGCTTCTCTTCATGGGCTTCCGAGTGCTGGGCTTGTAACCCGTCCCGGGCGGCTTACCCCGGGCGGGTTACAACCAGGGCTTATCTTCAGAGACTCGTCTCCGTGACTGTCTGATAACACTGTTCACCTCCTGGCACTGTAGCATCCAGGTTAGCCTCCTGACACTGTAGCCGGGTTAGCCTCTTGACACTGTAGCCGGGTTAGCCTCTTGACACTGTAGCTGCCGGGTTACACCCTAACACTATAGCTGCCGGGATACACCCTGACACTGTAGCTGCCGGGTTACACCCTGACACTATAGCTGCCGGGTTAGAGCTGTAACCAGGTCTGTACTGTTTGCCGGGTCAGCATGTCTGCCGGGTCAGTACTGTTCTCCGGGTCAGTACTGTTTGCCGGGTCAGCATGTCTGCCGGGTTATACCGTGGGGTAATATCCCCGTCATTAGCCCCCAGGTTAGCTTGAATTTATTCATGGTAAGCTCCATCGTCTTGCAGGTATATGCCCTTTGAAATAAAATATTGGGAATACAATACCCATATGCCGTTGAATCAGCCTTCAACGCTCTTGGCGGGTCTCCTCCGCCGGGTTATAATCATTGATGGTGCCGGGTTTATGATTGTTGGTGACGCCGGTTCAAATAACTGGACTCCAGTTGAAATTGATATCTTGAAAACTTCTCCAATTTTTTGATATATTCATATTACCTGTAGCCCCCAAGCTCCAAGTTGATCCATGATGACTTGGCGCTTTGCAACAATATCTTTGATTGTGTAGCCCCCAAGTACCAGGTTGTCTTGCCTGCAGCAGCCTGGGACTTATAACTGTCTTATACTTTATAAAGCTTCAGCTGGTGTAGCCCCCAAGGGCCGGCTCATCAATATGTGATGCGCCGGGTCTTCAATTTGTACCTTATAATCTGTTTTGAACAACTGAATACTGTAGCCCCCAAGTGCCGGGTCGCACGCCTGCGGCGAGTTGGGACTTTAGAAAATTTTGATCTGAACGGCGTAGCCCCCAAGTGCCAGGTCAGTAAGAAGTACTGGGCTGGGACTTAGAAAAATATTGAAAGGCTTTGCTCATCTCCTTGATATAACAGGGTCTTGCTGACAATATAATGATTTGAAAACCAGCTTGCATTAGCCCCCAAGTGCCGTGATGCATGCTTGCAGCGACATGGGACTTGCATACTTGATATAAACTGTCCTTGAATAATGTAGCCCCCAAGTGCTAGGTCGTCTGTCTGCGGCGACTCGGGACTATTGTGATAATAATATGACTCGTCATAATTGTTGGATGAATCCTTGACCGTGGTTGTAATATAACCCGGAATGAATATCCTGGAATAATTCCTTTGTCTTTGATATGAAATCCCTGCCCGTAGTTGCGGTGCAACCCGGCGAATATGTGAGAAATCCATGATGAAGATCCAGCCATGTTGGCTATTAAAGATCTATTTGTTCTGGTGGCTTATCTTATAAGACAAGACCTGCAAAAATAAACAAAACAGAGTATATTCTGCATTGTTTGTAAGGGTGGCTTGAAAAAGCACAACCCGGAGATGTTAAAATCTTGTATAGCCTTGCTTCCTCTTTCACAATCTTGCTCTGACCCGGTTTGGCAAACCGGCATGATATGTAAATATGATGAAATGCATGATGTAATGTATGATGTATGATGCAATGTATGATGTTCTTGCTTTGCCTTTTATTCTCAAAACTTCATATGATGGTTCTTCTGGGTGGACTCGATGCTTGAACTCATACCAGTACAGGGTCTCTAACGAGAGTGGCCGTCAACTCCTTTGAACGGCTCAGGGTCTCTAGGCGAGATTAACTGATAAGAGCGCAACGAACCAGAGAGAGACACAGCAGATGGGAGAGTTTACCTCGCCGCTGTAAGAGGCCCTTGCAGGGGGTAAGTTTTAGAACTCGCTGCACCCCTGACAAAACGGCATCAACTTACAGGCAGGTATAACTCGGATTTGCGGATGTAAGGGTTTGCCTCGCCGCTGTAAGAGGCCTTTGCAGAGGGTGAGTTTTGGAACTCGCTGCACCCCTGACAAAGTGCATCTACTTACAGGCAGGTATAACCCAACCTTGCAGATCGAAAAGGAGGTAAGTTTTAGAACTCGCTGCACCCCTAGTGATCTTTGTTGACGGAGTCAACCTTTGGGTCCACGACCCGTCTTATATTGGCTGAAGAGCCTGACCGAGAGGGTTGAAGCTTAACCCGGCGGATTGAAAGCCCCCAAACGACCTTGTTGAAGTATCAACATTGTGGCAGCATCTTATAAGCCGCCATCTTGTATGAAGAAATAGCAGAAGCCCCCAAGTTAAACGGTGCATCATGGCGACTCGTCTTCTTGGGTAATTTTTAATCCTTCCGCCAATAATGTAGTATCCCCTGAGATCGGGTTAACTTTCTTGCCATGATCTGTGGCTCTCGTTGAAAAACGGCCAAGTGTGTCGAGCCATGTCTGTAGCCCCCGAGTTCTTAAGTTGACTCGAAGAGGCGGCATGAGAATCTCCGCTGAAGGTTGAGGTTGACCGTGGCGGGTTATAGATAACCCCGTATGACTTGTTTCAATAATCCGGTCGATGGTTCGTCCCGGCTGGTTGTTGAAGCTAACCAAACTACAGTGGCGGCGACTTGTGCGCCTGTCCATTTGGGTGGCTCGTGTAGATGAACTGCACCGATATACTGATGTGAATCAGGCTGTGTGCGGCGTCTTGCGCGCGTCCATTGGGCGGCGACTCAAAACCGCCCGTCGGGCGGCTCTTACTGATGTATACAGCTCCTGACGTGTAGACGTAAAAGTTAACCGCGGCGTTGTTAAGCCGGCGCGGACGAGAGAGTCGGCCGCGGGCGTTGTAAGCCTGCACGGATGGAAGAGTTGTCCGCGGGCGTTGTAAGCCTGCGCGGACGGAAGAGTTGGCCGCGGGCGTTGTAAGCCGACGCGGACGGGAGAGTCGGCCGCGGGCGTTGTAAGCCTGCGCGGACGGAAGAGTTGGCCGCGGCGGGTTGATGTAGATTGAACCGCAGAGGCGGCGGCTTGCATACGCGTTCGTCGAGTAGTGCGGCACGGTCTGATGCTGGCGCATGATATCTTTTGGCGCGAGCTCTGTATCCAAGACACGACGATCGCCCCTGCAGTGACCAATTGTCCTACATGGAAAATATCGCAAGCCCGAGTAAATGTTCTTAACGAAAATAATATGTGCTATGAAAATAGACTGGACAGAAATCACCTGGTATATTTGGAACATCACATGATCTATGTTCAACGTCCACCGGGATGCCCAATGGATGAGACTCGCCCTGGTGCTTCATGTTGTAGATTGATCCACTTTTTTAGTATACCGACATGACGGCGGTTGGTAGTTGCTATCCACGGCGGGTCCAGCTTACACACAACGACGTCGAGGTCAACTGAGTCCTCCTAACCCGCCGGCTCACCACCTTTTTTTTTTTTTTAGGCCGGCTAACTCTGACTGTTCTTCCAACCGGCCCCCTCATCCCTTTTACTTTTCTCCTCTGTTTATACTGGCAAAACAAAGCAGAAGCAGAGGTGTGACCGGCGGCTCCTGGCGGCGGCGGCTCGGCAGCGTCGGCGGGCGCGGCGGCTCGGAGACGCCGGCAACTCGATGGAGGCGCGGGAGGCCAGTGCGGCGGGGAACAGCAGCGGCGAGCGCGGCGGCTCGCGGGCGCGGCGGCTCGCGGGGAGAGGCGGTGACGGCGGGCGGCCATGGCGCGGACGGCTTGGCAGCATGGGGCGGCCCACCGGTAGGCACGGCAGCGCAGGCCGGCTCGCCGGTAGGAGCGACGGCGGCTCAACCGCGGCTAGAGGCGGCATGGCGAGGTGGAAACCGGCGGCTCGGCACGAGGCGATGGCGGCTCACGGCGCGGCAGCGCGGCAGCGTCGGCGGGCGCGGCGGCTCGGAGACGCCGACAGAGGGCGAGGCGGACTGAGGCGGCGACTCGGAGGCGGCGACGGCGCGGCCGGAAAAGCGCAACAGGCGCGGCGGGTGGAAGCGGCCACGGCGGGTCGCGGCGGGTGGAGGCGGCTCCGGGTCAGGCCGGAGGAGCTCAGAGGCGCCGGGGCGCGCGGCGGCTGGAGCCGGCCACGGCGGGTCGCGGCGACGGTGCGGCGGGGCGGGGCGGCCACGGCGCGGCCGGAGAGGCGCAAGAGGCGCGGCGGGTGGAGCCGGCCACGGCGGGTCGCGGCGGCTCTGCGGCGGTGGCGGACGGCTCATGGCCGCACAGAGCTAGCGTGGTGGCGGTTCAACGGCGCGTGGGAGCAAGCCGGCCGGCACAGGGAGGAGGACCGCGGCGCAATGGCGTTGGGGGCGGCCGTCCGGCGGTTGCGGAGGGAAGGCGGAGCCAGCGGCGGGGCTCAGCAGCCGGCGATTTGGTGATGGCGGCTCTCGACGCGGCGAGTTGACGAGCGCGGCGGGTGGTCGACAGGGCCGCGGCGGCGAGTTGACGCACGCGGCGGCAACGGCGGGTCGACGGGCGCGCGTCCAGGATGGAGCGGGCAGAGGTGGCTCGCAGCGACGAAGGTGGCGTGCGGGGGCGGCTCGGCGGCTTGGCGCGACGAGCGAAGGCGGCTTGTGCAGGCGGAGCAGCGGAACCGGCGACTTATTGCGCGGCGACTCATGGCATGCGAGGACTCATGGCACGCGAGGGCGCACAAGAGGCGGAGGCGCGCGAAGGCGATTTGGGGGGCCGGGCGACTCGCCGGCGCTCGGGGGCGGGTCAAAAGCTCACAGCTGCCGGCGGCACAGAGGCGTAAGGTCGCAGGCGGGGTAGGCGCAGCTCGTACGCGGATGCAAAAACGGCGATGCAGCAGAGTCCGGGTCAATTCCTCGTTCCCGTGCCCGTCCGGGTCGTCGTTGGTTGCCGCTTTACTGTCCCCGTCCGTGTCTTCCAGGTCATGAGCTTGTGGTCCTTTCCCCCCCTTTTTTTTTTGTAAATCCACGGGCACTGTTCTAGGGCGGCTCGTATATGTAGCATCTTTGTTTGTGGACATCTGTGCTTTTGGAAACAGTACGTCCGAAATTTATTTGGAAACAAAACGAATGGCACTGGATCACTTTTTCCTTTGAAAATCTCCACAAGTTTGAGACGCCATGGGCAGTACCAGAATTGCCTTTAGCCACTGATTAACAAAATTGAAGTTTTGATCTCATCGCAGCGCACAACACGTCTGTAGTCGAATACCCCGGTTTAAGCAGACCCTTCATGGTAATATTAGGGATAACCACAGAAAGTTGTTTTGATCTTGACTGACGGACTCGAAGTTGACTTGGATCCTTCTGTGCCGGCTCTCCTTCATCTGAAAAACTGCGAACTTCTCGAACCCTGAGTGAGATCCCTCCAAGAACTCAACACCATCGTGCGTGGGCCCCACGGTGGGCGCCAACTGTCGTGGATTTGTCACGGCAGATGTCCGGGTTAACGGACTTAAGGTGTGGGGTCATCGCATGTAACTGGTAGCTTGAGAGGGGTTGAGCGGGACGAGAGACGCGGAGTTTTTACCCAGGTTCGGCCCCTCCGATGGAGGTAAAAGCCTACGTCCTGCTTTGTGTCTTATATTCATGACGATGACGATCTCGGTTACAAGGGTGCGGAGTCTGCACCTCTAATCTCGAGACCCTCTTTCTGACTATCTTTCCTGACCTGTCTATGAGACCTGTCCATGAGACCTGTCTATGAGACCTGTCTATGAGACGTCTAACCTAACCCTCTTGGGGTGACCCGCCCCTCCTTATAAAGGCTGAAGGGGCGGTTTACATGTAGAGTCTAAGTCGGATTGATGACTTCCTATCGCGGGCTTCTCTTCATGGGCTTCCGAGTCCTGGGCTTGTAACCCGTCCCGGGCGGCTTACCCCGGGCGGGTTACAACCAGGGCTTATCTTCAGAGACTCGTCTCCGTGACTGTCTGACAACACTGTTCACCTCCTGGCACTGTAGCATCCGGGTTAGCCTCCTGACACTGTAGCCGGGTTAGCCTCTTGACACTGTAGCCGGGTTAGCCTCTTGACACTGTAGCTGCCGGGTTACACCCTAACACTATAGCTGCCGGGTTACACCCTGACACTGTAGCTGCCGGGTTACACCCTGACACTGTAGCTGCCGGGTTAGAGCTGTAACCAGGTCTGTACTGTTTGCCGGGTCAGCATGTCTGCCGGGTCAGTACTGTTCTCCGGGTCAGTACTGTTTGCCGGGTCAGCATGTCTGCCGGGTTATACCGTGGGGTAATATCCCCGTCATTAGCCCCCAGGTTAGCTTGAATTTATTCATGGTAAGCTCCATCGTCTTGCAGGTATATGCCCTTTGAAATAAAATATTGGGAATACAATACCCATATGCCGTTGAATCAGCCTTCAACGCTCTTGGCGGGTCTCCTCCGCCGGGTTATAATCATTGATGGTGCCGGGTTTATGATTGTTGGTGACGCCGGTTCAAATAACTGGACTCCAGTTGAAATTGATATCTTGAAAACTTCTCCAATTTTTTCACAGGGAGACGTGCCGTCAGGCGTGTGAATTGATAGTGTGCATGCCAGCAGTCCGGCGCGCAGGCGGCTCACCGGGAGGCGAGCCGTCCCTTTAAACTGTCGCCCGCCTCCCTTTCAAGTCCCAACTCCCCTTTATTAACCGCGCCTGAGCCGCTGGTTTTAACATTCTCGCTACACACAATCCTCTCTCACACCCTGCATCCTCGCCGCCGTTCTCAATCGTCATCACTGGCCTCCCTGCACCATGGGAGGGAGTAACCACGTCGATGCCGGCGAAGCACCCGAGCACAGCGTGAAGGTGGGCACAGAGATTGCCGTCATGGGAGATGACGTATCACGCGGACAGCAGCGCGGCCTTGACGTTGTCGCCGCCGCCGTGCTTCCCCAGCCGAAGCCGGTGGTCCATAGCGACTCCGATGAACACTCCAGCGACGACAACGACTCGGAAGGAGAACCGGTTGGTCATATATACCCATTTTTGGTAAATACATATAAAAGGCTGATTTGTTTGCTACCAACATCTGGCATTGCTGCCAATAATTGGCAAAATCAAAAGTTGTCAACATTTCGCAACCTTTTGTGAGATTGATAACGAGAATTGTTATGCAACCAATCTCTAGCCAACATTTGGCAGTTGCTAAAATATGACATGCCAACTTTTGGCATCAAACCAATTAGCTTCGATTTAGGGTTCACATTATCGCATGAAATATTATGTTTCATAAACTCTGCCTTGCAAATTCGCATTATAAAATATACGGACGTCACATTTTTTACTATGTATAGGTGCTATCTGACGATGTGGACAGTGAGGATGAAGACGTCCAAGAGAGGTTCAAGAGGCAAAAGTTGAGAGAGCTTATGGCTGGAAACATAACAGGCGTGTCAGGAAGAATGGGCGCTATGGATGCCCGTTCTGCAACCATAAGATTAACAACACGTACTCTAGTGTTCTGGCGCATGCAAGAGGACGAGCCATTGGATCATTCAAGCAGAAGTATTCTCGTAGGATAGCGCACGCCGCGTACGCCCAGTTCCTGGAGAATCTTAACGATCAAGCATGAAGATGAGATGTTGGATTGAATCTATCTAGTTTGTGTATTTTATCTATGCTTGTGTATTATATTTTTTCCCGAGATTGAAACTGTGCGACGACATTCATTGTGCGGTATTCTCCATCACACCGGAGTGCTAGTTTAATTGAGTTGAGAGTAATATTTATAGAGGATTTATCACACACGGTTGGATCTAATAAGCCGTTTCCTCCGAAGCACATTATTCTAGGACAGAAAACCCTCGACCCCACTTCAAAAAAAAACCTCAACACCCACACGTCACAAAACCCTCGCCTGCTCCCCTCCCCCTCCCCAGAGTAGCACCTACGCTAATGCTAGTACTCCGGGACTCTCCATGCATGTCTCACCGCCTATCCCCGCGGCAACCACTTAGCTCGGCGCCTGTCGCCGCCGCCGGTTGCCACAAAACGCCATCGCATATCTCCACTGCCGATTGTCGCGGCCTATCGACACTGACTTTCTCGACGCTGCTCGCTGTCGACCCAGCTCGCCCGATTGGGGAATCTTCGAAATTGGTTTTTTTCCCCATGAAGAACCAGGTAACTAATCTACTGAAATATTTCCGCTCATCACTTATCCCAGCCCGTCGGCCCCTTTTAATCACCCGTCCGAAATCGCCATGGATTCATGTTTCTTCTAGCTGATTCGAGGGTTTTCATTCACAGAGTTTACTGTGCAAGGACACATCAGGGCTATGCGGCCTCGGCCAAAAAACCGAGGAGTTCCATCTCACCGTACCAGATGACTTCACGAAGCGCACGGTATGTTCAATCTCACACTACCTGTGTTGACATGCATGGCCTATACTTTTTCTGAACCTATACTATATATTGCTACATTTGGGTAAAAGGAGCCACATGCAACATTTGCATCAAATGTGATTTCTTCACTTCTTCTTATTCTTCTCCTTCTATATTAGGCAAATTAATGATGTATTGTTCTTTCGTTTACTCTCATATATATTTGCACGACATCATGGTTACATTATCTCTTTACTTGTAATTTCTTGTCCTTTCATATGAACTGTTGCACTGTTCTTTTAACTACTACTCCCATACTATCATGTTACCCTGTTCTTTAACAATCTTATCAATTCCTGCAGTACATCCCTTGCGTTGCAACGACAACAGTAATGCTAAATCTTGGCCTTTACATAAATGAAGACTCCAGGGATGTCATATTGAGCACAAACCATGGATTTACAATCATTGTTTCTGTAAAACTTGATGAAGATTGTCACTCCTATTTTGAAGAAGGCCTTTGGGGAGAAATATCTATGTTTTATGTACTGAAAGCTGGCACTAAAATTACGCTCCACCTAAAAGAGCCTTACCATACGATAAATGCTAACTTCCCTGACGACATTCTCCGTCCATGCTTTGTTTGAAGTAAGTGTTATTTCTAGTATTTGCATGTTGATTTGCATAGCAATATCAATGTAACTGTGTAGTATTTCAGCAACCAATTGGGATTTCATTTTCTTAATCTGTTAAAATTGTTCCTGCCTAGTAACATGTAATTACCAATGCACTATTCTTCTGCACCGATGTAGCTACATAATCACTATCCTCCCACTGCTCTACTCTTGACAGAAAGATGCGCCGGTAGCCATTCTCCAGACGTGGATGTCGAGGTTGCCAACAAGCGGAGGCGGGCTGAGCCAGAAACACAAGCGCCTCCGATAGGCCCAGACCTCATCAGCAGCCTCCCCGATGATATGTTGAGAGTCATCATCTTCCTCCTCCCTATCGAAGATGGCGTGCGCACAACCGTCCTCTCTCGGCGGTGGCGCCCCCTATGGCGCTGCGCCCCTCTCGGCCTCATCAGCGAGCACATGCTCTACACTGGCTATCGCAAACGCTTGGATGCATTGTCCCAGATCCTCGGCACGCACTGTGGCCCAATCAAAGGCCTTACTATGGGCAAGTTCCGTTCCAATGGCAAGGACCAAGCCAAGCTTGATGAGTGGTTCTTATCGACCGCCCTAGATCATCTCGAAGAACTCACTTTTAATGATGGACATATGTGTTGGGGAACGTTGCATATGAAACAAAAAAATTCCTACGCACACGCAAGATCTATCCATGGTGATGAGAATCTATGAGAGGGAGAGTGGATCTACATACCCTTGTAGATCGCTAAGCGGGAAGCGTTAAGAAACGCGGTTGATGTAGTCGAACGTCTTCACGATCCAAATCGCTAGCCGTCCCGCGATCCAATCATGATCTAGCACCGAACGGACGACACCTCCGCGTTCAGCACACGTACAGCTCGATGACGATCTCCGCCTTTGAAAGGACGTGGATGTCGCCTAGAGGGGGGGGGTGAATAGGCACTTTAAAATAATTATGGTTTAGGCTTGAACAAATGCGGAATAAAACTAACGTTTAATATGTCAAGCACAAAACCTAAAACAACTAGGCTCACCTATGTGCACCATCAACTTATGCTAAGCAAGATAAACAACTAAGTGATAGCAAGATATATAACAAGAAACAATATGGCTATCACAAAGGAAAGTGCATAAGTAAAGGGCTCGGGTAAGAGATAACCGAGGCACGCGGAGACGACAATTTATCCCGAAGTTCACACGCTTGCGGATGCTAATCTCCGTTCGGAGCGGTGTGGAGGCACAATGCTCCCCAAGATGCCACTAAGGCCACCGTAATCTCCTCACGCCCTCACACAATGCAAGATGGCGTGATTCCACTAAGGGACCCTTGAGGGCGGTCACCGAACCCGTACAAATGGCAACCCTTGGGGGCGGTCACCGATACCCGTACACTTTGGCAACCTTTGGGGGCGGTTCACAAGTACCCGTACAAATTGCTCGGGGCAATCTCCACAACCTAATTAGAGACCCCGACGCTTGTCCGGAGCTTTACACCACAATGATTGAGCTCCGAGGCACCACCAACCGTCTAGGGCGCCAAGGCACCCAAGAGGAACAAGCTCTAGGGTGCTCAAACACCCAAGAGTAATAAGCTTCTCAAACTTCACTTCC
Source organism: Elymus sibiricus (assembly GCA_039707655.1). Taxonomy (NCBI): domain Eukaryota; kingdom Viridiplantae; phylum Streptophyta; class Magnoliopsida; order Poales; family Poaceae; genus Elymus; species Elymus sibiricus. The sequence goes on along the minus strand of CM077669.1, from coordinate 438,249,253 downwards.
ACGTATCACCGTGGAGAACTCAAACCTATGCAGCAAATGCAATGGCAGGGGTACATGAAGTCCAAGTCCTTCTCTCCCAAATCCCACCACAACAACTAAAGCTATGGAGGAAATGAGAGGAAGAACGAAGAAGAACACGAAGAACTCCAAACTCTAGATCCAAGGGGTTCCCCTCACATAGAGGATAAAGTGATTGGTGGAAATGTGGATCTAGATCTCCTCTCTCTTTTCCCTCAAGAACTAGCAAGAATCATTGGAGGGATTGAGAGTTAGCAAGCTCGAAGAAGGTCAACAATGGGGGAAGAACACGAGCTCAAGAGTTGGAGAGCAATGGGGAAGAAGACCCCCTTTTATAGGTGGGGGAAAATCCAACCGTTACCCTCACAACCCGCACACAAGCGGTAGTACCGCTTAGGGGTGCGGTACTTCCGCTTAAACCCGTCCTGGAACAACAGAGCGGAAGTACTGCTCTGGAGGGAGCGGTACTTCCGCTTGGGGCGGTAGTACCGCTCTGGAGGGAGCGGTACTTCCGCTCAGAAATCCTAGAAGACCGGAAGAAAAAAGGATGCGAAAGAGGCCGCGGATCCTCAGGGCGGCAGTACCGCTCGGAACTTCCGCTTAAAAAAATAAGCGGTAGTTCGAGCGGCTCTTTAGGGCGGTAGTACCGCTGGAGCGGTACTACCGCTCTGGGGAGAGCGGTACTTCCGCTGAAAATGGCCAGAGACCCCTGTAGGCACCAGAAGGCAAATATAAGCGGTAGTGACAGCGGTAGTACATAGCGGAAGTACCGCCCAAGCGGTACTACCGTGCTACCGAGCAATACTACCGCTTGTTCCGAGAAAAACAGCTCTCGCACTGAAAGTGCCATAACTTTCGCATACGAGCTCCGAATTGAGCAAACTCAAGCTTGTTGGATAGCACACGACAAGTACTATCCAAACAGCGATGTGAAACCCCTATCAATGAAGAACCGACAAGAACTCCAACATGTGATGTGAAACCTCTATAAAGAGGCAGTATAAAAATGCCAATTGTATAGAGATGTGAAACCTCTATCAATGAAGAACCGGCAAGAACTCCAACATCGGAAACATAATAGAAGATGCATATGTCTCCGTTTTCGATGAACTTGAGCTTGTCATGAAGCTGACCATAAGCTCAAGAAACCTCAAAGAGAAAAACCAACCAAGAACCAAGAAAGATGATGATGCCAAGAATGCAATGGTTTGAGCTCTCAACGAACGATACGATCAAGGTACTCACTTGAGAGCCCCCTTGATAGTACGGCTATCTATCCTATAACCCAGTCTCCCAACTACCACTATGAGACCGGTAAAATAGAAAACCCTATCAAGGTCAAACCTTTGCCTTGCGCATAGTACACTTGAGCTAGATGATGACGATCTTGTCGTTCTCAAGATGGACCACATTTCTTGCTCCCCCATACTCCACTATGGGTGAGCCACTCTTCGGCACATCTTCACAAGTCCATTGTCACCACAATGAACGGCAAGCCTCAAGCATGATCTCTCCGTGATGCTTCACTTGAGCTTGCACACCGCAACCTTGATGACGATCACCACTTGATGTCATCTTCCATGGGATGTTTGGGATCTTCCTCTTGATGCAAGCCCATGGAAATATACCAAACCCCACAAAGAACACTCACAGGGAACATGGGTTAGTACACAAAGTGTAATGGACAATGCTTACCATACCATGGGATCACTTGATCCCTGTCGGTACATCTTGTACGCTTTGTGTGTTGATCAACTTAATTCACTCTTTGACTTAGTCTTGATCAACCTTGTATCTTATCTTCTCTATGACCAATCTTTGGATAAAACCTTGAATACCACCTTGGTCACCATATAAACTCCTTGAAACCAACAGATGGACTTCAAGAAGTGCCTATGGACAAATCCTTCGAATATAACTTAAGGCAACCATTAGTCCATAGGGATTGTCATCAATTACCCAAAACCACACATGGAGAAATGTGCTCTTACAGCCTTCTTGATCCAGCAAGAGGGAGCGGCGAGGTAGATGAATTCTCCGGCAGCGCGACGGCGTGGCGGTGGCGGTGGTGGAACTATTCCATCAGGGCTTCGCCTAAGCACCGTCGGAATCTATTTGGTGGAGGAACTAGGGAATAGAGAACTAGCACGTGGACTTGTGTCTTTGGGGGCTCTATTCCTCTAGTATATATAGGAGGGAGGGGGAGGAGGCAGCCGCCCTAGGGCTTCCCCTAGGGGTCGGCCGAACCAGGAGGAGGTGGAGGAGTCCACCTCCAATCCTACTCCAAGTAGGATTCCAATCCTACTTGGAAAACCTTCCCCCCTCTTGGCCTTTTTCCTTTTCCCGCCTCCTAGCCGCATGGGCCCTTAGGGGCTGGCTTGCCCAGCACACTAAGGGCTGGTGCGCCACCCCTAAGGCCTATGTGGCCTTCCGGCGTGGGTGGCCCCTCCCGATGGACCCCCGGAACCCTCCCGGCACTCCCGGTACACTACCGGAAATACCCGAAACTTTTCCGGTGACCAAAAAGGGACTTCCTATGTATCAATCTTTACCTCCGGACCATTCCGGAGCTCCTCGTGACGTCCGGGATCTCATCCGGGACTCCGAACAACCTTCGGTCACCACCATATATAACTCAATACTACCAAAACGTCACCGAACATTAAGTGTGCAGACCCTGCGGGTTCGAGAACTATGTAGACATGACCGAGACACCTCTACGGTCAATTACCAATAGCGGGACCTGGATGCCCATATTGGTTCCTACATATTCTACGAAGATCTTTATCGGTTGAACCTCTATGTCAAGGATTCAGTTAATCCTGTATGATGTTCCCTTTGTTCTTCGGTATGTTACTTGCCCGAGATTCGATTGTCGGTATCTGTATACCTAGTTCAATATCGTTACCGGCAAGTCTCTTTAGTCATTCCGTAATACAAGATTCCGTGGCTAACACTTTAGTCACATTGCTTGCAAGGCTTATTGTGATGTTGTATTACCGAGTGGGCCCTGAGATACCTCTCCGTCATACGGAGTAACCAATCCCAGTCTCGATCCATGCCAGCTCAACAGACACCTTCGGAGACACCTGTAGAGCATCTTTATAGTTACCGAGTTACATTGTGACGTTTGATACACACAAGGTATTCCTCTGGTGTCAGTGAGTTGCATGATCTCATGGTCATAGAAACAGATACTTGACATGCAGAAAACAATAGCAATAAACTGACACGATCATATGCTACGTTCATAGTTTGGGTCTTGTCCATCACATCATTCTCCCAATGATGTGATCCCGTTATCAAATGACATCTCATGTCTATGGCTAGGAAACCTTGACCATCTTTGATCAACAAGCTAGTCTACTAGAGGCATACTAGGGACACAGTGTTGTCTATGTATCCACACATGCAATTGAGTTTCCAATCAATACAATTATAGCATGGATAATAAATGATTATCATGAACAAGAAAATATAATAATAATCACTTTATTATTGCCTCTAGGGCATATTTCCAATAGTCTCCCACTTGCACTAGAGTCAATAATCTAGCTCACATCACTATGTGATTTACATTGTAATGAATCTAACACCCATACAGTTCTGGTGTTGATCATCTTTAGCCCTTGGAAGAGGTTTAGTCATCGGATCTGCGACATTCAGATCCGTGTGTACTTTGCAAATATTTATGTCCTCCTCCTTGATGTAATCGCGGATGGAATTGAAACGTCATTTTATGTGTCTGGTCCTCTTGTGAAACCTTGGTTCCTTGGCCAGAGCAATGGCACCAGTGTTGTCACAGAACAGAGTCATTGGGTTTAGTGCACTGGGCACTACTCCAAGATCTGTCATGAACTCCTTCATCCAGACACCTTCCTTCGCCGCCTCCGAGGCAGCGATGTACTCCGCTTCGCATGTAGAATCAGCTACCACGCTCTGCTTGGAACTGCACCAGCTTACCGCACACCCATTAAGAATAAATACGTATCCAGTTTGAGACTTAGAGTCATCCGGATCAGTGTCAAAGCTTGCATCGACGTAACCCTTTACGACGAGCTCTTGATCACCTCCATAAACGAGAAACATGTCCTTAGTCCTTTTCAGGTACTTAAGGATATTCTTGACCACCATCCAATGTTCCATTCTGGATCACTTTGAAACCTTCTGGCCATACTTATGGCAAGGCTGACATCGGGTCTTGTGCACAACATTGCATACATGATAGAGCCTATGGCTGAAGCATAGGGGATGACACGCATCTTTTCTCTATCTTCTGCAGTCACTGGGTATTGAGTCTTACTCAACTTCACACCTTGCAATACAGGCAAGAACCCCTTCTTGGACTGATCCATTTTGAACTTCTTCAAAACTTTGTCAAGGTCCTATTAAGCGTCTCGATCTATCTCTATAGATCTTGATGCCTAATATGAAAGCAGCTTCTCCTAGGTCCTTCATTGAAAAACTCTTGTTCAAATATTCCTTCACGCTTTCCAACATTTCTATATTGTTTCCAATCGGCAATATGTCATCCACATATAATATTAGAAACGCTATAGAGCTCCCACTCACTTTCTTGTAAATACAAGCTTCTCCGTAAACTTGTATAAACCCGAACGCTTTGATAATCTCATCAAAGTGAAGATTCCAACTCCGAGATGCTTGCACCAGTCCATAAATGGATCGCTGGAGTTTGCAAACTTTGTCAGCATTCTCTGGATCGACAAAACCTTCTGGTTGCATCATATACAACTCTTCCTTAAGGAAACCATTAAGGAACGCTGTTTTGACATCCATCTGCCAAATTTCATAATAAAAAAAGGAAGCTATTGCTAACATGATTCTGACGGACTTAAGCATCGCTACGGGTGAGAAGGTCTCATCGTAGTCAACTCCTTGAACTTGTGAAAAACCCTTTGCCAAAAGTCGAGCTTTATAGACGGTGACATTACCGTCCGCGTCCGTGTTCCTCTTAAAGATCCATTTGTTCTGAATGGCCTTTTGCCCTTCAGGTAATACTTCCAAAGCCCATACTTTGTTTTCATACATGGATCCCATCTCGGATTTCATGGCCTCTAACCATTTCTCGGAATCCGGGCCCATCATCGCTTCTCCATAGCTCGTAGGTTCATCGTTGTCCAACAACATGACCTCTAAGACAGGGTTGTCGTACCACTCAGGAGTAGTACGCGTCCTTGTCGACCTACGAGGTTCGATAGCAACTTGATCCGAAGCTTCATGATCATCATCATTAACTTCCTCTTCAACCAATGTAGGCTCTATAGAAACATCTTTCTACGCTGCGCTACTCTCTGGTTGAAGTAAAGGTTCAACAACCTCATCAAGTTCTATTTTCCTCCCACTCAATTCTTTCGAGAGAAACTCTTTCTCAAGAAATGTTCCGTTTTTAGCGACAAACACTTTGCCTTCAGATCTGAGATAGAAGGTATACCCAACTGTCTCTTTTGGGTATCCTATGAAGACGCATTTCTCCGCTTTGGGTTCCAGCTTTTCAGGCTGAAGCTTTTTGACATAAGCATCACATCCCCAAACTTTAAGAAACGACAACTTTGGCTTCTTGCCAAATCACAGTTCATATGGCGTCGTCTCAACGGATTTTGATGGTGCCCTATTTAAAGTGAATGCAGTCGTCTCTAATGCATAACCCCAAAACGATAGTGGCAAATCGGCAAGAGACATCATAGAACGCACCATATCTAATAAGGTTTGATTACGACGTTCGGACACACCATTTCGCTGTGGTGTTCCAGGCGGTGTCAATTGTGAAACAATTCCACATTGTCTTAAGTGACTGCCAAACTCATAACTCAGATATTCTCCTCCTCTATCAGATCGTAGGAATTTAATCTTCTTCTTATGATGACTCTCAACTTCACTCTGAAATTGCTTGAACTTTTCAAACGTTTCAGACTTGTGTTTCATTAAGTAAATATACCCATATCTACTTAAGTCATCAGTGAAGGTGGGAAAATAACGATATCCACCACGCGCCTCAATGCTCATCGAACCGCATACATCAGTATGTATGATTTCCAACAAGTCACTTGCCCATTCCAGAGAACGGGGTCTTTAGTCATCTTGCCCATGAGGCATGGTTCACATGTGTCAAGTGATTCAAAATCAAGTGACTCCAAAAGTCCATCAGCATGGAGCTTCTTCATGCGTTTTACACCAATATGACCTAAGCGGCAGTGCCACAAGAAAGTGGTACTATCATTATCAACTCTACATCTTTTGGCATCAATGTTATGAACATGTGTATCATCACTATAGAGATTCAATAAGAATAAACCCCTCACATTGGGTGCATGACCATAAAAGATATTACTCATATAAATAGAACAACCATTATTCTCTGATTTAAATGAGTAACCGTCTCGCAATAATCAAGATCCAGATATAATGTTCATGCTTAACGCAGGCACTAAATAATAATTATTCAGGTTCATCACTAATCCCGATGGTAATTGAAGAGCGAGCGTGCCGACGGCGATCACATCAACCTTGGAACCATTTCCCACACGCATCGTCACTTCGTCCTTTGCCAGCCTCCGTCTATTCCGCAGTTCCTGTTTTGAGTTGCAAATGTGAGCAACCGAACCGGTATCAAATACCCAGGCACTGCAACGAGAGTTGGTAAGGTACACATCAATAACATGTATATCACATATACCTTTTTTGGTGTTGGCCGCCTTCTTGTCAGCCAGATACTTGGGGCAGTTCCGCTTCCAGTGACCAGTTCCCTTGCAATGAAAGCACTCAGTTTCTGGCTTGGGTCCAGCTTTGGGTTTCTTCACGGGAGGGGCAACTGTTTTGCCACTCTTCTTGGAGTTACGCTTCTTACCCTTGCCATTCTTCTTGAAACTAGTGGTTTTATTGACCATCAACACTTGATGCTCCTTCTGAATCTCAGACTCAGCGACTTTCAACATCGCAAACAGCTCGGCGACTGACTTGTTCATCCCGTGCATGTTATAGTTCAACACGAAGCTCTTGTAGCTAGGTGGCAGTGATTGAAGAACTTTGTCAGTGATCGCCTCTGGCGGAAGGGGCATCCCCAATTCAGCCAGACGGGTGGAATACCCAGACATTCTTAGTATGTGTTCACTGACAGACCCGTTCTCCTCCATCTTGCAAGCATAGAACTTATCGGAGGTCTCATACCTCTCGATCCGGGCATTCTTCTGAAAGATAAACTTCAACTCCTGGAACATATCATATGCTCCATGACGTTCAAAACGTCTTTGAAGTCCCAGTTCTAAGCCATACAACATTGCACACTGAACCATTGAGTAATCATCAGAACATGCCTGCCAGGCATTCGCAACGTCTGCAGACTCTACTGGAGCGGGTGGTTCACCAAGCGGTGCATCAAGGACATAAGCCTTTTGGGAAGCCGTAAGGATAATCCTTAGATTACGGGCCCAGTCCACAAAGTTACTTCCATCATCTTTCAACTTAGCTTTCTCTTGGAAAGCATTAAAATTCAGGGGTGCTACTGCGCGATCCATTGATCTACAACATAAATATTGTAAAGACAACTTAGACCATTGTTCAAGATAATGAGTTTAGATAATCATATTACTTAAAAAAGTCCCACTCAAATTGACATCCCTCCGGTCATTCGAGTGTCACATGATCCAAATTCACCAACTCAAGTCCGATCATCACGTGAGATGAGGTGGTTTCATTGGTGAACATCTTCATGTTGATCATATCTACTATATGACTCATGTTCGACCTTTCGGTCTCTTGTGTTCCGAGGTCATGTCTGTACATGCTGGGCTCGTCAAGTTTAACCCTAGTGTTCCGCACGTGCAACACTAGCTTGCACCCGTTGTATGCGAACGTAGAGTCTATCACACCCAATCATCACATGGTGTCTCGAAACGACGAACTTTCGCAACGGTGCACACTCGGGGAGAACACAATTTTATCTTGAAATTTCAGTGAGGGATCACCTTATAATGCTACCGTCATCCTAAGCAAAATAAGATGCATAAAAGGATTAACATCACATGCAAATCATAAGTGACATGCTATGGCCATGAACTTGTGCTTTTGATCTCCATCTCCAAAGCACCGGCATGATCTCCATCGTCACCGGCATGACACCATGATCTCCATCATCTTGATCTCCATCAACGTGTTGCCATGAGGTTGTTGCGCCAACTATTGCTTCTACGACTATTGCTAACTCATAGTGATAAAGTAAATCAAAACGGCGAAAATAAATTAAAGACAACCCTATGGCTCCTGCCGGTTGCCGTACTCATCGACATGCAAGTCGTGATATTCTATACAAAACATGATCATCTCATACATCACATATATCTCATCATGTAATTGGCCATATTACATCACAACATACCCTGCAAAAACAAGTTAGACGTCCTCTAATTGTTGTTGCATGTTTTACGTGGCTGCTATGGGTATCTAGCAAGAACGATTCTTACCTACGCAAAAACCACAACGGTGATACACAAATTGCTTTTCAACCTTCTCAAGGACTGCCTTTGTCGAATCCGATCCAACTAAAGTGGGAGAGACAGACACCCGCCAGTCATCTTTATGCAACAAAGTTACATGTCAGTTGATGGAACCGGTCTCTCGTAAGCGTACGAGTAATGTTGGTCCGGGCCGCTTCATCCCACAATACCGCTAAATCAAGAAAAGTCCAAGGGAGGAAGCAATCTAAGCATCAACACCCACAAAATCCTTTGTGTTCTACTCATGATTTCATCTACGCATAGACCTAGCTCATGATGCCACTGTTGGGGAACATTGCATAGGAAACAAAAAATTTCCTACGCACACGCAAGATCTATCCATGGTTATGAGAATCTACGAGAGGGAGAGTGGATCTACATACCCTTGTACATCGCTAAGCGGGAAGCGTTAAGAAACGCGGTTGATGTAGTCGAACGTCTTCGCGATCCAAATCGCTAGCCGTCCCGCGATCCAATCACGATCTAGCGCCGAACGGACGACACCTCCGCGTTCAGCACACGTACATCTCGATGACGATCTCCGCCTTCTTGATCCAGCAAGAGGGAGCGGAGAGGTAGATGAGTTCTCCTGCAGCGCGACGGCGCAGCGGCGGTGGTGGTGGAACTATTCCGGCAGGGCTTCGCCTAAGCACCGTCGGAATCTATTTGGTGGAGGAACTAGGGAATAGAGAACTAGCACGTGGACTTGTGTCTTTGGGGGCTCTATTCCTCTAGTATATATAGGAGGGAGGGGGAGGAGGCAGCCGCCCTAGGGCTTCCCCTAGGGGTTGGCCGAACCAGGAGGAGGTGGAGGAGTCCACCTCCAATCCTACTCCAAGTAGGATTCCAATCCTACTTGGAAAACCTTCCCCCCTCTTGGGCTTTTTCCTTTTCCCACCTCCTAGCCGCATGGGACCTTAGGGGATGGCTTGCCCAGCCCACTAAGGGCTGGTGCGCCGCCCCTAAGGCCTATGTGGCCTTCCGGCGTGGGTGGCCCTCCCGATGGACCCCCGGAACCCTCCCGACAATCTCGGTACACTACCGGAAATACCCGAAACATTTCCGGTGACCAAAAAGGGACTTCCTATATATCAATCTTAACCTCTGGACCATTCCGGAGCTCCTCGTGACGTCCGGGATCTCATCCGGGACTCCGAACAACCTTCGGTCACCACCTTACATAACTCAATACTACCGAAACGTCACCGAACGTTAAGTGTGCAGACCCTGTGGGTTCGAGAACTATGTAGACATGACCGAGACACCTCTACGGTCAATAACCAATAGCGGGACCTGGATGCCCATATTGGTTCCTACATATTCTACGAAGATCTTTATCGGTTGAACCTCTATGTCAAGGATTCAGTTAATCCCGTAGGCTGTTCCCTTTGTTCTTCGGTATGTTACTTGCCCGAGATTCGATCGTCGGTATCTGTATACCTAGTTCAATCTCATTACCGGCAAGTCTCTTTACTCGTTCCGTAATACAAGATCCCGTGGCTAACACTTTAGTCACATTGCTTGCAAGGCTTATTGTGATGTTGTATTACCGAGTGGGCCCTGAGATACCTCTCCGTCATACGGAGTAACAAATCCCAGTCTCGATCCATGCAAGCTCAACAGACACCTTCGGAGACACCTATAGAGCAAATTTATAGTCACCCAGTTATGTTGTGACATTTGATACACACAAGGTATTCCTCTGGTGTCAGTGAGTTGCATGATCTCATGTTCATAGAAACAGATACTTGACATGCAGAAAACAATAGCAATAAACTGATACGATCATATGCTACGTTCATAGTTTGGGTTTTGTCCATCACATCATTCTCCCAATGATGTGATCCCGTTATCAAATGACATCTCATGTCTATGGCCAGGAAACCTTGACCATCTTGGATCAACAAGCTAGTCTACTAGAGGCATACTAGGGACACAGTGTTGTCTATGTATCCACACATGCAATTGAGTTTCCAATCTATACAATTATAGCATGGATAATAAACGATTATCATGAACAAGGAAATATAATAATAATCACTTTATTATTGCCTCTAGGGCATATTTCCAACAATATGCGCCCGCTGCCACCCTCCGCGCTGCGCCTCACGCCAACGCTGCGCATTGCCAGGTTCACGAACTGCCATTTCCCCGAGATTAACGCCAATCCTGCTCTTTTGCTACCTCGACTGAAGCACCTTGAGCTCTTCGCCGTTTACATCCCCAACGACGACATGGAGCGCCTGCTCCGCGGCTGTAATGCACTCGAGTACTTTCATCTTCAGGCTATCAATGGGTTGAGTAGCCTCCACATCACCTCCATGAGTCTCCGGACAATTTGTGTGTATTGCTGGTGCTGCAACAGGAGATCGCACAAGGCGAATCATGAAATGGTCATTGAGGACGTGTCTTTACTTGAGAGATTACTTGTTGTTGATCAACAAGGTCCAACAAGAATTAGGGTCATTCAAACGCCGAAATTGACAGTGTTTGGCTACTCGCCCGTCAACTTATCTGAACTTGTTTCTGGATCCATAACCATCCAGGTACAACAGTCACCCTCTTCTCATTTTTGAATTAAGTTTTTTTTCCTCTATTCAAGATGTATGTTCGTGTGTCATCTAGAAAATTATATCGACAAGCTCAACCCCGTATCTGCACACAGTGAAGGTCTTGGCAGTAGAATCTATCGGCCCCGACCTGGACCAAGTTGTCAGATTGCTGAGATGCTTTCCGTGCCTGGAGAAGCTATATATCGAGGTGATGCTCTTTCATGTTAAATTTTAACCACAAGGGAGTTCAATTTTTGAAACCTTGCAAATCAAAAGAGGTCCCTTGGGTGTCCAATCACTAATACATTCTCTTCTTTTGAAGATACGGTTAGGCCCGGTAGTGGATAATGTGATACAATATAACAATCCCATCGAATGCCTTGATCTCCATCTCTCAGATATTACTTTGAACTCCTACCGAGGGACCTTACCGGAGATTATATTCGCTAGGTTCTTTGTTGTGAGAGTAAGTGTGCTAAAGATAATGAGATTTTCCCTATATTTATCGCGCAAGAAAGAATGGTTTGCTGATCAGCTCCGGCGACTAGGAAAGAATGGAAAAGGCTCTGCAGAAGCTCAATTTCATTTTGTAACTTCAGTTGACAGACTATTCGGAAGTCCTTATGTCAACCCCATAAATGACATGTCAGTGGCGGATCCCTTTGCAGAAATATTGAAGTTGCCAAGCTAGTAGTAATATCAGTATGAACCTATCATATATGTTCATGTTCAGCTGATCAGCGCGGGCATCTACAGCTGCATGACAAAGTTTCTGCATAAGTTGAATTTCATTTCTATTATCGGTTTGAACCTTGTAATCTTTGAATTTGAGCCATGTAATGCTGGAATTTGAACCTTTGTACTATTTTTGTCATTTTTGATACAACCATGCAAATGACATCTTACGATTAATATCCGGACCTTAAGAAGCAGAACCATGACTGAGGGTATCCTGCGCGGCTCCAATGGAGCTCCGAGCGGCTGCCGCCGACGAGTGCCAGTTCACCATACATGCCGTAGTGGACACGCACAAAGTGGTCTGGTTCGACCTCGCGTCCCATCGCGTGCTCTGCTCTCGCGTCCCTTCGCGTGCTCTGCTCTCGCCCCCCCCCCCCCCCCGCGCGCTCTGCCAGCGGTTGGGGCCGGCCCACAATCACGTTCGGGGCTCCATATGCATGCGGTTGCCCCACACACGTCGCCCCATGCAATTACGTGCTTCCTCGACTGAATCACGTGCGTACTGTAAAAACTGCTATCCGGAAGTGCCGGTTTTACAGGACATCCGGCCCCCATTTATACACACGGCCATTAACCATAGTCTCTTCACGCTTTCGATCGCGCCCACAACACAATAAGCACACCCTCGACAACGCATACAGAGAGGATGTCCAGCGGCGCTCCAATGGAGTACGGCGAGCATCATGTGGAGACCCACATGAGGAAGACGGACCTCACGTTGGTGTACACTAATGACCCGGATTGGTGGAGGACTCCATCGGCACTATGGAGCGGTTGCTTGATGCGAATGACAAGTACAAAGTGGTCGGCTTCGACCTCGCCTACACCGGCGGTCGTGCCGGGCATGATCAGAAGGTTGTCGTCGGCCATCACGTCCTCCTCTACCACTACTGCCTGGCCACAGTGCCTTGCGAGCATTTCACTAGGTTTGTCAACAGCCCCAACTACAGGTTCGCTACGGTGGACACCACCAACGATCCAAAGGTGCTCAAGACTTCAGGCATCGCCTGCCAGAAGCTTGTCGACATCCGCGACCACTACAAGGTCTGGGACAGCAAGAAGAACATGGTATCCCATGTTGACCTGGCTGAGGCCATCATCGACCCCTACTATAGAGACATGAAGGCTGAGTGCGACAAGAACAAGCCTGTCTGGCATAGGGGCTGGGTGAAGAAACTGGATGAATATCACCTCCAGACCACGGCAAAGCAAGCGTACACTTGCTACGAGATGTTCAGGCGGATCGTTGACATGAGGAAGTGCCTCCTACCTGTAGACGACGCGGGATCGAGCCACAAGCAGAGCGGTGGCAGCAGGCATCACAGGAAGTAGATGATTTGATGATCGTTGCTCATACTCCCTCTACGCCGAAATATTTGTAGTTTTAGAGGGATAAGTTTATTATGCATGTAATAGTTTATTGAGGTGTGTGCGCCAATGTTATCTGTGTTGTCACTTATGTATTTCGATGCTTAATTAGGTTGTGGAAATCATGTTGTTATGTGTGTAATTGTTTATTGAGGTGTGCCAATGTTATGTGTGTAGTCACTTATGTATTTGGATGTTTAATTTGGTTCTCCAATAATGTTGTTCTAAACAGAAGGATAGATGTTTGTGGGCAGATTGAGCAAATCACATCGCATGCGGAATAAACAACCATATCCGTCAATGATGATTTCATCAGTCCCTGACAGTTCTTTATCCGGAACCGTTTTCCCACAACACATCTGAATGGCATGTGTATGTTGTACATCACACACATCTTGATCTGAGCAACCGTTTGTGTTATTTTTACTTATCGCACATAGTTCATCCCAGTGGCCTGTATACTGTCTATCACACACATCTTGATCTGATCAACCGTTTGTGTTATTTTTCTTATCGCACACAATTCTTCCTAGTGGCATGTATGCTGTCTATCACACACATCTTGATCTATGTAACCATTTATGTTATCTTATCTCATCAAAAACAGTTCATCAGAGTGACCTGTGTGCCATCTATCGCACACGTAATGATCTGCACAATCGCTTGTGTTCTGCTGGATCAGCGCAAACAGTTTGTCAGGGTGACCTATATGCCGTACATCGCACACACTTGCATTTTTCTAACTGTTTGCGTTATATTGTACAATCGCAAACAATTTATCTGGGTGAACTGTTTGCCATAGATCGCACACGCAACTTTTTTTGGGATCGTATTTGATGGGCCCGTCATCGCACATAGTTCGCGTCATTAGCGACAGAGCTATAACTATACCGTTTGTGATTTGGTCATCGCACACAGTTTCGTAGAACGGTCTCTGATTGTTGTGTCGTCTTTGGACCATTCTGTAGTAGTGTTTATTGGTATTTTAATTCTGGAAAATATAAATGATGTCTAATAAATACGAAACTTTGCATGGTGTCAAGATATGGCCTCAGTATAGTGTAGTTAAAATTTGAGAAGATTTTCACAATCTTTTTTTATGTGTGTACTGAACTCTTATTGGTGAAGAGGTTGAAGCCTTAGATCGATGACATAACATGAATACATCCATCCACACTCCACACCCAAGAAAAATATCTAGCTTTATCTCATCCTTATCTCTTCACCATGTACTCTATCACATCCACACATATATCTAGCTAGCATCAATCCAACCTCCTGTAGAACCACAAACATGACAAACACTTCTTTCATGCCATGGCTGGTGGGGCAGACGATGCCTGCTCCATGCTTCAGCTGGGAGCAGGATGCGGCGGGGCGGGGAGTGTTGGGCACCGGGCGGTCGTGCGTGGATCGGGTGCCCTGGACGCCATGAGGCTCGTTGTCGAGCATAAATGCGAGCATGAGCACAAAGCGACCGTCTAGCTCCAGGAGCTCTATCCGGCGACACAACTACTTCAACAAGTTTAGCATCCCGGGAGGCAGCGTCATGGAGGCCTAGTTTGTGGCCATGTAAGCTAGCTTCCCATGCTTCTCTTTCTAAGAAATGATCTACCAGGCTCACTGCTAGCTTACTTACCGGATAGTACTAATCTAATCTTGTTTTTGTATGTCAAAGTGTGATGTATATAGCCATCTAATCTATTCTTAATTCTCCCCATGCATCGAGATCTTTCTCTTCCAGTACTTTTTGAGAAAAAAATTATGTAACTAGTGTAAGAACTAATTTCAAGTAGGATAATTTAGTATGTAAGATAAAAAATCATAACAAATACATTTTTTCAAAAAATCATTTTTTTGCATGGTAGATAATTTAGTGCGTGAGGTGCTCTCCAAATTTCAGATCATTTAGACATATGAGTAGCTCTCAGAAAAAAGACAAATTGAGTTAGAACAATACATGAACAGTAAACTTCTTTACAAACCCCAAATTTGTCTTTTTTGCCGAGGGCTACTCATATGTCCAAATGATGTAAAATTTGGAGCGCACCCCTCATATCAAATTTTCTACCACGCAAAAAATTGGATTTTTTTTGAATTTTTCTAGTATTTGTTTCGATTTTTTCTTCGTCACAGGCGCAGATGAGTCTGGACACCGAATCGCTACTCTCTGTAGTCATGTACTTCTTTTGACCTTGTCACCCTTTTCTTTTGGTTTTTCAGGATGAGATACAACAAGAAATCTTAAAAGGTTTGGCAGTTGATGTAACCGATGAACAAGGAGTGATGAAGTTTTACGACGTAATTAGATGTGATTGCTAGTTGTATGTGTCGACTGTTGTGTTGTGTGAGATAGTACGTTTGCACTTGTGTATGTTGTATGACAAAGCTTGAAACATGTCGATGTTAGCTACCTGTGGAAAACAAACCATATAATGGATTTTGAATGTGCATGTTTTGTCTTATGTTTGTTTGTGAAATGATGATCATAGTAAATTTATTACTGTCTAACTGATTTTAGGATTAATTAACGTGTCGTTAAGATCACACATTGCACACAGTTTGTGTAGTACAAATGTGAGCAATGAGCCCCCACATTGCACACAATTTTTTGGATCCAATTATGTGTGATGGCATTTACATCACAAACAATTTTTTTATTTTTAGTCGCGTGCAATGACTCGCGCATTACACATAATTTTCGTGAAATAACCATGTGTGATGCTAATCCGAATTGCACACAGTTTTTGTGTTGAATTGTGTGGAATGTACCCCCCAATCACAAACAGTTTTGGTAGCGTGTGTGATGGACCCCCCTATCGCACACATAGGCAAGGTGACGGTTTGAAATTGCGTCACTGAAAGGGGTAAAAACTATTTTCTTAGGACCATCCTGTAGTAGTGGTATAAGGCCCTAGACAATGCAATTGCTAAGTTATTTGGGTTAAAATTTTGTTGACCGAGCTAGGTGTTCATCATCCAAAGGCAGCATCACTTTGGTGTGATAATCTTGGTGCTACATATTTGTCTGCTAACCCCATTTTCCATGCCAGCACAAAACATATTGAAATAGGAAATCAGTTTGTTCGAGAGAGGGTAGCTGACAAACTGCTTAATATCAGATTCATACCTACTGGTGATCAAGTTGTAGATGGATTCACTAAGCCACTTACTCTACGTCAACTAGAGTCTTTTATACACAATCTCAACTTGGATAGTTGTGACTAAGGGGGAGTATTAAACATGATGTAACATACGGTGTGTATATAAACCGTATAGTTAGGATTAGTTGTAATTTTATTGGACTGTTAGGATGTGATCCTTGGAGATCAATCTACACCGATCGTATCCATGTATATCTCTCACGTAAACATGTGGCTTCGGCCCTCTTATAAACATGTAGCACGTCCATCTAGAGGCACGTGCTTAACCCATCACAAAGCATCTCTTCCCATGGCAAGAAAAATCGATCTAATTGGCCTAAATAAACCAAAGATTCGAAGAAGAAATACGAGGCTATAAATAATCATGCATATAAGAGATCAAAGAAGACTCAAATAATATTCGTGGATAGAAACTGATCATGAACTCAAAATTCATCGGATCCCAATAAACACACCGCAAAAATTCATTACATCAAATAGATCTCCAAGAGACCATTGTATTGAGAATCAAAAGAGAGAGAGGAAGCCATCTAGCTACCGCCTACGGACTCGTAGGTCTATGGTGGACTACTCACGCATCATCGGAGAGGCACCAATGAGGATGATGACCCCCTCCATGATGGTGTTAGAGTGGATCTCGCGGTTCTGGAACTTGCGGCAGCTGGAAGTATTTTTTGTTGACTCCTTTAGGGTTTCTAGAATATTTGGGTATTTATAGAGCTTAGAGACGGTGGAGAAGGATCCCGAGGCGGCCACAACCCACAAGGGCATGCCCTGGTGTCTTGTGGGCGGCCTGGGCTCCCTCATGGTTACTTCTTTGGCCCACTGGCCTCCTTCTGGTCCAAAAAAAATCTCCAAAAAGTTTTGTCGCGATTGGACTCCCTTTGGTACTGATATTCTGCGAAGTAAAAAACAAGCAAAAAACAACAACTGGCACCTGGCACTATGTCAATAGGTTAGTCCCAAAAAATGATATAAAGTTGCTATAAAATGATTGTAAAACATCCAAGAATGATAATATAACAGCATGGAACAAGCAAAAATTATAGATACGTTGGAGACGTATCGATGTGCACGTCCGGCCGCGTGGAGCTCCATTCCCATGACACGGATACACTACTCTACGACCGGCCGCGGCGGATCCGTTTGTGTTCCCCGTGTCCGACAACCCACTCATGGGACTGCTGGGAACCCTGGAGGTATATTTCTCCCCCGTATGTTCCATATGTCCGTCTGCGCCGCTCATCGGAGTGGCAAAGGGGGTGCTTCAGCCGAAGGGGAAGGGGGGCGTCCACTTCTGTAAAGCAAATATCAAGGTTGGTTTTTGGGGTGGGGGACGATGATGGCCCGCGAGAGAGGGCAAGACACGGGCTATGTTGGCCGACGATACGTCGGCGGTGGCCTTCCCGGGACCCAAGCGACGGCGGCCTCCCATGTTCTATGTTTCCTTGACGTTGGCAGTGGCCGCGGACGTGTTGGCCGTCGCCACGTTGATCTCCAAGCCGTCTTCTTTTTCTGCCGGTAGGGTGCGGTTCCACGAACGTTGACACCGGATGGCTCGGCGTCTGGCCTCGTCCATGGCATCCATGATGTCTGTTCCACCGTGCTGGCCTGGAGCAACTCACCACTTCTCCGCGAGCCGGCTTGGAGCAGCCAGTTGCTGAACTAAGCATCGACTTGGAGCGATCACTTGCTCCGTGGTGCTCGGCGAGGGAGGTGGAGCAGCATGTTGCTTGGCTCATATCCGGCAGGCTACTCACCGACTTTTATACGAGACAACTGCTCTTCCTGCTCGTCGGATGCCATGGAAAGGGTGTAGAAAAAGTTGGAAGGAGGAGATGGGAAGCAGAGGAGTGCTGTGATTCTTGCCCGGCGTCTGGCCTCCTTTAAATAGCGGGCAGGCGCGAGGAGCTTGCGAGGTATTGTGTTTATTGCCGGTAGGCTCACGAACAGATGTGTGGCCGGAGTAGGTTTCTCAGCACACGCACGGGTTTCATGGAGGCGTTTGAATGCGGCAAGGATGCATGTTCAACAAGATGTACGGACCTAGAAAAGGAGGAAGCGCATGACACAACCACCCTCATCATCGAGTAGGAGGAGAGAGATTGCCATGATGTGCAGGAGGCCATGCAGGAGCATCCCACCCTCCTCAATGAGTGGTCGGACCTGGATCCCAAAATACACACCATTATTTGGGATATCGAGCATGGCTACATGCAGATCCTATATGGGTGGAAGAGGCCTCGCACACACAGTTCATATTGGTCACCACATGCTTCCCATCACCTCATAGTTAAGGAGGCATGTGATGAGCACTACACTACCTACACCTAGGTTGTGCGTCCCGGCCAAATCTTCAAGGAGATCACCATCGGCCACGCATTTGGGGCGCAGAGGGACCGTGCTATCTGGTTCCACTACGACGAGGCACATGTGGATATGGCGACAGAGATGGTGTGCGTCAGATGGTGTAAATTCGGCATGGAGATGGCGACATTCACCTAGACGTATCGCGCCATATTGGGTACCCCCCAGCGATAAAGTCGTCCCAACCGCGAGGACCACGAGTAGGAGTGGGACGAAGATGAGATCAATTGCACCTCATACCGCCACACCAAGAGGACAAGTAGGATTGTCACATATTCATGTGCCTCATGCATATATAGCATCCACCATCGAGGTGGCGGAGCATAATCATGTCATGGTCGCTAAAAAGAAAATAAAATAAACATATGATATGAAAATGTTGCTAAATCAACTTCTCTTAACTTAGTGTTTCAATCCTCGAATTGAATGTGTGACTATTAAGTAAATGCAACGAAAAAAAGAAAAAGAAGAAGAAGAAGAAGAAAATACATGGAGGTAGCCAATATGACAACTCTGACTTTGCGCATGGACTCAGACAACCTCCATACTATTATGGAGCGTGCTTCATTTGTTTGTATGGTGGCTTTCAATACAATGATTCTATTGGAACTTGTCGTGGTTTTGTCACGGCAGATGTCCTAGTGTGAGGACTTAGACGTGAGGCCATCGCAACTAGGTGGTTAGCTTGTCGGGGTTGATCGGAATTGAAAGACACGGTTTACCCAGGTTTGGCCCCTCACGATCGAGGTAATAGCCTACTCCTGCTTTTCTGTTTATTGCTGTGTGATTAATACAAGGGAGCGGATTCACTTAACCTAGCTATTGATCGATTGTAACTTAAGTCTATTGGCCTCACGGACTCGCCTTTATATACAGGTCGAGACCATAGGCTTACAAGAGTCCAAGTCGTGCTACGACTTGTGACTAAGTACGTCTCTAAAACGCCTTGCCTTCTAAGCAAGGAAACTCTAGGCGACTTTCCACCTCTTGGGCCTTGAGTCGCCGTCTTCGAATACTGGGCCGCAAACCGGCTTACTTGGTAAGCCGCCTTGCCAGTCTTGCTCTTCAGCATTGCAGTCCGCCTTGTTTCTTGCTGACGAGCCGCCATGAAGATGACCCGGGCCAATAGGGCAGGTTATATTGTGGGTTTATATCGTGGGGTTATATGCCCAACATTAGCCCCCAGATTGATTTGAATTCATTCATGTCAATCTCCACCACCTTTACTTGGCGGCTTATCTTCCGATCATATCTGCATCTTCTCCGGGTCATGAAATGCCGGCTTACGACGCTCCAGACTTGTAATTTTCTTGTTCTACCCATCAATGACATCATTCCTCGGAAACCCAGGAAATCAATGATGCCATCACAAAGGATCTTTGTATATATCCATTCGGCCCGAAAATCGAGGCGCCTCTGGCTCCGAAATTTACTGTGCCCCCTCGATCTTCGCGCCTGCCTATTACCCTTCGTCCCTTCGCCTTATAAATACTCGCGAGGGCCCCTCTTATTCACTTTTTACCTTGCCACCTCGCTTCTTCTTCCTCCTCGAGCTCGAGTCTCTGCTGCGCCACCACCGCTGCTCGTTCATCGCCGACCGACCTTCTCTAGGACAGCGGCGTCATCCCAACTTCACTAGAGCTTGGCCAAACATCTCCGCCGCCCCCTGCAACTATTAGGTAAACCATTTCCTTCTCCTAGATCTGTATCAAATCACTTCAGTTCGTCGGAGCTTCTGGAGTTCATTGCACCCTCCTCACCATTGCTAGTTCATTTGTAGTTTTAATGAACCTTCTCGTGGAAACAGAGCGGCGTGAGTGACTGATACTCGATCTGCGTTGGGTTTTCCATGAAGAGGAACGGGTAATCACAGCACAAAGTGGGTAAGTATTTCCCTCAGTTATGAAACCAAGGTTTATCGAACCAATACGAATACCAATCCTCAACCGTCTTCAGCGGCTGCACACAAAAGAACAAACAACTTGCACCCAACGCCGGCAAGAGGGTTGTCAATCCCCTTGATCTCGTTATTTGCAAGCAAGTGAGTTGTGTAGATAATTGTAGATAATATTAAAGTGCAAAATAAAATAAAAGGTAACAAAAAACAGCAAGGTAATGACAGTGTTTGTGAATTTATAAGTGAATAGACCCGGGGGCCGTAGAGTTCTCTAGTGGCATCTCTCATAAGCAAAGCATATGGTGGGTAAACAAATTACTGTTGGGCAATTGATAGAAAAGCGAATAATTATGCGATGTTCACGGCAATGATCATGTGTATATAGACATCACATCCATAAGAAAATAGGCCGACTCCTACCTGCACCTACTAATATTACTCCACTTCAAGAGCGCTTCTATGCTTGCCTATCTACGTATTAAGTTCATGACAAATAGAGTAATGCTTGGAGAACGATGACATGATGTAGACAAAGTAAACTCAACTAATATGAATAAACCCCATCATTTTATCCTTAGTAGCAACAACACAAAGACGCAACTTGTCCCCTTTTGTCACTGGGATATAGAAACTCGTCAGGTTAAACCTACTACAACGCACCACTCCCACCGAAGAAATATCAATCTAGTTGGCCAAACAATCTCAATAGATCGGAGAGCATTACGAAGCTATGATGATCATGCAAATAAGAATCACAGTAATCAGGTTTGACTCAAATACTTTTCATGAATAATCTAAACATAAACTCACAATTCATCGGATCCCAACAAACACACCATACAAAGGGATTACATTGGATATATCAAGGCAAAGATGCGAGAACATTGTATTGAAGATCAAGAAAGAGAGAGAGATTGACATCTAGGTACTACCTACGGACCCGTAGGCCTGCGGTGAACTACTCACACATTATGGTGAGGGCAGCAAGGTTGATGAAGAGGCCCTCCGTGATCGATCTCCCCTCCGGCAGGGTGCCGGAACAGAGGTGTAGATGGCTTCCCGTCGGAACAGAGACTTGCGGCGGCGGAAAAAGTGTTTCGGGAGCGGTTCTGGTGTGTTTAGGGTAGATGTGAATTTATAGGACAGAGAACGATGTCGGGGGAAGCTCCAGGGGGGCCCCACATATCTGCCCCCCCAGGGGCGCGGCTGGATATGTGGTGGCCCCCTGGTGCATCTCCTGGCCCTCCTCCAAAGCTTCTAGGTCTTGTATTGGTCCAAAAAAATCTCCAAAAAGTTTGGTGGTAATTGGACTCCGTTTGGTATTGTAACTCTGAAAAGGCAAAAACACGCAGAAAACAGGAACTGGCACTAGGCACTGAGTCAATTGGTTAGTGCTAAAAAATATTATAAATTGGCAAATAAATACCCAAAAATATCCTAAAATGATAATATGTGAGCATGGAACAATAAAAAATTATAGATACGTTGGAGACGTATCAACATCCCCAAGCTTAATTCCTGCTCGTCATTGAGTAGGTAAATGATAAAAACAATTTTTTTTACATGCTACCCATTATGTAATCTTTGGTATGTATGCTCATTGAGAAATGATGAATTAAAAAACAGCAACATAGTAATATTTATAAGTATAAGAAACAAAATCAATAATTTTTCAAAGTATACGATCCTAAACGAATGTTTTACCCCTATTCATCTTATTATATTAGCAAGGCATGACTCCTTCTTTACCACATAGATACAAATGTTAAGCACCACGGTGTCCAAGTCAAGTAATTGGATCGTACTTTTTCAATATGCATTAACTTTTTATTCTTCACGCAATACACGAAAGTGAACCATTGGACATAGCATATAGGTGCAATCGAATATGGTGGTAGGTATCAAAGGGGTAAAAAGTGGAGAAGATAGTCTCGCATCAACTAGGCGTACCAACGAGCTATGGAGATGCTAATCGATAGATATCAATGCGAGGAGTAGGGATTGCCATGCAAATGATGCACTAGCGCTGTAAATTTATGAAAGCTCAACTGAAGCTAAGTGGGGTGTGCATCAAACTTGCTTGCTCATGAAGACCTCGGGCATTTGAGGAAGACCGTCATAGGAAGATACAAGCCAAGTTTATTATATGAAGAGGTAATTCCCACTAGCATATGGAAGTGTCAACATAGGGGACTCTCTATATGAAGAACATGGTGCCACTCTGAGGCACAAGTGTGGTAAAGGATAGTAGCAAAGTCCCTTCTCACTTTTCTCTCATTTTTTTATATATGGTGGGCTTTTCTCCTTTTTTCCTTTTTGCCTCCTCCATTTTCTCCTTTTTTATATGGTGGGCTCATTTGGCCTCCCCCATTTTTATTTCATTTTTCGTCCGCAGTCTCATCCCGACTTGTGGGGGAATCATAGTATCCATCATCCTTTCCTCACTTGGACAATGCTCTAATAATGATGATCATCACACTTTTATTTACTTACAACTCAACCTGAAGAACTGATAGGAAGATATGACTCTGTATGAATGCCTGTGGCAGTGTACCACGATGTGCAATGATCTAGCGTGACATGTATCAAAAATATTAAGAACGGTGGCTTGGCCACAAATACTATGTCAGCTCTATACGATCATGCAAAGCATTATGATGATGAACGAACTAGTCATATGAAGTGACGATGGAATTTCCATGGCAATTTATCTCGGAATGGCTATGTAAATGCCATAATAGGTAGGTAGGGTGGCTGTTTTGAGGAAGATATAATGAGGCTTATGTGCAACAGAGCATATCATGTCACGGGGTTTGGATGCACTGGGGAATATTTGCACCGATCCTCGAGGTGAGAATGGGCTATGCACGGTACCGAAGAGGCTAGCAAATATGAGAAGGTGAAGATGCGTATGTCCATGGTGTCACATTAGTCATAAAGAACTCACATACTCATTGCAAATTTTCATTAGTTTTATCACAAATCAAAGTACTCCTCGCATGCCCCGAGGGAGGAGGTTGGTAGGGGTTAACCATTGCGCGCCCCCGACTCAAAACAACACTAGGATTTCAACGAAGAATATAAATGCTCACACATCATCACCATGCCTCTTTAATTTCAGATGAATAACAAGTTAACACCTCTTAATCTCGACACTTCTTCGAATCAACAATTTTGGACTCACACCTTTTTCATATTACCACATCAATGTCATTAACCCACAACTTCTCTATATGCGCTACATTATGGTTTTGATTATCATTCATTGAATACCTAATATTCTTGGACTAGTCTTATGACCCATGCAAATTACCATCACTATTACTCAGCTCTCAAACAAATATAAGTGAAGAACGAGAGCATAATATTTCTATAAAATCTACACGCCACCGTGCTCAAAAAGATTTAAGTGAAGTACTAGAGCAATTGTCTAGCTCAAAAGATATTAGTGAAGCACATAGAGAATTCTAGGAAATTATCATGAAGGTGTGTATCTCTCAAATAGGTGGGCCCAGCAAATGATGATTGTGACAAACTGAAAGTAAAAGCAAACAAACGCAAACAACGCTCCAAGCAAAACACATATCATGTGATGAATAAAAATATAGCTCCAAGTGACATACCGATGGATTGAGACGAAAGAGGGGATGCCTTCTGGGGCATCCCCAAGCTTAGATGCTTGAGTCTCCTTAGAATTATACTTGTGGTGCCTTGTGCATCCCCAAGCTTGGGCTCTTTCTACTCCTTATTCCATAGTCCATCGTGATCACACCCAAAACTTGAAAACTTCAATCACACAAAACTCAACAAAAGTTCGTGAGATCCGTTAGTATAAGAAACATATTGCATACTTGAGGTACTGTGATAAATTGATTCAAATTCATTTTCGCATAATAGGTACTGTATTCTAACTTTCCCATGGCTTACACCCCCCTGATATAGTCCATGGCATAATCAAAACAAGCAAACTATGCAAGCAAAACAGAATCTGTTTAAAACAGAACAGTCTGTAGCAATCTGTAAAGAGCCCATAGTTATGTAACTCTAAAAATTCTGAAAAATTATGACAACGTAAAGAATTTGTATAGAAATACTGTGTTAAAATTTCAGATCATTATCACGCTCCAGTAAAAATGAAAATTCCTGCACTGGAGTCAAAGTTTCTGTTTCAGATTTAGCACAAAGGCTTTACTTGGCACAAACACTAATTAAAACATAAAAACGCAATCATTACAGAGGCAAAAATCATGTTATCACAAAAAAACAGAAAGTAAAAAACAAAAATAAAGATACATATTGGGTTGCCTCCCAACAAGCGCTATTGTTTTATGCCCCTAGCTAGGCATAATGCATAGTTTCAATGTTGTCATTTTTGACACTCAACCCGTAGGTAGCTCTCATGCTTGATTCATAAGGTGGTTTAATTCTCTTCCTAGGGAAGTTTTCCATCCCTTTCTTTAATGGGAATTGGAATCTTATGTTTCCTTCTTTCATATCAATAATTGCACCTATAATTCGTAAAAATGGCCTTCCAACACTAGTAGAAAACGGGCCTTTAGTCCCGGTTCGTAAGGGCCTTTAGTCCCGGTTCTGCAACTGACACTAAAGGGTGGGGACTAAAGCCCCCCCCCTTTCAACACAGACCAGGACTAAAGGCCCTCCACGTGGCTGCGCTCGAGTGCTGGGGCTGGAGGACCTTTAGTCCCGGTTGGTGTTACCAACCGGGACTAAAGGTGGAGCCTTTAGTCCCGGTTGGTAACAACAACCTGGACTAAAGGAATTTTTTTGAATTTTTTTTTAAATTTTTTTTTTAATTTTTTTATTTGTTTTTAAGTTTTTTTTTCTGATTTTCAAATCTTTGAATTATTTGACAATTTAATCTCTAATCACCCTTCCTCACTGCTCCAGCGTGTGGAACACTCATTCCAAATCGTCTAACTTCCCGGTCGGTCATCCATCCTCTCACTGCTCCAGCCCCAGCACGCTTAACTTTCAGGTTATATTGCCCCTAGTTTCCAAGTCTGCACTTATTGTTTTCCTGACAATAGTAAGCTATCAATCCTATTAACCCTTAGGTCTTGATATCACATGATTTAATTTTTTGAATTCCAAACAATTATTAAAATAAACAAAATAAGTAATAATAATATTGAATTTCAATGAAAATAATATAAGTAATAATATTATTTTATTCATTTTTTGCCATTTATTCATTTAATATGGCATAATTAATATCTTTAAATCTGTAAATTGAAATTCAACAAATAATATATCCATTATTATCAGAAAAATGTGAGGAATACAAATATGACATCATTTATTTTTTTAATTTTTTTTAAAATTGGAAAAAACTTAAATTTGATGATAACTTTTTTCCTTTCAGAATTTGAGGATTCTAAAAATTGCAAAACATGTCGAAATTTACGTTTTTTAATTTTCCTAACTAGTAGATGTAGTAACATAACTACACCTCGAAGGATTTTAATTTTTGAAGTTTTTATCATTTTCTTTTGTTTTTTTTCAAAACTGAAATGGCGATACGGGGGGGGGGGGGGGGTGTAGAGTTTGAAAAATTCAGAACCCCTTTAGTCCGGGTTGGTGTCCATCCAATCCTACCGTCGACTACATCTGCTAGCACTTTCCCAGCCAGAGTCACAACTAAGGTTAACCAAGCCAGAGTCAACCTTTTCTAACTTCATTTGCTATTTTTCATGCATTTAATGATTTTTTTGAGCTAAATGACCCTGAAATTGAAAAGCACCACAAATGAATGGTGAAAAGGTTGAAACTTGGCATGGTATCATCATTTCACCCACATAGCATGTGCTAAAAAGTTGAGAGGGTTACAGCAAAAACTGGATGCACTTCGTGTACAAACTGGACCATGTCCTTCGAAGTATCAAGGTTTCGGACGAAAACTCATCTGTTACAAAGGCATTTCATTTTTTTAAACTTATTTCAACTCCAGACTTTTTGTGCATTCAATATGCACCATACTACAACATGTTAAAATCTACAGAAAGAACTAACTAAAAATAATAGAAAACAACAATTAAATGACTAAAACAACTATATAAGCAAAACAGTACTGTTTTAATTAAAATCCTAATTTAAATTATTCTAAAAATAACCAAATAAATCTTATTGTGACAATAATCTAACATGTTACTAGGAGCAAAAAGAATTAAATTAAAAACTATTTTTAAACTCAAGTTATTCACAATCTAGGGTTTGAAGCAAATTTGAACAAATTCATATTTAAACCATTCAAATTTGAAAAATAATGGCACAAACAGAAACTAGAATTTTTTTTGAATCTAATGCAAAAAGAATCACTCAAAAACATCAAATATCCTAAAAGATATAAGCAATTTAAAACAGAAACTTTCGGAACCCCTTTAGTCCGGGTTGGTGTCTCCAACCGGGACTAAATGTCTAACCTTTAGTCCCGGTTGGAGACACCAACTGGGACTAAAGCCTCAACCCTTTAGTCCCGGTTGGTGTCTCCAACCGGGACTAAAGGTCTAATCTTTAGTCCCGGTTGGAGACACCAACCGGGACTTAATGTGACGCAACCTTTAGTCCCGGTTGGTATCTCCAACCGGGACTAAAGGTCCTGTTTGAGCCGGGACTAAAGGTGGCTGTGCCCATGCGGCCGCCCTAGCCATTGGAACCGGGACTAATGCTCACATTAGTACCAGCTCCAAACGCGGCCAGGACTAAATCTTCGAATGAAAGGTCCTTTTTCTACTAGTGCAAGTATTATGGGACAAGAAGGATTGCAATCAATATCAAGTACAATGAAATCTACAGGCACATAATTTTTGTTTGCAATAATAAGCACATCATTAACTCTACCTAAAGGTTTCTTTATGGTAGAATCCGCAAGATGCAAGTTTAGGGAACACTCTTCAATATTAGTGAGACCAAGCACATCACATAAAGTTTTGGGTATGGTTGAAACACTAGCACCAAGGTCACACAAAGCATTGCATTCATATTTATTTATCTTTATTTTGATAGTAGCTTCCCACTCATCATGCAATTTTCTATGAATATAAATTTCAAGATCAAGTTTCTCATCATAAGCTTTTATCATAACTTCTACGTACTATATGTTCGGTAAAAGCTTTGTTTTATTCATAAGCATTGGGTGAGCTAATAATGGATTGCAGCAAGGAAGTACATTCTACTAAAGAGCATTTATCATAATTAAAGTCCTTGTAATCCAAGATAGTGGGCACATCACTAGTTAAAGTTTTGACCTCTCCAAACCCACATTTTTCAGTTTTAGCATTAGAATCATCACCCTCCAAGCAAACGGGACACTCCTTTACTAAAGTTGACTCATCTCCAGTCCATTTATCATTTATATTCATAGATGTAAACAAAGATTCAATAGGACAAACACCAATCATTTTAAGATCTTCATCATGATTCCAGTAAAAACCGGGTGGTAGAGCTTTTTCTAAGAATTCTCGCTTAGCTCTGAACTTAGCGGTCCTCTCCTTACTTTCATTAATTGATAATTGGATAGATTTAATAGTCTCATTAAAATCATGCTTGGGTGGCAAAGACTTAATTTTAAGAGTTTCAACATCAAGAACAATTCTATCCATGTTTTTAGCCAAAGTATCAATCATATGCAACTTTCCTTCTACCGTAGTGTTGAAAACCTTTTGAGAATTAATAAATTCTTTAATTGTGTTCTCAAGATCAGAAGGTATCCTATTAGAATTTGTAGAAGCATTGCCATATGAATTACCATAAGAATTTCCATAGTTGTTAGAGGAATTACCGGGATACGATCTAGCATTGAAATTTCCTCTATAAGCATTGTTGTTGAAATTATTTCGCGAGATGAAGTTCACATCAATAGCATCATTATTTTGCTCAATCAAAGTAGACAAAGGCATATCATTGGGATCAACATTAGCATTTTATTAGCAACCATATTCATAAGAGCATCCACTTTTTCACTCAAAGTAGCGATTTCTTCAACAGAATTTACCTTCTTACCAGTTGGAGCTCTTTCGGTATGCCATTGAGAATAATTTATCATAATGTTCTCCAGAAGTTTTTTGGCCTCTCCTAAGGTCACATCCATGAAGGTACCACCTGCGGCAGAATCTAGAAGATTTCTAGACACAAAGTTTAGTCCATCATAGAAATTTTGGATAATCATCCACAAGTTTAAGCCATGAGTTGGACAATTTCTTATCATCAATTTCATTCTCTCCCAAGCTTGAGCAACATGTTCTTGATCTTGCTATTTAAAATTCATTATTTTATTTCTAAGGGAGATAATCTTAGCAGGAGGAAAAATACTTGGCAACAAAAGCATCTTTACACTTATCCCACGTTCCAATATTATTACGAGTTAAAGATGAAAACCAAGCTTTAGCTTTGTCTCTTAGTGAAAAAGGAAATAATTTTAATTTCACAATACCATTATCCATATCCTTTTTATTTTGCATATCACATAATTCAACAAAGGTATTAAGATGTGATGCGCGATCCTCATTAGGACTTCCCGAAAATCGATCTTTCATGACAAGATTGAGCAATGCAGCATTAATATCAAATGCCTCCGCACTAGTGGCGGGTGGTATAGGAGTACTAATAAAATCATTATTATTAGTATTCGAGAAATCACACAACTTAGTAGTATCTTGAGACATGGTGACCACACAAGCAAAACAACCAAGACAAGTAAACTAGCAAGTTAAGCAAACTAGTAACTAGCAAAGGTAAATATTTTTGTAATTTTGATTTTTGTGAGAAAAACTAAATATAACAGCATATAAAAAGAAGAACAAGTGAATGGAATTTTCTGTGAAGTTACTTGATAGTTGGTGATGGTATTCCCCGGTAACGGCGCCAGAAATCCTTCCTGATACTCGTGATCTGCGTTGGGTTTTCCGTGAAGAGGAATGGGTAATCGCAACACAAAGTGGGTAAGTATTTCCCTCAATTATGAAACCAAGGTTTATCAAACCAATAGAAATACCAATCATCAACCGTCTTCAGCGGCTGCACACAAAAGACCAAACAACTTGCACCCAAAGCCGGCAAGAGGGTTGTCAATCCCCTTGATCTCGTTATTTGCAAGCAAGTGAGTTGTGTAGATAATTGTAGATAATAGTAAATTGCAAAATAAAATAAAAGGTAATAAATAAGAGCAAGGTAATGACAGTGTTTGTGAATTTATAAGTGAATAGACCCATGGGCCGTAAAGTTCTCTAGTGGCATCTCTCATAAGCAAAGCATATGGTGGGTAAACAAATTACTGTTGGGCAATTGATAGAAAAGCGAATAATTATGCGATGTTCACGGCAATGATCATGTGTATATAGGCATCATGTCCATAAGCAAATAGGCCGACTCCTGCCTACACCTACTACTATTACTCCACTTCAAGAGCGCTTCTATGCTTGCCTCTCTACATATTAAATTCATGACAAACGGAGTAATGCTTGGAGAACGATGACATGATGTAGTCAAAGTAAACTCAACTAATATGAATAAACCCCATCGTTTTATCCTTAGTAGCAACATAACAAAGACGCAACTTGTCCCCTTCTGTCACTGGGATATAGAAACTCGTCAGGTTGAACCTACTACAACGCACCACTCCCACAGAAGAAATATCAATCTAGTTTGCCAACTATCTCAATAGATCGGAGAGCATTACGAAGCTATGATGATCATGCAAATAATAATCATAGTAATCAGGTTTGACTCAAATACTTTTCATGAATAATCTGAACATAAACTCACAATTCATCAGATCCCAACAAACACACCATACAAAGGGATTACATCGGATAGATCAAGGCAAAGATGTGATGAACATTGCATTGAAGATCAAGAGAGAGAGAGAGATTGCCATCTAGGTACTACCTATGGACCCATAGGCCTGCGATGAACTACTCACACATCATGGTGAGGGCAGCAAGGTTGATGAAGAGGCCCTCCGTGATTGATCTCCCCTCCGGCAGGGTGCCGGAACGGAGGTGTAGATGGCCTCCCGTCGGAACAGAGACTTGCGGCGGCGGAAAAAGTGTTTCGGGAGCGCTTCTGGTGTTTTTAGGGTAGATGTGAATTTATAGGCCAGAGAACGACGTCGGGGGACGCCCCAGGGGGCCACCACATATCTGGCCGCGTCCCCCCAGGGGCGCGGCTGGATATGTGGTGGGCCCCTGGTGCATCTCCTGGCCCTCCTCCGAAGCTTCTAGGTCTTGTATTGGTCCAAAAAAATCACCAAAAAGTTTCGTGGCAATTGGACTCTGTTTCGTATTGTATCTCTAAAAAGGCAAAAACACGCAGAAAACAGGAACTGGTACTGGGCACTGGGTCACTAGGTTAGTGCTTTGGCAAATAAATACCAAAAAAGTATCCTAAAATGATAATATGTCAGCATGGAACAATCAAAAATTATAGATACGTTGGTGACGTATCTGTGACTGATAACCCACAAGTATAGGGGATCGCAACAGTTGTTGAGGGTAGAGTATTCAACCCAAATTTATAGATTCGACACAAGGGGAGCCAAAGAATACTTGAGAGTATTAGCAGTTGAATTATCAATTCAACCACACCTGGAGATTAAATATCTGTAGCAAAGTGATCAGTAGCACAGTAATATGATAGTTTGATAGCAGTAGTGACAGTAACAGTAGCGGTAACAGTAGTAGCAGTAGTTTTGTAGCAGTTGGAACAGCAGCAACAACAATAGTAACTTAGCAAGAACAATAAGTGAAAAGGTCGTAGGCTCTGGATTGGTAACTCGTTGGATGATATTCGTCATGTAACAGTCATAACCTAGGGCGATACAGAACTAGCTCAGTTCATCAATGTAATGTAGGCATGTATTCCATAAGTAGTCATACGTGCTTATGGAAAAGAACT
Source organism: Elymus sibiricus (assembly GCA_039707655.1). Classification (NCBI taxonomy): domain Eukaryota; kingdom Viridiplantae; phylum Streptophyta; class Magnoliopsida; order Poales; family Poaceae; genus Elymus; species Elymus sibiricus. The sequence continues at coordinate 438,217,728 of CM077669.1, read as the reverse complement.
TGCATGACATCTTTTGTCCTACCCTCCCGTGGCAGCGGGGTCCATAAGGAAACTAAGGGCTATTAAGGCCTCCTTTTAATAGAGAACCGGAACAAAGCATTAACACATGGTGAATACATGAACTCCTTAAACTACGGTCATCACCGCGAAGTATCCCAAATATTGTCACTATGGGGTTGACGGATCATAACACGTAATAGGTGCATATGACTAGGCAAGATCGGATCAAGAACATGGATATAGAGATGATAATATAAACGGTTCAGATCTGAAATCATGGCACTCGGGCCCTAGTGACAAGCTTTAAGCATAGCAAAGTCATAGCAACATCAATCTCAGAACATAATGGATACTAGTGATCAAGCCCTAACAAAACTAACTCGATTACATGATGAATCTCATCCAACTCCTCACCGACCAGCAAGTCTACGAAGGAATTACTCACTCCCGGTGGGGAGCGTCATGGAATTGGCGATGGAGAAAGGTTGGTGATGACAAAGACCGAAGATTCCCCTCTCCGGAGCCCCAAACGGGCTCCAGATCTGGCCTCCCGAGGAAGAATAGGAGGTGGCGGTGGCTCCGTCTAGTGAAATGCGATAATTCTTTCTCCTTGATTTTTTTCTCCAAATTTAAGAATTTATAGTGGCGGAGTTAGGGCAAGTGGGGCCATGAGGTGGGCACAACCCACCAGGGCGCGCCTAGGGGGCCTGGCGCGCCCTGGTGGGTGATGCTCACCCTGGCCCCCCTCTACGGTGTATTTTGGCTCCGATAATTCTTATATATTCTGAAATAAATCTCCAAAAAGTTTCATTCCATTTCGAGAACTATTATTTCTGCACAAAAACAGCACCATGGTAGTTCTGCTGAAAACAGCATCAGTCCGGGTTAGTTCCATTCAAATCATGCAAATTAGAGTCCAAAACAAGGGCAAAAGAGTGAGGAAAAGTAGATACGTTGGAGACGTATCAACTCCCCCAAGCTTAAACATTTGCTTGTCCTCAAGCAATTCAGTTGACAAACTGAAAGTGATAAAGAAAAACTTTTATGAACTCTTTTGTTCTTGTTTACATATATATGCTTAAGTAGTACCCAGGTTTTCAGCAAAGATTATGACTAACCATGTTAACAATAACTCTTAGAAATTATTATTTACTCATAACAATAACATAAGCAACTAGCGAGCAATAATAAGATATCTCAAGCGCCAACACTTTGTCAAAACAATCATGATACAATATGACAATTGTGGTATCTCGCTAGCCCTTTCCGAGACCGCAAAACATAAATGCAGAGCACCTCCAAAGTTCAAGCAGCGACTAAACATTGTAATTCATGGTAGAAAAGATCCAGTCATACTGCACCCAACATGAACTATACACAATGCATGAGGATGACAAAAGTGCTCTCAGCTCTGGCGCTTATTTCAGACGGTGATGACTCAACATAAAAGTAAATAGATAGTCCCTTCGCAGAGGGAAGCATGGATTTGCAGCGGTGCCAGAGCTCAAAGTTTAAAACAAAGATAGATATAATTTTTAGAGGTACACCCTTCCTGTCAACGTCACGACCAAGAGTTATCAATATCTTCCATGCTAAACAAATTAGCGGCGGTTCCCAAGCGGTAAAAGTAAAGGTTTACTCCCCTCCACCAACAATCACACTCCACGGCGAGCCGCATCCACGGGTACCGTCCAAACCAACAACATTCCTGGGGGAGTTATGTTTAATTATTTTTGATTTTTTATTTCAGGACTGGGAATCCCTATTACCGCCCCTCTCGTGTAAGGACAAGTGAATAAACACTCATCATGAGAATAACCCTGCTTAGCATGGAAGATACTGACCGCCCCCTGTTGCTTCATGAGCGGTCCAGGCACACAAAACAGATGTTCATTTCAATTTTTAGAGGTGGCACATGCAAATTTACTTTGGAACGGCAGGGTAATACCACATATAGGTAGATATGGTGGACTCATCTGGCATAACTTGGTTTAAGGGTTTTGGTGCACAAGCAGTATTTCCGCTTAGTACAGGTGAAGGCTAGCAATTAGATTGAGAAGCGGCCAGCTAGAGAGCGAAGACGGTCATGAACATGCATTACATATAATCAACATTGAATACTAGCATGAGTAGGATATGGACACCATGAACTTAAATATCATGAATGCTATGTTGGTTTTGATTCAACTACATGCGTGAACATGTGCCAAGTCAAGCCACTTGAAACATTCATAGGAGGATACCATATCATCATACCGCATCACAACCATTTTAATGCATGTTGACACCCAAGATAAATCATTATCCACTCCTAGCTACTTATGCATGGCATGAACAAATATAATCTTTAATGGTCATTGCTAACATGTTTGATCATAATGAGCTGAATAAAGGGATACTAGGTTAAACATATTTACAAAAACAAAAATAAGTCGAGTTCATACCCGCTTTTCTCTGCCACAATCAATTCATCAAATGTCGTCATTATTGCCTTTCACTTGCACGATCGAATGATAAGAAGATAATAATAGTGCAAGAGTGCTGTGGACTAAGCTAGAATCTGCAAACATTTCATTCAAGAGGAGAAGACAAAGTAACATGGGCTCTTTGTTAGATAAACGATAATGCAGACGAGAACCACTCAACGATTTCATTGTGGTATTCTCCTCGGTACTACTCAAGTAAACAGAAAAGAATTTCAAAGAAACACACTGAAATATTTTTGGAGTTTTTGTTTTTTCATGAAGAAAGCAATTTAAAGAAGAAAAACAAAAATGACAAAAACTATTTACACGGGAAAGCTCCCAACAAGTAAAAGAAGAAGCGAGAAATATTTTTGGGTTTTCTTTTGATGCAACAATTAAACTAAGCTAGAAAGAAAAACTAAAAAGAAGTAGGAAATGTTTTTGGGTTTTCTCAAAGTTTTTCAAACACACAAGAAGAAAGCGAGAAAACAAATCTAGCATGGATATTACAATGAAAAAGTGTGAACACCGACAACTGGAATGAAATGTGTGAACATGAATGTAATGTCGGTGGAAATACGTACTCCCCCAAGCTTAGGCTTTTGGCCTAGCTTGGTAATCACCATCCGTAGTAGCCATTCGGTCCCAAGTCGTAGTGAAGCGGAGACGGCACCTGAGCATCCCACCCCTGGGGCTCCTCCTCGGCAGCTGCTAGGTTGTTCCGGTAAGCTATAATGTCATCTGGCATAATCATGTATCCGTTCCTGGCAATAGGATCAAACAAAGCAGGTGCAGGCAACGGAATAACATCACGTGTTTCCTTGCTATATACCAGGTTATAATGAATACCACGTGGAGAGTCAGTTACATCAAGGAATTGGTGAGCCTGCAGTGTCTTATGATCAAGGTAAACTCGGGATAAGACATAATCATGTGGGCAAAATGGGATTCTAAAGTGGTCCGCTAAACGAGTAGCATAAATACCACCATGTATCTTTCCCTTAGTTTTGTTAAGATGTAAGCGTCGAGCAATAATAGCTCCCATACTAAAGGTGTGATCACCATAAAGTGCAAGACGTAAAATAGCAAGGTCAGGAGCACTGAGTGCACCGACCTTCTCCCTAGCGGTTAAACACTTAGTGATGACCAAAGCGAAATAATGTACTGAGGGAAACTGTAAACTAGTAGCAGTGGCGCTCGACACGCCTCTATCCTCACCCACGGTTAACGCGAGGAGAAAATCCTCAAACTCAGATGGCCTAGGTTCTCTCAAGCCACATCAGAAGGAATCAAGCATATGTTATAGAAGTCGGTTAGCGACATTCTGTAAGTTTCAGCATAAAGATTAAACTCCACTTCAGGAGGATTGTTTCTCCCTAAATAATTAAAGCTTTACACAAAGGATTTCGTAAGGATGTGATATTGGTCACACTTAGCTGCGAGGAACTCAGTTAACCCGACACTTGCGACAAACTGAGCGAACTCTTGATGGAACCCAGCCTCCTCCATGAAGGCATCATGCGGCCATTCACACGGCCGCACCTCCACCTTTCTTGGAGTGTGAAGGTCATTGTCCGATGATTCCCCAATGACTCCCTTGGCATTTTTCTTGGAGGAAAACTTCCTAAAGATTTGCATTTTATTCCTATAAAAATTCTGAAATTTTTTAGTCCACAATAATTTTGTCAACAAAACTTTGTAAGATTGTTAGCAACTACTCCCAAGCATGCATAGAGGCCATATTGAGGATTCAAACTACTTAGAACTCTAAGAATTCAACATGCAAGCTCATCTACACCAGCACCAAGAGTAGCTAATTACTCTAAAAATAACCCACAAAAACAAAAACTAAATGGAGCAATGGAGGAGTCACATACCAAGTAGCAATCCCTCCAAAAAGTTTCAGAAACGGAGCTTCGAGCAAAGAGACCAAAATCCGCGGGTTTGAGAGCAAGAACACGAAAATGGTGGCTATGGTGATTTTTTGCTGGAGGTGGGTGATGATGTGGGCTAAAGAGATAAGTGAGGGGGCCACGTGGGGGCCACAACCTACCAGGGCGCGCCTGGGGGTGCTGGCGCGCCCTGGTGTCTTGTGGGCACCAGGTGCACCACCCTCTAGTGTTATTTGCACAGAAAATTCATAAATATTCAAAAAAAAAACGTGTTAAAATTTTAGGGCATTCTGAGAATTTTTTTTGGGTCATTTTTTTATTGCACGGAGAAAACAGAAAACAGAAAAATCATGGCATTTTATTTTATTTAACTAACTAAAACAGAAAATAGAAGGTGGGAGCAGAGAGTTGTGGTTACTAGATTCCTCAATTTCATGCCTCTCAAAAATGATCCATTAATAAGGTTGATCAAGTCTTATTAACAACCACTTCCGATTAGTATGAAACCGAAGAACTTTCATAAAACACTAAGTTATCTCAATGGGAATGTGCATATCCCCAACAATAAGTATATCATATTTCTTTTTGGCAGTAGGTAGAGGTAATTGAAAACTTCCAATAGTGATGGTCGGAGATTCTTCAATAACATTTATACCATTCACTTGGAATTGTTTCTTTGGGAAGTGCACCGTATGCTCATTACCATTTATATGAAAAGTGACTTTGCTTTTAATGCACTCAATAACAGTCCCTGCAGTATTCAAAAAGGGTCTACCAAGGATAATCGACATGTTGTCATCCTCGGGCATCTCAAGAATAACAAAGTCCGTTAAGGTAGTAACATTTCCAACAACAACGGGCACATCCTCACAAATAACGATAGGTATGGCCGTTGATTTGTCAGCCATTTGCAATGATATCTCAGTAGGTGTGAGTTTATTCAAATCAAGTCTTTTATATAAGGAGAAAGGCATAACACTAACACCGGCTCCCAAATCACACAAGGCAGTTTTGACATAGTTTCTTTTAATGGAGCAAGGTATAGTTGGTATTCCAGGATCTCCAAGTTTTTTAGGTACTCCATCCTTAAAAGAATAATTAGCAAGCATGGTGGAGATTTCAGCTTCAGGTATTTTTTTTCTCTTATTTGTGATGATGTCTTTCATATACATAGTGTAAGGGGCCATCTTTAAAATATCGGTTAGACGGGTACGCAAAAAGACTGGCCTAATCATTTCAGCAAAGCGCTCAAATTCTTCATCATCCTTTTTCTTAGATGGATTAGGTGGAAATGGCATGGGTTTCTGAACCCATGGATCTCTTTCTTTACCATGTTTCCTAGCCACAAAGTCTCTTTTAGCAAACCGTTTATTTTTAGGTTGTGGGTTATGAAGGTCAGGAGTAGGCTCTATTCAACATCATTATCTGGTTCTACATCATTACTAGGTTGAACATCATCATTATCATTTTCATTATCACTAGGTGAATGTTCATTACCAGACTGAGTTTCAGCATCAGAAATAGAGACATCATTATTATCAGGAGGTTTCTGTGTCTCGGGTTCACTAGAGGTATGCAAAGTCCTATCATTTTTCTTTTTCTTAGAAAGACTAGGTGCATCATGATTAATTTTCTGAGAGTCTTGTTCAATTCTTTTAGGATGACCCTCAGGATAAAGTGGTTCTTGGGTCATTCTACCCCCTCTAGCTACTACTCTAGCAGAAAAATCATGCATATTATTATTCATTTCATCAAGCAATTCTTTTTGATACTTAGCAACTTGTTCTAGCTGAGTTTGAACCATATAGGCATGCTTTCCTACACCTCTAACATCATTACTGATTCTAAATAGCAAGTCACTCAAGCGAGCAATCATATCAGAATTGTATTTCAATTGTTTCAAAACATGAGCATTGAAATGATCTTGCTTCATAATAGAGTTGTCAAACTCATATAAGCATTGACTAGGATGCTTATTGTGAGGGATGTCACTTTCATTAAACTTTAATAAAGAATTTACCTCTACCACCTGTGGAGGTGGTGGTGTGTCAAAGCCATGTATTTCTTCAATAGGTGGCAAATTCTTAACATCCTCAGCTTTAATACCTTTTTCCTTCATAGATTTCTTTGCCTCTTGCATATCTTCCGGACTGAGAAATAAGATACCCCTCTTCTTGAGAGTGGGTTTAGGCGGTGGTTCAGGAAGAGTCCAATCATCATAATTCTTCAATATGTTATTCAATAATTCCTCATCTTGTTCAACAGTTCGTTCCCTGAAAATACAACCAGCACAACTATCTAGGAAATCCCTAGAAGCATCAGTTAGTCCATTATAAAAGATATCAAGTATTTCATTTTTCTTGAGAGGATGACCAGGCAAAGCATTAAGCAACTGGAGAAGCCCCCCCCCCCCCGCCAAGCTTGTGGGAGACTCTCTTCTTCAATTTGCACAAAGTTAAATATTTCCTGTAAGGCAGCTTGTTTCTTATGAGCAGGAAAATATTTTTCACAGAAGTAGTAGATCATATCCTAGGGACTACGCACACAACCAGGAGCAAGAGTATTGTACCATGTCTTAGCATCACCCTTTAATGAGAACGGGAATAACTTAAGGATATAATAGTAGCGAATCTTCTCATCATGAGCAAAGAGGGTGGCTATATCATTCAGCTTAGTAAGGTGTGCCACTACAGTTTCAGTTTCATAGCCATGGAAAGGATCAGATTCAACCAATGTAATTAACTCTGGGTCGATAGAGAACTCATAATCCTTATCGGTAACAAAGATGGGTGAAGTAGCAAACTTAGGATCAATTTCATTCTTGCATTCAAAGTCTTTTCCTTATACTTGCATAGCAATTTCTTAAGATCGTCTCTATCCTTGCAAGAAAGAATTTCTCTAGTTATCTCTTCGTCCATAACATAACCTTTAGGTATCTTAGGCATTTCAAATTTAGGAGAGCTAGGACTACTAGGAGTTTCATAGTCATCATCAGTTTCAGCAATTTCATCAATTTCAGTAGTTTCATTCTCTTTAGCTCTAGCAATTTGTTCATCAAGAAATTCTCCTAGTGGCACATTATCATCAAGCATGGTACTAGCATCATCAATAGCATAATTCATAGCAGAGGTAGCATCATCAATAACTTGTGACATATCAGGATTACTAGCATGTGATGGTGTTGCAAGCTTACTCATAACAGAAGGTGAATCAAGTGCAGAGTGTGATCGCAGTTCCTTACCTCCCCTCGTAGTAGAGGGAAAAATCTTGGTCTTAGTATCCTTCAGATTCTTCATAGTGATAAATTGATATAAATCCCAAGTGATTCAACAAATATTGCTATGCTCCCCGGCAACGGCACCAGAAAAATGTCTTGATAACCCACAAGTATAGGGGATCACAACCGTTTTCGAGGGTAGAGTATTCAACCCAAATTTATAGATTCGACACAAGGGGAGCCAAAGAATACTTGACGGTATTAGCAGTTAAGTTGTCAATTCAACCAAACCTGGAGATTAAATATCTGTAGCAAAGTGATCAGTAGCACAGTAATATGATAGTTTGATAGCAGTAGTGACAGTAACAGTAGCGGTAACAGTAGTAGCAGTAGTTTTGTAGCAGTTGGAACAGCAGCAACAACAATAGTAACTTAGCAAGAACAATAAGTGAAAAGGTCGTAGGCTCTGGATCGGTAACTCGTTGGATGATATTCGTCATGTAACAGTCATAACCTAGGGCGATACAGAACTAGCTCAGTTCATCAATGTAATGTAGGACTGTATTCCGTAAATAGTCATACGTGCTTATGGAAAAGAACTTGCATGACATCTTTTTTCCTACCCTCCCGTGGCAGCGGGGTCCATAAGGAAACTAAGGGCTATTAAGTCCTCCTTTTAATAGAGAACCGGAACAAAGCATTAACACATGGTGAATACATGAACTCCTCAAACTACGGTCATCACCGCGAAGTATCCCAAATATTGTCACTATGGGGTTGACGGATCATAACACGTAATAGGTGCATATGACTAGGCAAGATCGGATCAAGAACATGGATATAGAGATGATTACATAAACGGTTCAGATCTGAAATCATGGCACTCGGGCCCTAGTGACAAGCATTAAGCATAGCAAAGTCATAGCAACATCAATCTCAGAACATAATGGATACTAGTGATCAAGCCCTAACAAAACTAACTCGATTACATGATGAATCTCATCCAACTCCTCACTGACTAGCAAGCCTACAAAGGAATTACTCACTCCCGGTGGGGAGCATCATGGAATTGGCGATGGAGAAAGGTTGGCGATGACGAAGACCGAAGATTCCCCTCTCCGGAGCCCCAAACGGGCTCCAGATCTGGCCTCCCAATGAAGAACGGGAGGTGGCGGCGGCTCCGTCTCGTGAAACGCGATAATTCTTTCTCCCTGATTTTTTTCTCCGAATTTAGGAATTTATAGTGGCGGAGTTAGGGGAAGTGGGGCCACGAGGTGGGCACAACCCACCAGGGTGCGCCCAGGGGGCCTGGCGCGCCCTGGTGGGTGATGCTCACCCTGGCCCCCCTCTGCGGTGTATTTTTGGCTCCAATAATTCTTATTTATTCTGAAATAAATCTCCAAAAGGTTTCGTTCCATTCTGAGAACTTTTATTTCTGCACAAAAACAACACCATGGTAGTTCTGCTGAAAACAGCGTCAGTCCGGGTTAGTTCCATTCAAATCATGCAAAGTAGAGTCCAAAACAAGGGCAAAAGAGTGAGGAAAAGTAGATACGTTGGAGACGTATCAGTGACGACACCATTTTATACATAATATGCTTAGATCTCCCTTAGGAATCCACAATCTAGGTCACCACTACTTCCATGCTTCATCGCTAGGTTTAGGAATTATTCTCGTTTTTGAACTTTTTGTAGATCCATAATTGTAGCTGCATCAGTAGAAACTTGTTAGTTCCATACTTAGCAAAAACCAGAAATCTCTGATGATAGTAAGACGCCCTTATGTTTGCCGGCTCTTTATTATGACTGTAACCCGCCATATATGCTTCTGCAGCTCCTTTTACTTTTACTCAGGCGACTCATCATGTCAAAATCCACCATATGCAATTGGGTGCCTTCCCAAGTTTCTGAGCTTATGCTCAAAGCTTATGAAGACCAAGGCCTTCTGTCGTCTCAAGAGGAAATCGGCTGGCGGGTTACCCTTGGGGATGAAATTCCACAATCCGGTGAAGGAGAAGTAGTGGTGTTCATAGATCACCTTCTCCGGGGCTTTTCTCCCCCGGGTCAAAATTCTTCTGGGACGTTCTGAACTTTTTCAAGATTCATCCTCAAGACCTGGGTCCCAATTCTATATCCAACCTATGTCAGTTCCAAGTACTTTGCGAGGTGTATCTGCAAATGGAGCCCACTGTCCCTCTTTTTAGGGAATTCTTCTATCTCAATCGCCAAACTGAGTGTGCTGATGGCCCCAGCTTAGAACTCGGTGGGGTCTCAATTCAAAGGTGAAGAGAATGTTCCTTTCGTGCAACCACTCTGCCGAGTCACCTGACATGGCTTGAGACTGCGTCGATATTTCCACAAAAAGGAAGGGATGATGCTGCATAGCGACGGTAAGTATTTCCCTCAGTTATGAAACCAAGGTATCGAACCAGTAGGAGTATCACCAACACTATGTAAACAGAACCTGCACACAAAGAACAAATACTTGCAACCCGACGCGAAAGAGAGGTTGTCAATCTCTCTACGGTAAAAAGATAGATTAGGATATGCTAGATTGGATAGATAGATCTCGCAAGAACACAAAATAAAAGAGGCAAATAAAAAGTGCAACAAGGTATTTTGGGTTTTTGGAATAATAGATCTGAAAACAAAAGCGGCAAAAAGATAGATCGGAAAGCAATATGTTGAAAAAGTAGACCCGGGGGCCGTAGGATTCACTAGTGGCTTCTCTCATGAGTATAGCACACGGTGGGTGAACAAATTACTGTTGGGCAATTGATAGAAGATCAAATAATCATGACGATATCCAAGGCGATGATCATTATATAGGCATCATGTCCAAGATTAGTAGACCGAAACGATTCTGCATCTACTACTATTACTCCACACATCGACCGCTATCCAGCATGCATCTACTGTATTAAGTTCATGGAAAATGGAGTAATGCAATAAGAACGGTGACATGATGTAGACAAGATCTATTCATGTAGGAATAGACCCCATCTTCTTATCCTTAATAGCAACGATACATGTGTGCCTCGCTGCCTCTTCTGTCACTGGGAGAGTACACCGCAAGATCGAACCCATCACAAAGCACCTCTTCCCATGGCAAGAAAAATCAATCTAGTTGGCCTAACTAAACCAAAGATTCAAAGAAGAAATACAAGGCTATAAGTAATCATGCATATAAGAGATCAAAGAAGACTCAAATAATATTCATGAATATAAACTGATCATGAACTCAAAATTCATCGGATCCCAACAATACCACCGCAAAATTTTTACATCAAATAGATCTCCAAGAGACCATTGTATTGAGAATCAAAAGAGAGAGAGGAAGCCGTCTAGCTACTGCCTACGGACCCGTAGGTCTATGGTGGACTACTCACGCATCATCGGAGAGGCACCAATGAGGATGATGAACCCCTCCGTGATGGTGTTATATTGGATCTCGCGGTTCTGGAACTTGCGGCAGCTGGATGTATTTTTCGTCGACTCCTCTAGGGTTTCTGGAATATTTGGGTATTTATAGAGCTCAGAGGCGGTGGAGGGGGTTTCCAAGGCGGCCACAACCCATCAGGGCGCACCCGAGGCCCCTGGCATGCCCTGGTGGGTTGTGGGCGACCTGGGCTCCCTCCTGGTTACTTGTTTGGCCCACTGGCCTTCTTCTGGTCCAAAAAAAATCTCCAAAAAATTTCGTCACGATTGGACTCTGTTTGGTACTAATATTCTGCGAAGTAAAAAACAAGCAAAAACAGCAACTGGCACTTTGGCACTATGTCAATAGGTTAGTCCCAAAAAATGATATAAAGTTGCTATGAAATGATTGTAAAACATCCAAGAATGATAATATAACAGCATGGAACAAGCAAAAATTATAGATACGTTGGAGACGTATCACCACCCCAAAGGATGGAATAAGACTTGGTTCTACTGCTGTAACACAGCCCCTGCTGATGAAAATCCTCTGCCGGGTTACAGACCAGGTCGTCTTCCTATGAGCTTTGAACTTCCTGGTTGGGCTCCACAAGAAGAACGTGCTCTACTTGACCCCATATACCCAAAACTGAGGGCCTTGCTAGCCAATGGGTTAACTGGTGTTGATCTAACCCGATGTTGGGTAGCCTGGAGGATCATACCATTGAGCCGCCGTGGTGATTTAATGTACAATTATTCTGGCGGCTTGAATGACGCACAAAGATACAACAACGAGGATTTGCATGCTGATGAAATAAACCGGATTGTGAAGAAACTGCTAGGAGAAACTGAAGAAGCTTGCAATAAAGTCGGATTGAATCCTTTCTGCGCTCTTAAACCGGCTCCTCTGGTAAGAATCTTTTATAACTACTTATCTGGCTTACCAATTTTTTTATCCTTCAAAGCTTACTTACTGTTTTTATTGATAACCTTGTAGGCAAACTCTCCATTCTGGAATAAAAAGAGGAAGACTCTGGCTCATAATCCTAAAACTACCCCGAGTATGAGGAAGATTAAGGCGGCCAAGGAAGAGCCGTCGACTAGGGGCGAGTCACCAACAGCTGATGCACAGTCGGAGGTAGAACTTGACTCCCTTGGCCGTCTTTTTATTGAACTTGCTGACACCTCTTACTCTCAGGGTGATTTCCGCAACAAGTCGGGCCGAAGATGTTGAGGTAATTTTCATCTCTTCCAGCTCAGAATCCTTGTCTCCAAGGAGAACAAGGTGGGTCATTCGGAAAATAAGTTTTTCTCATCCGGATGCTCATTTGGATCCCAATTTTATTTTGAAGAGAACTCATCATGATTCAAGGCGTCATACTCGGAGGAGCTCTGGTGATCTTGTGGCGGCTTACCTGACAAATCAGCTACCCACAAACGATAGAATGAGGTGCCTCATAGTCCAACCCCTTTTCTTCCAAAAGCTGGCCTTATCCGGCAACCTCTTAATCCTTCTCATTCGAATTATTAGGAGTCATCACCTTCATCGGGCGACTCAACCGCCACAAAGCTGTCGCCCCTTGTTATCAACCAAGGGTAAACTTCTTCCATATGCCACATATTGCTTATTCATACTTAGCCTTGCATACGCTTTACTTTACTGCCTTGTTTGCAGGGCCAAGGCTAAAACTAAGAAAATAAAAGTTGATGAGTCATCAACCAACCCTGAGGTCCCTGAGCTGGAAAATATAACTTTGGTGACTCCTGAAGCTCATACCAGGAACCCCAAAGATCATCAAGATGACCAAGTCATACCGCCCTAGCATACTGAACCGGCAAGCACTGAGGCTATAGATGTTGTAGCTAATCCGGCAGTCGATCTTACCCCGCCCAATTCTCACAAAACAACTGAAGATGCTTCTTCTCATGAGAAGAACGAGGAGATTACTATCACTGGGACGGGCTACACAGCTCCAGGAATCCCCAATGTACTGACCAAGCTTATTGCCAAGGATGAGACGCCATTGCCTCAGAAGGGGAAGAGTAAACTTGAACTTCCCAGCTATGAGGAATTCAGCGCTGAAGAACTGCATGCCGGCTATTTAAGCCGCCTCTCTACAAGCCGGGACATGGAAGCCAACCTGGTTGGTATGATGAAGAGAAAATATGAGGTATGCTCAATTTTGTTTGGTACTCTATATATCCTTGTGCAGCCCCCAAGGGCCGGCTCATCTTCATGAGATGAGTCAGGTCTTGTAAATGTAGAACTTTTGAAGAATCAACCTGTAGCCCCCAAGGGCCGGCTCATCTTCATGAGATGAGCCGGGTCTTGTAAATATAAAACCTTAGAAGAATCAACCTGTAGTCCCCAAGGGCCGGCTCATCTTCATGAGATGAGTCGGGTCTTCTCAATAATACATCTAAAAAATCGACCTGTAGCCCCCAAGGGCCGGCTCATCTTCTTGAGATGAGTCGGGTCTTCTTAATAATATGTCTGAAGAATCGACATGTAGCCCCCAAGGGCCGGCTTATCTTTATGAGATGAGTCGGGTATTTCCCGGATGATATGTTGGAAGAAAAACTTATATGCATTAGCCCCCAAGTGTCAAGTATATTGCTTGCAATCTGCTTGGGACTTAAAACATATCTAAAGTGATAACTCTCATTGTGCAGGAAGCTGTGAATGTAGCCGAGTCAATGTGACCGGCTTGAAAAAAGTTCTGGAATTAGAGCAAGCCGCCCGAACCAAAGATGAATTGAGACTGAAATCTTCATTGGAAGAATTGGAGAAAATCAAGGCGGGCTTTAAAGTAGAGAAAAAGTCTCTCGATACTAAAAAAGCCGCCTTGATCAAGCGTGCGGAAGATGCTGAAGGTCAACTGTAACCCGTTACTGAAGAGCTGACCGAGTTAAAGCGGCATATTGCTCATATGACCCAAGCCGTCTTTGGTGAGGATTTTTATGAGCTAATGATAACCCGCTCACATAATCATGTATGAATAAAAACTCGCCTGGCGGCTCACACACTTGTATTGCTTGCAGGCGATCGAACTCGCAATCTCCAAGACAATAGCATGATCAAGCTAAAGGCTGTATATTCCTTGGCTGAACAATTATACGATGGGAGTCTCCGCACTATCAAATCTGTCATGGGTGATAAAGAGACGGTGAAGTTCATCAAGGACGTACTGAGATGCCTCTCCACACTGACCTGGAACCACTCACAAGCCAGAAGCGCATCAGTGATGATAGGTTTTGGCCGGTCAGTGCTATTCACACCTGTAGTAGTAGTAGTGAACAGGCCAGGCGGCAAGAGAGAATTGTCATTTTGCTAGATTATTATGGTTGATTTTCACCAAAAAATGGCCAAGAATTAGACTCCCCCCTACTTTTTATTTATTCTTAAAAGATTAACCGATGAATTTAATTGCAAGAGCATTTCTAAATCTATATACGTTGTTAGATTCTTTCAGGTAGTCCATAAAGTGGTCTAACCCTGTGTAGATTGGTAACTGAACGTGTGACAAAGCATGCTAGCATGACCCATTAACTTTTTCGATAAGGGGCGCTTTATTACTTAAAAGGTTTAAGCATTACACCCGGCCTCTGCATAACTGAGATGCACATAGCCAAAAGGAAAATCTGAATGGAGTTTATGTTTGTGCAACTTATCATGTTTAAGCGGCAAATTCGATGTTTGGACTCTTACCTAGACAAGGCTTGTTCTGACTCCCTTGGTTGCTCCTTAAACTTTTAAATCAACTCTACTTGCGAGTTACCCTTAGGAAAGCTCATGCAAAATTGGAAGAGAGTCTGTCTTCTGTTCCACATTCCAAAATTAGTTTGAATCATCTTTCATGTTGTACAATGGGCAGGTTGACATGTCCCTTCGGCCTCGCTTCAAGATGGTCTTTACCTTGCATTTGAGAAGCTTGCGGAATGCTAATATTAAGACGATTTGGGAGGAGGATGTACATCCTCACTATGTCACCAAAAAATATGCTGAATTTACAGTGTCTTTTGTTCATCTGAATGTTGAATATGGGGATGGTCAGGTTAGTTGATCACATCCACAAGTCAAGCCAGTTATTTACCTTTGTGGAATTCTTCACCGCCTTGCCATGCAATACGAAGGCCTTTTCCTAGCCTATGGGAATTTAAGAAGTGGTGTCTACATTTGTAGCTTGATATAAATATAGATGTCGCTCGAACGGATGTAATACTCCCCCCCACATCCAGAAATAGCCGTCGCTCGAACAGATGTATCTATTTCTAGATGGAGGTAGTATGATTTAACAATTGCCATATTGAAGGTTGGTACTTTCAATTTTGATTGTTTTTGTTGGATTTATTATTATTATTGTTATAGAAAAATTCTATATTCATTGTGTTTCCAAATCTGTTCTGATCTTTCTCTTGCAGGAAGCTGGGGCCGATGGTGGGAAAGCACAACTTCTTTCGAGGAGGTTAGTAAGAGCAACATTGCATATGTGTGTGTATGTGTGTGTGTGCGCGCGCGTGCGTGCGTGCGTGCGTGCGTGCGTGTGTGTGTGTGTTGTATGCACTTTAGCATGTTGTTGGCATGGAATTTCTTTGTGGCTAGAGAAATATTGGTCACCGCATTTCTTGATTCTATTCCCGGTTTACTGCTCAACTAGATGCCATGATGTTGTTGGGTGTTGATTTGATTCATAATAAACATTTGTGTAGGAGGAATTGCTTCTAGAGCATTCTAGTGATTTTGATCAAGATTGTCAAAACACTTACATGTAAGTAGTAGAATTCTGTTACAACATTGTGGTCTATCTCTCTTTACAACGACATCTCTTCTTTTCCGCTGGTGAACACAACACCTGTTGTCACTACGGGGGAGAAGATGGTTGTCGGGGAAGTAGGAGGGAGGGGCAATGCGCAACATGTGTCGATGCATTGGGGGTGGCAGACGCAACCAGGGAACCCACTGGCGAGCACAAGGAAGAGCGACATGGTGACTGCTAGTCAGATGAGCGACATTGTGCTTCTCTCGGTCATGCATTTTATTGTTAAAACAACAATGCATTTTAGACGGAGTTAGTCACCAAATCATTTTGGCCACTAAGTGCCAGTCAAAGAGATGGCTAATCGCCAAATCCTTTTGGCCACTAAATGTTGGTCAAAGAGATACTGCACAACGGCGAAGCTATGTTGAGGAAGGGGGGCGCTGCCCCCCCCCCCCCCAATAGCTTTGGAGAAAACTCTAAAGAAAATTTTATTTGAAGGGCCTATATGAGGAGAAATTAGCCTTTTGTTCCCAGGTCTTTTTCATTTACGTTTTGCCCCCTCAATGGTTTTTGTCTAGTTCCGCCACTAATAGTGCAGTCCGCCTCTGTAGGTAATTCAATCAAGGGCATGCTCGGCCTGTGCCACCGAATTTTTCTTCTCTTTTTTAATTTTTTTCCATGTTTTCTTTAAAAGATTTTGCATTAGAAGAACTTTTCCCTCTATTTCTACACTAGGATATCGGTGTTATCTACTACTCCCTCCTTTCCGGTTTATAGGTCCTGCGTGCATATCTAGGTCGACTATTTTACCAATGTAGTATACATTATACATTATTAGAAAATAAAACATTTGAAGTTTATAATGATATAACTTTTGTGATATAAAATGCATATTACATTAGTTAAGTCATGGACCTAGGGATGCGCGTGAGACTCTAAACTGGAAAGGATGTAGTAGGAAACAAGCTACATGGTGCGTATAATGGTAGTTCTTTTGAGGCTTATGGGTGGCTGCAAAATAAGTTGCCCCTCCCCTGCAAGATTTAGAAGTTTTCATTAGAAAAAGTTAACCAATCTTCTACATGTTCGTCTAGCTCCGCTCTGAATGGCTGCTAGTTGTGAGCTGCATTGGGATTTCCCTCGAAGAGGAACTGTGAAGCAATATAGTAGCTGATAAGTATTTCCCTCAGTGAGAACCAAGGTTACCGAACCAATATGAGAACCACACATATTCCCATCTGCTGTAACTACACACACAAAAGCAAACACTTCCACCCAGGACGGGCAAGAGGGTCATCCATCCCCTTGAACTCGTTACTTGCAAGGATTAATTCTTATAGTGATAGATATTATGAAATAAAAGTAAAAACATAGGAGTAAAATTGCAACAAGGTGTTTAGGGTTTTAGAAATATGATTAAGTAGACCCGGGGACCATAGTTTTGATTAGAGGCTTCTCTCTTGAACACATAGCATACAGTGGGTAGACAAATTACTGTTGGGCAACTGACAGAAAAAACAAATAGTTATGATGTTATTCACGGTAATGATCATGTATATAGGAATCATGTCAATAAACAAGTAGACCAAAACGATTATACATCTACTACTATAACTCCACTTCGAGAGCACTTTTATACTTGCCTTTCCAGGTATTAAGTTCATAACAAACAGAGTAATACTTGGAGCAAGATGACATGATGTAGCCAAAGTAAACTCAATCAATATGATAAACCCCATCGTTTTATCCTTAATGGCAACAATACAAATACGTGTCTTGTCCCTTTCTGTCACTGGGATATAAAGCACCGCAAGATTGAAACCATTACAGCGCACCACTCCCATTGAAGATAAATCAATCTAGTTGGCCAAACCAAACGGATAGATCAGAGAGAAATACGAAGCTATAAAAATCATGCAGAATAAAGTTTTGATTTTACTCAATTACTTTCAATGAATAATAGGATTATAAACCCACAATTCATCGAATCTCAATAAACACACCGCAAAAGAAGATTACATCAGATAGAACTACAAGGAGAACTAGGAGAAAATTGTATTGAAGATCAAAGAGAGAGAAGAATCCATGTAGCTACTAACTATGGACCCGTAGGTCTGTGGTGAACTACTGACACATCATCATGGAGGCATCAAGGTTGATGAAGACGGCCTCAATAATCGATTCCCCCTCCGACAGATTACCAGCGGAGGCCTCCATATGGGATCGCGGCAGAACAGAGGTTTGTGATGGCGGAAATAGTATTTCGGGTGTCTCTCTATTGGTTTCGGGGTATTTGCGAATATATGAAAGTGGAATTAGGCCAGGGGGACTCGCGAGAGAGTCACAAGCATGCACGTCCTGCCCTACCCCCAGGGCGCGCCATGCGAGCTCGTGGCTCGTCTAGCCTCCTCCCGAAGCTTCTAGGGTCTCTTTATGTCCAAAAATAACCCTGTAAAGTTTCATCGTGTTTGGACTTCGTTTTGTATTGTTTCTCTGAAAAGGTCAAAAACACGCAAAAAAATAGGAACTGACACTGGCCACTGAGTTAATATGTTAGTCCCAGAAAATGATATAAAATAGTATATAATTGCATATTAAGCATCCGAAATTGATAATATAATAGCATGGAAGAATAAAAAAATATAGATACATTAATTGGAGATGTATCAATGGCTGGTGGGCTTTCATGGGCACCTATCTGAAAGTGCGGCGTGCCCCCCCCCCCACTGTTCGGAACTTTGCATGGAGACTCGTCTGAGACTCCCTTACTACCTGGCAAAACAAGATGAAAAAGTCCCTTGAGCCTATTGATATTTGTTTGTTTTGCTGGATGGAGGCGGAAGACAATTTGCACCCCATTCTTCGATGCCCTCAAGCGAAACTCCTGTTAGCGACGATTTTGGTTTACTTATGACCGATACGCCTAGATATAGCCCTCCGCTTTCTTCACCTGAAAACTTAGTATAGTTGTAGTGGTGACATGTTTATTACACAAGCTTAGGTAACACAAAAAGATCAACACAAACTTTTGTTATTCTAGACAAAATAATCAAGTATCTTTTATTCTATTTCTTCCAGCTAACACTTGCTTGCCGGGAACACTTTGGAAGAGATTTTTATTTTTGCAATGAATACATGGGCGAGTATATGTTGGTGTTTACTTTTTTTAGAATCGGTGTTTACTTATTTAAATGAACTACTTTGCAGATCCATCTTAGAATTGGTGTTTACTGTTGTATTGCTGAGCCCTGTGGGTGAGTATATATTGTGTACATGTCTTGAAGAACAATAATCCCCATAGAGATAATGTAGGGAGGGATATGAATCCTATACTACCAAATACAAGTATGCCAAACATACTCTAACAAACTATACAATGTCCAAGCCAGTGATTGGAGGCTCAAACATGCTTAGATTGTCATGAAACTTGGTGAGCTTTCCTTACTTTGATCCGGTTAGATGGTTTGAGGAATGGGTCAGTGGAACATTTGATTTGAGAGTGGTTTTGTCAGTTCGAGCTGCTGCAGTTTTAGCACAAATTAGTTTTGGGAGATGAATAAATTGGGTAGTCAAACGGTGTCCCGTTGAGCTGAAATTTTGAGGGGATCTTGGGAACCTGTGTGTTTACTTCTCTTCCAAATTTGTGCTTTTTGGTTCAGCGGTTTGAGAGCAGTAGCAAGGCACAACTATGTTAAAAATTCTGTTTTGCTGAAATAATTGCCTCTTGTGGTTGTTCTTTTCGTAGCCAGTTGACAACATGGAGATTGTGTTGTAAATCTCTCTCGTGGTTCTAGAAAAGAATTTGCACTCAAATTCTCATAGTGAAGTTGTGTGGACCGTTCGGTCCACATCCATGGATTTTTACTCCTCAAGTTGAGGAGTTTTTCCACGTTAAATCATGTGTCACATGTGCATGTTACATTAAATCCCGTGTCACATGTGCATGTTGATTGAGTTTATTCTGCTGCTTGTTGGTTGAAGATGTCCTCAAAGTTCACTACAAGTGGAAGGTGATTTTTAGTGTGGATATTTGTTGTGTTGAAGAATTTGTGCATCACATCTTTGTTGTCCATCCGCAACAACAAATGCTACATAATACTCTGTTATAGAACTACAACCACTACTACTTGAAAGCAAAGAAATCAAAAATCAAAAAGTATGCATATCACAAATAAGCCTTCAAGCATACAAACTGGAAAATCATGCCAGAGAATTATTATATTTTGCAACCAGTTAAACAAATATTCTACGCCAAATGCAAATCGTGTGTTATCAAGACCTTGAACATGCCATGCGAAACTAAAGGACTATGGTGGCAACTCAAAAGTATTACTAGCCAACATATTTAGAGTGATGTAATGTTTCTGAATCAATGTTCTTTCAAGCACATAGCTTCTAACAGAACAATCCATTTGTGTCGCAATACATAAATACAAAGATACAAACAAACAACATATTGCCTAGAGAAACCACCTCTTGACAATGGAATTTGGCAGCAATATGATCTATTTGCTTATAGCTAAACCAATTATTTGGACAATATTTATGCAACAACTAGCGCTGGACTAGAGAAAACAACAAGTTGTGTGATGTATTGATATGTAAGGAAATAAAATGAGTAACTAATGAGTTCATGTCCATATATTAAGGTTGAACCGCCGGACTTGGTGGCAACTTATCAATTTCAAACCAGAGGTCTTACTATATCCAAACTCTTCTCACGTAATTTAGTGAAGTTGGGGAGGGGTACAACTAATCTGGATGCAGGAAAGCTCATAGGAGTATATACCTCAAAACACTTGGGAAATTTGCAGGAACACGGTTAGGTCAAAGAGAAACACGATTGCGACGACAAGCGCCAACCATGAGGGGCTGGTATGAGGGTGAGGGAAGGCGTTGACAGTGACACCACGGGCGACAACTCTTGGAAGGCAACTCGCATTAGGGCAGACGATGACGGGTGATGCGATTGGGGATCCGGCCCAGATATGTTCCAAACAAAACAAACTCATATGAGGCAACAAGTGAATTGGTGTAATCCCTATTGGACGCATTAAGCGTCAAGTTGTCGGGGCTTCACACAAAGAAGTAACGCTAGCGCTTGGCGTCGGTCGGCCATTTTAGAAGTGTCACTCTGGTTTTAGTACCATTCTGGAATGTTCCTTCCGGGCTTTCACAGATTTTGAGAACCTTTTAGAAGGTTTTGATTCGACTTTATTGGTATTTTAGTTTGTTCTTTTTTCCTTCTATTTCATTTACCGGTTTTCTTCGGTTTCCTTTTCCTTTTTCTTTTTGATCTCTCTTTTTCTTGTTTTATTTTCCAAAAAGTCCCCTTTTTATAAATTTTCAGAAATTTCAAATTTTCTTGGATTTTAAAAATAGTTTAAGTTTTAAAAAAATCTAGAATTTATAAAAAATATTTCCACTTGCTAATTTTTTCCACGATTTAAAAAATTGTTTATGTTATAACAAAATCACAATTTCAAATGTTTACAACAAATTGAAAAAACTATTAGCACTTTTCATAAATTGTTGGTGGTCCAAGAAATGGTTATAGTTTTCAAAAAATGTTCAAAATTTCAAAAGTGTTCGTTTTTCCAAAGAATGTAAAAAATTGCAAAAAGTGTTCGTGTTTTTAAAAAATACTTAAATTTATAAAAGTTTCAAAAAAAATTCAAAAAGTGGACATTTTTTCCTTAGCTTGTTTTTTAAATGTTTTCAAAATTTTGAGATATCACTAAAGTGGATTGGGTCAGCTCCTGCTCTCCCACTTATGTTGTGAATGGACGAGCCCGGGTGCGCGTTGTGCAAAGGGTAGGTTGTGTGCGGCAAAAGTGACATATAGGGAGTCCCGAGAATCAGTATGCTGCGCCTAATGAAATTTACCTTGGTAGGGCCAGCGCGGCATTTTCACCCTTTTAATAAAAAAGATCCGGGAAAATTTAATCTTTTAAAAAAAGTCAAAACCGACTTAATATTGGAGAAAAATCTGTATATAGAAAAACGAAAAATGCTCAAGTACGTCGATATAAAATGTTTATGTATATAACAATAAATCGCCAGCTTATATTTATAAAATGGTCATCCCATATTAAAAACATGTTCATGCGTGTAAACTTTTAAAAGATGTGTTTTAAAAAATACGATATATTTAAGAACAATTGCATATACAATAAAAAATAAAGTCCAGTGTTAAGTGGCACAATCTTGGTGGATTTTAAATTCTGTTCTCTTATACCAAGAGAGAAATTAATGATTATACAGATAATGCATCATATATATATAAATTATTGATACTATACCAATTATTATGAAGGGACATTTATATTTGTGCCCCTAACTCGAACCCACTATTTAGATTTACCTCTAATTTCAAACGATGCTCAAATTTGTCCCTCTGCCGTAAAGTGAACTTATAGAAATGCCCTTCTGTGTCGTTTCTATCAGGTCAAAGGCCTTTGACCGTCTACCCTATGCTTTCTTGACAATTTTGTCCCTCACCGCGTATGTCTCTTATACGTCGGACCTACCTGAGGAAAAATAAAATAAAAAACTCTCTCTCACCCTCTCTCGTTGTGTCACTTATACATGGGACCACAACCGAAATAAAAAAATAACTCCTTCTCCCACAAACCCTCGTCTCCCTGACCTGTGGACCACAGGACTCAATGTCAGGGTCAAAACCGGTCCGAGGCGAGGCACGCCCGGCCGTGAGCCGCTGTGCTCGCCAGCGGCTCGTTGTAGGTGGCCGGACGGCAATGGGAGAAGAGGGTGAGGCGCGAAGTGTATATGCGTGAGGGGCACCACGCGTGCTGGCTTGGCATTGGTAGGTAGCGCGCGCACAGCTGAGTCAGCAGAACTCTTTCATGGTGGCCGGCTTCGGGCGGGGGGCTACGATCATGAAATTGAGTGGGGGAATAGTAGATTAGCGGCGCAAGCTTACAGAGATGACGTAGATCGAGGAGGCCTATGGTGACTCGGGGTGGCCGAATCTCGGACGTGAAGAGTTCAGGTTGTGGCGGAGGTCAGGGTCTCAGGCGTCGTCTACGGGCGGGCAGCCCCCGCACCGATTCACCGCACGATACGAACGAAAGGCAGCTAGCAGGGCTGACAGACATGCTTGTCGAGTTTGAGATGGCTTCCGTCCGCGGTGGCTTGCAATGGCGTGTGGGCGCACGCCACAACAAGAAGAGCAAGGGGTGTTTCTCTTTCTGCGGCCAACATCCTCCCTTGGACAAGTAATGTGTCTTAGAGCTTCGTCTTGTTGTTTGACACGTTATGTTCAAAGTAATTGAACTTAGCTGACCTAAACCGCCGGTGCATCTTTTCTTCCCCATCTCCGGCCAAGTCCGCCACGACCTGATCTCCGTCTCAAGTGAGCTACCGGCCTTGGTAACATTTTATGTTTTTTTACCCTTTTTAAAAACATTATCAGGATCTGACCCTACTTCAATTTTGTGTGTGGGTATTTGACCTTTTCTTACAGCCAGGGAGGTTGGCGCTAAGGTTATATAGCCTACCGCCAAGGTCTCCGGCGGTATGGTAATGGTAGCGGCCATCAACTGATAGCCCAAGGGCTGACATGGCCTAACGGTCGTACTGCCGAGGACTTGCAGTAGGATGTAAGACCCTACCACCAAGGCCTCTGGTGGTAGGGTCACGGTCTATACAAACATTGTGTAACCGAGATTCACTCCAAAAAAAGGGTAAGGTTTCACACCCTACTGCCAGGGTCTACAGCGGTAGAGTCTGAACCCAGTGCAAACGTTATGTGATGGGCAATTGCTCAAAAAATGGTAGGGTTTCACAACCTACCGTCAGGGTCTACGGCGGTAGAGTCTGAACCCAGTGCAAATGTTCTGTGACGGACAATGGCTCAAAAAATGGTAGGGTTTCACACCCTACCGCCAAGGTCTACGGAGGCAGGGTCCTAATCCAGTGCAAATATTTTCAGAAACTTGATAGTTTGAATTCAATTTTTTTGGCACAACGGTACTATAGTTTGCAAATCAAAAAATAAGTAGATTACACACATTATAACATGCATCACACCTCGAAAGATAGTTCATTGTCACACAAGAGCAAATAGTTCAACACACTAATCATATCAAACCGGTTTACATTGTCACACATAACAAATAGGTAGCAAATAGTTCGACATAGCAATGAGCAAATAGTTCGACAATACCAAGTAGTTCTCAATCAAAGCCAACATGAATAGCAAATAGTTTAACGGCAGCCATTTCACTTCCTCTTCCTTCCCCTCCTCGAGGTACGGTCCTCATTATTCTTCGAGCGGGTCTCATCCGCCTTCTTCTTGTGGAGACGAGGACGTGGTTTCTGAAACGGGGATGTACTCTGCAATCCTTCTTCGGTTGTTTCCCACTCTTGTCCTAGGTTGCCTGAGTTGGTGGAGGTCCGTCATCATCATCGTACTACTCCTCATCATATCCTTCCTCTTCTTCCTCTACTTGCTGCTCGTCCTCTTCTTCCTCATCATCCTCCTCCTCGTCCTCCTCAACCAACCTAGACGATGAAGCAGAGTAGCTCGATGACGCGAGGGTACACATCGGGCCTCCAGGGACATGAGAATCAGCAGAGCTAGCGCACCCAAGCAGGCCCACTGATACTTGTGATCTGCATTGGGTTTTCCGTAAAGAGGAACGGGTAGTTGCAGCACAAGGTGGGTACGTATTTTCCTCAGTTATGAAACCAAGGTTTATCGAACCAATAGGAATATCACTTCTCAACTGTCTTTAGCGACTGCACACAAAAGAACAAACAACTTGCACCCAACGCAGGCAAGAGGGTTGTCAATCCCCTTGATCTCGTTATTTGCAAGCAAATGAGTTGTGTAGATAATTGTTGATAAATATAAATTGCAAAATAAATAATAATTAAATAATGGAAGCAAGATGGCAGTAGCGTTTGTAAATTTATGAGTGAATAGACCCGGAGACCATAGTGTTCTCTAGTGGCATCTCTCATGTAGGCAACGTACGGAGGGTAACAAATTACTGTTGGCCAATTGATAGAAAAGTGGATAGTTATGCGATTTTCACGACAATGATCATGTCTATATAGGCATCACGTCCAGAAGCAAATAGGCCGACTCCTGCCTGCACCTATTACTATTACTCCACCCATCGACCGCTATCCAGCATGTATCTAGAGTATTAAGTAAAACAGAGTAATGCTTGGAGAACAATGGCATGATGTCGACAAAGTAAACTCAATTAATACGAATAAACCCATCGTTTTATCCTTAGTATCAGCAACACAAAGACGCATCTTCTCCCCTTCTGTCACTAGGATATAGAAACTCGTCAGGTTGAACCTACTACAACGCACTACTCCCACCGATGAAATATCAATCTACTTGGCCAAAGCACATCAATAGATCGGAGAGCATTATGAAGCTATAATGATCATGCAATTAATGAGACAATATATATTAGCAATATCTCAAGTATTTTTCATGAATAATCTGAACATAAACCCACAATTCATCGGATCCCAACAAACACACCACACAAAAGGATTACATCGGATAGATCAAAGCGAAGATGCGATGATCATTGTATTGAATATCATATGAGAGAGATAGCTATCTAGGTACTAGCTATGGGCCCATAGGTCTGTGGTGTACTACCCACACATCATCATGAGGGCAGCAAGGTTGATGAAGAGGCCCTCCGTGATCGATCCCCCCTCTGGCAGGGTGCCAGAACGTAGCTCCAGATGGGATCGCGACGGAACAGAGACTTGCGGCGGTGGAAAAAGATTTTCAAGGCTCTCCTGAGGGTTTCCAGGATTATTGAGAATTTATAGGCCGGAGAACGAGGTCGGTTGAGCCACAGGGGGGCCACAAGCTATCAGGGTGCGCCCCCTGGGGGCGCACCCTGTTGGCTTGTGGATCCACCCTGAGGCTCCCGGCCATCCTCCGAGGCTTGTTGGTCTTATTTCAGTCCAGAAAAAATCATCAAAAAGTTTCGTGGCAATTCATTTCGTTTGGTAAAGGAAATCTGCAAAGTAAAAAACATGCAGAAAACAACAACTGGCACTTGGCACTGGGTCAATAGGTTAGTGCTCAAAACTATTATAAATTGGTAAATAATGACCCAAAAAGTATCTAAGAATGATAATATATCAGCATGGAACAATCAAAAATTATAGATATGTTGGAGACGTATTAGCATCCCCAAGCTTAATTGCTGCTCGTCCTCGAGTAGGTAAATGATAAAAACAGAATTTTTTATGTGACATGCTATCCACTATGTAATCTTTTTCATGTATGCTCATTGAGAAACAATGAATCAATAAACATTAACATAGTAATACTTATAAGTATAAGAAATAAAATCATTAACTTTTTCAAAGCATATGATCCTCAAAAGATGTCTACCCCTTATTCATCTTATTTAATTAGCAAGGTATGGCTCCATCTTCACCACATTAATACAAATATCAAGCACCACGGCGCCCAAGTCAGGCAATTGGATCGTACTTTTTCAAGGTGCATCAACTTTTTATTCTTCACGCAATCATGAGAATGAACCATTGGACATAGCATTTAGGTGGAATAGAATATGGTGGTAGATATCAACGGGGTAAAAAGTGGAGAAGATAGTCTCACATCAACTAAGCGTACCAACGGGCTATGGAGATGCCCATCGATAGACGTCAATGCAAGGAGTAGGGATTGCCATGCAAATATGATGCACTAGAGCTATAAGTGTATGAAAGCTTAAATGAAGCTAAGTGGGGTGTGCATCCAACTTGCTTGCTCATGAAGACCTCGGGCATTTGAGGAAGCCCGTCATAGGAATATACAAGCCAAGTTTATAATAATGAAATTCCCACTATCATATGAAAATGACATAACATGAGACTCTCAACATGTGAGGAACAAGGTGCCACTTTGAGGCACAAGTGTGGTAAAGGATAGTAGCAAAGTCCCTTCTCTCATTTTTCTCTCATTTTTTTATTAATTTATGGTGGGCTCATTTGGCCTCCCCCATTTGTTCATTTTCCGTCTGGAGTCTCTTCCCGACTTGTGGGGGAGTCGTGGTCTCCATCATTCTTTCCTCATTGGGACAATGCTCTAAAAATGATGATCATCACACTTTTATTTACTTACAACTCAATATGGAGAACTGATATGAAGATATGACTCTATATGAATGCCTCTGGCAGTGTTCCAGGATGTGCAACGATCTAGCGTGACATGTATCAAAAATATATGAACGGTGGCTTTGCCACAAATACTATGTCAGCTCTATATGATCATGCAAAGCAATACGATGATGAACAACTAGTCATATGAAGTGACGAGGGAATTTGTGTAACATCCCAAAATTTCATTTTGGAATGTTATGAAATATAGTTAAGCATCACATCATATTGTTTGCATAATATTTGTGAGTGAATAAAAATCTAGAGTTCTTATTTGAAATATGGAAATTCATTTCTATTCTTTTGCTTTTGCTTTTCAAAAATTTGCAAACCCCTGAAATATTTCAAATAGGAGAGGAGGAACATGACCCTCCACACCAGGGGTATTTCTGTGAAACTTGTGAACTATAATAACCAGGGGATTATTTGAAAAATATTTGCAAAAGAAATAAATCAAATTTGGGCATTTCTGAAAATACTGTTTTAAAAAGTATTTTATTTGTCCGTGGAAAAATGTCCATCGTGTGGCATTTATTTTTCTGAGTATTTTCGTATATACTACCTCCATATTTGACCCTATCTACTTTTTCCTTTTGTTTGTTTTCTTTCCTATTTTTGAATATTAGGAAAATGTTTTAAAAACGGAATCATATCCGAGGCCCAATAGGAATAGTGGCGGCCCGATCCACTCCGGATCAGATCCAAAGATTTTTCGGATCGGCCACCGATTGCCCCGTCGCCTCGTTTCACCCACTGACGCCCCGGCCCCACCGCCGATCCCGACCCCCGTCGGTCACCACCTTCCTTCCTCCCTCCCCTTTCCTTCCTTCGCCGGCGAGATTGGATCCGCTGCCGATCTCTCTCTCCCTTCCTTCCCCGAGCCCCTAGAGCCCCCTATATAAACCTCCGACTCGCCCGCATTTCGTTTCCCCCGAAACCCCAAGCAAGCCGTCGCCAGAACGCCCCCACCACCACTCACCGGAGCTCTTGCTCCTCCACCGAAACCTTCGAGCTCGAGGCGCTCACCTCTGTCACCCCCGAGCTTCACCGACGCCGCCAACCGCTCCGCCTTGCTCGTGTGCATCGACAGCCGTCTTCACCTTCGCCGGAGGACCACCGGAGACGCCGCCCGCATCGAACCCGAAGCTCCGCCGCCGTCGGACATCGCCGGAGCATCTCACGCCGCCGCTGTGAGCACCCCACCCCCCCTTTGACCGTTAGATCTAAAACGTACGGCCGCGATTAGATTTTATTTTGTCCCGAACCATTTTTTTTATTTAATGAACGTTCACCCGATTAGCTAATGCGCGCACACCCGCATCCACTCTTAGCCCGCCACGTAGCATGTTCGTAGTTTAGGTTTTTCTTTTATTTCTGTTTTTAGTTTCTGAAACAGAATACAACCAGTTTTTGTTCTGTGAATATCTCGTAGAATATTAGGAGTTTTTAGTTGTTTCTTTTTGCAGTAGTTCACAAATTGTATGTAGTTTATGCCAGTAGCTTTGGATTTCAAATTCTGAACTTTTAAATTTGAATTCTTTTGAATTTTCTCAAATCACTAGAATCTGTTTATCTTGAGTTTAAAAATATATTTTGAATGAAACTTTTTGCCACTGTTTTGTATTAGTTAGTTTTATCACCCTGTTCAATTTGGGAATTTTTAGTATATTTTAAATTAGGGTTTTTAACAAAACAGTTTCTGTTTAGTTTCTTTTAGGGTTAATTTGATTTACTTTGTTTTAGTTTTGATTTTGATTCTGTTTTCTTTTAACTTTCTATTATAAGTCTTTTAGTTTCTGTTGTTTATCATTAGGTGATTTATTTTCTATTAATGAGAATATTTTTTATTGTTTTGTTCATTGTTTTAGTAGGAAAACATTGTTTCCACTTTATGTGGTGTTTTATAATAGGTTTATAGTAGTTCTTTTTGCATAAAAGATTTATGGTGAAATACTTTCTGTTTTCTAATAAAACTTTACTTTTAATTTCTGTTATTTTCTATATTAGTTGCTGAAAACAATTCTTGTGTTGTTTTGTTTTAGTAGAAGCCTTGCCACAAAATTTGAGAGGCTTTCTATTTGTTTTGGTTTTCTTTTCTTTTGATTGTGCTATTGATTGTTTTAGTATTATTAGTTTACCTTGCTGTTAGTGTAAGATGTGTTATGGTTATGCTGATTGTGTGCAATGTTTGATTCGTTAGATCATCCGGAGTGCGAGGCTTGTTATCTAGAGTCACTCGAGTACGAAGATCGTCAGCAAGGCAAGTTCACGTTGATCATGTTATTACCTATGTTTTCAAATTGCATTAGCTCAATCTTCCACCCATTGCATGCAAAGTAGGTACTTGGAAACTTGGTTACTTGAGTAGTATCATGTGGTAGGCACCCCTATTCCCTTGTTACTTTGGACCGGGACGTTATTTTATTTTGCTATGCTTTTAGTAGACGGGGTTGGTTGTGTGATTCATGAGAGAGTTGTGAGATAAATTATTTCAAGACCTACATGATGATCAAGACTTCAAGACTACAAGTTTTCAACATACCTCTGGGTGGATTGGACATGCATCTGGCAGCCTGATATCTACCATGGTTATGCCCGGGAATCCTGGTATCTACCTGTGATCATCCCAACGGATTGCCACCCAGGCTCAAAGAGATGGATGGATACTTCAAGGCCGGAAAGCTTACGTGTGCAACCGCAAGTCAATATGGGCTCTGGCTTGGTTGACCTTAGTGGTGACTCTGGTAGGTCAGATTGCTACGAGACGTAGAAGAACGGTAGGATTGGATGGGCACTGACTTTCTATCAGAGGATCACTTTGGAAGACCATGTTTCGATCATCTCGTTCTCAAACATCATGCAGTGCGAGGACACAACGAGAGGGATCGAATCTTGCGGGTAAAGTGTACAAACCTCTGCAGAGTGTTAAACTAATCGATTAGCCGTGTCCCCGGTTATGGACAACATGAGCACCGGAGATGATACTATCAGCCAGTCTCAACACAAATAATATTAATGATGTGGGTTATATTGATAACTTGGGTATGAGAAATGGTTGGTGGAACCTTCTCATTAAACAACCAACATTGTAGTAAAAAAATTCGCTTTGCCCCTCTCTTGTTGTAGGAAAAATTTGCTTTACGCTAAACTTAAACTTACAGCCCCACCTGCCATATATGCATGTAGTATAGTTGATATTTTCATCCCCTCTCTTTTGTGACTTGCCAGCATATTCAATATGCTGACCTACACGGCTGCAACGTATCATGTTGCAGAGTACTTTTCCGACCAGGAGTGAGGATACGCTCTACGCTCGGTGAGATGCCCTTGGAGTCAGATGGACTCAACTACCTTTGAAGCTTCCGCAAGATTTTGATTAGTTTATCTCATGAGTTGGCCTTCAGCCACTTTATTGTAATCCTTATTGTAATAAAGGACTCGATATGAGATTTTGATTAATAAAGCAGTTGTGATTGAACTCTTGATATATACATTGATGTACCGTGTGTGTACCAGCATGATCTTGGGATGGTACGGAAACACCGGAGATTCGACCGTTTCGGGTCGGGTCGCTACAGATATGGTATCAGAGCACACGCTGACCGTATGACGTAACCTCTAGGATTGGAAAAGCCTTAGGAAGAAAACCATTTTTCTTATGTCTCTAAAATTTCCTATATTCTCATCTGCTCATTTCTGACTTCTCTCCGATTTTTCCAACATTTTTAGATGGCCACCTTCCACCCAGTTTTGTTCACGGAGTTTTGCCAGCCGGACGCAACCATGCCCTTCGGCAAAGAGCTGGTACAGATCACCAAGGACGTAAGGATTGCTCTGCCAAACATCACCGGGACTGCTATCATGTCTTTTGCAGCAGACTCTCGCTATAGGATCGAGGTGCATATCCCCGGAAAGACATTCGGAAGTCGCAGAGAGCCCATCAATTTCAAGTTTGTAGCACCGAGCTGGATTCTCGGAAGGAACATGGCGATTCACCGTGCCCTCGGACGTATCCAAGAGGAATACAGAGGCTGTCCCATTTCGCCAGGACTTAGCTTGGTCTGCCGCAGAGGTGCCGACGGAGAAATCATAAACACCATGACTGAAGACCCCGTTCGTGCTTATGTCGAAACATTGGAGACACACATCAGGACTCTGGAGCTCCGTGTACGCAAGGACACGAAGATGATCAAGCAGCTGAAGACCCGTGAACTTGAACTCGAAGATGCAGCACGAGAAGCCCACTACGAGCACGAAGATGAAGTGAAGGACTTCTTAGAGAGGATCAAGAACCTGAAGACTCTCGTTGCAAATCTGGAGGAGCAACTGGACATGGGAGAAAACCTTCACCCTGAAGGTGACGATGCCCCCTTGATCAGCAACGAGGACGACTATGAGGAGATCACCACCGGAGGAGGACGCACCACCATGGAGTTTTGAGGAGAACTTTAGACATGACCACCATGTATCTTTATTTTTTTTCACGTTAAATCGTAGGTCGATGTTTCGTTTGTCAGGAGACTTGTATCTCGAGTGTGAACCTTTTGAGTTGAATAATAAATGAGTGTTTGGTGTGTTAATGTTTGTTGCATTGCATATGGGTAGTGAATTTCTCTTTAGACCCTTGTTCTATTCTATTTCTCATCACTCTGAAAACACCAGATGCCTCCGAGACGTGACCCCAGCACCAACTTTCCCCCGGAACTCGCCCAACTCATCCAGCAGCAGAATACCTTGATGCAACTGTTGATTCAGAATCAGGCCAACAACAACAACAACAACCCTCCACCCCAGGCCGACAACCTCACCCGTTTTCTGAGGCTGAACCCACCGACCTTCTCCAGCAGCACTGAGCCCATTGTGGCAGATGACTGGCTCCGCAAGATGGAGAGGGAACTTATCACCGCGGGACGCACTGAGGCTGAGAAAGTGCGTTTTGCCGCACATCAACTGGAAGGCCCAGCAGCTTCATGGTGGGAGAACTACACCACCACGTACCCCATTGCCGGTGTGACTTGGGAGCAGTTCAAGCAGGCTTTCCACACCGCTCATGTCTCAGCTGGAGCCATGAGTCTGAAGAAGCATGAGTTTCGCAACTTACGCCAGGGGAACCGCTCTATGGCCCAGTATGTGGATGAATTCAGCATGTTGGCCCGTTATGCACCAGGAGATGTGGCGAATGATGCAGCCAAGCAGGAGAAGTTCCTGGAGGGACTCAACGATGAGTTGAGCATGCAGCTGATTGTGGCTACTTTCAACAACTACCAGGAGCTGGTAGACAAGGCCCTCATCTTAGAGGGTAAGCAGCGGAAAATTGAGAGCCGCAAGAGGAAATATGGACAGGGGAAGTCTTACTCTGGAGCTCAGCAGAAGCCCCGCTATTCCCCATACTCAGGGAATACCGGAACAGGGACCGGTAAGTATGGAGGACACACTCATGCCGTGCATAACCATGGAGGACATAACCATGGAGGAAATGGGAATAATCGTCCCAACAATGGCAACTCCAAGAACGGCAATGGAGGAAATGGTACTCAGCATCGTTTTGCTCCAGTAATGAGGGATCTGAGCACCGTCACCTGTTTCAAGTGCAAACAGACTAGACATTATGCCAACAAGTGTCCTGATGCTAACCCAAGCAATGGCCATGGAAATGGAGGTGGAAATGGCAAAGGAAACTCTGGAGTGAAGAAGCCCAATCCTTTTCCCTGCGCTCAGGTGAACCACATTGATGTGGAGGAAGTCTATGATCAGCCTGAGACTGTGGTTGGTAAGTTTTTGTTACATTCACGTCCAGTATTGGTACTTTTTGATTCTGGTGCAACTCATTCATTCATATCAAGGGTAGTTGTGGAGAAATACGGTTTGCCCACTAGAATCCTTAGTCAGCCCATTAAGGTCAGTTCCCCAGGAGGTATGATGACGGCAGGGATAGGATGCCACGCATTGAACCTCAACATTGGAAACCATGTATTCCCCACCGACCTCATCGTCTTAGAGTCTCAAGGATTGGATGTAATCCTAGGCATGGATTGGATGACCAAGTATGAAGGGAACCTTGACTGTCCCAGCAAGTCTATTTTGCTCACCACCCCAGAGCAGAAGAGGATTAAGTATGTATCCCGACACACCCCGAAGAGTACTCGGGTGAATTCCCTCACAGGAGTTGTTCAGGAGGAAGTGCCGGTAGTACAAGACTTCCCAGATGTATTCCCGGAGGAATTACCGGGCATGCCACCGGATAGAGAGATTGAGTTCCTGATTGAGTTATTGCCAGGGACAGCCCCAATATCCAAGAGACCCTATCGGATGCCCGCAAATGATTTAGAAGAAATCAAGAAGCAGATTAAGGAGTTATTGGACAAAGGGTATATTCGCCCAAGTTCTTCACCTTGGGGAGCCCCAGTTCTTTTGGTAGAAAAGAAGGATAAAACCTTGAGAATGGTAGTCGATTATCGTGCATTGAACGAGGTGACTATAAAGAACAAGTACCCTCTGCCGATGATTAACGACTTGTTTGATCAGCTGGTTGGAGCCAAAGTGTTCTCCAAGATCGATCTTCGGTCAGGGTATCATCAGTTGAAAATTCGTGAACAGGATATACCCAAAACAGCCTTCACCACAAGGTATGGCCTATATGAGTATACAGTCATGTCCTTTGGTTTGACTAATGCTCCTGCCTATTTCATGAGTATGATGAACAAGGTATTTATGGAATATCTGGACAAGTTTGTCGTGGTGTTCATCGATGATATATTGATATTCTCCAAGAGCGAGGAAGAACACAAGGAACACTTGCATTTAGTTCTGGAGAAGCTCAGAGAGCATCAGTTATATGCCAAGTTCAGCAAATGTGAATTTTGGTTGAAGGAAGTCGGATTTCTTGGACACATTATTTCTGGAGATGGAATAGCAGTGGATCCTGCTAAGGTTGCAGCAGTCACCGAGTGGAAGTCACCCACCTCAGTTAAGGAGATCCGCAGTTTCCTCGGACTTGCCGGATATTATCGGAGGTTTATCGAGAACTTCTCGAAGATAGCCAAGCCTATGACGGAGTTATTGAAGAAAGAGTCTAAGTATATTTGGACCGAGGAATGTGAGGCCAGTTTCCAGGAGTTGAAGAAACGTTTGGTCACAGCCCCAGTGTTGATTTTGCCGAACATTCGGGAGGACTTCGAGGTTTATTGTGATGCTTCACGCCAAGGACTTGGAGGAGTGCTCATGCAGGAGGGGAAAGTTGTAGCATATGCATCCAGACAGCTACGACCTCATGAGTTGAACTATGCCACCCATGATTTGGAGTTAGCAGCCGTAGTGCACGCACTCAAGACCTGGAGACATTTCCTTATCGGGAATAGTTGTGATATTTACACTGATCACAAGAGCCTGAAGTACATCTTCACGCAGAAGGAGTTGAACCTCAGACAAAGGAGATGGCTAGAGTTGATCAAGGACTATGACATGAGATTGCACTATCATCCAGGAAAGGCAAATGTTGTAGCAGATGCTTTGAGCCGTAAGAGTTATGTGAACACACTCATAGCGGGAGGATTACCCCAGGAGTTAGCTGACGATCTCAGAGAGCTCAAATTGGAGATAGTTCCAAGAGGATATGTTGCCACACTAGAGATTCAATCCACTTTGACCGGAAGAATCCGTGAAGCCCAGAAATCGGACAAGGAAATAGCTGAGATAAAGCAAAGAATGAAGGATGGGAAAGCTAAAGGCTTTCGTGAGGATGAACACGGAACCCTATGGTTTGAGGACCGTATCTATGTGCCTAATGACCCAGAACTCAAGAAGTTGATACTTCAAGAAGCCCATGATTCGCCATGCTCGATACACCCAGGCAACACCAAGATGTATCTGGACTTGAAGGAAAGTTTCTGGTGGACAGGTATGAAGAAGGATATTGCCGAGCATGTCGCAGTATGTGATGTTTGTCAGCGAGTAAAGGCAGAACACCAGAAACCAGCAGGGTTACTCCAACCTTTGCCGATACCCGAGTGGAAATGGGAGAAGCTTGGTATGGACTTCATCACAGGATTACCCAGGACCCGTTCAGGTTATGATTCCATCTGGGTAGTAGTCGATCGCTTGACCAAGGTGGCTCATTTCATTCCAGTGAAGACCACCTATACCAGTGCTAAGTTAGCCAAGATATATATGACCAGGATCGTATGTCTGCATGGAGTTCCGAGGAGTATCGTGTCAGATAGAGGAACACAATTTACCTCAAAGTTTTGGCATCGGCTACATGAAACTTTGGGTACAAGGCTGGAGTTCAGTACAGCTTTTCATCCGCAGACAGATGGACAGACCGAGAGAGTCAACCAGATTCTGGAGGACATGTTGAGATCTTGTGCGCTAGACTATGGGTCTAGTTGGGACGATAACTTACCTTATGCAGAGTTCTCATACAACAACAGTTATCAGACCAGTCTGAAGATGGCCCCTTTCGAAGCTCTATACGGAAGGAGGTGCAGAACACCATTGATGTGGGATGGTGTTGGTGACCGAAAACTTTTTGGTCCCGATCTTATCCGAGATTCTGAAGAGAAGGTCAAGCTGATTCGTGACCGACTCAAGATAGCCCAGTCCAGACAGAAGAGCTATGCTAATAGCAAACGCAAGGAGGTGACATACGAAGTGGGAGACCGAGCATATCTCCGTGTGTCCCCACTTCGTGGAATCAAGAGGTTTGGTGTTAAAGGAAAGTTAGCACCCCGATTTATAGGCCCCTACAAAATTCTCGAACGTAGAGGCGAAGTTGCTTATAAGCTAGAACTGCCGGAAGGATTGTCCGGAGTTCACGATGTCTTCCATGTTTCCCAGTTGAAGAAATGCCATGCTAAGATGGCTGATATTCCTTTGAGAGACACAGTGCCCCTAGAGGCCATACAGCTTGATAGTGATCTGACCTATGAGGAGAAGCCCGTCAGGATCCTCGAGACTGCCAACAGAGTTACCCGCAGCAAGATCATCAAGTTCTGCAAGGTTCTGTGGAGTCACCACACCGAGGAAGAAGCCACCTGGGAACGAGAAGAAGATCTTCGTCGAGACCATCCGCACCTATTTTCTAGCCAACCCGAATCTCGAGGGCGAGATTCATCTTAAGGTGGGTAGGTTTGTAACATCCCAAAATTTCATTTTGGAATGTTATGAAATATAGTTAAGCATCACATCATATTGTTTGCATAATATTTGTGAGTGAATAAAAATCTGGAGTTCTTATTTGAAATATGGAAATTCATTTCTATTCTTTTGCTTTTGCTTTTCAAAAATTTGCAAACCCCTAAAATATTTCAAATAGGAGAGGAGGAACATGACCCTCCACACGAGGGGTATTTCTGTGAAACTTGTGAACTATAATAACCAGGGGATTATTTGAAAAATATTTGCAAAAGAAATAAATCAAATTTGGGCATTTCTGGAAATACTGTTTTAAAAAGTATTTTATTTGTCCGTGGAAAAATGTCCATCGTGTGGCATTTATTTTTCTGAGTATTTTCGTATATACTACCTCCATATTTGACCCTATCTACTTTTTCCTTTTGTTTGTTTTCTTTCCTGTTTTTGAATATTAGGAAAATGTTTTAAAAACGGAATCGTATCCGAGGCCCAATAGGAATAGTGGCAGCCCGATCCACTCCGGATCAGATCCGAAGATTTTTCGGATCGGCCACCGATTGCCCCGCCGCCTCGTTTCACCCACTGACGCCCCGGCCCCACCGCCGATCCCGACCCCCGTCGGTCACCACCTTCCTTCCTCCCTCCCCTTTCCTTCCTTCGCCAGCGAGATCGGATCCGCTGCCGATCTCTCTCTCCCTTCCTTCCCCGAGCCCCTAGAGCCCCCTATATAAACCTCCGACTCGCCCGCATTTCGTTTCCCCCGAAACCCCAAGCAAGCCGTCGCCAGAACGCCCCCACCACCACTCGCCGGAGCTCTTGCTCCTCCACCGAAACCTTCGAGCTCGAGGCGCTCACCTCTGTCACCCCCGAGCTTCACCGACGCCGCCAACCGCTCCGCCTTGCTCGTCTGCATCGACAGCCGTCTTCACCTTCGTCGGAGGACCACCGGAGACGCCGCCCGCATCGAACCCGAAGCTCCGCCGCCGTCGGACATCGCCGGAGCATCTCACGCCGCCGCTGTGAGCACCCCACCCCCCCTTTGACCGTTAGATCTAAAACGTACGGCCGCGATTAGATTTTATTTTGTCCCGAACCATTTTTTTTATTTAATGAACGTTCACCCGATTAGCTAATGCGCGCACACCCGCATCCACTCTTAGCCCGCCACGTAGCATGTTCGTAGTTTAGGTTTTTCTTTTATTTCTGTTTTTAGTTTCTGAAACAGAATACAACCAGTTTTTGTTCTGTGAATATCTCGTAGAATATTAGGAGTTTTTAGTTGTTTCTTTTTGCAGTAGTTCACAAATTGTATGTAGTTTATGCCAGTAGCTTTGGATTTCAAATTCTGAACTTTTAAATTTGAATTCTTTTGAATTTTCTCAAATCACTAGAATCTGTTTATCTTGAGTTTAAAAATATATTTTTGAATGAAACTTTTTGCCACTGTTTTGTATTAGTTAGTTTTATCACCCTGTTCAATTTGGGAATTTTTAGTATATTTTAAATTAGGGTTTTTAACAAAACAGTTTCTGTTTAGTTTCTTTTAGGGTTAATTTGATTTACTTTGTTTTAGTTTTGATTTTGATTCTGTTTTCTTTTAACTTTCTATTATAAGTCTTTTAGTTTCTGTTGTTTATCATTAGGTGATTTATTTTCTATTAATGAGAATATTTTTTATTGTTTTGTTCATTGTTTTAGTAGGAAAACATTGTTTCCACTTTATGTGGTGTTTTATAATAGGTTTATAGTAGTTCTTTTTGCATAAAAGATTTATGGTGAAATACTTTCTGTTTTCTAATAAAACTTTACTTTTAATTTCTGTTATTTTCTATATTAGTTGCTGAAAATAATTCTTGTGTTGTTTTGTTTTAGTAGAAGCCTTGCCACAAAATTTGAGAGGCTTTCTATTTGTTTTGGTTTTCTTTTCTTTTGATTGTGCTATTGATTGTTTTAGTATTATTAGTTTACCTTGCTGTTAGTGTAAGATGTGTTATGGTTATGCTGATTGTGTGCAATGTTTGATTCGTTAGATCATCCGGAGTGCGAGGCTTGTTATCTAGAGTCACTCGAGTACGAAGATCGTCAGCAAGGCAAGTTCACGTTGATCATGTTATTACCTATGTTTTCAAATTGCATTAGCTCAATCTTCCACCCATTGCATGCAAAGTAGGTACTTGGAAACTTGGTTACTTGAGTAGTATCATGTGGTAGGCACCCCTATTCCCTTGTTACTTTGGACCGGGACGTTATTTTATTTTGCTATGCTTTTAGTAGACGGGGTTGGTTGTGTGATTCATGAGAGAGTTGTGAGATAAATTATTTCAAGACCTACATGATGATCAAGACTTCAAGACTACAAGTTTTCAACATACCTCTGGGTGGATTGGACATGCATCTGGCAGCCTGATATCTACCATGGTTATGCCCGGGAATCCTGGTATCTACCTGTGATCATCCCAACGGATTGCCACCCAGGCTCAAAGAGATGGATGGATACTTCAAGGCCGGAAAGCTTATGTGTGCAACCGCAAGTCAATATGGGCTCTGGCTTGGTTGACCTTAGTGGTGACTCTGGTAGGTCAGATTGCTACGAGACGTAGAAGAACGGTAGGATTGGATGGGCACTGACTTTCTATCAGAGGATCACTTTGGAAGACCATGTTTCGATCGTCTCGTTCTCAAACATCATGCAGTGCGAGGACACAACGAGAGGGATCGAATCTTGCGGGTAAAGTGTACAAACCTCTGCAGAGTGTCAAACTAATCGATTAGCCGTGTCCCCGGTTATGGACAACATGAGCACCGGAGATGATACTATCAGCCAGTCTTAACACAAATAATATTAATGATGTGGGTTATATTGATAACTTGGGTATGAGAAATGGTTGGTGGAACCTTCTCATTAAACAACCAACATTGTAGTAAAAAAATTCGCTTTGCCCCTCTCTTGTCGTAGGAAAAATTTGCTTTACGCTAAACTTAAACTTACAGCCCCACCTTCCATATATGCATGTAGTATAGTTGATATTTTCATCCCCTCTCTTTTGTGACTTGCCAGCATATTCAATATGCTGACCTACACGGCTGCAACGTATCATGTTGCAGAGTACTTTTCCGACCAGGAGTGAGGATACGCTCTACGCTTGGTGAGATGCCCTTGGAGTCAGATGGACTCAACTACCTTTGAAGCTTCCGCAAGATTTTGATTAGTTTATCTCATGAGTTGGCCTTCAGCCACTTTATTGTAATCCTTATTGTAATAAAGGACTCGATATGAGATTTTGATTAATAAAGCAGTTGTGATTGAACTCTTGATATATACATTGATGTACCGTGTGTGTACCAGCATGATCTTGGGATGGTACGGAAACACCGGAGATTCGACCGTTTCGGGTCGGGTCGCTACAATTTGCATGGCAATATATCTCGGAATGGCTATGGAAATGCCATGATAGGTAGTTATGGTGGCTGTTTTGAGGAAGATATAATAAGGCTTATGTGTGACAGAGCGTATCATGTCACGGGGTTTGGATGCACCGGCGAGAGTTGCACCGATCCTCGAGGTGAGAACGGGCTATGCACGGTACCGAGGAGGCTAGCAAATATGGGAAGGCGTGATTGCATATGTCCATGGTTTCACATTAGTCATAAAGAACTCATATACCTATTGCAAAGTTTTATTAGTTTTAACACAAATCAAAGCATTCTCCGCATGCCCTGAGGGAAGAGGTTTGGAGGAGTTAACCATCGTGCGCTTCCGACCCGAAACAACACTAGGATTTCAACAAGGAATAGAAATGCTCACACATCATCACCATGCCCTTTTAATTTTTAGAAAAATAACAAATTAACACCACTGAATATCGACACTTCTATAAATTGAAATTTTTGAACTCACACCTTTTCAGATTACTACATCAATATTATCAATCCTCATTCTCTATATGTGCTACATGATGGTTTTAATTATCACTCATTGGATACCTAATATTTTTGGACTAGTCTTATGACCCATGCAAGTTACCGTCACTATTTGATAGCTCTCAAAAAAATATAAGTTAAGAACAAGAGTGAAATCATTTCTATAAAATCTACACGCCACCGTGCTCAAAAAGATATAAGTGAAGAGCTAGAGCAACTGCCGAGCTTAAAAGATATAAGTGAAGCACATAGAGTATTCTAGCAAATTATCATGAAGGTGTGTCTCTCTTAGATAGGTGTGTCCAACAAATAATGATTGTGGCAAACTGAAAGTATAAGCAAACTAAAGCAAAAGATGCTCCAAGCAAAACTCTTATTATGTGACGAATAAAAATATAGCTCCAAGTGACATACCGATGAATTGAGACGAAAGAGGGGATGCCTTCCCGGGGCATCCCCAAGCTTAGACGCTTGAGTCTTCCTGAGAATATTACCTTGGGGTGCCTTGGGCATCCCCAAGCTTAGGCTCTTGCCTCTCTTCATTCTTTAGCTCATCGTGATAACACCCAAAACTTGAGAACTTCAATCACACAAAACTCAACAAAACTTCGTGAGATCCATTAGTATAAGCGACATATCAAATACTTTAGGTACTGTTATAAATTGATTCAAATTTCAATTTTGCATAATAGATACAGTTTTTTAACTTCTCCATGACTTATACCCCCCAATACAATCCATAGCATCATCAAAACAAGCAAACTATGCAAGTAAAAGAGAATCTGTCTAAAACACAACAGTCTGTATTGATCCGTAGACATGCATATATATGTAACTCAGAAAATTCTAACAAATTAGGACAACCAGAAGAATTCATAGAAATACTGTGTAAAAATTTCAGACAAAGATCACGTTCGAGTAAAAAAATGTAAATTCCTATACTAAACGCTAAAGTTTCTGTTTTTGCACCGTATCAATTCTACTTATCATGTGGGTCATCCCAAAGGCTTTACTTGGCACAAACACTAATTAAAACATAAAAACATAATCATTACAGAGGCAATAATCATTTTATCACAAACAAACACAAAGTAAAAGCAAAAAAGTAAGATAACTATTGGGTTGCCTCCCAACAAGTGCTATTGTTTTATGCCCCTAGCTAGGCATAATGCATAGTTTCAAGTATTGTCATCTTTGACATCAAGCTCCTCAATAATACAAGCACGTTTTTTGGGAGTCTTGACAATGGGGTCCTTTATGATATTTATAAAGTCGGTGTGCACACGAATCATCTTAAGATCCTCATTTCTTTTGATAGGTGAAACACTATTATCCTTAGGAACACACATAGACTTGAAACTACCCCCTTAAGGTGTGCTAGGTTTAGTTTGGGAAGGGGAAAACACGGAACCCACTTTATCAATGACTCCTTCCATCTTCTAAATTATTCTAAAACCTTTTTCTATCTTTTAAGTAAAGGTTGTATCTTTCCCCTTTGGTTCCTTCAAAAAAATTCCTACCTTCAAACCAAATTGATTGATATGATTATAGGTCTTTTTATCAAAAGCCTCAATTTGTTCTTTAGTGGCTATTTTATTTTCTATAGCATCTAGCCTTCGCATGACATATTCCAATGTCAAAATGGTTCCATTAACGATAATGGGAGGTGACCCTACAAGATTTTCAATAGTATTATAAGCATCCAAAGTGTGACACATTAAGAAATTACCAGCGTGATGGTGTCAAGAACGAACCAATGCCAAGTTGTCACACCCGCATAAAAATTGCGAAGAAAGGTAGTAGTGGATTGCTTACGAATTAAATTATTTTGAGCATTGCAAATCCTATACCAAGCATATTTTAACTTTTCTCATCCCCTTTGCTTAAAAGTGAACACTTCATTTTCGGAAGCAACGTAGACAAAAGAAGAAGTAGACATAGTGACAAAAAACAAGCAAAGTAGCAACAAGCAAAGATAAATATTTTTGTATTTTTGATTTTTATGAGACACACTAAATATAATAGCAAATAAAAAGATGATAAAGTGAATGAAAATTTGTGAGAAGCTACTTGATAGTTGATGATGATATTCCCCGGCAACGGCGCCAGAAATCCTTCCTGATACTTGTGATCTGCGTTGGGTTTTCCGTGAAGAGGAACGGGTAGTTGCAGCTCAAGGTGGGTAAGTAATTCCCTTAGTTATGAAACCAAGGTTTATCGAGCCAATAGGAATATCACTTCTCAACCGTGTTCAGCGACTGCACACAAAAGAACAAACAACTTGCGCCCAACGCGGGCAAGAGGGTTGTCAATCCCCTTGATCTCGTTATTTGCAAGCAAATGAGTTTTGTAGATAATTGTTGATAAATATAAATTGCAAAATAAATAAAAAGTAAATCATGTCAGCAAGATAGCAGTAGCGTTTTTAAATTTATGAGTGAATAGACCCGCGGGCCATAGTGTTCTCTAGTGGCATCTCTCATGTAGGCAACGTACGGAGGCTAACAAATTACTGTTGGGCAATTGATAGAAAAGCGGATAGTTATGCGAGTTTCACGACAATGATCATGTCTATATAGGCATCACGTCCATAAGCAAATAGGCCGACTCCTACCTGCACCTATTACTATTACTCCACCCATCGACCGCTATCCAGCATGCATCTAGAGTATTAAGTAAAACAGAGTAATGCTTGGAGAACAATGACATGATGTAGACAAAGTAAACTCAATTAATATGAATAAAACCCATCGTTTTATCCTTAGTAGCAGCAACACAAAGACACATCTTCTCCCCTTCTGTCACTGGGATATAGAAACTCATCAGATTGAACCTACTACAACGCTCTACTCCCACCGATGAAATATCAATCTACTTGGCCAAAGAACATCAATAGATCGGAGAGCATTATGAAGCTATAATGATCATGCAATTAAAGAGACAATATATACAGCAATATCTCAAGTATTTTTCATGAATAATATGAACATAAAACCACAATTCATCCGATCCCAACAAACACACCGCACAAAAGGATTACACTGGATAGATCAAAGTGAGGATGCGATGATCATTGTATTGAAGATCATATTAGAGAGAGGTAGCCATCTAGGTACTAGCTATGGACCCGTAGGTCTGTGGTGAACTACTCACACATCATCATGAGGGCAGCAAGGTTGACGAAGAGGCCCTCCGTGATTGATCCCCCCTCCGGCAGGGTGCCGGAACAGAGCTCCAGATGGGATCGCGACAGACTAGAGACTTGCAGCGGCGGAAAAAGGTTTTCGAGGCTCTCCTGAGGGTTTCCAAGATTAATGAGAATTTATAGGCCAGAGAACGAGGTCGGTTGAGCCACAGGGGGCCAACAAGCTATCAGGGCGTGCGCCCCCTGGGGGGTGCCGTGTTGGCTTGTGGAGTCACCCTGAGGCTCCCGGCCATCCTCCGAGGCTTGTTGGTCTTGTTTTGGTCCAGAAAATATCGTCAAAAAGTTTCGTGGCAATTGGACTTCGTTTGGTAAAGGAAATCTGCAAAGCACAAACCATGCAGAAAACAGCAACTCGCACTTGGCACTAGGTCAATAGGTTAGTGCTCAAAAATATTTTAAATTGGTAAATAATAACCCAAAAAGTATCTAAGAATGATAATATATCAGCATGGAACAATCAATAATTATAGATACGTTGGAGACGTATCACCCACCAGCTTGCGACAAGGGTCAAGAACTTCTGCAATAACATATAAACAAGAACATCATATGGATCAAATTTAGGATTACAAATAAATAATAACATAGCATGGCGATCCAATTTGAGGTTACTCGAATGTAAGGTAAGTCTAGGAGGATCGATGTTACCTTCACCGTTCACCTCAACTTGTTCTCAGATTGTCGGGTCCCGAGGACACAACTTAGCGCATCCGAGCCATCAAAAATGGTTTTGTTCAGCTCTGAAGCCTGCAAATGAATAAGTGAGTGAAACTGACTAAAGTGGACTT
The DNA here is from genome assembly GCA_039707655.1 of Elymus sibiricus. Classification (NCBI taxonomy): domain Eukaryota; kingdom Viridiplantae; phylum Streptophyta; class Magnoliopsida; order Poales; family Poaceae; genus Elymus; species Elymus sibiricus. Next base: position 438,173,756 of record CM077669.1, on the reverse strand, counting down.
CATCCAACCGCCGGTTTAGGACAAATGAACACAACTTACCACTCTGTTTATCAAAGGGTCCATACTCAATAAATTCACCTTCCAACCCTCTGATGCTATCATGGTAGGCTTCATTCTCGGAGTCGTTCTCCTGCAGTTATGTGAAATATGTTATCCTCCACTGGGGCCTCAGGCGCAAACGGTACTTCAAGCCATCGCCACACCACTTCATGTGTTGTACGTAGTCATCCCAGTCAAGCACTCTCCTCTCCCCATCTTTGTGACACCTCCTTTCGTTCCACTCCCGCATGTATTGTTGATGCTCATTTCCCCAGTTTGTGATCGACTGACAACACAGCCTACTCTTTCTGGAAGGCATAAAAAACAATAAAATATCATAAGAACGTCAAATGAAAGGAAAACATGGTAATACAGAACAATGGACTCACCACTGGAGGTCGGAGCCACCCGTTTCGTTGGGGACTACTGGTGGGGTATGTTGGAACATACCAACTTGCGCGGCCACGCGCTATGGCAGGTGCCACTCGACGGCGTACGCACATATCATGGACACAACGCACCGCTAGACAAGCCTATCCTACTCGAACATCATGTTCAGCAAGAACCCCCACTCTCGGTCATGATACGACCACCAGTTAACCTATACAAAAAATTGGTAAGCTCCCGTGAAAGTGGCTACAAGAAGATTGGTAAACTAGTTCGTATACCTGGTAAGCCGACAGAGCATCCATCACATTGGTGAACACCTTGTACAATGTGTTGGCTTTGCCCGTGTAGACCTTCACACTGTCCCAAGCGTACGTGGCGGTCCATTTTCTTAGGACGCCCCACCGGCAACCGCTCCAACATCCAAATGGAGAGGGCTCAGACAAATCCACACATACCGGACTTTTCTCCCGTCCTCTGCTTTGCGTGGTCAAGCTACAAACACCAATTGATGATCAGATAACACAATTTAAAGCAGCATACGTACATCCATAAAAGAATAGTGAGATATTTCTCTTACCGAACGATATAGGTAGGCGAGGCCAGCAGACCCCCGGCTGTACCTTGCATCCTAATCGCCCAGGAAGTTGAGATACATCCATAGGGCAGTATCCCCTAAGCATTCTGGAGACGCAACCTCCGTGAGAAGATACCACAAGTAGGCCCTCGCGTACCACTCTACGGTCCGAGCATCGGCACCTTCCGGGCATATGCTCTGATTACGCTGGAGCTAGGGCAGTGATACACTGGATGTCCGGTTATCCTTCGCGCGCGGGAAGGGGGGGTAGTCGGCGATGAGGGCGACAACCCTCTCCCGTGAGTTCTTCCACTCCACTCACCCAGTTAGAGCCTGGCCCTGGATCAGTAGGGCCGTGGTCATGTCGAAGTCCTCGAGGGTCACCGCCTTCTAACCACATGGGAGATGGAAAGTGGGGGTCTTGGGCTGCTACCGGTCCACCAAAGCGGTGAGAGTTGAGTGGATGAGCGTCGACGGCAAACGTTTGAACTGTAGCATGAAACCCAACAGTCGGGCTCTCCTAAAGTACGACGTGTAGCGCTCGTCGTACAACATGTCAACGACCTTCGTGTGACTCCTCATCTGCAATGGTGAGAGCATCTGTCAACACGTAGACACAAATAAATAGTAACTTATTTTAGTGAATCAAAAGTTTTGGTTCAATAACTGGATCATAGTAATTACCACTCCATTCTCTATGAAACGTGTGATACGTCTCCAACGTATCTATAATTTTTGATTGTTCCATGCTAATACATTATCATTCTAGGATACTTTTTGGGTCATTATTTACCAATTTATGATATTTTTTAGCACTAACCTATTGACCCGATGCCCAATGCCAGTTGTTGTTTTCTGCGTGTGTTTTTTACTTCGCAGGTTTCCTTTACCAAATGAAGTGCAATTGCCACGAAACTTATTGACAATTTTTTATGGACCAATACAAGACCTAGAAGCTTCGGGAGATGGCCGGGAGCCGCACCAGGGCCCCACAAGTCATCAGGTCGTGCCCCTGGGGGCGCCCTTATGGCTTGTGCCCCCTTGTGGCCCTCCCGACCTCGTTCTCTGACCTATAAATTCACATATATCGTGGAAACCCTGAAAGCAATCCTGAAACCCTTTTCTGCCGCCGCAAGTCTCTGTTCCGTCAGGAGGCCATCTGGAGCTCCGTTCCGGCACCCTGCCGGAGGGGGGGTCGATCATGTTGGGCCTCTACATCAACCTTGCTGCCCCCATGATGATGTGTGAGTAGTTCACCACAGACCTACGGGTCCATAGCTAGTACCTTGATGGCAATCCCTCTCTTATGATCTTCGCTACAATGATCATCGCATCGTTGCTTTGATCTATCCGATGTAATCCTTTTGTGCAGTGTGTTTGTTGGGATCCGATGAATTGTGGGTTTATGTTCAGATTATTCATGAAAAGTATTTGAGATATCTCTGATATATATTATTTCTCTTAATTGCATAATCATCATAGGTTCGTAATTCTCTCCGATCTATTGAAAGAGTTTGGCCAACTAGATTGATATTTCTTCGGTGAGAGAGGTGCGTTGTGGTAGGTTCAACCGGACGAGTTTCTATATCCCAGTGACAGAAAGGGAGAAGATACGTCTTGTGTTGCTGCTACTAAGGATAACACGATAGGGTTTATTCATATTGATTGAGTATTCTTTGTCTACATCATGTCATTGTTCTCCAAGCATTACTCTGTTTTACTTAATACTCTAGATGCATGCTGGATAGCGGTCGATGGGTGGAGTAATAGTAATAGGTGCAGGCAGGAGTCAGGCTATTTTCTTATGGACGTGATGCCTATATACACATGATCATTGCCATGAACATCGCATAATCATCCGTTTTTCTATCAATTGCCCACTAGTAATTTGTTACCCACCGTATGTTGCCTACATGAGAGATGCCACTAGAGAACACTATGGCCCCCGGGTCTGTTCACTTATATATTTACAAAAGCCATTGCTACCTTGCTGTCATTATTTAATTTTTATTTTATTTTGCAATTTACAATTATCTACAATTATCAACACAACTCATTTTCTTGCAAATAACGAGATCAAGGGGATTGTCAACACTCTTGCCCACGTTGGGTGCAAGTTGTTTGCTCTTTTGTGTGCAGCCGCTGAAGACGGTTGAGGATCGATATTCCTATTGGTTCGATAAACCTTGGTTTCATAACTGAGGGAAATACTTACCCACTTTGTGCTACAATAACCTAGTCCTCTTCACAGAAAACCCAACGCAGATCACAAGTATCAGGAAGGATTTCTGGCGCCGTTGCCGGGGAATATCATCATCAACTACCAAGTAACTTCACACAAAATTTCATTCACGTGTTTATATTTTTATTTGTTGTTATATTTAGTTTGTCTCATAAAAATCAAAAAAACAAAAATATTTATCTTTGCTTGTTTTGCTTGTTACCTTGCTCGCTTGCCTAGCTATGTTATCTTTATCTTTATCAAAAACAAACAGAAAGTAAAAGGCAAAAATAAAGATAAATGGATAATCATCCACTTGCTAATCTTTTAAATAGACCCAATTATGTTGAATCAATTGCTAGTTATTTGAGTACACTAGATTTTCCTTATGAGGTCTTGCTTGAAAATCATGAATCTAATTTTTTTGATTAAGTGTTAAAAGAAATTTATAAAGTGATTCATGATAGTTCCTTGAATGAAAAGCATGATTGCCATGTTACTAGTATAAAGTCTATGAATATAAATTGTGCTAATGATCATGATTGGGGTGATAATCATGATGTTCCTTGTGATCTTGATAATTCTAGCCTTCATGATGAATCTATTATTGAGTATGATATTCGCAACACTACTAAAAGTGGGGTTGGAAGAGTGTCAACTTTAGGTAATAATGATCCCACTACTTTGGAGAATGATCAATGTTATGATAGTTATATTGTTGAGTTTGATTATGATCCTACATATAATGAGAGAGGCAAACATGGTTATAAGAATTTGCATGTTACTCAATTATCTCTCTTTGCGTTGAAATTATTAATGCTTCATTCTTCCTATTTGCATGTGCTAGATATCTCTTGTATTGATAATTTGTTTTCCTATAAAATGCCTATCTATAGGAAGTATGTTAGACTTAAATGAGTTTTTCACATGCTATATGATGCTCCCTTTGTGCTTCAATTCTTGTTTATTATGTGAGCATCATTGAAATTTCAAGCCTATCTTGATGGCTATAAAGAAGAGCTTGTTGGGAGACAACCCAATAGTTTATTTTTACTTTCTGTTAGTTTGTGATAACATGATTATTGCCTAATGATTATTTTTTTATGTTTTAATTAGTGTTTGTGCCAAGTAAAGCCTTTGGGATGACTCACATGATGAGTAGAATTGATACGGTGCAAAAACAGAAACTTAAGCGTCACGTACATGAATTTTCATTTTTTACTGGAACGTGATAATTATCTGAATTTTTACAAAGTATTGGTCTGCAAATTCTTCCGGTTTTCCAATTTTTCAGAATTTTTAGAGTTATAGAAGCATACGTGTCTACAGATCTTTCAGACTGTTCTGTTTAGACAGATTCTGTTTAGACATATTCTGTTTTTTCTTGCATAGTTTGCTTGTTTTGATGATACTATGGATTGTATTGGGGGGTATAAGCCATAGAGAAGTTAGAATACAGTACCTATTATGCAATTATGAAATAATAATCAATTTACAATAGTACCTAAAGTATTTGATATGTTGCTTATACTAACGGATCTCACGAAGTTTTTTTGAGTTTTGTGTGATTGAAGTTTTCAAGTTTTGGGTGTTATCGCGATGGACAAAAGAATAAGGAGTGGCAAGATCCTAAGCTTGGGGATGCCCAAGGAACCCCAAGGTAATATTCTAAGGAAGACTCAAGTGTCTAAGCTCGGTGATGTCTACTACACAACCTTCTTCTTGTAGACTCGTGTTGGGCCTCCAAGCGCAGAGTTTTGTAGGACAGTAGCAAATTCCCTCAAGTGGATGACCTAAGGTTTATCAATCCGTGGGAGGCATAGGATGAAGATGGTCTCTCTCAAACAACCCTGCAACTAAATAACAAAGAGTCTCTTGTGTCCCCAACACACCCAATACAATGGTAAATTGTATAGGTGCACTAGTTCGGCGAAGAGATGGTGATACAAGTGTAATATGGATGGTAGATATAGGTTTTTGTAATCTGAAAATATAAAAACAGCAAGGTAGCAAGTAACAAAAGTGAGCACAAACGGTATTGCAATGCTTGAAAACAAGGCCTAGGGTTCATACTTTCACTAGTGCAAGTTCTCTCAACAATACTAACATAGTTGAATCATATGTAAATCCCTCATGTGCGACAAAGAGTTCACTCCAAAGTCACAAATAGCGGAGAACAAACGAAGAAATTATTGTAGGGTACGAAACCACCTCAAAGTTATCTTTTCCGATCAATCTTATGAGCTATCCCTATAAGTGTCACAAACAGCCCTAGAGTTCGTACTAAAATAACACCTTAAGATACACATCAACAAAAACCCTCATGTCACCTAGATACTCCAATGTCACCACGAGTACCCATGGGCTTGATTATACGATATGCATCACATAATTTTAGATTCATCATGTTCAATCCAACACAAAGAACTTCAAAGAGTGCCCCAAAGTTTCTATCGGAGAGTCAAGACGAAAACGTGTGCCAACCCCTATGCATAGATTCCCAAGGTCACAGAACCCGCAAGTTGATCACCAAAACATACATCAAGTGGATCAATAGAACATCCCATTGTCACCACGGATATCCCATCGCAAGACATACATCAAGTGTTCTCAAATCCTTAAAGATTCAATCCGATAAGAAAACTTCAAAGGGAAAACTCAATTCATCACAAGAAGATAGAGAGGGGAAAACTCCATATGATTCATCTATATCAATAAAGCTCGCGGTACATCAAGATCGTGTCATCTCAAGAACATGAGAGAGAGAGGTCAAACACATAGCTACTCGTACATACCCTCAGCCCCGAGGGTTAACTACTCCCTCCTCGTCATGGAGACCGCCGGGATGATGAAGATGGCCTCCGGTGATGGTTTCCCCCTCCGGCAGGGTGCCGGAACGGGCTCCCGATTGGTTTTTCGTGGCTCTGGAGGCTCGCGGCGGCGGAACTCCCGATCTAGGTTTCTTTTCGACGGTTTGGGTATTTATAGGAATATATGGCGTTGGCCCCACGTCCAGAAGGTTCCCGAGGAAGTCACAAGCCAAGGGGGCGCGCCCTAGGGGGGCGCGCCCCCACCCTTGTGGCTTCCTCGGCCTTCCTCTCCGGTGACTTTTCGCTCCAAATTTTTTTATATTTTCCAAAAATATTCTCCGTAAATTTTCAGCTCATTCCGAGAACTTTTATTTCTGCACAAAAACAACACCACGGTAGTTCTGCTAAAAACAACGTCAGTCCGGGTTAGTTCTAATAAAATCATACCAAAATCATATAGAATTATTGTAAACATGGCATGAATACTTCATAAATTATAGATACGTTGGAGACGTATCAATCGGTATGTCACTTGAAACTATATTTTCATACGTCACATAATATGAGTTTTGCTTGGAACGTCGTTTGCTTTTGTTTGCTTTTACTTTCAGTTTGCCACAATCATTTTTTGCGGGACACACCTATTAAAGAGAGACAAACCTTCATCATAATTTTTTAGAATACTCTATGTGCTTCACTTATATCTTTTGAGTATAGCAGTTGCTCTAGTACTTCACATATATCTTTTTGAGCACGGTGGAATGTAGATTTTATAGAAATAATTTCACTCTCGCTCTTCACTTATATTTGTTTGAGAGTTAATAAATAGTGACGGTAATTTGCATGGGTCATAAAACTAGTCCAAAAATATTAGGTATTCAATGATTCATAATTAAAACCATCATGTAGCACATATAGAGAAGTTGAGGATTAATAATATTGATGTAGTAATCTGAAAAGGTGTGAGTTCAAAATTATTAATTTATAGAAGTGTCGATATTCAGAGAGGTTAATTTCTTATTTGTCTAAAAATTAAAGAGGCATGGTGATGATGTGTGAGCATTTCTATTCCTCGTTAAAATCATAGTGTTGTTTCGGGTCGGAAGCGCGCGATGGTTAACTCCTACCAGCCTCTTCCCTCGGGGCATGCGGGGAGTACTTTGATTTGTGATAAAACTAATAAAAATTTGCAATAAGTATATGAGTTCTTTATGACTAATGTGAAACCATGGACATACGCAATCACACCTCCTCATATTTGCTAGCCTCTTCGGTACCGTGCATAGCCCATTCTCACCTCGAGGATCGGTGCAACTTTCGCTGGTGCATCCAAACCCCGTGACATGATACGCTCTGTTGCACATAAGGCTCATTATATCTTCCTCAAAACAGCCACCATACCTACCTATTATGGCGTTTTCATAGCCATTCCGAGATATATTGCCATGCAAATTCCATCGTCACTTCACATGACTAGTTTGTTCATCATCATATTGCTTTGCATGATCATATAAAGCTGACATAGTATTTGTGGCAAAGCCACCGTTCATCATATTTTTGATACATGTCACGCTAGATCGTTGCACATCCTGGTACACTACCAGAGGCATTCATATAGAGTCATATCTTCATATCAGTTCTTCATATTGAGTTGTAAGTAAAATAAAAGTGTGATGATCATCATTGTTAGAGCATTGTCCCAGTGAGGAAAGGATGATGGAGACTATGATTCCCCCACAAGTCGGGAAGAGATTCCAGACGAAAAATGAAAAAATGGGGGAGGCCAAATGAGCCCACCATAAATTAATAAAAAAATGAGAGAAAAATGAGAGAAGGGACTTTGCTACTATCCTTTACCACACTTGTGCCTCAAAGTGGCACCTTGTTCCTCACATGTCGAGAGTCTCTTGTTATGTCATTTTCATATGCTAGTGGGAATTTCATTATTATAAACTTGGCTTGTATATTCCTATGACGGGCTTCCTCAAATGCCCGAGGTCTTCATGAGCAAGCAAGTTGGATGCAAACCCCACTTAGCTTCATTTGAGCTTTCATACACTTATAGCTCTAGTGCATCATATTTGCATGGCAATCCCTACTACTTGCATTGACGTCTATCGATGGGCATCTCCATAGCCCGTTGGTACGCCTAGTTGATGTGAGACTATCTTCTCCACTTTTTACCCCGTTGATATCTACCACCATATTCTATTCCACCTAAATGCTATGTCCAATGGTTCATGCTCATGTATTGCGTGAAGAATAAAAAGTTGATGCACCTTGAAAAAGTACGATCCAATTGCCTGACTCGGGCACTGTGGTGCTTAACATTTGTATTAATGTGGTGAAGATGGAGCCATGCCTTGCTAATTTAATAAGATGAATAAGGGGTAAACATTTCTTGAGGATCGTATACTTTGAAAAAAAATGATCTTGCTTCTTATACTTATAAGTATTACTATATTAATGTTGATTAATTCATCGTTTCTCAATGAGCATACATGCATCAGATTACATAATGGATAGCATGTCACATCAAAAAATTGTTTTTATCATTTATCTACTCAAGGACGAGCAGGAATTAAGCTTGGCGGTGCTTGATACGTCTCCAACGTATCTATAATTTTTGATTTTTCCATGCTGATACGTCTCCAACGTATCTATAATTTTTGCTTGTTTCATGCTGTTATATTATCATTCTCGGATGTTTTACAATCATTTTGTAGCAACTTTATATCATTTTTTGGGACTAACCTATTGACACAGTGCCAAGTGCCAGTTGTTGTTTTTTCCTTGTTTTTTACTTCGTAGAATTTTAGTACCAAACGAAGACCAAACATCGCGAAACTTTTTGGAGATTTTTTTGGGCCAGAAGACACCCGGAAGACCAAAGAAGTATCGGGAAGGAGGCCCGAGGGAGGCACGATACACCAGGGCATGCTAGAAGCCCCTAGCACGCCCAGGTGGGTTGTGCCCTCCTCGGGGCCCCTCTCACCACCTCTCAGCTCTATAAATACCCCAATATTCCAGAAACCCTAGGGGAGTCGACGAAAAACACATCCAGCCGCCACAAGTTCCAGAACCTCGAGATCCAATCTAACACCATCACAGAGGGGTTCATCATCCTCATTGGTGCCTCTCCGATGATGCGTGAGTAGTCCACCATAGACCTACGGGTCCGTAGGCAGTAGCTAGATGGCTTCTTCTCTCTTTTTGATTCTCAATACAATGGTCTCTTGGAGATCTATTTGATGTAATGACTTTTGCGGTGTGTTTGTTGGGATCCGATGAATTTTGAGTTCATGATCAGTTTCTATCCATGAACATTATTTGAGTCTTCTTTGATCTCTTATATGCATGATTACTTATAGCCTCGTATTTCTTCTTCGAATCTTTGGTTTAGTTAGGCCAACTAGATCGATTTTCTTTCCATGGGAAGAGGTGCTTTGTGATGGGTTCGATCTTGCGGTGTCCTTTCCCAGTGACAGAAGGGGCAACAAGGCACGCATGTATTGTTGCCATTAAGGATAACAAGATGGGGTCTATTTCTACATGAATAGATCTTGTCTACATCATGTCACCGTTCTTATTGCATTACTCCGTTTTCCCATGAACTGAATACACTAGATGCATGCTGGATAGCGGTCGATGGGTGGAGTAATCACTACTAGGAAAAACACTACCAGTAGCGTGTTTGTTTTGCATACTAGTTGCATGGGGCACCGCGCTACTGCTAGGGCGCTATAGCTAAATTTTAATAGTAGCGTGTGTTTTAACCCACGCTATTGGTAAATAGACATACCAATAGCGCTCGTGCCCCGCGCTACCACTATTTCAAACCTGCGCTACTACTAATGGAATAGTAGTAGGGCATCCATGATGCACCCACGCTACTAGTAACTAATTAGGATTTAAAAAATCAACATATTCCAGTTTAGACATGCATTTCATAGTACTCACATACATGCATTTCATAATACGCAGGTGTTTTGCATACAGTCAGTCATACATATCTGATATAGATAATTAACACACACACATCCGTCGCCGCAGCACCGTGACGATATATTATGATTCTAGGATACTTTTTGGGTCATTATTTACAAATTTATAATATATTTTAGCACTAACCTATTGACCCAGTGCCCAGTGCTAGTTGTTGTTTTCTGCGTGTTTTTTACTTTGCAGGTTTCCTTTACCAAATGAAGTCCAATTGCCACGAAACTTTTTGACGATTTTTTATGGACCAATACAAGACCTCGAAGCTTTCGGAGATGGCCGGGAGCCGCACCAGGGCCCCACAAGCCATCAGGGCGTGCCCCTGGGGGGTGCCGCGCCCTGATGGCTTGTGGCCCCGTGGTGGCCCTCCCGACCTCGTTCTCTGGCCTATAAATTCACATATATCGTGGAAACCCTGAAAGCAGTCCCGAAACCCTTTTTCCACCGCCTCAAGTCTCTGTTCCGTCGGGAGGCCATCTGGAGCTCCGTTCCGGCACCCTGTCGAAGGGGGGAACGATCACAGAGGGCCTCTACATCAACCTTGCTGCCCTCATGATCATGTGTGAGTAGTTCAACATAGACCTACGGGTCCATAACTAGTACCTAGATGGCAATCTCTCTCTCTCTCTCTCTCTCTCTCTCTCTCTCTCTTATGCTCTTCAATATAATGATCATCGCATCTTCTCTTTGATCTATCTGATGTAATCCTTTTGTGCGGTGTGGTTGTTGGGATCCGATGAATTGTGGGTTTATGTTCAGATTATTCATGAAAAGTATTTGAGATATCTCTGATATATATTATTTCTCTTAATTGCATGATCATTAGAGCTTCGTAATTCTCTCCGATCTATTGAAATAGTTTGGCCAACTAGATTGATATTTCTTCGGTGGGAGAGGTGTGTTGTGGTAGATTCAACTGGACGAGTTTCTATATCCCAGTGACAGAAGGGGAGAAGATACGTCTTGTGTTGCTGCTACTAAGGATAAAACGATGGGTTTTATTCATATTGATTGAGTATTCTTTGTCTACATCATGTCATTGTTCTCCAAGCATTACTCTGTTTTACTTAATACTCAAGATGCATGCTGGATAGCGGTCGATGGGTGGAGTAATAGTAATAGGTGCAGGCAGGAGTCGGCCTATTTGCTTATGGACGTGATGTCTATATACACATGATCATTGCCGTGAACATCGCATAATTATCCGCTTTTCTATCAATTGCCCAAAAGTAATTTGTTACCCACCGTATGTTGCCTACATGAGAGATGCCACTAGAGAACACTATGGCCCCTGGGTCTATTCACTTATATATTTACAAAAGCCATTGCTACCTTGCTGTCATTATTTACTTTTTATTTTATTTTGCAATTTACAATTATCTACAATTATCTACACAACTCATTTGCTTGCAAATAACGAGATCAAGGGGATTGACAACCCTCTTGCCCGTGTTGGGGGCAAGTTATTTGCTCTTTTGTGTGTAGCCGCCGAACACGGTTGAGGATTGATATTCCTATTGGTTTGATAAACCTTGGTTTCATAACTGAGGGAAACACTTACCCACTTTGTGCTACAATAACCTGTTCCTCTTCACAGAAAACCCAACGCAGATCACAAGTATCAACGTGCGCAACGACCCTTGTCAAACGCAGGGACAAGCAAGGAGTACTTAGTGCCGATGTTGTCCGCAAGGGGAGGCCTCCTAAAACAATTGCAAATGAACATGTCGTATTCAACGAACATGCATCATATCATTTTCATCAATTATCACATATTCAACAAACATTCATATCACATTCAACCAATATAAACGATCAATACAGATGAATCATATTCAACTAACATCATTCATTCAACAACATTCAACCATTCATGATTTGTTTTAACATCATTCATTCATTTATTCAACAACTGTAACAAAAATTGAAATACGCATATGCATAACACACCAAAATCCATCATATTCAAACGTTGCAATATATGCGTATGATTTATTCATTCAACAACATCCATCATAGGTAGCCACTAGTTAGAATCCGTCCAACATACATCATATGACATTCATTCAATTTTTTTCACATGTACTAGGGTTCATCTTGAAACTACATAGAATCTCTCCAACTAGTTACTAGAGTTCATATTCAACCCCATACATCATATAGAACCAAGCTAAACAAACCTAGGATCAACCAAACTGAAAATATAGTAGAAAAAAGGCTCATTTGTACCAAATAATGCATTGAATCGAAAGCTATTTGACTAAAACTAATTAAAGGGATTGAAAGAGCTTACTTTTCTCGTTTCGGAGCCATCTCGATCCACAAAACCTTCAAGAAACGAAGGAGAACCGAGGGAGAAGTGGAGGGGATGAGAGAGGGGGCAAGAGGGAGAACCCTCTGTTCTTGCGGCGGGGTGGGGGAAGAGATGGGTGGGCGAACCGGCGCCCAGGGCTTATAACTTCCCAGACCCTACAGCTGGAGTCCCTGGCGATAGGGTTATAAAGCCTACCACCGGATCCTGTGGCTGTAGGGTTGAACGGAGGGGACGGTTGCCGTCAGTTGCTGCTGACGTGAATGAGTTGCCTACCGCCAGAGGCTTCGGCGGTAGGCTATATAAGCTTACCACCAACCACCCTGGCGGTAGGAAAAAGGGTCAAATCCCAAAATCATTTCGAACCGGGATTAGATCCTGTTAAAGTTTTATAAAAGGTCAAAACACGAAATTTTGCCACCGGCCTCCCCGACGACGCGTGCGTGCCCAAGTAAGCCACCGCTACTTTTCCGCACCTCGGCGCTCTCGCCCTTGTGCTGCAGCCACCGCGTGCTGCAACCGCCACAACTCGCGGTAGACTCTCTTTGTACTAATCCAGTAGGTTAGTTCCAACTCTCTGATCTATGGAGACACAGACACGTGGGCCTGTTGGTTAGTGAGACTAACACATGAGCCCATCACTTAAAAAATGTTCATAACACAGCCTTGGTAATGGCCCATTCATCCACAAGTTGTCATGCCTCAGCGCCAAATATAATGGGGGCCCTATTCCGCGCCTAGGTCTCTCGCCTGGTCCTCTTTTGGGGCGGCCATTACCAGATTGCTATTTTTTATTTTCTTTTTCTATTTCGTAAATTTGTTTAATATTGATTTTCACTTCTACGAGCATCTTTCAAATTTCTGAACCTATTTGGAAACCATGGACATTTTTCTAGTTTGTAAACATTCCTTTTTGAAATCATGGAAAAAATTTAATTCGTGAACATTCTTTAATACTTCGCTAACATTTTTTAAAATTGTGAATATTTAAATAAATATGAACAGTTTTTGAAATTGTTAATAGTTTTTAGTAGGTGTTTTTTTAAGAAAATTCAGAACAATGTTTGAAATTAACAGACATTTTGTAAGGAACATATCCTTTTACTGGCATTTCTTATTCGTATTTCGATTGGCAGAAGCCTTTCCTTTTGTTCTAAAATGCATGATCATTTTTGAATTTATGAACATTTTTCGAATCAGCAACATCTTTTGAACGGAGTTTTTCTGAAAAAATTAGAAAAGTTTTTGTAACCCGCAAACATGTTTTGATTTTATTTGAACTTTTTCTCAAGATACGTTATATGAGCTCCTAGGTGAACCCTATTCCGCGCGTAGGTCGCTACTTAGGGCACGTTTGGTTCACATCTGTATTTTAGGGCATTTTGCATACTTGTCCGGTTGGGCCTGGCTAAGCTAATGCAGACTAAAACCAATATCTGCATGTAGTTTGGTTGCCTGCATTAGACTATTTGCATGAGGGGACCAATATGTTAGCACGATGTTTTGTTGCCTGCGTTGCTGTTGTTAAACAAACAACACGTTGTTTGGTTGCAACCTGAACAGGGTGCATGGCCCAAAACTTGTACGATGTCAATTTTTTTTGAACACAGTACAGACGCAAGCGCTCATATACACGCGCATACACTCACCCCTATGAACGCACACACGCACACCCACCCCTATGAGCACCTCCGAGAGACTGAGCCGGCATATCATCTTGAAATTTACGAAGTCACCGTAGGCACCTCGTCGTCGACGGGAACGTCTCCTCCCACTGAATGCGCATCGCCGGAAATCCTGAAATAATGTCAATTATTGGTGAGGTTTCGAATGGCTGCATCATGCGTGAGAACCGTCCTGTTGTATATTCTGTATCTTTTCATTTTTCGGTCATATGCAGCGGAATTTACGCCTCGCTCATGATCATGTGCTTGGCACGGGAAAAATTGGATCGATTGGATCCAACCTACACGAACCAGAGGGGATAGTGGGGAAGGCTGATGGATCGCTGCGTAACTATCGCCGTACGTCGCCGCGGTTTTTGGGCGACCGAACGCCGTCGCCTTCGGAACGCCGGCCTGCTCCCAATCCATTGAACGAGCAATCATCGATTTGAGATACGCGGAGGGCTGATAGCGTTGTGGGTCTCTGGTCACGGGTGCGCCGCTGAATGTTGGGGGGATGGGAGGGGACAGGTGAGGGCAATGGAAGACAAACTCACGCGGGGACACACTCGACGCCAACGACCGTAACACCTGACTGCCACGGTAATAGCCATACTGAAACCGTGTTCCGTGACGGGCATCTCGAGGTATGCGTTGACAACTCAACTGCTAGGTTAACGCGGCCCAGGCGCGTCGGCTTGAAAAATCTGCGCCCCCCCTTCAACGGTGTGGATTACGTTGGTTGTCTCCTCGAAGGTCTCTGCCGTGTTCTCTTCCTCTGACTCATCCGAATGTTATTCCATAAAAGCATCTTTAAAGTTCAAAAATAACTAACTTTTACATCTTTAAAGTTTAAAAACACCTTTCTAACAGATGATGTAGATGAAAAAAAAATACATCTTCGTCTTCCGAAGATTTAAACTACGATACCTCGCGGTGCAAATTTGCATAATCATCTCTAGAAGATGTAAATCGAGATGTAAACACACATGCACGCGCCAACCCCAACTGCCACCAGGAAAGTTCCCAACCTCCGATCCCCTTTCTGTCGTTGCCTTTGCCGGCAGATTCCGGCCATCACAGGCGATGCCCCCCCGTCCAAACCCATTCCAGTCCTCCGCCGGCCCTCCTTGCCGCTCCGACAAACTGCCCCACCTGCGCCGGCCGCCACGATGCCCACCTCTGCCACTTGCCTTCGTCGTCCGATTCCGGACACACCGGCGACGCCCCGCCGCCCCGGCCAGCTGCAGCGCCGCCCAACCCATTCCAGTCGTCCGCCGGCCATCCTCGCCGCTCCGGAGAGCTCCGCCACCAGCGCCCGCTGCCACGATGCCCGCATATGCCACTTGACCTCGCCGGCAGGGCCGGCCCTAAGGGGGGGCGGGAGGGGCGGCCGCCCCGGGCCCCCAATAGCAGGGGCCCCCCAGCTCAGGTACGTGCAAACACCCACCCTAACTGCCGGAGGCGCCATTAGAGCAGTACAGGTTGTTCTTTGTCTCGAGGAGGAAGAAAGTCGGAAGGGTTATCTCCTTCAGCGAACTGGGCTTTGGGCCGTTGCGTATGTAGCATCAAAAGTGGTAGTGGGCTATTCCTAAGAAAAAGTGGCGCTGGGCCACACTAGCTAGGAGGAGGACCGATTCAAGATATACCTATACAGACCTCAAAAAAGAAGCATTGGCTATCTGGGTTAGCTCTCCTACTAATTTGCCTCAAAAAAGCTCTCTTGCTAATTTTCTAATAAAAATGAAGCATAAATTAGATTGGCGATCAACTTGATACATGCTTGCTTGTTGCTTTGTTTTATAACTTTAGCAAACTAGTGTCTTTCTTATTGTAAAAACAAAACTAATATGTCTTTTATATATATATTTTCCATGAGGGGTAGCAAACTAATATATCAATAAGAAAAATATATACACCAAACCTAGTATAGTGGCAGAGTCCCTAAATAAAATAATAGTAGCAAAGAGCAAGGAGCTCACAATTTTTTTATATGAAAGAACCTTCTCTCTCAATTGGTTTCCCCCGCAAATGGGTAAAGAGAATTTGGTTGATCTTTTGTGTCCCTATCCATTGCCGTGCCGCGCAGGGTGGTGGTGCCGTTGGGCGCCGTGGTGGCGTTGACGGCAGCTAGACCAGGCAAGGATGATGCGTCAATACAACTCTGAAGATGGAGTAGTGACAGTTGGCGGCGGCGGCCTCTGAGAGCGCGCCGGACCGGTGGGTGCCCCATACCCGGCAAGTGGTTTGGTTGGGGCCTCAGGTCTTAGATGTTAGGCTTGTTTGCGAGGTCTGTGGTATTAGGTCCGGACTATCAGCATCCCTTCATCAGATGGATAGGAGTAGCGACGGTTGTCGCCTAGACGGTGGCTTCAGACGTATTGATGTATTTCTTTGTAAGGTCTTTTATAAATAATTAATAAAATGGCTGCATGCATCGTCCAGATGCAGAGGCCGGGGCGATCCTCCTTCTCTAAAAAAAATCCATTGCCGTGCCGCGCATGTGTGCCCTAGTCAGAGATGCCCCATCACTGCCCCCTTCACGGCCTTGCCAAGAGGATCTGCATCATGCACATTGGCCATCGCAACTCAGAGAACACATGTATCTAATTATGTTTCTATAGATATTGGTACCATCATTAAAGCCCTTGTGTGTAAGATTATTAGAATTTTTTAAGGGGGGCCTGTATTTCAACCTCGCCCCGGGCCCCCAAAATGTAGACCGGGCCTGGGAGGTGATAATGATGGAGTAGCAACCCTCTCCCCGACAGTGTCATTCACGGGGTCGAGCAGCGAGTCCGCCACGGACGGTGCAGCGGACGACACTGTTGTTGTAGGAGTGGACACTGTTGCCGTAGGAGTGGACAGTATTAAAGCGGACGTGTGTGACTCCACCCGCACCTGAAGAGCCGTTGACGGAGCCTCAGCACATAGCTGCATTTCCAAGGGCGGACTAGGATGTCCAATCTCGTGTGAAGCCTGCACGTCCTGATATGCCAACTTGGCAGTCACCTCGTGAGCTACTCTTTTATTGAGCAACACCTCGTGAGCCGTTACATGCATGCTCCTCTCCGCTGGAGGCTGGGCTAATCGCTGGACTGGTGACACGTCCGGCAGTCCCGCTGCACCGCTGGTTGTCTGCACAGCCTTGAGGCCGGCGACCTGTGACGCTGCTGTTTGATTTTGCGGCGACGGCTGCGACGCAGTCTCTGCCCCTGGCGTGATAGACGAAGATGTCTCCTGTCTTTGCACATGTTGACTGCTCTCGAGGCATCCGCGTAAAGTAGGATTGACACGTAATTTCGCAGCAAGTTCAATGCCTCTTGGGGTCTGCGGACTAGAGTTAAAAGGGGTCACCGCGATAAGCATAGAACTAGCTTCCGGTGTATCATGAGAGACCACAGTCGTGAGTTCCCGCCGTTGCACTTGAGTCATATGATTGACATTTCCAGGAGCACAACTAGACGACACCTGGTTACTCGGGTCTCCGGTGTGCTCCGATGTATCCATCTCGTCGTCCTTCTCCTTCACACCGTCGTCATCGTCAGCATCATCACCCTTGTGCCTCCAAATGAAAGGTATAAAATCTGAATCCGGCACATAATCCGCTGGTTCTCTCCTAAACGTGAATGCATATCCCTTAAGCTTAACTACCACATCCGTTGAAACAAAAGGCCCAGAATCATCCTTGTCTTTTGACAAAATCTGAGTGTTGGTCATATCCACCAGAATACGGACAACTCCACGGCGTCGCAGGCTAATAAGATCAACATCCAAGGTCTTACCCATTAGAGTACCAACTGCCCATAAACCCGAAAAATGGCGAACAGTATGGGAAACACCCTCAACATGGAGCCAAATCTGCTGAAGTTCGAGCTTATGTGGGATCTCCTGAGATTTCCATGCAGACACGGTCATCTGAGCATTAACCGAAGGCACGTTCATCTGAATACCATCGACCCGGTCCAAATCCTCAAATGAAGGAAAGCTAACAAGGTAAGCATCCGTCCCGTGCTGAATAGCCTCCCACTTCCATTGTGTATGAACTGGGCATCTTCTGGCAATTTGACTCTCAACCACACTAGCAGGTACCATCATGCCATTAACCTGAACATATGCGATAGGTGTCTGGGTCGGCGCCAAGTGATCTTTTACAATACAATCTGGCAGCTGGGCAAAGTAAGTCTTCTCAGCACCAACTCCCGAGACAAAAGCATTGGGTCTAGGAAGTTTTAAAACCGGGCATCGTAACGTTGGATGAGCAACCTTGTCACAAATATAACAATAATGTTGCACCGTACAATCCTTCGCTGCGTGTGTATCCACTGCACACTTCCAGCAACGGACACCTTTCTTTGCCTTGCCCTTGACTGCTGAATGATCCACCACATCAGTCACACGACCGCCTGGGTATCGACAGTAGCCGAACCTTGTGGCAGCTGTGGTACCTGAGAAATCTGTGGTTGCACCACAACCTGCTGATATGGATGCATGTGCTGCTGCGGTATGTTCTGTTGCGAGAATTGTTGCTGAACCTGCATGTGTTGAGGAGGATGTAGAAAGCCATGTTGCATAGTACCACCTACAAACGGTTGTTGTTGTGGCTTCTTCTTCTTTTTACGTTTTTGTGCAGCCCCTTGTTGACCGACCGCGAAAGAAGAGTGTTGCGGTTGGGTCGTAGCCACCCCTGGATGGAACTGCGGAGGAGCGGCCAACCCCGTAGACGTTACCCCGTACATGGGAGTTGGCCCTCCGTTGGCGACAAGACCGTATGGTGCGTGATACTGCCCTGGTTGTGCATACACCGGTATCTGATTCCCCCCATATCCGTAGTCCGGCGCCAGTCCACGCTGCTGATGAGGAAGGGCTAAAGGACCGTGGTAACTTGAAGCCGGGGCCGTAGGCTTGGACGGAGTGTGCACTACCCCCACAACAGGAGGACCATGAGGGTTCGGCCCTCCCGCGGCCGAGGTGGCCCGCGTCGGAGGAGGCACGTCCGCCATGGGGCGCTGCAACGACGCCGCAACCGCCGCGTAGGGTCGGGCAGGACTGGACCTAGCAGTGGTCGCCGGCGGCGCAGTCAGGCCGAGAAGGGGCGTGGTGGTTCTGCTGATCGATGTCGAAGGCGTAGAAGGCCTGTGTGCGGTCGAAGGCGGCTCTGAAGAACCTGATCCCACGATCAATCGTGTTTGGCTAGGGTAACCGCGCCACAGAGCCCACATGCGTCGTCCCAGGAAAGCCCAAGAGAAGATTTGGCCCGGCTCATGTCGTGCATGCATCGAGGGCCCGTTCCCCGAGGTTGACCGGTCTTCTAACTCCATCGATCTCGTCTCCGAAATTGCCGCACGATCTTCCTCACATCTAGGCGTAGAAACCGGCTCCGGCGAGTCCTTCCGACGAGCAGAGGAAGAAGCCACCTTGGCTGTCTCGAGGAACTGCCCTAGAATCGGCGGCGGCGTTACCCTGCGCGGCGGCAGGGGGCCTCTCCAGCTCCCCATACGTGGTGCTCGGAATAGGCGTATTCCGGTTGGTGATGACGGCGACGTTCGGCTCTGTTGCGCCTTCGCCGATGATCCAGACGGCGATGTGGACCTCGGCCGTCTCGATCCAGCCGTCACTGTGGTCTCCTCCTGCGCCCTGCACTTCAAATCGCGGGCCGGCAAGTTCCCAGGCGCAGGTTGCGATGGTGACCGCCGCTCCCAGAAGCGCGACGCCGGAGACGGAAACCCAGCGTCCTCCCAGAATTCCTGCACTAGTTCCTCCCCGGTCTTTCTCCTCGTGCGGACCACCGGAGTCCACTCCGAAATCTCTTCACAGTCGCCCAAGACTTGTAGGGCCATCTGTACTCCGACCGCCGGCATGCCCTCCTCGTCGGAGGAGTCGCAGTCCGAACCCAGGCAACTAAATCTTGATCCGGCGGATCCCTTTGCCGGAGAAGGCACCGCCGGCCCCATCGAGAGAGGCTGAGGCGCCAGCGTCAGCCGCCTCCGCATACTCGTCTCCGCAGCGACAACGTTAACCACTCTGATCAGGGGCGGCGCCAGGGGTATTCTTGGGTATTCGGCTGAATACCCAAGATTTTGACAAACCATTGAAATTTTATATAAAACAGGCGATTTTTTTTGCAAAACAGTGATGATTTTGGCAAAATGAATACCCTCCTCCAAAATGAATACCCACCCTCTAAAACCTGGCGCCGCCACTGACTCTGATCTAGTTTGTATTGGGTTACTCTTGTCGCCGGTGAAACATGTGAGCGCAGAGGAGGGGTGCACAGTCCGTCGCCTAGCCAGAGGAGGCGACCACGGAGGTTGAGTCACACTAGCAATTCAGGTGTATGCTTTATACTTGGCTTCATCTGTTCTTCATTTAATTAGATAATTTATTCTTTTGCTGTATGCTTTATCTACCAGATTCAGGTGTATATTTTTTTTTTGAGGATCAGTAAAAACTCAAGGAGCAGGGTGGAGATCAGAATACAGGGTGATGCATAGCTCCTCAGGACCCGGCCAATCATAAGCATATCTCCTTTGGATTTAACTCTTGCCCAAGCTCATGGGCCACCTGGTTTTGATCCCTCCTAACATGCTGGATCTGAACTTTTTCGAAGGATTGGAGGTTATGCTTAATCTCACATATAGTGCTGAACTATCTGTGATTCTCACATGACGGAGCGATTCTCTCTTTCCTAATTTAATTGTTGGACTAGGAACAAGCAGTCCGATTCCACTATCAATGATCCCCTGTACATGCTAGCTAGGTGCTGAATTCCAGCTAGCAGTGATAAAGCTTCAGCCTCCTCCATATGGGTGCAGGGGCCCAAGTCTTTTGCCAGCGAGAAAAAGACTAGGCCGACGTGGTTCCTCACAATCACACCCGCAGAGCTCATTCCACTGGTTAGATCAAAGGCAGCGTCTGCATTAATTTTAACAGATCCCTCCGGAGGTGGACACCAGCGGTGAGGTACAAGCACTGGCTGGGGCACATCAGTCATGCATATATTAGTGTGTTGGTCAGATTGAAGCTTTTTTCCTCCGACCGTGGCAAATCCTATTTTGTTTGTCAGTGTTGTAGCCGAGCAATCATTGGGGTCTGAACCTAGAACTCTGAACTCATTCTCGTAAGGGCAACTCCAACGCACGACCTCAAATCGTCCGTCCGCGTTCGTTTGGGGGTAAACGAACACAAATCGCAGCCCAGCGCGCGGCCGCAAACGGACAAGTGTTCGTTTTCGGTCCGCTTTTGACCCATTTCTGGACCAAGTTTGGGCCGTGTTTGCGGCCAAACGGACACACGCTGACGGGCGCGACGCATGCCCTTGTCCTCCCCTGGCCCGCTTGTCGGTGAGACACCCGTCCTTTTTCTATTCGCCCTCTCCCCTAACTCTGGCCGCACACCCCGCCCCACTCCCCTCTCGTCCCTCCCCGCCTCCGCCGCCATATCTGGGCCATATAGCTGCCAAGTACGACCGTGTTCTCGGCCACCTTTTCTCCACGCCACAAGTTGTCCAACCCCCTGCCCGCCTTGGAGCGGGCTTCGCCGGATTTGGAGAGGGTCTCGCTGGATTTGAGCGTGTCAGGTCACTGGAGGCCGCGCCCTGCCATGGACTGGCCGGGTACCGGTACGCACAGCCCCGGCTATGGCCCCAGGCCGCATGCAGGTACTGACTCCGCCTCTAGCCGCTCGGATCTACCCCATCGCCGAATCGGCGACAAATACACCAACGGCCGTCATCCGGACTCGCTGCTGGCCCAAATGCTCGTCGGCGCACCGATGCCGCTCATAAAGTGCGACGATTGTCCACTGAAGGCCGTGCGAAAAGTGTCTAACACGTCGGAACACCCCGGATGGGTGTTTGTCAAGTGCAAAAATGATGGGGTATGTGCTAGTTGCTTCGGTTGTGCTTTCGGATTCGGCTATTTTTTCTTACAATCATATTCATTGTGTAGGTTGGATGTAACTTTTGGTTTTGGGAAGAAGAATACATCGATCTACTAATACCGCGCAACTTAATAGATGTTCGTGTATTTCTTGCTAGAGTAGACGGTAGAGATGAGAGTAGAGGTGCGGAAGCAACGTCTACTTCTTTAGACTCGAAGAAGAAAGAAGCATTCAAGATCAAGACTCCGTAGATCAACAACAAATGCATCGAGAAGACACTAATCCAACTTACAGGAGAAGTTATGGAAGTTGGATATCTTTTAAAATGTCTTTTTCTGGTTCTTGTTTTCTTTGGTCTTACTATTCTAGCCAAGATTTGGCGAATGTATTCCAATGTATCCAAAAAATCATTGATCAGAATAATAAAAAAACGAGGCCAAAAAAGTCTATGCGGACATATGCGGTCCGAGATGCAGCCGCGCGTTGGCGCACGACCGACGGAAACGGAGATTCGGACAAACATGGCCCCATTCTCATCCGGCGTAACTTGCGAAGGAAATGGACTGAGTGTCCAATCAGTTTTCCCACCGTACCGGACACAGTCGTCCCTTAAGTGCCAACAGCGCCAGAGTAAAAATAGGATTTTTGCTAGGGAATCAACACTACAGGGCGTCAAAAGACACTGCAACCACTCATTGCCTGTGTTTCTGAACCGATTTTCTTCAGGTAGTACCCAGATCTTCCTCATTTCATGCCTCAAAGCTTTGCTTTTGGTGCAGGAGATTAGAGCGTGGAACTCGTCCTCCTCTCCATTTCAGGTGTATAATACTAGCCTAAGCAAGGGGAAAAAGATAGGAATGCTTGCACAAATTCATCCTGCACTGCAACACCACGCCAAGGATGCAAGGTAGCAAAAGCAGCAGGTGGAGTCAGACTTACATCACACTGATCGCATCCTCATGTTTTGCCGAGCTTCGTTTCCTCAGCAGTTCCGACTGCAGAATTTGGAGCTGGAGGAGCTTCGACCTTGCAAGCCAGCAAGAGATCTGAAACATGTGGAAATCGAAACACAAGGGAGAGGGGAGCAACAGTTTAGATCGCAGTATAGCAGCAACTGCAAGAAGTTGACAAGGACGAAAGCCTAGCTAACCGGCAGACCAAGAAGAGATGGTCGACGGAAATACCTCCATCACGCAGTCGCCGCAGACCAGACTGCCTCTGGCCGCCTAGTTCAGCCGCCGCCTCCCATCTCACCCGGTCGCGTCTATGTACCGCCCGGTGCGAGCCTTAACATATATTTCCACAAAATGTTTAAAACATGTTCTTGTAAAAATGTCAAATATGTACATGAAAATGTAAACAATTTGTTTAAAAAAACATTTTAGATGTATAAGAAAAATTTACAGCATGCTTGAAAACAAGTAGACATCAAAATGTATATGATAAGAATGTTAATCATGTATTTGAAAATTCTAGACTGTGTGTAAGAAAAAAGTTCCTAACATATACAAAAAAAAAAAAAGAAACTCGGTGAAAATCAAAGGAAGAAACAAAAAAAAGAAAGAAATAAAGAAAAGGGAGGAAAAAAGGAAAATGAAGAAAACCGAAGAAAAGACCAAAAAACAAAAAAACAGGGAATCTGTGCTACAAACAGTGGAAAAAAACAAAAGAAAAAAACAGTGTGGCGCCCGCACTGTCCGCTCGTACTGTTGCGAAACATTGCATGGGAAACAAAAAATTTCCTACGCACACACAAGATCCATGAAGATGTATATAGCTACGAGAGGGGAGTGCATCTACATACCCTTGTACATCTCTAAGCGGAATCGTATATAACGCGGTTGATGTAGTCGTACTCTTCACGATCCAATCGCAATCCGATCCGATCTAGTGCCGAATGGACGGCACCTCCGCGTTCAGCACACGTGCGGCTCGATGACGTCTCCTCCTTCTTTATCCAGCAAGAGAGGAAGGACAAGTAGATGGGATCTCAACCAGCACGACGGCGTGGTGAAGATGGTGGTGGAGCAATCCCAGAAGGGCTTCGCCAAGCGCCTCCTGAACTGCAAACGAGGGAGAACGGGAGAGAGGGGAGGCCGCAGGGCGTGGGAATTGTTGTCTCCAGCCCTTGCGCCTCCTCCCCACTATATATAGGGGTGTTGGAGGGCTGTGGCCACAGCCCTAGCCCCTCCTCCAAGGAGGGGAGGCGGCCAAAGGGGGAGGAGTGCCCTCCAAGCCAAGTGGAGGGCCCTCCCCCTTAAGGTTTCCCTTCCCCTAGGCGGATGGGCCTTAGGGGGGCTGGTGCGCCTGGCCCAATAAGGCTAGGACGACTGCCCATGCACGCCCTAAGTACTGGAGAGACCCTTCCGGACTCCTCCGGAACCCTCCAGGACCTTCTAGAACCTTCCCGGTACAATACCGGTAAAACGCAAAACTTTTCCGATAGCCAAAATATGACTTCCCATATATAAATCTTTACCTCTGAACCATTCTGGAGCTCCCCGTGACGTCGGGGATCTCATCCGGGACTGATACGTCTCCAACATATCCACTTTTCCAAACTCTTTTGCCCTTGTTTTGGACTCTAATTTGCATGATTTGAATGGAACTAACCCGGACTGACGCTGTTTTCAGCAGAATTGCCTTGGTGTTATTTTTGTGCATAAATAAAAGTTTTCGGATTGACCTGAAAATTTACGGAGAATATTTTTGGAATTAATAAAAAATATTGGCGAAAGAATCAACTGGAGAGGGGCCACCACATCGCCACAAGCCAGGGGGGCGCCCCCCCTAGGGCGCGCCCCCTGTCTTGTGGGTCCCCTGTGGCGCCTCCGACCTCCTCTCCAACTCTATATATTCCTATTCGGGGAGAAAAAAAATCAAAGAGAAGAGTTCATCGCGTTTTACGATACGGAGCCGCCGCCACCTCTTGTTCTTCCTCGGGAGGGCAGATCTGGAGTCTGATTTGGGCTCCGGAGAGGGGAAATCGACGCCGTCGTCATCACCAACCATCCTTCATCACCAATTTCATGATGCTCTCCGCCGTTCGTGAGTAATTCCATCGTAGGCTTGTTGGACGGTGATGGGTTGGATGAGATTTACCATGTAATCGAGTTAGTTTGGTTAGGGTTTGATCCCTAGTATCCACTATGTTCTGAGATTGATGTTGCTATGACTTTGCTATGCTTAATGCTTGTCACTAGGGCCCGAGTGCCATGATTTCAGATCTGAACCTATTATGTTTTCATGAATATATATGTGTTCTTGATCCTATCTTGCAAGTTGTAGACACCTATTACGAGTTATGATCCGCATCCCCCAAGGTGACAATAACTGGGATTCTTTCCGGTGATTACCGTAGTTTGAGGAGTTCATGTATTCACTAAGTGCTAATGCTTTGGTCCGGTTCTCTATTAAAAGGAGGCCTTAATATCCCTTAGTTTCCATTAGGACCCCGCTGCCACGGGAGGGTAGGACAAAAGATGTCATGCAGGTTCTTTTCCATAAGCACGTATGACTATATATGGAATACATGCCTACATTACATTGATGAATTAGAGCTAGTTCTGTGTCACCCTATGTTATAACCGTTGCAT
Source organism: Elymus sibiricus (assembly GCA_039707655.1). Classification (NCBI taxonomy): domain Eukaryota; kingdom Viridiplantae; phylum Streptophyta; class Magnoliopsida; order Poales; family Poaceae; genus Elymus; species Elymus sibiricus. The sequence goes on along the minus strand of CM077669.1, from coordinate 438,148,271 downwards.
GATGAATGCCGTCCGACATAATTATCCATCACTGATCCATTGCCTACGAGCTTTTCCCATATTGATCTTTGCTAAGTTACTTTTCCGTTGCTACTGTTACAATCACTACAACACTGCTACTGTCACTTTGCTATCGTTACCGTTACTCCCATACTACTTTGCTACTGAATACTTTGCTGCAGATATTAAGTCTTTCAGGTGTGGTTGAATTGACAACTCAGCTGCTAATACTCGAGAATATTCTTTGGCTCCCCTTGTGTCGAATCAATAAATTTGGGTTGAATACTCTACCCTCAAAAACTGTTGCGATCCCCTATACTTGTGGGTTATCAAGACCTTTTTCTGGCGCCGTTGCCGGGGAGCATAGCTCTATTCTCCGAGTCACTTGGGATTCTTATCTGTTGATCACTATGAAGAATCTGAAAGACGGTAAAACCAAGATTTACCCCTCAACTACGAGGACAGGTAAGAAACTGCCATCTAGCTCTGCACTTGATTCACCTTCTGTTATGAGTAAATTTGCGACACCACCACCTGCTAGTAATTCTGATATGTCGCAAGTAATTGATGATGCTACTTCTGCTATGCAAGATGCTTATGATGATACTTTGCTTGATACTATTGTGCCACTGGGTGAATTTCTTGATGAACAAATTGCTAGAGAGAATGCTGAAACTGATGATATCTCTGAATCTGATGAAATTATTGAAACTAAACACTATGATACACCTGCTAGACCTAGCTCTCCTAGATATGAATTGCCTGATATACCTAAGGGTTATGTTATGGAAGGAGAGGTAGCTAGGGACTTTCTTGCTTGTAAGGATAGAGATGATCTTAAGAAATTGCTTCGCAAGTGGAAAGAAAAATCTTTGAATGCTAGAATGCAATATGATCCTAAGTTTGCTACTTCACCTATCTTTTTTACTGATAAGGATTATGAATTCTCTGTCGATCCTGAGGTAATTACTTTGGTAGAATCTGTTCCTTTCCATGGTTATGAATGTGAAACTGTTGTGGCACATCTTACTAAATTGAATGATATAGCCACCCTATTCACTCATGAGGAAAAAAATTCGCTATTACTATATTCTTAAGTTGTTTCCTTTCTCATTAAAGGGTGATGCTAAAACATGGTTTAATTCTCTTGCTCCTGGTTGTGTGCGTAGTCCCCAGGATATGATATATTACTTCTCTGAAAAATATTTTCCTGCCCATAAGAAACAAGCTGCCTTGCAGGAAATATTTAACTTTGTGCAAATTAAAGAAGAGAGTCTCCCACAAGCTTGGGGGAGTCTTCTCCAATTACTTAATGCTTTGCCTGATCACCCTCTCAAGAAAAATGAAATACTTGATATCTTTTATAATGGACTAACCGATGCTTCTAGGGACCACCTAGATAGTTGTGCTGGTTGTGTTTTCAGGGAACGAATTGTTGAACAAGCTGAACTACTATTGAATAACATATTGAGCAATGATAATGATTGGACTATTCCTGAACCACCTCCAAAGCCGACTCCAAAGAAAAGAGGTATTCTATTTCTTAGTCCTGAAGATATGCAAGAGGCAAAGAAATCTATGAAAGAAAAATGTATTAAAGCAGAAGATGTTAAGAATCTACCACCTATTGAAGAAATACATGGTCTTGATAACCTGACACAGGTAGTAGAGGTAAATTCTCTCCGTAGATTTGATGAAGGTGATATTCCTTATAATAAGTCTGCTAGCCAATGCTTGGATGAATTTGATAATTTTATTGTTAAGCAAGAAAAATTTAATGCTTATGTTAGTAGACAATTGAAACATAATGCTTACATGCTTGTTCGCTTGGGTGATTATATGAGTAGAACTGTTAATGATCTTAAGCTTATTAGTAAACATGCTTCCATGGTAACTACTCAAGTAGAACAAGTACTTAAGGCTTAGAATGATTTGCTTAATGTGATGATTAGTAAGAACAATGATCATTCTGTTAGAGTTGTGACTAGAGGTGGTAGAATGACTCAGGAACCTTCGGATCCTGAGGGCCATCCTAAGAGAATTGAGCAAGATTCTCAGAGAGGTAATACTGATGCACCTGGTCATTCTAGTAATAGAAGGAAAAAGAATGACGATAGGACCTTGCATGTTGCTAGTGAACCTGTTATAGATTCACATGAAAACCCAAATGATATTTCTATTTCTGATGCTGAGACACAATCTGGTAATGAACATGAGCCTAGTGATAATATTAATGATGATGTTCATGTTGATGCTCAACCTAGTAACGATAATGATGTGGAGATTGAACCTGTCGTTGATCTTGATAACCGACAACCTAAGAATAAGAGATATGATAAAAGAGACTTTGTTGCTAGGAAGCATGGTAGAGAAAGAGAACCATGGGTTCAGAAACCCATGCCCTTTCCTCCTAAACCATCCAAGAAGAAGGATGATGAGGATTTTGAGCGCTTTGTTGAAATGCTTAGACCTGTCTTTTTGCGTATGCGCTTGACTGATATTATGAAAATGTCTCCTTATGCTAAGTATATGAAAGATATTGTGACAAATAAAAGAAAGATACCGGAAGCTGAAATTTCCACCATGCTTGCTAATTATACTTTTAAAGGTGGAATACCGAAGAAACTAGGAGATCCCGGAGTACCTACTATACCATGCTCTATTAAAGGAAATTATGTTAAAACTGCTTTATGTGACATTGGAGCTGGTGTTAGGGTTATGCCTTTCTCTTTATATCGTAGACTTGATTTGAATAAGTTGACACCTACTGAAATCTCTTTGCAAATGGCTGATAAATCAACTGCTTTACCCATCGGTATTTGCGAGGATGTGCCTGTCATAGTTGCAAACGTTACTATCTTAACGGACTTTGTTATTCTCGATATTCCCGAGGACGACAGTATGTCCATCATCCTTGGTAGACCCTTTTTAAATACTGCAGGGGCTATTATTGATTGCAACAAGGGCAATGTCACTTTTCATGTTAATGGTAATGAGCATACGGTACACTTCCCGAAGAAACAACCTCAAGTTCATAGTATCAACTCCATTGAAAAAATTTCAACGATTATTATTGGAGACTTTGAATTCCCTCTTCCCACTGCCAAAAAGAAATATGATATACTTATTGTTGGGGACATGCATATCCCCATTGAGGTAATCTAGTGTTATTCGAAAATTCTTCGGTTCCATGTCATTCGAAAAAAGTTTGTCAATAAGACTTGATCAACCTTATTGATGGATTCTTTTTTTGACGGGCATGAGATGGATGAATTTAGAAAGCACAACCTTCTGTACCCAACTTTTATTTTCTGTTCTTTAGTTTCAATTTAGTAAAAATGCCATTATTTCTTCGTTTTCTGATTTATCCGTGCAATAGAAAAATGACCTGAAAATAAAAGTCCTCAGAATGCCCTGAAAATTTAGTATGATTTTTTCTGGAATATTTAAGAATTTTTGGCACTGAGAACACATCAGGGGGCTGCACCAGTGGGCCACAAGCCTGCAGGGCGCGCCCAACCCCCCTGGGCGCCCCCCTGGCTTGTGGGTTCCACATGGGGCCCCCTCACTTATTCCAGCACCCATCCACTTCGTCTTCCTCCAGAAAAAATCCCACCATTGCTCAAACCCATATTCTAGCTCATCTTGCTGCCATTTTCGATCTCCTTCCTCAAAGCTCCATTTGCAAAACTGTTTTAGGGGATTGTTCATCAGTATGTGACTCCTCCAATAGTCTAATTACTTTTTGTTCTAGTGCTTTATATATTGCAAATTTTTGCTGCTGTGGTGACCTTGTTCTTGAGCTTGCATGTCAAATTTGTATGGTCCCAAGTAGTTTTGATGCAAGATATAGCCTTTAGGCACTTGTGGGAGTAGTTGCTATAAGTTTTGTTGAGTTTTGTTCACTTTTATTTGGAGTTACTAAAAATTTCAGAGAAAGAAAAATGTTAAGGAGAATATACCAAGGTGGTTCCTCGAGCAAGAAGACCCCGAGACTCGCTATACGCGAGCCCGACTTCGAACCACCGAGAGAAGCTCAAGTGCGGCCTTGTGAATGGCCGTCGGATCCTTTCATGGTTCATGCCGGATTCAAGGAAGAATTTTACGCGTACGTACGAAATGCTGGCCTTGAAGAATTTGCCTCAGACCAATGCAAGCAATATTATCAACTCACTGACTCCTTCGTGCGGAGGTTTGAATTTTCATCCAGGCGTAATATGCACTCTGTTCTATTTAATCTTTATGATGAATCTTATACTATGGACGTAGAGGATTTTAACCATGCATGCAAAATTCCACAATGGGGCAGCCATAGTGATCCTCACAAAACTGAATATAATGATTTTCTTGCTAACATCACTGTGGGATAAACTAGAAACATTACACAAGCCACCTTGGGGAGCATTCACTTTCCTGCTATACACTATTTTGCTCTCTTCATAGGTAGATGCATTAACGGTAAACATGACCATAGTCACCTTTGCGTACCTGATCTTAGTATTCTTAAGAGTGCGGTCCTGGGTGATAGACGATATAATTTGGGAGCTATTGTTGCTAGGAGGCTACATAAAATGCTAAGGAAGGAGATTCTTTGGTGGAATTTATGCCACCCGTGTAGCTAACTATCTTGGGGTACCCATAAGGGGGAATGATATTGAGTTACCACCTGCTTTTCTTGATTATGAGGCTATGGTGCGCTACCAGTTTCTTGAAAGAAACGAACAACCCCTCCTGTACCGACTAATTTTTGACAGACAGCGTGCTGTCCATATTACCCTTCCTGCTCCTGCCTTCTTTAACTTTCAGGAAAAATGGGGATACTTTATAACGAGAGAGGAGGCAAACGAGTACGAGAGGGAGGCGGAAGCCGCTCGCCTCCACGTTGCAGCCGCTCAGGCGGTAGGTGCTGCAGCCCAGTACAACCCCAACTATAACTTTGGATACTATCCAGGCCAGCCATGGCCCTAGACCAACTTAGGCCAAAAGCCTAAGCTTGGGGGAGTACGTATTTCTCACCGACATTACATTCATGTTCACACACTTCATTCCAGTTGTCGGTGTTCATACTTTTTCATTGTAGCATCCAAGGTAGTTTATTTCTTCTTTTTGCTTTCTTCTTATGTGTTTAATTAACCTTGAGAAAATAAAAAAAATTAGTTCTAGCTTTACTTTCTAGTTTGTTTAGTTGTAGTATTAAAAGAAAACCCCAAAAGATTTCTCGTTCTTCTTTTGTTTGTTGGGAGCTTTCCCGTGTAAATAGTTTTCTTTTCTTTTCTTTGGGTCGTAAGGAGAAGGCCACGATGAAAATGTTGAGTGGCTCTCATATGCATTATTGTTTATCTTTCAGAGAGCCCATATTACCTCGTCTTCTCCTTTGAGTTATTGCTTGCAGATTCCAGCTTAGTCCAATGCACGTGCACTCTTATTATTTATCACACCGTTCGGTCGTGCAAGTGAAAGGCAATAATGACGATATATGATGAAATGATTGAGATGGAGAAAAGCTGGTATGAACTCGACTTATTTTGTTTTTGTAAATATGATTAGCTCATCATTCAGTATTCAGCTCGTTATGGGTTGAACATGTTTGCAATGACAATTAGAGATTATAGTTATTCATGCCATGCTTAATTAGCTAAGAGTGTATAATAGTTTGTCTTGTGTGCCAACATGCATATTAAAATGGTTGTGATGTAGTATGATAGAATGGTATCCTCCTCTGAACGATTCGAGTGGCTTGACTTGGCACATGTTCACGCATGTAGTTGAAACAAAACCAACATAGCCTCCACAATGTTTATGTTCATGGTGATTTATATCCTACTCATGCTTGCATTCAATGTTGGTTAATCTCAAAGCATGTTTATGACTGTTGTCGCTCTCTAGTTGGTCGCTTCCCAGTCTTTTGCTAGCCTTCACTTGTACTAAGCGGGAATACTGCTTGTGCATCCATTTCCATAAACCCAAAGTTGTTCCATATGAGTCCACCTTACCTACCTATATGCGGTATTTACCTGCCATTCCAAGTAAATTTGCATGTGCCATACTCTAAACCTTCAAATAAATATTCCGTTTTGTATGCCCGAATCGCTCATGTAGTGACTAGGGGCTGTCAGTATCTTCCATGCTAGGTGGGTTATTCTCACGATATGTGTTGATTCACTATCATTCACGAGAAAGTGGCTGGTATTCGGGATGCCCAGTTCCATGCTCAAAATTCAAATCAAAGTATAATGAAAACAAAACTCCCCCAGGATTGTGTTTGTATGGACGGTACCCGTGGATTCGGCCCGCCGTGGAGTGTGATCGATTGGTGGAGGGGGAGTAAAAACTTTACTATTCTGTTTGGGAACCGCCTATAATGTATCTAGCATGGAAGATATTGAGAACTTTTAGTTGTTATGTTGACAATGAAAGCATACCTCTCAAAATTATGATTCATCCCTGTTTTAAAAGCTCGAGCTCTGGCACCTTTGTAAATCAATGCTTCCCTCTGCGAAGGGCCTATCTATTTTTTTTTGTTGAGTCATCCTCCTCTTATAAAGAGCACCAGTTAGAGAGCACCTCCGTCATTTGTATGCTTTGCTATTAATTGATATTGAGTATGAGTGTGACTGGATCTCTTTTACCATGAATTACAATGTCTAGTCAGTCCTCGTTCTCCAGAGGTGCTCTGCATTTATGTTTTGCGGTCTCAGAAAGGGCTAGCGTGATATCATTATGTCATATTGTATCATGATTGTTTTGATAAAATTGTTGTCATCCGAGACTTATTATTATTGCTCGCTAGTTGATTATGCCATTGATATGAGTAAATGTGAGACCTAAATGTTATTGTGAATGTGGTTAGTTTATAATCTTTGCTGAAAACCTGAACATCAGTTAGACATATTTACAACAGCAAGATCAAACAGAGTTTGTAAAAGTTTTTCTTTATCACTTTCAGTTTGTCAACTGAATTGCTTGAGGACAAGCAAAGGTTTAAGCTTGGGGGAGTTGATACGTCTCCAATCTATCCACTTTTCCAAACTCTTTTGCCCTTGTTTTGGACTCTAATTTGCATGATTTGAATGGAACTAACCCGGACTGACGCTGTTTTCAGCAGAATTGCCTTGGTGTTATTTTTGTGTAGAAATAAAAGTTCTCGGATTGACCTGAAAATTTACGGAGAATATTTTTGGAATTAATAAAAAATATTGGCGAAAGAATCAACTGGAGAGGGGCCACCACCTGGCCACAAGCCAGGGGGGCGCCCCCCCCTAGGGCGCGCCCCCTGTCTTGTGGGTCCCCTGTGGCTCCTCCGACCTCCTCTCCAACTCTATATATTCCTATTCGGGGAGAAAAAAAATCAAAGAGAAGAGTTCATCGCGTTTTACGATACGGAGCCGCCGCCACCTCTTGTTCTTCCTCGGGAGGGCAGATCTGGAGTCTGATTTGGGCTCCGGAGAGGGGAAATCGACGCCGTCGTCATCACCAACCATCCTTCATCACCAATTTCATGATGCTCTCCGCCGTTCGTGAGTAATTCCATCGTAGGCTTGTTGGACGGTGATGGGTTGGATGAGATTTACCATGTAATCGAGTTAGTTTGGTTAGGGTTTGATCCCTAGTATCCACTATGTTCTGAGATTGATGTTGCTATGACTTTGCTATGCTTAATGCTTGTCACTAGGGCCCGAGTGCCATGATTTCAGATCTGAACCTATTATGTTTTCATGAATATATATGTGTTCTTGATCCTATCTTGCAAGTTGTAGACACCTATTACGAGTTATGATCCGCATCCCCCAAGGTGACAATAACTGGGATTCTTTCCGGTGATTACCGTAGTTTGAGGAGTTCATGTATTCACTAAGTGCTAATGCTTTGGTCCGGTTCTCTATTAAAAGGAGGCCTTAATATCCCTTAGTTTCCATTAGGACCCCGCTGCCACGGGAGGGTAGGACAAAAGATGTCATGCAGGTTCTTTTCCATAAGCACGTATGACTATATATGGAATACATGCCTACATTACATTGATGAATTAGAGCTAGTTCTGTGTCACCCTATGTTATAACCGTTGCATGATGAATGCCGTCCGACATAATTATCCATCACTGATCCATTGCCTACGAGCTTTTCCCATATTGATCTTTGCTAAGTTACTTTTCCGTTGCTACTGTTACAATCACTACAACACTGCTACTGTCACTTTGCTATCGTTACCGTTACTCCCATACTACTTTGCTACTGAATACTTTGCTGCAGATATTAAGTCTTTCAGGTGTGGTTGAATTGACAACTCAGCTGCTAATACTCGAGAATATTCTTTGGCTCCCCTTGTGTCGAATCAATAAATTTGGGTTGAATACTCTACCCTCAAAAACTGTTGCGATCCCCTATACTTGTGGGTTATCAGGGACTCTGAACAACATTCGGTCACCAACGTGAATATCCCAATACTACTCTAGCGTCACCGAACGTTAAGCGTGCGGACCCTACGGGTTCAAGAATCATGTGGACATGACCGAGACACCTCTCCGGTCAATAACCAATAGCGGGACCTGGATGCCCATATTGGTTCCCACAGATTCCACGAAGATCTTCATCGGTCGAACCACGATGCCAAGGATTCAATCAATCCTGTATGCAGTTCTCTTTGTACATCGATATGTTACTTGCCCGAGATTCGATCATCGGTATATCCATACCTAGTTCAATCTCGTTACCGGCAACTCACTTTACTCGTTCCGTAATACAAGATCCCGTGACTAACTCCTTAGTCACATTGCTTACAAGATTCTTGTGATGTTGTATTACCGAGTGGGCCCAGAGATACCTCTCCGTCATACGGAGTGACAAATCCCAGTCTCGATCCATGCCAACCCAACAGACACCCTCGGAGATACCTGTAGAGCAACTTTATAGTCACCCTGTTACGTTGCGACGTTTGATACACACAAGGCATTCCTCTGGTGTCTGGGAGTTGCATGATCTCATGGTCCTAGGAACAGATACTTGACATGAATAAAGGAGTAGCAATAAACTAGCACGATCAAATGCTATGCTCACAGTTGGGTCTTGTCCATCACATCATTCTCCTAATGATGTGATCCCGTTATCAAATGACAACTCATGTCTATGGCCAGGAAACCTTTGACCATCTTTGATCAACGAGCTAGTCTAGTAAAGGCTCACTAGGGACACAGTGTTGTCTATGTATCCACACATGTATCTGAGTTTCCGATCAATACAATTCCAGCATGGATAATAAACGATTATCACGAACAAGGAAATATGATAATAACCAATTTATTATTGCCTCTAGGGCATATTTCCAACAGTCTCCCACTTGCACTAGAGTCAATAATATAGTCCACATCACCATGTGATTAACACCCAATGAGTTCTGGGGTTTTATCATGTTTTCCTTCTGAGAGAGGTTTTAGCCAACGGGTCTGCAACACTCAGATCCGTGTGTACTTTGCAAATCTCTATGTCATACTGTAGATACTGCTACCATGCTCCACTTGGAGCTATTCCAAATGACTGCTCCACTATACGTATTCGGATTGCTACTGAGAGTCATCCGGATTGGTGTCGAAGCTTGCATCGACGTAACCCTTTACGACGAACTCTTTATCACCTCCATAATTGTCGTCGTTTTCTCACGGGGGGTGCCCCGGGACGGCAGATGCCATGGGATGGCTTGAGAGGTGAGAGCAAGGCTGCCGTGGAGATCCGGGACGGGATAGGGCAACAACACGCGGTGGTTTACCCAGGTTCGGGGCTCTCCGGAGAGATAATACCCATACTCCTGCATGTCTGTATATGAGGTGTATAGCAGTACAGAGTTGCTCCTGGAGCTGTGTGGGAGAGGAGATCCATGGGCTTCTTGCCTCATACGTGAGTGTGGGGATGAGAGAATGAGAGAGAGCATTTTCTGAGTGAGCTCTCCTGGTGCCTCTTATATAGGGAGGCCCAGGGGACAAGGGGTGGCCCACATGACCAACTATACACTATTGGAGATGACAAGTGATGTAGGCAATAGTACACCACTATTGGAGATGACATGCGAGGTGACGCATGATGCAGCCAATAGTGCGCCACTATTGGGGTGCAGTGAGGTGACGCGTGATGCAGGCTATAGTGTCTTCATGCCGCGTCCGACGGGACGTGGTGGTTGACCTCGCGCAGCAGGCCGGCTGGAGCAGCCGGACAGGGGCCGGTCGGAGCAGCCGACCGGGCAGGGAGCCGGCCGGACTCAGCAGCCGGCCGGACCGGGGTACCAGCCGGGGCAGCCGGACAGAGGGGCGTTGGCCGCCCCGTTGTTTTAAAATGTTGAGTCGCCTCCATGAGCCTACCCGGGGGTAATCCCACCGACTGTAGCCTCCGAGCCTCCGGGCGACTTGGGGAGTCGGGCGGAGGGTTTTCGCCGTTGTTGTCATTGTTGTTGTTGTTGCAGGAGTTGTTGAGGACGGTTGATCGCGTGCCGGGGATGGCGTGGCTTGCTTCCAGCGGGGGCGCGCCAGCGCACCCGCTGGGTGTAGCCTCCGAGCCTCCGGGCGACTCGAAGAGTCGGGCGGAGGGTCTGTGCTGTTGCTGAAGCAGACGGTGCCGTCGAGGACGTCGGGCGTGGACGCGGGGTCCGCCAACTGACGGGAGCGGGGCCCTGCTGGGCGCGAACGCAGAGTACACCGGCTGGCTGTTTCCAGCGGGGGCGCGCCAGCGCACCCGCTGGGTGTAGCCTTCGAGCCTCCGGGCCACTCGAAGAGTCGGGCGAAGGGTCTTTGCTGTTGCAGAAGCAGACGGCGGCGTCAGGGATGTCGGGCGCGGACGCGGGGTCCGCTGGCTGATGGGCGTGGAGCCTAGCCGGGGGCGGACGCAGGGTCCACCGGCTGATGGGCGCGGAGCCCAGCCGGGGGCGGACGCGGGGTCCGCCGGCTGTCGAGCACGAGGCGCTGCCGGGCGCGGACGCGGGGTCCGCCGGCTGTCGAGCGCGAGGCGCTGCCAGGCGCGGACGCGGGGTCCGCCGGCTGTCGAGCGCGAGGCGCTGCCGGGCGCGGATGCGGGGTCCGCCAGCTGATGGTGTTGGAAATATGCCCTAGAGGCAATAATAAATTGGTTATTATTATATTTCCTTGTTCATGATAATCGTTTATTATCCATGCTATAATTGTATTGATTGGAAACTCAAATACATGTGTGGGTACATAGACAACACTGTGTCCCTAGTAAGCCTCTAGTTGACTAGCTCGTTGATCAAAGATGGTTAAGGTTTCACTAGCCATTGACATGAGATGTCATTTGATAACGGGATCACATCATTAGGAGAACGATGTGATGGACAAGACCCAAACTAAGAACGTAGCATTTGATCGTGTCAGTTTATTGCTATTGTTTTCTGCATGTCAAGTATCTGTTCCTATGACCATGAGATCATGCAACTCCCTGACATCGGAGGAGTACCTTGTGTGTATCAAACGTCACAACGTAACTGGGTGACTATAAAGGTGCTCTACAGGTATCTCCGAGGGTGTCTGTTGGGTTGGCATGGATCAAGACTGGGATTTGTTACTCCGTGTGACGGAGAGGTATCTCAGGGCCCACTCGGTAATACAACATCACAATAAGCCTTGCAAGCAAAGTGACTAAAGAGTTAGCCACAGAATCTTGTATTACGGAACGAGTAAAGAGACTTGCCGGTAACGAGATTGAACTAGGTATAGAGATACCGGCGATCGAATCTCGGGCAAGTAACATACCGAAGAACAAAGGGAACAGTATACGAGATTAACTGAATCCTTGACATAGAGGTTCGACCGATAAAGATCTTCGTAGAATATGTAGGAGCCAATATGGGCATCCAGGTCCCGCTATTGGTTATTGATCGTAGAGGTGTCTCGGTCATGTCTACATAGTTCTCGAACCCGCAGGGTCTACACACTTAACGTTTGGTGACGATTAGTATAGTTGAGCTATTTTGTTGGTGACCGAAGGTTGTTCGGAGTCCCGGATAAGATCCCGGACATGACGAGGATCTCCGGAATAGTCCGGAGGTAAAGGTTGATATATGTGATAATAGTGTTTTGATCTCCGGAAGGGTTCCGGAATTCACCGGAAGGGGTTCCGGATGTTTACCGAAGTGTTCGGGTGCAGCAACACTTTATATGAGCCAAAGGGGTAAAGCCCACGAGGTATTGGAAAATGCAAAAGGAAGTTTTGCTGCTGCCTTAAGCGGTACTACCGCTGGTAAGGCAGTACTACCGCGTAAGCGGTACTACCGCTTGTGTGAAGCGGTACTACCGCATAAGCGGTACTACCGCTTGTATGAAGCGGTACTACCGCATAAGCGGTACTACCGCTTGTATGAAGCGGTACTACCGCTCAAGCGGTACTACCGCTTGTGCGCGGTACTGCAGGGATCCGAGTTGGACTCTTTCCCTGCGGGCCAAACCGACCTTGTGCGGGCTAAACCGACCTGGAGGAGGCTTTTACTCCAAGTTTAGACCCCAAGGCTCAACATATAAATAGAGGGGCAGGGCTAGCACACGGGACACATTAAGATTTCCCCAAGCCGTGTGCGGCAACCCTAACCCTCTAGTTCCTCCGTCATAATCTCCGTAGTGCTTGGCGAAGCCCTGCAGAGATTGTTCCTCACCACCATCACCACGCCGTCGTGCTGCCGGAACTCATCTACTACTTCACCATCGCTCGCTGGATCGAGGAGGTGAAGGCGTCATCAAGCCGTACGTGTGTTGAACGCGGAGGTGCCGTCCGTTCGGCACTAGTTCGTGATCGGATCGAGGGACGACTTGCGATTTGGATCGCGGAGACGTTCGACTACATCAACCGCGTTTCTTAAACGCTTCCGCTTAGCGATCTACAAGGGTATGTAGATTCACTCTCCCTCTCGTAGATGCTCATCACCATGGATAGATCTTGTGTGTGCGTAGGAAAATTTTTGTTTCCCATGCAACGTTCCCCAACAGTGGCATCATGAGCTAGGTCTATGCGTAGATGAGATCTCGAGTAGAACACAAACGAGTTGTGGGCGTGAGTGTATACATATTGCTTGCCGTTACTAGTTGATATTTGATTCGGCGGTACTGTGAGATGAAGCGGCCCGGACCGACATTACGCGTACGCTTACGCGAGACAGGTTCCTTCAACTAACATGTAACTTCGTTGCATAAAGATGGCTAGCGGGTGTCTGTCTCTCTCACTTTAGTTGAATCGATTTCAATGAAGAGGGTTCTTTTAGAAGATCAAAAAGCAATCACTACACCACGTTGTGGTTTTGCGTAGGTAAGAAACGGTTCTTGCAAACCCGTAGCAGCCACGTAAAATTTGCAACAACAATTAGAGGACGTCTAACTTGTTTTTACAGGGTATGTTGTGATGTGATATGGCCAATTACATGATGAGATATATGTGATGTATGAGATGATCATGTGATGTATAGAATATCACGACTTGCATGTCGATGAGTACGACAACTGGCAGGAGCCATAGAGTTGTCTTTAATTATTGTATGACCTGCGTGTCAATCATTAAGCGCTATGTAATGCTTTACTTTATCGCTAAACGTTAGCTATAGTCGTGGAAGCAACAGTCGGCGCGACAACCTCATGGCGACACGTTGATGGAGATCAAGATGATGGAGATCATGGTGTCATGCCGGTGACGATGGAGATCATGCCGGTGCTTTGGAGATGGAGATCAAAAGCACAAGTTCATGGCCATATCATGTCACTTATGATTTGCATGTGATGTTAATCCTTTTATGCATCTTATTTTGCTTAGGACGACGGTAGCATTATAAGGTGATCCCTCACTTAAATTTCAAGATAAAATTGTGTTCTCCCCAAGTGTGCACCGTTGCGAAAGTTCGTCGTTTCGAGACACGCCGTGATGATCGGGTGTGATAGACTCTACGTTCACATACAACGGGTGTAAGCCATGTTGCACGTGCGGAAACACTCGGGTTAAACTTGACGAGCCTAGCATGTACAGACATGGCCTCGGAACACAAGAGACCGAAAGGTCGAACATGAGTCATATAGTAGATATGATCAACATGAAGATGTTCACCATTGAAACCACCTCAACTCACGTGATGATCGGACTTGAGTTGGTGGATTTGGATCATGTTACACTCGAATGATCGGAGGGATGTCAATTTGAGTGGGAGTTTTTAAAGTAATATGATTAACTAAACTCATTATCTAGAACAATAGTCTAAGTTGTCTTTGCTATATTTATGTTGTAGATCATGGCTCGCGCAGTAGCACCCCTGAATTTTAATGCGTTCCTAGAGAAAGCTAAGTTGAAAGATGATGGAAGTAACTTTGTGGACTGGGCCCGTAATCTAAGGATTATCCTTACGGCTTCCCAGAAGGCTTATGTCCTTGATGCACCGCTTGGTGATCCACCCGCTCCAATTGAGTCTCTAGACGTTGTGAACGCCTTGCAGGCTCGTTCTGATGATTACTCAATAGTTCAATGTGCAATGTTGTATGGCTTAGAACCGGGACTTCAAAGACGTTTTGAACGTCATGGAGCATATGAGATGTTCCAGGAGTTGAAGTTTATCTTTCAGAAGAATGCCCGGATCGAGAGATATGAGATCTCCGATAAGTTCTATGCTTGCAAGATGGAGGAGAACGGGTCTATCAGTGATCACGTACTCAGAATGTCTGGGTACTCCACCCGTCTGGCTGAATTGGGGATGCCCCTTCCGCCAGAGGCTATCACTGACAGAGTTCTTCAATCATTGCCACCTAGCTACAAGAGCTTCGTGTTGAACTATAACATGCACGGGATGAACAAGTCAGTCGCCGAGCTGTTTGCGATGCTGAAAGCCGCTGAGTTTGAAATTCAGAAGGAGCATCAAGTGTTGATGGTCAATAAAACCACTAGTTTCAAGAAAAATGGCAAGGGTAAGAAGGGTAACTCCAAGAAGAGTGGTAAAGCAGTTGCTCCTCTCGTGAAGAAACCCAAGGCTGGACCCAAACCAGAAACTGTGTGTTTTCATTGCAAGGGAACTGGACACTGGAAGCGGAACTGCCCCAAGTATTTGGCTGACAAGAAGGCGGCCAACAACAAACAAGGTATATATGATATACATGTTATTGATGTGTACCTTACCAACTCTCGTTGTAGTGCCTGGGTATTTGATACCGGTGCGGTTGCTCACATTTGCAACTCAAAACAGGAACTGCGGAATAGACGGAGGCTGGCAAAGGACGAAGTAACGATGCGCGTGGGAAATGGTTCCAAGGTTGATGTGATCGCCGTCGGCACGCTCGCTCTTCAATTACCATCGGGATTAGTGATGAACCTGAATAATTGTTATTTAGTGCCTGCGTTAAGCATGAACATTATATCTGGATCTTGTTTATTGCGAGACGGTTACTCATTTAAATCAGAGAATAATGGTTGTTCTATTTATATGAGTAATATCTTTTATGGTCATGCACCCAATGTGAGGGGTTTATTCTTATTGAATCTCGATAGTAATGATACACATGTTCATAATATTGATGCCAAAAGATGTAGAATTAATAATGATAATACCACTTTCTTGTGGCACTGCCGTTTAGGTCATATTGGCATAAAACGCATGAGGAAGCTCCATGCTGATGGACTTTTGGAGTCACTTGATTTTGAATCACTTGACACACGTGAGCCATGCCTCATGGGCAAGATGACTAAAACGCCGTTCTCTGGAATAATGGAACGGGCAAGTGACTTATTGGAAATCATACATACTGATGTGTGCGGTCCGATGAGCATTGAGGCGCGCGGTGGTTATCGTTACTTTCTCACCTTCACTGATGACTTAAGTAGATATGGGTATATTTACTTAATGAAACACAAGTCTGAAACATTTGAAAAGTTCAAACAATTTCAGAGTGAAGTTGAGAATCATCATAACAAGAAGATTAAATTCCTACGATCTGATCGAGGAGGAGAATATCTGAGTTATGAGTTTGGCAGTCACTTAAGACAGTGTGGAATTGTTTCACAATTGACACCGCCTGGAACACCACAGCGAAATGGTGTGTCCGAACGTCGTAATCGAACTTTATTGGATATGGTGCGATCTATGATGTCTCTTGCCGATTTGCCACTATCGTTTTGGGGTTATGCATTAGAGACAGCTGCATTCACTTTAAATAGGGCACCATCGAAATCCGTTGAGACGACGCCATATGAACTTTGGTTTGGCAAGAAGCCAAAGCTGTCGTTTCTTAAAGTTTGGGGATGTGATGCTTATGTCAAAAAGCTTCAGCCTGAAAAGCTGGAACCCAAAGCGGAGAAATGCGTCTTCATAGGATACCCAAAAGAGACAGTTGGGTATACCTTCTACCTCAGATCCGAAGGCAAAGTGTTTGTCGCTAAAAACGGAACGTTTCTTGAGAAAGAGTTTCTCTCGAAAGAATTGAGTGGGAGGAAGATAGAACTTGATGAGGTTGTTGAACCTTTACTTCAACTTGAGAGTAGCGCAGCGCAGAAAGTTGTTTCTGTGGAGCCTACATTAGCTGAAGAGGAAGTTAATGATGATGATCATGAAGCTTTGGATCAAGTTGCTATCGAACCTCGTAGGTCGACAAGGACGCGTACTACTCCTGAGTGGTACGGCAACCCTGTCTTAGAGGTCATGTTGTTGGACAACGATGAACCTACGAGCTATGGAGAAGCGATGATGGGCCCGGATTCCTAGAGATGGTTAGAGGCCATGAAATCCGAGATGGGATCCATGTATGAAAACAAAGTATGGACTTTGGAAGTATTACCTGAAGGGCGTAAGGCTATTCAGAACAAATGGATCTTTAAGAGGAAGACGGACGCGGACGGTAATGTCACCGTCTATAAAGCTCGACTTGTGGCAAAGGGTTTTTCACAAGTTCAAGGAGTTGACTACGATGAGACCTTCTCACCCGTAGCGATGCTTAAGTCCGTCAGAATCATGTTAGCAATAGCTGCCTTTTTTGATTATGAAATTTGGCAGATGGATGTCAAAACAGCGTTCCTTAACGGTTTCCTTAAGGAAGAGTTGTATATGATGCAACCAGAAGGTTTTGTTGATCCAGAGAATGCTGACAAAGTTTGCAAACTCCAGCGATCCATTTATGGACTGGTGCAAGCATCTCGGAGTTGGAATCTTCGTTTTGATGAGGTGATCAAAGCGTTCGAGTTTATACAAGTTTACGGAGAAGCTTGTATTTACAAGAAATTGAGTGGGAGCTCTATAGCATTTCTAATATTATATGTGGATGACATATTACTGATTGGAAACAATATAGAAATGCTGGAAAGCGTAAAGGAATATTTGAACAAGAGTTTTTCAATGAAGGACCTAGGAGAAGCTGCTTTCATATTAGGCATCAAGATCTATAGAGATAGATCAAGACGCTTAATAGGACTTTCACAAGGCACATACCTTGATAAGATTTTGAAGAAGTTCAAAATGGATCAGTCCAAGAAGGGGTTCTTGCCTGTTTTGCAAGGTGTGAAGTTGAGTAAGACTCAATGCCCAGTGACTGTAGAAGATAGAGAAAAGATGAGTGTCATCCCCTATGCTTCGGCCATAGGCTCTATCATGTATGCAATGCTGTGCACAAGACCCGATGTCAGCCTTGCCATAAGTATGGTCGGAAGGTTTCAAAGTGATCCAGGAATGGAACACTGGACGGCGGTCAAGAATATCTTGAAGTACCTGAAAAGGACTAAGGACATGTTTCTCGTTTATGGAGGTGATCAAGAGCTCGTCGTAAAGGGTTACGTCGATGCAAGCTTTGACACTGATCCGGATGACTCTAAGTCTCAAACCGGATACGTGTTTATTCTTAATGGAGGTGCGGTTAGCTGGTGCAGTTCCAAGCAAAGCGTGGTAGCTGATTCTACATGCGAAGCGGAGTACATCGCAACCTCGGAGGCGGCGAAGGAAGGATGAAGGAGTTCATGACAGATCTTGGAGTAGTGCCTAGTGCGCTTAACCCAATGACTCTGTTTTGTGATAACACTGGTGCCATTGCTCTAGCCAAGGAACCAAGATTTCACAGGAGGACCAGACACATAAAGCGACGCTTCAATTCCATCCGCGATTATATCAAGGAGGACGACATAAATATTTGCAAAGTACACACGGATCTGAATGTTGCAGATCCGATGACTAAACCTCTTCCAAGGGCTAAACATGAACAACACCAGAACAGTATGGGTGTTCGATTCATTACAATGTAAATCACATAGTGATGTGAACTAGATTATTGACTCTAGTGCAAGTGGGAGACTGTTGGAAATATGCCCTAGAGGCAATAATAAATTGGTTATTATTATATTTCCTTGTTCATGATAATCATTTATTATCCATGCTATAATTGTATTGATTGGAAACTCAAATACATGTGTGGGTACATAGACAACACTGTGTCCCTAGTAAGCCTCTAGTTGACTAGCTCGTTGATCAAAGATGGTTAAGGTTTCACTAGCCATTGACATGAGATGTCATTTGATAACGGGATCACATCATTAGGAGAATGATGTGATGGACAAGACCCAAACTAAGAACGTAGCATTTGATCTTGTCAGTTTATTGCTATTGTTTTCTGCATGTCAAGTATCTGTTCCTATGACCATGAGATCATGCAACTCCCTGACATCGGAGGAGTACCTTGTGTGTATCAAACGTCACAACGTAACTGGGTGACTATAAAGGTGCTCTACAGGTATCTCCGAGGGTGTCTGTTGGGTTGGCATGGATCAAGACTGGGATTTGTTACTCCGTGTGACGGAGAGGTATCTCAGGGCCCACTCGGTAATACAACATCACAATAAGCCTTGCAAGCAAAGTGACTAAAGAGTTAGCCACAGAATCTTGTATTACGGAACGAGTAAAGAGACTTGCCGGTAACGAGATTGAACTAGGTATAGAGATACCGACGATCGAATCTCGGGCAAGTAACATACCGAAGAACAAAGGGAACAGTATACGGGATTAACTGAATCCTTGACATAGAGGTTCGACCGATAAAGATCTTCGTAGAATATGTAGGAGCCAATCTGGGCATCTAGGTCCCGCTATTGGTTATTGATCGTAGAGGTGTCTCGGTCATGTCTACATAGTTCTCGAACCCGCAGGGTCTACACACTTAACGTTTGGTGACGATTAGTATAGTTGAGTTATTTTGTTGGTGACCGAAGGTTGTTCGGAGTCCCGGATAAGATCCCGGACATGACGAGGATCTCCGGAATAGTCCGGAGGTAAAGGTTGATATATGTGATAATAGTGTTTTGATCTCCGGAAGGGTTCCGGAATTCACCGGAAGGGGTTCTGGATGTTTACCGAAGTGTTCGGGTGCAGCAACACTTTATATGAGCCAAAGGGGTAAAGCCCACGAGGTATTGGAAAATGCAAAAGGAAGTTTTGCTGCTGCCTTAAGCGGTACTACCGCTGGTAAGGCAGTACTACCGCATAAGCGGTACTACCGCTTGTGTGAAGCGGTACTACCGCATAAGCGGTACTACCGCTTGTATGAAGTGGTACTACCGCTCAAGCGGTACTACCGCTCGTGAGCGGTACTACCGCTTGTGCGCGGTACTGCAGGGATCCGAGTTGGACTCTTTCCCTGCGGGCCAAACCGACCTTGTGCGGGCAAAACCGACCTGGAGGAGGCTTTTACTCCAAGTTTAGACCCCAAGGCTCAACATATAAATAGAGGGGCAGGGGTAGCACACGGGACACATTAAGATTTCCCCAAGCCGTGTGCGGCAACCCTAACCCTCTAGTTCCTCCGTCATAATCTCCGTAGTGCTTGGCGAAGCCCTGCAGAGATTGTTCCTCACCACCATCACCACGCCGTCGTGCTGCCGGAACTCATCTACTACTTCACCATCGCTCGCTGGATCGAGGAGGTGAAGGCGTCATCAAGCCGTACGTGTGTTGAACGCGGAGGTGCCATCCGTTCGGCACTAGTTCGTGATCGGATCGAGGGACGACTTGCGATTTGGATCGCGGAGACGTTCGACTACATCAACCGCGTTTCTTAAACGCTTCCGCTTAGCGATCTACAAGGGTATGTAGATTCACTCTCCCTCTCGTAGATGCTCATCACCATGGATAGATCTTGTGTGTGCGTAGGAAATTTTTTGTTTCCCATGCAACGTTCCCCAACAGATGGGCGTGGAGCCCTGCCGAAGGCGGACGCGGGGTCCGCCGGCTGTGGAGCGCGAGGCGCTGCCGGGCACGGACGCGGGGTCCGCCGGCTGTCGAGCGCGAGGCGCTGCCGGGCGCGGACGCGGGGTCCGCCGACTGATGGGTGCGGAGCCCAGCCGGGGGCGGACGTGGGGTCCGCCGGCTGTCGAGCGCGAGGCGCCCTGCCGGGAGTAGCCTCCGAGCCTCCGGGCGAGGAGGTTCCTCATGGAAATGATCGTGCAGAAGACAAGGTTTAGTCGGCGCAGATATATCAAACATTTGATTTTGGTAGTGCAAGTTTTTTGCAGAGGGTGCCGACTCGGTTTCGTCCGAGCCCCCTTCAATCTTTTTCATGTGCCCTCCGCTCTTTGGCTTTTGCTCTTGCCAGCCGGACAGCCGGGAGCCGGTCTGTGGCTGAGGCGAAGAGTGGGCCGCGGAATGGAGCGTACAGTACTCGGACTCTGGGAGCAGACTTGACCGAGCAGATACTCGCAAATGAAACGATCGTGTCGCCCAAGCCGTTTTTCGCGTGTGGTGACCTCCAGCTTTTGCCCTCGCTAGCCGGACAGCCGCGGTGCGGTCTGTAGCTAAGACAAAGAGTGGGCCTTTGGTACCGTACACGCTACTAAGCCGTCTTGTGGGAACGAATGTATCGGGCCAAACGGCCAGCCCCAGGCAGAGACTAGTTCACGCCGGGGCGAATAATAAAGTAGTTGAAACAAATGTGGGGATAGCCCCCGAGGGTCGCTCGGGGTATCCGGATTTTTTTGTGTGGCACGAGGATGTGCAGGTGAAAGGCTCACATTGGTTTTTGTTGCCGGCGAGGCGGTTGTCGAAGTTGTTGTTGTCGATTACGATTGGCGCGGCCTTGTGCGAGTGGAGCGCGCCGGTGCGCCGGCGCACCCGCTGGGTGTGGCCATTTGACCTTCGGTGGTCGATGGTCGTGCCAGCCGGCCGGGTCAGAGCCGAGGCAGGCAGGCCAGCCGGCCACGCGGCAAAGCAGACGGGCGGTCCAGCAGACTGAGCGGACGCGAGCTCAGTTTTTTTTAAGGCGGCCGGTACCTCTCTTTTATTCAGCCGACTGGTTCTTCTTCATGTTGTAGCGGGCTGCAGGAGGCCACACGCGCACGCGGAGCTGGAGGCCGGGTGGCCGGGCGCGGCCGGCACAGCGGGCAGCGAGCCAGAGTGGGGGCGTGGATACGGTGTGGGGGCGGAGGCGGCTGACTGGAGCGGCCAGCCGGCGGCGGGGGAGGCCAGCTGCGGAGCGGCAGCTGGCGGGGGCGCGGAGACCGACCAGCGCGGGAGGCAGCCAGGCGCGGTGTGGGGGCGGAGGCGGCCGACTGGAGCGGCCAGCCGGCGGCTGGGGAGGCCGGCTGCGGAGCGGCAGCCGGCGGGGGCACGGAGACCGGCCAGCGCGGGAGGCAGCCGGGCGCGGCGTGGGGGCGGAGGCGGCCGACTGCGGGTAGAGGCGGAGCCGGGCACACAGGCGGGGTAGAGCACGCGGCCCGCGGGCGGTGGCGGAGCCCGGCGCACCGGCGCGGTGCAGAGGTGGCGGGGGGGGGGGGGGGGGGGGGCGAGCCGGAATAGGCGCGCGCCACGGCGGGAAGGACGCGGCCGTCGGGCCTGGGCTGGAGAGGAAGGAGCCGCAAGGCGCGCAGCAGGCCGCAGGGGCGTACTGGAGCGGATGCGGCACGACACGGCGCTCGGTTGCGGGGGAAGGGGCAGCTCCGCCTCCAGCGCAGGCGCGGGTCGGGACCGGCGGCGTGCTCGCCGGCAGCGAGCGGAGCAGCGAGGCTGGCGAGGCAGGAGAGGTGGTCGGCGATGGAGTCGCAGCAGAGGACCGACGTGGGTGCGGCAGCTCGCTGGCCAAGGCGTCAGACAGCAGCCCATGCCCTCAGCGGCGACCGGTGATGGGGTCGGGGGGCCCTGCCAGCAGTGGCACTGACCGACGAGAGCGGTGGCGGGGTAGGTGAGCTCGAGATGGGCGGAGCGACCGCGAGCCGCAGCGCCGAGGCGCGCTGGAGGCGGTCGCGGACGCGGATGAGCGACGGAGCGTCGCGGACGCAGGGACGAAGAGTCCATAGGTACGGGCGGACGACCGCGCCGGGGCGAGACGCAGCGCGGGGCGCGCGGCCCCGGGGGCAAACGCAGTCGGAAGGATGCCGGCGAAGTCGCGGCAGTGGAGACGGAAAGGGTCCCGCCCGGACTGCGATCCCAGCAACAGCTAGCCCTACGGTGGGCGCCAACTGTCGTCGTTTTCACACGGGGGGTGCCCCGGGACGGCAGATGCCATGGGATGGCTTGAGAGGTGAGAGCAAGGCTGCCGTGGAGATCCGGGACGGGATAGGGCAACAGCACGCGGTGGTTTACCCAGGTTCGGGGCTCTCCGGAGAGATAATACCCCTACTCCTACATGTCTGTATATGAGGTGTATAGCAGTACAGAGTTGCTCCTGGAGCTATGTGGTAGAGGAGAGCCATGGGCTTCTTGCCTCATACGTTAGTGTGGGGATGAGAGAATGAGAGAGCGCATTTTCTGAGTGAGCTCCCCTGGTGCCTCTTATATAGGGAGGCCCAGGGGACAAGGGGTGGCCCACATGACCAACTATACACTATTGGAGATGACAAGTGATGTAGGCAATAGTACACCACTATTGGAGATGACATGCGAGGTGACGCATGATGCAGCCAATAGTGTTCCACTATTGGGGTGCAGTGAGGTGACGCGTGATGCAGGCTATAGTGTCTTCATGCCGCGTCCGACGGGACGTGGCGGTTGACCTCGCGCAGCAGGCCGGCTGGAGCAGCCGGACATGGGCCGGTCGGAGCAGCCGGCCGGGCAGGGAGCCGGCCGGACTCAGCAGCCGGCCGGACCGGGGTACCAGCCGGGGCAGCCGGACAGAGGGGCGTTGGCCGCCCCGTTGTTTTAAAATGTTGAGTCGCCTCCATGAGCCTACCCGGGGGTAATCCCCCCGACAATAATCGAGAAACATTTCCTTAGTCCTCGAGTTACTAAGGATAATTTGGACCATTGTCCAGTGATCCACTCCTGGATCACTTCTTGTACCCCATGACAGACTCATGCCAAGGCACACACCAGGTGCGGAACACAACATGTCATACTATATAGAGCCTACGGATAAGGCATAGGGGACGACCTTCGTCCTTTCTCTTTCTTCTGCCATGGTCGACCTTTGAGTCTTACTCAAATTAATACCTTACAATACAGCCAAGAACTCCTCCTTCGACTGATCTATTTTGAACTCCTTCAAAATCTTGTCAAGGTATGTATTCATTGAAAGATTTATCAAGCGTCTTAATCTATCTCTATAGATCTTAATGCCCAATATTTAATTAGCTTCATTCCAGGTCTTCCTTTGAAAAACTCCTTTCAAACAACCCTTTATGCTTTCCAGAAATTCTACATTATTTCCGATCAACAATATGTCAACCACATATACTTATCAGAAATTCTATAGTGCTCCCACTCACTTTCTTGTAAATACAAGTTTCTTATAAACTTTGCATAAACCCAAAAGCTTTGATCACCTCATCAAAGCGTATATTCCAACTCCGAGATGCTTGCTCCAGTCCATAGAAGGATCGCTGGAGCTTTGCATGCTTTTTAGCATCCTTAGGATCGACAAAACCTTCCAGTTGTATCACATACAACCTTTCCTCACGGAAACCGTTAAGGAAACTCTGTTTTGACATCTGTCTGCCAGATTTCATAATCGAAAAATGCAGCAACTGCTAACATAATCCCAACAGACTTTAGCATCGCTATGAGTGAGAAAGTCTCATCATAGTCAACTCCTTGAACTTGTCAGAAAACTCTTTGCGACAAGTTGAGCTTTTATAAATGGTGACATTACCATCAACGTCTGTCTTAAAGATCCAGTTGTACTTAATGGCCTGCCGGTCAATGGGCAAGTCTACCAAAGTCCATACTTGGTTTTCATACATGGATCCTATCTCGGATTTCATGGCTCCTAGCCATTTGTTGGAATTCGGGCCCACCATCGCTTCTTCATAATTCGTAGGCTCATCGTTGTCTAACAACATGATTTTCAAGACAGGATCACCGTACGACTCAGGGCAGTACATGTCCTTGTCGACCAACGAGGTTCGGTAGTAGCTTGATCCTAAGTTTCATAATCATCATTATTAGCTTCTTCTTCAATTTGTGTATGCATTACAGGAACTCCTTTCTGCGTTGCGCTACTTTCCAATTCAAGCAAAGGTTCGATAACTTATCAAGTTCTACCTTCCTCCCACTCACTTCTTTCGAGAGAACCTCCTTCTCTGGAAAGGATCCATTCCTGGCAACAAAGACCTTGCCTTCGGATCTGTGATAGAAGGTATACCCAATTATTGATTTAGGGTATCTTATGAAGATGCACTTTTCCGCTTTGGGTTCGAGCTTATCAGACATAAGCCTCGCATTCCCTAACTCTAAGAAATGACAGCTTAGGTTTCTGCCAAACCATAATTCATACGGTGTCATCTCAATGGATTTTCATGGTGCCCTATTTAAAGTGAATGCAGTTGTCTCTAATGCATAACCGCAAAATGATAGTGGCAAATCAGTAAGAGACATCATAGTACGCACCATATCCAATAGAGCACGACTACGACGTTCGGACACACCATCACACGATGGTGTTCCAGGCGGCGTGAGTTGTGCAACAATTTCTACATTGTCTTAAGTTGCATACCAAACTCGTAACTCAGATATTCACCTCCACGATCATATCATAGACATTTTATCTTCTTGTCACGATGATATTCACTCTGAAATTGCTTGAACCTTTCAAACGTTTCAGACTTGTGTTTCATTAAGTAAATATACCCATATCTACTCAAATCATCAGTGAAGGTAAGAAAATAACGATATCCACCGCACGCTTCAACACTCATTGGACCACATACATCAACATGTATCATTTCCAATAAGTCACTTGCCCGCTCCATCATAACGAAAACGGGGTCTTAGTCATCTTGCCCATGAGGCATGGTCCGCATGTCTCAAGCGATTCGAAATCGAGTGAGTCCAAAGATCCATCAGCATGGAGTTTCTTCATGCGATTTACACCAATATGACCTTAGCGGCAGTGCCACAAGTATGTGGTACTATCATTATTAGCTTTGCATCTTTTGACATCAATATTATGAAGATGTGTATCACTACGATCGAGATTCAATAAACCATTCACATTGGGTGCATGACCATTGAAGGTATTATTCATGCAAATAGAATGACCATTATTCTGTATCTTAAATGAATAACCGTTATTGCAATAAACACGATCTAATCATGTTCATGCCCAACGCATACACCAAATAACATTTATTCAGGTTCAACATTAATCCCGAAGGTAGAGGGAGTGTGCGATGGTGATCACATCAACCTTCGAGACGCTTCCAACACACATCGTCACCTCGCCCTTAGTCAGTCTCCGTTTATTCCGTAGCTTTTGTTTCGAGTCACCAATATTAGCAACTGAACCGGTATCTAATACATAGGTGCTACTAGGAGTACTAGTAAGGTACACATCAATAACATGTGTATCAAATATATTTTTGTTGACGTTGCCAGCCTTCTTATCTAGCAAGTATCTTGGGGCAGTTTCGTTTCAGTGACCGTTCCCCTCATAACAGAAGCACTTAGTCTCGGGTTTGGGTCCAACCTTGGGTTTCTTCACTGGAGCGACAACTGGCTTGCCATTCTTGAAGTTTCTCTTCTTGTCCTTTCCCTTCTTGAAACTAGTGGTCTTACCATCAACACTTGATGCTCCTTCTTGATTTCTACCTTTCGCGGTGTAAAACATTGCGAATAGCTCAAGGATCATCTTCTCCATCCCTGGCATGTTATGGTTCATCACGAAGCTCTAGTAGCTTGGTAACAGTGACTTAGAGAACTATGTCAATCACTATCTTATCTGAAAGATCAACTCCCACTTGATTCAAGCGATTGTAGCACCTAGACAATCTGAGCACATGCTCACCGATTGAGATATTCTCCTTCATCTTGCAGGCAAAGAATCTTGTTGGAGGTCTCATACCTCTCAACACGGGTACGATCCTGAAATCCCAACTTCAGCTCTTGGAACATCTCATATGATCCGTGACGTTCAAAACGTCTTTGGAGCCTCAGTTGTAAGCTGTAAAGCATGACGCACCGAACTATCATGTAGTCATCAAAAACGTGCCTGTCTGATGTTCTCAACACCCACAGACGACACTTGAGGGGGTGGCACACTAAGCGGCGCATCAAGGACATAAGCCTTCTATGCAGCAACTGAGGACAATCCTCAGATCACGGACCTAGTCCGCGTAATTGCTACTACCATCTTTCAGCTTAGTTTTTCTCTAGGAACGTATCAAAATATAGGGGAGCTACGACGTGAGCTTTCGATCTACAACATAATTTGCAAAGATATTTTGACTATGTTCATGATAATGAGTTCAATTAATCAAATTACTAAAGAACTCCCACTCAAATCAACTTCCCTCGGGTTGTCTAAGTGTGACATGATCCAAATCCACCAACCCAAGTCCGATCATCACATGAGATGAGGTGGTTTCATTGGTGAACATCTCCATGTTAATCATATCTACTATATGACTCATGTTTGACCTTTCGGTGTCCTGTGTTCTAAGGCCATGTCTATACATGCTAGGCTCATCAAGTTTAACCCAAGTATTCCGCGTGTGTAAATCTGGCTTACACTAGTTATATGCGAACGTAGAGTCTATCACACCCGATCATCACGAGGTGCTTCGAAACGACGAACCTTCGCAATGCTGCATACTCGGGGAGAACACAATTTATCTTGAAATTTTAGTGAGGGATCATCTTATAATGCTACCGTCGTTCTAAGCAAAATAAGATGCATAAATAGGATAAACATCACATGCAAATCATATAAGTGACATGATATGGCCATCATCATCTTGTGCTTTTGATCTCCATCTCCAAAGCACCGGCATGAGCTCCATCGTCACTGGTATGACACCATGATCTCCATCATCATGATCTCCATCATCGTGTCGTCATGTGGTTGTCGCGCCAACTATCGCTTTTACAACTGTTGCTAACTCATAGCGATAAAGTAAAGCAAAAAAGGCGAAAATAATTAAAGACAACCCTATGGCTCCTGCCGGTTGCCGTACTCATCGACATGCAAGTCGTGATAATCTATACAAAACATGATCATCTCATATATCACATCATGTCATTGGCCATATCACATCACAACATGCCCTGCAAAAACAAGTTAGACGTCCTCTACTTTGTTGTTGCAAGTTTTACGTGGCTGCTATGGGTAACTAGTAAGAACCATTCTTACCTACGCAAAGACAGAACGGTGATATTCAAGTTGCTATTTAACCTTCTACAAGGACCACCTCTGTCAAATCCGATTCAACTAAAGTGGGAGAGACAGACACCTGCCAGCCACCTTTATGCAATTAGGTTACATGTCAGTCGGTGGAACCGGTCTCTCGTTGTTGGACGAGTAAGGTTGGTCCAGGCCGCTTCATCCCACAATACCGCCGAATCAAGATAAGACTAAGGAAGTAAGCAATCTGAACATCAACGCCCACAAACTCTTTTGTGTTCTACTCGTGCATGTTATCTACGCATAGACCTAGCTCATGATGCCACTGTTGGGGAACATTGCATGGGAAACAAAAAATTTCCTATGCACACGCAAGATCTATCCATGGAGATGTATAGCTACAAGAGGGGGAGTGCATCTACATACCCTTGTAGATCGCTAAGCGGAAGCGTATATAACGCGGTTGATATAGTCGTACTCTTCACGATCCAATCGCGATCCGATCTGATCTACCGCCGGATGGACGGCACCTCCGCGTTCATCACACGTGTGGCTCGATGACGTCTCCTCCTTCTTGATCCAGCAAGAGAGGAAGGAGAAGTAGATGGGATCTCAACCAGCACGACGGCGGGGTGGAGCAATCCCAGCAGGGCTTCGCCAAGCACCTCCGGAACTGCAAACGAGGAAGAACGGGAGAGAGGGGAGGCCGCAGGGCATGGGAATTGTTGTCTCCAGCCCTTGCTCCTCCTCCCCACTATATAGGGCTGTTGGAGGGCTGTGGCCGCAGCCCTAGCCCCTCCTCCAAGGAGGGGAGGCGGCCAAAGGGGGAGGAGTGCCCTCCAAGCCAAGTGGAGGGCCCTCCCCCTTAGGGTTTCCCTTCCCCTAGGCGGATGGGCCTTAGAGGGCTGGTGCGCCTGGCCCAATAAGGCTAGGACGACCCTCTACAGACCATGCATGCCCTAAGTACTGGAGAGACCCTTCCGGAACCCTCCGGGACCTTCTAGAAGCTTCCCGGTACAATACCGGTAAAACTCGAAACTTTTCCGGTAGCCAAAATATGACTTCCCATATATAAATCTTTACCTCCAGACCATTCCGGAGCTCCCCTAGACGTCGGGGATCTCATCCGGGACTCCGAACAACATTTGGTCACCAACATGAATATCCCAATACTACTCTAGCATCACGAAACATTAAGCGTGCGGACCCTACGGGTTCGAGAATCATGTGGACATGACCGAGACACCTCTCCGGTCAATAACCAATAGAGGGACCTGGATGTCCATATTGGTTCCCACATATTCCACGAAGATCTTCATCGGTCGAACCACGATGCCGAGGATTCAATCAATCCTGTATGCAGTTCCCTTTGTCCATCGGTATGTTACTTGCCCGAGATTCGATCGTCGGTATCTCCATACCTAGTTCAATCTAGTTACTGGCAAGTCTCTTTACTCCTTCTGTAATACAAGATCCCATGACTAACTCCTTAGTCACATTGCTTGCAAGCTTCTTGTGATGTTGTATTACCGAGTGGGCCCAGAGATACCTCTCCATCATACGGAGTGACAAATCCCAGTCTCAATCCACGCGAACCCAACAGACACCCTCGGAGATACCTGTAGAGCAACTTTATAGTCACTCAGTTACGTTGCGATGTTTGATACACACAAGGCATTCCTCCGGTGTCTGGGAGTTGCATGATCTCTTGGTCGTAGGAACAGATACTTGACATGAATAAAGGAGTAGCAATAAACTAGCATGATCAAATGCTATGCTCACGGTTGGGTCTTGTCCATCACATCATTCTCCTAATGATGTGATCCTGTTATCAAATGACAACTCATGTCTATGGCCAGGAAACCTTTGACCATCTTTGATCAACGAGCTAGTCTAGTAGAGGCTCACTAGGGACACAATGTTGTCTATGTATCCACACATGTACCTGAGTTTCCGATCAATACAATTCCAGCATGGATAATAAACGATTATCATGAACAGGGAAATATGATAATAACCAATTTATTATTGCCTCTAGGGCATATTTCCAACACTTACGTGAATCCTCGGTGGGAGGTCCTATCTACCGGTCGGTGCCGCAAATTGCCGGTCGCACGCACAGACGGATATCCTAATGGGCCGACCCAAGTTAGCGAATATGAAATTTTGTCTATTAGATTGTCTTTTTTTTCTTTTCTTTTTTTTCTAATTCATTTTTCTTCATATCTAATTTCTTTTATATTTTCTATTTTTTTCCTTTTTCAAAAAGTTCATGTTTCAAAATTGTTCGGATTTGTTTTCTAAATGTTCACTTTCTCAGAAAATGGAAGTGTTTTTAAAAGTTGTTCATAAATTCAAAAAATGTTCCCGTTTTAATAAATTGATCACAAAATTTAAAAAATGTTCTTATTTGCAAATTTTTGTTCAGGTATTAAAAAATTGTTCACGTTTCCAAATTTGGTTCCCAAAATTGAAAATATGTTCGTCATTTCAAAAATTGTTTTCGTTTTCAAAATTTGTTCACAATTCAAAAAAAATCTGATTCTTTTTTGTAAAATATCTGTGCTTTTAGAAAATGTTTAGTTTCTTAGAAAATAGAAGTGTTTTCGAAAGTTGTTCATATATTCAAAAAGTGTTCCTGTTTTTAATAAATTGACCACAAAGTTTTTTAAAATGTTCTTAGTTTCCAAATTTTGTTCACGTATTAAAACATTGTTCACGTTTCCAAATTTGGTTACCAAAATTGAAAACATGTTCGTGATTTAAAAATTTGTTTCTGTTTTCAATTTTTTTTCACAAATTCAAAAAATGTTCTGGTTTTGAAAATTTCTTCGTAAATTCAAAAACAGTTTGGATTTTATTTTTGTTCACAAATTCAAGTTGCTCAAATTTTCAAGATTTTTAAAACATGAACAAATTCAAGTTGTGAAAATAAAAAAACAAACAGACAAATGAAAATAGAAAAGACAGTAAGGAACAGAAATATGAAGAATAACAGAAAAATAACCAATCATCAAAAGAAAACCAAAAAAACCCACAGAAAGAGAGAAAACCCTGATTTAGCAACTTTCTAGAAGGTTCCCAAAATCGCTCAGGAAGCTTCCAGGAAGTTCATCAAAACTTGTGGTTCACATGCTCAGATGGGCCGGCCCATTCTATCGGTCAGGTATCGATTGGGTGTGCGATTGGTCGACTACTTGCCGCAAAATGCGGCAAATAGGAAATTCTAGAATCGGTATGGGAGAGATATAACCCTGGTGCTCTCACACCAGCCCTCCTCTGTCCGGCCCATGATGTGATTAACAAGATGATGGACGTCCACGGAATTTTTCTCCATCGGCCTGGGCTGCACAACGCATTCGGCCTTGTGTACCTGTCTACCTGGACGGCTAAAAGAACAGATTACTTTTAGGACCTTCAACGTTTTTAGAAAAAGGAAATGTAAATGCATCTTAAAACTGAATATTATCAACAGAAACATAAAAGGAGTATTGTTCAAAGATAACAAGACACACAATGAACCAACACAAAAAAAATATACAAAATCATAGTGGTCGTTTTCTTCCTTCGATTCGACGCCACCTGCCCGAGCTTGAAAAATGCAATGTACCAATAATAAAGGAAAGGGCCAACTAGAAACATTATCCCCGTACCAGGCTTTGAAGGCTGATATTCACTCGTCGCTATAAACTAGATCTAGTAAACACTTGAAGGCATTGGCGTACCCAAGGGGTGTGCCATGGCACACCCAAATGTTTGGAAAACATTTTTTCATCATGTAAAAATGAGCTGATTTTTAAGTCCTATGAAAGGTAATTGAAATAGAACTCATTTTTTTATAATGTGCACACCTTCCGTTCTATTTTTAGCTCCGCCAATGCTTGAAGGAATATTGGTTGGGGATCACCACACACACACAAATGCATGTCTGAATAATTGTTCGTTATCAGTCTAGAGGTTTAGAGAAACAGTGCCATGCCACAAAACGACTTGAAAGAATAGGTTGAAATCACCGCACCAAAATCCAATCAACTTCTTGTTGGAAATATGCCCTAGAGGGAATAATAAATAGGGTATTATCATATTTCCTTGTTCATGATAATTGTTTATTATCCATGCTAGAATTGTATTGATTGAAAACCCAAATACATGTGTGGGTACATAGACAACAATGTGTCCCTAGTAAGCCTCTAATAGCCTAGCTCGTTGATCAAAGATGGCTATGGTTTCCTAGTCATAGACATGAGTTGTCATTTGATAATGGGATCACATCATTAGGAGAATGATGTGATGGACAAGACCCAAGCTATGAACGTAGCATATGATAGTGTCAAGTTTATTGCTATTGTTTTCTGCATGTCAAGTATCTGTTCCTATGACCGTGAGATCATCTAACTCACTGACACCGGAGGAGTACCTTGTGTGTATCAAATGTTGCAACGTAGCTGGGTGACTATAAAGATACTCTACAGGTATCTCCGAGGGTGTCTGTTGAGTTGGCATGGATCAAGACTAGGATTTGTTACTCCGTATGACGCAGAGGTATCTCAGGGCCCACTCGGTAATACAACATCATAATGAGCTTGCAAGCAATGTGACTAAAGAGTTAGCCACGGGATCTTGTATTACAGAACGAGTAAAGAGACTTGCCGGTAACAAGATTGAACTAGGTATGGAGATACCAACGATCGAATCTCGGGCAAGTAACATATCGATGAACAAAAGGAACTGCGTGCGGGATTAACTGAATCCTTGACATCGAGATTCAACCGATAAAGATCTTCGTAGAATATGTAGGAACCAATATGGACATCCAGGTCCCACTATTGGTTATTGACCGTAGAGGAGTCTCGGTCATGTTTGCATAGTTCTCGAACTCGCAGGGTCTACACACTTAACGTTCGGTGACGATTCAGTATTGTTGAGTTATATATGTTGGTGACCGAAGGTTGTTCGGGGTCCCGGACGTCAAGAAGAGTTCCATAATGGTACGGAGGTAAAGATTTATATATAGGAAAGTGGTATTCGGGTTCCGGAAAAGTTTCGGGTGTTTCCGGTAGTGTACCGGGAGTGCCAAAAAGGTTCCGGGGGTCCACCGGGTGGGCCACCCATCCCACGGGCCACATGGGCCCAAGAGGTGGCACACCAGCCCCTGGTGGGCTGGGAAGCCGACCCCTATAGGGCCCATGAGCCCAAGGTGGAAGGTGGGGGTGCCTTGAGGGGGAGGGACTCCTCCCTAGGGTTCCCACCTCCCTTGTGGGAGGAGGACTCCTCCCCCCACACTTCGGCCGAACCCCTCCTTGGATGAGGGGCTAGGGCTGCACCCCACCTACCCCTTCCTCCTATAAATAGAGAGGGAGAGGGAGGGCAGCCGCACCCAAGCCACGGCGCAGCCCTCTCTCCCTCCCTCTAGATTGCTTTCTCCTCTAGATTGGTTCGGTAGTGCTTGGCGGAGCCCTGCCGGATCAGCTCCACCAACACCGCCACCAGGGCGTCGTGCTCCCGGAGAACTCATCTACCTCTCTGCCCTCGCTTGCTGGATCAAGGAGGTGGAGGATGGCATCGAGCTATACGTGTGCTGAACGCGGAGGTGCCGTCCGTTCGGCGCTAGATCGGAACGGATCAAGATTGGAATGCGGGATGGATCGTGATTGGATTGCAAAGACGTTCGACTACACCAACCGCGTTTCTCAACGCTTGCCGCTTAATGATCTACAAGGGTATGTAGATGCAATCTCTCCACTCGTAGATGCTCATCTCCTAGATGATCTTGGTGAAGCGTAGGAGAATTTTTGTTTCCCATGCAACGTTCCCCAACAGTGGCATCATGAGATAGCTCTGTGCGTAGATGACATCACGAGTAGAACACAACGGAGTTTGTGGACGTTGATATTCAGTTGCTTCCTTCCTTGGTCTTTTCTTTATTCAGCGGTATTGTGGGATGAAGCGGCCCGGACCAACTGTACATGTCCTCGTACATGAGACTGGTTCCATCGACTGACATGTAACTTTGTTGCATAAGATGGCTGGCGGGTGTTTGTCTCTCCCACCTTAGTTGAATCGGATTCGAGAAAGGCGGTCCTTGTAGAAGGTTATATAGCAACTTGTATATCACCGTTGTGGTTTTGCGTAGGTAAGAATCGTTCTTGCTAGATACCCATAGCGGCCACGTAAAACATGCAACAACAAATTAGAGGACGTCTAACTTGTTTTTGCAGGGTATATTGTGATATGATATGGCCAAAGACATGATGAAATATATTTGATGTATGAGATGATCATGTTTTGTAATAGTTTATATCGACTTGCATGTCGATGCATACGGCAACCGGCGGGATCCATAGGGTTGTCTTTAATTATTGTATGACCTGTGTGTCAATCATTAAGCGCTATGTAATGCTTTACTTTATTGCTAAGTGGTAGCAATAGTAGTAGAATCATGGTTGACGCGACAACCCCGATGGTAACACAATGATGGAGATCATGGTATCATGTTGGTGACGATGGAGATCATGCCGGTGCTTTGGAGATGGAGATCAAAAGCACAAGTTCATGGCCATATCATGTCACTTATGATTTGCATGTGATGTTAATCCTTT
Source organism: Elymus sibiricus (assembly GCA_039707655.1). NCBI lineage: Eukaryota > Viridiplantae > Streptophyta > Magnoliopsida > Poales > Poaceae > Elymus > Elymus sibiricus. The sequence continues at coordinate 438,114,148 of CM077669.1, read as the reverse complement.
TATGCATCATATTTTGCTTAGGATGACGATAGCATTATATGGTGATCCCTCACTAGAATTTCAAGATAAAATTGTGTTTGTCGTTTCGAAGCACCACGTGATGATCGGGTGTGATAGACTCTACGTTCGCATACAACGTGTGCAAACCAGTTTTGCACATGCGGAACACTTGGGTTAAACTTGACGAGCCTAGCATGTACATACATGGCCTCGAAACACAAGAGACCGAAAGGTCGAAAATGAGTCATATAGTAGATATGATCAACATAGAGATGTTCACCATTGAAACCACCTCATCTCATGTGATGATCGGACTTGGGTTGGTGAATTTGGATCATGTAGTACTTGGATGACCGGAGAGATGTCAATTTGAGTGGGAGTTTTAAGTAATATGATTAACTAAACTCATTATCTTGAACAATAGTCTAAGTAATCTTTGCAAATTTATGTTGTAGATCAGTGGCTCGCGCAGTAGCTCCCCTGAATTTCAGTGCGTTCCTAGAGAAAGCCAAGCTGAAAGATGATGGAAGTAACTTTGTAGACTGGGCCTGTAATATGAGGATTATCCTCACGGCTTCCCGAAAGGCTTATGTCCTTGATGCACCGCTCGGTGCACCACCCCCTCCAGTGTCGTCTGTAGACTTTGCGAATGCCTGGCAGGCGCGTTCTGATGACTACCCAATAGTTTAGTGTGCTATGTTGTATGGCTTAGAACCGAGACTTCAAAGACGTTTTGAACGTCATGGAGCATAGGAGATGTTCCAGGAGTTGAAGTTTATTTTTGAAAAGAATGCCCGGATCGAGAGGTATGAGACCTCCGATAAGTTCTATGCTTGCAAGATGAAGGAGAACGGGTCTGTCAGTGAGCATATACTCAGAATGTCTGGGTATTCCAACCGTCTGGCTGAGTTGGGAGTTACGCTCCCACGAGAGGCGATCACTGACAGAGTTCTTCAATCACTGCCACCTAGCTACAAAAGCTTTGTGCTGAACTATAACATGCAAGGGATGAACAAATCAGTCGCCGAGCTGTTTACGATGTTGAAAGTCGCTGAGTCAGAAATCCAGAAGGAGCATCAAGTGTTGACAGTCAATAAAACCACTAGTTTCAAGAAGAATGGCAAGGGCTAGAAGGGTAACTCCAAGAAGAGTGGCAAAGTAGTTGCTCCTCCCGTGAAGAAACCCAAGGCTGGACCCAAGCCGGAAACTCAATGCTTTCATTGCAAGGGAACTGGCCACTGGAAGCAGAATTGCCCCAAGTATCTGGCCGACAAGAAGGCGGCCAACACCAAACAAGGTATATATGATATACATGTTATTGATGTGTACCTTACCAACTCTCGTTGTAGTGCCTGGGTATTTGATACCGGTTCGGTTGCTCACATTTGCAACTCAAAGCAGGAACTACGGAATAGACGGAGGCTGGGAAAGGACGAAGTGACGATGCGCGTGGGAAATGGTTCCAAGGTTGATGTGATCGCCGTCGGCACGCTTGCTCTTCGATTACCATCGGGATTAGTGATGAACCTAAATAATTGTTATTTAGTGCCTACGTTGAGCATGAACATTACATCTGGATCTTGTTTAATGCGAGACGGTTACTCATTAAAATCAGAGAATAATGGTCATTCTATTTATATGGGTAATATCTTTTATGGTCATGCAACCAATGTGAGGGGTTTATTCTTATTAAATCTTGATAATGATGATACACATGTTCATAACATTGATGCCAAAAGATGTAGAGTTGATAATGATAGTACCACTTTCTTGTGGCACTGCCGCTTAGGTCATATTGGTGTATAACGCATGAAGAAGCTCCATGCTGATGGACTTTTGGAGTCACTTGATTTTGAATCACTTGACACATGTGAACCATGCCTCATGGGCAACATGACTAAGACCCCGTTCTCCGGAACAATGGAACGGGCAAGTGACTTGTTGGAAATCATACATACTGATGTCTGTGGTCCGATGAGCATTAAGGCGCGTGGTGGATATCGTTATTTTCTTACCTTCACCAATGACTCAAGTAGATATGGGTATATTTACTTGATGAAACACAAGTCTGAAACGTTTGAAAAGTTCAAGCAATTTCAGAGTGAAGTTGAGAATCATCCTAACAAGAAGATAAAATACCTACGATCTGATCGAGGAGGAGAATATCTGACTTATGAGTTTGGCAATCACTTAAGACAATGTGGAATTGTTTCACAATTGATGCCACCTGGAACACCACAGCGTAATGGTGTGTCTGAACGTTGTAATTGTACCTTATTGGATATGGTGCGGTCTATGATGTCTCTTGCCGTTCTGCCACTATCATTTTGGGGTTATGCGTTAGAGACAGCTACATTCACTTTAAATAGGGCACCATCTAAGTCCATTGATACGACACTGTATGAACTGTGGTTTGGCAAGAAACCAAAGTTGTCGTTTCTTAAAGTTTGGGGATGCGATGCTTATGTCAAAAGGCTCCAGCCATAAAAGGTCGAACCCAAAGCGGAGAAATGCCTCTTCATAGGATACCCAAAAGAGACGGTTGGGTACACCTTCTATCTCAGATCCGAAGGCAAAGTGTTTGTCGCTAAGAACGGATCATTTCTCGAGAAAGTGTTTCTCTCGAAAGAATTGAGTAGGAGGAAGATAGAACTTGATGAGGTTATTGAACCTTTACTTCAACCAGAGAGTAGCGCAACGCAGAAAGATGTTTCTGTGGAGCCTACATCAGCTGAAGAGGAAGCTAATGATGGTGATCATGAAGCTTCAGATCAAGTTACTATCGAACCTCGTAGGTCAACAAGGACACGTACTGCTCCTGAGTGGTACGGTAACCCTGTCTTAGAGGTCATGTTGTTGGACAACGATGAATGTACGAGCTATGGAGAAGCGATGGTAGGTCCGGATTCTGACAAATGGTTAGAGGCCATGAAATACGAGATAGGATCCATGTATGAAAACAAAGTGTGGACTTTGGAAGTATTACCTGAAGGGCGAAAGGCCATTCAGAATAAATGGATCTTTAAGAGGAAGACGGACACGGACGGTAATGTCCCCATCTATAAAGCTCAACTTGTGGCAAAGGGTTTTTCACAAGTTCAAGGAATTGACTACGATGAGACTTTCTCACCCGTAGTGATGCTTAAGTCTGTCAGAATCATGTTGGCAATAGCTGCATTTTTCGATTATGAAATTTGGCAGATGGATGTCAAAACAGCGTTCCTTTACGGTTTCCTTGAGGAAGAGTTGTATATGATGCAACCAGAAGGTTTTGTTGATCCACAGAATGCTGACAAAGTTTGCAAACTCCAGCGATCCATTTATGGACTGGTGCAAGCGTCTCGGAGTTGGAATCTTCGCTTTGATGAGGTGATCAAAGCGTTTGGGTTTATACAAGTTACAGAGAAGCTTGTATTTACAAGAAAGTGAGTGGGAGCTCTGTAGTGTTTCTAATATTATATGTGGATGACATATTGCTGATTGGAAACAATATAGAATTTTTGCAAAGCATGAAGGGATATTTGAACAAGAGTTTTTCAATGAAGGACCTAGGAGAAGCTGCTTTCATATTAGGCATCAAGATCTATAGAGATAGATCGAGACGCTTAATAGGACTTTCACAGAGCACATACCTTGATAATGTTTTGAAGAAGTTCAAAATGGATTAGTCCAAGAAAGGGTTCTTGCCTGTATTGCAAGATGTGAAGTTGAGTAAGACTCAATGCCCAATGACTGCAGAGGATAGAGAAAAGATGAGTGTCATCCCCTATGCTTCTGCCATAGGCTCTATCATGTATGCAATGTTGTGCACAAGACCAGATGTTAGCCTTGCCATAAGTATGGACGGAAGGTTTCAAAGTGATCCAGGAGTGGAACACTGGACGGCGGTCAAGAATATCCCTAAGTACCTGAAAAGGACTAAGGAAATGTTTCTCGTTTATGGAGGTGATCAAGAGCTCATCGTAAAGGGTTACGTCGATGCAAGCTTTGACACTGATCCGGATGACTCTAAGTCTCAAACCGGATACGTATATATTTTCACCGGGGGAGCGGTAAGCTGGTGCAGTTCCAAGCAAAGCGTGGTAGCTGATTCTACATGCGAAGCTGAGTACATAGCTGCCTCGGAGGCGGCAAAGGAAGGTGTCTGGATGAAGCAGTGCATGACGGATCTTGGAGTTGTGCCCAGTGCACTGGACCCAATGACTCTGTTCTGTGACAACACTGGTGCCATTGCTCTAGCCAAGGAACCAAGGTTTCACAAGAGGACCAGATACATAAAGTGACGCTTCAATTCCCTCCACGATTACATCAAGGAGGAGGACATAAATATTTGCAAAGTACACACGAATCTGAATGTTGCAGACCCGTTGACTAAGCCAATTCCACGAGCAAAACATGATCAGCACCAGAACAGTATGGGTGTTAGATTCATTACAATGTAAATCACATAGTGATGTGAGCTAGATTATTGACTCTAGTGCAAGTGGGAGACTGTTGGAAATATGCCCTAGAGGCAATAATAAATTGGTTATTATCATATTTCCTTGTTCATGATAATTGTTTATTATCCATGCTAGAATAGTATTGATTGGAAACTCAAATACATGTATGGGTACATAGACAACACCGTATCCCTAGTGAGCCTCTAATAGACTAGCTCGTTGGTCAAAGATGGCTATGGTTTCCTAGTCATAGACATGAGTTGTCATTTGATAACGGGATCACATCATTAGGAGAATGATGTGATGGACAAGACCCAAACTATGAACACAACATATGATCGTGTCAAGTTTATTGCTATTGTTTTCTGCATGTCAAGTATCTGTTCCTATGACCATGAGATCATGTAACTCACTGACACGGAAGGAGTACCTTGTGTGTATCAAACGTCGCAATGTAACTGGGTGACTATAAAGATAATCTACACGTATCTCAGAAGGTGTTTGTTGAGTTGGCATGGATCAAGACTGGGATTTGTTACTCCGTATGATGGAGAGGTATCTCAGGGCCTACTCGGTAATAAAACATCATAATGAGCTTGCAAGCAATGTGACTAAAGATTTAGCCATGGGATCTTGTATTACAGAACGAGTAAAGAGACTTGCCGGTCACAAATTTGAACTAGGTATGGAGATACCGACGATCGAATCTCGGGCAAGTAAGATACCGATGAACAAAGGGAACTGCGTGCGGGATTAACTGAATCCTTGACATCGAGGTTCAACCGATAAAGATCTTCGTAGAATATGTAGGAACCAATATGGACATCCAGGTCTCGCTATTGGTTATTGACCGTAGAGGAGTCTCGGTCATGTATGCATAGTTCTCGAACCCGCAGGGTCTGCACACTTAACGTTCGGTGACGATTCAATATTGTTGAGTTATATATGTTGGTGACCGAAGGTTGTTCGGAGTCCCGGATGAGATCCCGGACGTCACGAGGAGTTCCGGAATGGTCCGGAGGTAAAGATTTATATATAGGAAAGTGGTATTCGGGTTCTGGAAAAGTTTCGGATGTTTTTGGTAGTGTACCGGGAGTGCCGAAAAGGTTCCGGGGGTCCACCAGGTGGGGCCTACCCATCCCGGGTGCCACATGGGCCCAAGAGGTGGCGCACCAGCCCCTGGTGGGCTGGGCAGCCGACCCCTATAGGTCCCATGCGCCCAAGGTGGAAGGTGGAGGTGCCTTGGAGGGGAGGGACTCCTCGCTAGGGTTCCCACCTCCCTTGTGGGAGGAGGACTCCTCCCCCCACTTCGGCCGAACCCCTCCTTGGAGCAGGGGCTAGGGATGCACCCCACCTACCCCTTCCTCCTATAAATAGAGAGGGAGAGGGAGGGCAGCCGCACCCAAGCCATGGCACAACCCTCTCTCGCTCCCTCTTGATTGCTTTCTCCTCTAGATTGGTTCGGTAGTGCTTGGCGAAGCCCTGCCAGATCAGCTCCACCACCACCGCCACCACGCAGTCGTTCTGCCGGAGAACTCATCTACCTCTCCACCCTCGCTTGCTGGATCAAGGAGGCGGAGGACATCATCGAGCTGTACGTGTGCTGAACGCGGAGGTGCCGTCCGTTCGGCGCTAGATCGGAACGGATCAAGATTGGATCGCCGGACGGATCGTGATTGGATCGCGAAGACGTTCGACTACACCAACCGCGTTTCTTAACACTTCCCTCTTAGCGATCTACAAGGGTATGTAGATGCAATCTCTCCACTCGTAGATGCTCATCTCCTAGATTGATGTTGGTGAAGTGTAGGAATTTTTTTGTTTCCCAAGCAACGTTCCCCAACACTTCTTTCCTTGATCGACACACCAACTAACAAGATACGGAAAGAGGCACTAAATTTGGCAACGCGTACCCTCGCAGTCCCTTCGTTTGTACTAGATTGGATGTTGTATGAGTTAGGGATAGGCCGGAAAGACCATATTCCAATACACCATCACTACCACTGCCTCTTTGATATTGAAATCACTACTGCAGAATGGTCCAAAGACGACACATCAATCAGAGACCCTTCGATGAAACTGTGTGCGATGCATGAATCGCAAACGGTATAGTTCAAGCTCTGTCGCTAATGACACGAACTGTGTGCGATGATGGCTCCATCAAATATGATTCAGAAAATAGTTGCGTGTGCGATCTACCACAGATAGTTTGTTCTTATGAACCGTTTGTGATTAGCGAAGATAACAGAAACGGTTAACAAAACGACATTCGTGTGCTAACTACGGCATATAGTTCACTCGGATAAACTGTGTGCGATGATACATCAGAACACAAACAATTCGGCATAATAAGATGTGTGCGATATACAACAAACAGGTGAGTAATGAGAATCGTGTGCGAACACCAGAAATAACACAGACGATTGGTGCTAATAACCTGTGTGTGTTGTGGGAGAACGGTTGCTGGTATACAATTGTCAGCGATTGATGAAATCATCACCGGCGGGTTTTGTAGTTTAGTCCATGTGTACTGTGATTTGCTCGGTCTGCACAACATCTATGTTGTGCCTACAGAACAACAACATATGTACTTATAAGAACATGATTGCATAAACAAAAAAGAACACAATGCAATTTCAAATATTGTATCACAAATACCAGCAATATGACAAGGTCCAAATTCAAGCATAACAAGGCCCAAATTCAAAGATTACAAGGTACAAACTGATATTAGAAATCAAATCCAATCTTCAGGATCCATGGGAAGAAATATTTCTACGAACTCAGTAAAAATATAATATTTAAAGCCTTACAGCCCGCCTACATCACCTTATTGTACTTGCTCTTAAGCGTCCCGTGCTTGGGAACTAAAACCTAAACGTGTTCCAATCTTATTGCAAATCAGTTCACACTACCAAAACTAAATGTGTTCCCACTTAGTAGCTGTTTACTGTAGTAGGCTATAAAAACACCTACTCAAAAATTACCGCACATTCCTCACCCCCTCCTCACCCTGCCACCAAAAAAACAGGCCTTTCTTTGTTAGTCGTTCATTCCTCTTCCATGGCCGGTGGGAGGGGGGTTCTGGGTCGAGATATAAACAGGGAAGAAAGACCAAGGCCGTGGAAGCAACCGAGAGGTCCTGCCGCCACGCCGAGGAAGTGCCAGAGAGCTCCAGCCACACCGCGTTTGCCGCAGCAGAGATGTTTGGTGGCGCCGTGGACGACCGGGAGGATCTTTCGCGGAGAGGCGACGGCTATCACAATCGTCACAAGCGCATTCGCCTCGGAGGCGAACTGGACGAGTTGGCAGTGTTGGATTCCTCAGCCAGCGACGACATGCGCGCTGAGCTTGATAATAGAGGCGCTGATCGATGCCTTGGTGAAGCTTCTGAAGAAGAGTGACGCCATGGTTGACTAGGCGACCGGCCTCGCGGTGAAACTTATGGAGGAGAACGCCGCCTGGAAGAAACTGCTCGAGAAGAAAAGTTCCTCGGAGGGGAGGCTGAAAGAACTCACCGAGGAACTTTTGGAAGACTTGGCGAAGCTCCACATAGAGAGCGTGGGGCTGCTGAAGGAATCTATGGCGCGTGTCGAGGAACTTCATGCGTACGTGACGCAGACCATCGAAGCTCTCGAGCAAAAAGCCTGCGCCATGGACGCAATGCGGACGATGGCGGAGGAAAGGCGAGAGGAGATGGAGGTCGTGGAGACGATGAAGAAGTAGATTGACGAACTCCGCGCCTAGCAATCCATCAAGAATTAAATAGCAGCGGCCCAGATCATTTTCTTTGTCTTCCTTCTTCAGCCTCTTCCGTCTTCTTTTGCCCCTGTGTCTTTGGGAGTTGCCGTATGTGGCATTTTTTATTATCTTGTATATGTAAGAAAATCATTATATTATTTCGTCCGTAGGTACATGTATACGAGTCAAGTTCTCAGTGAGGCACTAACAAAACAATGGTTACGTTCAGCGGGGCAATAGGATCACAAGCAAACTAGTCGCAATCAAAAACAAAAAGGAAACTAGTCCGTCCGTCCAGGCGCATTAACCGCATGACAAACAATGGGTCGGACGCCATTAATTAGGGAGTGTGGCGAGCGGAGGGTGGAGGTCAAAGTCTCGCTTCCTGATGAGCCTACGCGGCGGAAACCTCGCATGCGTCCTGTCATCAACCATATGAACGCACGGCCCCACCCCCCATATCAAGTAAAAAAATGGACGCGTGGCAACAAATAGTTATCATACGAGTTTTGTATTTATGGGAATTCAAAAAATGAGATTATCGATGCCTAAATGTTTGCGTGGGACCTAAGCAACCAGCCATGGACAAAAAAATGATTTTCCAACGAATTTTCACGCAGTAGAGCATGAATTCTAGAAGAGCTTTAGGGTTCTCGAGGATTTAAAAACCAAGATTCTCAATGTTTGCGCCCTAATCACGACGCCAAAAAAACTTAATGGTTGGCGCCCTTTATAGATTAATTGAGTTCTTCACCTTAAGTGCATGCCTAGAAAACTCAATGTCGTTTCAACCAGAAATGTGGCATGTCCCTATCGAAACCACAATGCTTCTCATGGGAAGCTCCAATTTGTAGGCGGTTTGTCCCAAAACTTGTCCCAGATTGGTCAACAAAATTACCATGGCTTATAAGTGTCGTGTCATGACACCGGGTAAGTTTCAAGAATTTCAGACGAGTTTTGGATTTATGGGAATTTAATGCAAGTTTCTCAACGTTTGCGGCCTACTCAGGACGCTGAGATGTCTGTAATAATTGCATGGGACCTGAATAGGGGGGAAAGGACATATAAATGATTTCCTAACCCATTTTGGTACCTTGGAGCATGTGCTTGTAGTTCAAATATGAATTATGCACATTAAATGGATAGAAAAGCTCAGTTAATGTATAAAGGGTGCCAAATGAGCCCCGGATAATTCCACATTGTGGCACCGCCATTGTATTAGTCTATGTTGCATGTACAAAAAATATCAAGGTAAGAAGATACAATGAATGCCGTTCCCTCCACAGAGGTGACATGTTCCGTATCGAAACCAAGATGCTTCTTGAGAAGCTCTGGTGTGCAAGAGACTTGTCCCAAAACTTGTGCCAAATTGGACAAAAAAAATTATCATGTCGTATAAGTGCTATGCCATGTCACCGGGGTAAGTTTCAAGAATTTCAGATGAGTTTGGGATTTATGGGGATTTAATAACCAAGTTTTTTAATGTTTGTGGCCTAGTCAGGACGCCGAGATGTTTGTGATCGAGTCTCGTTCATTGCATGGGACCTAAAAAGGAACCCAAACATGTTTTCCAACCCATTTCGGTGATATGGGGCATGAGATTTTAGTTCAAATTTGAATTATGCACATCAAATGCCTAGAAACTTGTCCTTGTGTAGTATACAAAAGGCCAAACGAGCCATGAATAATTTAAATATGCCTGCCTGGAGCCCGTGGGTGTGTAAGCACGGTGTGCCCATGTGTCGTGCTCTCTGGAGCTTCCTTTTTTCATAAGTTATCCAAATTATATTATAATGGTGTTCTATCTAAACACGCTTCTCCCGCCACTCCCCCAATAGGTTTCCTGCCGAAGGGCCGGTCACGTCATCAACTTCCTGGACGAGGGGGCCGAGATGGAGCAGGCCGGAGAGCAAGCAAAAGAGGCATCGCGCCATTGAGCTAGAGCGAGACGTCATCATCAGCCCATGCAGGCGCCGTCAGGCAGCGACATGCCACCATCACACACGGTTTCTAGTACTACCATAAACGTTTGCGATACGTAACTGGTCCCGCGAGGTGCCCATCGCGGAACCCCTTATAAATGATAGGAGGCAAACCTTATGAGCAAGTTGCAGCTTCCCATCCCTAACCGATTCGAATGGAACTCAGAAGTTAATCGTGCTTTGGGTGGAGTAGTTCAAGGATGGGTGACCGGTTGGGAAGAAGCTAGATCTCAAGGTTCATTTAGGCGGTGTGATATGATCACTACAGGTGTTTAGTAGTAAATGCCTGTAGTGATATGTCATTCCAGTTAAATAAATCTTGAGGTCCTTGTTTTGAAAATATTTAGAGCTATTTTCCTTTGTTGTTTTGAGAATTTGTGTGCGTGTGTGGCAACCCATGTGTGTGTGGACCATGCCTTTCAAAAACAATTGAGTGATTTTTTTTGCCTTTTCAAAAATGTGTATGTGTGTTTCAACCCATGATTTTCTTCTGATGTTTTCAAAATGCGTGTGTGGACCATGCCTTTGAAAAAATGAGTGGTTTTTGTGCTGAAATGCCAAGGATGGGTTGCGGTGTGTGTGTGTGTGCGCGCGCGTGCACGCAAGCGTGTGTGAACCCATGCATGCATGTGTGTGTGGACAATGTGCCTCTCCGTTGTGCGGTTTTCAACGACACATCTATCGGTGGGCCCCTAGTATATATGGTCTATCATCCAATTTTCACTGACCATGCTAGAACGCCAATGATCGATGGGTGACGTTTGTGCACATGTGTGCACGTCCGTGTGTGTGTGTGTGTGTGTGTGTGTGTGTGTGTTTGTGTGTGTGTGTGTGTGTGTGTGTGTGTGTTTGCGCGTGTGTGTGTGTTTGCGTGCGTGTGTGTGTGTGTGTCTGCGTTTGCGTGTGTGTGTGGGCGCACGTGCGTGTGTGAACCCATGTATGCATGTGTGTATGGACCATGGGCCTCTCCTCCATTGTGCGGTTTTCAACGACACACCTATCGGTGGCCCCCTAGTATATAGGGTTTGTCATCCAGCTTTGAGTGACCATGCTAGAATGACAAGGATCGATGGGTGACCTATGTGCACGCGCGCGCGCGTGTGTGTGCATGTGCGTGCGCGCGCGCGTGTGTGCGTGTGTGTGTGTGTGTGCGTGCGGGCGTGCGTGTGTGTGTGATACGTCTCCAACGTATCTATAATTTTAGCTTGTTCTATGCCGTTATATTATCATTCTTGGATGTTTTACAATCATTTTATAGCAACTTTATATCATTTTCTGGGACTAACCTATTGACATAGTGCCAAAGTGCCAGTTGCTGTTTTTGCTTGTTTTTTACTTCGCAGAATATCAGTACCAAACAGAGTCCAATCGCGACGATACTTTTTGGAGATTTTTTTCTAGACCAGAAGACACCCAGTGGGCCAAGGAAGAGCCAGGAAGGTGGGCTGTGGAGAGCACAACCCACCAGGGCGCGCCAGGGAGCCCCCGGCGCGCCCTGATGGGTTGTGCCCTCCACGGGGCCCCTCTCCATGGCCTCTGATGCCTATAAATTCCCAAATATTCAGAAAGCCCTATGGGAGTCGACGAAACACAATTCCAGCCGCCGCAAGTTCCAGAACCTCGAGATCCAATCTAAACACCATCATGGAGGGGTTCATCTTCTTCATAGGTGCCTCTCCGATGACGCGTGAGTAGTCCACCATAGACCTACGGGTCCGTAGGCAGTAGCTAGATGGCTTCCTCTCTCTCTTATGATCCTCAATACAATGGTCTCTTGGAGATCAATTTGATGTAAACTTTTGCGGTGTGTTTGTTGGGATCCAATGAATTTTGAGTTCCTGATCAGTTTCTAAACATGAATATTATTTGAGTCTTCTTTGATCTCTTATATGCATGATTACTTATACCCTCGTATTTCTTCTTCAAATCTTTGGTTTAGTTAGGCCGACTAGATTGATTTTTCTTGCCATGGGAAGAGGTGCTTTGTGATGGGTTCGATCTTGCGGTGTCCTTTCCCAGTGACAGAAGGGGCAGCAAGGCACGCATGTATCGTTGCCATTAAGGATAACAAGATGGGGTCTATTCCTACATGAATAGATCTTGTCTACATCATGTCATCGTTCTTATTGCATTACTCCATTTTTCCATGAACTTAATACACTAGATGCATGCTGGATAGCGGTCGATATGTGGAGTAATAGTGGTAGATGCAAGCAGGAGTCGGTCTACTTATCTTGGATGTGATGCCTATATAATGATCATCGCCTTGGATAACGTCGTGACTATTTGATCTTCTATCAATTGCCCAACAGTAATTTGTTCACCCACCATGCGATATACTCATGAGAGAAGCCACTAGTGAATCCTACGGCCCCCGGGTCTACTTTTCCAACATATTGCTTTTCGATCTATCTTTTTGCCTCTTTGTTTTCAGATCCACAAAACCAAAAACCCAAAAATATATTGCTGCACTTTTTATTTGCCCTTTCTATTTTGTGTTCTTGAGAGATCTATCTCTCCTATCTATCACTACCTAATCTATCTTTTTACCGTAGAGAGATTGACAACCTCTCTTTCGCGTCGGGTTGCAAGTATTTGTTATTTGGGTGCACGTGCTGCTTATTGGGTGGTGGTGATCCTCCTACTGGTTCGTTAACCTTGGTTTCATAACTGAGGGAAATACTTACCGTCACTGTGCTGCATCATCCCTTCCTCTTTGGGGAAATACCGACGTAGTCTCAAGCCACGTCAGTGTGCGTGCGTGCGTGTGTGTGTGCGTGTCGACCATGCATGGCTCCATTGTGCGGTTTTCGATGAAACACACACACACACACACACACACACACACACACACACACACATATATATATATATATATATATATATATATATCATCCATTTGACTCACAACGCCGGAGAGCCACCCTAGCTTCGTGTCATGTGTGTGTGGGGAACGATATATACGTCCATAACGACCTAGTATATATATATAACCAATCTTAAGGGGGTATATATATGTCCAGTTATCTCAGCTAGGTGCATGCCACATCATAGCTAGTGTTGTGCATTGTGTATTGTAACACCGGACCACGCCATTTTCCTATATACATTTGGCCATGCAGGGGGGTGGTGTTCTTCTAGCCCAACTCAATCGATCTTCGACGATGTGCCAACTCGTGGGACCGCACGATCTATATATCACTCTTGTCCGACAAAAATATGTGATGGTTTGGCCAAATTAAGGTATAAATTCTCTTGGTTGTCTTACGACAAGTCGGACATGGATAAATGTGTGACAAAATTTGAACCAGGTCATGTGTTCATAGGACCCCCCTCCTCCGGCACATAGTGTAGGGGGCAACACTCTACATTTGTCATGAAACCCTTTTCTGTCACACTGGACACTTTTAGGCATGCACATATGCATCATGTGCCACACATTAAAGTTGCGCATTGTGAATTAGAATGTAGATTCACTTATTTTACTCCATACATATATAGTTCATACTGGAATCTCTAAGAATACTTATATTTAGGAACAGAGGGAGTATATATTTGGGCCACTAGCGGGCGTGGTTGTGTTTTGACCCTCGCATTTTTTTGTCCGTTTAACCCAAAGATGCTATTATCTAAAATAGCAAACGAATCTGACGAAACAACCGTATGCGATTGTATCCCCAGCAGACACGAGTGTGCTATGATGTTTACTACGCAACTTTATTCTTGTAGACTATGTTGGGCCTCCAAGCGCAAAGTTTTGAAGGACAGTAGCAATTTTCCCTCAAGTGGATGACCTAAGGTTTATCAATTTATGGGAGGTTTAGGTTGAAGATGGTCTCTCTCAAACAACCCTGCAATCAAATACAAGAAATCTCTTGTGTCCCCAACACACCCAATGCAATGGTGAATTGTATAGGTGCACTAGTTCGGCGAAGAGATGGTGATACAAGTGTAGTATGGATACTAGATATAGGTTTTTGTAATCTGAAAATATAAAAACAGCAAGGTAGCAAGTGTAAAACAACGAGCAAAACGTTGTATAAATTCTTGGTAATAGGGCCTAGGGTCCGTACTTTCGCTAGTGCAATCTCTCAACATTGCTAATATAATTGGATCACATAACCATCCCTCAACGTGCAACGAAGAATCACTCCAAAGTTCTTATCTAGCGGAGAAAATAAGAAGAAATTGTTTGTAGGGTACGAAACCACCTTAAAGTTATCCTTTCTGATCGATCTATCCAAGAGTTTGTACTAAGATAACACCAAGTTATCCTTTCCGATCGATCTATCTAAGAGTTCGTACTAGAATAACACCATATGATACGCATCAACCAACTCTAATGTCACCTAGATACTCCAATGTCACCACAAGTATCCATGAGTTAATTATACGATACGCATCAAACAATTTCAGATTCATAATACTCAATCCAACACAAAGAACCTCAAAGAGTGCCCCAAGATTTCTATCGGAGAAAGTAGGACAAGAACGTGTATCAACCCCTATGCATAGATTACCGCAATGTCACCTCGAGAATCCGCAAGTTGAGTACCAAAACATATATCAAGTGGATCAATAGAATACCCCATTGTCACTACGGGTATTCGCATGCAAGACATATATCAAGTGTTCTCAAATCCAATAATCAATCCAACATAACGAGATCTCAAAGGGAAAGATTCAATTCATCATAACAATATAGAGAGGGAAGAACACCATATGATCCGACTATATTAACAAAGCCCGTGATACATCAAGATCGTGACATCTCAAGAACACAAGAGAGAGATTGAGCACATAGCTACTGGTACATACCCTCAGCCCCGAGGGTGGACTACTCCCTCCTCGTCATGGTCTCCGCCGGGATGATGAAGATGGCCACCGGAGATGGATTCCCCTCTCTGGCAGGGTACTATTTTCACCGATACAGATAGTTGCGGCGGCGAAACTTCTCGTCTAGGGTTATTTCTAATGGTTTCTATATTTATAGGATTTTTGGGCGTCGGTTTCACGCGAAGATGGGTCACGAGGAGGGCACAAGACACCTGGGCGCGCTAGAGGGGCCTGGCGCGCCCAGGTGGGTTGCGCCCACCTCGTGGGTCTTCTGGCCCTCCAACGAAGCGTCTAGTGCCTCTTTTGTTCCAAAAAAAATCGTCAAAAAGGTTCGGGCGATTCCGAGAACTTTCATTTTCTGCACAAAAACAACACCACGGTAATTCTGCTGAAAATAGCGTCAGTCTGGATTAGTTCTAAATAAATCATGTAAAGTGCATTAAACCATATAAAAGTATTGTAAACATAGGTGAATATGGCATGAATAGTTCATAAATTATAGATACGTTGGAGACGTATCAGCATCCCCAAGCTTAATTCCTACTCGTCCTCGAGTAGGTAAATGATAAAAGAAATAATTTATGAAGTGTGAATGCTAGCATAGTGCATAAGTTTGATCAATGATAATTCCAATCAATTTTTCTAGCATCATAACCAACAAATTTTTCTCATAAAACTCATAATGATAAAGTAGAAATCAATTCACATGTCATGGTTCAAACAATGAATTCTGGTGAAACTTAACAACCTATGTTCTTAGCCACCAAACAATTGCAATTCAACTTATTCTCGACAAAGTCTAAGTAAGAGCCCCACATACTCAATCATCATATAGTCTTTTATGATTGCTAGTACTCAAAGCATATTTTTAGAACAAATGGCATCCATCGAACACAGAGAAAGATAGGGGCTTAATGTTTCACCTCCCAACTCATTCATCATAGATATAATTGTCAACAATAATAAATCATGATCAAATATATTTGACTGGATATATGTGTTTGGATCTTTCCCCACCACATGATGCTTGCCAACTGATAGATTGAGGTTCGAATAATAAGTTGACTCAACATTACTAGTAAATAACATGAAAGTAAATGGATTGTCCCTTCGTAGAGGGAAGCAGGGATTTGCATAGGTGCCAGAGCTCATTGCTTAAATTTAGAGAGAAAAATATTTTGGGTGGCATGCCTTTCCTGTCAACGAAAACGACCGAGAATTTCCAATATTTTCCATGCTAGATATATCATAGGCGGTTCCCAAACAAAAAATAAAGTTTATTCCTTTTTCCACCATTCTTTCACAATCCATGGCTAGCCGTATCCACGGGGGCCTTCCATACCAACACTTTCCAAGGAATTTATTATTTCACAACATAAAGTAAATTTCTTTTTCATTTCGGGATTGGGCATCCCTATTACCGCCGTACTCTCGTGTAATGACAAGTGAATAAACACTCATCTTGAGAATAACACATCTATCATGGAAAAATATTGGCCACCCCCTGCCGCTTCATGAGCGGTACGAGCATACAAAAAGGAAATTCATTTTGAATGTTTAGAGGTGGCACATGCAAATTTACTTGGAATGGCAATGAAATACCATATATAGGTAGGTATGATGGACTCTCATAGAAGAAACTTGGCTCAAGGATTTGGATGCACACGTAGTATCTCTACTTAGTACGAAATTTTGGCTAGCAAAAGGTTGTAAACAAGCACCACATGTTGGAGGATCCATAACAATATAACTTCTATGCAAATATACCCAACCATAACTCATTACGTTGTCTTCCTTGTCCAACTTCAACTAATTTGCTCAAGTTTGAAAATAATTAATGGGTATTCACAATCATAGAAGATGTCCATGATAATATATTTGTATGTGAAAGTCTCTTTCTTAGACTAATTATTCATGAAATGCTTGCATGGCCAATTTTGTGATTGTCAAACTTCAATAGATTTTACTTTCTAAACCAAATGTTAACCTGCTACTAAGAATATAGCACGTTGATAGTTTCAGATTTATTGTATTTCATTCATTCACGATTTACTCTTAGGATATAAGTGAAGCACAAGAGTAAACATCAAACTACTCTCAAAAGATATAAGTGAAGATCAATGAGTAGTCAAACAATTAAGTAGCTATGTGAGGACTCTCTCTAAATAATGATTTTCAGATCTGAGTATTTTATTCAAACAGAAAACTAAATAAAAATTCATTCCAAGAATAGCACATATCATGTGGACGAATAAAAATTTAGGCTCAACATAGGCTAACCGATATTTGTTTGATGAAGAGAGGTGGGATGCGTAGCATCCCCAAGCTTAGATGCTTGAGACTTCTTGAAATATTTACTTGGGGTGCCTTGGGAATCCCCAAGCTTGAGCTTTTGTATCTCGTTCAATCCCCTCATATCCCGGTTTCACCTAAGTCTCAAAAACTTCATCCTCACAAAACTCAAAAAGAACTCGTGGGATAGGTTAGTACACATAAGAACAAATAAACACTTCATGTACTGCCAAGACAAGTTGCACAATAATTTTCAAACATCATCTACTGTTTACTATCGTTTCCGTAATTTATATCTATCAATATAGGCTATGGAAACTATAGAATAAGTAGATAACAAAACTATGACAGCAATCTGTCCAAACAGAACAGTCTGTAGCAATCTATTAAAGCAGTGTACTTCTGTAACTCAAAAAATTCTCAAAATATAGGACATGATAAAGAATTTATATGAAAATACTCTGTAAAGATTTCAGAAACTTTCCACGTTCCAGTAAAATATGAAAATTCAAACACTACAACAAAAGTTTCTGTTTTTACACAGCACACATCAAACATGCAATTCAACCATCCTAAAAGGCAATTCTTGGAACTTTTTATTGAAAAACAAGATTATAAATAACATATAACAGAGAACAACAAATTAAAATGACGCTCCAAGGAAAACTCATATTATGTGACGAATAAAAATATAGCTCCAAGGAAGATATATCGATAGTGTTGAAGACGAAAGAGGGGATGCCTTCCGGGGCATCCCCAAGCTTAGGCGCTTGAGTCTTCCTTGGATATTACCTTGGGGGTGCCTTCGGCATCCCAAATCTTAGTTTCTTGTCACTCCTTATTCTCCTCATATCGGTATCTCACCCAAAACTTGAAAACTTCAATCACACAAAACTTAACGGAACTTCCTGAGATGGGTTAGTATAATAAATATAGACCATTCACTTAGGTACTGTAAAGACAAGATTAATAAATGTTCTCACATAATACCTACTTTATTATAACATTCCCATAATTTATATCACTCAATATAAGCTATGGAAACATTAAAACAAGCAAACTATGCATGCAAAACAGAATCTGTCAAAAATATAACAGTCTGTGAAGATCTGCATGATCACGATACTTCCCTGACTCTAAAAATTCTAAAAAATTAGGACAAGGCAGAGAATTTTCATATCAAGAATGTGTAAACATTTCAGAATTTTTTTATGCTCCAGTAAAATCAGAGAAATTCTGCACTGGACGTAAAAGTTTCTGTTTTTGCACAGAATCAAACAAGCAAGTATCCACACTATCCCAGAGGCTTTACTTGGCACTTTATTGAAATAAAAGGCACAAAACATGATTAATACAATAGCTTAATCATGTTAACATATAAAAACAGAAAGTAAAAGTATTGGTTGTCTCCCAACAAGCGCTTTTCTTTAATGCCTTTTAGCTAGGCATGATCATTTCAGTGATGCTCATATAAGAATAGTAGTTGAAACATGCAAAAGAGCATCATGAATCTCATGGAAAGCACATTTAAGTCTAACCCACTTCCTATGAATAGGGATTTTGTGAGAAAACAATTTATAGGAGCAAGAATCATCTAGCATCGGAAGGCAAAACAAATGCAACTTCAAAACTTTGAACACATAGAGAGGAAACTTGATATTATTGCAATTCCTACAAGCATATGTTCCTCCCTTATAATAGTTTTCAGTAGCATCATGAAGGAATTCCACAATATAACTATCACATAAAGCATTCCTTTCATGATCTACAAGCATAGAAAATTTATTACTCTCCTCAAAAGAAAATTTCCTTTTCATTCATAAAAGTGGGAGCATCAAATGAAACTCGGATACTATAAATTGTTTCCACATTAAAAGAGTAATGTTCGGTAAAAGGATATTCAAAACTATGACAATAATTATCACTACTTTTTCTAACATAAGTATCAGCACAATAATCATCATAAGTAGCAACTTTGTTCTCATCATAGTCAAGTGAAACCTCTTCCGAAATAGTGGAATCATTACTCTCTCCAAATCCACTTTTATCAATATAATAAAATTCAACATCCTCCAAAATAGTGGGATAATAATTATCTAAAGTTGACACTCTTCCAAACCCACTTTCATAAATATCGCAATCATCATATATAGGAGGCATGCAATCATCATAACAAATTTGATCATTCAAAGTAGGGGAACTAAAAAGATCATCTTCATTAAGCATAGCATCCCCAAGCTTGGGACAAACATTAATTGCAGCAAATAAATTCTCAAACATGTCATTCTCATCAAACATAGCATCCTCAAGCTTGTGTCTTGGCATATCATAAGCATAATCACTCTCATCATTAATAGTATGAATAGCACCAATAGCATACCAATTATTATCATCACAATTTACCAAGTTGGTGCCAAAAAGATTTTCAAGATTATAAGAAGTATCATTATCTTCCCAATCATAGTCATCCCAACAAGCAATAGGCATAACTAAATCATCATCAAGTGTATCATCTTCCAAAATTATTTTTGATTCATCCTCGTGAGGCACAACAATAATAGGAGCAACATCATTTGGGAGAGATACCTTTTTGCCCTTACTCTTTCTTCTTTTCTTCTTCTTCACCACATCATGTGTGGCTTTAATTATTTTTTTAAAGCTTCTTATTGATGAGATTGGTTGAACAGGGAGCTCCTCCACGTCACCTATTACATCATGAGAAACAATAGGAGGGAAAGTGGAAATCTTTGCCCTTTCATTAGTATTCCTTTTATATTCTATTGGTTTTCCCATCTTTCTATAGTTGGCAATATAAGAATTCTCATTGCAATTTACCATGCAAAACATATAGATATTTTTTAGATTAGTTTCAATGTCGTCCGTGAGAATGAATAATTCAAACCAACTATTTTTATGTGTCAATTCTTCACTCCCCAAAAATAGAGAAAGCTCATCATAAAGTTCAAGGGTGATCAAGTCATTACAATATTTGGCCATGATTTGACCATGAAAAAGCTTGCATTGGAAATTAAGATGACCAACTTTATTGCAAAGTTCACAATTAATAGTACAAAGAGAACATAATTTTGTAGCAAATTCATCTATAACTTTGAGCAAAAAATTGGTTCTATCATGCTTATGCTTCTTACAAAAACTATCATCCCTATAAGGCACGTCCTCACAAACTTTATGCACTCCACAAATATTGACATGCTTATAGGAAATATTTTTATCATGACTAGTGCAATCATCATATGTATTTTGGATATTCAGAAAATTCATGCTAACAATATTGCTATCATGCTCATCATTCAAGGAATTCTTATTCATAATTTCTTCCTCTACCAATTGAGCACAATTTTCAGAATCCTTATTTTCACGAAAGACATTATAAAGACGATACAAATGATGCAACCTAAACTCCATTTTTTTGTAGTTTTGTTTTGAAAACCAAACTAGTGAAAAACAAGAAACTAAAAGATTTAATTGGAAGATCTAAAGATATACCTGACGTGGCTTGAGACTGCGTCGGTATTTCCCCAAAGAGGAAGGGACTAGGGTCGCAGCTCATGTAAGAGCGGCGCCCGTCTCTATCCCGATGGCACACGTGGACACCACGACAGCTTCGTCGATAGCGGCAGACCTGGCGAGAGGCGCCGCGATCGCTCCGGCCGAGGTAGCCCCGCCGGTCTCTGCCGTGGAACCAGTGGAGCTCATCGACTTGACGAGCTCCTCTGAATACTCGTTTTGAGCCGAGGAAGGCCATGACGACTGTGGAGGCGCGGCGTTTGTATGCATCCATGGCGTAGTTAATTTTTGTGTAGTTCATCTTCATGTAAATTGACGAACTATTTGTGAAGTACTTAGCGTACGAACTAATGTCAACTAATCCGCTGCAAAATAATTTTATAGTGAAAAGTTGCCAAATGTTTGTGTTATCTGTTTGTGGGCATGTGGTAATTTAGGATGAATTTCATGTATGCGAGTGAAATTGAGGATGAACCATGTGAGATGAACCCACCTTGAGAAATCTCAGAAAGAGCTACCCGCCTTGAGCGTTGCAAAAAATTCGTGGTTTTGCGGCACGACATTTCGTTACATCGTACACACTTTATTATGTTTGGACCGTGTGCGATCTTGGTTGCTCCCGCCCCGCTCGGTTCCTTTACCAAAATTTAAGTGGAAGCGGTATTTCAACTGCATGCCGCGCTCCCTCGTCCACCGCATCGACCCTATAGTAAAATTTCAGCTGTCGAGGCATTTGAACCGTCGCCATCCCTCGACTAGCACCATCTCCACCCACACCACTACTCCTAAAATTTTCAGCAGCAGCTGCACATCAGCGAACACCCCCCCCCGTCCACACAACACCCCCTCCCCTTCCTCCCCCACTTGAACCCTAGCGCGCCCCCGCCGCCGCCTTCCACCACCAACCTCAGCCGGTCTGCCCGTGCCTCATAGCTAAACAAGTTCAGGTTCCCCACCGATCACTGCCCAAAGTTTTTAGATGAGGCCGGCGGTGTCCCTTCCCCCTAGATCCCCATCCCGTACTCTAGAGAGTCGCAACCTAATCAGCCCGACCACATCTCCCGTGGAGCTCGAGGAGTGTACGAGCAAAAAGAGGTCTATCATGGCCTCTCCGCCGTACGCTGGCGAGGTGGGCACCGTTCGCGCCGACCCTTCGATCCCGGACGAACACCTCGTCGCGGAAGCCGGTGAGGATGTTGGCTACTTTGCCATGCCGAAGGCTTCAAGTCTACGGGCTCGCGTATTCCTGTATCTCAGGAGAGCCGGCTACGACATCAAGCTCGTCAACATCACTGGCTTCACTCGGGCCTTGTCACAAGTTAAGTGGTCCACCGGCAACGCCTTAGGTTCAACCGCCGTCGATCTCTTCAAAGGCCCCGCCGCTGATCTCCTCCGCCTCATGGTCATGGATTTGCGATCCTTCTATGCCATCGAGCCCCTTTTGTCATTTATGAAGCAAACGTTTGGTGGCTTGGGATCCTTAACTCCAAAGTCAGATCTCATCGACCAAGATAATGGCACACACTTCGGTTGTTACAAGGGGAAACGTCCCATCTGCAACATCAGGGAGTGCACCCTGGGCACCACATATCCCAAGTGGAAGGAGCCCATCCATGACAAGTAAGGCAACATCCTGTGAGCAAATCATACTTTTTCGAGCTGGTCGTCTCGTACCCATTGTTGTAGTAGCTTTTGCCATGTGATAATCATGCAGTGTTTAATTGAGCATTTGTCTAGTTTTCAAGCAGATGCCTTGCTTTTCTGTATCTGGTTGTTTGGTTGGTTGCATTGAGTATTTGTCCAGTTTTCAATGTCTATAGTTGGTTGTTACCGTGAGCATGAATGCCTTGTTTCTTTCAGTTATTCACAATGTGATGTTCATTATGTGCAATTATAATGAACTGTGCAGTTCAATTTCATCAATACCACCTGTTATGCCTCGTGTTCTTAACCTGTGGACTTAACTCCCGCTTTAAACATTTATGCCTCGTTTCTCTGAATTTGGTTGCCAGATTGTTTGTAGTGAGCATTTGTCTAGTTTTCAAGCAGATGCCTTGCTTTTCTGTATCTGGTTGTTAGGTTGATTGCAGTGAGCATTTGTCTAGTTTTCAAGCAGATGCCTTGCTTTTCTGTATCTGGTTGTTAGGTTGGTTCCATTGAGCATTTGTCCAGTATCAAATGGCTATATTTGGTTGTTATAGTGAGCATATATGCCTTGTTTATTTCAAGCAGATAACTTGTATACTTGGTTGATGCTAAGCCTGTTGTACTTATCATGATTTTACATGTACTTGCACAGGACAACAATGGGAGTGGCCAACATTTTCCACTGAGGTTTTTTTCACCCCTCCGCTTATACTCCATCCGTTGCATCATGTAGTGCATATAGATTTTTGTGATGTATCTACATATACCATCTAAAATGTATACAATATGATTTTTTTATGTATCTAATGAAATGGAATTACAATTCTAGATATATATGTTTTTCTCTACAAATTTGGTCAAAGTTAGTAAATGTTGACTTCTCAAAATGTTTATATGCAACACATTGGGGAACTGATGGAGTAATATATTACACCATTCTGCAACATCATTTTAGCTTCTAATATCGGCTTCTTGCTTGTAGCTACATGTGTCTTAGGTAAAGATCCATGTCTGGACCCTTTTTGCGTGTGGGGCAATGAAATATTAATGAACCAACATCAAGTGAGGAAACTGAAAATGATTGTTAGGAAAAAGAAACGAACAATGCCAATTAGACTATTTTTTCCGCTCTATCCAACATAACAGTGAGCTGTAGGATGGTAACTACGAACTCTGTAGCCTTCTATTAGTACTGCCCATAATGAGTTGTCACACAACAATGTCTGAATCTTTTTCTTTTGCAATGGTTACCAAAGCAGTTTACTCAAGATTACCTCGTAAAGTACATGATTGCTAGACATGCAATGAAGGTTGAAATATATCATCAAGACTACAATGAGCATCGAGAATTCGTAATGAATACAATGAAGGATGGGCGGGAGGCCATCACTAAGGGTTGGCCTAGAGTCGTTCGTGCGTTAGGCATGGAGGAGGGCACAATATGGGCATTCCGCTTCACCTTCTCCAGCAACCAGAATGTCTTTCGGCTCTCTCTTTACCGTCTTTAATACAACCGTGGTTCCATCATTCTTTATTTGTCCTTTCTTATTTTTCCTTTATTTTTAGAATTGATGCTTATGTAGTTCTTGAGTATATGTACATGTGAATCGAATTATGCATTCTTTCCTAACCTACATTTAAACATGATTCGGTATGAAATACATGAATTCCTACTTTCAAAGTTAAATTATGTGAATTATGAAGAAAGGTATTAAATTAGGGCTAATCATGCTCTGCAGACCATTACAGTACACATGGTTTGAGAAAGCAAAACGTCTGCAATCAACTTCAACATCACACACGTTTCTCCACTCCCGGCGTGTGCGATGAGTTAATTATTTGTGCTAGTCTCCTTATCACACACGATTTGGTATTTTGAACTGTGTATGATATCGTGCCCATCGTAAACGTTGGTCATAGAAGAACACGTGCGATAGGCCTTCATCCGACACAGTTACTCTGGATGACACGTTTGGGAAGTATGGATCACACGTTTGGGACGTTTTGTGAATCACAAACGTTTATCCAAAACATTGCGTGTGGGATAGATTCAACCTTCACATATGGTTTTATAATGATAACCGTATGCACTTTTATATCATATCATAGACGGTCATAGTGGAACTAAATGTGTGTGATAGCCCCCTTATCATACACGCTTTATAATCATGAACTGTTTGTGATTCCGTGCACATCGTAAATGGTGCACCACAAAATAGCGCATGCGATGTTAGTGTGATTTCACATGAGTTTCAAAGATGGGTTGTATGGGAAGGATGCCATATCTCAAACGGTTGACCGATGACTCTCGTTTGTGATAGATGCGGACATCCCATACGCTTAGTTTTGCCAAATGTTTGTGTTCGTTGGCCACCATCGCCGACGATTATTCTGTGTCGTGTGGGATGGACCACCCTATCGCTCACACATGCAAGGCAATGATACGTCTCCAACGTATCTATAATTTTTTATTGTTCCATGCTGTTATATTATCATTCTTGGATGTTTTACAATCATTTTATAGCAACTTTATATCATTTTTTGGGACTAACCTATTGACATAGTGCCAAGTGCCAGTTGCTGTTTTTTGTTTGTTTTTTACTTCACAGAATATCAGTACCAAACGGAGTCCAATCGCGATGAAACTTTTTGGAGATTTTTTTGGACCTGAAAAAAGCCAGAGAGCCAAAGAAGTTCCCGCGAGGAGGCCCAGGCGGCCCAGAAGACTCCAGGGCGCGCCAGAGGCCCCCGGCGCGCCCTGGTGGGTTGTGGTGGTCTCGGGACCCCTCCCCTCCACCGCCTCTGAGCTCTATAAATACCCAAATATTCCAGAAACCCTAGAGAAGTCGACGAAAAACACTTCCAGCCACCGCAAGTTCCAGAACCACGAGATCCAATCTAACACCATCACGGAGGGGTTCATCATCCTCATTGGAGCCTCTCCGATGATGCGTGAGTAGTCCACCATAGACCTACGGGTCTATAGGCAGTAGCTAGATGGCTTCTTCTCTCTTTTTGATTCTTAATACAATGGTCTCTTGGAGATCTATTTGATGTAATGACTTTTTGCGGTATGTTTGTTGGGATCCGATTAATTTTGAGTTCATGATCAGTTTCTATCCATGAATATTATTTGAGTCTTCTTTGATCTCTTATATGCATGATTACTTATAGCCTCGTATTTCTTCTTAGAATCTTTGGTTTTGTTAGGCCAACTAGATCGATTTTTCTTGCCATGGCAAGAGGTGCTTTGTGATGGGTTCGATCTTGCGGTGTCCTCTCCAAGTGACAGACGGGGCAGCGAGGCACGCATGTATCGTTGCTATTAAGGATAACAAGATGGGGTGTATTCCTATATGAATAGATCTTGTCTACATCATGTCACTGTTCTTATTGCATTACTCTGTTTTCCCATGAACTTAATACACTAGATGCATGCTGGATAGCGGTCAATGTGTGGAGTAATAGTAGTAGATGCAGAATCATTTCGGTCTACTAATCTTGGACGTGGTGCCTATATAGTGATCATTGCCTTGGATATCGTCATGATTATTTGATCTTCTATCAATTGCCCAACAGTAATTTGTTCACCCACCGTGTGTTATACTCATGAGAGAAGCCACAAGTGAAACCTATGCCCCCCGGGTCTACTTTTCCAACATATTGCATTCCGATCTATCTTTTGCCGCTTTTGTTTTCAGAACTATTATTCCAAAAAACCCAAAATTACCTTGCTGCAATTTTTATTTGCCTCTTTTATTTTGTGTTCTTGTGCGATGTATTTATCCAATCTCATACAACCTAATCTATCGTTTTACCGTGGAGAGATTGACAACCTCTCTTACGTGTCGGGTTGCAAGTATTTGTTCTTTGTGTGCAGGTACCATTTACATAGTGTTGCGTGGTTCTCCTACTGGTTCGATAACCTTTGTCTCATTATCGAGGGAAATACCTACCGTAGCTGTGCTGCATCATCCCTTCCTCTTTGGGGAAATACCGATGCATCTCAGCCGCATCACGCAATGGTTTACAACTATGTCGCGGAAAGGGGTTAAAACCCGTTTGTATAGCACGTCGCTGCACCAGTGAATGGTCAGGCAAGGCAATCTTGTACAATTTCATTTTTGATGAATCCATACTTGTTTATGTGAATATGCTAGAGAATCACCTTCTGAAGTCTGTTAGCTAGCAACTCCATCGATGAGCGGTGAGATAAACATGTGGAAAATGTTGAGTTGTATAGAAAAACTGTCTCAATCCTTCTGCACCATAGAACATTCTTTATTGACAAAAATGAAATCGGCATAAATCATGGATGAGAGGTCGAGAAAGGCCCAGGAACGGATGGATCGTCATTCTGTATACCTAAGAGATTCATCCCCACTACCTTATTTATCTTGATATGCAACCTATCCACATCATCAAGTAGGTCCACCAAATAATTGATCCCAACTAACTGACTTATCATAACATCTAACTATGCCAACTCACCATACCTCATGCATGCCCCACTAATTTAATTATCTTAATATGCAACTATGCCAACTCACCATGTCATTATGAATGAGAACTCACATTAACATGCACCATGAATGCTACTCATATTAGATAAATATTCCAGAAATATATAACAATATATTGTATGAATTTCAGTTTCTATTCTTATATTGCTAATACAAAAACTAAAGTTTCATTCATACTGCCAAATCTTACAGAAATAATTACATTCAGTTCTTGTAGCAACACGCGGGGCATCATCTCTAGTTTATGTGCATGCTTCAGCCAGTGGTGGAGACAGTGGGACCAGCAGGGCCCTGGCCCCCCCTAAGATCATTGCTTTGCTTCTAGTTAGGTGATGGACAATGTAGAATTTAGAAAAGAAATACATTTATTAGCATTGTTTGGTCCATGTTATCAAAAGTTTTAGTCATTTGCCCCTACCCCCAATCTCTAATTCTTGGCTCCGCCATTGGCTCTAGCCTTATAGCCCACTAGACCAAAATACGAGCAACTCCAACCGGCCGGCCCAAACGGACGCGCACTTTGTCTGCCTTTTGTTTGTTTGGGCCGGCGTGTCTGCCCTGTCGTGGTTTTGTCACGGCAGATGTCCTAGCGAAAGGACTTAGGGGTGAGGCCATCTCTACGGTGACTAGCTCGAACGGGTTGATCGGGACAAACGACACGAGTTTACCCAGGTTCGGCCCCTCACGATGGAGGTAAAAGCCTACATCCTGCTTTGTGTTGTATTGATTGGGTATCGATTACAAGGGAGCGGATTCGCTTGACCTAGTTCTCGATTGATTGTTTATTAACCTAACCCGCCGCAGGGACTCGCCTTTATATACACAGGTCGAGGCCCTGGGCTTACAAGAGTCCAGATTGGATTGCACCTCATAACCAATCCTGCCTCTAAGTCGCCTTGCCTTCTCTAGCAAGTTACCTTAGGGCAGCTTACACATCCGGGCCACTCATCGTCTTCTGGCTCTGGGCCTCTGTCCGGCCTGCCTGGTGTGTCGCCTCTAGGTTTTTCCCTTATCTGGGTCTTTGACCTGTTTAAGGCTTTGTTGTAAAGTCGCCAACAACCTAACCCGGACCTTTCCTGGGCGGGTTATACCGTGGGGTTATATCCCCAACATTAGGCCCCAGGGTTATTTGAACTTGTTCATGTCAATCTTCAATTCTTTTGATTGGTGAGTCTCTTGCTTCTTCTAATAATTTATTCCAGAATAAATCTTCACGACCCGCCATATAGTAAGTATGACATCATCTCTGGTAAATCCAGAAAACCTCGTGACGTCACAACGAATCTTTGCATTAACTAGTCATCCCGAAAATCGAGGCGCTTCTTTGGTCACAGTCATTATCACGTCTCCTCGATTCTCGCACTTAACTGTTGATGTTCCACCTCCTCACTTCCTTATAAATATGCACGGGGGCCCATTCTTTTCACTTTCCCTCGTTGCTTGTTTCTCTCCTTCTTCCTCACGATGCGTCTTGCGACCGGAGCTCCGACGCCCCAGCCGGACCGTGCCGTCCACCCTGCCAGGGCCGCTGCATCAACCTGTTGCGACCAGAGCTCGGCGGCGCGCACTTGCGCTTCTTTATCTCCTTAGGTTCCATTCTTCGGCCTTCTCAGATCCGCATTAGGTCACCGGGGTTCTTAGAGTTCATCGCCGTTCATCGGAGTTCATATCTTCGCTTGAAAGGAAATTACCTTTGACTTGGAAATGCTAGCAAAATCGCGCGGTACTTAGTTTCGCATCTGCCTTGTATCTCGAATAGATTGCCTCTTCCTCCGAATCAGTACATAGCCCGTTAGTCCTACCATGACTGCTTTTAGGGTTAGTAATTATTTCCCCTTTTATCTTCGTCTGTAGATCCGTAGATGTAGCTGTAACTTGTGAAACTTGTTTGCCCACACTTTGCAACATTTTCGGTAGTCTCTGTGTTATTGACCCACCACCACGCTGCTGGCTCATCCTGGCGCAATATAATCTGCCATATTCATACTTTAATGCACCTCACTCCTGTAGCCAAAGGTGGCTCATAATTTATTGATGGCCCGCCAAGTAGCGTTGCCGTCTTATAATCACAACTGGCTTGTCATGTAGCACTCCTAACCCGCCATAATCTTATACCTTTCCACAACTTTTAACCCGGTCAATCATGACTAAGGCTCCCTCCTCTTGTGATTGGGTAGCCTCCGGAGTTTCCAGGCTGATGCTTAACGAATATGTAACTATGGGTGATTTACCGGCTAAAGAAACCATCCACTGGCGGGTTCCCGGTCCAGAAACTACTCCCAAACACAAGGAGGGGAAGTTGTTATTTTTACGGATCATCTTCTCCGTGGTTTCTCACCGTCCGGGTCAAAAAAAATCCGGGACACCTTGCATTTTTACAAACTTCACCCTCAAGACATTGGCCCCAATTCCGTCACCAACCTGTGCCAATTTCAAGTATTCTGTGAAGCGTATCTACAAGAAGAACCCATTGTTGATCTTTTCAGAGATTTCTTTTATATCAACCGCCAAACTGAGATAACAGATGGACCAAGTCTTGAACTCGGAGGCGTTTCCATCCAGAGACAGAGAGATGTAACTTTTCCCTCAGCTGCTCTGCCCAGCCATACCAAAAATTGGAACCACACTTCGTTCTACTGCAGACATACCGCTCCGGCTGAAGAAAATCCCTTGCCGGGTTACCGCCCCTACCGGCTCTGCACCACTACTGATCTTCCAGACCGGTTTACCGCCACAGAGAGTGCTCAATATGCTCACACATTTTCAAGGATCAGGGCTTTAATAGCCAATGGGTTAACCTGAATTGATTTGACCCGCTGCTAGGTTTCCTGGAGGATTTTGCCACTGAGCCGGCGTGGCGGCTTAATGTGCCAATATACTGGCAATGTGGATGACCCTCAGCGCCACAACCAGACGCCTTTGTCATATAAAGAAATCAATTTAATTTGTCAAATCGCTGCTTTGAGAGCCTCAAGAAGCTTGCAATAAAGCGGGATTAAACCCTTTCTGCGTTCTCAACCCGGCTCCCGCGGTAAGACTCTTTGAGTTAATCTTTGTCTTTTCCGTCTAGATTTTGCACTTCACATCCCTTTTAACTTCCTGCCAACGCATATATGTATATAGGCCGACTCTTCCTTCTAGAAGAAGAGCATAACTGCAACCTCCACTATGAAGAAAAAGATCAAAGCAGCCAAACCCCGTGGTCCGGGCCGTCCGAAGAAGCAATCAGCCCAAGAACTACCCGAACTGGATGATTCGGAGGTAGAACTTCACTACCATGGCCTTCTTTTCATACAACTTATTGATGGTGACTCCTCTCAGGGCGAAGCGGAAACAAGCCAATCCGGCGCAGCAGATGTAATTACCATCTCCTCCGACTCAGAACCTTTGCCAAGAAAGAAAACACGGCGGGTCATCCGGAAAGTAAGGTTTTCACACCCTCTTGCTCACTTGGATCCCAACTTTCTTTTGAAGAAGCAGCAGCATGATTCTAAGCGTCAGACCCGGAGCGGCGGCTCTGGAGACCTAGCAGCCGGCTTACCCAACACACCAGTTCCTTAGAAATGCTGCAATGAGGTACTTCATAGTCCTACTTTTATGTCTTCCGTGTGTTAGCCTCATGCAGCGACCTGCTTAACCTGTTCGACTTTAATTATCAGGAAACGCCTCCGTCATTTGGCGACTCAACCGGCACACAGCTGCCCGCCTTCGTTGTTAGCCCTGGGTAAGGATTTTGCCCTTATTGGTATCTAAAATTTGTTCTCATGTGCTCATAAGCTTGTCTACTCCTATCACAGGGCTAAGGCAAAAACGAGCAAGAAACAGAAGGTGGGCGGCTCTTCCAAGATTTCCGAGGTCTCTGAGCCGGAGAAAGAGGCACCGAAGCCCCCTGAGGCCCCAATCCAAAGTTCTGAAGATCCTATTCCCCAGCAAGACAATCCTCCTCTGCAGGAGGATGAAGTCCTTTCTGAGGCCATGGATAAGGACGCTGACCCGGCCAACATTTGTGACCCGCCAAGTCCAATTCCTCTCCAACCAATTGAGGAAATCTCTTTTGAGAAAAGCGCTGCTAACGTTGTCATCACTGGGGCGGGTTATAAGGCACCAGGAGCCTCAACTATATTGACTAAGCATAAAGAAGAACCACCTTTGTTGGAGAAAGGCAAGGCAAAACTGGATCTACCGGATTATGCGGATTTCAGTGCAAGCGAGCTGCACAAAGGCTACCTAAGCCGCCTTCATACAAGTCGTGATATGGAAGCCGGCTTAGTAAACATGATGAAGCAGAAGTATGAGGTACAAACTTTAACCCATTTCCGTTTCACAAATATGTACCCATGTAGCCCCCAAGGACCGGCTTATCTTGAAAGGATGAGCCGGGTCTTCCAAACAATCACTTTGAAAGAATCCGCATGTAGCCCCCAAGGGCCGGCTTATCCTGAAAGGATGAGCCGGGTCTTGCAAATAATCACTTTGAAAGAATCTGCATGTAGCCCCCAAGGACCGACTTATCCTGAAAGGATGAGCCAGGTTATAATATACTTTGAAATGACCTACATTAGCCACCAAGTGCCAAGTGTATTGCTTGCAATGTGCTTGGGACTTGAATAATTGAATCATAGCAAACCTGTTTAATAATGATTTCCAAATGTACTCTTGAATCTTTTATGTAGGAAGCGTTAAACTTGAAGGAGTCGCGTCTTGGCGATTTAGGCAAAAGCGTGGAGGCTCTAGAAGCTAAGAGCAGCAAGGCCGAGTCAAATCTGAAATCTGCCTTGGAAAACTTAGAATAGCTAAGATCCAACTTTACTGCTGAACGATCCACTCTTGAGTCGGAAAAGACTACCTTCCTGAAGCGTGTAGAAGACGTCGAAAAGCAGATGAAGCCGGTTACTGAAGAGCTTGCCGGCTTAAAACAACAGATATCTCGAATGACAGCCGCCATCTTCGGTAAATGCAAAAACTTGCTCTCAATTGAAGCAATTCATAAATCAAGGAAGTCACAATGCTAAATTGATTTTATGTTGTTAACTGTCTGACAGGTGCCAGGAGTGCCAACCTTGGCCAAAATATCTTGTTGAAACTAAAAGTTGTTTACTCATTGACTGAGCAACTATACGTTGGGAGTCTGCGAATGCTTGTAGCTGTATCCTTTGGAAAAAAGCCTCCAACACTCATCAAGACCGTGCTAGATTAGTTATCAACTGTGCCCTCTCAGATTGAAGAGTTGAAGCCGTCAGCCGCCCGCTTAGGAGCCATTACTGCTTTAAGCCAGGCAAAGGCGTGGCAATCAGAACTAGACCCGGCAGAGATGGCTGTCGGGTATCCGGAGTATAACGATGATGGAACCGTTTTCAGTAATACAGACTTTTCCAGATGTGTCAAAGATATGAGGCCGCTAGCATGCCAACTTGCACAAGAGCTGAATTTGAGAAAGTATCAACCAGCTCACGACAGCAACAACGCTCGTATCAAGGCATCTTCCCATGTGGTTGTAGACTTAACTCCTCAAAGGCGTAAGCATATTTTTGACCCTGACCTTGATCCATCTCTAATTCTTACAGATGAAGCCACCTTTGAGGCATTAACGGGCGTCGACTGGACTTCGGATGATCTCTAGATAGCAGACGACGAAGAGCCGGCACAGGATGACCCGGAGCCTTCCACCTCCAAATGCTAGGATGACATTAATCCAGTTGGTCCTAACCCGGATGGGACTGAGGCCGGCTCAGAGTGATATAAGCTTCAAAAACACTTGACCGAAAAAGTGGAGGGCCCTGCTATGGCCTTGTAATAGCGTAATTTGAAAACAACTGTTTATCTTTCCATGCCTTCGTGCATGTTTTTATCACCTTATATCCTGGCGGCTTAACCGCTGTGATCTTTATCAAACATGTGTATGTCTCATTTGATCATATCTCTGATTTTTTCCTAAAATCTTGCCCTGTGACAATACATCAGATCCTTGACTGGCGACTTATAACCAAAACCCGGGGCGAGTTAATAACTCAATACCCCATAGTCTTGAAAATATGTAAACAATCTCGCTGGTGGGTCATGACAGTTGTAAGCTTAATCAATGAGTAATGCTAAGCCGGATCATTTGTCATCCAAAGACTTAGAACTTTCTCATGAAAAATTCCTGTAAAGACAACAAGCAGAAAATATATACATGTATATCTCCCAGTTTTGTAAATCGGCTTTGAAGGCACAACCAGAAGAGATCAACTCTTGTTTTTTTTTGAGAAAACTCAAGGTTTTTGCTTCGAAGAAGCTAGGCATGAATGCCTTTAACCCCGTAAGCCGGCTCTCACATGACATAAATCCGTTGTTTTAACCTTAACTAGTTTAGGGTCTTAAAAAAGATTGACTATTAGGAGTACGAACAGCCACGTAGCGGAGAAACAACAGCTAACAGGTGAGTTTATCCTAGCTCTCTGTAAGCCGGCTCTCTCGTGACATATACCGCCGTTTTAACTTTGACAAGTTCAGGGTCTTATTGAAAGATTGACTGTCAAGAGTACGGCGGGCCACTTGGTGGAGTAGCAAGTTACAAACAGGCGGGTTTAACTCATATATGGCATGTAAGCCGGTCAACAGGGTATAAAAGCTACACTCATTGAGTTGGAAGCCCCCAAGTGACTTTATGAATAACCAAATTTTGCAAAGAAATCATTGGATGAAAACGACAGAGGCCCCGAATTATAGGGGTGTCAGCTTTATTATACTAATTATAAAAAGGTATATACAATGACGGAAGTATGTACATTGATGAGAGCCAATGACTCAAGTGTAGTAGGGCTGAAGATGAGCAATGTTCCACGGCCTGCTAGTCACCTCCCCAGAAGTACGTGACTTGTCGCTCTCCCGTATATCAATGAGATAATATGACCCATTGTTGAGATTCTTGCTAACCACAAAATGTCCTTCCCAAGGGGGTGATAACTTATGCATATCTGTCCAATCTTGAATCAAACGGAGCACTAAGTTGCCTTCTTGGAACGTCCAGGTTTTAACTCTGCGGCTATGATAGCGACGCAGATCTTGTTGGTAAATCGCTGATCGTGCTGCTGCAAGATCCCTCTCTTCATCCAAGGCGTCCAGTGCGTCCTGACGCGCCGTCTCATTATCAGTTTCAATGTA
The DNA here is from genome assembly GCA_039707655.1 of Elymus sibiricus. Lineage (NCBI taxonomy): Eukaryota > Viridiplantae > Streptophyta > Magnoliopsida > Poales > Poaceae > Elymus > Elymus sibiricus. The sequence continues at coordinate 438,080,014 of CM077669.1, read as the reverse complement.
AGCCGCCACCCTGGGTGATTCATGACGAATATCACTGGGGAGAACTGCTTCTGCGCCATAAACCATGAAGAAAGGCGTGTAGCCTGTTGATCTGTTAGGGGTGGTTCTGATGCTCCAAAGAACTGAAGGTAGCTCCTCAACCCAACAACCCGGCGTGTGTTCCAAAGGAACCATAAGCCGGGGTTTGATCCCTCTCAAAATTTCCTGGTTAGCACATTCTGCTTGACCATTAGACTGTGGATGGGCCACCGAGGAGACATCAAGGTGGATGTGTTCACTTTGACAAAACTCTTTCATAGCTCCCTTGGATAGATTTGTGCAATTATCAGTGATGATACTGTGGGGGTAACCAAAGCGGAAGATCAGCTTTTTGATGAACTGAACTGCAGTTGCTGCATCACATTTGCTTACTGGCTCCACCTCAATCCACTTGGTAAACTTGTCAACTGCCACCAGAAGGTGGGTCTTCTTATCCCGAGACCTCTTAAACGGTCCAACCATATCAAGCCCCCAGACCGCAAATGGCCAGGTGATTGGAATCATCCGCAATTCTTGGGCCGGCACATGGGCTTGTCGTGCAAATTTCTGACATGCATCGCACTTACTAACTATGTCCTCTGCATCTGCATGAGCTGTCAACCAGTAAAACCCATGCCTAAAATCCTTGGCCACCAAGGATTTTGACACGGCATGATGACCGCAGTCACCTGCATGTATCTCTTGTAAGATTTCACGGCCCTTCTCAGGAGAAACACAACGTTGAAAAACACCAGTCACACTTCATTTATGTAACTCGCCATTGACAATAGTCATGGACTTAGACCGCCTCGTGAATTGTCGCGCCAAGGTTTCATCTTTAGGTAACTCGCCACGGGTCATATACACCAGATAAGGTAGCGTCCAATTAGGAATAGCACGAAGAGCCGCCACCAATTGTCCCTCTGGGTCAGGTATAGCAATGTCTTCCTCAGAAGGTAACTTGACCGACGGATTATGCAACACATCAAGGAACACGTTAGGCGGCACCGGCTTACGCTGAGACCCAAGCTGGGACAGTGTATTGGCCGCCTCGTTCTTCCGTCGATCAATGTGATACACCTGATAACCCTTAAAGTGGCCAGCAATGGTGTCAACCGCCTGGCGATAAGCCGCCATACGACGGTATTTAGAATCCCGCTTGCCTGAAACTTGTTGAGCCATCAGGTCTGAGTCGCCCAGACATCTGACCTGGCTCAAATTCATCTCCTTGGCCATACGGAGCCCATGCAGCAAGGCTTCATACTCAGCTGCATTCTTGGTACAAGGAAACATTAACCTTTAAACATAGCAAAATTTATCACCTCATGGGGAGGTTAAAACAACTCCAGCCCCTGAACCTTCCAACTGCCTGGATCCGTCAAAATGGATTGTCCAATATGTGTTGTCCGGTTTCTCCTCAGGTGCTTGACACTCTGTCCAATCATTGATAAAATCCACCAAGGCTTGAGACTTGATAGCTGTTCGAGGTACATACGTCAAATTATGAGGCCCAAGTTCAATCGCCCATTTAGCAATCCGGCCAGTGGCCTCTCTATTTTGAATGATATCTCCCAACGGAGCAGAGCTAACCACCGTGATTGGATGCCCAAGAAAGTAATGTTTCAGCTTGCGACTCGCCATGAACACTCCAAACACCAGCTTCTGCCAATGCGGATATCTTTGCTTGGACTCGGTCAGAACCTCACTGATGTAATAAGCCGGCCGCTGGACTGGGTATTCTTTGCATGTCTCCTTGCGCTCCACAACAACTGCCGCGCTGACGGCCTTGTTATTAGCCGCCATGTACAGGAGCAATGGCTCTTTGTCTACGGGAGCAGCCAAGATAGGCAACTCAGCTAACTATTTTTTGAGCGCTTCAAACGCATCATTAGCAGCATCACTCCAGACAAAATGATCTGTTTTCCTCATCATCTGATATAAAGGGATAGCCTTCTCTCCTAGGCGGCTTATGAATCGGCTTAAGGTGGCAATACGACCCGCCAAGCACTAAACGTCATTGACACACGCCGGTTTAGAAAGTGAAGTGATGGCCTTTATTTTCTCCGGGTTAGATTCAATGCCCCGCTCCGAGACCAAAAATCCCAGAAGTTTGCCTGCAGGCACACCAAAAATGCATTTGGCTGGGTTAAGCATCATCTTCTAGACCCGGAGGTTATCAAAACTTTCCTTCAAATCAGCAAGCAGAGTGTCCTTCTTCCTTGACTTGACCACAATATCATCCACATAAGCATGAACGTTGCGCCCGATCTGATCATGAAGACAATTCTGTACACAGTGCTGGTAAGTAGCCTGAGCACTTTTGAGTCTGAAAGGCATAGACACGTAACAGAAAGCCCCAAAAGGTGTTATAAAAGATGTCTTCTCCTGGCCCTCAACTGCCATCTTGATCTGATGATAACCCGAATAAGCATCCAGGAAACATAAGCTCTCGCAACCCGCCGTTGCGTCAATGATCTGGTCGATACGGGGGAGAGCAAATGGATCAACCGGACAAGCCTGGTTAAGGTCTGTGTAGTTCACACACATACGCCATGTGTCGTTCTCCTTAAGGACGAGCACAGGGTTAGCCAACCATTCAGGGTGAAAAACTTCAACGATAAAACTAGCTGCTAAGAGCCGGGCTATCTCTTCTCCAATAGCTTTACGTCGTTCCTCATTGGAGTGACAGAGGAACTGATTAACCGGCTTAAATTTAGGATCCACATTAAGATGGTGCTCAGCGAATTCCCTCGGTACACCCGGCATTTCAGAGGATTTCCATGCGAAGATGTCCCGATTCTCACGGATGAATTCGATGAGCGCGCTTTCCTATTTGGGGTCCATATTATCCCCGACAGTGAACTGTTGCGATGAGTCACCAGGGAAAAAATCCACCAACTTGGTATCCTCTGCCACAAATTTCAGGGGCGGGTCCGACTCTATGCTGGGCTTCTTCAACGGGGTCATATCAGCCGGGTCGACATTATCTTTATAAAACTTGAGCTCTGCGTCAGCACAGCTTGTCTCCGCATACGCAACATCACCTTCCTCACACTCCAGAGCAATTTTCCGATCACCATGCACCATAATCGTCCCCCTTGGTCCTGGCATCTTAAGCTGCAAGTAAACATAACAGGGCCGAGCCATGAACTTAGCATAAGTAGGCCGTCCAAACAGAGCATGATATGGGCTCTTGATTTTGACCACTTCAAACCACAAGGTCTCTGCTCTGTAGTTGTATTCATCGCCAAAAGCCACTTTGAGGGCAATTTTTCCTACTAGATAAGCCGATTTGCCAGGTACTACACCGTGAAACACTGTGGACGACGGCTTAAGATTCTTGTTAGTCAGATTCATCCGGCGAAAAGTGTCATAGTACAAGATGTTGATGCTGCTACCACCGTCCATCAGCACCTTGGTGAATTTGTAGCCCCCTACTTGAGGGGCAACCACAAGGGCCAAGTGCCCAGGTCATCAACTCGTGGCGGGTGATCCGCCCTGCTCCACGATATCGTGTGTTCAGACCATTTCAAATATTGCGGAACAGCCGGTGTTGCTGCGTGAACCGCCCTCTTGCGCACCTTCTGATCATGTTTGCAAAGACTTGTAGTGAAGACATGATATTAGCCTCCATTAAGCTGCTTCGGGTTACTCTGATATCCTGATTGGTTGTTTTGCTATTGACCACCATTACCGGACTGTTGATTGTGGCCACCCTGGTTACCTTGAGCCTGATAACCCAAGTTTGAGCCGCCTCCACCGAAGCCTGACCCATGAGAGCCGGATCCTGACCCGCCAGGAGGTCCATTGTCGTTACCATGATGCTGGTTAAGGCTGTAATTCCGGAATTCTTGCATGATATAACAATCTTTCCAAGCATGAGTGGATGGCTTGTTGGGAAGACTGTGCTTTGGGAAGCGGTCGTTAAGCATTGCCTCAATGTTGAAAGGCTTGGCCTTGCCAAAAGGCGGTTTACCGTTGCCCTTGGCGCGGTTGTTCCCAGTGTTCTTGTTGGCCACTAGATCTGACCCGCCGTCTGGGTGCTTCCGTTTGCCGCCATTACCCGGGTTGTTATTTCCTGCCACATTCTGTTGCTGACCCTTACCGTTGCCATTCTTTTTACTCTTAGCGGACTTCTCATCATCAGAACCAGGATCTTTTGTGCTGTCAGAATCTGCATATTTAGTGAGAGCCGCCATGAACTCACCCATGTCCTCGCAAGAGCACTTGAGCCGTCCAAGCTTCTGTTTGAGGGGCACGAAGTGACAATTCTTCTCCAGAATCAAAACCGCCTGAGCCGCCGTGATATTATCAGATGAGTGGATAATGGCTGAGACCCGCCGGAACCTATGATGGGCCGACTCATCCTCGCGCTGCACACAATGATCTAAATCAATGATCGTCATAGGCTGCTTGCATGTCCCTTGAAAATTCTTGATAAATCGTGCTTTCAACTCGGCCCAGGAGTTAATGGAATTAGGGGGCAGACCCTTTAACCATGTACGGCCGGTCCTTCCAACATCATGATAAAGTACTTCGCACAGACTGCATGACTGACGTCCAACATCTCCATGGCTAACTCATAACTTTCAATCCAGGCTTCTGGGGGTAGATCAGCTGTGTACTTAGGCACCTTGCGCGGATCCTTAAAATCCTTTGGCAGGCGTTCATTCCGTAGAGCCAGTATTAAACAAGGCACTCCAACAGCCCTGGAGGTGGCTCCGGCTCCCACCGAGGTTGAAGGGGTCACCGGAGGCGACTCATGAATCTCCTGGTAAGCCGCCGCAGCCGCCGCCTCACGATGGGCTCTAGCCTTATCCACAATTTCCTGAGCATTGACACCGGGTGGGTCGTCATAGGGCTGAGGGATCACTAGAAGTGTGTGTCTAGAGGGGGGTGAATAGACTACTAGCAGGAATTTAAAACCTAACCTTTTCCCAAGTTAATTGGTTGGCAGATTTTAACAATTATAGCAAGTCTAGCACACCCTACACATGCAAGTCAACAAGTATGGCAGCGGAAAATAAAGACATTGCATATGGAAGTAGGGAGTTGAGATAGGTAGATCAAACTCATGAGGGACACGAAGATTTTTCCCGTGGTTCCGATAGGTGGTGCTATCATACGTCCACGTTTATGGAGTCTTCAACCCACGGAGGGTAACGGTCGCGAGAGTCCACGGAGGGCTCCACGCATAAGGTTCCACGAAGTAGCAACCTTGACTATTCCATAACGGCTTCCGTCCATGAAGGACGAGCCTCACTATGGGTAGATCTTCACAAAGTAGGTGATCTCCTTGCCCGTACAAACTTCTTCGTTCAACTCCACAACACGAAGTAGGAGGCTCCCAAGCGACACCTAACCAATCTAGGTGGCACCACCCTCCAAAAGGTAATAGTCTCGGCAATGTCGATGAACTCCTTGCTCTTATGCTTCAAGATGATAGACTCCTCAACACACAATCACTCTCTCACAGATTTGGCTATGGTGGAAGAGATTGATTTGGTGGAAAGCAACTTGGGGAGGCTAGAGATCAAGATTCATATGGATAGAGTGGAATGGTTTGATCTCAACACATGAGTAGGTGGCTCTCTCTCAGAAAATTGGATGGGGCAAGTATGGGATAGTTCTGAGTGCTTCACTTTCGAGTAGGTGGTGGTGAAGGGGTATATATAGGCATCCCCAAAAATCCAACCGTTACTCCTAAAGTGACCAACTCGGTGACACCGAAGTGTAAAACTCGGTGGTACCGAAGTGACCAAAAGGCACTAACTTTTGAATCTCGGTGAGACCGATATATAAATCTCGGTGGTACCGATTAGGTGACCAACGGTCAGATTGCACAACTCGGTGACGCCGATCCAAAAAAACTCGGTAAGACCGATTTTATGAAACGAGGTAACAGAAAGTTGGCAAGCTGAACTCGGTGGCACCGATGCAGAATCGGTTGCACCGAAGGGCTAGGGTTTGGCATGGGTCTGTCTGAGTTTGGGAATCGGTGGGACCGAGTGGGAATTGTTGGAAGCACCGATTTTCATGATAGGCTTGGACAGACTTTTATGGAAGAGTTTGTGGGTGTTTTTGGTGACTATCACTTGTGCACGTGGAGCATCTTGTTCACCAACAGTATTTCACCCCCTTTTAATAGTATTGGCTTTCCTATGGACTCAAAGTGATTTCACACAAAGTAAAATGTAGAGTCTTCTTTCCTTGAAGCTTTGCCAATCCATTTCCTTGCATCTAGGGGTCTTCTCCTCACAGTCCTTTTTGCCAACCCTCTCTGTGGACTTTATCTGAAATACACTAGGTAAAAGTATTAGTCCAAGAGACAATGTATGTTGTCATGAATTATCAAAACCACCAAGGGAGCACATTGTGCTTTCAAGGGCGGGTTGCGTCGTCGCTCGCTGCTGGAGACTGCCGGTGACTCCATGCGTCGGCTGTAACTGCGGCTTGGAAGAGGGGTTGAGTGCACACGACTTCGACTGTACGTATACTTTTCCTGTTGAGCCACCGCTGTTCGCAAGAGCTCGATGGCATTCCGTGCCTATGCGGCAAGGGGCGTTGTCGGTGTCAAAACCGGCGGATCTCGGGCAAGGGGTCCCGAGCTGCGAGACTAGGATCGATGGTAACAAAGGGACGAAGGAGACGATGTTTACCCAGGTTCGGGCCCTCCTATGGAGGTAAAACCCTACGTCCTGCTTGATTATATTGATGGTATGAAGGTGATAGAGTTGATCTACCTCGAGATCGACTAGCTAAAACCCTAGATGAGTTTCTGTGTCCAATGATCTAAAACTCTCCCGGTTTATATAGGCACCGGGGGGGTACTAGGGTTTACACATGGTGGTCCTCCTGCCAAGGATGGAGATGGCGATTTCCTCATCTTGACTTGGAGTGCATGATGCGCCTTCAGGGCTCCCTTCTGGAACGTGGAGTCTTGATGTGTTCGGCCCTTCCTCGGAGAATGGCCCATCGAGCCGGCCTATTGAGAGATGAGCCAGCAGCCCGAGTACCCCTTAGTCCAGGACTCCCTCAGTAGCCCCCGAACTAGCCCCCAACGCCAAGGGTCTCAGCTCCAGCTGCTTCGTATGATCAGAGTCTTCGGCTTGCGGGGTGAGTTCTTCTTCCCTTTCCATGATCGACTGAGACTAGTTCGGTTTCCGATGACACATATTCCTTCCGATCATATGATTGACCAAACACCATGGATTGCTTAGCCCCGAAGGCCAATCCCCAAAGTGTAAACAGTGTTTTCTGACACCCCCTTCTGACGAAGGGTCGTGGCCTGCCACGACCACTAAACCAGTTACGAAAACTCGATTCGCGGTTCGAGGCCGTTTTTACAGTGACACGACTTATCAATGTGCAGATAGTGCTCCGTTTCACACGGGATATGATTAATCTTCACATGCGCATAACGGCACGCATGTCTTGGGAAGCGGAGCGATTTGTGGCGCGGTAAGCGGGGCTAATCGGTGACACGTCCCATAAAAAGGGAAAAAACCCAAGGTCTATTCACGCTTCCCATTCGCATCCTGCGCCTCCTCAATCTCTCCAAGCTCCAAGAGCCCAGATCCAGTTCCTCCTCGCTCTTTTCCTCCGAGCTTAGCCATGGCGGGTTCCGGCTCCAACGGCAAGTGGGAGGCCTCCACGGTCATTGACCAGGATATCCGGGACCTAAAGCAGGCCGTCTACCTCCCCGCCAACGTCTTCCACCGTGCCCCGGAGAAGAACCAGGTGGTTCCCACCCCCAAAGCAGGCGAGAGGGTGGTGTTCGTCCCCCACTTTATCCGGGGACTGAGCTTTCCGCTCCACCCCTTCATCAGGGGTCTCATGTTTTTCTACGGGCTGGACTTCCATGACCTTCCACCGAACTCCTTCATGCACATATCGGCATTCATAATCATCTGCGAAGCATTCCTGCGGGTCGAACCGCACTTCGGGTTGTGGCTCAAGGTTTTCAATGTCAAGCCGAAGACCGTGGCCAGCGAGCACGCAGACTGCGGAGGGGCGGTAATCAGTAAACTCCCCCGCGTCGAGTGGCCCACCGGCACCTTCATCGACACAATCAAGATCTGGCAGAAGGAGTGGTTTTACATCACCGAGCCAAGGGATGAGGGCTGGGCGGCGCCTGCCGAATTCAGATCCGGACCCCCAACGAGATTGACCTCGTGGCTCAGGAAGGGCCTTGACTGGGGGTCAGATGCTGAGGTGAAGCTGCTGCAGAAGCGCATTACTTCGGTGATCGAGGCCAAGGTGGAGCTGGTCAACGTGGTCCAGGTCATGCTCCACCGCCGTATCCTCCCCTGCCAGCGCCGGGCACTCAACATGTGGGCTTACCATTCTGACGATGAGCCCACCGTGCGCCAATTCTTCCGCACCACCCCTGAGAAGCTGTGGAGGGCTTTGTTTAAGCCTCAGAAGAGCTGGCCGGCCAAAGAAGAGGATACGGGCCTAAGCGCCGATAACCCACCGACCAAGGTATGGTACCACTTTAGTTCATTGATTCTGTTTCTTGGGCAAAAAGGTCTGAACACCTTCTCCTCTACTTTCGCAGAAGTGGCTGAGCAAAGCCGCGAAGGTTAACTGCCCGGCCCCACTGCCCGAAGACCCCAGGTCGGAGCTGTTGGCGGCGATGCTCGTTGTGCGCCGTACTCGGCGCCCGAGAAGAAGGAGAAGAAGAAGAAGGCCAGAGAGGGCCTCCGCATCAAGGACCAGCCGGACGCCGCGTCCGAGGAAACCCACGCCTCCTCCAGTCACGAGGAGGAGCAGGAAGACGGGGGGGGGAGGGCATTTCCCCCCTCGCAAGGAAGAGGGCGGCGTCGCAGGACGCCGCGGAGGATGTACCTCCTCCTGACCCGAAGAGAGCGCGTCAGCCGAGGTTGATCCTGGCCGACGACAGCTCGGACTCTGATGCAGAGTCCGAGGACTTTGAGAGGGTTCCACGAAGGACCCTAAGAGTCAAGCCCCCAGCTCAAAGGTATGAATCCGAAGACTCCCTGGGTCATTTATGCAAAGCCTTCAACGTTTTAAGTGAAAGAAATGCCTCGCAGCCCACCGTGTGTCCTCCCTACCGACCAAATATCGAATGGGGAGTCTCCACCCGCCGAGCTGGCGGAGAGCGGGACCGCATCGCACCCTACACCTCCAGGGGCCACGAAGGATACCGCGGAGGTGTCATCCAGCCAGGCTCCTTAGGAGCCGAACACGGGCGGAGGGGGCAACCACGGCATGGCTGAGGCTGACGCCGTGGCCGACGAAGGCCAGGGAGAGAAAACTCCCCAGGCTGCTAAGGACCAGGGGGAGAATGCTCCCCTGGTTGCCGAAGAGGAAGGGCAAAGAAATGCCATGTCCCCTCCGAGGACGTCTCCGGAGCACTCTGTGCCTCCGGAGTTACCGGCTCATTCCCCGATCAGAGATCGGACTGCCCGGTCACCACCGATGCCACCAACGGCTGGGTGGCCTGTTATGGAGGAGGCGCTAGCAGGCGCCCCCATCTCCGAGGATCACCGCACTCTTATGGGTGCGGTTTTACAAGGAATTCAGTCCGTTGATAACGGACTGAAGGAGGCCTTCAATGGTCTATTAGCGGGCTTCAAGGTTAGTCAAGTAATACCCTTTTCCCGAACAATGCTAATTTTATGTTTTGTGCTATCTTTGTATATGTACTAGCCCCCGAGCCCTGGATGGGTATGCAAAAATGCATCTGGGGGTCCAATCGTGAGGAATGAACAATGATGCACAAGGCACCATTTGGTCCTGCAATGTTCGGAAAAGTCCTTGAAAGGACCGAACAGGGAGTCATATCCTTCATAGTTCGGGGGTTTGAACGCGCATAACTGGATGCATATTTGTTTGTTTTTTGCAGGCCGCGTCATCGGCGGCGGCCGTGAATGCCGCTGAACTTACTGAGATAAATCGGAAGCTCAAGGTCTCCAAAGAGGAGCTTGATAGCCTAAACAAGAGGTTCGATGAGGCACAAGGTAAGCCGAATTGTAATTTCCGAGCTATATATCGGTAATGATCTGCACTAGTAACCCAGTGTGACCGTTTGTCCGTTGCTTCCACAGCTTCAGCTACGGAGGTCGAAAAACTCAAGGCCGAGCTCCAGAAAATGAAGCAGGAGGCCGCGGAGGAGAAGACGGCTGCCGAACAAGTAGCGGCCACGCTTTCCGTTTTGAAGGCTGCAAGCGCCAAGCATGAGGCCCGGGTGGAGGAGGTGCAGCAAGAGCTCAAGGATGCCGGCACGAAGTGCAAGGCCCTTAAGCAGAAAGGCAAAGAACAAGCCGCCGAGCTAGCCACGCTGAAGTCCGAGCTCCAGAAGGACCGGGTGGACAGGCGGTCCTTCGAAGAGGAACTTCGCCAAATCAGGGTTGTCATCGATGGTAAGCCGTATTCACTACAATGCGCCTTTGGTGGTAGCAAATTTGCTTTGCTCACCCAGGTGTGGTGTTCCTTAGGCGTCTGTGCGGATCTCCAGAAGAGTGCAGCGGACGCGAACAAGCTTTATGCTTCGCGGGCGGAGGATGATGAGGCCCGGCTATTCTGGGCGCAGTTTGAGTCCCCTGAGCGCGCTTCTCTACTCATCGAGCAAATGAAGCAACTGATGGAGATGCACAGAGTGGCGGAGCCGGCCAAGAAGGACCTCTGCATCCGTCTGTGGCCCGGTGAGCCGTTGCCGAGCAGCTACTTCGGCCTGGTGCAGAAGCTATGTGATGCTGCGCCTCGGGTCGATGTGTTGAAATGCTCTACATGCATCGAGGGCGCGCGGATGGCCTTTGCAAGGACCATGGTGCACTGGCCGAAGCTCCAGCCGCTCAAGATGCCCACCGCACCTACGCCACCTGACAAGAGTCATAGGTGCCCCGAGCTGTACTTCCCCCAAGTAATGGAGGGTGCTCGGGCAATAGAGTCCCAATGCTCCAAAGATGTTTTGTATGAATGAGCGCGATGTAATGTGTCCGAAGACTTTAACGCTTTATAATTAATGTTGCATGGTTTATCATGTCTTATAAATAGTTTATGTTTATTTAGACTCCTATGTGGCCGGTTCATCTGAAAGTAGCGAGTCGTCGGCTTCAGCCCCCACGTAGATACTACGCGGGGTGTCTCTGTATCCGCACTTTTACCCTTAGCTGATGTATCGGCGCCCGAAGGCGGTAGTGCGAGCGGGACAAGGCAATCGGACTATGGTGCTCTATCGCTTTCACTTAGCTATGGGAGTGTAGAAAAAGGCGGGGGCCGATGACAAGCTCCCAGTGTTTTGTGATGTTCCGATGTATCGGGACCGAAGCCAGCATCACATGGTTTGTACTAACACAACACCCATCGTATAACACGGAATAACCGCTATCGGTTTTTTAGTATGACACTTCTGCTCGGATTCGCAGAACGGTTCTCGCTTACTATGACGGTCAGTTTTCGGCTTTCTCCCCTGAGGTGCTTGACCAGACGAGCTGGAAGCACAATCGCAGTGGTTCTCCCTTTGCCCTTTTAGCTGAACGAGCGGAACGTAAGAGGGCAAGCACAGGAGCCGGGCAACCCAACTATTGACCCAAGACATAGTTCGGATCCGATGCATATAAAGCAAAACCCAAGACGCCGAACACATAACAAGTTGTACTGGGGTGAGGTTCAAGGTGATTTTAAATTCAAGCCCCCGGTCTATTAGCCAGTTGCATCGTAATATATACCGAACAGTTTTCGCAAGAAGCGTTACCAAGAGAAGAACAGAGGATGTATAAAAGACAACGAAGTGACCATATATAATGGTTATGTACTTGCTCAATAATTCTTATAACTTGGATTGCCGAAGCAACTGTTTACAGGTAGGTGAAATATAAAATTTACAGAGGGGAGGCTGTACCAGGAGTCTTCGATTGATGACATGACATTCTCGATGTGCCTTGTCGCCTACCCGTTCAAGTTCCTCTGTGGGGGTTGCATCCTATTAAGAGTGATGCGGTCGCCGAACGGACCTTGGGAAGAAGGTCTTGAGAAGTCGCCGAAGTATCGATGAGCTTTACGCTTATTCGCAGGTCCTCGATGGTACCTGTGTTTTGTCCGAGGACGTTTATTGGTATTGGTCGGTCCAGCCGAACACTTACCATTTGATGGTTGTTCCCCATTGCTACCCATGGAATCTTGAGCGCGAAGTTGTGCCTTCTTGGCACGTGTTTGGCGGTCATTAGGGCTATGTAATGGGGGGCGTATCCCTATTTCTGTGGAGCAGAAGGGTCTGGGAGTTCGGATTGAAACCGAACTCGTTTGTCGACCTTACGGGCCTTTATGGCCGATTTGGGTGTTTCCCGACCATCCTCATAATGGAATTCGGCCGCCAGGGCCAACGCGTATTCCTCAGTTCGGAGGGAACGCTCTGTGTTGCCGTTGATGGTGATGACCCCTTGGGCCCCGGCATCTTGAGCTTGAGGTATGCGTAGTGTGGGACAGCGTTAAAGCGAGCGAACGATGTACGGCCCAGCAGGGCGTGGTAGCCACTGCGGAAAGGTACGATGTCGAAGATCAAGTTCTCGCTGCGGAAGTTATCGGGCGAGCCGAACACTACTTCCAGGCTAACAGAGCCTGTGGACCGGGCTTCGACTCCTGGGATCACTCCTTTAAAGGTAGTGTTGCTAGGCTTTATCCTTGACGGATCTATGCCCATATTTTTCACCGTATCTGAGTAGATCAGATTGAGGCTACTTCCACCGTCCATTAGGACTTTAGTGAAGTGATACCCATCGATAATGGGGTCTAGGACGAGGGCCGCTGAACCTCCGTGACAGATACTGGTCGGGTGATCTCATCGATCAAAGGTGATCGGGTAGGCCGACCATGGGTTAAACTTCGGGGCTACAGGCTCTACGGCGTAGACCTCTCGAAGGGCGCGCTTCCTGTCCTTTTTAGGTATATGAGTGGCGTATATCATGTTCACAGTTTTTACTTCAGGAGGGAATTGCTTCTGACCTCCATTGTTCGGACCGCGGGGCTCCTCATCGTCCTCGCTGCGTGGGCCTTTGCTCTGCTCCTCGGCTGCGAGTTTGCCGGCCTGTTTGAACACCCAACCGTTACGGTTGGTGTGGTTGGCGGGCTTGTCCGAAGTTCCATGGATCTGGCAAGGCCTCTCCATGATCTTGTCCAACGGGGTGGGTCCGTCGCGATTGCCTTTAGGAGGCTTCTTCCGCTGCCCGGATCTTGGGTTGCGGAAGCCGGCGTTAACGGCCGTGTCACCGGCGTCGCTAATGCTATGTCGGCGTTTGTTTTTGTTGCGTTTTGATTTCCCGCTTCCATCCCGGACTTCGGAAGTACCGGGGTCTTCGGGGTTGTGGCTTCTCCTTGCTAGCCAGTTATCCTCGCCCGCGCAAAAGCGGGTCATGAGTGATGTGAGGGCGGACATGGTCCTGGGTTTATCCTGATCGAGCTGGCGAGCCAGCCACTCGTCCCGAATATTGTGCCTGAAAGAGGCTATGGCTTCGGCATCTGGGCAATCGACGATCTGGTTTTTCTTGGTCAAGAGCCGGTTCCAGAATTGTCGAGCGGACTCTCCTGCCTTTTGCACAACATTGCTTAGGTCGGAGGAGTCCGGGGGCCGTACATAGGTGCCCTGGAAGTTAGATCGGAATGCATCCTCGAGGTCCTCCCAGCCCCCGATAGAATTTTCGGGGAGACTGTTTAACCAGTGCCGAGCTGGCCCTTAAGTTTGAGGGGTAGGTACTTGATGGCATGGAGGTCGTCTCCTTGTGCCATGTGAATGTGGAGGAGGAAATCCTCGATCCACACTGCAGGGTCAGTTGTTCCGTCATATTGCTCGATGTTCACGGGTTTAAACCCTTCAGGGAACTGATGCTGCATCACCTCGTCAGTGAAGCAGAGAGGGTGGGCAGCGCCTCTGACCCGGGCTATATCACGCCTGTAGTCGGCGTCTGTTCTGCCCCGGTTTTGGTCCCGAACTCTATTGGTTCGATCGAGCCAGGGCCGCTACTCGTCCCTTCTGCCAGGGGAGTACCCTCTAGATCCGTAGATGGATCTCGTGCGGCCTGTTCTCTCATCTAGGTCGCGTCGCAGGTCATACCTATCGTCAGGCTCCATTGGCTCGTTTCCCCTTCTGCGGGGTACCGCCGGCCTATGACCGGCCTCGCCAGCCGTCCTATCTGGCTGGTCGTATGGAGTGTGCTTGGGGGACGGCGTGTTGGGGAGCTCGTCGTCGAATTGTGGCAGCAACCGCCGGCGGGGGTAGCTCTTGGGTTGATCCCATAGACCGGCGCCGTGTTCTTCCTCGACTGATAGAACCCTTGTCCAACTATCGTTGAGGGTGTCTTGTTCGGCCTTGAGTTTCCGCGCTTTTGCTTTCAGGCTTCAGGCAGTCGCTAAAAGCTATTGCTTGAACCGTTCATGATCCTCAATGGTTTCGGGGACGATGAGGTCCTCGTCGTCCGGGCTATCCTCCTCCTCTACAGGGGGGAAGTAGTTGTCATCCTCGGAGTCATTCGAATCTTCGGGGTCGCGCTAGTCCTCCAGCCTTTCCTGGTCCTCCAACGGGTATTCGGGTATATCGGGATCGCCGAGGTCTTCCGGGGTATCGTTTTCCCCGGTGCCAGCAATAGCTTCCCTCCCCTTTTTTGTCTTTGACCGCTTACGCGGTTTCCGGTGCCTTGACGGCACCTCACCTGAGTCATCGCCATTGTTAGCTGGTGTGCGCTCACCGTTACCGGATGGCGTATCCACCATGTAGATGTCGTAGGTGGAGGTGGCGGTCCATCGCCCGGTGTTAACGGGGGTGGGAGCACGATCCTCTTCTTCCATGTCTTCTGCCTCCTCGGAGGCGTAGTCCAACATATCGGTTAAGTCTTCGATAGTGGCTACTAAATGGGTGGTGGGTGGGACGAAAAATTCCTCTTGACCCGCCTCAAGACCGATCTGAGTGTGGATCGGGATTGGGCTATCAGTAGTTTTCGTCAAGGAGATCCGATCTAGAGCCTTGCAGAGCGTCAAGAGCTCGATCGGGTCAATCTGTCCGGCGTGTCTGGACTTAACCTCTGACGCGTCCGTAGGAGAAGCGAATTCGGCAGGGGTTGATGCCCGGCCGTCTGGCGCTATAGCCGGATCCGGATTGAAGTCCATTTCATCATCGGGATTGGCCCCGTAAGCGGGGTTGGAAACAACATCCAAGGTTAAGGCCTCGGAGTCCTCGGGCGCGTCAGATGAGACTGCGAGCCCGGTGAGCAAGAGATCGCCCCGAGGGTCAACGGAGAACTCTAAGTTCCCGAATCTGACTTCTTGATCAGGGGCGAAGCTCCCGACCCGGCGAAGGCAGCCGGTCGGGTCAGCGTGCAGCACGATGCTGTCAAAAGCGAAGATCTGTCCAGGGACAAAGGAGTCCATGCTACGGACCTCTTCGTTGATGAAGACGCGAGCCATCGATTCCTTGGGCGATCACAGCGGAACTCTCAATGAAAGCACCAATGTCGATGTCAAAACCGGCGGATCTCGGGTAGGGGGTCCCGAGCTGCGAGACTAGGATCGATGGTAACAAAGGGACGAAGGAGACAATGTTTACCCAGGTTCGGGCCCTCCTATGGAGGTAAAACCCTACGTCCTGCTTGATTATATTGATGGTATGAAGGTTACAGAGTTGATCTACCTCGAGATCGACTAGCTAAAACCCTAGATGAGTTTCTGTGTCCAATGATCTAAAACCCTCCCGGTTTATATAGGCACCGGGGGGTACTAGGGTTTACACATGGTGGGTCTCCTGCCGAGGATTTAGATGTCGATTTCCTCATCTTGACTTGGAGTGCACGACGCGCCTTCGGGGCTCCCTTCTGGAACGTGGAGTCTTGATGTGTTCGGCCCTTCCTCAGAGAATGGCCCATCGTGCCGGCCTATTGAGAGATGAGCCGGCAGCCCAAGGACCCCTTAGTCCAGGACTCCCTCAGGCGTCCCATCGGCGAGAGGAAGCGCATTGAGCCTGGTAGCCGCTGCTACCATGTTATCCACCGGGTTAGAAAAATAACCAGGTGGAGTCAAAAAACGCTGCGGCGGGGTCTGATTCCTACGGGGCGGGTCTGGCTACTGAGGCTGAGTCGCCGCCATATTCCCAGGCGCTTCCGTGGTTCGGGTTATGGCCAGCGGCGTATTCGGTCCTGCCCTCAGGGTGTTGAAGAGATTCCTCGGCTCATACTGCACAGACAGGCGGGTTTGATACCTCATTCGAAGAACTGCCTCAGAGGCATGTTGATCCAAATTTAAACGAAAAGCTTCCGCCTTCAGACACTCCGACTCAGCATCCATCTGAATCTACAATGCATTGATATCCTGTTGGGCCTTGGTCATCTGCTCTTTCAGCTTTGCAATCTCTGCATTGCGCTCCGCTTGATTTTTGGTTGTGACCTCGGTTCCCATCAGAGCTATCAGCTCATTCATCAATTCCAGCAAAACTTGAGCCGGCGGCCTGGCTGACCCGGACCCTGACGCGCCGGTAGCCGCTGCTGCTCCAGCCGCCGTGCTGTTGAAAGCCGGTGTTGTGCCTGCCATGAAGATAGCGTCTTGGCTTGGCAGCTCGTAGGGCTCCAGAATACTGTCACCATCGGAATAGCCCCCAAGCCCGCCGTCATGAAGCTGGTAAATTGACTGCATCTCTCCGCTCGAGGACCCGTCCTCTGAGGAGACGAGGGTTTCTCCTCCCGACGCGGAATCCTCCGCGAGTTCCGCGCCTTGTGTGAAACCAACGAAAACGCGCTTCCGGCTGGGTTGAATCCAGGCGGGTTGCGCGCGCCGGGCTCACTCGACGAGGTTGGTGAAGTTGTTCGGCCCGAGCTTAGATCCGCCGACATTTCCGACGAAAACATGAATTCCGCCGAAGGGGACCCGGTACCCGTACTCGATTGAGTCAGCCTCGGGGCCCCAGCCAGCGTCGTCGATGTAGAGCTTGCTGCGGTGACTCTTAGTCATCCTGCCAACGGTGTATCCCTCGATCCCTGGGAGAGATCCTTTCGAGAACTCGAAACCACCGTGCGGGTGCCCCACGGTGGGCGCCAACTGTCGTGGTTTTGTCACGGCAGATGTCCTAGCGAAAGGACTTAGGGGTGTGGCCATCGCTACGGTGACTAGCTCGAAGGGGTTGATCGGGAGGAAAGACACGAGTTTACCTAGGTTCGGCCCCTCGCGATGGAGGTAAAAGCCTACGTCCTGCTTTGTGTTGTATTGATTGGGTATCGATTACAAGGGAGCGGATTCGCTTGACCTAGTTCTCGATTGATTGTTTCTTAACCTAACCCGCCGCGGGGACTCGCCTTTATATACACAGTTCGAGGCCCTGGGCTTACAAGTCCGGATTGGATTGCACCTCGTAACCAATCCTGCCTCTTAGTCGCCTTGCCTTCTCTAGCAAGTTACCTTTGGGCGGCTTACACATCCGGGCCACTCATCATCTTCTGGCTCTGGGCCTCTGTTCGGCCCGCCTGGTGTGTCGCCTCTAGGTTTTTCCCTTATCTGGGTCTTTGACCAGTTCAAGGCTTTGTTGTAGAGTCGCCAACAACCTAACCCGGCCCTTTCCTGGGCGGGTTATACCGTGGGGTTATATCCCCAACATGCCCCCTTTTGCGTTTGGGACGGCCATGCGCCCAACGCGCAGACCCAAATCTCGTCCTCGCGGCCGGCCAACATTCATTTTTTATCATTCAAACTTATTTTTGGTTGGCATTGGCACGCTATTTTTTATTTCATCAAAGGCATTTTGATACATACATTTTTTACCAATTCTTCGCTACGAGTACAAGACCAAAGAAAACAACAATCATAATTAGACATTTAAAAAAATGTCCAATTGGCATAACTGCTCCTACTAGTTGGACTAATATTTTCTCTATGTCTTCATTGTTGATCTGCGGGTTTTGAGCTTGACAACGTCTTTTTCTTCGATTCTAAAGAAGTAGACGTTGCTTTTCCTTTGTTCTCTTCTTTAATCTCATCTTCAGCTTCAATTCTAGCTAGAAATGCACGAAAATCTAGCAAATTTCATGCGATCAATAGATCAATGTATTGTTTTTTCCCAATACCAAATCTTGCATCCCTCCTATACAAAAATTTGAGAAAATAAGCTAGCAAAATTATGCCGAGTCGAAGGCAAAAAACCGAACAAAAAAACAACGTACCTGTCACTTTTGCACTTGACGAACACCCAAACAGGATGTTCCGGCGTCGAAGAAACGCGGCGGACAACCTGTCGCGGGCAGTCGTCGGACTTTATGAGCGACAACGGTGAGCCGACAAGCCTTTGGGCCAGCGTCGAGCAAGGCGATGGCCGACCTTGGCTCTTCCGGCGAACCGATGACGGACATATCCAAGCGGCTAGAGACGGAATGAGCACCTGCATGCGGCACCGAGGCATTGACCGGGCTGGGTGAACCGGCACCAGGCCAATCCATGACAAGTGCAGTTGCCTGGCAGGATGCGCCAAATCCAGTCGCCGCCGCCGCAGATCTACACGGTGTGGAAAGCTGCTTGAGTTTGAGTTCGCGTAGGTTTGTTAGTTTGGACGTGTTGTAGCCGTGTCATAGCAGTGTACTAAGGAAAAGTACTACTCCTAGTTAGTACGTGTAGGTTAAGACTAGCGCCAAAGATGTGCGGCATGCCCGTGGCAATCCTCGTTTAGATATTGGATAAATACTTTATTTTTATTTTTATTGCATGCAGGTCTTTTTGCATATTTAGTCGGTTGGACTCGTTTTGTTTTTTTTTGGACTTTATAGAAATGAATGGAGGTGTAGGTTCGTTCTACTAAAGTTCATTGGTGCAATAGATTTATTTATAAAATATTTACATCCTTTATAGTTACTATTTTTTTTCTTGTGTGTAGAAATTCTTGTCTTGTTTCTTGTATAGAGCGACAAAGACCGTTGTTGGTGCCGTCCATTTCATGCTTTTTATAAAGAATGTAAGTGTTTTAAAGATCACGCGATTGGGGTTTTGAACGAACCATCCTTGTTAAAAAAAGTTTAGAACGAACAGTTATTTATTTATGTCAAAGAGTTAAATAATACATGTGCGGTGTAGAACAATTATTCTAGGTATGGTGCAACAAATCGAAAACCATTTTTTTAGTTTGTTGTCTGTGGGTAAATCATTAGTGTTTTGTCTTTTTTGTCCTTGTGAAATTTCTTCATCATGTGAAGCCTGGTGACATTCAATAAGGGAAGAAAAATCATTGCTATATTATTTGTTAATTGTGTTGTAAAATATACTCTGTCTATCTATATCTCGTTTTCTTGTGATTGAAACATTTCAATTTTCTTTTGCTTATGGTGGGGTTGCAAGCAGATTATACTTTGTCCATCTATATCTTGTTTTCTTGTGATTGAGGCATTTCATTATTCTATGAAGCAAATTTGCTTATGGTGGGTTGCAAGCAGATTATTTTGTGTTGCATCAGTTGGTACTTGGTATTAAAGAAGACGAAGAAGACTGTTTAGTTGGGCATGGATGCATATCGCTGCCAAATGGCAGTGGAGCTAGAAGGCCTATGTTCACCATATGCTCCATGGCTTGCACTTGAAAATAGCAATAATTGGTGTCGAGTGATTTCCTACTTGGTGTCACCGTAACAATGAACGTTTTGCCCATAAGCTTTGATATTTCGCGTGGTATGTCGGTTATTATCGCAGTTTGTTCGCGTTTACTATTTTTGTTTATTGTTGTCTTGATTTATTTGGACCATTATTTCGGTTAGCAGTTTTGGATTTATTTGGATAATGTTTGCTTTTGTACGTGTAAATTTTGGTCACTTTTCAATGTTGTCATGGTGTAAAAAAAATTAGCGACGAACTAATTTTCCTCACAGGTTACTGTTCATGCAAATATACTGTTCCAATTTCTAATTTTCCGTCTCGACAACCCCATCGCTGGAAAGGAGCGGGAGACAATCGAGGCAGCTCTCCATCGGTAAGCCGGTGGAGAGGAATGATATTATAGGGAAATCCTAAATCTAAATCTATAAAAATATCTCGGTTTTTATCTGAGCTAGTTGATACGTCTCCAATGTATCTATAATTTTTGCTTGTTCCATGCTGTTATATTATCATGCTTGGATGTTTTACAATCATTTTACTACAATTTTATACTATTTTTGGGACTAACCTATTAACCTAGAGCCTAGTGACAGTTTCTGTTTTTTCCGTGTTTTTGAGTTTTCCAGAAAAGGAATATCAAACGGAGTCCAAACGGAATAAAAATCTACGGTGATTTTTTATGGACCAGAAGAAGCCCAGGGAGCGTTGGAGTTGGGTCAGAAGAGTCACGAGGCCACCACAAGCCTGGGGGGCGCCCCCCCCCCTAGGGCGCGCCCTCCTGGCTTGTCGCCGCCTCGTGGCCCACCTTGACTTGTTTCCGACGCCAAAAAATCTTATAAATATAGAAACCCCCAGAAACAAACCTAGATCGGGAGTTCCGCCGCCGCAAGCCTCTGTAGCCACGAAAAACCAATCGGGAGCCCGTTCCGGCACCCTGCCGGAGGGGGAAACCATCACCGGAGGCCATCTTCATCATCCCGGCGGTCTCCATGACGAGGAGGTAGTAGTTCACCCTCGGGGCTGAGGGTATGTACCAGTAGCTATGTGTTTGATCTCTCTCTCTCGTGTTCTTGAGATGACACGATCTTGATGTACCGCGAGCTTTATTAATATAGATGAATCATATGGAGTTTTCCCCTCTCTACTTGTGATGAATTGAGTTTTCCCTTTGAAGTTTTCTTATCGGATTGAGTCTTTAAGGATTTGAGAACACTTGATGTATGTCTTGCGATGGGATATCCGTGGTGACAATGGGATGTTCTATTGACCCACTTGATGTATGTTTTGGTGATCAACTTGCGGGTTCCGTGACCTTGGGAATCTATGCATAGGGGTTGGCACATGTTTTCGTCTTGACTCTCCTGTAGAAACTTTAGGGCACTCTTTGAAGTTCTTTGTGTTGGATTGAACATGATGAATCTGAAATTGTGTGATGCATATCGTATAATCAAGCCCATGGGTACTTGTGGTGACATTGGAGTATCTAGGTGACATTAGGGTTTTGGTTGATGTGTATCTTAAGGTGTTATTTTAGTACGAACTCTAGGGCTGTTCGTGACACTTATAGGGATAGCTCATAAGATTGATCGGAAAAGATAACTTTGAGGTGGTTTCGTACCCTACAATAATTTCTTCGTTTGTTCTCCGTTATTTGTGACTTTGGAGTGAACTCTTTGTCGCACGTGAGGGATTTACATATAATTCAATTATGTTAGTATTGTTGAGAGAACTTGCACTAGCGAAAGTATGAACCCTAGGCCTTGTTTCCAAGCATTGCAATACCGTTTTTGCTCACTTTTGTTACTTGCTACCTTGCTGTTTTTATATTTTCAGATTACAAAAACCTATATCTACCATCCATATTACACTTGTATCACCATCTCTTCGCCGAACTAGTGCAACTATACAATTTACCATTGTATTGGGTGTGTTGGGGACACAAGAGACTCTTTGTTATTTGGTTGCAGGGTTTATTTAGAGAGACCATCTTCATCCTACGCCTCCCACGGATTTATAAACCTTAGGTCATCCACTTGAGGGAAAACTACTGTCCTACAAAACTCTGCGCTTGGAGGCCCAACACGAGTCTACAAGAAGAAGGTTGCAGAGTAGACATCAAGCACTTTTCTGGCGCCGTTGCCGGGGAGGTGAGTGCTTGAAGGTATATCTTTAGATCTTGCAATTGAATCTTTTAGTTTCTTGTTTTATCACTAGTTTAGTCTATAAAAGAAAACTACAAAAAAATGGAATTGAGGTTGCCTCATATGCTTCATCTTTTTAATGTCTTTCGTGAAAATGATGGAAAGGAAAATTGTGCTCAAGTGTTAGAAGAAGAAGTTATTAAAATGTTTGGCACTAAACCTTTGAGTGATGAGCATGATTGCAATGTTGTTAGTATGAATTCTCTGAATATTCATGATGCTAATGATATACAAAGCCACAAGCTTGGGGATGCTATGTTTGATGAATATGATATTTTTAGTCCCCCAAGTTTTGATGAGCAAAACTATTATGATGATGGCATGCCTCCTATCTATGATGATTATTGTGATGACACGTATGCTATAAAGAGTGATAGTAATCATGAAACTTGTCATCATGATTTTAATATTCAAAGTGGTTATGTCAATCAAGTATCTCATGATAGTTATTTTGTTGAGTTTTCTCCCACTATTATGAATGAGAAGAAATATGCTTATGTGGAGAGTGACAAATTTTCTATGCTTATGAATCATGAAAAGAATGCTTTATGTGATAGTTATATTGTGAAATTCCTTCATGATGCTATTGAAAATTATTATGAGAGAGGATCTTATGCTTCTACATATTGCAAAAATATCAAGTTTCCTCTCTATGTGTTCAAAGTTTTGAAGTTATGCTTGTTTTGCCTTCCTATGCTAGTTGATTCTTGCTCCCATAAATTTTTTGCTCACAAAATCCCTATGCATAGGAAGTGGGTTAGGCTTAAATGTGCTATTCATATGCTTCATGATGCTCTCTTGCATGTTTCAATTCTTATCTTTTATGTGAGCATCATTGAAATCATCATGCCTAGCTAAAAGGCTTCAAAGAAAAGCGCTTGTTGGGAGACAACCCAACACTTTTACTTTCTGTTTTAGTGTGTTCACATGATTAAGCTACTGTAGTAATCATGTTCTGTGCCTTTTATTTCAATAAAGTGCCAAGTAAAGCCTTTGGGATAGTGTGGATGATAGTTGACTTGATTCTGTGCAAAAACAGAAACTTTTGCTCTCAGTCCAGGAATTTGGTAAATTCACTGGAACGTGCTTTTGATCTGAATTTTTTACACATGATTGATATACAAATTTCCCAGGTTGTCCTAATTGTTCAGAATTTTTAGAGACAGGGAAGTATGGTTACACTACAGATCTTCACAGACTGTTCTGTTTTTGACAGATTCTGTTTTGCATGCATAGTTTGCTTGTTTTAGTGTTCTCATAGCTTATATTTAGTGGTATAAATTATGGGAATGATATAATACAGTAGGTATCATGTGGGAACAATTATGAATCTTATCTTGACAGTACCTAAGTGAATGATCTATCTTTATTATACTAACCCATCTCACGAAGTTCCGTTATGTTTTGTGTGATTGAAGTTTTCAAGTTTTGGGTGAGACACCGATATGAGGAGAATAAGGAGTGACAAGAACCTAAGCTTGGGGATGCACAAGGCACCACCAAGGTAATATCCAAGGAATACTCAAGCGCCTAAGCTTGGGGATGCCCCGGAAGGCATCCCCTCTTTCATCTTCAACACTATCGGTATATCTTACTTGGAGCTATATTTTTATTCGTCACATAATATGAGTTTTGCTTGGAGCGTCATACTATTTTGTTGTTCTCTGTTAGGTGTTATTTATAATCTTGTTTTTCAATAAAAAGTTCCAAGAATTGTCTTAGGATGCTTGCATTGCATGTTTTGATGTGTGCTGTGTAAAAACAGAAACTTTTGCTGTAGTGTTTGAATTTTCATATTTTACTGGAATGTGGAAAGTTCCTGAAATTTTTACACAGTATTTTCATATAAATTTTTTAGCATTTCCTAAATTTTCATAATTGTTTGAGTTACAGAAGTACACTGTTTTCATAAATTGCTACAGACTGTTCTGTTTAGACAGATTGCTGTCATAGTTTCGTTATCTACTTATCATATAGTTTCCATAGCCTATATTGGTAGATATAAATTGTGGAAATGATAGTATACAGTACCTAATGTTTGAAAATTATTGTGCAACTTGTCTTGGCAGTACATAAAGAGTTGATTTATTATTATGTGTACTAACCTATCTCACAAGTTCTTTTCGAGTTTTGTGTGGATGAAGTTTTTGAGAATAGGTGAAACCGGGATATGAGAGGATTGAACGAGATACAAAAGCTCAAGATTGGGGATGCCCAAGGCACCCCAAGTAAATATTTCAAGAAGTCTCAAGCATCTAAGCTTGGGGATGCTACGCATCCCACCACTCTTCATCAACAATTATCGGTTAGCCTATGTTGAGCCTAAATTTTTATTCGTTCACATGATGCGTGCTATTCTTGGAGTTCTATTTTTGTTTAGTTTGCTGTTTAATAAAATACTCAGATCTGAAAATATTTATTGAGAGAGATGGAGAGTCCTCACATAGCTACTTAATTGTTTGACTACTCATTGATCTTCACTTATATCTTTTGAGAGTAGCTTGTCATTTCCTCTCATGCTTCACTTATACCTTTTTGAGAGATGAAATCTTTATGCTCATGTGCTTCACTTAAATTTGTTTGAGCTTGCCAAAAAGCAATGGCAATATATGAAACTATCCCCAAAGTGATAGATATCCAAGGAGGATATAATAAAAACTTTCATGAAGATCATTGGACAAATTAAACTTGATTCTTTGTAATAGTTTTGAAACATGATGATAGTAATATGTGAGTCATGTTAGTGAGTAATTATGCTTTAGTAGTAATATTGGTGTTAAGGTTTGTGATTCCCTATGCAAGTACGAAAGTCAATAGTTATGCAATGAAGTTACATCCTACTTGTGGTGCATTATTCGGTGTTAGTTATGTTCAATGCTCACTTATGTGAATTTTCGTTTCTTGGTTTGGTTGCTTCCCAATCTATTTGCTAGCCTCCATTTGTACTAAGTAGAAATACTACTTGTGCATCCAAAATCCTTAAACCAAGTTTTGCCTTATGAGTCCACCATACCTACCTATATGCGGTATTTCCATGCCGTTCCAAGCAAATTTGTATGTGCCATCTCTAAATTTTCAAAATAAATTTTCTATTTTGTGTGCCCGTACCACTCATGAAACGGTGGGGAGTATCCAATATTTTACCATGCTAGGTGTGTTATTCTCACGATATGTGTTGATTCACTATCATTCACGAGAAAGTGGCTGGTATTCGGGATGCCTAGTTCCATGCTCAAAAATCAAATCAAAATATAATGAAACAAAACTCCCCCAGGATATTTGTTTGTATGGACGGTACCCGTGGATTCGGCTTGCCATGGAGTGCGATTGATTGGTGGAGGGGGAGTAAAAACTTTACCATTCTGTTTGGGAACCGCCTATAATGTATCTAGCATGGAAAGTATTGTGAGCTACTTTGTCATTTTCGTTGACAGGAAAAGCATGCCACTCAAAATATTTTTCTCTCTCAATTTAAAACTTGAGCTCTGGCACCTCTACAAATCCCCACTTCCCTCTCCGAAGGGCCTATCTATTTACTTTATGCAATTTTTATTTTTTCTTTGAGTCTCCATCTTCTCTTATAAGCACCAACTAGGGGGCACTATGATCGTACTTGAGCATTGGGCATAGCTAATATTTTAGTGTGTTTCATGAATGGATCAATGATTGAGCATGATGGGCTAGGGATAACTTTCTTTAGTGTTGATATTTTGAAAGACATGGTTGCTTGTTGACATGCTTGAGTATTGAAGTCATTATGTTAAAACTAGACTATTGCTTTGAATCATTTACAAGTCCAAATGTCCATGCTATACAAAGAAGATAAAAATATGATGAACATGTTAGGCAGCATTCCACATCAAAAATTCTGTTTTTATCATTTACCTACTCGAGGACGAGTAGGAATTAAGCTTGGGGATGCTGATACGTCTCCAACGTATCTATAATTTTTGCTTGTTCCATGCTGTTATATTATCATTCTTGGATGTTTTACAATCATTTTAATACAATTTTATACTATTTTTGGGACTAAACTATTAACCTAGAGCCTAGTGCCAGTTTCTGTTTTTTCCGTGTTTTTGAGTTTTACAGAAAAGGAATATCAAACGGAGTCCAAACGGAATAAATATCTACGGTGATTTTTATGGACCAGAAGAAGCCCAGGGAGCGTTGGAGTTGGGCCAGAAGAGCCACGAGGCCACCACAAGCCTGGGGGCGCCCCCCCCTAGGGCGCGCCCCCCTGGCTTGTCGCCGCCTCGTGGCCCACCTTGACTTGTTTCCGACGCCAAAAATTCTTATAAATATAGAAACCCCCAGAAACAAACCTAGATCGGGAGTTCCGCCGCCGCAAGCCTCTGTAGCCACGAAAAACCAACCGAGAGCCCGTTCCGGCACCCTGCCGGAGGGGGAAACCATCACCGGAGGCCATCTTCGGGAATACATTTTACACGATTGCCTAAGATAAAAATAGCACCAACCAAAACAGTGTGTCCGCTTTGACGATGCAGCAAACACCAATAGGGAAAAGGACACATATTATGGTTACATAGAGGAGATATGGGAACTTGACTATGGAAGTGATTTGAAGGTCCCTTTGTTCCGGTGCAAATGGGTCAATCTGACTGGAGGAGGGGTAATGGTAGACCAGCAGTACGGAATGACAACAGTGGATCTCAACAATCTTGGGTACACAGAGGAACCATTCATCCTAGCCAATGATGTGGCATAGGTTTTCTATGTGAAGGACATGTGTACCAAACCAAGAAAAAGAAAATATAAGAAAGCGGATACATCATACGATGAGCCAAAGCGCCACATAGTTCTTTCAGGGAAAAGAAACATCGTGGGAGTGGAGGACAAGACAGACATGTCCACAGATTATGAAAAGTTTGATGAAATTCCTCCCTTCACAGTGAAGACTGACCCAAGCATCCTGTTAAATGATGAAGATTGTCCATGGTTATGGTGTAATAAGCAAGGGACACATGAGAAGAAAAAGTTTTATACCCCAACATCCCACTCTGGGATGTGATTGGCTTCACCGTCATCACTTTTCTTCTCTAGCGAGTAGCCGAGATGGTCCAGTTTGTACACGAAGTGTATCCAGTTTTTGTTGTATACCTCTCAACTTTTTAACACATGGTATGTGGGTGAAATGATGATACCATGCCAAGTTTCAACCTTTTCATAGTTCATTTGTAGTGTTTTTGAATTTCAGGGTCGTTTAGCTCAAAAAAATCATTAAATGCATGAAAAATAGCAAATGAAGTTAGAAAGGGTTGAAATTTGAAGATGTGGCTTAGAATGGTGCATATTGAATGCATAAAAAGTCTGGAGTTGAAATAAGTTAAAAAATGAAATGCCTTTGTAACAGCCGAGTTTTCGTCCGAAACCCTCATACTTCGAAGGAGATCGTCCAGTTTGTACACGAAGTGCATCCAGTTTTTGCCGTAACCCTCTCAACTTTTTAGCACATGCTATGTGGGTGAAATGATGATACCATGCTAAGTTTCAACCTTTTCAGAGTTCATTTGTAGTGTTTTTTAATTTCAGGGTCGTTTAGCTCAAAAAAATCATTAAATGCATGAAAAATAGCAAATGAAGTTAGAAAGGGTTGAAATTTGAAGATGTGGCTTAGAATGGTGCATATTGAATGCACAAAAAGTCTGGAGTTGACATAAGTTAAAAAATGAAATGCCTTTGTAACAGATGAGTTTTCGTCCGAAACCATCATACTTCGAAGGAGATCGTCCAGTTTGTACACGAAGTGCATCCAGTTTTTGCCGTAACCCTCTCAACTTTTTAGCACATGCTATGTGGGTGAAATGATGATACCATGCCAAGTTTCAACCTTTTCAGAGTTCATTTGTAGTGCTTTTTAATTTCAGGGTCATTTAGCTCAAAAAATCATTAAATGCATGAAAAATAGCAAATGAAGTTAGATAGGGTTGAAATTTGAAGATGTGGCTTACAATGGTGCATATTGAATGCACAAAAAGTCTAGAGTTCATTTGGGTGATTTTGATTAAAACAAATGAAGGTATACAACTAAAAGAGTTAAACAGAATATAATTTTTATTAAAACACCTATTTAAATTATCCTAAAAATTCAAATTTAACATAATGATAAAAAATTACTAATATTAAACAACAGGAAAAACAATCACTCAAAAAATCTATTTGTAAACTAAAGTTATTCACAAACTAGTGATTCACACAAATTTCAAAAGAATTCAAATTTAAATTATTTAAATTTGAAAACTACTCACACTAACAGAAAGTTTGTAATTGTTTTGACCTAAAGCAAAAAGATTCATTCAAAAACTATAAATATTCTAAAAGTTATCCCAAATCTAAAAACAGAAATTAGAAAAACAAAACAAAACAAAAAACAGAAAAACCCCCTTTAGTCCCGGTTGGTATCACCAACCGGGACTAAAGGTCCCCGCGCGGGAATTTGGGCCGCCGAAAAGGAGGCCTTTAGTCCCGGTTGGTGATACCAACCGGGACTAAAGGGGGTCTTTAGTCCCGGTTGGATCCACCAACTAGGACTAAAGGTCCCTCTATATTAGTAGGGACTTAGCCGTTTCTTCCCCATTCTTCCCCCCGCCCGACGCCGACGCCCTTGCCCATGCTGCCAGGCTGCCGCGCGACTCCAACGAAATTGCCGCCCCCCTGCTGCTCCTAACCGCCGACGACTCCGACGAAATCACCGCCCCCCTGCTGCACCTAACTGCCGACGAAATCGCCGCCCCCCTGCCGCGCGACTCCGACGAAATCGCCGCCCCCTTGCTACTCCTAACCGCCGGCGACTCTGACGAAATCACCCCTCGCCCCCTTCTGCTCCTAACCGCCGACAAGCCCCACGGTGAGCCCTCCGCCTCGTTCCTCCCGCTCCTACCCATCGACGAGCCCCAGCAGGGCCATGGCGCCGCCGCCCCCCTACTGCGCTCTCCACCCTCGCCTCGTGCTCGCCCGGCCCTCGCCTAGCTCTCGCCGTGGCCGCGGAACTCTGCCCGAGCGCGGCTGCGCCATGGCCGCCGGCCTGCCCTCGCCGTGGCCTCCTCTGCCCAATTTTTCTTATGTTTTTTATATTCGTATGAATATGAAATCTATGAATTAACATATAGGTTTTTTTTATATTCCTATGAATATGAAATCTATTAATCTATGAATATGAAATCTATGAATTAACATATAGTTTTTTTTATATTCCTATGAATATGAAATCTATTAATCTATGAATATGAATTAACATATAGGTTTTTTATATTCCTATGAATATGAAATCTATTAATCTATATAGATTTTTTTTGAGACAATCTCGCGAAATTTTATTGATCAATGTTAAGGGTACAAAAGATAAGTTTCCGGGGTTGACTAACCAAACATGGCGGCCTTCCCCTAATCTCATGACATGTTTCGCTAAATTGTGAGCCTCGACATTCGAGCTCCTATTGGGGGAGGGAAGGGTCCCCGAGATTTGTAGTGATATTCGACATTGGACATTGTAGTGATATTCGAGATGTAGGGCCACCACGAGGAACCTAATGGGGGAGGGAAGGGTCCCCGACGATTATTAGTGTTTCATGTAGAAGTGAGATTATTAGTGTTTCATGTAGAAGTGAAGAGTCCCCGACGATCACCGGAGGAGTCCCCGACGATCGCCGGTGATTACTATATAGTTGTAAAAGTTTATTAAATATGAGTATCATAACAAAATGATATTTATAGTATAGGAATTTGTTTTCATAAGAATTTGTTCTCGAAGTCGACGATGCCCGGCCCGCATCCTCGTCGTCGACTAGGCGCCGGCGACCACCTGCTTGAGAGGCGACAGCATGTCCGGGACTGGGCTCCGCCAGGCTGGCACTGGGAGGTGCTACCTTCCAGGGCGCGCAGCTTGGTGAGGAATCAGGCTCCCGTCGTCGACCCGGAGATTCTTTGGTCGCGGTCGCGTGGACCACTGTCGGTGCAGAGGGAGACGCCCCCCACGGAGGTGGTACGTCGTCGTGTCAGGGAGGAGGACGAGCATGTCCGACGCTACATGGCTGCGTTGGACGCCAGGTTCTCCAATACCTGGCAGGTTCTTCAGGGATCACACCCGAGCTATGATCTTGTCATAGTTCCTTATCTTTGGGTGTCCACTGTTGGAGAACGTTGCATGGGAAACAAAAATTTTCCTACGCACACACAAGATCTATCCATGGTGATGAGCATCTACGAGAGGGAGAGTAAATCTACATACCCTTGTAGATCGCTAAGCGGAAGCGTTTAAGAAACGCGGTTGATGTAGTCGAACGTCTCTGTGATCCAAATCGCAAGTCGTCCCTCGATCCGATCACGAACTAGCGCCGAACGGACGGCACCTCCGCGTTCAACACACGTACGGCTTGATGACGCCTTCACCTCCTCGAACCAGCGAGCGATGGTGAAGTAGTGGTTGAGTTCCAGCAGCACGACGGCGTGGTGATGGTGGTGAGGAACAATCTCTGCAGGGCTTCGCCAAGCGCTACAGAGATTATGACGGAGGAACTAGAGGGTTAGGGTTGCCGCACACGGCTTGGGGAAATCTTGATGTGTCCCGTGTGCTAGCCCTGCCCCTCTATTTATATGTTGAGCCTTGGGGTCTAAACTTGGAGTAAAAGCCTCCTCCAGGTCGGTTTTGCCCGCACAAGGTCGGTTTGGCCCGCAGGAAAAGAGTCCAACTCGGATCCCTGCCGAACCGTGCACAGCCGCACACAAGCGGTAGTACCGCTTGGGCGGTAGTACCGCTTCACACAAGCGGTAGTACCGCTCGGGCGGTAGTACCGCTTCACACAAGCGGTAGTACCGTTTACGCGGCAGCAAAACTACCTTTGCACTTTCCAATACCTCGTGGGCTTTATCCCTTTGGCCCATATAAAGTGTTGCTGCACCCGAACACTTCGGTAAACATCCGGAACCCATTCCGGTGAACTCCGGAACCCTTCCAGAGATCAAAACACTATTATCACATATATCAATCTTTACCTCCGGACTATTCCGGAGATCCTCATCATGTCCGGGATCTTATCCGGGACTCCGAACAACTTTCGGTCACCAACATAATAACTCAATTATACTAATCGTCACCAAACGTTAAGTGTGTAGACCCTGCGGGTTTGAGAACTATGTAGACATGACCGAGACACCTCTACGGCCAATAACCAATAGCGGGACCTGGATGCCCATATTGGCTCCTACATATTCTACGAAGATCTTTATCGGTCGAACCTCTATGTCAAGGATTCAGTTAATCCCGTATGTCGTTCCCTTTGTTCTTCGGTATGTTACTTGCCCGAGATTCGATCGTCGGTATCACTATACCTAGTTCAATCTCGTTA
The DNA here is from genome assembly GCA_039707655.1 of Elymus sibiricus. Taxonomy (NCBI): domain Eukaryota; kingdom Viridiplantae; phylum Streptophyta; class Magnoliopsida; order Poales; family Poaceae; genus Elymus; species Elymus sibiricus. The sequence continues at coordinate 438,048,862 of CM077669.1, read as the reverse complement.
CCGGCAAGTCTCTTTACTCGTTCCGTAATACAAGATCTCGTGGCTAACACTTTAGTCACATTGCTTGCAAGGCTCATTGTGATGTTGTATTACCGAGTGGGCCCTGAGATACCTCTCCGTCATACGGAGTAACAAATCCCAGTCTTGATCCATGCCAACCCAACAGACACCCTCGGAGATACCTGTAGAGCACCTTTATAGTCACCCAGTTACGTTGCGACGTTTGATACACACAAGGTATTCCTCCGGTGTCAGTGAGTTGCATGATCTCATGGTCAAAGGAACAGATACTTGACATGCAGAAAACAATAGCAATAAACTGACACGATCAAATGCTACGTTTACAGTTTGGGTCTTGTCCATGACATCATTCTCCTAATGATGTGATCCCGTTATCAAATGACATCTCATGTCCATGGCTAGGAAACCTTAACCATCTTTGATTAACAAGCTAGTCAACTAGAGGCTTACTAGGGACACAGTGTTGTCTATGTACCCACACATGTATTTGAGTTTCCAATCAATACAATTATAGCATGGATAATAAACGATTATCATGAACAAGGAAATATAATAATAACCAATTTATTATTGCCTCTAGGGCATATTTCCAACAGTCTCCCACTTGCACTAGAGTCAATAATCTAGTTCACATCACTATGTGATTTACATTGTAATGAATCGAACACCCATGCAGTTCTGGTGTTGTTCATGTTTAGCCCTTGGAAGAGGTTTAGTCATCGGATCTGCAACATTTAGATCCGTGTGTACTTTGCAAATATTTATGTCGTCCTCCTTGATGTAATCGCGGATGGAATTGAAACGTCGCTTTATGTGTCTTGTCCTCTTGTGAAATCTTGGTTCCTTGGCTAGAGCAATGGCACCAGTATTATCACAAAACAGAGTCATTGGGTCAAGTGCACTAGGCACTACTCCAAGATCTGTCATGAACTCCTTCATCCAGACACCTTCCTTCGCCGCCTCCGAGGCAGCGATGTACTCCGCTTCGCATGTAGAATCAGCTACCACGCTTTGCTTGGAACTGCACCAGCTAACCGCACCCCCATTAAGAATAAATACGTATCCGGTTTGCGACTTTGAGTCATCCGGATCAGTGTCAAAGCTTGCATCGACGTAACCCTTTACGACGAGCTCTTGATCACCTCCATAAACGAGAAACATGTCCCTAGTCCTTTTCAGGTACTTCAGGATATTCTTGACCGCCGTCCAGTGTTCCATTCCTGGATCACCTTGAAACCTTCCGACCATACTTATGGCAAGGCTGACATCGGGTCTTGTGCACAGCATTGCATACATGATAGAGCCTATGGCCGAAGCATAGGGGATGACACTCATCTTTTCTCTATCTTCTGCAGTCACTGGGCATTGAGTCTTACTCAACTTCACACCTTGCAAAACAGGCAAGAACCCCTTCTTGGACTGATCCATTTTGAACTTCTTCAAAATCTTATCAAGGTATGTGCTTTGTGAAAGTCCTATTAAGCGTCTTGATCTATCTCTATAGATCTTGATGCCTAATATGAAAGCAGCTTCTCCTAGGTCCTTCATTGAAAAACTCTTGTTCAAATATTCCTTTACGCTTTCCAACATTTCTATATTGTTTCCAATCAGCAATATGTCATCCACATATAATATTAGAAACGCTATAGAGTTCCCACTCACTTTCTTGTAAATACAAGCTTCTCCGTAAACTTGTATAAACTCGAACGCTTTGATCACCTCATCAAAACGAAGATTCCAACTCCGAGATGCTTGCACCAGTCCATAAATGGATCGCTGGAGTTTGCAAACTTTGTCAGCATTCTCTGGATCGACAAAACCTTCTGGTTGCATCATATACAACTCTTCCTTAAGGTAACCGTTAAGGAACGCTGTTTTGACATCCATCTGCCAAATTTCATAATCGAAAAAGGCAGCTATTGCTAACATGATTCTGACGGACTTAAGCATCGCTACGGGTGAGAAGGTCTCATCGTAGTCAACTCCTTGAACTTGTGAAAAACCCTTTGCCACAAGTCGAGCTTTATAGACGGTGACATTGCCGTCCGCGTCCGTCTTCCTCTTAAAGATCCATTTGTTCTGAATGGCCTTACGCCCTTCAGGTAATACTTCCAAAGTCCATACTTTGTTTTCATACATGGATCCCATCTCGGATTTCATGGCCTCTAACCACTTCTCGGAATCCGGGCTCATCATCGCTTCTCCATAGCTCGTAGGTTCATCGTTGTCTAACAACATGATGTCTAAGACAGGGTTGCCGTACCACTCGGGAGCAGTACGCGTCCTTGTCGACCTACGAGGTTTGATAGCAACTTGATCCAAAGCTTCATGATCATCATCATTAACTTCCTCTTCAGCTAATGTAGGCTCCACAGAAACAACTTTCTGCGCGGCGCTACTCTCAGGTTGAAGTAAAGGTTCAACAACCTCATCAAGTTCTATCTTCCTCCCACTCAATTCTTTCGAGAAAAACTCTTTCTCAAGAAATGTTCCGTTTTTAGCGACAAACACTTTGCCTTCGGATCTGAGGTAGAAGGTATACCCAACTGTCTCTTTTGGGTATCCTATGAAGACGCATTTCTCCGCTTTGGGTTCCAGCTTTTCAGGCTGAAGCTTTTTGACATAAGCATCACATCCCCAAACTTTAAGAAACGACAGCTTTGGCTTCTTGCCAAACCAAAGTTCATATGGCGTCGTCTCAACGGATTTCGATGGTGCCCTATTTAAAGTGAATGCAGCTGTCTCTAATGCATAACCCCAAAACGATAGTGGCAAATCGGCAAGAGACATCATAGATCGCACCATATCCAATAAGGTTCGATTACGACGTTCGGACACACCATTACGCTGTGGTGTTCCAGGCGGTGTCAGTTGTGAAACAATTCCACATTGTCTTAAGTGACTGCCAAACTCATAACTCAGATATTCTCCTCCTCGATCAGATCGTAGGAATTTAATCTTCTTGTTACGATGATTCTCAACTTCACTCTGAAATTGTTTGAACTTTTCAAATGTTTCAGACTTGTGTTTCATTAAGTAAATATACCCATATCTACTTAAGTCATCAGTGAAGGTGAGAAAGTAACGATAACCACCGCGCGCCTCAATGCTCATCGGACCGCACACATCAGTATGTATGATTTCCAATAAGTCACTTGCCCGTTCCATTGTTCCAGAGAACGGCGTTTTAGTCATCTTGCCCATGAGGCATGGCTCACATGTGTCAAGTGATTCAAAATCAAGTGACTCCAAAAGTCCATCAGCATGGAGCTTCTTCATGCGTTTTACGCCAATATGACCTAAACGGCAGTGCCACAAGAAAGTGGTATTATCATTATCAATTCTACATCTTTTGGCATCAATGTTATGAACATGTGTATCATTACTATCGAGATTCAATAAGAATAAACCCCTCACATTGGGTGCATGACCATAAAAGATATTACTCATATAAATAGAACAACCATTATTCTCTGATTTAAATGAGTAACCGTCTCGCAATAAACAAGATCCAGATATAATGTTCATGCTTAACGCAGGCACCAAATAACACTTATTTAGGTTCATCACTAATCCCGACGGTAATCGAAGAACGAGCGTGCCGACGGCGATCACATCAACCTTGGAACCATTTCCCACGCGCATCGTCACTTCGTCCTTTGCCAGCCTCCGTTTATTCCGCAGTTCCTGTTTTGAGTTGCAAATATGAGCAACCGCACCGGTATCAAATACCCAGGCACTACAACGAGAGTTGGTAAGGTACACATCAATAACATGTATATCATATATACCTTGTTTGTTGTTGGCCGCCTTCTTGTCAGCCAAATACTTGGGGCAATTCCGCTTCCAGTGTCCAGTTCCCTTGCAATGAAAACACACAGTTTCTGGTTTGGGTCCAGCCTTGGGTTTCTTCACGAGAGGAGCAACTGCTTTGCCACTCTTCTTGGAGTTACCCTTCTTACCCTTGCCATTTTTCTTGAAACTAGTGGTTTTATTGACCATCAACACTTGATGCTCCTTCTGAATTTCAGACTCAGCGGCTTTCAGCATCGCAAACAGCTCGGCGACTGACTTGTTCATCCCGTGCATGTTATAGTTCAACACGAAGCTCTTGTAGCTAGGTGGCAATGATTGAAGAACTCTGTCAGTGATAGCCTCTGGCGGAAGGGGCATCCCTAACTCAGCCAGACGGGTGGAGTACCCAGACATTCTGAGCACGTGATCACTGATAGACCCATTCTCCTCCATCTTGCAAGCATAGAACTTATCGGAGATCTCATATCTCTCGATCCGGGCATTCTTCTGAAAGATAAACTTCAACTCCTGGAACATCTCATATGCTCCATGACGTTCAAAACGTCTTTGAAGTCCCGGTTCTAAGCCATACAACATTGCACATTGAACTATTGAGTAATCATCAGAACGAGCCTGCCAGGCGTTCACAACGTCTAGAGACTCAACTGGAGCGGGTGGATCACCAAGCGGTGCATCAAGGACATAAGCCTTCTGGGAAGCCGTAAGGATAATCCTTAGATTACGGGCCCAGTCCACAAAGTTACTTCCATCATCTTTCAACTTAGCTTTCTCTAGGAACGCATTAAAATTCAGGGGTGCTACTGCGCGAGCCATGATCTACAACATAAATATAGCAAAGACAACTTAGACTATTGTTCTTAGATAATGAGTTTAGTTAATCATATTTTAAAAAACTCCCACTCAAATTGACATCCCTCCGATCATTCGAGTGTAACATGATCCAAATCCACCAACTCAAGTCCGATCATCACGTGAGTTGAGGTGGTTTCAATGGTGAACATCTTCATGTTGATCATATCTACTATATGACTCATGTTCGACCTTTCGGTCTCTTGTGTTCCGAGGCCATGTCTGTACATGCTAGGCTCGTCAAGTTTAACCCGAGTGTTCCGCACGTGTAACATGGCTTACACCCGTTGTATGCGAACGTAGAGTCTATCACACCCGATCATCACGGCGTGTCTCGAAACGACGAACTTTCGCAACGGTGCACACTTGGGGAGAACACAATTTTATCTTGAAATTTAAGTGAGGGATCACCTTATAATGCTACCGTCGTCCTAAGCAAAATAAGATGCATAAAAGGATTAACATCACATGCAAATCATAAGTGACATGATATGGCCATGAACTTGTGCTTTTGATCTCCATCTCCAAAGCACCGGCATGATCTCCATCGTCACCGGCATGACACCATGATCTCCATCATCTTGATCTCCATCAACGTTTCGCCATAAGGTTGTCGCGCCGACTGTTGCTTCCACGACTATTGCTAACGTTTAGCGATAAAGTAAAGCATTACATAGCGCTTAATGATTGACACGCAGGTCATACAATAATTAAAGACAACTCTATGGCTCCTGCCAGTTGCCGTATTCATCGACATGCAAGTCGTGATATTCTATACAACACATGATCATCTCATACATCACATATATCTCATCATGTAATTGGCCATATCACATCACAACATACCCTGCAAAAACAAGTTAGACGTCCTCTAATTGTTGTTGCAAATTTTACGTGGCTGCTACGGGTTTGCAAGAACCGTTCTTACCTACGCAAAACCACAACGTGGTGTAGTGATTGCTTTTTGATCTTCTAAAAGAACCCTCTTCATTGAAATCGATTCAACTAAAGTGAGAGAGACAGACACCCGCTAGCCATCTTTATGCAACGAAGTTACATGTCAGTTGAAGGAACCTGTCTCGCGTAAGTGTACGCGTAATGTCGGTCCGGGCCGCTTCATCTCACAGTACCGCCAAATCAAATATCAACTAGTAACGGCAAGCAATATGTATACACCCACGCCCACAACTCGTTTGTGTTCTACTCGAGATCTCATCTACGCATAGACCTGGCTCATGATGCCACTGTTGGAGAACGTTGCATGGGAAACAAAAATTTTCCTACGCACACACAAGATCTATCCATGGTGATGAGCATCTACGAGAGGGAGAGTAAATCTACATACCCTTGTAGATCGCTAAGCGGAAGCGTTTAAGAAACGCGGTTGATGTAGTCGAACGTCTCTGCGATCCAAATCGCAAGTCGTCCCTCGATCCGATCACGAACTAGCGCCGAACGGACGGCACCTCCGCGTTCAACACACGTACGGCTTGATGACGCCTTCACCTCCTCGAACCAGCGAGCGATGGTGAAGTAGTGGTTGAGTTCCAGCAGCACGACGGCGTGGTGATGGTGGTGAGGAACAATCTCTGCAGGGCTTCACCAAGCGCTACGGAGATTATGACGGAGGAACTAGAGGGTTAGGGTTGCCGCACACGGCTTGGGGAAATCTTGATGTGTCCCGTGTGCTAGCCCTGCCCCTCTATTTATATGTTGAGCCTTGGGGTCTAAACTTGGAGTAAAAGCCTCCTCCAGGTCGGTTTTGCCCGCACAAGGTCGGTTTGGCCCGCAGGAAAAGAGTCCAACTCGGATCCCTGCCGAACCGTGCACAGCCGCACACAAGCGGTAGTACCGCTTCACACAAGCGGTAGTACCGCTTGGGCGGTAGTACCGCTTCACACAAGCGGTAGTACCGCTCGGGCGGTAGTACCGCTTCACACAAGCGGTAGTACCGTTTACGCGGCAGCAAAACTACTTTTGCACTTTCCAATACCTCGTGGGCTTTATCCCTTTGGCCCATATAAAGTGTTGCTGCACCCGAACACTTCGGTAAACATCCGGAACCCATTCCGGTGAACTCCGGAACCCTTCCAGAGATCAAAACACTATTATCACATATATCAATCTTTACCTCCGGACTATTCCGGAGATCCTCATCATGTCCGGGATCTTATCCGGGACTCCGAACAACTTTCGGTCACCAACATAATAACTCAATTATACTAATCGTCACCAAACGTTAAGTGTGTAGACCCTGCGGGTTCGAGAACTATGTAGACATGACCGAGACACCTCTACGGCCAATAACCAATAGCGGGACCTGGATGCCCATATTGGCTCCTACATATTCTACGAAGATCTTTATCGGTCGAACCTCTATGTCAAGGATTCAGTTAATCCCGTATGCCGTTCCCTTTGTTCTTCGGTATGTTACTTGCCCGAGATTCGATCGTCGGTATCACTATACCTAGTTCAATCTCGTTACCGGCAAGTCTCTTTACTCGTTCCGTAATACAAGATCTCGTGGCTAACACTTTAGTCACATTGCTTGCAAGGCTCATTGTGATGTTGTATTACCGAGTGGGCCCTGAGATACCTCTCCGTCATACGGAGTAACAAATCCCAGTCTTGATCCATGCCAACCCAACAGACACCCTCGGAGATACCTGTAGAGCACCTTTATAGTCACCCAGTTACGTTGCGACATTTGATACACACAAGGTATTCCTCCGGTGTCAGTGAGTTGCATGATCTCATGGTCAAAGGAACAGATACTTGACATGCAGAAAACAATAGCAATAAACTGACACGATCAAATGCTACGTTTACAGTTTGGGTCTTGTCCATCACATCATTCTCCTAATGATGTGATCCCGTTATCAAATGACATCTCATGTCCATGGCTAGGAAACCTTAACCATCTTTGATTAACAAGCTAGTCAACTAGAGGCTTACTAGGGACACAGTGTTGTCTATGTACCCACACATGTATTTGAGTTTCCAATCAATACAATTATAGCATGGATAATAAACGATTATCATGAACAAGGAAATATAATAATAACCAATTTATTATTGCCTCTAGGGCATATTTCCAACATCCACCGCCTGTGCCGCGAGACGTCAACTAGATCTGTATTAGTGATATCATATTCGAGATGTATTAGTGATAATATTCGATGATGTATTAGTTATATTATATAATAATATTCGAGATGTATTAGTGATACTATTCGATGATGTATTAGTGATATTATATGATCATATTGTTGCATTGCCTTGTATTGATTTGCATATCTCCGGTTTTGCTTATTGAATGCATTATAATTGTTTTATATTTGTTCCGGATTAGTTAAGCTATGGACGGTAGAGACAGAGACCGTGATCAAGAGAATGCCATATACAACTTGATACGCTCTGGAAACGAAGAGAATGAAGAAGTAGATGGCTCACAATACCTTAACCCATCCAGTGAGGGAATTGAGGAAGAACAATCAAGAGACGAAGGGGAACCAACTAACAATGATGGCGAAGAAATTTTTCTCCATCATCAGAAGTCCGGCGAGGTATTAATTTGCCCTCTGGTGATCATCATAAGTATTGATTGATTTGTATATATTAACGAATCTTTCTTCTTTTAGCCCTCTGGATCGAGCAAATCTTCTACAAGGGTTAAACGTGGCCCGACAAAACCGTTGAAACAAGGCATAAAGTACAACATCGATCAAATCAGAGCAGATGGCCTACCGATTGCTCCTAAAATTAATGCAGACAAATTTATACGTCAATACGGAGTTATTGTTAGGGACCAAATCCCTATCACCGCTCAAGAATGGAATCAGCCAAAAGATCGCGGAGTTCCTTTTGTCAGCCAAAGAGCAAAATATCTGCTTTGGGAGGAGCTCATGAAACATTTCACCCTACCAGAGGGTCTCATAGATCTCCAACGGGAGATAGTCAAGAAGTGTGCTCTTAAGAAGATGGCCACACAATTCCAAACTTATAAGAAAAGATTATGGACCAATTACGTGAAAGGAGGAAAGAAGACTCCAGAATTCAAAGGAGAATATACGAAGTTAAAAGATGATTGGGACAGATTTGTGCAGTTCAAGGAATCAGAAGCAGCTAAGGAACAGTCGAGAGTAAACAATATAAATGCCAAGAAAAAAATGTGGCACCATCATCTGGGGCCAGGTGGCTACAAGTATGGGTTGCCTTTGTGGGAAGAATCCGAGAGAAACATGAAGGCTGCAGGGGTCACTCCAGAAACAGAGAATTGGCCCGACAGGTGCAGGACTTGGTTTTATGCACATGGGGGAAAGTTGGACCCAAAGACAGGGAAGGTTCTTGAACAGGCAAGTCTTAAAGAAGCCACGGACGAGTTACTTAAAGCAATAGAAGAAGCTCGAATGGGTCTGTACCAGCCCGAGAGAGAGAACGACGAGCTTACACGTGCCCTCAAGAATCCTGAACACCCGGGACGAACACGAGGCAAAGGCCTTGTTCCGTGGCTTCTGGGGTTTGCGGATTGGAACGACAGTTACAGAAGCCGTGAGAGAAAGAAGAAGCATGAAGTAGATTGGATTCAGATGGTAGAAGCAAAGAACACGGACTTGGAACGCAAATACATGCTGCAACAGGAGCAAATCAACAAACTAAGCCAGCAAGGCGTGTCTCAGCAGCAGGAGCATCCAGATGCAGCATTAGATGGTGCCATTCCATCATCTATGCCGAAAAGCAGTGTGGGTTCCACGGGGGTCCCGGCCGATGATGCACTGCTGGCTCGCTACCCCGTGGATGATATCCTAGAGTCGACAGTTTGTGAGCTACACGTGAAACTGAAGAACATATCCATGAAGGTGGCGGACGACTTTGCTTTACTGAGTGGACCTGAAGAAACCTTCCACGGCAATCTGATTCCACCTGGCTATGCTCGTGTCGGGGTGGATGAAGTTGTGTCAGCATATGAATCAGTAGATCTTGACTACCTTGGAGGTGAAGGGGAGCGGACACTGGGAGAAGCCATTCGTTGTGTCATTTTATGGAAAAAGGAATGCATCGTGTTTCCAAACTCGGTGCCAAGGCCACCGACTCCTCCTCCAAGTCCGTCGCATCAGCAGACTCCAACCCACCCCGAGACGGAGCGCAGGGCGAGTCCTCCAAGTCCACCGCGTCAGCAGACTCCAACCCACCTCGAGACGGAGCGTAGGGTGAGTCCGCCATATCGATCTCCGCCACGTCAGCATAGTCCATCCCACCCCGAGACAGAGCCTAGCGCGAGTCCACGATATCGATATCCGCCGTCTCCAAAGCGGAAGAGAGCACAAAAGAAGAAACCCGAGCCTCCTGTCAAAAAGAAGTTAGCTTACGAGAAGACTGACAAGGAAATCGATGAACAATAGGCTAAGGAATTGCAGGCCCATTTTGGACCGAAACCGCCCCCGCCGCCAAAGGAGAAAATACCTGAGGAAGTCGTACAACACTTTTTGAATGCAGCTAAACCAGCGGAGAAAAGGCCGCTATCAGACTATGAACGCTCTATTAGCAAGTCCTATCATGAACAAAAAAAATCAGAAGTCGAGCGGTAGTAGTAAATGCGGGGAAACTGTTCCCCAGCTCGGAGAACAGGCAGTGCAATCGATCAGCCCGCTCAAGGTGAGTACCGATAAGGTGGTAATAACCGACGCTGATAGAGAGAATGCTAGACAGCTCGGTATCACTGTTGAACAACTCCTACAGATCGAGGAATTCCCACCGACGGATCCGAAGGAACTACAATGGGCATATGTCCCCGGGAACCCTCTCGTGAGTCCTGAAGATAAGAAGCTTCTATCAACGCAAATGTACAGCTTGCATCAGTGGTACATGAGAGAAGTAAAGAGCAGGCGACAGAGCCTCATGGTGAAAGTCAAGCGAGAGCGTTACATCCATGAAAATGATTTGTGGATTGAAAATGAAGAATTATTCCAGTTATTCAATCAAAAAGCACTCGACAAATCTATCGTCAGTTGCTACTGTCTGTAAGTGATTTCTTTCTGTAATTTGATTAAGTCTCTAGCTCAGCTCGTTCATTGCCTATAATTATCCTCACTATATTCTTTTCTGTGGTATTGTGCAGAATGAAGATTTTTGAATTGGAAAGAGATGGAGTCTATGGCATTGGGTTCATTGACCCAAATACCGTTAATGAAAAGGTGTTAACTACTTACTCAAAAGGCACGGAGAAAATGTTGCTAAGGTTTTTGAAGGCCCTAAATACCAAACCAGAAATACTTTTACCATACAACTTCAAGTGAGTGTTACTTTTACCTTACTTTTACCTTCTATATATATATACTCGATGTTAAGTGTAGTTGATGAGTTATGCATGCCTGCTTATACAAATCGTGTCCCCAGCTACCACTGGATCCTGCTAATCATTAGAATTGACGATGGAACTGTTGAAGTACTGGACTCACTAAGTAAAGACCCTGAAGAATACAGAAGCCTGCATTCGATGCTCGACAGGTAATTTCAATCATTTACGCACTATGTCGGCCTCTTTAGTTCGTTTCCTGATATCAAGTAATTAATTAGTAACTCCTTTATTCATTTTGTTTGCCGGGCAGGGTTTGGAAAAAGTTCACCAAAGATGTTAGAGGTGAATGGAAAGAGGAGCTGAAATGGCGAAGGTCCAAGGTATTTAAGTAGTACTAGCTACATCCGCGCATCTCTTTAAGTATAGTTTCAATACCATTATCATGCTTTATTATTATCTAATTGAATTATATTCTTGTAAAGTGCATGAGGCAGGAAAACGGGACTAGTTTATGTGCATATTACGTTTGCAAGAACATTCGCATTATGACTGAAAAGATCAGAACTACAAGAGATCTTTGGGTACGTAAACACCATTCACATTTTTTTATCATGATGTAATATATATATAGACAACTAACATGTTCATATTGATCTCTTCTTTAAAGATGCACGAGATGCGGGATTAGCTCCTACCAAAGGACCGCATACGAGCAATTCAAGAGGAAATTGCGGGTTTTTTGCTTGAGCAGGTCATATCTCCTGACGGAGAATACCATTACACCTAATGCCTGCATGTAATGATTTGCAAATTGTAGGAGAAATTGTATATACCAAATTGTACATATGTGTATGCATGGTCGTATGAAAAGTTCTATGTATATGATTGGTTCTACGAGATATTCTATTATATATGCATAACGTGTACAGTATGTAGCAGCGTAAAATATGTTTGAAATGAAAAAGAATTAAATCGAATACACAAAATGAAAAAGGAAAAATAAACAATAAAACCTAAATCTTTAGTCCCGGTTGGTGTTACCAACCGGGACTAAAGGTCCCCATCACCTGGCGCCCGCTGCCGACCACGTGGCAGGGGTTTACTCCCGGTTCGTAGCCAACCGGGACTAAAGGCTTGGACCCTTTAGTCCCTATACATTAGTCCCGGTTGGGGAACCGGGACTAAAGGCCCTTCCCAACTGGGACTAATGGCCTGTTTTCTACTAGTGGTCCTCATGGAAGGATTTGGGTGTGAGGCCATCGCCGCTAGGTGGCGACTCAAAGGGGTTGAACGGGAACGGGAGGCGAGTTTACCCAGGTTCGACCCCTCCGATGGAGGAAATAGCCTACGTCCTACTTTGTGTCTATATTGATCGTGATCTCGATTACAAGGGTGCGGAATCGCTAACTTAACTTTCGAGGGTGACTAACTTAAGTCTTTCGGTCCTAGGGGCTCGCCTTTATATACAGGTCGAGATCCTAGGGTTTACAACAGATTCCAAGTCATATCGTGACTTGTAACCTATCATGTCTCTAACACGCCTTGCTCGTCAGGCAAGGAATCTTCTGGCGTCTCCTGCCTTGTGGGTCTTAAGTCACCATCTTTATGTTTTGGGCCGACCGGCGACTTAGTCAGCAACGACCTTGACTTAATCATAGAGCCGCCAGTACATTGACCCGGCCCAATAGGGCGTGTTACATCGTGCGGTTATATCCCCGACATTAAGCCCCAGATTGATTTGAATTTATTCATGTCAATTTCTCTTATCCTCTCTTGGCGGCTCACCATTCGTGCGCGTCTGTTCTTCACGACCCTTGAGGCACCGGCTCGCAATCCTTTCGGACTTGTAATTTTTTCAGTGTCAACTTGTTGATGACGTCGTCCTTGCTGACCGTTGTTCTCCAAGGTCATCATAACATATCTTTTGAAAACTGCGCAAAACCTAGGCCGGTGCGAAAATCGAGGCATATCCTCGGCCACAAATTTACTATTGCCGTTTCATTTTTCCTAGCGCCGTTCCGTTTCCCTCCTTATAAATAAGTCCACTGAGCTCCCGTAGCAACCTTTCTATCATATTCTTCCCCTTGCTTCGTCTTCGACTGAACACCACCGGTGCTCCGGAGGTGTTGCCAAAGTCCCCAGCTCCACTGCCGACGCTATCACAACTTCTCGTCGCCATTGGAACAGGCGCAAACATCTTCACCCTCGTCCCGATGCAATCTGGTATGAATCCCCTCCATTTATGGTTCGTTACTTCCAGCGTAAACACCATGTTCGTCGTGTTCATTCGAGACTAATACGTCTCCGTCGTATCTACTTTTCCCCACGCTTTTGCTCTTGTTTTGGACTCTAATTTGCATGATTTGAATGAAATTAACCCGGACTGACGCTGTTTTTAGCAGAACTACCATGGTGTTGTTTTTGTGCAGAAATAAAAGTTCTCGGAACTGGACGAAACTTTTTGGAGATTTATTTTATAATAAATAAAAAACACTGGATCCAAGAACCACCGGAGGGGGTGCCCTGGTTGGGCACGATACACCAGGGCGTGCCACCCCCTCCCGGCACGCCCTAGTGGGTTGTGCCCACCTCAGGGCCCACTGACACTAATTCCCGCGCTATAAAATCCTATTTTCGGAGAGAAAATCAGAGAGAAAGTTTCATCACGTTTTACAATACGGAGCCGCCGCCACCTCCTGTTCTTCATCAGGAGGCCAAATCTGGAGCCCGTTTGGGGCTCCGGAGAGGGGAATCTTCGGTCTTCGTCATCATCAACCCTTCGCCATCGCCAATTCCATGATGCTCCCAACCGGGAGTGAGTAATTCCGTCGTAGGCTTGCTGGTCTATGAGGAGTTGGATGAGATTCATCATGTAATCGATTTAGTTTTGTTAGGGCTTGATCCCTAATATCCACTATGTTCTGAGATTGATGTTGCTATCACTTTGCCATGCTTAATGCTTGTCTCTAGGGCCTGAGTGCCATGATTTCAGATCTGAACCGTTTATGTCATCACCATTATATCTATGTTCTTGATCCGATCTTGCTTGTCATACGCACCTATTACCTGTTATGATCTGTAAACCCTGGAGTGACAATAGTCGGGATACTTTCCGGTGATGACCGCAGTTTGAGGAGTTCATGTATTCACTGTGTGCTAATGCTTTGTTCCGGTTCTCTATTAAAAGGAGGCCTTAATATCCCTTAGTTTCCTTATGGACCCCGCTGCCACGGGAGGGTAGGACAAAAGATGTCATGCAAGTTCTTTTCCATAAGCACGTATGACTATTTACGGAATACATGCCTACATTACATTCATGACCTGGAGCTAGTTCCGTGTCGTCCTAGGTTATGATTGTTATATGATGAATATCATCCAACGAGTTCACCGATCCAGTGCCTATGACTTTTCCACATATTGTTCTTGCTAAGTTACTATTGCTACTGCAACTGTTCCAATTGCTACAAAACTATTGCTATCAATGTTATTGTTACTGCTGCAACTACTACTGCTATCAAAACTATCATACTACTGTGCTACTGATCACTCTGCTGCAGATATTTAATCTCTAGGTGTGGTTGAATTGACAACTCAGCTGCTAATACTCGCAAATATTCTTTGTCTCCCCTTGTGTCGAATCTATAAATTTGGGTTGAATACTCTACCCTCGAAAACTGTTGCGATCCCCTATACTTGTGGGTTATCAAGACCTTTTTCTGGCGCCGTTGCCGGGGAGCATAGCTATATTTGTTGAGTCACTTGGGATTTATATGAATTGATCACTATGAAGAATCTGAAGGATCGAAAAACCAAGATTTTTTCCTCTAAGACGAGGGGAGTTAGGGAATTGCCATCTAGCTCTGCACTTGATTCACCTTCGGTTATGAGTAAGTTTGCAACACCACCGCATGCTATTAATCCTGATATGTCGCAAGTTATTGATGATGCCACTTCTGCTATGAATGATGCCTATGATGATGATGCTAGTACCATGCTTGATGATAATGTGCCACTAGGTGAATTTCTTGATGAACAAATTGCTAGAGCTAAAGAGAATGAAATTACTGAAACTGATGAGATTGTTGAAACTGATGAAGCCCTTACCGATGACTATGAAACACCTATTAGACCTATCTCTCCTAGATTTGAAATGCCTAAGATACCTGAAGGTTATGTTATGGATGAGGAGATAACTAGAGAAATCCTTTCTTGTAAGGATAGAGACGATCTTAAGAAATTACTACGCAAGTATAAAGAGAAGACTTTGAATGCTAGAATGAAATATGATCCTAAGTTTGCTACTTCATCTATCTTTGTTACCGGTAAGGATTATGAATTCTCTGTCGACCCAGAGTTAATTACTTTAGTTGAATCTGATCCTTTCCATGGTTATGAAACTTAAACTGTAGTGGCATCTTACTAAGCTTAATGGTATAGCCACCCTCTTTGCTCATGATGAGAAGATTCGCTACTACTATATTCTTAAGTTATTTCCGTTCTCATTATAGGGTGATGCTAAGACATGGTACAATACTCTTGCTCCTGGTTGTGTGCGTAGTCCCCAGGATAAGATTTACACTACTAGGGAAAAGCCTAGCAGTAGCGTGGTTTTAGGTGTATCAGTAGCGCGGGTACCCACGCTACTGATACGGCGCTACAGCTAACTTGTAGCAGTAGCGCTGGTCGACCCGCGCTACTGCTATAGATGGGTGGCAGTAGCGTGCTTTACCGGGACGCGCTGCTGCTAATAGCTGTAGCGCTCTAGAGTAAGACGCGCTACTGCTAAACATGGGTAGCAGTAGCGAACTTTACCGGGACGCGAAGCCGTGATACTGCTAGTTTTATTAGTTTCTGATTTTTTTTCTGCATATTTGTTTTGTATTTGTACAGGCTTTATACAATAATATCTAGCATATCATACACATACAAATGTAATTATAGCATACACATACAAATAGTCTTATCAATTCATGTCATCATCATCCAACACAAAGTGGTCTCTCGTCATCATCTCTCAAAAATAGCGATACAAGTCTCGAATACTTGCAACTACATCGTCATCCATCTAAACAATGATATACACGAGAAGAGCTATCACTATGAGTGAGAGCGAAACTATGCAGTACATGAGGCGGCGGTTATGAGTCCTCTCTCGCGCTAGCGTGAGCCTCCTCAAGTAACTAGCTTCTGCTTCTTGTCTGGTTTTGAAGCCTTTATGGATGGCGCCCGAGACCCCCTCCACTTGCGCCTGACACTCGGACCACTCATCGTATACTCCCGGAACCTTCCCTTTGTACATGACATAGCACCGGTACTTCGCCATCAAGAATCTAGGTTCTTGTTAGAGATGCATCTTCATCAAGAGAATGTACAATCATATGCAACAAAATATACTTGAGCAACACGAAAAAGAAAGGGTTAGCAACTAGATGCAACATATAGTAAACATAAATAATCAACGCAGTTTCATCGTACGCAAACTAATTAACTAGAGGTACGCAGGTCATCGTACCCAAACTAACAAAGTAGCGTTACGCAAGTTCGGTAGGGACCGTGGACATCACAAAGTTTCATCGCTACAGAAAGTATACAAGTTCAACCGACACATATCATCATCATCGGCATCGTAAATCACTAGAACTTCCATCCTTCCAGATCATCGAGGATGCACCCTAGCTTCTTGAACGGCGTGAGGTCCTGACGTTGCATGCCTATGCGAGTTCGGACGTCAGCTCATGATATAGGGCCGTGGTGGAACATCCCCTTCTCTTCGATGACTTCTTTCATGATGATCATCGCAATGTCCCTCTGGATGTGAAAGAAGTCATCTCTAAGTTTATAATCCGCTTCTCCTTGAGATTCTACCCACTTGCGGATATGATCATCGTTTCTGGTTGTCATGCGAAGCTTTTGGTGATCCCTTCTGAACTCCATCATGAGATGGAGGAGGTAGAATCCATCATTCCTACTTGATTTCGGGACATGGATGCACCAGAAGTTGGTTTTATGCGAGAAACCCGTCTTGCGGTTCCTTTGTTTCCTGATCTGCATGTGGCCACCCCTCAAGCTGAAGCCTTGGAGAGCATCATCTAGAATATTCATTACGTGGGTGTAGTCCTTCTTCTCATAGTTTCTGGTAGGGTCGAAATACACGGCGTGGGAGACTCGCGGGTAAAGAACGATAAGGATGGCGCGCCCGTTGCTGCGGGGAAAAGAACACCTCAAATTATTCTCCATATGAGCGAGAAGGAATGATTGAAATGTACGAAAGGGTTGTCCGGCACTGACTTACTTTGGATGATAAGGCAGGAGGACAATTTCCTGGTCCTTATTCTGTACCATGAAGTTTTCGAGGTACTCCCTAGCAGTTTTATGCTCAAAGTCGCCGAGACTCAAGAAGGACTCGTGCATGTAGTATGGATCCGCCACACTGATTTGCGAGACGACTTCTCTCTTCATGATGGAGCTCATATGTAGCGCAAAAAGGCGGACGATTGTAAAATCGAGCCGCCTTGTCAGAAACATCTCGAAGATATGGTCAAACCGCAGGAAGAACACCTCCGCGGGCCGTGTGTCGACGTAGCACTTCCCCTCGGGCACAGGAGTCGCGTATGTCGGATATCCTGGATCCTTCGAGGCTAGTAGGCTTTTCTCAGTCGACATCACATGGTCGTGCAGTCTCCTGAGATCCCCTGATATTGCCTCCAGCGGTTTCGGCGATAGGATCGGCTCGTCCGTGACATGGATCATTGCCGCACCTTTGACGGGTACACGCTCTTCAAAATCCGCCGTCTGGCTGCTATCTGCTCTGGCTTCTTTGTAGGTAGCAGAGCCTTTCTTCGGCAGTCTCCTCCCCTCCTTTTTCTGCTTGGGCTGACCATCCAGACTCTCCTTTTTCTTGGGTTGATTTTCCATACCCTTGCTTAACCCCTGCCATAGTGTTGTCGGGCTAAGCACTGTATGACCATCGGCTAGTTGAGCCTGTGTTGAGGCGGCATCTTCAGGCGTGTCCTATGAGGATTACATGAAGAGAGACTTCTTGCAATCAACCCTGCTAGGACGTTCCTGCCCGGGCAGATCATCCATCTCCTCATCAGCATGCTGATAGCCCGAATCGTCATATGGTTGACTCATCAACAATTCCAAGTCATCGTCATAGGCGCCTATGTTGAGGAACTGAAGAGGGTCCTCGTCCATTATATCAGCCACTATTGGACCCCCTTCCTCGCGTCGTCCGCCGCTCTCACCCGGCACTACTACAGGCGCTGGTTATTGCGTACGCGGGGTGGTGGTGTTCATACCTGCTTGCTGATGTGTGGTTATTGGTGTGCTCTCGGCCAGCTCCAGACGAAGAAGATTCTTCGGCCATAGCAGCACCCAACCCTTGTAGTTTCCAAGCCATGGCGGGGTCTCGTCGTCCTCGCCCCCTAGCTGTACTGGAGGAGGCAAATCCTCATGCCCCGATTTCACACTCGACAAGGTAACCCTGAAGTGCCCACAGGGCATCGGCTGGCCATGGAACGTGAGTTCCAAGGGCTTCGTTATCACCGCCTTTCCCACGTCCACCTTCTGGCCTTTGATCAAGTAGAGTACGGTGCATGGGGTTTCGTCGGCCTGCAAAGACATGTCTGCGGCATAAAACATCTGAAAGGCAACGAAAAACGGAATATTCTAGATATATGTTGGTGCGACATGTAATTACCGTGAGGGCGTCGAGCTCAGCCAAAGACGAAGGCCCGCCTAGCGCGCCAGAGACTAAGGACGGGTTACTATGAGCGGGTGCGGGTGCGGGTGCGGGAGCAGGCGCGGTTGCGTGAGCAGGTGATGGTGCGGTTGTGTTGTTCACCGAGTTGCTCCTGACGAAGCTGGGCATGGGGAAATCATCTACCGTCTTGTCTGGATTTTCCTTCGTCCAGTTGATGATAGCCGGGACCAAGTTAGTAGCGAAATCACTTCTGCAGGCATCTACAGCTGCAGCGACTGCCTGCTGTAGCAACTCATTTTTCTCCTCGGTTGCTTTTTTCGCATCCTCAGCTGCTTTTTTCTCGAACGCAAGCTTCACCTTCTCGTCGATGTCCGCCTGACTAAACTTCTTTTTCTGCTTCTTGGCCTCTGGGCCCTCGTTGTAAAAGACCTTCCACGTGGCGCCGTCTCCGGCGCCGTGCACACGTCCATATTGCGGCCGCTGGTCCAAAGGGAGTCCCTTAAGTTCGTTCAAGGCCCGGTTGAGAGGGGTGTCCCACTTGGGCCTCATCGACGAAGGCTAGCTTTCGGCTGCAAGCTTGTGTTGCTTGTCCTGCAGAAGGAACGTGAACCATTTACGAATGTGTAGTCGACTTGATCAGAAGCTAAATGTAAGGTGGTAAAAGAATAATTACCAGTATTCTAATCAATTTCCTCGTGATCGGGTCCGTGTAAAAAACCTTCTTTTCCTTGTCCCACTTGTAGCGGGCCCTGATGAAGTCACGCTCCAAGGGATTGGTGAACT
Organism: Elymus sibiricus; assembly: GCA_039707655.1. Classification (NCBI taxonomy): domain Eukaryota; kingdom Viridiplantae; phylum Streptophyta; class Magnoliopsida; order Poales; family Poaceae; genus Elymus; species Elymus sibiricus. The sequence continues at coordinate 438,029,390 of CM077669.1, read as the reverse complement.
TCACGAAGGGGTCTGGGAGACCCGCGGCTTCACTTTCCGTGTCCTCCTTATCCCATATGGGCCTTTTGCCAAGGTAGCCACGGCTTCCGAGGTGTTGGTTCCCCGTGTTCCTTTGCTGAAGGCTCTTGAATTTCGCAGCCTTAGCCTTGGTTGCCTCGGTAGCGCAAGTGTCCTTGAACTTTTGGAACTCCTCTTCTGTAAGTGTCGGATTTTCCTCCAGAATCTTGGACAGGGGTTCCTCAGCCTCAATAGCTCGTTTCACCCTCCCTTTCCAGGAGGCCAAATCATTGCTGAACATGCCCAGGGCATGATTGTTAATCTTTTTCATCTTCTTATCATCCCACGGGTGTTCTATGGCGTCATCCCGGTCGGGGAACTTGAATCTCTTGTGCAGCTTCGTCAGGAGCAACTGCATCAAATGTTTTTACCCCTTATGTCATCGTCGTTGATGCTCGCGCATTCCCGTAGGATGCATCCGACTTGGTTCCCGTAGCACTTGCGAGGTTCTTCCGGCTCTAATGGCTCAAACTTGCCAGGGGACATCTTTCTGATCACCAGGCGTCTGATGCCGAGTTTGTTAGGTTTTCGTATCCTCTGCTTCTTCTGCTTCTTCTTTTCGGTAGCGGCTTCGGCGCCGGTACCTTCCCCGCCGGTATCTTCCCCGCCGGTACCTTCCCTGCTGGTATCTTCCCCGCCGGTACCTTCCCCTCCGGTGTTGGCGTCGCCATCAGTGCCGGCACCGTCGGTGTCGATGTCGGCGTCAGTACCATCAACGAGGCCATCCTGCAAACCTTGACTGTGCTTAGAAGACAAAAAGTCGAGGTACTGTTGTTCACCCTCATAATCCATCTCGTCTGCATCGTGGTCAGAAGGCCCTGTTTCTTCGTTGTTCGACATGTTTCCTACGATTAAGTCTCCTTGTTTAATTCTTAAACTATAATAAAAATGAGTAATGACATAAAAAAAGGTCTATGGTTTGCCAGAATGTCGTTTCCCAGCAAATCCCGGCACTCGATATGCCTACTTTCTAGCACAAGTCATGCCAAAATTCACGGGAAATTTCGGCATGACCTTTGCTAAAAAGTGGACATATCGAGCGCCTGAAATTCACCGGAACGGAAATGAATCAACATTCCAGCGAAACATAGGCCACTCGGATCATTTACCCTGCACATAACCATCATTGTCCAAATCACATGTCCACATATCATATAGGGTTCATATAGCAACAATAGCTTTAACTAAAAAAATCAAATAGCAACAATTCTATTTTTTCTTTAAATACCAATAAAAATTCCTTGAATAAAATTTGAAACCTAGCTAGGGTTCATAACTAAATTCATCACCGCAAAAAAATAACTACCTAGGGTTCATAACAAAATTTGATACCTAGGGTTCATAACTAAGTAAATTAACCTAAGAACCTAATTAACCTACTGCCCTAACTAAATAGATAACCTAATTAACCTACTGCCCTAACTAAAACCTAACTAAATTAACCTAAGAACCCTAGCTAGAACCCTAATGGCAGAGACAGAGGAGCGGTGGGGGGCTTACAGATGGTGCAGGGCGGGGAGGCAGGCCCGACGACGGCCGAGGTTGGGAGGGGAGGAAGCAGAGGAGGGAGGCGTGTCGCGTCGGGGTTGGGGCCGGGGCCGGGCGACGACGACGGAGGCGTGCGGCGTCGGGGTCGGGGCCGGGCGACGGCGAGGGAGGCGTGCGACGTCGGGGTCGGCGTCGGCGCTCGGGCTCCGGCGAGGGCGAGGGCGAGGGTAGGGGCTCCGGCGATGAGGGGGAGAAGAGAGTGGGGGAATTGGGGGAGGAAGCAGAGGAGGGATGCCCGCGCGGGGGGTTATGTGGAAGTAGGAGTAGCGAGTTTTCGTAAAACGCGCTATAGCTATATCAAGTAGCAGTGGCGCGTTTTACGGAAACGCGCTACTGCTACTTGATATAGCTATAGTGCGTTTTACAAAAACTCGCTACTGCTATCACTCCTCTATTTTCTTTTCTTTTCTTTTCCTGTTTGTTTCTTCTATTTTCTTTTCCTGTTCTTTTCTTTTCTTTTCCTGTTTGTTTCTTCTATTTTCTTTTCCTTTTCTTTTCTTCTTTTGCTTTTTTTTCCGAGAGCAGGAACGAAGGGAAGGTGATACAATGTATATAACTAAGGCGATATATATTGCATCATTTGACGGTTAAGTGTGTATACAATATAGGAACATATATATTACATCATTTGACCCATGCATAACGGTTAAGTGTGTACACAAAATAGGAACATATATATTACATCATTTGACCAATAACGGTTTCTCGATCAGCGTCGACGTTTTCGTTTTTGAGTGAGCTTCTTTCCCTTAAGCTTCTTGTTCGTTGACGAATAATTGAGCCCCTCATTGTGACTTTTCCTTTTCCATGGAGTACGATCTTTCTTAGGTAATGTAGTATTGATTGTTCTTTTGACGTATACTTCATCGTCATCGTCATCTTCCCTCATCGGGTTGCCGTGCTGGTCGTAGTCTTCCTCGTTGGCGACTCCATCCATTCCAATGATGTTCCTTTTGCCTCTCCTCACGACAACACGGCTGGGATTTCTCGGGTCAGTTATGAAGAAGCATTGTGTCACGTGCTTAGCGTGTACCCAAGGCTCGTGTTTTGTGATGGTGTTCACGGTAGTGCTCTTGGCGTCGGGTATAGTCATGGTAGTGAAATACCGGTTTTCTCTTTCGACATTCTTAGCCCATCTGACATGGAACATCGTCGCGCTGTGCAGTTCAGAGTAGTCAAGCTCCCAAATCTCCTCGACCCTTCCGTAAAATCTCTCAGTTGCGCCGTTGTCCCTGCCGGTCATGCATTCCATTGTCACCCCTGAGTTCTGCCAATCACTGTTCATTCTTTGGCCTCCGTGTAGAACGTGTATCCGTTGATATCGTATACCTGATAGATCACGAGGTTGGCCGAGGGGCCATGTGCTAAGGCATATATGAGCAATCTGTCCTTAGAGCCCCGTTCCGGGGGGATTAGCAAGAATATGCTCTTTGAACCAATGCAGGAAAGTGGAGTTGTGCTCTCTAGTAACTTCGGCGTTCGTCCTGCATACCCCCCGGTCACGATACTTCTTTGCGATGGTTTCTTTGTGCAGTGTCACGAAAGGATCTACCTGGTCTAGGTGTTGTAGCACTACTAAGTTTGCTCTATCAAAGTCGTTGTGTCGATCTGAGTAGGCCACATGCACTTCCCTGCGACCGTTGGAGTGACCTTCTCCTTCGAGCCTTCCAACGTGCTTCTTAACGGGCAAACCAACACCAGGAAGGTCTCCGCCATATAGATAATTCTCGCAGAAAGAGATGCACTCTTGTGTCAGATAGCCCTAGACGATGCTTCCATCCGGACGGGACATGTTACGAACGAATCCTTTGATGACCCCATTCATCCTATCGAACGGCATCATGTTATGCAGGAATGACGGCCCCAGGTCTATTATGTCGTCCACAATATGGACACACAGATGCACCATGACGTCAAAGAACGCGGGCGGGAAGTACATCTCAAGCTCATTTAGTATCACAACGATCTCTTCCTGTAGCCTTCGGAGCTGCTTCACACTGATCGACTTTCGAGAGATGACGTCGAAAAAGTTGCAGAGACCAATAAGCGTCTCACAGAAGTGCTTGTCCATTATCCCTCTAAGGGCAACAGGTAGTATCTGCGTCATCATCACATGACAGTCATGGGACTTCATCGTACTGAACCTTTTCTTCTTCGTGTATAGAAATCTGCTTATCTTCCCACAGTAACCGGAACTAACTTTGATTCCGGTAAGGCACTTGAAGAATTGATTGATCTCAGCCGGACTTAAGGTGAAGCAAGAAGGGGGGCAATAATCCTCTTCCTTCACTTTTTTGCCCTTCTTCTCCCGCGGCTCCGTCTCCGTCTCTGTCTCCTCTGACTTTTTACGGGGCGGCATGTGCAGATCTGCCCTGATATTCAAATCTTGCAAGTCTCTTCTTGCCTTCGGCCCATCCTTGGTCTTATCCGGCATGTTCATCAGTGTCGCAAACAAGCTCTCAAGGACATTCTTACAGATATGCATTTGATCAAGGCAATGTGGCGTGTTGAGTTTGTGCTAGTACTCCAAGTCCCAGAAAACAGACCTCGTCTTCCATACCTTCAGCAGCGGCTCCGACGCCTTTTTCATCGTCTTTCCCGGCACGGGGCATTGTTCCCAGTTTTTCAAGAGCTCATCGATTTCGGCGCCGCTCTGCTTACGTGGAGGTCCTCGATGCTCAGCCTCACCATTGAATAGATCTCCACGGTCTCTCCACGGGTCATCCTTCTCGAGCCATCTTCAATGCCCCATGTACACGATTTTCCCAGACCCGCCATCTTTCGTTGACGTTAGCTGCTGAGACGTCGTATCATCCATGCACCGCGTGCATCCGCAATATCCATGGCACACCTAGCCTGCGACATATCCGTAACCGAGATAGTCATGCACCGTTGTCATCAGCGCGGCTCTCATATAGAAATACTCGCCTTTGCTGGCGTCCCATGTCTTGGCCAGTTTTTTCCATAACGTGTCTAACTCCTCTTGAAGTAGCCCCAGATACAGATTAATATTATTTCCCGGTTGTTTCGGCCCTTGAATCAGCATGCTCATGTGTATGTACTTCGACTTCATGCACAACCAGGGGGGATGTTATACATCCATACAAACATGGGCCATGTGCTATGGTTGGTGTTCTGGTTGCCAAACGGATTCATGCCACCGGTACACGCGCCAAACACGATGTTCCTTGCATCACATGCGAAATATCGATATTCGTCATTGAACTCTCTCCACTGTCTTCCATCCATGATGTGTCTTAGCTTCGGATCATCTCCATCGTCGGTCTTTGTCCTCTCCGCGTGCCAACGCATGAGCTTTGCTTCCTTGGGATCTACAAAATAACGTTGCAGACGGGGAGTGATCGGTAAGTACCATACAACTTTCTGGGGAAATTTCTTCCCGGACTTCTTGTATCGAGAAGCATTGCACACCGGACAGCTGGTTTTTTCCGTGTGCTCCTTCCGATAAATTATGCAATCATTGATGCATGCATGGTATCTAACGTGCGGCAGATCAAGAGGGCACATGATCTTCTTGGCCTCATCCACACAAGTAGGACATAGATTCCCCGCGGGAAGAACATCCTTTAGGTACTAGAGAAGCTCATCGAGGCTAGTGTCGGTCCATTTGTTTTTAGCCTTTGTCTTCAGAAGTTCGAGCGTGAAACTAAAGCGGGTCACCTCGGGATCGCAACCATCATACAATGGAGTGTTCGAGTCAACAACCAGTTGCTGCAGCTTGGCCTCCTCTCTAGAAGTAGCTGTTGGGGAACGTTGCATGGGAAACAAAAAATTTCCTACGCACACGCAAGATCTATCCATGGTGATGAGCATCTACGAGAGGGAGAGTGAATCTACATACCCTTGTAGATCGCTAAGCGGAAGCGTTTAAGAAACGCGGTTGATGTAGTCGAACGTCTCCGCGATCCAAATCGCAAGTCGTCCCTCGATCCGATCACGAACTAGTGCCGAACGGACGGCACCTCCGCGTTCAACACACGTACGGCTTGATGACGCCTTCACCTCCTCGATCCAGCGAGCGATGGTGAAGTAGTGGTTGAGTTCCGGCAGCACAACGGCGTGGTGATGGTGGTGAGGAACAATCTCTGCAGGGCTTCGCCAAGCGCTACGGAGATTATGACGGAGGGACTAGAGGGTTAGGGTTGCCGCACACGGCTTGGGGAAATCTTGATGTCTCCCGTGTGCTAGCCCTGCCCCTCTATTTATATGTTGAGCCTTGGGGTCTAAACTTGGAGTAAAAGCCTCCTCCAGGTCGGTTTTGCCCGCACAAGGTCGGTTTGGCCCGCAGGGAAAGAGTCCAACTCGGATCCTTGCCGAACCGTGCACAGCCGCGCACAAGCGGTAGTACCGCTCACAAGCGGTAGTACCGCTTGAGCGGTAGTACCGCTTCACCAAGCGGTAGTACCGCTTGGGCGGTAGTACCGCTTCACAAAACGGTAGTACCGCTTACGCGGCAGCAAAACTACTTTTTGCACTTTCCAATACCTCGTGGGCTTTATCCCTTTGGCCCATATAAAGTGTTGTTGTACCCGAACACTTCGGTAAACATCCGGAACCCCTTCCGGTGAATTCCGGAACCCTTCCGGAGATCAAAACACTATTATCACATATATCAATCTTTACCTCCAGACTATTCCGGAGATCCTCGTCATGTCCGGGATCTTATCCGGGACTCCGAACAACCTTCGGTCACCAACTTAACTCAACTATACTAATCGTCACCAAACGTTAAGTGTGTAGACCCTGCGGGTTCGAGAACTATGTAGACATGACCGAGACACCTCTACGGCCAATAACCAATAGCGGGACCTGGATGCCCATATAGGCTCCTACATATTCTACGAAGATCTTTTATCGGTCGAACCTCTATGTCAAGGATTCAGTTAATCCCGTATGCTGTTCCCTTTGTTCTTCGGTATGTTACTTGCCCGAGATTCGATCGTCGGTATCTCTATACCTAGTTCAATCTCGTTACCGGCAAGTCTCTTTACTCGTTCCGTAATACAAGATCTCGTGGCTAACACTTTAGTCACATTGCTTGCAAGGCTCATTGTGATGTTGTATTACCGAGTGGGCCCTGAGATACCTCTCCGTCATATGGAGTAACAAATCCCAGTCTTGATCCATGCCAACCCAACAGACACCCTCAGAGATACCTGTAGAGCACCTTTATAGTCACCCAGTTACGTTGCGACGTTTTATACACACAAGGTACTCTTCCGATGTCAGGGAGTTGCATGATCTCATGGTCATAGGAACAGATACTTGACATGCAGAAAACAATAGCAATAAACTGACACGATCATATGCTACGTTCGTAGTTTGGGTCTTGTCCATCACATCATTCTCCTAATGATGTGATCCCGTTATCAAATGACATCTCATGTCAATGGCTAGGAAACCTTAACCATCTTTGATCAACGAGCTAGTCAACTAGAGGCTTACTAGGGACACAGTGTTGTCTATGTATCCACACATGTATTTGAGTTTCCAATCAATACAATTATAGCATGGATAATAAACGATTATCATAAACAAGGAAATATAATAATAACCAATTTATTATTGCCTCTAGGGCATATTTCCAACAGTAGCTCTGTCAGTACTCATCTTCTTGCGTAGCAGTTCTTGAACATGAGGGTCCCGCACGATTGAACTTAGTACCGACGAAGTGTGCGGCATGGAGTCCAAGTTTTCTCTGCCGCCATGTCCGGCCTCTTCTCCGCTGCCATGTCCGGCCTCTTCTCCACCGCCATGTATGGCTTCTTCCCCGTCGCCATTATCGGTCATCTCTTCGTCTTGCCCCGTGTCGTCATTGCCTGCCCCCTCGACGTCCTCCTCCTCCTCATCATCATCATCTTCAATTATCCACCGAGTATAGCCATCCATGAAACAAGTCATGAGCAGGTGCGCCATCACACGACCATCCTCATAGGGGTCGAGCCAAACTCCTCCTTTGCATCTTCAACACGGACATATAATCTCTTTCCGGTTATTTTCATTCATGTCCTGCACCGCCGACCGCCACCACCTTTCCACCATCGTTCCACTGACCATCATGAACGCCTGCACGGTAATAATAAACAAATTGATTATAAAAATGCATGCATGCATCAAAGTCATACAAAAATTCGGCATGACCTTCCCTAAAAATAGGACATATAGAGTTTGCCCGAAATTCGTCGAAATAGAAATAAATCGACATTTCGGCAAAACATAGGCAACTCAAGCACAATTCGGCGGCAACTCATGCCACACACACAATTTCTATCAGATCGCCCGATTATGTCATATCGCACACATACACATATTTCCATTCTTGCAAAAGCACAAATTTTTAATCACCTATCTCGAGATCGAGCACGGTGATGATGATGTCGATCGGTGTCGCCACACCACCTAGGGGAATGATCAAAAGTGGACAAAGCTTACTTCCATGACATGGCTAGATCTAGTTAGGGAGGTACATAGGTCACTTCATTAAATGCTAGATCTACCTAGCTAGTTTGGGAAGGAGATGAGTTCAACTACCTAGTGGAGGGGGAAGCAAAAAGAGAAAGGAGATGCATTAATGGAGGTGGTGTAGTTAGCTAGGAGCAATAAATAGAGAGAGAGGGAGGTAGAAGAAGGAGAGTAATGGGGGGAGAAGTAGTGAGGAAGAAGCAAAGTGAGGGAGAGAGGAGGTGGGAGCTAGGGGAAAAAGTGAAGGAAGAGAGGATGATGGGGAGGGGGATGGGGGGAGGAAAAAGGTGGTGGCTTGGCAGAAAACGCGCTGCTGCTAAAAAGATAGCAGTAGCGCGCCTCAGGGAGAGCCGCTACTGCTAAGTTGGTCCCGCCATGTGGCCAGGTACAAACTTAGCAGTAGTGCGCTACGCTGGAAACGCGCTACTACTATTCTTTTAGCAGTAGCGCATTTCTCCGGTGTGCGCTACTACTAAACCTATCCTGGCGGCAACGGTGCGGGCAATATTAGTAGTAGCGCGTTTTTGAAAAATGCGCTACTGATAACTTTTTAGCAGTAGCGCCTGTTCTGCACGCGCGCTATGGCTAAGTAGCAGTAGCGCCTCTTTTTAGCCAGCGCGACTGCTACGTTTCTGTGTATAAGGTTTTCCCTAGTAGTGTTACTACTTCTCTAAAAAATATTTTCCTGCTCATAAGAAACAAGCTGCCTTACAGGAAATATTTAACTTTGTGCAAATTGAAGAAGAGAGTCTCCCACAAGCTTGGGGGAGGCTTCTCCAATTGCTTAATGCTTTGCCTGATCACCCTCTTAAGAAAAATGAAATACTTGATATCTTCTATAATGGACTAACCGATGCTTCTAGGGACTTCCTAGATAGTTGTGCTGGTTGTGTTTTCAGGGAACGAACTGTTGAACAAGCTGAGGAACTACTGAATAATATATTGAAGAATTATGATGATTGGATTCTCACTAAACCACCACTTAAACCCACTCCGAAGAAGAGGGGTATCTTATATCTCAGTCCTGAAGATATGCAAGAGGCAAACAAATGTATGAAGGAAAAAGGTATTAAAGCCGAGGATGTTAAGAATTTACCACTTATTGAAGAAATACATGGCCTTGAAGCACCACCACCTCAACAGGTGGTAGAGGTAAATTCTTTAATAAAGTTTGATGAAAGTGATATCCCTTACAATAAACATCCTAGTCAATGCTTATATGAGTTTGACAACTATATTATGAAACAAGATCACTTCAATGCAAATGTTCTGAAACAATTGAAATATAATTCTGACATGATTGCTCATTTGAGTGACTTGTTATTTAGAATCAGTAATGATGTTAGAGGTGTAGGAAAACATGCCTCTATGGTTCAAACCCAGTTAGAGCAAGTTGCTAAATCTCAAAAAGAATTGCTTGATGAAATGAATAATAATATGAATGATTTTGCTGCTAGAGTAGTAACTAGAGGAGGTAGAATGACCCAAGAACCTCTTTATCCTGAAGGTCATCCTAAAAGAATTGAACAAGACTCTCAGAGTATTAATACTGATGCACCTAGTCCTTCTAAAAAGAAAAAGAAAAAGAAAAATGATAGGACCTTGCATACCTCTAGTGAACCTGAGATAGAAAAACCTCCTGATAATAATGATGTCTCTATTTCTGATGCTGAAACTCAATCTGGTAATGAACATTCACCTAGTGATAATGAAAATGATAATGATGATGTTCATGAAGATACTCAACCGAACAATGATAAAGAACCAGATAATGATGTTGAAGTAGAGCATAATGTTGATCTTGATAACCCACAACCTAAGAATAAACGATATGATAAAAGAAACTTTGTGGCTAGAAAAAATGGTAAAGAAAGAGAGCCATGGGTTCAGAAACCCATGCCCTTTCCACCTAAACCATCTAAGAAAAAGGATGATGAAGAATTTGAACGCTTTGCTGAAATGATTAGGCTAGTCTTTTTGCGTACCCGCTTAACTGATATCTTAAAGATGCCCCCTTATGCAAAATACATGAAAGACATCGTCACTAATAAAAGAAAGATACCTGAAACTGCAATCTCCACCATGCTTGCTAATTATTCTTTTAAGGATGGAGTACCTAAAAAACTTGGAGATCCGGGAATACCAACTATACCTTGCTCCATTAAAAGAAATTATGTCAAAACTGCTATGTGTGATTTGGGAGCTGGTGTTACTGTTATGCCTTTCTCCTTATATCAAAGACTTGATTTGAATAAACTCAAACCTACTGAAATATCATTGCAAATGGCTGACAAATCAACTGCCATACCTATCGGAATTTGTGAGGATGTGCCCGTTGTTGTTGCAAATGTTACTATCCTAACAGACTTTGTTATTCTTGAGATGCCCGAGGATGACAACATGTCGATTATCCTTGGTAGACCCTTTTTGAATACTGCAGGGGTTGTTATTGATTGAAATAAAAGCAAAGTCACTTTTCATATCAATGTTAATGAGCATACGGTGCACTTTCCTAAAACACAATTCCAGGTGAATGGTATAAATGTTATTAAAGAATCTCCAACACTCACTATTGGAAGTATTCAATTACCTCTACCTACTGCCAAAAAGAAATATGATATACTTATTGTTGGGCATATGCATATCCCCATTGAGTTAACTTAGTGTTTTACGAAAGTTCTTTAGTTTCATGCTAATCGGAAGTGGTTGTTAATAAGACTTGATCAACCATATTAATGGATCATTTTTGAGAGGTATGAAGTTGATGAATCTAGTAGGCACAATCTTATGCTCCCACCTTTTATTTTTGGTTTTACTTAGTCAAATAAAATAAAATGCCATGTTTATCCTGTTTTCTGTTTTCTCCGTGCAATAAAAAATGACCCAAAAATAAAAGTTCTCAGAATGTCCTGAAAATTTGACACGATTTTTTTCTAAATATTTCTGAATTTCTGGTGCAAATAACACCAGAGGGGGGGTGACCTGGTGCCCACAAGACACCAGGGCGCGCCAGGAACCCCAAGCGCGCCCTGGTGGATTGTGGCCCCCACGTGGGCCCCCTCACTTATCCCTTTAGCCCATGTCATCTCCTACCTCCATAAAAAATCACCATAGCTCTCATTCCCGTGTTCTTGCTCTCAAACCCGCGGATTTCGATCTCTTTGCTCGAAGCTCCGTTTCCGAAACTGTTTTGGGGGATTGCTACTTGGTATGTGACTCCTCCATTGCTCCAATTAGTTTTTGATTTAGTGGGTTATTTTTAGAATAATTAGCTACTCTTGGTGCTGCTGTAGATGGGCTTGCATGTTGAATTCTTGGAGTTCTAAGTAGTTTGAATGCTTGATATGGCCTCTATGCATCCTTAGGAGTAGTTGCTATCAATCTTACGAAGCTTTTTTGACAAAGTTTTTGTAGACTAAAATTTTCAGAATTTTAATTATAGAAATAAGATGGATTTCTTTAGGAAGTTTTCGTCCAAGAAGAATGCTAAAGGAGTCATTGGGGAATCATCGGACAACGACCTCCACACTCCGAGAAGGGTGGAGGTTCGGCCGTGTGAATGGCCGCATGATGCCTTCATGGAGGAGGCCGGGTTCCATCAAGAGTTTGCCTAATTCGTTGCAAATGTTGGGTTGACCGAATTCCTCGCAGCTAAGTGTGACCAACACCACATCCTTACAAATTCCTTTGTGCAAAGTTTTCATTTTCTGAGTAGGAATAATCCTCATGAGGTGCAGTTTAAGGTATATGCTGAAACTCACGAAATACTGCTCACTGACTTTTGCGACATATGCATGATCCCTTCTGATGGGGAATTAAGAGAGCCTAGACCAGGGGAGTTTCAGGACTTTCTCCTCACTTTAATAGTGGGTGAAGATAGAGGCGTGTCAAAAGCCACTCCTACCAGTTTGTAGTTTCCTTCTATGCACTACTTTGCTCTATTCATCGCAAAGTGATTAACCTCTAGGGAGAAGGTTGGCGCACTCAGTGCTCCCGACTTTGCCTTTTTACGCCGTGTAATGCACAATGATCACACCTTTAGTATGGGGGGCATTATTGCACGTCGCTTACACCTTAACAGGACTAAGGGAAAGATACATGGTGGTATTTATGCTACTCGCTTAGCGAGACACTTTAATGTTCCGATTCGTCCACATGATTATCCCTTGTCCCAAGTTTATCTAGATCACAAGGCATTGCATGATCACCAATTTATTGATGTAGCTGATTCTTTTCATAAAATTCTCTACAACTTAGTATTCAGCATCGAAACCCGTAATGTTATCCCGTTGCCTGCACCTGCTCTATTTGATTCTATTGCCAGGAACGGATACAGGATCATGCCAGAGGACATTACAGCCTACCGGAACAACCTAGCAGCTGCTGAGGAGGAGCCCCAGGAGTGGGACGCTCAGGTGCCATCTCCACCTCACTTCGACTTAGGACCGGATGGTTACTACGGATGGTGATTACCAAGCTAGGCCAAAAGCCTAAGCTTGGGGGAGTATGTATTTCCACCGACATTACATTCATGTTTATACTTTTCATTCCAGTTGTCGGTGTTCATACTTTTTCATTGTATTATCCATGCTAGATTTCTTTTCTCCCTTTCTTCCTGCGTGTTTCAAAAACTTTGAGAAAACCCAAAAATGTTTCCTACTTCCTTTCGGCTTTTCTTTTTAGCTTAAATTAATTGTAGTATCAAAAGAAAACCCAAAAAGATTTCTCGTTTCTTCTTTTACTTGTTGGGAGCTTTCCCGTGTAAATAGTTTTTCTCGTTTTTGTTTTTCCCTCTTTAATTTGCTTCCTTCAAGAAAAATCAAAAACTCCAAACATATTTCAGTGTGTTTCTCTGAAATTCTTTACCTTTTATTTGAGTCGTACCAAGGAGAAGACCACGATGAAAATGTTGAGTGGCTCTTATGTGCACTATTGTTAATCTAACAAAGATCCCATGTTACTTTATCTTCTCCTCTTGAATAAAATGTTGCAGATTCCATCTTAGTCCACCACACTCTTGCACTATTATTATTTTCATATCATTCGGTCATGCAAGTGAAAGGCAATAATGACGAAATTTGATGAATTGACTGTGGCAGAGAAAAGCGGGTGTGAACTCAACTTGTTTTTGTTTTTGTAAATATGTTTAACCTAGTATCCTTGATTCAGCATTTTATGATCAAACGTGTTTCCAATGACAATTATAGATTATAGTTGCTCATGCCATGCTTTAGTAGCTAAGAGTGGATAATGATTTATCTTGGATGTCAACATGCATTAAAATGATTGTGATGTGGTATGATAGTATGGTATACTCCTCTGAATGTTTCAAGTGGCTTGACTTGGCACATGTTCACGCATGTAGTTGAATCAAAACCAACATAGCCTTCATGATATTTATGTTCATGGTGTCCATATCCTACTCATGCTAGTATTCAATGTTTATTATTCGTAATGCATGTTCATGACCGTTTTCGCTCTCTAGCTAGCCGCTTCTCAATCTATTTGCTAGCCTTCGCCTGTACTAAGCAGGAATACTGCTTGTGCGTCAAAATCCTTAAGCCAAAGTTCTTCCAGATGAGTCCACTATATCTACCTATATGCGGTATTATCCTTCCATTCAAACTAAAATTGCATGTGCCACCTCTAAAACTTCAAATGAACAACTGCTTTATGTGCCTAGACCGCTCATGGAGCGACAGGGGGCGGTCAGTATCTTCCATGTTAAGCGGGTTATTCTCATGATGAATGTTTATTCACTCGTCCTTACGTGAGAGGGGCGGTAATAGGGATTCCCAGTCCCGAAATCAAAAAAAATACAAATAATTAAACAAAACTCCCCTAGGAAAGTTGTTGGTATGGGCGGTACCCGTGGATTCGGCTAGCCGTGGAGTGTGATTGTTGGTGGAGGGGGAGTAAAAATTTACTTTTACCGCTTGGGAACCGCCGCTAATGTGTTTAGCATGGAAGATATTGATAACTCTTGGTCGTAACATTGACAGGAAAGGTGTACCTCCCAAAATTATATTTATCTCTGATTTAAGCTTTGAGCTCTGGCACCTCTGCAAATCCCTGCTTCCCTCTGCGAAGGGACTATCTATTTACTTTTATGTTGAGTCATCACCTTCTCAAATAAGCGCGAGACCGGGGAGCACTATTGTCATCCTCATACATTGTGTATAGTTAATGTTGGCTGCAGCATGACTGGATCTTTTCTACCATGAATTACAATGTTTAGTCACTGTTTGAACTTTGGAGGTGCTCTGCATTTATGTTTTGCTGTCTCAGAAAGGGCTAGCGAGATACCACTATTGTCATATTATATCACGATTGTTTTGACAAAGTGTTGGCGCTTGAGATATTTTATTATTGCTCGCTAGTTTCTTATGTCATTGATATTAGTTAATATAATTTCTAAGAGTTATTGCTGGCATGGTTAGTTATAATCTTTGCTGAAAACCTGGGTGCTACTTAAGCATATATATGTAAACAAGAACAAAAGAGTTCGTAAAAGTTTTTCTTTATCACTTTCAGTTTGTCAACTGAATTGCTTGAGGACAAGCAATGGGTTAAGCTTGGGGGTGTTGATACATATCCATTGTATCTACTTTTCCTCACGATTTTGCTCTTGTTTTGGACTCTAATTTGCATGATTTGAATGAAACTAACCCGGACTGACGCTGTATTCAGCAGAACTACCATGGTGTTGTTTTTGTAAAGAAATAAAAGTTCTCGAAACTGGAAAAAACTTTTTGGAGATTTATTTTATAAAAAATAAAAAATACTGGAGCCAAGAACCATCGGAGGGGGTGCCCTGGTTGGGCACGATACACTAGGGCGCGCCACCCCCTCCCGGTGCGCCCTGGTGGGTTGTGCCCACCTCGGGGCCCCACTGAACCTAATTCCAGCGCTATAAAATCCTATTTTTGGAGAAAAAAATCAGAGAGAAAGTTTCATCGCGTATTACGATACGGAGCCGCCGCCACCTCCTATTCTTCATCGGGAGGCTAGATCTGGAGCCTGACGTGGCTTGAGACTGCGTCGGTATTTCCCCCAAGAGGAAGGGATGATGCAGCACAGCGACGGTAAGTATTTCCTTCAGTTATGAAACCAAGGTTATCGAACAAGTAGGAGGATCACCACCACCCAATAAGCAGCACCTGCACACAAATAACAAATTCTTGCAACCCGACACGAAAGAGAGGTTGTCAATCTCTCTACGGTAAAAAGATAGATTAGGTAGTGATAGATAGGAGAGATAGATCTCTCAAGAACACAAAATAAAAAGAGCAAATAAAATGTGCAGCAATATGTTTTTGGGTTTTTGGTTTTGTAGATATGAAAACAAAGAGGCAACAAGATAGATCGGAAAGCAATATGTTGGAAAAGTAAACCCGGGGGCCGTAGGATTCACTAGTGGCTTCTCTGATGAGTGTAGCGCACGGTGGGTGAACAAATTACTGTTGGGCAATTGATAGAAGATCAAATAATCATGACGATATCCAAGGCGATGATCATTATATAGGCATCACATCCAAGATAAGTAGACCGACTCCTGCCTGCATCTACCACTATTACTCCACACATCGACCGCTATCCAGCATGCATCTAGTGTATTAAGTTCATGGAAAAACGGAGTAATGCAATAAGAACGATGACATGATGCAGAGAAGATCAGTTCATGTAGGAACGGACCCCATCTTGTTATCCTTAATGGCAACGATACATGCGTGCCTTGCTGCCCCTTCTATCACTGGGAAAGGACACCGCAAGATCGAACCCATCACAAAGCACCTCTTCCCATGGCAAGAAAAATCGATCTAGTTGGCCTACCTAAACCAAAGATTCGAAGAATAAATACGAGGCTATAAGTAATCATGCATATAAGAGATCAAAGAAGACTCAAATAATATTCATGGATAGAAACTGATCATGAACTCAAAATTCATCGGATCCCAACAAACACACCGCAAAAGTTTACATCAAATAGATCTCCAAGAGACCATTGTATTGAGAATCATAAGAGATAGAGAGGAAGCCATCTAGATACTGCCTACGGACCTGTAGGTCTATGGTGGACTACTCACGCATCATCGGAGAGGCACCTATAAAGAAGATGAACCCCTCCGTGATGGTGTTTAGACTGGATCTCGAGGTTCTGTAACTTGCGGTGGTTGGAATTGTGTTTCGTCAACTCCCCTAGGGTTTTCGGAAAATTTGGGAATTTATAGGCATCAGAGGCGGTGCAGAGGGGCCCCGTGGAGGTCACAACCCATCAGGGCGCGCCAGGGGCCCCCTGGCGCACCCTGGTGGGTTGTGCTCTCCATAGCCCACCTTCCTGGCTCTTTTTTGGCCCACTGGGTGTCTTCTGGTCCAGAAAAAATCTCCAAAAAGTTTCGTCGCGATTGGACTCCGTTTGGTATTGATATTCTGCGAAGTAAAAAACAAGCAAAAACAGCAACTGGCACTTTGGCACTATGTCAATAGGTTAGTCCCAAAAATGATATAAAGTTGTTATAAAATGATTGTAAAACATCCAAGAATGATAATATAACAGCATGGAACAAGCAAAAATTATAGATATGTTGGAGAGGTATCAGCATCCCCAAGCTTAATTCCTACTCGTCCTTGAGTAGGTAAATGATAAAAACAGAATTTTTGATGTGGAATGCTGCCTAACATGTTCATCTCATATTCTTTTCTTTTGTATAGCATGGACATTTGGACTTGTAAATGATTCAAAGCAATAGTCTGGTTTTAACATAATGACTTCAATACTCAAGCATGTCAACAAGCAACCATGTCTTTCAAAATATCAACACTAAATAAAGTTATCCCTAGCCCATGATGCTCAATCATTGATCCATTCATGAAACACACTCAAATATTAGCTATGCCCAATGCTCAAGTACGATCGTAGTGCCCCCTACTTGGTGCTTTATAAGAGAAGATGGAGACTCAAAGTAAAAAAAAATTGCATAAAGTAAATAGATAGGCCCTTCGCAGAGGGAAGTAGGGATTTGTAGAGGTGCCAGTGCTCAAGGTTTAAATTGAAAGAGAAAAGAAAATTTTGGGTGGCATGCCTTTCCTGTCAACAAAAATGACAAAGTAGCTCACAATACTTTCCATGCTAGATATATCATAGGCAATTCCCAAACAGAAAATAAAGTTTATTCCTTTTTCCACCAAACTTTCACTTTCCATGGCGGGCCGTATCCACGGTTGCCTTCCATACCAACACTTTCCAAGGAGTTTATTATTTGACAACATAAAGTAAATATATATTTTTCTTTTTTCATTTCCGTAATGGGCATCCCTATTACCACCGCACTCTCGTGCAATGACAAGTGAATAAACACTCATCTTGATAATAACACATCTAGCATGGAAAAATATTGGACACTCCCCACCGTTTCATGAGCGGTACGAGCACACAAAAGAGAAAATTTATTTTGAAAATTTAGAGATGGCACATACAAATTTGCTTGGAACGGCATGGAAATACCGCATATAGGTAGGTATGGTGGACTCATAAGGCAAAACTTGGTTTAAGGATTTTGGATGCACAAGTAGTATTTCTACTTAGTACAAATGGTGGCTAGCAAATAGATTGAGAAGCAACCAAACCAGAAAACGAAAATTCACACAAGCGAGCATTGAGCATAATTAACACCGAATAATGCACCATAAGTAGGATGTAACTTCATTGCATAACTATTGACTTTCGTGCATGCATAGGGAATCACAAACCTTAACACCAATATTCCTACTAAAGCACAATTACTCACTAACATGACTCACATATTACTATCATCATGTTTCAAAACTATTACAAGAAATCAAGTTTAATTTGTCCAATGATATGCATGAAAGTTTTTATTATATCCTCCTTGGATATCTATCACTTTGGGACTAGTTTCATATATTGCCATTGCTTTTTGACAAGCTCAAACAAATTTAAGTGAAGCACATGAGCATAAAGATTTCATCTCTCAAAATAGTATAAGTGAAGCATGAGAGGATTTCTTCAAAATTTACCAACTTTCAAATTAATCTAAGTGAAGCATGAGAGTAATTCTACAAAAATTTCCAAGCACACCGTGCTCAAAAAGATATAAGTGAAGCACTAGAGCAATTCTATAGCTCAAAAAGTTCAAGTGAAGCACATAGAGCAATTCTAACAAATCATAGCATAATTTTGGCTTTCTCAAATAGGTGTGTCCAGCAAGGATACAAGTGATAAACTAACAAACAAAGCAAGCAAAGACTCAAATGATACAAGACGCTCCAAGTAAAACTCATGATATGTGACGAATAAAAATATAGCTCCAAGTAAAATACCGATGGTTGTTAGAAGAAAGAGGGGATGCCACTCGGGGGCATCCCCAAGCTTAGTTGCTTGCTTATCTTTGGATATATCTTGGGGGTGCGGTAGCATCCCCAAGCTTAGGCTCTTTTGACTCCTTATTCCTTCATCCATCGTGATCTCACCCAAAACTTGAAAACTTCAATCACACAAAACTCAACAAAATCTTCGTGAGATCCGTTAGTATAATAAAGCAAATCACTACTTTATGTGCTGTTGCAGACCCATTCATATTTTATTATTGCATTATACCTACTGTATTTTAATTTTACCATGGCTCATACCCTTCAATATAACCCATATATTCATCAAAATAAGCACACAATGCAAGGAAAACAGAATCTGTCGTAAACATAACAGTCTGTAGTAATCTGTACTCTAACCATACTTCTGTAACTCTAAAAATTCTGAAACATTAGGAAAACGTAAGGAATTTTTATAGCAACACTGTGTTAAAATTTCAGCTCAAGATCACGTTCCAGTAAAAAAATAAAATTCAAATACTGGACGCAAAGTTTCTGTTTCAGATTCAGCATTGCTTCTACTCATCTTATGAATCATCCTAAAGGCTCTACTTGGCACAAACACTAAATAAACCATAAAAACACAATCATAACAGAGGCATAATTGTGTCAACACTCAAAAACAGAAAGGAAAAATAAAAAAATTATTTATTAATTGGGTTGCCTCCCAACAAGCGCTATCGTTTTACGCCCCTAGCTAGGCATAACGCATAGATTCAAGTATTGTCATCTTTGGTTTTGGATCCATAGGATGCCCTCATGATTGATTCATATGGTGGCTTAATTCTTGTTCTAGGGAAGTGTTCCATACCCTTTCTCAAGGGAAATCGAAAACGAATATTGCATTCTTTCATATCAATCACGGCACCTATAGTGCGTAAAAACGGTCTACCAAGTATAATGGGACAAGACGGATTGCAATCAATATCAAGCACAATAAAATCTATTGGCACATAGTTCCTATTTGCAAGAATAAGAACATCATTAATTCTTCCCAAAGGCTTTTTAATAGTAGAATCCACCAAGTGCAAATTAAGAGAACATTCTTCAATATTGGTGAGACCAAGCACATCACATAGAGATTGTAGAATCGTGGAAACACTAGCACCCAAATCACATAAAGAAAATCACTCATAATTTTTTATCTTGACTTTAATAGTAGGTTCCAACTCATCATGTAATTTTCTAGGAATAGAAATCTCCAACTCCAACTTTTCTTCAAAAGATTTCATCATGGCATCAACGATATGTTTAGTAAAAGTTTTATTTTGCTCATAAGCATGAGGTGAATTCAACAAGGATTGCAGCAAAAGAAATGCATTCAATCAAATAGAAACTATCATAATTAAAGTCTTTGCAATCCAAAATAGTGGGCACATCACTAGTTAAAGTTTTGACCTCTTCAAGCCCACTTTTATAAAAAAAAATCATCAAGATTTTCACCCTCCAAATTATTGGGACGCCTTCTAGCTAAAGTTGACTCTACTTCAGTCCCTTTATCATCAATATTAATATTACTAAACAAGGAATAAATAGTAGAAACACCAATCACTTTAAGATCATCATCTTTTTTATGAAGACAATCACTAGAAAACGATTTTTCTAAAATTTCTCTTTTAGCTTTAAGCATAGCGGTTCTTTTCTTACTTTCATCCATAGAGACATATAAAGTTTTATTTGATTCATCAATCTTAGGCACAAAAGCTTTCAACTTGAGATTTTCCACATCATCAGAAATTCTATCAATGCTTCTAGACATATTATCAATCTTATCCAACTTTTCTTCTATCGTAGTATTAAAAGCCTTTTGCGCATTGATAAATTCTTTAATATTACTCTCAAGATCAGAGGTGCTACTATTATTATTGTAAGAAGAATTACCATAGTAATTACCATAATTAGTAGAGGAATTTCCAGGAAAAGGCCTAGGATTAAAATTACAGGCATTGTTATTGAAACTGTTTCGCGAGACAAAATTCACATCTACGGAATCACTATTTTTCTCAATCAAGGTAGACAAAGGCACGTCATTACGATCAATAGGAGCATTTTTACTAGCAACCAATTTCATCAAAGCATCAACCTTATCACTCAAAGTACTAATTTCTTCAACCGAATTAACTTTTTTACTAGTAGGTGCTCTTTCGGTATGCCATTGTGAATAGTTTGCCATGATATTAGCTAGCAATTTAGTAGCTTCACCCAAAGTAATATCCATAAAAGTACCACCCGTGGCGAAATATAAAAGATTTCTAGAGACAAAATTCAACACCGCATAAAAAATTTGTATGATCATCCAAAGATTTAAACCATGAGTAGGACAATTTCTTAGGATCAACTTCATTCTTTCCCAAGATTGTGCAACATGTTCATGCTCAAGTTGCTTAAAATTCATGATTTGTGTCCTAAGGGAAATAATTTTCGCGGCGGAAAATACTTAGTGATAAAAGCATCCTTGCACTTATTCCAAGAATCGATATAATTGCGAGGCAAAGAAGAAAACCAAAATTTTGCATGATCCCGCAAGGAAAAAGGAAATAATTTCAACTTCACAATATCATTGTCCACATCTTTTTTCTTTTGCATATCACACAATTCTACGAACGTGTTTAAATGGGATGCGGCATCCTCATTAGGAGTACCGGCAAATTGATCTTTCATGAAAAGATTCAACAAAGCGGCATTAATATCAAAAGACTCCGCACTAGTGGCGGGAGGAGCAATCAGAGTACTAATAAAATCATTGTTATTATTATTGGAAAAATCACACAACTTTGTGTTTTCTTGAGTCGTCGTGACTACGCAAACAAGATGGCAAGCAAGGAAGAGATCCGGCGAGAAAAAGGGCAAACGAAAAAAGAGGGCGAAAAAAACAAAACATTGGTGAAGTGGGGGAGAGGAAAACGAGAGGCAAATGGCAAATTATGTAATTGCAAGGAGATGAGATTTGTGATTAGGAACCTGGTAGATGATGATGGAGTCTCCTCGGCGCCAACGATAGGCACGTAGAGGAGACTATGTGGCTGGAGAGCAACGGCACCAGAAATTCCTTTGACGTGGCTTGAGACTGCGTCTTTCCCCAAAGAGGAAGGGATGATGCAGCACAGCGACGGTAAGTATTTCCCTCAGTTATGAAACCAAGGTTATCGAACCAGTAGGAGGATCACCACCACCCAATAAGCAGCACCTGCACACAAATAACAAATACTTGCAACCCGACGCGAAAGAGAGATTGTCAATCTCTCTACGGTAAAAAGATAGATTAGGTAGTGATAGATAGGAGAGATAGATCTCTCAAGAACACAAAATAAAAAGAGCAAATAAAATATGCAGCAATATGTTTTTGGGTTTTTGGTTTTGTAGATCTGAAAACAAAGAGGCAAAAAGATAGATCGAAAAGCAATATGTTGGAAAAGTAGACCCGGGGGCCGTAGGATTCACTAGTGGATTCTCTCATGAGTATAGCGCACGGTGGGTGAACAAATTACTGTTGGGCAATTGATAGAAGATCAAATAATCATGACGATATCCAAGGCGATGACCATTATATAGGCATCACGTCCAAGATAAGTAGACCCACTCCTGCCTGCATCTACCACTATTACTCCACACATCGACCGCTATCCAGCATGCATCTAGTGTATTAAGTTCATGGAAAAACGGAGTAATGCAATAAGAACGATGACATGATGTAGACAAGATGTATTCATGTAGGAATAGACCCCATATTGTTATCCTTAATGGCAACGATACATGCGTGCCTTGCGGCCTCTTCTGTCACTAGGAAAGGACACCGCAAGATCGAACCCATCACAAAGCACCTCTTCCCATGGCAAGAAAAATCGATCTAGTCGACCTAACTAAACCAAAGATTCGAAGAAGAAATACGAGGCTATAAGTAATCATGCATATAAGAGATCAAAGAAGCCTAAAATAATATTCATGGATAGAAATTGATCATGAACTCAAAATTCATCGGATCCGAACAAACACACCGCAAAAGTTTACATCAAATAGATCTCCAAGAGACCATTGTGTTGATAATCATAAGAGAGAGAGAGGAAGCCATCTAGCTACTGCCTACGGACCCGTAGGTCTATGGTGGACTACTCACGCATCATCGGAGAGGCACCTATGAAGAAGATGAACCCCACCGTGATGGTGTTTAGATTGGATCTCGAGCATCTGGAACTTGCGGCGGCTCGAATTGTGTTTCGTCGACTCCCCTAGGGTTTTCGGAATATTTGGGAATTTATAGGCATCAGAGGCAGTGTAGAGGGGCCCCGTGGAGGGCACAACCCATCAGGGCGCGCTGGAGGCCCCCTGGCGCGCCCTCGTGGGTTGTGATCTCCACAGCCCACCGACCTGGCTCTTTTTTGGCCCACTGAGTGTCTTCTGGTCCAGAAAAAATCTCCAAAAAGTTTTGTCGCGATTGGACTTCGTTTGGTATTGATATTCTGCGAAGTAAAAAACAAGCAAAAATAGCAACTGGCACTTTGGCACTATGTCAATAGGTTAGTCCCAAAAAATGATATAAAGTTGTTATAAAATGATTGTAAAACATCCAAGAATGATAATATAACAGCATTGAACAAGCAACAATTATAGATACGTTGGAGACGTATCAGAGCCCGTTTGGGGCTCCGGAGAGGGGAATCTTCGGTCTTTGTCATCATCAACCCTTCTCCATCGCCAATTCCATGATGCCCCCCACCGGGAGTGAGTAATTCCTTTGTAGGCTTGCTGGTCGGTGAGGAGTTGGATGAGATTCATCATGTAATCGAGTTAGTTTTGTTAGGGCTTGATCCCTAGTATCCACTATGTTCTGAGATTGATGTTGCTATGACTTTGCCATGCTTAATGCTTGTCACTAGGGCCCGAGTCCCTTGATTTCAGATCTGAACCGTTTATGTTATCACCATTATATCTATGTTCTTGATCCGATCTTGCTTTTCATACGCACCTATTACGTGTTATGATCCGTAAACCCTGGAGTGACAATAGTCGGGATACTTTCTGGTGATGACCGTAGTTTGAGGAGTTCATGTATTCACCGTGTGCTAATGCTTTGTTCCGGTTCTCTATTAAAAGGAGGCCGTAATATCCCTTAGTTTCCTTGTGGACCCCGCTGCCACGGGAGGTAGGACAAAATATGTCATGCAAGTTCTTTTCCATAAGCACGTATGAAAGGACGTGGATGTCGCCTAGAGGGGGGGTAGGCGCTTTAAAATAATTACGGTTTAGGCTTGAACAAATGCGGAATAAAACTAACGTTTAATATGCCAAGCACAAATCCTAAAACAACTAGGCTCGCCTATGTGCACCAACAACTTATACAAAGCAAGATAAACAACTAAGTGATAGCAAGATATAAAGCATGAAACAATATTGCTATCACAAAGTAACATGCATAAGTAAAGGGCTCGGGTAAGAGATAACCAAGGCACGCGGAGACGACGATGTATCCCGAAGTTCACACCCTTGCGGATGCTAATCTCCGTTCGGAGCGGTGTGGAGGCACAATGCTCCCCAAGATGCCACTAAGGCCACCGTAATCTCCTCACGCCCTCGCACAATGCAAGATGCCGTGATTCCACTAAGGGACCCTTGAGGGCGGTCACCGAACCCGTACAAATTGCAACCCTTGGGGGCGGTCACCGGTACCCGTACACTTTGGCAACCCTTGGGGGCGGTCACCGGTACCCGTACAAATTGCTCGGGGAAATCTCCACAACCTAATTGGAGACCCCGACGCTTGCCCGGAGCTTTACACCACAATGATTGAGCTCAGAGGCACCACCAACCGTCTAGGGCGCCAAGGCACCCAAGAGGAAAAAGCTCTAGGGTGCTCAAACACCCAAGAGTAATAAGCTTCTCAAACTTCACTTCCACGTATCACCGTGGAGAACTCAAACCTATGCACCAAATGCAATGGCAAGGGCACACGGAGTGCTCAAGTCCTTCTCTCCCAAATCCCACCACAACAACAAATGTTATGGAGGAAATGAGAGGAAGAACGAAGAAGAACACAAAGAACTCCAAGATCTAGATCCAAGGGGTTCCCCTCACTTAGAGGAGAAAGTGATTGGTGGAAATGTGGATCTAGATCTCCTCTCCCTTTTCCCTCAAGAACTAGCAAGAATCATTAGAGGGATTGAGAGTTAGCAAGCTCGAAGAAGGTCAATAATGGGGGGCAGACTCGAGCTAAAGAGATAAGATGCATTGGGGAAGAAGACCCCCTTAAATAGGTGGGGGGAAATCCAACCGTTACCCCCACAGCCCGCACACAAGCGGTAGTACCGCCCCTGGGAGCGGTACTACCGCCCACCAGCAGAACTGAGCAACAATAGAAGGGGCGGCAGTAGTACCGCTTAGTACTACCGCCACTACTACCGCTGCGGCTGGAGGGCTGGCGCGGGACACCAGACAAGTGTCTGGAGCTGTCTGGTGCCTCGTGCGAGTTCCCCGAGCCACCCCACTTCCCCCAGCGGTACTACCGCTGGCCAGGGCAGTAGTACCGGCTATAAGCGGTACTACCGTGCTGGCCAGAGCGGTACTACCGCGGGAGAGAAACAAAGAACCCAAGCAACCAGATGGATACAGTAAAACCAGAACTGCCATAACCTTCGCATATGAGCTCCTAATTGAGCAAACTCAAGCTTGTTGGATTCAGGACGACAAGGGCTATCCAACAGCGATGAAAATGCCAATTATATAGAGATGTGAAACCTCTATGAATGAAGAACTGGCAAAAACTCCAACATCAAAAACATCACAGAAGATGCATATGGACTCCGTTTTCGATGAACTTGAGCTTGTCATGAAGCTGACCATAAGCTCAAGAACCCACATAGAGAAAAGCCAACCAAGAACCAAGAAAGATGATGATGCCAAGAATGCAATGGTTTGAGCTCTCAACGAACGATACGATCAAGCTACTCACTTGAGAGCCCCCCTTGATAGTACGGCTATCGATCCTATAACCCGGTCTCCCAACTACCACCACGAGACCGGTAAAATAGAAAACCCTATCAAGGTCAAACCTTTGCCTTGCGCATAGTCCACTTGAGCTGGATGATGACGATCTTGTCCTTCTCAAGATGGACCACCTTTCTTGATTGCACCGGCTCGATGAATACTAGTAGATTGCCCCCCCATAGTCCACTATGGGTGAGCCACTCTTCGGCACATCTTCACAAGTCCATTGTCACCACAATGAACGGCAAGCTTCAAGCATGATCTCTCCGTGATGCTTCACTTGAACTTGCACACCGCAACCTTGATGACGATCACCACTTGATGTCATCCTCCATGGGTTGTATGAGATCTTCCTCTTGACGCAAGCCCATGGAAATATACCTAACCCACAACGAACTCTCATGTAGACCATGGGTTAGTACACAAAGCGCAATGGACAATGCTTACCATACCATGGGATCACTTGATCCCACTTGGTACATCTTCTGCGCTTTGTGAGTTGATCAACTTGAATCATTCTTTGCCTTAATCTTGATCAACCTTGTGTCTTCTCTTCTCTCTTCAAAAAGATGATGTCTTGAAGGTAAACATGAATGTTCACACAATCTTCTTCTTCAAGACATGCTTGCAATGAGCTCAACTCTCACATGACCAATCTTTGGATAAAACCTTGAATACCACCTTGGTCACCATATAAACTCCTTGAAACCAACAGATGGACTTCAAGAAGTACCTACGGACAAATCCTTCAAATATAACTCAGGGCAACCATTAGTCCATAGGGATTGTCATCAATTACCAAAACCACACATGGATAAATATGCTCTTACAACGTATGACTATTTACGGAATACATGCCTACATTAAATTTATGAACTGGAGCTAGTTATGTTTCGTCCTAGGTTATGACTGTTATATGATGAATATCATCCAACGAGTTCACCGATCCAGTGCCTATGAGTTTTCCACATATTGTTCTTGCTAAGTTACTATTGCTACGGCTACTGTTCCAATTGCTACAAAACTATTGCTATCTCTGTTACTGTTACTGCTAATGCTACTACCGCTATCAAAACTATCATACTACTGTGCTACTGATCACTCTACGGCAGATATTTAATCTCCAGGTATGGTTGAATTGACAACTCAGCTGCTAATACTCGCAAATATTCTTTGCCTCCCCTTGTGTCAAATCTATAAATTTGGGTTGAATACTCTACCCTCGAAAACTGTTGCGATCCCCTATACTTGTTGGTTATCAAGACCTTTTCCTGGCGCCGTTGCCGGGGAGCATAGCTATATTTGTTGAGTCACTTGGGATTTATATCAATTGATCACTATGAAGAATCTGAAGAATCCAAAAACCAAGACTGGAAAGACTTAGCAACAATGCAGAATTTCCGGGTTGGCCAACAGATGAAGAGAGGGCTCCATTGGTGCCTCTTCATGCAAAATTGAGGGCTCTGACTGCACATGGCTTGACTGGTATTGATCTGATCCGTTGCTGGCTAAAGTGGCAGATCCAGCCTATCATCGTAAGAGGCGGCTTGATCTGCAAGTACTCAGGCGCCTCATCTGACCATCAATGCTTTTCTCGTGAGGACCTGACTGATTATGCCCTCAACAAGGAAACAAAGAAATTCTTTTCCGATTTGAAAGAGCAGTGCGGTGTTACTTGTTTGGGTCCATTTTATCTGCGCAACCCACCACCTCCGGTATTGACTATATTTACTATCTTTTATCAATTCATTGTGACTCGCCGTTCCTTATCATATGCTTTTGCAGGAGAACTCTATTTTCTGGAAGGTTACACCTCTAGCCCCTGTTCCTTCCTCGGGTAGAAAAAATAACCCGACCCCTGTATCATCTTCTGAAGAGGAATCCGAGGTAGAACTTGACTCTCTTGGTCATCTTTTTATTGAGCTTGCTGATGCGCCTTCTTATCAGGGTGACTCGGATTCTAGCCAAGTCGGCGAAATTGAGGTAACTCCTGCATCCTCCAGTTTAGAAATGTTTGTTCCCAAAAAGCCAAGACAAGTCATCCGGAAGGTTAAGTTGACACACCCAGATGCTCACTTGGCTCCTGATTTTCTTTTGAAGAAAGCACAATTAGCTGGCTCATCAAAACGCAAGACCCGGAGTGGTTCGGTCGACTTAGACCGTGATTTGTCTGAAGCACCGCTGGCTCAAAAACCATGCTTCGAGGTGCCTCATAGTCCAACCAATTCTCATCCTAGAGCTGGTTTGTTTAAGCAACCTCTTAGTCCTTCGAATTCACTTTTTCAGGCCTCCACTTCATCTTCGGACGACTCAACGGCAACGCAACTTCCCACTTTCAACGTCAACCGCGGGTAAGCCCCTGAACTTGCACTTGTTGAGCTATACTTTCCTTATTATAATATTTGATCTTCGCAATTGTAGGGCCAAGGCTACTTCGTCAAGGAGGGCTGGCCAAAATGTGTTAAACCCCCCGCCAATAAAAACAACAACAGGAGCTGACCCCTTTGCAGAGAAAGATACAGACATGAGCTCTGAGGCGGCAATCAATGTTGAGACGCCTACGCCGGATGAGCCGGTTTTTATGGATATACCACCTGAAACCCAGAACACATTGGATGAATCATCTGCCCAGCCACCAAGCCTGGTTCGTCCTTCCAGCCCGACGACTCACTTGGACGTCCCCAAGGCGCCAGCAGAAGCAAACCTTCCGGATGTTATCATTGTGAAGGAGGGCTTTCAAGTTCCCAATGCTTCTAGTTCCTTGGCTAAGATTGTGGCTAAGGATGAACCGGTCAACTTGGACAAAGGAAAAGCCAAACTGGAGATTCCAGAGTTGTCCACACTTGGCATTGAAGATTTGCACCAGTAATACTTGACCCGGCTGTCTGAGAGCCGAGAAATTGAAATAAGCATGATAAATGCTATGAAGGAGAAGTATGAGGTAAACTTCTTGTTTTACCACTATCTCTATACTTTCATTAGCCTGCGAGGACCAGTTTATGGAGATAAGCTGGGTCATAAAATAATTGATCCGTAGCTGTAGCCCCCAAGAGCTGGCTCATCTTCTTGAGATGAGTCGGGTATTTTCTTAATAATGTTTGAAGAACTCGCCTTGTAGCCCCACAAGGGCCGGCTCATCTTCGTGAGATGAGTCAGGTCTTTTCTTAATATTGGTTGAAGAATTCGACCTGTAGCCCCCAAGGGCCGGCTCATCTTCTTGAGATGAGTCGGGTCTTTTCTTAATATTTGTTTGAAGAATTCGACATGTAGCCCCCAAGGGCCGGCTCATCTTCTTGAGATGAGTCGGGTCTTTTCTTAATATTTGTTTGAAGAATTCGACCTGTAGCCCCCAAGGGGCGGCTCATCTTCTTGAGATGAGTCGGGTCTTCTTCATATCTTAGTTTTGAAAAAACTGATATGCATTAGCCCCCAAGTGTCAAGGATATTGCTTGCAATCTGCTTGGGACTTGATAGGAAGAGGAATTCATCATAAGGCGGTTTAAAGCTATTGTAACAATACTTGTTGATACTGTTTCTATATCTGCCAGGAATATGTTGAGGATGCTGAGTCAGTTGCTGTGAAACTGCAAAAATGGCTCAAAGAAGAAAGAAAGTTAAAAACTGATGATGAGCTCATGGCGGCTCATTTTGAGGATTCTGCACGTCAGGTAAATGCACGTCTGGAACAAGTCGTAAAGCTGTTTGAAGAAGAAAATGCCACTCTTGTAAGACGTGCAGAAAAGGCAAAAAAGAAACTTGATCCATTGAAGGAAAAATATGTTATTCTTGTGAAACAGATCAATGAAATGGTGACGGCAATCTTTGGTATGTGTTCTGCTTCTTTTTTGTAGTGTACCGGCTTGTGATTGAACGGTGGCTCACTATTTCTCTCTTTAGTTGCAGGGCGGAAAGACCATAATCTTGTAGAGCTTCCTATTGTGAAATTAAAAGCCATTTTCACATATGTAGAGCAACTGTTCACCGGATATGTTTATTCCATCATGGCGGTGAAGAATCTAAAGCATCAGCCAAGAAGCATCAAGGACATGTTGAAGCAGCTTTCTACCGTGCCCCAATGGGTGACCGAGACCCGGAGATCGGCGGCTCGAGGAGGGGAAAACATGGCGCTTGCTCGAGCAAAGGCATATTTGCCCGAATTGGATGTGGAGCTGTTGAAGGGCGGCTTTCCTGAGTTCAAACTCGATGGCTCCTCATTCACTCACTCAGACTATGCGAAGTGCATCACAGAGACGCGTCCTTTGGCGACTCTGATAGCTGAAGAGATTGACCTCATGAAATATCATGTTGTGTATACAAATGATAATGAGCGCATTAACCCGCCCAAGGATGACCCGTCGGAGTTGGTGCCCCCCCCCCCCCCGACGTAAGAAACCTTTTGCCCCTGATGTTGACGCATCATCTCTTGTTGAAGGAACATCAAATTTTGAATCATTGAACTCAATTCGATGGCAACAGAAGGGCCAGCATGTTGACTAGGATGATGAACCGGCGGATGCAGATCCAGAGGCGGCTGGTGAGGAAAAGGCTTGAAGGCAGCCCTGAAGATGAATGAGTCGCCACACTGAGTTAGCCCCCAAGTAGTTAGAAAAACTTTAGTATTTTGCAGCTCCATTGTGGGCCTGTAATAGTGGTAGTCTGAAAACTTCCTTGAAATCCTGGGTCATGCCATCATGCATGTGTGCACCTTTGTTGGTGCAGAACTCCAATCTTTTGAGCTCGTTGCTTTGATATGATGTGCCACTCTTTTCACTTTCTCTTGTATGTGTCTGTTGTTGTGCTCAATGAGTTTACTAATTGAGACAGAAAAACAGGTCAAGAACTAAGACGGCAAAAGAACTTGGTTTTCAAGAATCAAGTCTTTGTTGAATCTTTCTTCAATAGTATTGAAGATATAGGACTTGAACCCGCCATAATACGGCCGTAGTTGTTAACCCGGTTACTCAAGTATGAGCCGGAACAGGGACAATATCGTGCCTGAAAAATTCTGATAACAAATCATATAAATTTTATTAATAAGCCAGATCAATGAGACTCAGCAAAAAATAGACTGGCTTTCGAGGCTCAAGTCTTGCTTCAATGAAGCGGGTATAATAACCCATGGTTTATCCTAGCTTTCTGTATGCCGACTCTCACATGACTCAAGCCAATGCTTTAACTTTGCGAAGTTCAGGGTCCTAAAAAGGATTGACTTGCAAGAGTACATGGGGTCACCTGATTGGAGTCACATCGAGCATATAGGCAGGTTTAACCATATATTGTGGCATTTTTGCCGGGCTAAAAAGGGTGAGAAAGCTAAACTCGATGAGTTGGAAGCCCCCAAGTGACCTATGTTACAAACAATAAAGACTCATGCTCCATTTATAGGCTGAAACGACAGAGACCTCGAGTTTCAAGGGTGTCGGCTTTATTATATTTGAACATAAAGAAGTATATACATAATTTGCAGGGGGGAATTACATAAAGGGAGCCGGTGGCTCTTCTAAGTATAATAAGGCCGCAGGTGAGCGATGTTCCAGGGCCGGGTTGTCTCTTCCTCAGAAGTGTATGATCCTTCTCATAAGTCCACCAGATAATATGACCCGTTGTTAAGGTTTCTACTGATGACAAAAGGACCCTCCCAAGGTGGAGAAAGTTTATGCATTCTTGTCTGATCTTGAATCAGACGTAGCACTAAGTCGCCTTCTTGAAAAGTACGGCTTCGGACTCTACGGCTGTGATAGCGACGTAGGTCTTGCTGATAAATAGCAGATCTGGATGCTGCTAAGTCATGCTCTTCTTCCAAGGCATCCAGGGAGTTTTGACATGCTAGCTCATTGTCCGCCTCAATATAAGAAGCAACCCGAGGCGATTCATGGCGAATATCACTTGGTAGAACTGCCTCGGCTACGTACACCAAGAAGAAACGTGTGTATCCAGTGGATCTATTTGGAATCGTGCGAATACTCCAAAGTACGGCGGGGAGTTCTTCAACCCAACAGCCTGGAGTGCGCTCCAGTGGTACCATAAGCCGGGGTTTGATCCCTCTGAGGATCTCCTGATTAGCTCGTTCAGCTTGTCCATTGGACTGTGGATGTGCCACCGCTGCCAGGTCAAGCCGGATATGCTCTCGTTGGCAAAACTGCTCCACGGCTCCCTTAGAGAACTTGGTACCATTATCAGTGATAATGCTGTGAGGATAGCCAAAATGGAAAATCAACTTTTTCAAAAACATGACCGCAGTCTCTGCATCACAGCTGCTAACCGGCTCTGCTTCAACCCACTTGGTAAATTTATCAACCGCCACCAAGAGGTGGGTCTTCTTGTCAGAAGATGGCTTGAACGGACCAACCATGTCAAGCCCCCAAACTGTGAACGACCAAGTAAATGGAATCATACACAATTCCTGAGCCGGCACATGGGCCTGTCGACCAAACTTTTGGCACCCATCACACTTGCGCACAATTTCTTCTGCATCTGCATGAGCCGTCAGCCAATAAAACCCATGCCGAAAAGCTTTCTCCACTAGGGATTGTGAGACGGCATGATGTCCACAGTCACCAGCATGGATCTCATTAAGAATCTCCTGGCTTTCCTTAGGGGAAACACAATGCTGGAACATGCCAGTATTGCTTCAACGATGTAACTCGCCATTGACGATAGTCATTGATTTGGACCGCCGAATTATCTGTCGAGGTACGGTTTCCTCAGCTGGGAGCTCGCTTCGAGTCAAATACGCCAGATAAGTAATAGTCCAGTCCGGAGTAGCGTGGAGAGTGACGTGGCTTGAGACTGCATCGGTATTTCCCCAAAGAGGAAGGGATGATGCAGCACAGCGACGGTAAGTATTTCCCTCAGTTATGAAACCAAGGTATCGAACCAGTAGGAGGATCACCAACACTACGTAAACAGCACCTGCACACAAAGAAAAAATACTTGCAACCCGACGCGAAAGAGAGGTTGTCAATCTCTCTACGGTAAAAAGATAGATTAGGATATGATAGATTGGAGAGATAGATCTCTCAAGAACACAAAATAAAAAGGGCAAATAAAAAGTGCAGCAATGTATTTTTGGGTTTTTGAAATAATAGATCTGAAAACAAAAGCAACAAAAAAATAGATCGGAAAGCAATATGTTGGAAAAGTAGACCCGGGGGACGTAGGTTTCACTACTGGCTTCTCTCATGAGTATAGCACGCGGTGGGTGAACAAATTACTGTTGGGCAATTGATAGAAGATCAAATAATCATGACGATATCCAAGACGATGATCATTATATAGGCGTCACGTCCAAGATTAGTAGACCAAAACGATTCTGCATCTACTACTATTACTCCACACATCGACTGCTATCCTGCATGCATCTAGTGTATTAAGTTCATGGAAAAACGGAGTAATGCAATAAGAATGGTGGCATGATGTAGACAAGATCTATTCATGTAGGAATAGAACCCATCTTGTTATCCTTAATAGCAACGATACATGCGTGCCTCGCTGCCCCTCCTGTCACTGGGAGAGGACACCGCAAGATCGAACCCATCACAAAGCACCTCTTCCCATGGCAACAAAATTTGATCTAGTTGGCCTAACTAAACCAAAGATTCGAAGAAGAAATATGAGGCTATAAGTAATCATGCATATAAGAGATCAAAGAAGACTCAAATAATATTCATAGATAGAAACTGATCATGAACTCAAAATTCATCGGATCCCAACAAACACACCGCAAAAGTTTACATCAAATAGATCTCCAAGAGACCATTGTATTGAGAATCAAAAGAGAGAGAGGAAGCCATCTAGCTACTGCATACGAACCCGTAGGTCTATGGTGGACTACTCACGCATCATCGGAGAGGTACCAATGAGGATGATGAACCCCTCCGTGATGGTGTTAGATTGGATCTCGCGGTTCTCGAACTTGCGGTCGCTCGATGTGTTTTTCGTCGACTCCCTTAGGGTTTCTGGAATATTTGGGAATTTATAGGCATCAAAAGCGGTGGAGAGGTGTCCCGAGGAGGGCACAACCCATCAGGGCACGCCCGGGGCCTCTGGGGCGCCCTGGTGGGTTGTGGTCTCCTCGGTCCTCCTCTCTGGTACTTCTTTGGCCCATTGGATGTCCTCTGGCCCAAAATAAATCTCCAAAAGGTTTGTCACGATTGGACTCCGTTTGGTACAGATATTCTGCGAAGTAAAATAAACAAGCAAAAACAGCAACTAGCACTTTGGCGCACTATGTCAATAGGTTAGTCCCAAAAAATGATATAACGTTGCTATAAAGTGATTGTAAAACATCCAAGAATGATAATATAACAGCATGGAACAAGCAAAAATTATAGATACGTTGGAGACGTATCAGCATCCCCAAGCTTAATTCCTACTCATCCTCTAGTAGGTAAATGATAAAAACAGAATTTTTGATGTGGAATGCTGCCTAACATGTTCATCACATATTCCTTTCTTTTGTAGCATGGACATTTGGAATTTTAGATGGTTCAAAGCAATAGTCTAGTTTTAACATGATGACTTTAATACTCAAGCATGCCAACAAGCAACCATGTCTTTCAAAATATCAACACTAAAGAAAGTTATCCCTAGCCCATCATGCTCAACCATTGATCCATTCATGAAACACACTCAAATATTAAGTACACCCAATGCTCAAGTATGATCATAGTGCCCCCTAGTTGGTGCTTTATAAGAGAAGATGGAGACTCAAATAAAAATAAAAAATTGCATAAAGTAAATAGATAGGCCCTTCGCGGAGGGAAGTAGGGATTTGTAGAGGTGTCAGAGCTCAAAGTTTTAAATTGAGAGAGAAAAATATTTTGAGTGGCATGCCTATCCTGTCAACAAAAACGACAAAGTAGTTCACAATACTTTCCATGCTAGATATATCATAGGCGGTTCCCAAACAGAAAATAAAGTTTATTCCTTTTTCCACCAAGTGCAGGAGCTAGCGCAGCCAGTTTCGTTTCTCCTTTTCTTGTTTCGAAAACAAAATTCAAAAAATGTTTAAGAATTGAAAAAAAGTTCACGAAGTCCAATTTTTTCAATTTTAATAGAATGTTCGTGAGTTCAAAATATGTGCATTAATTGAAAACAACATTTGTGGGTTAAAAATATATTTGCAATTTCAAAAGATGTTAGCAACTTTGCAAAATGTTTTAGAATTTCAAAACATGATTGCAAATTTCAAAAGTGTTTGAATACTCGATAAATGTTCAGGAATTTTAAATTGTTCGTGCATTTAAAAATATATTAGTGAATTTAAAAAAATCACGAATTTGATAATCATACACGATTTCACAAAAGTGCTTGTGAATTTCAAAAATGTTCCCAATCTCAAAAATTTATTGCAAAAAATTAATTGTGATTTCAAAAAACGAAAAGAATAATAAAAATAGAGCAGCAGCGCAGGTGCCTAGCCTCTTCCTATCCCCACCATCCCTGTAGGTGGCCCACGTCTTCATTAGAGCAACTCTAGCAGATCTGGCAAAGCCACATCCCTCAAAAATCGTTTGTGGGCTCCTCTAAAACTTGTTTGTGGTACCACGAGTCCTCCGGTAGAACAGACCCGGTAAACGCGTCCAACAATGTTTTGCGGGATGTGTTTACTGGGCCTGTTCTGCCGGAGGACTCGTGGTACTGTAGAACAGTTGATATCTTCACAATTCTAGATTTTCAACATTATGAAGAGAACAGAATCATAATATAAATTAAACATATGAATGGTCCAAAAAGCAAATCACAATAAAACAATCGTTCTCACTACAACAAATGTTCGAATTCGAATTATTATTACAACACCTAATTGTCCAAATCACACGCAACTACAAATGAAGAAAAGGGGATCTACCCCGTGGAGGTGCATGCGATGCTCAATAAGATCATGCTGGAGTTGGTGGTGTGAATCAAGGTTCTAGATCCTCCGCTCGGTCTCTGGACACTATTCTCATCTTCGTCCTTGATGGTGGTATCTTCACCAATGCGAAGATATTCATTCGCGTAGTCGTCAGAAACATCATGTGCATTCACTCTCATCGCCGCCGATATTTTTTATATGCAGTAAAACCAAGAAAAACGGCGGTATTTCTACGCGGAGTGAAAAAACGGCAGTTCTGCTCGCAAGCTTGGATGATGTGCATGGAAAGAGACCTCGCATTCGATATCGCCTACGAAATAGGTGAGCCGGGTGTGTTGGTACCTCGGCGAAGTAGCCCTTCATGAGCATCTTGTCGCTAAGAGCTCGGCTGCGAGGAATGCATAGCCGGCCAACAGTGGATCTGCGCGCTTTTTCTTCAGGTCTTTCTCAAATTCTTCGACGAGATGCAACAAAACTAGATTGTCAACATCATTGTCGAGGATCATCTCTTCCATGTTCGAATCACCCAACTAAGACGACGAGGCCGAACTCCAATCCATTTAAAAAATGCATGCCCATGAATTTCACCGGAACCTCACCTATCGAAATTGAATGAAAATAACCAGGAAATGCATAGGTGGGCACACCAAAAATCAACTCAGTCGTGATGTTAATTGACACTTCATGGCCAAAAGAAATCACAAACACAAGTAAAATTACCTATGTCAGAATCAAGTAAGAGGTCTTGTGTTCCCTATGTCTGATCCAGATGTTGAATCTAAGCCAGATTAGGACTGATATATCCATGCATATCCCCGATGTCTTAGATTAGATGACCTTGTACAAGCATGTGCGGCTTAAGGTGCACCTTTGTGCACAATCATGCATCAGGCAACATCACAGTAATATAACAATTATGGATATCTAGATTCCAAGAATCACCCAAATTTATATATCAGTTCTAATGACCAAACCTACAACAAATCAATAACGAAGAATAGAATTAGAACCGATAACAATTGTGTGGAGCATAGGTTGTAGGAGGAGGAAAAACGATAGCGATGTTGAAGATGGAAGTGCAACCTGATGAAGTACACACGGTAGCGATGTTTGTGGTGGAGTTGTCGCATCTCTTTCACGGTTTCACCCATCGGCATGCTCGTTCCCTTTTTCTTTTGCAAGGGATCGCCGGATTGGTTACCCACTATAGGAATCAGGTACTTTGCCGTCTGCCATGGCAGACGGCAAAGGATAGGTTCACGGACGGCAAACTCCTTAGCCGTCTGCCAGCAGACGGCCCCACTTCCAGCACAAAAAACCACGGTAAAGGGCTACTTTGTCGTTTGCATAAGTAAAGCAGATGGCAAACACCTTTGCCGTATGCCCTATAGGCCCTGCAGATGGTGCAGTGAGTGGACGGCATAGCGTTGAGGTTAGCTCCGTTAAATGGCTAACGGTAGCCTTTGCCGTCTGCCCGCAGACGGCAAAGAGACAAGTTCCTTTGCCGTCTGCCAGAGACGGCAAAGTTTCCAAATGGGTCAGCTGGCCTCAGGTGGCTAATGGCATACTTTGCCGTCTGCCAGCCGACGGCGAAATGTCATACTTTGCCGTCTGCCAGCCTACGGCAAAGTGACCAAATGGATCAGACCTAGTGCTCCCAGGTTGCACAGGTTGCTGCCACGTGTCACCTTTGCCGTCGGTGGCAGACGGCAAAGTGCATGTATTGCCCCTTTTTATTCTATTTTTTGTTATATCCAAGCATTTTCACGGGCAAATATATGACATATATATATATATATATATACATTTCACAGGGCAAACAATGTGTGCAAGTTTCACAGCAAATATATGATATCCAACAGATAAGAAACTATATCCCTGCCATATGGATATGATCATCCAACAAACATACCAAATCAAAAGTGCAAGTTTCACCATATTACAATAGTTTCATCCATACATACATACTTTCATCCATATTACAATAGTTTCATCCATAGGTAGCAAGTTTCACATTGTTCATCGATACAAAATCAAAACAAAAAGTAAACACAAGCACTCCATCAATGCAAGCTTCTGTGAAGTGAATCAAATATGCAAAATGGGAAATAAGAAAGTTAGAAGACAAAGACTAGAAGAAGAAGAAAAAAAACAAGATCTAGAAGAAGAAGAAGAAGAAGAGTTTTTCTTCTCTTTCTCTTTCTCCTCTTGTTTTTCTTCTTCTTATTGCTTATTTGTGTCATTTTATAGCTAATCTAGGTAATTATGCCATTTTTGACCTAACTAAGCTTACTGTGTCATTTTGGAAGAAAATAAGCTAAGTATATGACATTTATGAGGTTACCAAGGTTATTATGCCATTTTTGACCTAAGTAAGCTAATTATGCCATTTTTGACATAAGTAAGGTAATTACAGGTAATTATTGAGCTAACCTAGGTAATTATGCCATTTTTGAGTTAACTAAGCTTATTATATCATTGTGGAGGAAACAAAGCTAAGTATATGTCATTTTAGAGCTAACTTAGGTAAAATAGGTCATTTTAGAGCTAAGTAAGCTTATTATGTCATTTTGGAGGAAACAAAGCTAAGTATAGGTCATTTTAGAGCTAACTTAGGTAAAATAGGTCATTTTGGAGCTAAGTAAGCTTATTATGTCATTTTGGAGGAAACAAAGCTAAGTATAGGTCATTTTAGAGCTAACTTAGGTAAATTAGGTCATTTTGGAGCTAAGTAAGCTTATTATGTCATTTTGGAGGAAACAAAGCTAAGTATAGGTCATTTTAGAGCTAACGTAGGTAAAATAGCTCATTTTGGAGCTAAGTAAGCTTATTATGTCATTTTGGAGGAAAATAAGCTAAGTATATGACATTTATGAGCTAACCAAGGTTATTATGCCATTTTTGACCTAAGTAAGCTAATTATGTCATAAATGAACTAAATAAGCTAAGTATAGGTCATTATGCATTTGTTAAGCAAAACACTAGAGAAAACTTACCGTCATCACGGAGGTGAAGCATCGGTGTTGCTCGTGCCAGTTACACCTGGAGAAGGTTCGTGCGATGCTTGTCTGGAGTTACGCTACACCAAAGATCATTTGCAATGTGTCGTTAGCATGATGACACTCAAATGTTAATACTAGTAACTAATAACCATTCAAATGAAACTCACCGTGGTCACCGGAGCAATGACTGGCATCGGCGGAGGGGTCTGACCGATCTTCTCGCACACAGACTACACATTTGATTTTGATGAGTCAGTCATATTAGTTAGTAATGAAACGGACATTACATGCATGATTTGGCTAACATGCAGAAGAAACTTACCACGAGGAGCTCGTACATGGCCCGGTGAGCCGCGTCATTCCGTGCCCTCTCCTTCTCCAACAACCTAGCAGTCCTCTCCTCCAACTCCCTCTCCTTCTCCGCCGCCTGCCGGTCCCTGTCCTCCAGAATCGCCTGGGTTGTCTCTCTCTCTCTTTCTGAAGAGCAGCCTGCAACACCACTCCTCGTTAGCATTGTAATCATCTTGTTCGCACACAAAATGTAATGAAGGAAAGATATCTGAGTCCGTATAACTAACCTCGATGGCGAGCTCGACTGGCCGTGGACGAGGCCTTATCTCAGGACAGGAGCTCGTTTGGCGCGCCTTGATCTCCCGGAGAGTGCGAGGACAATGTATAAGTCCATCTCCAATGGCTATCGAGCCATGGGGCCTCCCGCCACTAGCTATCGTCACCAGCTCTAGATCAATAGGATGCTGGCTCGGGTTAAAGTCCTCCCCTTTCCTCGCCTTCCCCTCATCTCTATACCTCACGAGCTTGTGGTGGGAGGAGATGTTGGTAAAGTTCTCGGGATGATCGAGGTCAGACTCAGAGAATGCCTTGGCCTTCTTGTACGAGGCAGTATGGGCCATGGCATAGAGGTCATACACCTCTGGCACCTCCGTGTTATTGTGTTGCGCCTAAAAGAGAAGAACCAAGTATTAGTAAAGGGCTCAAGCTAGCATCAAGAATGAATTACATTAATCATGAAGTAAACCACATACCCAGTTCTGCCCGAACTGATATAAGTTGGCACTGCCTTGATGGTGTGACATACCAACCATTTTGGCACGCCGGTCCTTGGCATTGTTGTGGACGGCTAGCCATTCGTCTGAGCACCACTCATCCACCAACGCCTCCCAACAATCCATCTTATCCGCACACCATCTCGGGGGCACCTAAGTTAGTAAAGAGAAATTTGAGCGCTACGCCTACGAATCAAATCAAGGAAACTAAGTACAAGGCCTTAAGAATAGGTAATTACCTTCATGTACTGCTCCTTCTGCAGAAACTTTCTGCGGCACGCCGACTTGTCCTTCTTAACACCACACGAGGCGTAGTAGTCTCGAACAGCCTGCGGCCAAGCCTCATGCCGTAAGTTCTATAGTAGGCACTTGCACTCGGCATCGATAACCTTTGCCGCGGCCTGCTCGTATCCCTCCTCATATCTGTAGAAGGTCTGCAATAAAACAAGACAACACTGATTAGTACAATAACTAGCTATTGTTGATTTTTAATTGTGTAAAGGAGAAATTACCCAAAACGTTCTGATCACCATGTCGGCCCTCGTGTGGCACAAGACACCGTCGATCATCTCCTCCAGCGGGGCCGGGGCAACCAAGTAGTGCTCCCAGCTCAATCCTAGCTCTGGAAGCTGACCCTCACCGGGCAACGTGACAAACCCCGGGAAGTTTTGCCGGCAAATTACACCAAGGACGGTGTTGGGCCTGCGGACATCCTTGGCGTGTTTCCAACCCATGCAGTATGACAAAGCCAACGCATTAGATATGTGAAGAAACATGAAGGCAAAAGGTTAAAAAAGAGTAAATGCACTTACTTCTCCCCATCAGGCCTAATCGACCACCTCTGCTCGCGGGTCGCCGGCACAGGCGGGAGCCGTGTGTTGAGGAACGTTGCATGGGAAACAAAAAATTTCCTATGCACACGCAAGATCTATCCATGGTGATGAGCATCTACGAGAGGGAGAGTGGATCTACATACCCTTGTAGATCGCTAAGCGGGAAGCGTTAAGAAACGCGGTTGATGTAGTCGAACGTCTTCGCGATCCAAATCGCCGAGCGTCCCGTGATCCCATCACGATCCATCTCGCGATCCAATCATGATCCGTCCCGCGATCCCATCACGATCCGTCCCACGATCAAATCACGAATCGTCTCGCGATCCTGATCACGGTCCTTCCGATCTAGCGCCGAACGGACGGCACCTCCGTGTTCAGCACACGTACAGCTCGATGACGATCTCCGCCTTCTTGATCCATCAAGAGGGGGCGGAGAGGTAGATGAGTTCTCCGGCAGCGCGATAGCGCGGCGGCGGTGGTAGTGGAACTATTCCGGCAGGGCTTCGCCTAAGCACTGCCAAAACTAGACTAAAGGAGAAAACGATCTAGAGGAAGTAGAGGGAGCACGTGGCAATTAGGGTTAGCTCTTCCCTCTAAATCCTCTAGTATATATAGGAGGGAGGGAGGGGAGGAGGCAGCCTCAAACCCTCAAGGTTTGGCAAAAATTGGAGGTGGAGGAGTCCTACTCCAATCCTACTAGGAGTAGGATTCCTCCTCTCCACTTGGAAACCCTTTCCAGCTTTCCTCCTTTGGGTTTTTTCCACCCAAAGCCATATGGGCCTTTGTGGGGGGGTTAGGCCAGCCCACTAGGGGCTGGTTTGAATCCTCCCACAGACCATGAGGTCCTTTGGGTCGAGACACCCCTCCCGATGGTCCCCGGTACCCCTCCCGGCACTCCCGGTACACTACCGAAATACCCGAAACTTTTCCGGTGACCAAAATAGGACTTCCTATATATCAATCTTTACCTCCGGACCATTCCGGAGCTCCTCGTGATCTCCAGGATCTCATCCGGGACTCCGAACAACCTTCGGTCACCACCATACATAACTCTACTATACCGAAACGTCACCGAACCTTAAGTGTGCAGACCCTGCGGGTTCGAGAACTATGTAGACATCACCGAGACACCTCCACGGTCAATAACCAATAGTGGGACCTGGATGCCCATATTGGTTCCTACATATTCTACGAAGATCTTTATCGGTCGAACCTCTATGTCAATGATTCAGTTAATCCCGTATGTTGTTCCCTTTGTTTCTTCGGTATGTTACTTGCCCAAGATTCGATCGTCGGTATCTCTATACCTAGTTCAATCTCGTTACCGGCAAGTCTCTTTACTCGTTCCGTAATAGAAGATCCCGTGGCTAACGCTTAGTCACATTGCTTGCAAGGCTTATTGTGATGTTGTAT
The DNA here is from genome assembly GCA_039707655.1 of Elymus sibiricus. Lineage (NCBI taxonomy): Eukaryota > Viridiplantae > Streptophyta > Magnoliopsida > Poales > Poaceae > Elymus > Elymus sibiricus. The sequence goes on along the minus strand of CM077669.1, from coordinate 437,987,764 downwards.
TACCGAGTGGGCCCTGAGATACCTCTCCGTCACACGGAGTAACAAATCCCAGTCTTGATCCATGCCCACTCAACAGACACCCTCGGAGATACCTGTAGAGCATCTTTATAGTCACCCAGTTACGTTGTGACGTTTGATACACACAAGGTATTCCTCCGGTGTCAGTGAGTTGCATGATCTCATGGTCATAGGAACAGATACTTGACATGCAGAAAACTATAGCAATAAACTGACATGATCATATGCTATGTTTATAGTTTGGGTCTTGTCCATCACATCATTCTCCTAATGATGTGATCCCGTTATCAAATGACATCTCATGTCTATGGCTAGGAAACCCTGACCATCCTTGATCAACGAGCTAGTCTATTAGAGGCATACTAGGGACACAGTGTTGTCTATGTACCCACACATGTATTTGAGTTTCCAATCAATACAATTATAGCATGGATAATAAACGATTATCATGAACAAGGAAATATGATAATAACTAAATTATTATTGCCTCTAGGGCATATTTCCAACAGTCTCCCACTTGCACTAGAGTCAATAATCTAGTTCACATCACCATGTTATTTACATTGTTATGAATCTAACACCCAATGAGTTATGGGGTTCGATCATGCTTTGCATGTGAGAGAGTTCTTTAGTCAACGGTCTGCAACATTCAGATTCGTGTGTTCTTTGCAAATCTATATGTCATCCTGCAGATGCTACCACGCTCCACTTGGAGCTATTCCAAATGGTTGCTCCACTATACGTATCCTAACTGCTACTCAGAGTCGTCTGGATAGGTGTCAAAGCTTGCATCGACGTAACCCTTTACGACGAACTCTTTATCTCCTCCATAATCGAGAAATATTTCCTTAGTCCTCTAGTTACTAAGGATAATCTTGACCGCTGTCCAGTGATCCACTCCTGGACCACTCTTGTACCCCTTGACAGACTCATGGCAAGGCACACACTAGGTGCGGTACACAGCATGGCATACTATACAGAGCCTATGGATAAGGCATAGGGGACGACCTTCGTCCTTTATCTTTCTTCTGTCGTGGTCGAGCTTTGAGTCTCACTCAACTCCACACCTTACAAATCAGGCAAGAACTCTTTCTTTGACTGATCCATTTTGAACTCTTTCAAAATCTTGTCAAGGTATGTACTCATTGAAAGTTTTATCAGACGTCTTGATCTATCTCTATAGATCTTGATGCCCAATATTTAAGTAGCTTTTTATCCAGGTCTTCCTTTGAAAAACACCTTTCAAACAACCTTTTTTGCTTTCCAGAAATTTCTACATCATTTCCGATCAACAATATGTCATCCACATATACTTATCAGAAATTCTATAGTGCTCCCACTCACTAGTAAATACAAGTTTCTCATAAACTTTGTATAGACTCAAAAACTTTGATCACCTCATCAAAGCGTATATTCCAACTCCGAGATGCTTGCTCCAGTCCATAGAAGGATTGCTGGAGCTTGCATACATTTTAGCATCCTTAGGACTGACAAAACCTTCTGGTTGTATCACATACAACCTTTCCTCACGCAAACCGTTAAGGAAACTCTGTTTTGACATCCATCTACCAGATTTCATAATCGAAAAATGCAGCAACTGCTAACATAATTCCAACAGACTTTAGCATCGCTACGGGTGAGAAAGTCTCATCGTAGTCAACTCCTTGAACTTGTGAAAAACCCTTTGCCACAAGTCGAGCTTTATAGACGGTGACATTACCGTCCGCGTCCGTCTTCCTTTTAAAGATCCATTTGTTCTGAATGGCCTTTCGCCCTTCAGGTAATACTTCCAAAGCCCATACTTTGTTTTCATACATGGATCTCATCTCGGATTTCATGGCCTCTAACCATTTCTCGGAATCCGGGCCCATCATCGCTTCTCCATAGCTCGTAGGTTCATCGTTGTCCAACAACATGACCTCTAAGACAGGGTCGCCGTACCACTCAGGAGCAGTATGCGTCCTTGTCGACCTACGAGGTTCGATAGTAACTTGATCCGAAGCTTCATGATCATCATCATTAACTTCCTCTTCAACTAACGTAGGCTCCACAGAAACAACTTTCTGCGTTGCGCTACTCTCTGGTTGAAACAAAGGTTCAACAACCTCATCAAGTTCTATCTTCCTCCCACTCAATTCTTTCGAGAGAAAACTCTTTCTCGAGAAAGGACCCGTTTTAGCAACAAACACTTTGTGCTTGGATCTGAGATAGAAGGTTTACCCAACTATTACGTTAGGGTACTCTATGAAGATGCATTTGTCCGCTTTGGGTTCGAGCTCATCAGGTTGAAAACCTTTTTCATATAAGCATCGCAGCCCCAAACATTAAGAAATGACAGCTTAGGTTTCTGCCAAACCATAATTCATACGGTGTCATCTCAACGGACTTAGATGGTGCCCTATTTAAAGTGAATGTAGTTGTCTCTAATGCATAACCCCAAAACGATAGTGGCAAATCGATAAGAGACATCATAGTTCGCACCATATCCAATAGAGCACGACTACGACGTTCGGACACACCATCACACTATGGTGTTCCAGGTGGCGTGAGTTGTGAAACAACTTCCACATTGTCTTAAGTTGTATACCAAACTCGCAACTCAGATATTCACCTCCACGATCATATCGTAGACATTTTATCTTCTTGTCACGATGATCTCAAACTTCACTCTGATTTTGTTTGAACTTTTCAAACGTTACAGACTTGTGTTTCATTAAGTAAATACCCCCATATCTACTCAAATCATCAGTGAAGGTAGGAAAATAACGATATCCAACACACGCTACAACACTCATTGGACCGAATACATCAACATGTATTATTTCCAATAAGTTACTTGCCCGCTCCATCATACCGGAAAACGGGGTCTTAGTCATCTTGCCCATGAGGCATGGTCCGCATGTCTCAACCGATTCGAAATCGAATGAGTCCAAAGATCCATCAGCATGGAGTTTCTTCATGCGTTTTACACCAATATGACATTTACCGGCAGTGCCACAAGTATGTGGTACTATCACTATTAACTTTGTATCTTTTGGCATCAATATTATGAACATGTGTATCACTACGATCAAGATTCAATAAACCATTCTCATTAGGTGCATGACCATTGAAGGTATTATTCATGTAAACAGAATAACCATTATTCTATAACTTAAATGAATAACCGTATTGCAATAAACATGATCTAATCACGTTTATGCTCAACGCAAACACCAAATAACATTTATTTTTGTTCATTACTAATCCCGAAGGTAGAGAGAGCGTGCGATGGTGATCACATCAACCTTGGAAACACTTCCAATACACATCATCACCTCGCCCTTAGCTAGTCTCCGTTTATTCCGTAGCTTTTATTTTGAGTTACCAACATTTAGCAACTAAACTGGTATCTAATACCCAGGTGCTACTAGAGTACTAGTAAGGTACACATCAATAATACGTATATCAAAATATACTTCCGTTGATGTTGCCTGCCTTCTTATCTACCAAGTATCTAGGGTTGTTCCGCTTCAGCGACCGCTCTCCTCATAATAAAAGCACTCAGTCTCGGGTTTGGGTTCAACCTTGGGTTTCTTTACTGGAGCAGCAACTGGCTTGCCATCCATGAAGTTTCCCTCCTTGCCCTTGCCCTTCTCGAAACTAGTGGTTTTACTAACCATCAACACTTGATGCTCCTTCTTGATTTCTACCTTCGCGGTGTCAAACATCGCGAATAGCTCAGGGATCATTATTTCCATCCCTGGCATTTTATAGTTCATCACGAAGCTCTAGTAGCTTAGTGACAGTGACTTGGAGAACTATATCAATCACTATCTTATATGGAAGATCAACTCCCACTCGATTCAAGCGATTGTAGCACCCAGACAATCTGAGCACATGCTCACCGATTGAGCTATTCTCCTTCATCTTGCAGGCAAAGAATCTTGTTGGAGGTCTCATACCTCTCAACACGGGCACGAGCCTGAGATCCCAATTTCAGCTCTTAGAACATCTCATATGTTCCGTGACGTTCAAAACATTTTGGAGCCTTAATTCTAAGACGTAATGCATGATGCACTGAACTATCAAGTAGTCATCAGAACGTGCCTGTCAGATGTTCACAACATCTACAGACGACGCTTGAGGGGGTGGCGCACCGAGCGGTGCATTAAGGACATAAGCCTTCTGTGCAGCAATGAGGACAATCCTCAGATCATGGACCCAGTCCGCATTATTGCTACCATCATCTTTCAACTCTATTTCTCTAGGAACATATAAAAATTCAAGGGAGCTACAGCGTGAGCTAGTAATCTACAACATAATTTGCAAAGACATTTTGACTATGTTCATGATAATGAGTTTGGTTAATCATATTACTTAAAAACTCCCACTCAAATTGACATCCCTCCGGTCATTCGAGTGTCACATGATCCAAATCCACCAACTCAAGTCCGATCATCACGTGAGTTGAGGTGGTTTCAATGGTGAACATCTTCATGTTGATCATATCTACTATATGACTCATGTTCGACCTTTCGGTCTCTTGTGTTCCGAGGCCATGTCTGTACATGCTAGGCTCGTCAAGTTTAACCTGAGTGTTCCGCATGTGCAACACTGGCTTGCACCCGTTGTATGCGAACGTAGAGTCTATCACACCCGATCATCACGGGGTGTCTCGAAACGACGAACTTTCGCAATGGTGCACACTCGGGGAGAACACAATTTATCTTGAAATTTAAGTGAGGGATCACCTTATAATGCTACCGTCGTCCTAAGCAAAATAAGATGCATAAAAGGATTAACATCACATGCAAATCATAAGTGACCTGATATGGCCATGAACTTGTGCTTTTGATCTCCATGTTCAAAGCACCGGCATGATCTCCATCGTCACCGGCATAACACCACGATCTCCATCATCTTGATCTCCATCAATGTGTCGCCATGAGGTTGTCGCGCCGACTGTTGCTTCCACGACTATTGCTAACTCATAGCGATAAAGTAAAGCAAAAATGGCGAAAATAATTAAAGACAACCCTATGGCTCCTGCCGGTTGCCGTACTCATCGACATGCAAGTCATGATATTCTATACAATACATGATCATCTCATACATCACATATATCTCATCATGTAATTGGCCATATCACATCACAACATACCCTGCAAAAACAAGTTAGACGTCCTCTAATTGTTGTTGCATGTTTTACGTGGCTGCTACGGGTATCTAGCAAGAACAATTCTTACCTACGCAAAAACCACAACGGTGATACGCAAATTGCTTTTCAACCTTCTCAAGGACCGCCTTTGTCAAATCCGATCCGACTAAAGTGGGAGAAACAGACACCCGCCAGCCATCTTTATGCAACGAAGTTACATGTCAGTTGATGGAACCGGTCTCTCGTAAGCGTACGAGTAATGTTGGTCCGGGCCGCTTCATCCCACAATACCGCCGAAACAAGAAAAGCCCAAGGGAGGAAGCAATCTGAATATCAACGCCCACAAACTCCTTTGTGTTTCTACTCGAGATCTCATCTACACATAGACCTAGCTCATGATGCCACTGTTGGGGAACGTAGCATGGGAAACAAAAAAATTCCTACGCACACGCAAGATCTATCCATGGTGATGAGCATCTACGAGAGGGAGAGTGGATCTACATACCCTTGTAGATCGCTAAGCGGGAACCGTTAAGAAACGCGGTTGATGCAGTCGAACGTCTTCGCGATCCAAATCGCCGAGCGTCCCGCGATCCCATCACGATCCATCTCGCGATCCAATCATAATCCGTCCCGCGGTCCCATCACGATCCGTCCCGCGATCAAATCACAAATCGTCTCGCGATCTTGATCACGGTCCTTCCGATCTAGCGCCGAACGGACGGCACCTCCGCGTTCAGCACACGTACAGCTCGATGACAATCTCCGCATTCTTGATCTAGGCGGAGAGGTAGATAAGTTCTCCGGCAGCGCGACGGCGCGGCGGCGGTGGTGGTGGAACTATTCCGGCAGGGCTTCGCCTAAGCACTGCCGAAACTAGACTAAAGGAGAAAACGATCTAGAGGAAGTAGAGGGAGCACGTGGCAATTAGGGTTAGCTCTTCCCTCTAAATCCTCTAGTATATATAGGAGGGAGGGAGGGGAGGAGGCAGCCTCAAACCCTCAAGGTTTGGCCGAAATTGGAGGTGGAGGAGTCCTACTCCAATCCTACTAGGAGTAGGATTCCTCCTCTCCACTTGGAAACCCTTTCCAGCTTTCCTCCTTTGGGTTTTTTCCACCCAAAGCCACATGGGCCTTAGTGGCGGGGTTAGGCCAGCCCACTGGGGGCTGGTTTGACTCCTCCCACAGCCCATGAGGTCCTTTGGGTCGAGACACCCCTCCCGATGGTCCCCGGTACCCCTCCCGGCACTCCCGGTACACTACCGAAATACCCGAAACTTTTCCGGTGACCAAAATAGGACTTCCTATATATCAATCTTTACCTCCGGACCATTCCGGAGCTCCTCGTGACGTCCAAGATCTCATCCGGGACTCCGAACAACCTTCGGTCACCACCATACATAACTCTACTATACCGAAACGTCACCGAACCTTAAGTGTGCAGACCCTGCGGGTTCGAGAACTATGTAGACATCACCGAGACACCTCCACGGTCAATAACCAATAGTGGGACCTGGATGCCCATATTGGTTCCTACATATTCTACGAAGATCTTTATCGGTCGAACCTCTATGTCAAGGATTCAGTTAATCCCGTATGTTGTTCCCTTTGTTTCTTCGGTACGTTACTTGCCCAAGATTCGATCGTCGGTATCTCTATACCTAGTTCAATCTCGTTACCGGCAAGTCTCTTTACTCGTTCCGTAATACAAGATCCCGTGGCTAACGCTTAGTCACATTGCTTGCAAGGCTTATTGTGATGTTGTATTACCGAGTGGGCCCTGAGATACCTCTCTGTCACACGGAGTAACAAATCCCAGTCTTGATCCATGCCCACTCAACAGACACCCTCGGAGATACCTGTAGAGCATCTTTATAGTCACCCAGTTACGTTGTGACGTTTGATACACACAAGGTATTCCTCCGATGTCAGTGAGTTGCATGATCTCAAGGTCATAGGAACAGATACTTGACATGCAGAAAACTATAGCAATAAACTGACACGATCATATGCTATGTTTATAGTTTGGGTCTTGTCCATCACATCATTCTCCTAATGATGTGATCCCGTTATCAAATGACATCTCATGTCTATAGCTTGGAAACCTTGACCATCTTTGATCAACGAGCTAGTCTATTAGAGGCATACTAGGGACACAGTGTTGTCTATGTACCCACACATGTATTTGAGTTTCCAATCAATACAATTATAGCATGGATAATAAACGATTATCATGAACAAGGAAATATGATAATAACTAAATTATTATTGCCTCTAGGGCATATTTCCAACAGTCTCCCACTTGCACTAGAGTCAATAATCTAGTTCACATCACCATGTGATTTACATTGTTATGAATCTAACACCCAATGAGTTATGGGGTTCGATCATGCTTTGCATGTGAGAGAGTTCTTTAGTCAACGGTCTGCAACATTCAGATTCGTGTGTTCTTTGCAAATCTATATGTCATACTGCAGATGCTACCACGCTCCACTTGGAGCTATTCCAAATGGTTGCTCCACTATACGTATCCTGACTGCTACTCAGAGTCGTCTGGATAGGTGTCAAAGCTTGCATCGACGTAACCCTTTACGACGAACTCTTTATCTCCTCCATAATCGAGAAATATTTCCTTAGTCCTCTAGTTACTAAGGATAATCTTGACCGCTGTCCAGTGATCCACTCCTGGACCACTCTTGTACCCCTTGACAGACTCATGGCAAGGCACACACTAGGTGCGGTACACAGCATGGCATACTATACAGAGCCTATGGATAAGGCATAGGGGACGACCTTCGTCCTTTCTCTTTCTTCTGCCGTGGTCGAGCTTTGAGTCTCACTCAACTCCACACCTTACAAATCAGGCAAGAACTCTTTCTTTGACTGATCCATTTTGAACTCTTTCAAAATCTTGTCAAGGTATGTACTCATTGAAAGTTTTATCAGACGTCTTGATCTATCTCTATAGATCTTGATGCCCAATATTTAAGTAGCTTTTTATCCAGGTCTTCCTTTGAAAAACATCTTTCAAACAACCTTTTTTGCTTTCCAAAAATTTCTACATCATTTCCGATCAACAATATGTCATCCACATATACTTATCAGAAATTCTATAGTGCTCCCACTCACTAGTAAATACAAGTTTCTCATAAACTTTGTATAGACTCAAAAACTTTGATCACCTCATCAAAGCGTATATTCCAACTCCGAGATGCTTGCTCCAGTCCATAGAAGGATTGCTAGAGCTTGCATACATTTTAGCATCCTTAGGACTGACAAAACCTTCTGGTTGTATCACATACAACCTTTCCTCACGCAAACCGTTAAGGAAACTCTGTTTTGACATCCATCTACCAGATTTCATAATCGAAAAATGCAGCAACTGCTAACATAATTCCAACAGACTTTAGCATCGCTACGGGTGAGAAAGTCTCATCGTAGTCAACTCCTTGAACTTGTGAAAAACCCTTTGCCACAAGTCGAGCTTTATAGACGGTGACATTACCGTCCGCGTCCGTCTTCCTTTTAAAGATCCATTTGTTCTGAATGGCCTTTCGCCCTTCAGGTAATACTTCCAAAGCCCATACTTTGTTTTCATACATGGATCTCATCTCGGATTTCATGGCCTCTAACCATTTCTCGGAATCCGGGCCCATCATCGCTTCTCCATAGCTCGTAGGTTCATCGTTGTCTAACAACATGACCTCTAAGACAGGGTCGCCGTACCACTCAGGAGCAGTATGCGTCCTTGTCGACCTACGAGGTTCGATAGTAACTTGATCCGAAGCTTCATGATCATCATCATTAACTTCCTCTTCAACTAACGTAGGCTCCACAGAAACAACTTTCTGCGCTGCGCTACTCTCTGGTTGAAACAAAGGTTCAACAACCTCATCAAGTTCTATCTTCCTCCCACTCAATTCTTTCGAGAGAAAACTCTTTCTCGAGAAAGGACCTGTTTTAGCAACAAACACTTTGTGCTTGGATCTGAGATAGAAGGTTTACCCAACTGTTACGTTAGGGTACTCTATGAAGATGCATTTGTCCGCTTTGGGTTCGAGCTCATCAGGTTGAAAACCTTTTTCATATAAGCATCGCAGCCCCAAACATTAAGAAATGACAGCTTAGGTTTCTGCCAAACCATAATTCATACGGTGTCATCTCAACGGACTTAGATGGTGCCCTATTTAAAGTGAATGTAGTTGTCTCTAATGCATAACCCCAAAACGATAGTGGCAAATCGATAAGAGACATCATAGTTCGCACCATATCCAATAGAGCACGACTACGACGTTCGGACACACCATCACACTATGGTGTTCCAGGTGGCGTGAGTTGTGAAACAACTTCCACATTGTCTTAAGTTGTATACCAAACTCGCAACTCAGATATTCACCTCCACGATCATATCGTAGACATTTTATCTTCTTGTCACGATGATCTCAAACTTCACTCTGATTTTGTTTGAACTTTTCAAACGTTACAGACTTGTGTTTCATTAAGTAAATACCCCCATATCTACTCAAATCATCAGTGAAGGTAGGAAAATAACGATATCCAACACACGCTACAACACTCATTGGACCGAATACATCAACATGTATTATTTCCAATAAGTTACTTGCCCGCTCCATCATACCGGAAAACGGGGTCTTAGTCATCTTGCCCATGAGGCATGGTCCGCATGTCTCAACCGATTCGAAATCGAATGAGTCCAAAGATCCATCAGCATGGAGTTTCTTCATGCGTTTTACACCAATATGACATTTACCGGCAGTGCCACAAGTATGTGGTACTATCATTATTAACTTTGTATCTTTTGGCATCAATATTATGAACATGTGTATCACTATGATCAAGATTCAATAAACCATTCTCATTAGGTGCATGACCATTGAAGGTATTATTCATGTAAACAGAATAACCATTATTCTATAACTTAAATGAATAACCGTATTGCAATAAACACGATCTAATCACGTTTATGCTCAACGCAAACACCAAATAACATTTATTTTGGTTCAAAACTAATCCCGAAGGTAGAGAGAGCGTGCGATGGTGATCACATCAACCTTGGAAACACTTCCAACACACATCGTCACCTCGCCCTTAGCTAGTCTCCGTTTATTCCGTAGCTTTTATTTTGAGTTACCAACATTTAGCTACTAAACTGGTATCTAATACCCAGGTGCTACTAGAGTACTAGTAAGGTACACATCAATAATACGTATATCAAAATATACTTCCGTTGATGTTGCCAGCCTTCTTATCTACCAAGTATCTAGGGTTGTTCCGCTTCAGCGACCGCTTTCCTCATAATAGAAGCACTCAGTCTCGGGTTTGGGTTCAACCTTGGGTTTCTTTACTGGAGCAGCAACTGGCTTGCCATCCATGAAGTTACCCTCCTTGCCCTTGCCCTTCTCGAAACTAGTGGTTTTACTAACCATCAACACTTGATGCTTCTTCTTGATTTCTACCTTCGTGGTGTCAAACATCGCGAATAGCTCAGGGATCATTATGTCCATCCCTGGCATTTTATAGTTCATCACGAAGCTCTAGTAGCTTAGTGACAGTGACTTGGAGAACTATATCAATCACTATCTTATCTGGAAGATCAACTCCCACTCGATTCAAGCGATTGTAGCACCCAGACAATCTGAGCACATGCTCACCGATTGAGCTATTCTCCTTCATCTTGCAGGCTCATACCCTTGTAGATCGCTAAGCGGGAACCGTTAAGAAACGCGGTTGATGTAGTCGAACGTCTTCGCGATCCAAATCGCCGAGCGTCCCGCGATCCCATCACGATCCATCTCGTGATCCAATCATAATCCGTCCCGCGATCCCATCACGATCCGTCCCGCGATCAAATCACAAATTGTCTCGCGATCCTGATCACGGTCCTTCCGATCTAGCGCCGAACGGACGGCACCTCCGCGTTCAGCACACGTACAGCTCGATGACGATCTCCGCATTCTTGATCTAGCAAGAGGGGGCGGAGAGGTAGATGAGTTCTCCGGCAGCGCGACGGCGCGGCGGCGGTGGTGGTGGAACTATTCCGGCAGGGCTTCGCCTAAGCACTGCCGAAACTAGACTAAAGGAGAAAACGATCTAGAGGAAGTAGAGGGAGCACGTGGCAATTAGGGTTAGCTCTTCCCTCTAAATCCTCTAGTATATATAGGAGGGAGGGAGGGGAGGAGGCAGCCTCAAACCCTCAAGGTTTGGCCGAAATTGGAGGTGGAGGAGTCCTACTCCAATCCTACTAGGAGTAGGATTCCTCCTCTCCACTTGGAAACCCTTTCCAGCTTTCCTCCTTTGGGTTTTTTCCACCCAAAGCCATATGGGCCTTTGTGGGGGGGTTAGGCCAGCCCACTAGGGGCTGGTTTGAATCCTCCCACAGACCATGAGGTCCTTTGGGTCGAGACACCCCTCCCGATGGTCCCCGGTACCCCTCCCGGCACTCCCGGTACACTACCGAAATACCCGAAACTTTCCCGGTGACCAAAATAGGACTTCCTATATATCAATCTTTATCTCCGGATCATTCCGGAGCTCCTCGTGACGTCCAGGATCTCATCCGGGACTCCGAACAACCTTCGGTCACCACCATACATAACTCTACTATACCGAAATGTCACTGAACCTTAAGTGTGCAGACCCTGCGGGTTCGAGAACTATGTAGACATCACCGAGACACCTCCACGGTCAATAACCAATAGTGGGACCTGGATGCCCATATTGGTTCCTACAAATTATACGAAGATCTTTATCGGTCGAACCTCTATGTCAAGGATTCAGTTAATCCCGTATGTTGTTCCCTTTGTTTCTTCGGTATGTTACTTGCGCAAGATTCGATCGTCGGTATCTCTATACCTAGTTCAATCTCGTTACCGGCAAGTCTCTTTACTCGTTCCGTAATACAAGATCCCGTGGCTAACGCTTAGTCACATTGCTTGCAAGGCTTATTGTGATGTTGTATTACCGAGTGGGCCCTGAGATACCTCTCCGTCACACGGAGTAACAAATCCCAGTCTTGATCCATGCCCACTCAACAGACACCCTCGGAGATACCTGTAGAGCATCTTTATAGTCACCCAGTTACGTTGTGACGTTTGATACACACAAGGTATTCCTCCGGTGTCAGTGAGTTGCATGATCTCATGGTCATAAGAACAGATACTTGACATCACTACTGGAATCAGCAACTTTGCCGTCTGCCATGGCTGACGGCAAAGGCATGAATTGCGGACGGCAAAGGTCTTTGCCGTCAGCCACCAGACGGCACCACATCCAGCTGAACAATGTCCGGTAAAGGCCACTTTGCCGTCTGCTGGCCGACGGCAAAGAGGCAAAGGTCTTTGCCGTCTGCCAGCAGACAGCAAAGGGCATGGACGGCACATGTGGCAGCTTAGGTCCGTTAAGGGGTTAACGGCGTGCTTTGCCGTCTGCTGGCTGACGGCAAAGATGCAAAGGTCTTTGCCGTCAGCCAGCAGATGGCAAAGCTGCCAAATAGGCCAGCCCAGTGCACCCCAGGTTGCACAGGTAGCTGCCACGTGGCATCTTTGTCGTCTGCTGGCTGATGGCAAAGCTCTTTGCCGTCTGCCAGCAGACGGCAAAGAGCCTGTACAGCCCCTGTTTTTTCTGTTTTTTCTTAAATTCATTCAATTTCACATATATATATATATACACACATTTGAAAATACTTTCAACAAGCATAACAACACATATACATACCAAATCATATCCCTGCCATATGGATATGATCATCCAACACATATACATACCAAATGAAAAGTCCATACGCAACATATATAGCTAGCCAACATATCCAACAACAAGCATACAATGGTTTCATCCATACATACATATATAGGTAGCAAGTTTCACATTGTTCATCCTACAAAATCAAAACAAAAAGGAAGCACAAGAAGAAGAGTAGACTCCATCAACGCAAGCTTCGTCATCGAAAGCAAATCTGCAAATTGGGAAAGAAGAAAGTTAGAAGAAGAAGAAGAAGAAGAAGAAGACTAGAAGAAGAAGACTAGCTAGAAGAAGAAGAAGAAGAAGAAGAAGAAGAAGAAGACTAGAAGAAGAAGAAGAAGAAGAATTTTTCTTCTCTTTCTTTTTCTCCTCTCCTCTTCTTTATCTTCTTCTTCTTCTAACTAAGGTAGGTAAAAATGCCATTTTTTAGCTAAGCTAGGAAAAAATGCTAAGTGTAGGTCATTTTAGAGCTAAGCTAGGTAAATAGGTCATTTTGGAGCTTAGTAAGGTTATTATGTCATTTTCAAGGATGATGCCATTTTTGAGCCAACTTACGTAAGTATAGCTCATTTTTTATCTAACTTAGGTAATTATGCTATTTAGGAGGAAAATAAGCTAAGTATGCATTTGTTAAGCAAAACACTAGAGAAAACGTACCCTCATCACAACAAATGCGATGAAGATCGCAACTAAGGTAACAATTGATCCAACGGCATAATGATACCAAGCCTCATTATCAATGGCATATTTTCTAATCTTCTTAATCTTCAAGCGCATTGCATCCATCTTCAAGCGCATTGCATTCATCTTCATCTTGTGATCATCGACGACATCGGCAACATACAACTCCAATGTCATCTTCTCTTTTTCAATTCGTTTAATTTTTTCTTTCAAATACTCATTTTCTTTTTCAACTAAATTTAACTTCTCGACAAGAGGGTCGGTTGCAAATTCCGGTTCACATACCTCCTAGATTAAAATATCTCTATGTCAACTTGATGGCCATAATTGTCATAAATGCGAAATGCAACAAATAGTTATAAAAGAGAATTTACCACATCCGAATCATAAAGCGGGCGAGGGCCAACGGGGACGGATATCAAGACCATGGCACTATGTATAAGAAACAATCATACAAAGTAAGAAAATTATACAAGTAACTATATAAATCATACAATCATACAAGAAAATGGCAAGTGTAGGTCATTTTAGAGCTATCCTAGTTAAAATCGGTCATTTTGGAGGTAGGTAAGGTTATTTTGTCATTTTGGAGGAAAATAAGCTAAGTCAATGTCATTTTGGAGCTAAACCAAGGTTATCATGCCATTTTTTACCTAAGTATGCTAAGTATGTCATAAATGAACTAAAGAAGCTAAGTATAGGTCATTTTGGAGCTATCCTAGGTAGTTATGCCATTTTTTAGCTAACTAAGCATATTAAGTCATTTAGGAGGAAAAATGCTAAGTATAGCTAGGTCATTTTATAGCTATCCTAGGTAAAGTATGTCAGTTTGGAGCTAAATAAGGTTATTATGTCATTTTCGAGGAAAATAAGCTAAGTCAATGTCATTTTGTTGAATACCTAATAACATGAACTAATTAATAATATATATGTACATAATAATAATTGAATACCTGACATTACTAATTTTAATCTTCATCGTCTATATATGCTCCGGGATCAATAAATGCAGAATCATCATCACTATCAGTAATGACGTGCTCATCAGCATCATCAATAAATGCATCAACATGTGGAAGGCCTCCTTTATGTAATCGGTCAAGCATTGACAGGTCATCCGCAGTAGTAACCTCTTCTTCCCCTCTATGCCGAACAATGTACCAAAGAGGGCCTCGACGACATTCTTTTCAGTGTGCATCACGTCGATGTTGTGTGGGCAAAGGAGGTCTGTGAAGTAAGGCAGATCCCACAAGCATGTCTTGTGAGTCCAGGCGTGTTCCGAATTATACCCCTTGAAATACCCTGGACGCTCTGGATCCGGCTCAAGAGCGTTTAACTGATCCAGGGTCTGTTGGCCTGTCAACGCAGGTAGTGCAGAGTTTTTGACAACTCTACCTTTGATGAAGTTCTTCTTGTCTTTTCTGAACTGATGGCGATGATCCAGGAACTGTCTATGCAAGTCGAAGCAAGAATACTTGCGACCCGCATCCAGCCAACGAAACTCAAGAGCTGCCTTGCATGTGGGGCACGGGAACCTTGCATGCACACACCAGCCAACGAATAGCGCATACGCCGGCAAGTCATGCATCGAGTACATGTACCACACATGCATTAGGAAGTTTTTTTTTGTAGCGGCGTCGTATGTCTTGATCTCATTATCCCAAGCTTCTTGCAATTCATCCTTAAGCGGCTGCATGTACACATTCATACTCTTCCCCGGATAGTTGGGCCCCGGAATTATCAACGTCAGGAAAATGTTCTTTCTTTGCATAATCTGTCCGGGGGGGAGATTGAGTGGAATGACAAATACAGGCCAACAACTGTATTGGGCTGCCATCATACCAAACACATTGAACCCATCCGTGCTGATGGCGACTCGAGGATGCCTTGGATCTGCCGCTTTGTCCTTATGTAAAGCATCGAAGTGCTTCCACGCAAAAGCGTCCGATGTGTGTACCAACATCGGATTCCCATCTGCATCTACCTCGGTTCTTTTGCCCAATTTATGCCACGTCATCTGTCTGGCCGTCTCTTTGACCATGAAAAGACGTTGAAGTCTTGGTATGATTGGCATATACCGAAGAACATTAACTGGGATTTTTGTCTGACTCTTCTCACCCATACCGTTGTCTACCACAACATACCTGGAAGACTTGCAAATGGGACAATAATTGAAGCCCGCGTACTCAAGCCTAAATAAGGCACATCCATTCTCACAGGCATCTATCTTCTCATAGGGCATCTTAAGCGCACGGAGGATTTTGTCCGACTGGTACAGGTTTGCTGGCAATACATGGCCTTTGGGTAGAAAGCGTCCAAATATCGTCATCATCGCGTCGTAGCATTCTCTGCCCAGGTTGAATTGAGCCTTCAGATCCATTACTTGTGCGATGGCATCCGGCTGACAAAGCTCAGTGTGCTCATGGAGAGGACGTTTTGAAGACTCCGACATATCATTGAAGGCCTTTGCAGATTCCTCCATCTCATCGTCCGAATCCCGAGCATCATCAAAGTCTTGCACCATGTCTTCGATCCCGGTACCATGCTCGTCGGTGCGACGACGAACCACCTCAGCTCTGGCACGTTGGGCAGACTCACCATGAAATGTCCAGACCGTATAATTAGGCGTAAAACCCCACTTCTACAGGTGTTTGATCATTTCAAACTCTGACCTCTTATGATAGTTGTCGCAATCGGCACGAGGGCAGCAGGTTATTTTCTGTCCATTTGCAAATGCGGCTGACACAAACCCCTTGGTTTTTGTTATCCATTCATGGGTCATGTATTTCTGACTAGTGTGACCGGTGTACATCCACGCACGATCACTCATCTTGCCTAGCTACTGGACACACAGGAAATATATACATAATTCAGCAAACCATATTCATCAGTTAATAGAGTTTGTCAGTTTTATTATGTCCATGCAACCTAGACGCTAGTAGGTAAAGATAGGTCCTAATCCCACCCGAGTATTTGTAGATTGGGTTCGTTTTCCCATGCTCTGCTCCGGATCCGACGCAAAATTTCGGTAGCACCTCCCCGTTGTTCTCCTGATACACGTCTCGGCAATAAGAAGAGAGGATGTGTACCCGGAGAACAACAGGGAGGCACTGACGAAATTCTGCATCAGATCCGGAGCAGAGCATATGGGAAAACGAACCCAATCTACACATACTCGGGCTGTCCATGGATAACGTTGGACAATTCGAAAGAATCACGGTTATAAATATGCTAATGCATGCATATTTATAGATGTAACCCTTTCGAACGGGAGACGCATAGTGGTCACGCATACTGATGATTGAAGACACCTATAGCTAGCAAGTTTCATCGGCACGAAGACCGGAACAGAGCAAATGAAGGGGGAGGAGGAGATGTCATTTGTGCTCACCAACGAACGCAGGGGCGGAGCTCGTCGAACACTAGACCCTCGCACTGACAAAAAAACTGCACATTTTAATTGAAAGATGAGTAACATAGCAATATTGTTTTTTCCGTCAACCTAACTAAATATTTATAACAGGACGAGCGGGTTAGGGGGTTCCTCGATGTCGATGAAACCCTAAATAGCAAGTATCATTGGTCCGAGATACATGTGGCGCTCGGCGTTGAACACTAGATCCACATCCCACAAGTAACGCCGGCGCCCGGTGTCCCGCGCATAACAATAGTTCTGGGGGCCGATGACGGTCGAACACCTTGGCAAATTTGTCTGGCAGCCTCTGCGACGAGGATTAAAGCCAAGTTTTGAAACTTCAAACAACCAAACCGACTTGAGTCAGTTTGGGTGTTTCACGTATCAACACTTGGCTTTTAATCGTCATCACAGAGGCTGCAAGACAAATTCGCATAGGTGTTCGACCGCCATCGACCCCGAGAACTGTTGCTGCGGGACGCCGGACGCCGGCGTCACTTGTGGGACGTGGATGTAGTGTTCGACACCAACGGCCACATGTATCTCGCACCGACGATACTTGCTATTTAGGGTTCCATCGACGTCGAGGAACCCCCTAACACGCTCGTCCCTGGGCGCCCTCTGGTATGGCGACGCACGGTCGACGGGTCAGCACTCGGACCGGGGGATTCTCGGCATGGGCGACGGCGTCGGGACCGGCGGGACCCACTGGCTCCACCATCTCTCTCCTCGGCAACCGGCGATCCACGACCCTCTTCCTTTTTTCCTTTTTCCTCTTCTTCTACTTATTCTTCTTTTTTTCAACTTTCTTCTTCTTCTAATTATCTAAACCTAAACCTAGCACTAACCTAATCCTACCACTAACCTAAACCTATTAATAACACCTAAACCTAAACAGCAAATAACAGTAGAAAAAAACAAAAAAAAGTTCACCTTGGCTCCGGCGGTGGTGGAGGAGGCGGCGGGGCGCCGGGGCGGCGGGGGCGGGGCGCCGCCGGGGCGGCGGGGGCGGGGCGCCACCGGGGCGGCGGGGCGGGGCGCCTAGGCGCCGGCGGCGGGGCGTCGCCGGGGCAGCGGGGCGGGGCGTCGCCGGGGGTCGGGGCGGGGGCAGCTCGGGCCCGGGGGCGGCGGCGCGGGTGAGGTGAGGGCCGGGAGAGAGAGATAGGGGAGAGAGAGAGGGGTGGGGCGCGGGTGAGGTGAGGGCCGGGAGAGAGAGAGAGGGGCGGCGGCGCGGGTGAGGTGAGGGCCGGAAGAGAGAGAGATCTAGAGGGGAGAGAGAGGGGTGGGGCGCGGGCGCCGGCCCCTTTTCAGTTAGGTCACAGCTCTTTGCTGTCTGCTAGCAGACGGCAAAGAGCCTAGCTAGTCGGGTGGGGCCGGGGGGAAACGGCCGTTAAAAGGGCCACTTTCTTTGCCGTCTGTTGGCGGACGGCAAAGAAGCTTTGCCGTCCGCCAGCAGACGGCAAAGAAAGTGGCCGTTAGGTCGTTCTCGTTAGTGGGCCACCCACCCTCTTTGCCGTCTGCTAGCAGACGGCAAAGCTTCGATGCCGTCAGCTAGCTGACGGCAAAGCGAAGGCTGACGGTAAACACCTTCTTTGCCGTCAGCTAGTTCTTTGCCGTGTGTTTTCTGGAAACGGATGGCCAAGAGCTTCTTTGCCGTCCGCCAGCTGACGGCAAAGAACTGGCAGACGGCAAATTTGCTGATTCCAGTAGTGCATGAAGAAAACTATAGCAATAAACTGACACGATCATATGCTATGTTTATAGTTTGGGTCTTGTCCATCACATCATTCTCCTAATGATGTGATCCCGTTATCAAATGACATCTCATGTCTATGGCTAGGAAACCTTGACCATCTTTGATCAACGAGCTAGTCTATTAGAGGCATACTAGGGACACAGTGTTGTCTATGTACCCACACATGTATTTGAGTTTCCAATCAATACAATTATAGCATGGATAATAAACGATTATCATGAACAAGGAAATATGATAATAACTAAATTATTATTGCCTCTAGGGCATATTTCCAACACCGTGTACTACCACACTGGTAGACGGTGGCCCCCTCAACCACCTCGTCCTCGCTATCAGAAAACCGATCCCCGCCACCATCAGCATGGCCACTCGGCTCCTGCTGACGCAGATCCGGCCTGGTATCCCATCGGGTCTGCTGGGACGTAGCCTGATCCATGTTCTGCTCCGGAGTCTCGTGGGACGAAGCGTCTGGGACAGGAGTCTCGTGGGTTGAAGGCTCGTCGACCCGAGGCTCGTGGACAGGAGTCCGCGTAGCCTCCACCTTAGACGCGTCCACCCTAGCAGTCCTGTGCTCGGGTGAATCAGCTAGGGGTGGCAGCGAGGAAGGCGTAGCAGCCTGTGTACCTCTCCCACGGCCACGTGTACCTCTACTAGCTCTCTTCTTCCCCGGACCTCCTCTCTCGGTGGGCAACAATGCCGACGAAGAAGCGCCCGCCTGTGTCTGCATACTGTCGAGAAACGCTCTTCGGAGAGACTAGGGTGGAATGGAAGTACCCCTCCCACCACACGCCGACGAAGAAGGAGCAATGGATCGCTCGGGACCCGTGCCCACCATCTTTCAACACCTGCCATGACAAAGAGTAAACGAAATTAGTACAACATAAAAAAATTGAATACTGACATGAATAATAATATGTATATAATTTAAGTGCATCATCATCATGTATATAATAAAAATTGAATACCTGACATGAACTAATAATAATGCATCATCATCATCACTATCATGAATGACGTGCTCATCGGAAACATCGAGAACAACATGTGGAAGGCCTCCTTTATGTAACCGGTCAAGCATTGCAATGGTCCGCAATTCTTTGACATCCAACGCTATTGCTTTCGAAGCACTGGCTGGTGTGAGCTTCCCTTTGAATAGGCTGGTGCGAGCTTCCCTTTGAATAGGATGAGGTTGGATCGACCTTTTTTAGGGTCTCCAGCATTGTACCGATGCTTCGGATTATGCAAATGACAATTTTTGGCTTCGTAGTGTGCTGTCATGAAGTTTGCCGCCTCCTCAGTAATGAATGGCTTGGCCATCGATGCTTCAATTCTACGTTTATTTTTACATTTTGCTCGAAGCGTCTTCTGCATCCTCTCAGTTGCGTAGCACCAACGATTTTGCACGCCCCCCCCCCCCCCAATCTTGCCTCGGTCGGGAGATGTAAAATCAAATGCTGCATTGGATTAAAGAAGCTCAATGGAAAGATCTTCTCTAACTTGCAGATCAACTCCGGCGCCAACTCTTCCAGTTCATCTAGCACGCCAAGCGATAGTTCTTTCACACAAAGAACACGTAAGAAATAGCTCAACTCTGCCAGTACTAGCCATTCATCCTCAGGGATAAAGCCACGCAACATCACCGGTATTACCCGCTCAAGCCATATGTGCCAATCATGACTCTTGAGACCAAATATTTTCAATTTGTCAAGACTCGCTCCCCTCTTTAGATTCGCTGCATACCCATCGGGGAACATCAACTGCATTGTCACCCACAAGATCATTTCCCTCATAGCTGGCCTTCCAAGATTGTACCATGCCTTTGGCTTTGTCCAGTTCTGCTTTCCTTTCGGTTGTCGCATGTTTTGTAACGGTCTATCACATAGAGACTCCTGGTCGACTCTAGCCTTAGGATTATCCTTTGAGTTCCCCTCTATGCCGAACAATGTACCAAAAAGGGCCTCGGCAATATTCTTTTCAGTGTGCATCACGTCGATGTTGTGTGGGCAAAGGAGGTCTTTGAAGTAAGGCAGATCCCACAAGCATGTCTCGTGAGTCCAGGCGTATTCCGAATTATACCCTTTGAAATACCCTGGACGCTCTGGATCAGGCTCGAGAGCGTTTAACTGATCCAGGGTCTGTTGGCCTGTCAACGCAGGTAGTGCAGAGTTTTTGACAACTCTACCTTTGATGAAGTTCTTCTTGTCTTTTCTGAACTGATGGCGAGGATCCAGGAACTGTCTATGCAAGTCGAAGCAAGAAAACTTGCGACCTGCCTGCGGCCAACGAAACTGAAGAGATGCCTTGCATGTGGGGCACGGGAACCTTCCATGCACACACCAGCCAACGAATAGCGCATACGCCGGCAAGTCATGCATCGAGTACATGTACCACACATGCATTGAGAAGTTTTGTTTTGTAGCGGCGTCGTATGTCTTGATCCCATTATCCCAAGCTTCTTGCAATTCATCCTGAAGAGGTTGCATGTACACATTCATATTCTTCCCCAGATAGTTGGGCCCTGAAATTATCAACGTCAGGAAAATGTTGTTTCTTTGCATAATCTGTCCGGGGGGGAGATTGAGTGGAATGACAAATACAGGCCAACAAATGTACTGGGTTGCCGTCATACCAAACACATTGAACCCATCCGTGCTGATGGCTACTCGAGGATGCCTTGGATCTTCTGCTTTATCCTTATGTAATGCATCGAAGTGCTTCCACGCAAAAGCGTCTGAAGTGTGTACCAACATCTGATTCCCATCTGCATCTAGTTCGGTTCTTTTGCCCAATTCTTGCCATGTCATCTGTCTGGCCGTCTCTTCGACCATGAAAAGACATTGAAGTCTTGGTATAATTGGCATATACCGAAGAACATTAACTGGGATTTTGGTTTGAATCTTCTCACCCATACCGTTGTCTACCACAACATACCTGGAAGACTTGCAAATGGGACAATAGTTCAAGCCCGCATACTCAAGCCTAAATAAGGCACATCCGTTCTCACAGGCATCTATCTTCTCATAGGGCATCTTAAGTACACAGAGGATTTTATCCGACTGGTACAGGTTTGCAGGCATGACATGGCCTTTGGGTAGAAAGCGTCCAAATAGTGTCATCATCACGTCGTAGCACTCTCTACCCAAGTTGAACTGAGCCTTCAGAGCCATTACTTGCGCGATGGCATCCAATTGACAAAGCTCAATGTGCTCATGGAGAGGACGTTTTGAAGACTCCAACATTTCATAGAAGGCCTTTGTAGATTCCTCCATCTCATCGTCCGAATCCCGATCATCATCAAAGTCTTGCACCATGTCTTCGATCCCGGTACCATGCTCGTCGGTGCGACGACGAACCACCTCAGCTCTGGCACGTTGGCAGACTCACCATGAAATGTCCACACCGTATAATCAGGCGTAAAACCCCACTTCTACAGGTGTTTACCCATTTCACCCTCTGTCCTCTTTTGAAAGTTGTCGCACCGGACACAGGGGCACCAGGTTTTTCTCTGGCCATTTGCAAATGCGGCTCTCACAAACCCCTTGGTTTTTGTTAACCATTCATTGGTCATGTCTTTCTGACTAGTATGACCGGTGTACATCCACGCACGATCACTCATCTTGCCTAGCTACTGGACACATAAGAAATATATATATAATTCAGCATATATATTCATGAGTTAATCAAGTTTGTCAGTTTTATTACGTCCATGCAATCTACACGCTAATAGGTAAAGATAGGTCCTAATTCCACCTGAGTATGTGTAGATTGGATTCGTTTTCCCATGCTCTCCTCCGGATCCGATGCAAAATTTTGGCAGCACCTCCCCGCTGTTCTCCTGATACACGTCTCGGCAATAAACAGAGAGGATGTGTACCCGGAGAACAACAGGGAGGCACTGACAAAATTATGCATCGGATTCGGAGCAGAGCATATGGGAAAACGAGCCCAATCTACACATACTCGGGCTGTCCATGGATAACGTTGGACAATTCGAAATAATCACGGTGATAAATATGCAAACACGTGCATCTTTATAACTGTAACCCTTTCGAATGGGAGACGCATACTGGTCATGCATACTGATGATTTAATCTACCTATAGCTAGCAAGTTTCATCGGCACGAAGACCGGAACAGAGCAAATGAAGGGGGGAGGAGGAGATGTCATTTGTGCTCACCCACGAACGCAGGGGCGGAGCTCGTCGAACGCACGGGGGGGGTCGTCAAACACTAGACCCTCGCAGCGACAAAACAACTGCACATTTAAATCCACCCGATCAACACAAATATGATGTTTTTTATAAAAAATCAGAAAATATATGACCTAACTCATAATTTACAAAACTATGACCCCGTCGGCCTTTGGAAGGCCGAAGAGCACCTTTTCGGTCAACAGGAGGCCGAAGAGGTGTCGGGGGTCGGGGGTCAGTTGCGTCGGAGGCGGCGTATTAACAGCTGCACGGGGGGTTGTAATGGCGATCTATCAGTGGCATCTTCCTGTCGCCACACGCAAGTGAAGGTGCCTGGTGTCGTGCCGGCATGTCGCCGGGGTGTCGTGCCGGGGTGTCGTGCAGGGGGCTCACCGAAGGGGCATCGTCGGGGGTGTCGTGTCGGGGTGTCGTGCCGGGGGTGTCGTGCAGGGGACTCACCGGAGGGGCGTCGCCGGGGTGTCGGGTTGGGGTGTCGTGTCGAGGCGTCGTGTCGGGGTGTCGGGGCGTCGTGTCGGGGTGTCGGGGTGTCGTTTTCATCTTCTTCCTCTTCTTTTTTCCTCTTCTTCCTTTTCTTCTTCTTCCTCTTCTTCCTTTTCTTCTTCTTCTTCTTCTTCTTCTTCTTCTTCCTCTTCTTCTTCTTCTCGTTTTCTTTTTCTTCTTCTTCTTCTTCTTCTTCTTTTCCTTTTTCCTCTTTTTCTTCTCCTCCTCTCGTCTTTCTTCTTCTTCTTCTTCTTCTTCTTCTTCTTCTTCTTCTTCTTCTTCTTCTTTCTCCTCCTCCTCCTCCTCCTCCTCCTCCTCCTCTTCTTCTTCTTCTTCTTCTTCTTCTTCTTCTTCTTCTTCTTCTTCTTCTTCTTCTTCTTCTTCTTCTTCTTCTTTTCCGTCTTCTTTTCCTTCTTCTTCTTTTCCTTCTTCTTCTTCTTATTCTTTTCTTCTTTTCCTTTTTCCTTTTTTTCCTTCTTCTTTTCTTATTTTTTTTCTTCTACATTTATTCTTTTCTTCTAATTTTATTCTCCTTCTTTTCTTTTTTCTAACCTAACTAACTTAACAGAAAAAGGAAAAAAAGAAAAAAAGGGGGGCGGCCGGGGCGGCGGGCGGCAGGGGCGGCCCAAGCGACGGGGCAGCCGGGGGCAGGGGCGCTAGTGGCGGGGTGGCCGGGGGCGGGGGCGGGGGCTCCTGGCGGCGGGGCAGCCGGGGGCGGGGGCGCCTGGCGGCGGGGCGGCCGGGGGCGGGGGAACTAGCGGCGAGGCGGCTGGGGGCTGGGGCGGCCGGCGGCGGGGCGACATGGCGGCGATGCGAGGGCAGAGGGGTGGAGTGGGGGGATCGGGGGCGAGAGAGAGAGAGAGAGAGAGAGAAAGAGAGACACGGGGTGTGGGGTCGGGCCAACGCCGTTTACTACCTAGCCTCTTTGCCGTCTGCTAGCGGACGACAAAGAGCCCCCAGGCAGACGGCAAAGAGCTGGCAGACGGCCCACCAACCCCATAGGCCAGTGGGGCCCAGGTGGGCTCTTTGCCGTCTGCCTTTTGGCTCTTTGCCGTCAGCTGGCAGACGGCAAAGAACTGACTGATGGCAAACAAAATCTTTGCCATCAGTCAGTTCTTTGTTGTCTGTTTTGTGGAAGCTGGCGTTAAAGACTTTCTTTGTCGTCCGCTGGCAGACGGCAAATACTCTGATTCCAGTAGTGCTAAAGGGGCCGCATATAGCGCCGCACGGGCAGAGAGTCACGACCCCTTGTGGGAGGGTGGCGGAGAGGCCTTTTTTTCCTACCCGCATGAACGAAGATTGCTACGAGCCATCAGGCCCAGTTTAACCATGTTCGCCCAAAATTGCCTCCACAGGAGCGTCCCAGGATGTATAGCGCTCGCTGAGCCGGATTCAGAGCTAATCGGACGATAAAAAATGTCTAAAAGTGATTATCCGATGGCCACGGATGCTAATGGCTTGAGAGGGCAGCAAAAGCGCTCAGTTAAATGCTTATATATATGGGTCATGTGTCAGACTGAATTTATCTTTTACATATGTAAAAGAGACGGTGTGTGCGGGGGAATGAACATGTTTTAAGGCGATAGATCAATTGTAGATGAGAGAATGAATTTGCAATATAAGTGAAATGAAGGATAACAAAATTGAAGTTTCGCGTGATTTAAATTAAGTTTAAAAGAAGGTGTTTAACTACGTGAAGGCGGGGAGGGGGCAAGGCCTCCATCCCGCTTCCCATACATGAAGCTTTTTAAATCAAGTTTGATTAATACATGTTCACATTTTTTTAAAAATGTCCCAGAATTTAACAAAAAATTATCCCATTTTACTTTTCAGAATTTCAAAAAGTGTCCACAATTCTTTAAAAAATCAAAAAAATTAAAACTGTTCACAGTTTTCATAAATTATGGTTTTCCAAATAAAAATGTACAGAATTTCAAAAAATGTTCATTTTTTCAAAAAATGTATGGAATTCACAAAAGTGCTCGTGTTTTTTTAAATGTTGAGAGTTTGTTCAAAATTTAGATAATGTTGAAACAGTCGCTAAAGTGGATTTGTTAAAAGTAAATCTTCACATTTTTCAAAGCTTATACGTTTTGCAATGAAAAAATGTTTTCGGAATTTTAAAACTGTCGCTAAAGTGGATCAGGTCAGCTCCTGCGCTCCCGCTAGCGTCATCCATGGGCTGGCCTAGTCAGGTGTACGCTCTGGGAAGGGGAGGTTGTTTGTCGCAAGGAGCAGTGTATAGGGAGTCCTGAGAATCGGGAAGCTCCGCCTAACAAAAATTACATCCGGCCAACACGACATTTTCACTATTCTAGTAAACAAAGATCTAGGAAAACTTGCTCTATTTTGAAAAATCAAGTCCAACTTAGTATTGGAGAAAATTTTGTGTATAGAAAAAAAATGATCAAGTACCTGGATATAAAATGTTCATGTATATCACAATAAATCTTCATCCTATATTTATAATATGGTCATCCCGTATTTAAAACATGTTCATGTTTATAAAATTAAAAAAATGATTTTAAAATTGCTAATATATTTAAGAACAGTTGTCAACATTAAAAAAATAAGTTCAATGCTAAGCGGATCAGTCTTGGTGGATTTTAAATCATGTTTACTTATCCCAAGAGAGAAATTAATGACACTATGCAGATAAGGCATCATATATGTAGAAATTATTGATATTATACCAATTATTATCAATGCCTTAAACATAATATTACTATGCACCAGTTTTTAGATACTCAGTATAAGCCATCAATTCTAGAGGGGGCACTAAAGTAACTTGCTCGACATGACAAGGCATCAATTTTTGTAAAAAAACTAAAGGAAGGAACCATGCATCTTTAGAAGTGTAACAAAAACTAGACGTTTAGACAAGCCATAACTCCAAACATTAATATTTTCTATAACTTCACGCATCAACGCCAAGAAGTTTTTCCTATATATATATTAACCATTCATGGATCAAGCATTTCATGGTCATACAGTCCTCAACCCTACTTACAAGAGTACCGCCCATTAATAACCTCTGGTCCTCGGCGATGATGACCAAGTACATGAGGAACAATGTGCAAGGACTTGTGCTACTTTCTTTTCTTCTTATGGTGTGTTTGACTTGTCTTGGATTAACAACTCAAAGTTTTTTATCCGCATATGAATAGATTGTTGATTTTGATTGTTTATATGTTGAGATGATAAGTCTATTCTTTCTTTTATGTTAATTAGGTGAAACCATAATGCCGAGCAGCATGATGGCCAAAGTAAGCAATGTAACCAGACCCCCTTGTTATAAAGACAACCAAGTCCTTGGACAATTCTGTTGTAAAATAGATAAGTTGTGCTGGCCAAATCTCGGAGAATGCTTCATCAACTGTCCCTGCAAGATTAATTGCAAACGAGCAGCAACAACAATATAGTAGTTTTGTTATCTCTCCTTTTTTGGGTGGATAAATCTCAACCTTATGGTTCTCCAAATAATGATGTGTTGATGAGATTATAAATTTGCAATGGTTTTGAAATCAGGTGTGTTATTTTAATATGAAGAATCATTGTCGGTTGTCTACTCAACTGTGTGGCTAGATTTTTCACCTACCATTTACATATTCAATATTGGTTTATTTCCATGTAGGGATCGAAAGTATGTCTAGAGGGGGGGTGATTAGACTACTAGACTGAATAAAACCTATCCTTTTCCCAAGTTAATTGGTTGGCAGATTTTAGCAATTCTAGTATATCAAGTTCACCCTACACATGCATGTCTACGAGTATTGCAGCGGAAAGTAAAGACAAGCAAATGTAAGAGGTTAGGGATTGAAAGATCAAACGCAATTTGGAGACGCGGAGATTTTTTCCGTGGTTCCGATAGGTGGTGCTATCGTACGTCCACGTTTATGGAGTCTTCAACCCATGGAGGGTAACGGTCGCGAGAGTCCATGAAGGGATCCACCCATGAAGGGTTCCACGAAGTAGCAACCTCGACTATTCCATAACGGCTTCCGTCCACGAAGGACGAGCCTCACTATGGGTAGATCTTCACAAAGTAGCCGATCTCCTTGCCTGTACAAACTTCTTGGTTCAACTCCACAACACGAAGTAGAAGGCTCCCAAGCGACACCTAACCAATCTAGGAGGCACCACCCTCCAAAAGGTAATAGATGCGATAGTAACGATGAACTCCTTGCTCTTGTGTTTCAAATGATGGTCTCCTCAACACACAATCACTCTCTCACAGATTTGGCTTGGGTAGAAGAGATTGACTGGATGGAAAGCAACTTCGGGAGGCTAGAAATCAAGATCCATATGGTTGGAGTGGATGATCTTGACCTCAACACAAGAATAGGTGGTTCTCTCTCAGAAATTTGGATATGGGAAGTGTGGGTCTGTTCTAAGTGCTTCTCTTGCGAGTAGGATGTGGTGGAGGGGTATATATAGGCATCTCCAAAAATCTAGCCATTACAACATTATTTCCCAACTCGGTGAAACCGAAGTGAAAACTCAGTTGCACCGACTAGTGCAAAATGTGGCAACTTTGGCATTTTCGGTGAGACCGGTATAGAATTCTCGGTGGTACCGATATGAGTGGCCGAGGGCAGTTACACAACTCGGTGAGACCGATTCACAATTCTCGGAAATTCCGATTCTTGTAAATGAGGTAACAGAAAGTTGGTCACTGAAACTCGGTTGCACCGATATGAAATTTGGTAGTACCGAGAGGTAGGTTTTGGCTAGGATTTCTGTCTAGGGTTTTCACTCGGTGTAGCTGATGCTGAAGAGGAAGAGGAGGAAGAGCCAGCTGCCCAAGATCCTCCTCCCAAAAAGAAGAAGCTTCTTCTTGATGCTATGTCAAAGCAAGCTTCTACAAGCAAGAAATCTGCACCAAAGAAGCCAGTTGCTTTAAAGCCCAAGAAGACTACTAGGGACATCCCTCTTGCTGCCAAGAACAAGACTTCAACTTCCAGAGATGCTGAGGAAGATTTGACTGTGTTGAGGAAACTCAGGCCCCATCTGCCAGCTCATGATGATGCTCATCCTATAGCTGAGGATTGATACGTCTCCGTCGTATCTACTTTTCCTCACACTTTTGCCCATGTTTTGGACTCTAATTTGCATGATTTGAATGAAACTAACCTGGACTGACGCTGTTTTCAGCAGAACTACCATGGTGTTGTTTTTGTGCAGAAATAAAAGTTCTCGGAAATAGATGAAACTTTTTGGAGATTTATTTACAATAAATAAAAAATACTGGAGCCAAGAACCACTGGAGGGGGGCCCTGGCTGGGCACAAGACACCAGGGAGCGCCATCCCCCCCCCCCCCCCGGCGCGCCCTGGTGGGTTATCCCCACCTCATGGCCCCACTGACCCTAATTCCGACGCTATAAAATCCTATTTTTGGAGAAAGAAATCAGAGAGAAAGTTTCATCGCGTTTTACGATACGGAGCCGCCGCCACCTCCTGTTCTTCCTCGAGAGGCCAGATCTGGAGCCCGTTTGGGGCTTCAGAGATGGGAATCTTCGGTCTTCGTCATCATCAACCCTTTTCCATCGCCAATTCCATGATGCTCCCCACCGGGAGTGGGTAATTCCTTTGTAGGCTTGCTGGTCGGTGAGGAGTTGGATGAGATTCATCATTTAATCGAGTTAGTTTTGTTAGGGCTTGATCCCTAGTATCCACTATGTTCTAAGATTGATGTTGCTATGACTTTGCCATGCTTAATGCTTGTCTCTAGGGCCCGAGTGCCATGATTTCAGATCTGAACCGTTTATGTTATCACCATTATATCTATGTTCTTGATCCGATCTTGCTAGTCATACGCACCTATTACGTGTTCTGATCCGCAAACCCCAGAGTGACAATAGTCGGGATACTTTCCGGTGATGACCGTAGTTTGAGGAGTTCATGTATTCACCGTGTGTTAATGGTTTGTTCCGGTTCTCTATTAAAAGGAGGCCTAAATATCCCTTAGTTTCCTTATGGACGCCGCTGCCACGGGAGGGTAGGACAAAAGATGTCATGCAAGTTTTTTTTCCATAAGCATGTATGACCATTTACGGAATACATGCCTACATTACATTTATGAACTGGAGCTAGTTCTGTGTCGCCCTAGGTTATGACTGTTATATGATGAATATCACCCAACGAGTTCACTGATCCAGTGCCTACGAGTTTTCCACATATTGTTCTTGACAAGTTACTATTGTTACTGCTACTGTTACACTTGCTACAAAACTATTGCTATCACTACTACTGTTACCGTTACTGCTGCTACAGCTATCAACACTATCATACTACTGTGCTACTGATCACTCTGCTGCAGATATTTAATCTCCGGGTGTGGTTGAATTGACAACTCATCTGCTAATACTCTCAAATATTCTTTGGCTCCCCTTGTGTCGAATCTATAAATTTGGGTTGAATACTCTACCCTCGAAAACTGTTGCGATCCCATATACTTGTGGGTTATCAAGACCCTTTTCTGGCGCCATTGCCGGGGACCATAGCTATATTTGTTGAGTCACTTGGGATTTATATCAATTGATCACTATGAATAATCTGAAGGGTCCAAAGACCAATATTTTTCCTCTAAGACGAGGGGAGGTAAGGAACTGCCATCTAGCTCTGCACTTGATTCACCTTCTGTTATGAGTAAGTTTGCAACACCACCACATGCTAGTAATCTTTATATGTCGCAAGTTATTGATGATGCTACTTCTGCCATGAATGATGCTTATGATGATGCTAGTACCATGCTTGATGATAATGTGCCACTAGGTGAATTTCTTGATGAACAAATTGCTAGAGCTAAAGAGAATGAAATTATTGAAACTGATGAGATAGCTGAAACTGATGAAGCCTTTGAAACTGATGAATATGAAACACCTATTAGTCCTAGCTCTCCTAAATTTGAAATGCCTAAGATACCTGAAGGTTATGTTTTGGATGGAGAGATAGCTAGAGAAATCCTTTCTTGTAAGGATAGAGATGATCTTAAGAAATTGCTATGCAAGTATAAGGAAAAGACTTTGAATGCTAGAATGAAATGTGATCCTAAGTTTGCTACTTCACCTATCTTTGTTACCAATAAGGATTATGAATTCTCGGTCGACCCTGAGTTAATTACTTTGGTTGAATCTGATCCTTTCCATGGCTATCAAACTGAAACTGTAGTGGCACATCTTACTAAGCTGAATGATATAGCCACCCTCTTTGCTCATGATGAGAAGATTCGCTACTATTATATTCTCAAGTTATTTCCGTTCTCATTAAAGGGTGATGCTAAGACACGGTACAATATTCTTGCTCCTGGTTGTGTGCGTAGTCTCCAGGATATGATTTACTACTTCTCTGAAAAATATTTTCCTGCTCATAAGAAACAAGCTACCTTACAGGAAATATTTAACTTTGTGCAAATTGAAGAAGAGAGTCTCTCACAATCTTGGGGGAGGCTTCTCCAATTGCTTAATGCTTTGTCTGATCATCCTCTTAAGAAAAATGAAATACTTGATATCTTCTATAATGGACTAACTGATGCTTCTAGGGACTTCCTAGATAGTTGTGCTTGTTGTGTTTTCAGGGAACAAATTGTTGAACAAGCTGAGGAATTATTGCATAACATATTGAAGAAATATGATGATTGGACTCTTCTTGAACCACCACTTAAACCCACTCCGAAGAAGAGGGGTATCTTATTTCTCAGTCCTGAAGATATGCAAGAGGCAAAGAAATCTATGAAGGGAAAATGTATTAAAGCTGAGGATGTTAAGAATTTACCACCTATTGAAGAAATACATGGCCTTGACACACCACCACCTCCACAGGTGGTAGAGGTAAATTCTTTATTAAAGTTTAATGAAGGTGATATCCCTTACAATAAACATCCTAGTTGTCAGAAACGACACCTATGGGATCGCGTGGATCCCTTTACGGTTCAGCAGGGAGAAAGGCTTGCACAAAGAGCAGATCCAACGATCAACACGAGGGATTTTTACCCAGGTTCGGGCCGCTGAGAAGCGTAAAACCCTACTCCTGCTTTAGTATATTGGATGTGTTTAAGCCCTGGTTCTAGGAGCGCTTGTGATGAACAGTACACAGCAGCTACACATGCAGAACGGGCCAGAAGAAGATCCCCCTGTAGCTACGCCTTGGGCCTCCTTTTATACGTTCGAAGGGGTCACCAACAGTGGCGTACAGTGCATACATGAGGTGTAAAAGTAGCTACAGTGTTATCATACCTAACACTGACGGCTTAGGACAAGTGCATTTAATGCACCGTTGAGGTGTCCCTTAGCTTCTTGGGGACGGAAAAAGGGGCCGTCCCATCGGCACCGCTTAAGCCCATCCATCGCTAGCACCTGACACGTACCTAGGAGGACAATAGCTAAAAGACAAGCTGGCCGCTGCGCTGGAGTGGTGACAGGGCGGCAAGGTCTTGCCGGGTGCGAGTCTTGCCGGGGCTGCGAGCCATCCCGGCAAGATCTTGCCGGGGCTCCAGCCTTCGGTCTTCTGTCTTCTGAGTATTGTCTCAAATACTCCTTGATAATCTTGAGCTTGTATCCAGCTATCCCCTGGCAGACCTTGCCACTGGTATGGCTTCGACTGCCCGTGCACAAGTATGGGGTGCTAAAGACCCAAACTTTAGTACACCGACAGGAGCCCCCGGACCTAGGCCATACACGGTGCGAGGCGTTGTTGGGCTAGGCCCAAACAGTGCACGGGCACGCGTGGCAGGAATTAACTGTCGTAATCATTCCGTTTACTGCGCCCCCCCACTACGTGCGTTGAATGCGCGACGTGGGAGACGTGGGCGGAGCGGCCGTTACAGCCGTGCGCTCGCAAAAGCGCTATTATATTGATTAGTAAAGAGGCAGCCCCGCGCCTTCCCCATAAAAAGGAATCCGCAGAGGCGCTGCTCATTTACCTCCTGTCTTTTCCAATCTGGGAACCGCCGTCGTCTTCTTCCTCGAGCCCAAAACAGAGCCTCTTCCACTCATCCATCGCCGCCACGCCCTCACCGTCCCCGTCCTCTGCCCCCATAGCCACCATGCCACCCAAGACAAGCAAGGGCAAGGAGGTGGAAGCCGCCGTCCCGGAGAGCAAGCTGGCGAAGATGCGGAAGGAGCACGTCGTCTTCCCCCCGGCGCTCGATGCGAGCACCCTGAGGGAACGATACCAATGCATGTGGGCAAAGGAGACGAAAGCGCATCCCGCCACCCACGTGAGTCCAGGTTCTTCCAGGGGTGGCCCAGGCAAATATCACTTCTTTGCCGATTACTTTTACTGCGGGCTCTGCCCCCCGTTCTCTGATTTCTTCAACGACATCATGCTCACATACGGCTTCCAACTCTTGGATTTTACGCCGAATGTCGTGACGTGTATGTCAGTTTTCGCTCATGTTTGCGAAAACTTCACCGGAGTAGTCCCTAGCACAGCCCTTTTCCGCCATTACTTCATTCCCCGCATCCAAAAGGGTGAGGCCCTTTCTGGTTCCATCGCTTGGATCCCACGGCCAGGAAGCAAGGAAGTATACCCAGACGGGGCCTACCGCGAGAAGTGGGATGAATGGCGGGCCAGGTGGTGCTGGATTCAAGAGACAAAGCTCCAGTCCTTCTGCTCGCCACGGCAAATGAAGATGGTGCGCGGCAGCGACTGGAGCGCCCTCGATCCTGACGATGAGAAGCTCACAATTGCAACTACCAGGATTCACCGCCTTAGAGCTGTCGGGCTCACAATAGAGATGATAGGTGCCGATTTCCTTCGCCGGCGCATCGCTCCTCTGCAGAACAAAGGGAGGCCAGCTTGGGAATTCCGGAACGCGGCAGACATCATGAGGCTGCGCCCTGGGCTAAACAATAATTTGACGTTCCTGCAGCATGCAGCTCTCTGCGAGAAACTCTTTAGGACAGATGCGGTAGGCAAGCTGCCAGCAAGCATAGTCCCCTTGTGCAATAACTCCGCTCTGGCCTCAATCATCGCCATGATGCCGGTGTTTGACGCTCACAGCCTTGATGGGACCTGGATCGAGCCATCCGCAGAGCAGGCATAGCAATTCTTTGATAACCTGTCGGAGAGGGCCATCCATGCAGAAGAAAACCTTGTCCGCCCCACCACTGATGAAGAGGTGGCGTACATCGCCAGCAGGGCGGAGGAGGCAAATCTTGCCGCGGAGGCCGGCAGCACTGGCTTCGTGGAAGGGGAAACCAGCGAAGGCGAAGTGTTGTCGGAGGAAAATCTTGCCGGGCAAGGCGAGGTTGCCGGGAAGCAGAGTGGCACTGCTGCCGGGGGCACATCTGCTGAAGACAGAGCTGAGGAGGAACTGCATGAGGAGTTCCCAGCTCTCGAGCCGAGGAGGAGGCGTGCTCTTCGAAAAGTCACCTGTGGTGCCTCTGCCCGCCAGCCTTCCTCGAGCGGGGAAGCCTCCAGCAAAGGGGCTGCGCAGCAACCCGCCACGGCTAAGCGACCCAGGACCGCTCCTTCCCCTCCTCCCCCAGACGCCGCGGCGGAAGTCGACTTCGACCTCTCTACCTTTAGCTCCGAAGAAGAAGAGTAAGAGCCCTATCTCATCCCTTAATCCCTGAATTTCCGATTTTGCTTAACTAATTTGTTTTGCTTTGGCTTGTTTCTGCAGAGATGACACAGAAACATTGGCACAAAGGGTAGCGAAGAGGGCAAAGACTTCAACGGGTGATGAGCCGCCGGCAAGCACCTCAGGTGCGCCAGAGCTGATTAACATCAGCCCGGAGTCTAGCCCGCGATGCAGCCCCCGGCGCAGCCCCCAGCGTGAGTCCTATACTCATTTTCCACCGGCAAGTGCCGGGGTGTGTATCTTCACTACTGACATCTCCGGGCGTGCAGGAGTGGAGCAGCAACAAGGAGTACCAACGGGGGCCGTCCCTGATGCACCGCCTCCGTCAACTACACCGCCCAGAGATGAGTCTTCGGCAAGCGAGCTTTACCGTGATGAAGAGGAGCCGGTAAGCACAGGCACCGGCAACCCTTCTCAGCAGCTCGACACAGGTAAACCGCTCGCCTCAGAGTACTTGCCACTTTATCTTTCTTTTTGTCTTCTTGAACTTCCTTCTTAGACGTATTTTGCTTGTTTCCTTGGCCTTCAGATTTTCCCTCGGTGGAACATATGGATGTTGACGCCGTTATCGAGGAGACCGCCAGGAATGCCGCCGCCGAGGCCGACAGGGTTGCCGCTGAAGAGGCC
The DNA here is from genome assembly GCA_039707655.1 of Elymus sibiricus. Taxonomy (NCBI): domain Eukaryota; kingdom Viridiplantae; phylum Streptophyta; class Magnoliopsida; order Poales; family Poaceae; genus Elymus; species Elymus sibiricus. The sequence continues at coordinate 437,953,091 of CM077669.1, read as the reverse complement.
GCCAAGAATGCTGCCGCTGAGGCCGCCAAGGATGCTGCCGCCGAGGCCGCCAAGGCCGCACAGGAAAAGGCCACCAAGGAGTCTACTGAGAGGGCCGGCGAGGAGACCGGTGACCGTACTGACGGCATTCCTGCCGCAGGAGCGCCAGGCGCTACGCCGGCCACGGAGCCCCCAGCTGCCGGTGAAGCGGCTGTTGAGGACCAGCCGTCAACATCTGAGGCCCCCTCATCGAGCAAGTACCTCAAGGTTGGCGACAACCTGTTCGTCAGCATTCCAGGGATGGCAAGCATTGGGGTACCAGCTAAAGGGGAAGTCTTCGACGAGGAAGTCATCACCGCTGTCGGGCTCGAAATCGTCGATGAGCCGCGCGCTAGTAGTAGCAAATCTGAAGAAGAGAAACTCCTCCAGGCCATGAGCGACAACTTCCAGAAGCTTCAGGCGCTTCACCGCGCCCGGAAAGAAAAACTGGACTCCAGGGCAGTGGTTGTTGAAGCAACGGAGGCAGGTTTCCAGAAGCGCGTTGAGGAAACGCAAGCCTGGTTCACCGAGACCTTTTAGGAGTTGAGGACGGGCCAAGAGCAGCTGAGCCAAAGGTGGGACGAGCTCCTCTTGAAGCAGTCTGATGTTGAGAAGGCACATGAGGAGGCCAAACAAAAGGCCACTGCATAGGAAGCACGCTTGAGAGAGCTCCGCGTCGGGCTTGAGGCTCATGATGATGACCTCATCGCTCGCGAGAAGGGACTTGCCGACAAGCTCCGCGCCAAGGACGAAGAGATCGAAAAGCTTGTCGCGTAGCGGACCCAAGAGCTGGAGCAGAAGCACAAGGAGACGCTTGAAGCTCTGGTCACGGATCACGCCGGCAAGCTGAAGGAGGCCGTCGATGCCGCCGAAGCTGCAGAGGCTGCCAAGAACTTGCTGGAGGAGAAGGTGAAGAAGCTGGAGGCGGATCTTGAGGACCACGGCAAGAAGATCTCGACGCTCGAAGCTGAGAGAGATAAGGCTCTCCACAGCTTGATGGAGACATAGGTCGCCGTGTTCGAAAAGACCCAGCAGCTCACCTCAGCCAAAGAATCCATCGCTGATCTGGAGCTAAAGCTGACCACGCTGAAGGAGACTCTTGAGACCGCCAAGGCTCGTGAGAAGACCCTGATCAAAGACCTCCAGGATGAGAGAGACCTGCTCAAGAGCGCCGCTGCCACACATAATGACTATGTGGCAGGTGTTCAGGTCTGGACTGAAAAACTCGTCGATGTTGCAGAGAAGCTTGCCGCACAACTGTCCACCATGGGCCTGCAAGGCTTCAGGTATTCTTCTGACGACAGGGTGTCCACGAGCGCCAAGCTGACCATGTTCTTTGACTGTATGCTTGAAGCCCTGGAGCAACTTCACTCTGACCGAACAACCCATCTGGCCAACGAATCCCGCAAGCTCTGTCGGGCCGTCCTCCTCAAGGTGCTCGTCAAAGTGGCGCACAAGAACCCCGGCATCAACTTCACCAACATTCTCGAGCGCTTGCCGAAGGACGTGGACGTCAAAGCACTCGAAGAGATTGTCGCGCCCATCGTCGACAGGGTAAGCCAAGTCAAGAGGGTTGAAGGCGATCGCCGGGATTAGCTGTCTTACTTCTCGTCGCCGCCACTATTCCATGTCAAAGACAAATTTGCCTTATGTTAGAATCGCGGCATTCATTAATGTAATATAACTTGCTATGTTCTGTATGAATGGATGTCATTACCCTTGCTTAGTTTCTTTCTGTATGGTACTCGCCCTACGCTTTGTTGGAAACTTGCCGGTGCGCACAACCTTGCCGCGAGCGCTAGGTGCGGGACTTTAGCAGCCTGCTGGAGGTGCCGCTGCCGGCAAGATACCTTAGCGTTTTCAGTGCAGCCACTTAAGCTATTGAGCGGACTCGAAACAGAGTAAGGGCGCAACTGATCACGACAAGGTTCCCTTCGCGTGCAGGTTTTCCATACATAGACCGAAACCGTTCAAGGAAAATAACTTTACAAAACAAAAATTTGTTCAAAGTTTCTGCAACTTAGCTTTTCGTTGCTGTATTTCTTCTAGCAAGATGTCAACCTTGAACGTCGCCTGTCGGTATCCATACCATCCTTCCCCCCGGCAAACTTGTACGCGAGGGAACCTTCTGTCCTTTGAGAAAAAGAAAGAAGAGAAAATAGAGATATGGAACCTTGGCGGTTCGTTAATGCTTACCGGAAGCAAGTGTAATACAATATCTCAGATATGCATGCACATAAGTAAACATGAAAATCGACAAGAATTGTAAAACACTTAGGCTTTATTCAACTATGCACAGGGTCTGCGCGTGGCTTTGTACAAAGGATTACATGCTTCATCGGCAAGACTTGTACAAAAGGTGGTTGCCGGGGGACCCGGCAACCGCGCCTTATGGATAGAACTTACGAAGATGTTCGATATTCCAGGAGTTGCTCACCGGAACGCCATCTTTGGTCTCCAGGCGGACTGCGCCAGGCCTGGTGACCCGTACTACCCGATAAGGGCCTTCCCACTTCGGCGTCAACTTGTTGCAATTCTTGGCCGACTGAACGTGCCGAAGAACAAGGTCGCCTTCCTCAAGACTTCGGGCATGAACCTTGCGGCTATGATAGCGACGCAAGGCTTGCTGGTAGCGTGCAGCTCGCATAGCAGCCTGAAGACGATCTTCCTCAAGGAGCAACGCGTCATCTTGCCGCAGCTGCTCTTGCTCGAGCTCATCATAGGCGAGCACTCGAGGTGACCCGTATATGAGTTCCGTGGGGAGAACTGCTTCCACCCCATATACTAGGGAGAAGGGTGTCTGGCCGGTGGCTTGATTTGGTGTCGTTCTGATTGACCAAAGAACCGCCGGCAACTCATCAATCCAGCGTCTTCCGCACTTGCGCAGCTTGTCGAAAGTTCTTGTCATGAGACCTCGCAACACTTCAGCATTTGCCCTTTCCGCCTGGCCGTTGCTCCTCGGATGAGCAACAGAAGCAAAACAGATCTTGCCGCCAAGGTCTTGGACATACTGCATGAAGGTGTGGCTCGTGAACTGTGTGCCGTTGTCAGTGATGATCCTGTTAGGCACACCAAAACGGCAAACTATTCCTTTGAAGAACTTGACGGCTGACTATGCTGTCACCTTTCTCATTGCTTCCACTTCCGGCCACTTTGTGAACTTGTCGATTGTGACGTACAAGTACTCAAAGCCCCCGGTAGCACGGGGAAAAGGGCCCAATATGTCGAGCCCCCAGACCGAAAATGGCCAGGAAGAGGGATTGTCTGAAGAGCTTGAGCTGGTTGATGCAATTTCTTCGAATGGAACTGGCACGCTTCACACTTGGTTACTAGTGCAGTTGCATCCTGGAGAGCAGTGGGCCAAAAGAAACCTTGCCGGAATGCCTTACCAACAAGAGCTCTTGAGACTATGTGGGAGCCACATATGCCTCCATGAATCTCTACCAACAGCTCCAGTCCATCCTCCCGAGGAATGCACTTCAATTTCACACCGTTCGGTCTCTTTCTGTACAGAACGTTGTCCACGAACTGGTACATACTATACTGACGGGCTACTTTTTCCGCTTCTTCCTGCTCTTCGGGGAGTTCTCCTGTCTGAAGGAAAAGGACGATGTGCTGTGCCCATGCTGGAGCCTGGGGCTCGACAACAAGGACTAAAGGCATGTCTTCTGCCGCGGGAGCGTTTGTCTCTACAGCAAAGGCTCGAGGCCCTGCCGGAGCCTGTCGCTCCCCGGCAAGCTCGGCGGGAGCGTTTGTCTCTACGGCAAGAGCCTGAGGCCCTGCCGGAGCCTGTCGCTCACCGGCAAGCTCGGCGGGAGCGTTTGTCTCTACGGCAAGAGCCTGAGGCCCTGCCGGAGTCTGTCGCTCACCGGCAAGCTTGGGGTCGTTCCCGGCAACTTCTTTGCCGGCGGCCTCTGGGACATCTGCCGGGAAATACTTGCCGGAACTCGACTTCCTCCTTTTCTCTTGTCCCATCGATGGTGCTACGGATGGTTGAGTCAATCGGAGCACAAAAGTTCCTGGTTCCACAGGTAACTTAAGGGCAGCGCGCTTTGACAAGTCATCAGCAATGCTGTTCTCCGCACGAGGAACGTGCTCCATTTGCAGACCGTCAAAATGCTCTTCCAATTTCCTTACTTCATCAACATAATCTTCCATCAACGGGCTCTGATAATCTTTGTTGACTTGCTTGACGACAAGCTGCGAATCACCTCTGACAATGAGCTTCCTGATCCCAAGGTCCGCCGCGATCCTGAGACCGGCAAGCAACCCTTCATATTCTGCAGTGTTGTTTGTTGATCTCTCCCGGGGAAAGTGCATCTGAATCACGTATTTGAGGTGCTCTCCGGTGGGTGCGACAAGCAGCACACCGGTACCGGCGCCTTGCAGCGAGAAAGCCCCATCAAAATTCATAATCCATTCTTGATTCGTTTCCTTGCCGGGGAGAGTTGTCTCCGGAATCTCTTCGTCTGGCGTTGGGGTCAATTCTGCAATGAACTCCGCCAAGGCTCTGCTCTGAATAGTTGAAGTACTTTCAAACTTGAGACCAAAACTTGACAGTTCCAAAGCCCACTCCACAATCCTGCCGGTCGCATCTGGATTTCGCAAAATCCGCTGCAACGGAAAGCGAGTGACGACGGTGATCTCATGTGCCTGAAAGTAATGGCGCAGCTTCCTCGAGGCCATAAGGAGGCCGAAGAGCAGCTTCTGCACACCAGAATATCTTGACCTAGCCCCCTGTAAAAGGGAGCTGACAAAATAAACTGGGCGCTGCACCATCTTCTTCTTCTGTGTTGCTTCATTTGACTGCGCAGATCCCACTTGGTCAGCACCAGACTCTGCCGGGGAAGATCCCAGCTCGTCGCTTGGCGGTCTTGCCGCTGCTGCTCCTTCTTCATCAACTTCTCTCTCTGCCACTAACGTAGCACTCACCACTTGATTCGTTGCCAGTAGATATAGCAGCAACGGCTCTTGTGGTTTTGGCGCGACTAGTACTGGCGGAGAGGAGAGGTACCTCTTCAAATCCTGCAGCACTTCCTCCGCTTCCAGAGTCCATTTCATTGGACCTGCCTTTTTCAAAATTTTGAAAAAGGGAAGGGCGCGCTCAGTAGATTTGGAGATGAACCTACTCAGAGCAGCAATGCAGTCGGCAAGACGACGCACATCCTTGACACGTCTTGGCGCCTCAATCTGCTCAATTGCCTTGATCTTGTCGGGATTTGCTTCGATTCCTCGTTGAGATACAAAGAACCCGAGAAGCTTGCCGGATGGAACGCCAAACACGCACTTCTCAGGATTGAGCTTCAAATTGATCTTGCGCAGATTTGCAAATGTCTCTTCTAAATCTTGTATGAGCGTTGCTTTGTCCTTGGTCTTGACCACTATATCATCCATATAAGCTTCCATATTTCTATGTAGCTGGGGCTCAAAACCAATCTGGACCGCTCTTGCAAATGTTGAACCAGCACTTTTCAACCCGAAAGGCATACGTAAAAAGCAATACATACCACATGGTGTGATAAATGCGGTCTTCTCTTCGTCTTCCTTTGACATGAAGATCTGATGATACCCTGAATATGCATCAAGAAATGAAAGCAAATCGCAGCCGGCAGTGGAGTCCACAATCCGGTCGATGCGCGGCAAGGGAAAAGGATCTTTTGGACAGGCTTTATTGATGTCTGTATAATCAATACACAGCCTCCATTTTCCATTCGTCTTGCGCACTACAGCTGGATTGGCTAACCATGTTGGGTGGAGCACTCCTCTAACCAAACCTGTCGCTTCCAACTTCTTGATTTCCTCAGCAATAAACTGTTGCCGCTCCAAAGCCTGCTTCCTGACCTTCTGCTTGACGGGCCGCGCATGAGGACAGACAGCAAGGTGGTGCTCAATTACTTCCCTGGGAACACCGGGGATATCAGATGGTTGCCATGCAAACACATCGATATTCGCCCGCAGGAAAGCAACGAGCGCGCTTTCCTATTTGTTGTTGAGGGTGGAACTTATGTGAAAGTTCCTCCCGTACCATCCTCCTTGGTGGGCACCTTCTTGGTCTCTGGTGGAGCTGCCTTGGACTTCTTGCTCTTGCCGATGGAGCTCTCTGGCACATCCTCAACGGGAGCACAGCACTCCGAGGAGGCGCGCTTCCGGAGTGAGTGCGAGAGGTCTTGCCGGTCTTCTTCCCCCCGGGAGCTTCAGCGGCAGGAGCAAGTGCCTTGGCGGCAGATGCTGCAACTGCCTCCCGGTAAAGCTGGTCAGTGCAGATAAGCGCGTCTTTCTTGTCGGAGTTGACAGTGATGACGCTTATCGGCCCGGGCATCTTCAATACATTGTAAGCGTAGTGCGATGCCGCCATGAACTTGGCTAACGCTGGGCGGCCAAGGATCCCATTATATGGCAATGGAATCTTGGCAACGTCGAAAACAATCTTCTCTGTTCTGAAGTTCAGATCACTACCAAATGTTACTGGCAGTGTGATCTTACCCTTCGGCTGGCTCCTCCCTGGATTGACCCCTTGAAACGTGCCCGTTTCCTCGAGATCTTCATCAGGGATTTGCATCCTTTTGATCACCTCGGGTGAGATCAAATTCAAGCCGGCCCCACCGTCAACTAACATTTTCGTCACCTTGAGGTTGTGAATCGTTGGTGAAACCAACAATGGCAGACACCCGACCGCAGTTATGTGATCAGGGTGATCCTTAGTGTCAAAAATGATAGGCGTGTTGGGCCATTTCAGTGGCTTTTGGGCACCAACAGATGGCTCAGTCGCATTAACCTCGCACGCCCACTGTTTAAGTTGGCGGCGGGAAGAATGCAACGAGGCGCCCCCGTCAATGCACATCATGTATGTAGCTTTCTAGAATTCTTGCTCGCTGGACTCGTCGTCCTCTTCGTTGTCATCGTCACCCCCCTCTTGCTTGTCGCGGCCTCGAGTGGGCCTCTCTTTCTGTTGCTTGGCCTTGCCGCGGCGACCTCCTCGGCCACCCCGTTTCTTGCCGGACCCCTCCGCACCGTCCTGGGCCTTCTCCTTATCTTGCCTTTCGTACTCGGCCTTCTGCTTCTCGACAAGCTGCTCAACTTGCCGGCAGTCTTGGAGATCGTGGCCCTTGGTGCGATGGATCTTGCAGTACTGCTTGCCGGAGCCTTCTGGCTTGTCGGCAGCCGCCAAGGCCTGACAGGAGGCGCACCCGGCAACCTCCTTGCCGGGGTCATCAACCTTTGCCTTCTTGGCGGTGTCGGGGTTGCCGGATCCCTCGACAGCAAGCACGGCCTTGCCCTTGTGCTTCCTGTTACGCCGCCGGCCTTTCTTGGCCGGGGCGGCGGCGTCTTCGTCGTTGGAGTCGACTCCTGCGCCGGCATCTTCGCCGGGGAGTCTCCTCCCTTCTTCAGCCCGAGCACACTTATCAGCCAGAGCATAGAGCTCGGCTACATCCCTGACTTTGTTCATTGCTAGCTCTTCGCGCATCCTGCGGTTGCGCACGTTCTGATGGAACGCGCTGACAACAGCGGCAGGATGAACGTCTGGGATGTTATGATGTACACGGCTGAATCTCTGTATGTACTTGCGCAAAGTTTCACCCTCCTTCTGGGGGATGAGATGCAAATCGCTTTCCTGGCCAGGAGCCTGATGGCCTCCTGTGAAGGCGCCAACAAACTCATGACACAGATCTGCCCAGGAAGAAATGGAATTCTCCGGCAGATGCATCAACCACGACCTGACATTGGGCTTAAGCACCAACGGGAAGTAGTTGGCGAGTATCTTGTCGTCACGAGCCCCGACAGCCTGCATCGCAATGGTGTAGATGCTCAGGAACTCCGACGGATGGGTCTTGCCGTCATATTTCTCTGGGACCTCTGGTTTGAACGTACGTTAATTGGGCCACTGGACTCGCCGCAGCTCACGGGTAAACGCTGGACAACCCACCTCATAGGGTAGATCGACAGGATACCCTGGCGCAGGCTTGTCCACAGTAGGCCCTGCGCGCTTATCAGATTGATAGCGCGCTTCCCGCCGCCGATCGATGGTAGTCCGAGCGTCTTCTTTGCCTCGTTCCCGAAGAACTTGACGTTGATCGCGACGAGTTCGCGGATCAGATGACGCTGTTGAATCGTCCTCGCAGGCGTCGATCCGTCGAGTCAGCGACTGCTGTTGCCGCCATGGAGGAGAGTGCACCGTGGTCGTAGCGCCTCCCGTCTTTTCGCCAGCGGCTCGCGTCGGCTCGATGGATTGCCGCCGCAAAGGCTCCGCCTGCTGCGGCCTATCATCGTTGGCGAGGCCGACGAGGCTCTGAATAGCAGCTCTCCACTCGTCGAGCTTGTCCACAGCAGGTGGAAAATTCAAGAGCAGCTATGCTCGCGCCAGTGCTTCTGCTGGTGTAGGCGGCGGCGACAGGTGTGAGGAACGTGAGGTGCTCTGACTCCTAACCGTGTTAGAAGGAGCTCCATCACGGTCCCACGACCGCGCGCCGCTTCCACCAACATGTTGGCATGCATGCTGGTCCCGCGCATCTCGAGGGTGATGCTCATGAGACTTTCCGTGGGGACGCCTAGTACCACCAACGTCGCGGCGCTGTTCATCGCGCGCGACCTGAGAAGGCCGCGGCGTGTGCGCCGGCGTGGGTGTCTTAGAAGGCGCCCTTCCATCCTTGGAATTCGCTATGCCGCCCGCGGGCAGCACAGCTCCGTCCCTAGATCTAGGGGCGCGCGGGTGGCCGTCGCCGCTGCGAACGACGCCGCTCACTTGGCTTTGGCCACCAGAACGTCGTGGAGGCTCAAGGCCTCCGCCTCCTCCGCCCGCGTCCACACCATCACCCGTCTGTGTGGCTACAGGCGCAGCGTACGCGGATGGACCAACCGCCGTGAAACCCTTCTTCTTGGGAGCCATGGCGATGATGATGATGAAGAAACTGGCGCGCTGATCGTTAGGTCAGGTTCACGCAGCCCTTCCCCCTACCTGGCGCGCCAAAGATGTCAGAAACGACACCTATGGGATCGCGTGGATCCCTTTACGGTTCGGCAGGGAGAAAGGCTCGCACAAAGAGCAGATCCAACGATCAACACGAGGGATTTTTACCCAGGTTCGGGCCGCTGAGAAGCGTAAAACCCTACTCCTGCTTTAGTATATTGGATGTGTTTAAGCCTTGGTTCTAGGAGCGCTTGTGATGAACAGTACACAGCAGCTACACATGCAGAACGGGCCAGAAGAAGATCCCCCCTGTAGCTACGCCTTGGGCCTCCTTTTATACGTTCGAAGGGGTCACCAACAGTGGCGTACAGTGCATACATGAGGTGTAAAAGTAGCTACAGTGTTATCATACCTAACACTGACGGCTTAGGACAAGTGCATTTAATGCTCCGTTGAGGTGTCCCTTAGCTTCTTGGGGACGGAAAAAGGGGCCGTCCCATCGGCACCGCTTAAGCCCATCCACCGCTAGCACCTGACACGTACCCAGGAGGACAATAGCTAAAAGACAAGCTGGCCGCTGCGCTGGAGTGGTGACAGGGCGGCGAGGTCTTGCCGGGGCTGCGAGCCATCCCGGCAAGATCTTGCCGGGGCTCCAGCCTTCGGTCTTTTGTCTTCTGAGTATTGTCTCAAATACTCCTTGATAATCTTGAGCTTGTATCCAGCTATCCCCTGGCAGACCTTGCCGCTGGTATGGCTTCGACTGCCCGTGCACAAGTATGGGGTGCTAAAGACCCAAACTTTAGTACACCGACACTAGTCAATGCTTATAAGAGTTTGATAACTACATTTTGAAACAAGATCACTTCAATGCACATGTTCTGAAACAATTGAAATATAATTCTGATATGATTGCTCGCTTGAGTGACTTGCTATTTAGAATTAGTAATGATGTTAGAGGTGTAGGAAAACATGCCTCTATGGTTCAAACCCAGCTAGAACAAGTTGCTAAGTCTCAAAAAGAATTACCTGATTAAATGAATAGTAATATGAATGATTTTGCTGCTAGAGTAGTAACTAGAGGAGGTAGAATGACCCAAGAACCTCTTTATCCTGAAGATCATCCCAAAAGAATTGAACAAGACTCTCAAAGAATTAATGCTGATGCACCTAGTCCTTCTAAGAAGAAAAATAAAAAGGAAAATGATAGGACTTTGCATACCTCTAGTGAACCTGAGATACAAAAACCTCCTGATAATAATGATGTCTCTATTTCTGATGCTGAAACTCAATCTGGTAATGAACATTCACCTAGTGATAATGAAAATGAAAATGATAATGTTCATGAAGATACTCAACCGAACAATGATAAAGAACCAGATAATGATGTTGAAATAGAGCCTGGTGTTGATCTTGATAACCCACAACCTAAAAATAAACGTTATGATAAAAAAGACTTTGTGGCTAGAAAACATGGTAAAGAAAGAGAGACATGGGTTCAGAAACCCGTGCCCTTTCCACCTAAACCATCCAAGAAAAAGGATGATGAAGAATTTGAACGCTTTGCTGAAATGATTAGGCTAGTCTTTTTGCGCACCCGCTTAACTGATATCCTACTTACGCAAAGTACATGAAAGACATCGTCACTAATAAAAAAGATATACCTAAAGCTGAAATCTCCACCATGCTTGCTAATTATTCTTTGAAGGATGGGGTACCTAAAAAACTCGGAGATCCGGGAATACTAACTATACCTTGCTCCATCAAAACAAGTTATGTCAAAACTGCTTTCGGTGTTTTGGGAGCCGGTGTTAGTGTTATGCCTTTCTCCTTATATAAGAGACTTGATTTGAATAAACTCACACCTACTAAAATATCATTGCAAATGGCTGACAAATCAACTGCCATACCTATCGGTATTTGCGAGGATGTGTCCGTTGTTGTTGCAAATGTTACTATCTTAACGGACTTTGTTATTCTTGAGATGACCGAGGACGACAACATGTCGATTATCCTTGGTAGACCCTTTTTTGAATACTGCAGGGGCTGTTATTGATTGCAATAAAAGCAAAGTCACTTTTTCATATCAATGGTAATGAGCATATGGTACACTTTTTGAAGAAACAATTCCAAGTGAATGGTATAAATGTTATTGAAGAATCTCCGACAATCACTATTGGAAGTTTTAAATTACCTCTACCTACTACCAAAAAGAAATATGATATACTTATTGTATGGGATATGCACATCCCCATTGAGGTAACTTAGTGTTTTACGAAAGTTCTTCGGTTTCATGCTAATCGGAACTGGTTGTTAATAAGACTTGATCAACCTTATTAATGGATCATTTTTGAGAGGTATGAAGTTGATGAATCTAGTAGCCACAACTCTCTGTTCCCACTTTTATTTTCTATTTTAGTTAGTCGAATAAAATAAAATGCCATGATTATCCTGTTTTCTGTTTTCACCGTGCAATAAAAAATGACCCAAAAATAAAAATTCTCAGAATATCCAGAAAATTTGATACGATTTTTTATGAATATTTCTGAATTTCTGGTGCAAATAACATTAGAGGGGGTGCACCTAGTGCCCACAAGACACCAGGGCGCGCCAGCAACCCCAGGCGCGCCCTGGTGGGTTGTGGCCCCCACGTGGGCCACCTCACATATTCCTTTAGCCCATTTCATCCCCTATCTCCAGAAAAAAATCCCCATAGCTTCCATTCCCGTGTTCTTGCTCTCAAACCCGTGGATTTCGATCTCTTTGCTCGAAGCTCCGTTTCCGAAACTGTTTGGAGGAATTGCTACTTGGTATGTGACTCCTCCATTGCTCCAATTAGTTTTTGATTTAGTAGGTTATTTTTAGAGTAATTAGCTACTCTTGGTGCTTCTGTAAATGTGCTTGCATGTTGAATTCTTAGATTTCTAAGTAGTTTGAATGCTTAATATGGCCTCTATGCATCCTTGGGTGTAGTTGCTATCAATCTTACAAAGTTTTGTTGACAAAATTTTGTGGACTATTCAGAATTATTATTATAGGAATAAGATAGATTTCTTTAGGAAGTTTTCCTCCAAGAAAAATGCCAAAGGAGTCATTGGGGAATCATCGGACAATGACCTCCACACTCCGAGAACGGTGGAGGTGCGGCCATGCGAATGGCCGCATGATGCCTTCATGAAGGAGGCCGGGTTCCATCAAGAGTTTGCTCAATTTGTTGCAAATGTTGGGCTGACCGAGTTCCTCGCAGCTAAGTGTGACCAACACCACATCCTTATGAATTCCTTTTATGCAAAGTTTTCATTTTCTGAGAAAGAATAATCCTCCTGAAGTGCAGTTTAAGCTTTACGTTGAAACTCACAAGATACCGCTAACTGACTTTTGCGACATATGCTTGATCCCCTCTGATGGGGAATTAAGAGAACCTAGACCAGTGGAGTTTGAGGATTTTCTCCTCACTTTAACAGTGGGTGAAGATAGAGGCGTGTCAAATGCTACTACTACCAGTTTGTAGTTTCCTTCTGTGCATTACTTTGCTTTGTTCATCGCAAAGTGTTTAACCGCTAGGGAGAAGGTTGGCGCACTCAGTGCCCCGACTTCGCTATTTTACGTCGTGCACTGTACAATGATCACACCTTTAGCATGGGTGTTATTATTGCACGCCGCTTACACCTTAACAGGACTAAGGGAAAAATACATGGTGGTATTTATGCTACTCACTTAGCGAGACACTTTAATGTTCAGATTCGCCCACATGATTATCTCTCGTCCCAAGTTTATCTAGATCACAAAGCGTTGCAGGATCACCAATTTATCGAGGCAACTGATTCTTTCCATAACATTCGTTACAACTTGGTATTCAGCGTCGAAACCCGTGATATTATCCCGTTGCCTGCACCTGCTCTGTTTGATTCTATTGCCAGGAACGGATACAGGATCATGCGAGATGATATTACAGCCTATCGGAACAACCTAGCAGCTGCTGAGGAGGATCCCCATGAGTGGGACGCTCAGGTGCCGCCTCCACCTCACTTCGACTTAGGTCCGGATGGCTACTACGGATGGTGATTACCAAGCTAGGCCAAAAGCCTAAGCTTGGGGGAGTATATATTTCCACCGACATTACATTCATGTTCACACATTTCATTCCAGTTGTCGGTGTTCATACTTTTTCATTGTATTATCCATGCTAGATTTATTTTCTCGCTTTCTTCTTCTGTGTTTGAAAAACTTTGAGAAAACCCAAAAATATTTCCTACTTCTTTTTGGTCTTTCTTTCTAGCTTAGTTTAATTGTAGTATCAAAAGAAAATCCAAAAAGATTTCTCTTTTTCTTCTTTGGCTTGTTGGGAGCTTTCCCGTGTAAATAGTTTTTCTTGTTGTTGTTTTTCCTCTTTAATTTGTTTTCTTCAGAAAAACTAAAAACTCCAAAAATATTTCAGTGTGTTTCTTTGAAATTCTTTTCCTTTTATTTGAGTCGTACCAAGGAGAAGACCACGATGAAAATGTTGAGTGGCTCTCATATGCACTATTGTTATCTAACAAAGAGCCCATGTTACCTTGTCTTCTCCTCTTGAATAAAATGTTTGCAAATTCCAGCTTAGTCCACGGCACTCTTGCACGATTATTATTTTCATATCATTCAGTCGTGCAAGTGAAAGGCAATAATGACGATATTTGATGAAGTGACTGTGGCAGAGAAAAGCAAGTATGAACTCAACTTGTTTTTGTTTTTGTAAATATGTTTAACCTAGTATCCTTGATTCAGCATATTATGATCAAACATGTTTGCAATGACCATTAGAGATTATAGTTGTTCATGCCATGCTTGAGTAGCTAGGAGTGGATAATGATTTATCTTGGATGTCAACATGCATTAAAATGATTGTGGTGTGGTATGATGATATGGTATCCTCCTCTGAATGTTTCAAGTGGCTTGACTTGGCACATGTTCACGCATGTAGTTGAATCAAAACCAACATAGCCTTCATGATATTTTTGTTCATGGTGTCCATATCCTACTCATGCTAGTAGTCGATGTTTATTCTATGTAATGCATGTTCATGACCGTTTTCGCTCTCTAGCTGGCCGCTTCTCAATCTATTTGCTAGCCTTCGCCTATACTAAGCGGGAATATTGCTTGTGCATCAAAACCCTTAAACCAAAGTTATTCCAAATGAGTCCACTATATCTACCTATATGCGGTATTACCCTGCCGTTCCAAGTAAATTTGCATGTGCCACCTCTAAAAATTCAAATGAACATTTGTTTTGTGTGCCTAGACCGCTCATGGAGTGACAGAGGGCGGTCAGTATCTTCCATGTTAAGCGGGTTATTCTCATGATGAGTCTTTATTCACTCGTCCTTGCACGAGAGGGGCTGTAATAGGGATTCCCAGTCCCGAAATCAAAAATTACAAATAATTAAACAAAACTCCCCCAGGAATGTTGTTGGTATGGACGGTACCCGTGGATTCGGCTAGCCGTGGAGTGTGATTGTTGGTGGAGGGGGAGTAAACATTTACTTTTACCGCTTGGGAACCGCCGCTAACGTGTTTAGCATGGAAGATATTGATAACTCTTGGTCGTAACGTTGACAGGAAGGGTGCACCTCCCAAAATTATACCTATCTCTGTTTTAAAACTTGAGCTCGGGCACCTCTGCAAATCCCTGCTTCCCTCTGCGAAGGGACTATCTATTTACTTTTATGTGAGTCATCACCTTCTCAAATAAGCGCCAGACCTGAGAGCACTATTGTCATCCGCATGCATTATGTATAGTTGATGTTGGGTGCAGCATGACTGGATCGTTTCTACCATGTATTACAATGTTTACCTTTATGTGAGTCATCGTTTATGGTTGATGCTACCGAGATACCACTGTTGTCATATTATATCATGATTATTTTGACAAAGTGTTGGCGCTTGGGATATTTTATTATTGCTCGCTAGTTGCTTATGCCATTGATATGAGTTAATATAATTTCTAAGAGTTATATGCCATTGATATATGTAAACAAGAACAAAAGAGTTCGTAAAAGTTTTTCTTTATCACTTTCAGTTTGTCAACTGAATTGCTTGAGGACAAGCAATGGGTTAAGCTTGGGGGAGTTGATACGTATTCGTCGTATCTACTTTTCCTCACACTTTTGCCCTTGTTTTGGACTCTAATTTGCATGGTTTGAATGAAACTAACCCGGACTGGCGTTGTTTTCAGTAGAACTACCATGGTGTTGTTTTTGTGCAAAAATAAAAGTTCTCGGAACTGGACGAAACTTTTTGGAGATTTATTTTACAATAAGTAAAAAATACAGGAGCCAAGAACCACCAGAGGGGGGCCACTGGCTGGGCACAAGAGACCAGGGCGTGCCAGCCCCCCCCCCCCCCAGCGCGCCCTGGTGGGTTGTGCCCGCCTCGTGGCCCCACTGACCCTAATTCCGACGCTATAAAATCCTATTTTTGGAGAAAGAAATCAGAGAGAAAGTTTCATCGCGTTTTACGATACGGAGCCGCCGCCACCTCCTGTTCTTCCTCGGGAGGCCAGATCTGGAGCCCGTTTGGGGCTCCGGAGAGGGGAATCTTCGGTCTTCGTCATCATCAACTCTTCTCCATCGCCAATTCCATGATGCTCCCCATCGGGAGTGAGTAATTCCTTTGTAGGCTTGCTGTTCGGTGAGGAGTTGGATGAGATTCATTATGTAATCGAGTTAGTTTTGTTAGGGCTTGATCCCTAGTATCCACTATGTTCTAAGATTGATGTTGCTATGACTTTGCCATGCTTAATGCTTGTCACTAGGGCCCGAGTGCCATGATTTCAGATCTGAACCGTTTATGTTATCACCATTATATCTATGTTCTTGATCCGATCTTGCTAGTCATACGCACCTATTACGTGTTCTGATCCGCAAACCCCGGAGTGACAATAGTCGGGATACTTTCCGGTGATGACCGTAGTTTGAGGAGTTCATGTATTCACCTTGTGTTAATGCTTTGTTCCGGTTCTCTATTAAAATGAGGCCTTAATATCCCTTAGTTTCCTTATGGACGCCGCTGCCACGGGAGGGTAGGACAAAAGATGTCATGCAAGTTCTTTTCCATAAGCATGTATGACTATTTACGGAATACATGCCTACATTACATTTATGAACTGGAGCTAGTTCTGTGTCGCCCTAGGTTATGACTGCTATATGATGAATATCATCCAACGAGTTCACCGATCCAGTGCCTACGATTTTTCCACATATTGTTCTTGCTAAGTTACTATTGTTACTGCTACCGTTACACTTGCTACAAAACTATTGCTATCACTGATACGGTTACTGTTACTGCTGCTACTGCTATCAACACTATCATACTACTGTGCTACTGATCACTCTGTTGCAGATATTTAATCTCCAGGTGTGGTTGAATTGATAACTCAGCTGCTAATACTCTCAAATATTCTTTGGCTCCCCTTGTGTCGAATCTATAAATTTGGGTTGAATACTCTACCCTCGAAAACTGTTGTGATCCCATATACTTGTGGGTTATGAAGGATATGAAGAAGAGGAAGGACTCAAGGCTGAGGTTGTTGAGAGCAAATGACCCCTATGGCTCCAGGAGAAGGACTGTTGTGGATGCCATATTTCGAGGATAATGTCGTGGTGATGGATCCCAGTCATCCCACTTCATCTACTGCACAGGCAGAGGCTGAGGCAGCTAGAGCCACTAGTGCTCAGACTCCTAGATCCAGGAGTGAGCAAATGGATCTTCTGCTTAGCACAGTTCAAGGCATGCAGAAGGACATCAAGAATATATTGTTGAATCAGCAGAGTCTTGTGAGGATCATGGAGGATAAGTTTCCACGCTGAACAACAAAGTGGATGGGCTGACTACAACTGTGGATGAACTTAAGAAGGAAGTGGATGAAGCTCTCATTCCCCACTCTTCAGATTCTGATGATGAAGATGATAGTCCACCCCTCAAGACCAGCACTCAGTTCAAGACACAAGCCAGAACTCCTACAGTGCCTGCTCCAGAGTTGAGGCCTTCTTCTTCAGCACCTACCGCAGCTCCATCTGCTCTAGTGTCTACTCCACCTACTCAGAGGACTTCAGCTGAAGCTTTCGCGGATGCTCTTCTCTCGACTCCATCGACAGCCACCGGAGCAGCTTCATCGTCTCATGGAGGAGACCATGGCCAGAGCGACGATTAGCTCTATAACTTTGAACTTTTTGATAACTTGTTGCCAAAGGGGGAGAGGTTATAGATCATAGGGCTTCGAGAGAGAGAGAGAGAGAGAGAGAGAGAGTTGCATTTTGATCTCTCTGCTTTTCAAAAACATTTGGTTTATCATTTGGTGTTGCAAACCTTGTTGGTGTTTGATCATACACTCTTGTGTGTTGCTACTATTGCATATCTTTGAGATGTTCATATGATGATCATTCACTTGTTTGGTGTGATGAGCTTTATGTAATTCACTCATATTAATTTTTGCGCACCACCAAGTTGTATGTGACATGGAAGAGTGACCCGTGATCTTAATCGATTGTGCATTTGCATTCAAACGCAAATTTAAAATAAAGCACAAATTTACGGGGAGCTCTTGCTTATCACATACCTCTCAAGCGACGATGCTATTCATTAATTATATCGTTATCGAAGATTTGATCTATATGTTGTCATCAATTACCAAAATGGGGGAGATTGAAAGCACAACTTCTCCCTAGGTGGTTTTGGTAATTAATGACAACATATATTTCATTGGACTAATGTTTCCACTAAGTATATTTCAGAAAAAGTTCAATGTTGGATTGGCAAAGGATTGTGAGGAGACCCCAAGATGCAAGGAATAGGATTGGTCAAGCTACAAGCATGAAGACTCTACATTTTATTTTGTGAGAAATCACTTTGAGTCCATAGGAAAGCCAATACTATCAAAAGGGGGTGAGGTAATAATGGTGAATGAAATGCTCAAAATGATCAAGTGTTAGCCACCAAATACACTCACAAGCTCTCCCACAAATATTCTGTCTTAGACCCTACCAAAAAGAAGAGGAAGAGGAGGAAGAGCCACCAAGAGCCACAAATATACATGGAAGTGGATCTTCCAATGACCTTGACTATCCGCTTTCTTGCCCTTTTCTTTTCACCTGTCTTCTTGGGCATGGACTTAGAAGTCCTAGGTGACTCCAGAGTAAGAGTCATACCTGCCCTAGCACTCTCAGGTGCTCTCATAGCATCAGCACTGGCATAGACCTTCTTGACTGGCTTCTTAAAAGAAGTAGCCTCTGTAGCTGTGCTCTTGGCAGCCTTCTCTTTCTGCCTCTGGGCTATCGTCTCTTCCTCTGGCACAAAATCAGAATCCTCTTCATCAGAATTCAGCTTCTTCCTTGCCCTAGTGGCAGCCTTGGGCAAATCAGGTGAACTTGGGTTGTCATCTGAAGAAGATGAGCTAGCTTCAGGACTAGTGCCTGAGGTCATGTCCACATCTCTCTCTTAGAAGTTGTTCTGGCTGTCATCAGATCCTGACATGCTGACCCTGTGCATAGAGCATAGTAGAGCAGAGAGGTTGAGCATCACAAAACATAGATCATTTTTCAAAATTTGAACTCAGAATCTTAGTTTTGAACTTCTGCAAAAAGGATTTCGGTTGCACTAAGTTTATATTTTCGGAGCCACCGAGACTGACCACTTGCCTTAACAGAGACTTGGCAATCTTTTCGGTTTCACCGAAAAGAACAGCTCGGTCTCACTGAAGTGGTTCTCAGTAACCCTAAAAGAAAAATCGGTAGAACCGACTTTTTCAACTCGGTGTCATCGAGATGCGATTTGCGGAAGGTCAGACCTAAAAATTCCTCGTTCGCTAATCTATGGAGGTTTCTCGTGGGATAGAACGGTCTCAAAATGTGGCAAGATAATGAAACATCCTTAATGCGCTAGAATTAGACATGGGAGCGCAAGAAGGGATCGAATACATACCCTAACTCGGTGATGGCTCGGCTACGGCGGCGACGATGGTGAAGATTACCGTCGACGGCGAGGATCCCAGTGGCGAGGGCGCACGGGGAGGCAAGGGTGACGACCAGGGGTCTAGGTGCGGCAGCTTAGGGTTGGAGGAACGGACGTTTGAAGATTTGATTTCAAAAGTCGGGTCCGCCGAGATAATAACCTTTCGCTGTCGGTGACACCTGCCACCGAGATCCTCAACTATCAGTTGACACGGAAACTCGATGAAGCCGAGATTATGGAATCGGTGTTACCGAGATGGGAAAACCAGATCAACCCTAGGCATCGGTGAAACTGAGATTTTGGTGTTGGTTGCACCGAGCTGCACTGGGGAGGTTTTGGTGGTCAGCTCTTGACGAAACGGAACTCCGAGTGCTCCTCACAGAGAGGGTTCGAGAAGTGCTTGTTCAAGTTTTGTGATATAGCATGAATAGAACTTGAGACGAGAAAGCATAGATAGCTAGAGAGGGGTCCTAGGCATTCTTGTATATCCAATTGGCCAAATAAAATGCAAGCCAAATAACAACAGTTGGATATCCTCGAATGAGTAAATACATGCAGACCAACATGCTCACACAATAAGATGTCAAATGAAATATAGCAAACATGCAAAACCACTCTAGTATCTACCAAGCACTTTGGCGATGACGGAGTCATCTATATATGAGTATATTGACTTAGGAGCCAAGTAAGAGTACTTGATCATAGGTCATACTCATCGTTTAAGCACAAGTGGGGTTACCACTTTTACAAAAAGCATTTAATGTGTTCACATCTTTAAGAGATGCTTTAACTCAAGTCTTAGAGTAAAGCTCCCCCTTGATGTGACATCCCCCCTAAGAGGGATAAACTAACCTTGGGTTTGTTGTAGAAGACTTCATGTGGGTGATGTAGTGGTGGATGCTCATAGTTGATGAAGATCATCTTGAGTTGGGAGCAATCCTCGTTGTTTTCTTACTCTTTTCACCTACATGGGTTAGTCCCGCACAAGAGATAAATACAAGGATATCTATGGACATGGATTGCAATGCATACATGATGGTGTCCATGGATTCTTTCATTCCCTTGCTTACCTTTGAGGGAATGTGTGACTCCTTGAACTATTGCATAAGGTTAGAGTTAATTGCAAATAGTCCTTACCAATAATGAATGTGAGTGAAATTCATTGGTGGAGTCACCCCTCAAGAACCTTTCTAGTTCTTCTTCTTTAGGATCCACATCAACTAGATGGGAATCCTTGGAGTTGAAGTAGCACTTGTAGAAGTTGAGCTTGTGGTAGCCTTGGGAACCCACTTGACCAAAGCTTGGGAATCATCTTCAAATGTGTCAATCTCCTCTTGAAGCTAGTCCTTGCCCTTGAGCTTGTGATCTTGTGGTGGAAGGTCATCTTGAGCTTTTGTTCCCTTGGGGAGAGTATGTTCATACTTCTCCTTTTGAGGAACAAACTTGGGCTTGGGGTATTGACCTTCTTCCCATTCAACTCCATTGGCGTTGAAGTAGCCAATGCCATGGTTCTTCCGGTATCCTCCATGCTTGCGTACAATCTCCTCGAATTGTTTACATCCGGCAAGACTTTTGTAGATACCCTTTTATATAATCCCTTTCAATAGATCATTTTCTTGCTCAAGTGTAACTTGGCTAAGAGAATCATTAGTGGAATCAATAGAACTACTAGAAGCAATATCATTAGATTTATCATATTTATTGCTACTAGTTGAAGAACCTTTCTTGCCTTTGTTACTAGATTGCTTAGTCTTAACTTGTGGAATAAATATAGACAAGAGTAGTCGTTTGGCTAGATAAGAAGAAGTCTTCTTTCGGAGATCGTCATTGATTGCTTTAAGAAACTCATGTTCTTGCTCTAAATTGAGCTTCTCGAAGCGTAGCTTCTCATGAGTTCTTACAAGCTCTCTGTGATCTTCTAAAGTAGATTCATGGGCTCACTTAAGAGTGTTTAATTCTTTAGTTAGTCGTTCTATTTCCTTCTTATCATCATCACACGACTTATCTTGACTAGCATGATCATTATCTATCTCATTTTGACTAATATCTCTAGTTTTGTCAAATAGCAAGTCATCATCTCCAAGTAAGTCATCCTCATAACTATTGAAGTCAATGCATTCGGGGTGCGATACCTTGGGGCCTTTAGCCATGAAGCAACTTCCACTCCCTTCATTTGGTGAATCAAATATGTCGTAGGAGTTGGAGGAAATGAGTGCAAGTCCGGCAACACCTTCATCTTGACTATAGTCGGAGTCGGAGTGATTGTCGGATTCGGAGCCGGAAACCCATTCACCAACATGAGCTTGATGTCTTCTTCTTGTGTAGCCCTTGGTGTACTTGTCCTTCTTCTCCGAGTCCCTACTACTCCTTGAGGGTCTTCGTTCATAACGATCATCTCTACTCCTTCTCTCTCTTTGAGGTGACTCATCTCTTCTTTTGTGGGGGGCCATGCACTCATTGGAGTAGTGTCCGGGCCTTCCACAATTGTAACAATTCCGGTCACGACTAGATGAACGCTTCTCTTCATATCTCGAGTTGGAGTTTCTCTCTTTGCCTCTACTCTTGTAGAACTTGTTGAATTTTTTGACCATGAGGCTTATCTCTTCATTGGTTACAAGGTTGTCACTTGATGTAGCGGGAGTGTCACTTGTAGCTTTGTAAGCACCACTTGACTTGGTGTGAAGTTCTTCTTTGTCTTTGAGTGACATCTCATGAGCAACAATCCTTCCAATCACTTTCGTAGGCTTGAGATCTTTGTAGCTTGGCATCATTTGCATCAATGTGGACACGGTGTTGTACTTTCCATCCAAAGCTCTAAGGATCTTCTTGATGATGAATTTGTCGGTCATTTCTTCGCTTCCTAAGCCGGCAATCTCATTGGTGATGAGAGCAAGCCTAGAGTACATTTCCGCAACTCCTTCACCATCCTTCATCTTGAACTTGTCAAGTTGACTTTGTAGCACATCCAACTTAGATTCCCTGACGGATTTGATACCTTCGTGCATATCAACCAAAGTATCCCAAATTTCCTTTGCATTCTCAAGACGGCTGATTTTGTTGAATTCTTCGGGGCATAGGCAGTTGAATAGAATGTCACATGCTTGAGAATTGTATTGCAACATCTTCAATTCTTCCGCGGTCGCTTCATGATCTGGTTCCTTTCCATCTCCAAAGAACTCACCTTGCAAGACAACACTAACAACAGCCCATACGGCGGAGTTATGACCAAGAATATGCATTTCCATCTTATGCTTCCAACTAGCAAAGTTTGTACCATCAAAATATGGACCTCTACGGTGATAGTTTCCCTCACTAGACGCCATACTCTCCTTGGTTATGAGACCAATGTAGGGTAACACAGCAGAAAACAAAAATATTCCGACCTACGCACCAGCCCAGGACCACTATGGAGACTGCATACAAGGTTTGATCTTTTTCGTTACCGACTCGTAGCGCAGCGGAAGTAGAGTCGATGACGATCGGCGGTGCAGATCCCCTCAGCTAGGATTTACAACCTCCCAACCGCGAGGATGTATACCATCATATGCCCCTCGGAAAGCCCTCCGGGAGGCGGTCGGACAGTCCCCCGGACGGTGTCGCGGACAGCCCTTCGGGAGGACCTTCGAAACTCGGACGGTCACTCGGACAGCCCTACGGGAGGCACTCTCGAACTAAGACCGAAACTACGATCTCTCTACAAAGTTGCACACATACGGTGTCATCTATCCGGCAGGGCTTCGCCGTCCAGAACTAGTTCCCACCGGAACCCAGACAGCCTTTCGGCTCTACGAAACTATTTCGTTGGGAGGGAGAGAGAAAGCCAGATCATGCATGGCACTTGTATGTGAGAAAGAGTAAGTCTTTAGGCAGCCCACTCCACCCCTATCTATAGGCCAAGCCCAAGGGTGGCTTCTCCAAGAAGCCAAGGGGGAAAATACCAAAGGGCCCTCAAGGTGGCTTCTCCAAGAAGCCACCCAAAAAAGCACTTTCACTATTCACGACGACATTTTTCAGCGTCCGTTCGAACCGAAAATATTTATGTGGGCTTAGAACATTTCCAGTACCCACTAAAATAATTTTCGATGCGTTCCGAAACAATTCCGGATTAGTGATTTTCATCTGCGAAAAGCAAACAAAGCGGTTCTGGCAGCTACGGAACATTTCCGGTTTTTCTTCCGGAAAATTCCCAGAAGTTTCTAGAATGATTCTGGCACCCTCCAAGAATTATCAGGCGTGTGCCAAAACCAATTTGACTTAATGTTGTACTCCGAAACAACTTTTCGGTTTAGTGATTTTCATCTGTGAAAAGCAACTAAAGCGGTTCCGGCAGTATGGAACATTTCCGGTTTTTGTTTCTGAAAAATCTCAGAAGTTACCGGAACAATTCTGGTACCCTCCAATAATTTCCAGGCATGTGCCGAAACCAATTTGACTTAATGGTACACTGCGAAACAACTTTTCGGTTTTACCGAAACTCTTCCGGTGTTCTCTCTCCGGAACTCTTCCGTTGTCTCCGAAACTTTTTCGGTGAATTTCTCTCAGACTCCCTGTCTAGTATTCAACAGATAGATGACCCTTAAGCGTGTGACCCTATAGGTTCGGTGAAGTATAGACATGACCCGAAACCCCTTCCGATCAATGATCAACATCGGAGCCGTGGACACCCATATTGACCCCTATACCTACACGAATGAATATTCGAGTGAACCTCCAGTTGTCGTGTGCTATTCCTGTTGCTTCGCGATATGTTACAAATACCCGAGGTGAGACATGTTGGCATCCCCGTGGATCAACAACTTGTCCACTATGCCAGTTACCTCGTTACCGGTATTGTTCTCTTTTCTCGTTACCGTGTTCCGGCATCCCTATGATCAAATCACCCTGTGTCTGGCCAGACGATGATGGATACCGTAATACCGAGAGGGCCCAGAGATATCTCTCCATCGTCGGAGGAGCAAATCCCAATCTTGAGCTATCAAGTTACTTGACACACTTTTCCATGAACCCGTAAGCCGCCGTAATAGCCACCCATTTACGGATGACGTTTAACAAACCCCAAAGTTCATGAAGCAAGCATGAAGAAACTCGATACTCTCATGGTCTAAGGAATCATGCAAACGTTAACCATCTCTGTGTTATTAACCATTAACTTGTGACGAATGTATCTCATAGCATAACATCAATTCGGGTCGATTCAACACAAATGTTCTCCTAACATTGTGCCCTCAAAGTTGCTGGCATAGCCATGCCCATGATCAAGAAAACAGAACCATCATGCAACACTTGAGCTAGTCTTAGAGGCCAGACTAGGAATACATTTTACCGTTTATTATTCCACACGTGCATATGAGTCTTCCTCCGAGCCTCGTGGTTATTGTAGACTCGAGAACCATAGCAGTTATAGCATGGAACATAAACCTAATTATGAACAGGGAGATAATCAATAACATTTATTATTGCCTCTAGGGCATATCTCTCTACAACCAATGCAATGGAGACCAAAGCTCTGATACCACTTGTAAGGATCGAAAGTATGTCTAGAGCGGGGTGATTAGACTACTTGACCGAATAAAAACCTAACCTTTTCCCAAGTTAATTGGTTGGCATATTTTAGCAATTCTAGTATATCAAGTTCACCCTACACATGCATGTCTACGAGTATTGCAGCGGAAAGTAAAGACAAGCAAATGTAAGAGGTTAGGGATTGAAAGATCAAACGCAATTTGGAGACGTGGAGATTTTTCCCGTGGTTCCGATAGGTGGTGCTATCGTACGTCCACGTTTATGGAGTCTTCAACCCACGGAGGGTAATGGTCGCGAGAGTCCACGAAGGGTTCCACGAAGTAGCAACCTCGACTATTCCATAACGGCTCCCGTCCACGAAGGACTAGCCTCACTATGGGTAGATCTTCACGAAGTAGGCGATCTCCTTGCCCGTACAAACTTCTTGGTTCAACTACACAACACGAAGTAGGAGGCTCCCAAGCGACACCTAACCAATCTAGGAGGCACCACCCTCCAAAAGGTAATAGATGCGATAGTAACGATGAACTCCTTGCTCTTGTGTTTCAAATGTTAGTCTCCTCAACACACAATCACTTTCTCACAGATTTGGCTTGGGTAGAAGAGATTGATTGGATGGAAAGAAACTTGGGGAGGCTAGAAATCAAGATCCATATGGTTGGAGTGGATGATCTTGACCTCAACACAAGAATAGGTGGTTCTCTCTCAGAAATTTGGATATGGGAAGTGTGGGTCTGTTTTGAGTGCTTTCTGTTGCGAGTAGGATGTGGTGGAGGGTATATATATGCATCTCCAAAAATCCAACCATTACAACATTATTGCCCAACTTGGTGAAATCGAAGTGAAAACTCGGTTGCACCGACTAGTGCAAAATGTGGCAACTTTGGCGTTTTCGGTGAGACCGATATAGAATTCTCGGTGGTACCGATATGAGTGGCCGAGGGCAGTTACACAACTCGGTGAGACCGATTCACAATTCTCGGAAATTCCGATTCTTGTAAATGAGGTAACAGAAAGTTGGTCACTGAAACTCGGTTGCACCGATATGAAATTTGGTAGTACCAAGAGGTAGGTTTTGGCTAGGGTTTCTGTCTAGGGTTTTGACTCGGTGTAGCCGATAGGATATTCTTGGTGGCACCGAATTTGAGTGGTAGGGTCTAAGACAGAATATTTGTGGGAGAGCTTATGAGTGTATTTGGTGGCTAACACTTGATCATTTTGGGCATTTCATTCACTATTATTACCTCACCCCCTTTTAATAGTATTGGCTTTCCTATGGACTCAAAGTGATTTCTCACAAAGTAAAATATAGAGTCTTAATGCTTGTAGCTTGGCCAATCCTGTTCTTTGCATCTTGGGGTCTCCTCACAATCCTTTGCCAATCCAACATTGAACTTTTTCTGAAATATACTTAGTGGAAACATTAGTCCAATAAAATATATGTTGTTATTAATTACCAAAACCACCTAGGGAGACGTTGTGCTTTCAGTCCATGTTTTAATTGACTCCTACTAGGTCTACTGATCGCGAAACTATGATGGATACTGGAAATAATATGGACTTTAGTCTCCCACTATACTTGTTATTACGTTAACATCATTCACATGCTTTTTGATGCATTGGATGGGTGAACAACAATATTGTGACAGATTGTGAAGCACCCAACATTGTAATTTCAAGTATGTCTAGTAAGTATTACCAACTCTACAGATCAAGCATGGTGTATACCAGATTTAATATACATACGCAACCCAACATAGATTGATTGTTAATTTCTCAGGTTCAAGAGCATGGTGTTTGGTTTTAACATCTCAGTGTTTTAACACTACTTCTTTTGCACACAAACCTCGAAGCAAGTTGAATCAGCTAATCTAGGGTTTGTGCGCTACAGGTAGAGGAAGTGAGGGTTGTGCTGGTCATGTAGCTACTCCCTTCGTTTTTTATTTACTCTGCATATTAGAGTTGACTGAAGTCAAACTTTATAAAGATTGACGAAGTTTATGGAAACGAATATAAATCGTTACCGTAACAAATCCATATGATGTGCAAGTACATTCAATAATGAATCTAATGGTATTGATTTTTTATTGTATATGTTAACATTTTTGTCTATAAATTTTATCAAAATTTATAAAGCTTAACTATGACCAAAGCTAATACGCGGAGTAAATAAAAACGGAGGGAGTACATATCAACTACAATTGTTTGGATATGGACATACCGTCCAGGACCACAGATTCAATTTGTTCTTTTTAGCTCGTTTTCCTTCTTCTCTTTGAGATGTCATATACTTCCTAAATAATAAGTGGCACACGTGTGACATGAAACATTGACCCTGGCTTTTTTTCAACTAAAGTTGCCATACGAAAAGAAAAAAAACAAACTAAAAAAACTGAAACTGATCATCCAAAAAAAAGTTGTCATCCTCGAGTCACTAAATTTGTCATAAAAAAGTTCAAAGTTGTCATGTGTTCGTGCCACAGGTGTGGTACTTATCAAGGTCCATATACTTCCATCTCAATGATTCGATCGTCATGGAGGGAGTTGTTACTCCATATACTTTGATATACTGGTAAACCGCTTTGCAAGATGTTCGATTTAAAACAACCCCTTTGTGATTTGACCTAAGATTTTGGTTCCGAACACTCTATTCCACTTCCTCAGGGTCACCATGGTTAGGGCCTGTTTCTCACGGAATTAGTCTGACTATTTATTTATTTTTGTAATGCCAAGGCATAATACATGTTAATCTTCAAATTTATGCATGAAACCGTCCAATAAGAAATGCAGCACAAAAAGGAGCAACTTCTTCAGGATATATATATTCACATCACAGTTCACTACACACAGGCTCAAAAAATAAATACAAACTTAGCTACAAAGTATTCATTCTTTCAGTTAACATCACCAGTCTACAAAAAATGGAATCAAGACGAATCATTGCACGTACATCATCAATCATCAGTTGTTATCAGCAGGTAGTAGGATAAAGAACTTCAGGACATAACATCATAATTGTCCATGTACCAAAATCAACATCAGAGAACACTGCAAATTCCATGTCAAATGACTAGAAGTCAACACACAAATAGATAAGAGACCACAAGCTAGGATTGTGATGCATGGTTTAATAGTGGAAAAGCTCGTATATATGCCAGCTTACACTTGGAACTTAGAAATTTCGTATACTCGTAACAGCACAAAAATATACATGTGTTTACAGTGAGATCACTCTGGAAAAGAACTGCTACAAACCAGCAACAGTTAAAAATTAGTATTAGTGCTTTTTCAGAAAGTTCATGAGCCAAGATACTTGGTCCTCCTCGTGCATACCCATATGCGCAGAGCCAAGATACTTGGCCTTGTTGACCACCAAATGAGATAAGGCAACAAACAACGATTCCTCAGGCACTAAGAGGGGTTTCAATAAGGTGTACTGAAACTCACAAGGAGCTGCTACTCTGGAGGACCAAGCTACTAAATTACAGATACAGATGTATCTTGAGTACTACATATGGTCACATATAAGTATCCATCACAGTACGCCACACTATAGAAACATCCCTCCACTAGCAGTTAGTTCAAGAGTAAGGACCTGTAACAAATAAATAGCACAAGATGAGTGCCAAATAACAAAGCCTTCTTTTGCATGCAGAACACCTCTCTCAAGGAGAATGTTTTGTATCCATATCCAAAATAACTGAGAGCGAACATTCTTTGCAAAATGTCACACAACTCAAAGTTAGCGCCCGTCGACAAACCTACAAGCACAGACATGCATCTCTTGTTCCAAAAATTCCTAAAACTTCCAAGTCTACAAATGGAAGATGGATGCTTTGGTAAAACAAAACATGGATGAAGTCCGTTTTCTACAACTTACTACCTGCACACCACCTATTTACCAAAACCATAAACTTCCAAAATATCAGCATACTTTATGGTGTGGTGTGATATTTTGAACATCACATGGGTGTCATGTAAGAGTGTGGCATAACCTTACATAGTTTTAGTGGTAGCATTATGTCTGGATAATAATTATCTACAAAGATTGGAATATACATACTTGAGAATTTGAAATAATAATATGGATAATAATCTATAGGATGGTCTAGTTAAAAGAGGTGTACCTAGCTTGTAAGAACTTCTCCAAGGTCTGATAATTCTGCAGTCAACTCTATGGTGCTTCGTTGTTCTTTGAGTGTGTGAAACACCCCAACCTATGGAGTTAACGAAACAAATCTCTTAGTGCTAGCCTCTTGCTAATAATACTTTGGTACAGTGGAATGGATGGCAGTGATCAAGCAAACCGCCATTAAAATATACAAATGAACTTACAGAAATATGAACTTCAGCACCTGAAGGGCCCTTGCATGTGATCATCAGCGTATTTTCCAACTGACAATTGCAGAGAAAAAATATTGCAGTCAAGACCGTGAAGCTACCAACTCTCACACAGATGTAATTAACCTCACAAATCTATAATACACCCACCTCAATTGTGGTAGAAACAGGTTTTCCATTGATAGATTCAATAACATCACCTTTCTGGATTCCGAATATCTCAGCATTAGATCCTTTTGACACCTAGGGTTCAATTGCCAAATAATTATACCATATACACATGGGAAAAAGAGCACCTTCAGTAAGCCATTACATACCTCTTGAACAATAAGACCATGATCAATGTTATACATACGCCATAACATGTCAACATGAGCAGGCTCTAGAAGCTTGATGGCTTGAAACATCATCCCAAGATGGGGCCGGGCGATGAACCTACACCAAATCAGACGAAATTTTAACATATTTCGAGCAAGGTATAATGAAACCTTTCATAATAAGGAATCTTTGGTGTTTCTATCTAACACGTTAAAAAACTCAGCATATTTTGAGCAAGGTATACAGGAGTGGTAAACTTTTCGAAATAAGCAACCTTTGGTGGAACTCAACTTCTATTTAACATGTTAAAAAAATCGAAATATTTTGAGCAAGGTAAAACAGGAGTAAGTAACCCTCTAAAAATAAGTCATCTTTAGTGGAATCCAACTTCTATCTAACGGTAACCAAATATTTTGATACAAATATAGTTCAAAAAGGCCCAAAGGGGATGAACCATTCGTTGTAGTTGAAAAATGCTCAAAGACGGGTTTTCATGACATTACGTAAAAGTAAAACATCATATTTCAACATAACCAGGAACAATTGAGTACCACAAAAGAGTATCTGAATACCTCCTAGGCTTCAGGAAAATTGTCCATCAAAATTGAGAGAGAAAACCTAAAACATAGTTTTCCATTTACCTTTAGTCTACAATTTGGCTGAAGACATGCGAATCAGAATTATAATGCCTTATCAGTTCCTTATTATATATAGTTGTCATTATGAACCATTTTGTAGTCTCAACATGGTTCTACTTGTTTATTTTCAGTTTTTGATTTGCTTATAAATAATAATTATAGCTAAATTGTTTATTTTAGCACTTGTACAAACATATGACTACGTGTATATACATATAAAACACGACAATGATCACATTTTCTTTGAGAATCTTATAACATAAGTTATGGTCATTAAATTGCACTGTTCAAAATATATATCAGTCAGTTAAAAACGACCTATTCACGCAATTAACTGGGTGGACCAATTTATCTGTCTGACAAGCAGATTAATCGGCTTGTCAGACCAAATTATCAGCTGGACCGATTAACTGCCTGGGCAATTTTGGCCCAAATTTAGCCCGTTCCCTCTCCACAGCCTTCCACGCATTAGGTTGGTCCGTGCTCTCTCTTCCGCTCATCGAGGAGCAGCCCCCGCCCCAAGCAGCCGTCTTCTCGAGCAGCTGCCTGCGTCACCGCAGCGGACACACCTCCACTCCTCCAGCTGCTTCGTCATGTGCTCCTCCTGTCCTCTATCCATGGCTTCACCAGGCAGCAAGGTAAACTCCTCTCCTCTGTGATGTAATACTGCTGCTGTTCTGCTGCTGCAGTGCTGCTCTCCTATGTAGTATCTAGAATGCACTGGTGTGGTGCATTTGGCATTTGTGGCAATCTTTGGCTGCTTCTACTGCAGCATGTGCTCCAACATTGAAAAGCAATTCAGATGCAGCCTAGGATATATATATAGACATGGCCCTAGTTAACCTACCAATGAATTCAGTTAATAGGCTGATAAGCCAATTAATCCCTACTCAACACCCAACCGATAAGCTACCAGTTACCGATATCCTAAAGATTGTTAAGTTGCATAAAAGTGAGCAAATAGATATTACAAGAAATAGTTCGACTTCTAACAATAACTGGAAGAAAACAATAGGAGAGAACACATTAGCTTAGCATCACCAATCAATCATATAGATACTATCTCGGAGGTGAGAGGAAAAACGCACCGATATTTCCTCCATGAATCCAAACAGTTGAGCAAAATGGAAGAAGGTATAAAAGACCCAAATCTTTTAGGGAGGTTGACCATTCCGACAACTTTTTCGTTCAAATCAATGACTAGGCCCCCATTGTCATACTACAACAGTTCATATTGACAAAATATGAGAGTTTTACAGTAACAAGAAAATGTTATAAAACAAATGACATAGAAAAACTTACAGTTGTAACAAATGTATACAATACTATCTCATGATAAGATATATTACCTCATTATCATCACCATGGTCATCTGGAGAACGGAAGTGCACATTGTGGTACCGCCGATACATGTTTGGATTCCGATATTCTGCCCTAGCATATGTTATCCTTAGATTTAAGGAATTGTCTCTTCCGAGCCGAAAAACATCTTGAGCAAATTTTACATCTTCTTCACAAAAAGATGGTAATTTGATTGGTTGATCCACCTCAACATTCAAGAAAGCGATATCGTAATGGGGCTGGTAGTAGACCAGATCGCCCTTTGCACTGGTGCCATTTAGCAAATGAACAGTGACCTGAAACGAAAGTTCCAGAACAGATTGTATTAGCTGGAGATTTGAACATATGATGTTTCCATTTTGTTATTAACTAGAGAAGGCTAAGAGCACAAAAAGCATGTCCTTTGCACTGGTGCCGTCTAGCAAATGAACATTTCTAAAAAGAAAGTTCCGAAAGAGATTGTACTAGAGATTTGAACAATGCTTAATTAGTAAGAAAATCACATACAATGTTTCTATTTTGTTATGAACACGAAAGGCCAATATAGCACCAAAAAAAAACATGCCCTTTGCACCTGAGATTTATATAGTTATTTATTTGGGGGTGGAAGCCGCTGGGCTGGAAAAGAATGATACAAGGGTATAATTGTTTTGAAGTAAGACCTATATTTGACTCACATCAGCATGAGGAGCATACTCTTCGCCGCCTGACCAGCCGCTGTCAGGAGCATCCTTTGTGCGAATCAGCCACGCAGTTGTCAAAACAAGACCGGTTTTCTTCTCCTCATCCCAATCAACCCAGAAGCCGGAGCAGCGTCTCAGCGGTTCACCATCTGTGTGATTCAAGCACAAGCATGATGGATACATACATTATTATATTGCGCGACGGACGATGGATCAATCAATTCAAAACAGAGAGGCTGGAAACACACACACACACACACACACGCATACTACATACCAAGAGAGGATGAAACCCCTAGGAGAAATTTGGCAGCAGAGACCACCGCCTTGCTTCCAGATTCACTGACGAGGAAGACCTCGGCACTGTGAAACCGGGTCGGGGGTTTGAAGTAATCGATCGTAGGGATTTTCACAGGGCGGGGTGCTATATATCGATCGATAGTAATAACCAATTAAAAATCTGCGTTACATCTTGAGTGAACTAACTGACGAGAAAAATCGAGAGTAAACTGACTGACGAGAAAAATCGAGAGTAAACTGACCTGATTCTTGGTCGCGTTTCATCTTGGCCAAGTCGGCATCGCTGATAACCCACGCGTCTGGATCAGGCGACGACACAATCACCTTCTTCTTCTTCTTCTCCGGCAAGGGATCGTCTCGGCTGGACCTGCTTCTTTTGTTGTTGGATCTCTCCACACCCGCCGCACTCATCTTCTTTATTGGAACCAGATCGAGGAACCAACCGATTCTCCTCTAGCAATCGCGCCGCCGCCGAACGACTGTGTTGTGTCGAGGTGGCGGCCTCCAATCGCGCCGCCGCCGGGGATTTACCAGTGGGGATTTATTCGTCGAGTTTTTTTTTAGGGGAAGGTATGGACAACCGATTTCCGTGACCTATCCCAGAGCTGGCCAAACAGGGCGTTTTTCCCGGACCGGCCCACGAGCACGAGTGCCCAACACGTGACTGGCCCGGCATGCGACTAAATGGATCGTGCCTGGTCCGTGTTCGTCCATCAAGGTCAGGCCCGTGAGCCAGCATGGCACGGCCCGCTTATATTTTTTCTGAATTTATTTTATTTTTATTTTTTACAAAAATTGACGTGAAAGGCCAAAAAATGAACCAAAAACAGTCCAAAAAGTCAGAAAGCACTTGGTTGAACCGCACACGTATTGTCTTGGTGATTATTTATGTTGGTTTTGTCTTGCCGGTTAAATTATGTTGTTTCTTGCTTGTGAGTTAAATTATGTTGTTATCTTGCAAATCTGTTATGCGGTAGGGATGCCTGTTTTGCTTGGCAATACTCTTTTTTTCTAGACTAGTTGTTGGAGATGCTCTTACATCGTCCACGAGCTTGCTAACTAGGCAACCCAAGAACTAATCCCAGGGTTGGTGAAGGTGTTATTTTCACGAAGGAAGCTCGTAGCGAGAAGTATACGTTGTTATAACTCAGTATCTGAAAGGATTGATACGGTCGACTAGATGGAGATTGAATAATACACTGCAAATTTTAATCTTGATTATCATTTTTAGGGATAAACGGATAAATAAGTTTCGCTAGGAATGCAACTAGGTGGATATAACCTATATTACAAGCAATCTTAACACAATATATGCTAGGCAACAATCTAAGTAGCAAGCCAACAAGCATACAAAGCAATGCAAGGTGCATGAAGGGATTAATGTATAGCCGCCCGCCTCGCTTTCAACTTCTCCATTAATGGCTCCGGGCCGCTGTTTAATAGGCGGTCTTACTGCCCGCTCACTCACAATCCTTTTTCTTCACCTCCCATTTCCCTCTATCATCCAGACCTCCTCCTACGTCATGACGCACAAGGATTATATGCCACTAGTCTTCCAGTTTGGTAATGTCGACCCAAACCGGAGAAGATAGAACACAAGAACGAATGGGACGTCATGAACATGACCCTGAACGAGCTGGCCGCAGCGGATGCTGCCCCCGCGCACTCGCCAGCAACTATTCATGTGGCATTGACGGGCTGGTCGACAAGCACTATCGCAATGTTGGAAACCGCGGGCGTCAGTGAGGTCCCCGTGGACCCGCGCGAGCTCGTGTACGTGCAAGCGCCAGCGCATGCGTCTCTGCTCGGGCGCGCCCCTACACCCGTCGCGCTGGTCCTCGTGCGCGTGCTCGCACACACCGCGCCCGTGCTCGTGTGCGCGCTTGCGCCCACCGTGTTTGTGCTCATGCGTGCGCCTGCACCCGTCGCCCCCCCCCCCCCCCCCCACACACACACACACAGCGGCATGGGACGTCGTCGTCGACCGCTTCCTCGTAGCGCCACGAGTCGATGTCCCCCCGCCCCCCACCCGTCGATCGCGTGGCGACCGTCTCTTTGATTTGGAAGTGCAAAACATTTTGGGCTGGTTTGAAAACTTGAACAATGGCGTCCCTGAGGACGACAACGCCGGCGCGGGACGTCATCGCAACCGCAATTAGTTTTCTTTATATTGTATCTCGATCGTATATCTGTCAACAGTCGGGGGGTTCGCATCATTGCTTGACTTGGAAATATCAGAGCGAGAGAGAGTAACCATAACAATGCAATCCTAGAAGAAAAGGCAATACAAGAAAGTTAATACCGAGATTATAAAAATAAATTTAAAAATATGAAACTAGTACAACAAAGATACTAAGAAAGTTAATACAAGAAGAACATACCTCGCTATTAGGTGAATCAAACGACTTCAAATATCTGTCAACAACATACTAAGAACATTGTACATCACCCAACTACACAAAAGAAAAGCCAATAAAAGTCAAACAACCAAATAGAAATTCACAAATAAAAAAGCAATAAGATCAAGTAAAAAAATAGAAATACTAGGACAAACGAATTGGAACAAGGGGTGACAGGTCTCTAATAGAATTTGCATCTTCCATAGGAGAATTTCCGTCGGCATGAACTGGGGTGTCGTTGCAAACCTCAGCAGGGGATTGATTACCAAGAGCACGATTAAGCTCGGCTAAAGACGGATCCCAAATGCATTAACACCATCTTTGTCGTTGCAATCCTTGTCAGGACCATCTATACAACAATAAAAAACAAAAAAAGGCAACTAACAACCACACAAAAATAACACCAGATATAGCACTCGATAAAATATATTCAAAAATAAAGTGAGAGAAAAACTCAGCCAAATACCTGAAAGCAGCACGAAAGAATCAACATTAGGGTTGCCACATTTAGACTTTGAAGCACAATTACGTGAAAATAAGAAATGAAAACACAACCTGAAGGAATAGAAAATGAAGAGACAAAATAGAATGGGGAAACTGATGTGCAAAATAAACAAACCAACGAAAATCTTAAGCAAATATGATTATAAAAGGGAGAACCTTTTGGTGGTGCTGGAGGAATTGATGTAGAACCTTTTGATTTAAATTCAAACAACAAAGTACATGATGTGGGCACGACGTCGGAAGTGCCGATGATTTGTCCCGATCTTTTACGATGCAACGGACTCTTCCAAGATCCACGATAAAATCTTCCAATTACGCAAATCAGCACACGTAACCTGAAGATGGGGTACGAAGACCAACGGACAATCTCTCGACACACGAGGAACCTCCCACTGCAGTAGACGTAACCAGCGCGCAACCCGTCGATGACGACGGACCTCGAGCCAAGTGCAACTTTCACGCAGAAATTTCACACAAAATAAATAACGACAACGTCCAAAAAGGGCCGCTTCATACTAGATGTATTCTGCTTACATGAGCCTCACGACCCTGGCTTTATATGCCAACTAGCCAAACCAGAATTGTGTCCGTGGTAGACACGTCATGGAAAACAACCTAAACAAACTAGACCCAAATCCCTTAAAATAAGGCACTACTCATGCGTTTATAGATTACGCATGGTTTCCTTTACAAAGTTGGACATATACCAACTAATAAAAAGTGTACTATCAAACACGTCTTCTCTCTTGCTAGGTCTAGTAGTATTTAATTAAGGAAAGCCAATTAATCTCTCCGGCAACGTTGATCACATAGGCCTTGTCTTGTATTTAAATAAAAGGAAGGACTTCACTTGAATGCTTTGGGCTCTATTATAACCAGCCTATGTAGTACACACAGAAGAGTTTTTCTTTGTCGGATAGAATAACATTAGAGAATAGCCAACAGACCAAAAACGAGAATTCAGTACAGACTAAAAGTTATTAGTTTTGGGGATGCACCATTCGGATCGGGAGCCGGCGAACGAGCGAGAAGATGGGCAGGATCAGGCCGACTTACTGGCCGCCATGCCAGAAACTGGAGCGGACGGTTCTCATAGCCAGGCGGTGGACCTGGTTCTCAGCACCGGCGAGCTGGAGACGGCTTGGTGAAAGCCAGCAGTCAACACAGGTCGTGCAGAGCAAGCAGCGGAGGGGTTGGGATCGCGCGTACGGCGTACGTACCTAAACGCAGCAGCGGACACCATGGCCATCTGGATGAATCGGCGAACGGATGACGAAGCTGATCGTGGAGGGCGCTGCCGTTCCAAGTCGCGCTCGGCGGCGCACCAGAAGAGGGAGTAAGGAGAAGAGGAGATAACCCTGGCACGGGCTTGTCTGGAGAGGTGGGGCGCAGGGAGGGAGGGGGGTTTCCGCTCGACGTCGGGCATCACCAGTGTCGCCGCCGCTTTTCCTCAAAAAAAAAACCCAGTGTCGCCGCAACCTCCACGTCGCTCGAACTGTCGCGGTTAGATCTTTCGAGAGAGAGGGAGACGGTCGCGGCCGCATTTACCCACCTCGCTCTGCCTCGCTGCCAAGGGGCCGGTCCCTTCGGCCCCATAACCCAATTAACCAGCGAACAGCGTTTTTTCCGTCGGAGCAGCGTCCCTTAGGACAGTTGGCCCATGAAGCAGAAAACATGGCGCACAGATCAAATCTAACGGCTGGAAACGTCTAGATCACGAAAACGAACGGCCAGAAACGCAAATCGCTGAGAGGGCTTGCTTTAGGTTCAGTTTTACTGTCCTAAATGTGTCACGAACGGAAGAAACATCAATACTAATTCATCCGGGAGGAGTCCTTCTTCGGTTCAATCGGTGAAACCTCGACGCAGGAGGACTCAGCTTCGTCAATGACGCCTCCCGTATATGTCCCTTTGTAAGTGACCGGCATAGAAGACATAGGTGTGCTAGCCGTGATTCGCGATGGGCATGCTACATCAGTACATACAAGAACAACATCTTGATTTACAACAGCCTACAAGAACAGTACAAATCAAAACCAAGAAAAAAATATGAAACAAGCATAACAAAGAATAAACCACAAAGAAAACAATCCAAGAATAAGAACATGCACACCTCAACACGCACTTTAGCAGGAGTGCAAGAGCTAGATAACACTTCTAGATTGTGTAGACCACCACCGAGAACATGAGGTGGAACAACAAGAGTAACATGAGAGGACAAGGGACGGCTCTATTGCAGGACTACAGCCTCTAGAGTATCACCAACTTTAACAAACTCCCTATTGGCGATAGCAGAATGAATTGAAACAGACTTATTGCCTAAAGAACAAAAAATGATAAGCAAAAAAAGCAGTCAACTACAAATAAAAAAAACAAGATAAATAAAATAGCTACAAAAAATAATTAAAAGAAAAGTGGATGTACTAACTAAAAGAGAACTTGCTCATTAACTGATTATCACTTCCAGACACTTTTGGGGTATATGAATGCAACACACTTTCCAACACATTAAGACCAAGAGACTCGTCCCAATCTATGAATATCTTAGGCTTGTCTTGGTTTCTAGTCTGAACAAGCTCAATGACTTCCAGAGCAGTCTGAACATGAGACAAGATCAACAAAAGCAACAAGAAATTGCCGGAAAAAAAAATACAAGTTCAGTACAACAAAATACATGAGAGCCAAAGCGAGGGCCAATAGTTCTTTGCACTTTCATTGCAAAAGTACCATCAGAAGGGCCAATATCGACACTCTTACTGCGTGAGGATTTTTCAATAGAACCCTGAAACAGAAAACAAAAAAAAACATGCATAAAGATAAGGGAAATTGAATAATAAAATCAACAAGAACCTAAAAAAACATTAGAACATGAAGGGAAAAGAAGATAACCTGCAAATTAACTGGAGCACACAGGCGCTTCAATGGCCTATTTCCAAAAGAGCGGCTATTGTTTCTATCAAGCTCTGCAAATTGCTTGACTTTGTTACCTCTCGATGCAAGTATGTGAAGTTTCGCATCAGGGACAAAGTGAAGGCTTAAGTTCAAATGATCAAGGTAAGAGACCTACAAAACAAACAGAAAACAACAGTCAAACAAATGTGCACTGAACTAATATTAAATACAAAGAGTAAGGACTATAAAATATATAAATAAGTAAATGAGAAAACTTACAACAAAAGCATAGTGACAACCAGCAAATGTCACTGATCTTTTGGAAGCAACTTTAGTAGCATCGTTAAACTTTTTGATGCTACTCAAAATCCACTCATAAACAAAACTTGACAGATCATAGCCGCACACAGACCGACAATCCTAAAAGATATGAAGGTGCTTCGGACTAGGAGTGAGGCTAGAGTTGGGACAAAGGGAAGTAGAGAAAGCGACAATCATGAAACAAATGAAGATGTCCTCATCAGGCAAATCAACTTCGACAGATTTAAGCTTGTTGGCAAAAAAGGACACTGGTGGAATACTGCTAAGATTGAAATGAGAGAGGATAAAATCACGGCCAGACTCGGGATCACAAACAAGTGGCTCGCCATCTACTGGGAGGTCAAGGATGTCATGGATATCATACTTAGTTAAGGGGATGAATTTCCTTTTCAATTGAAACTCGGAAGCAGGAACATCAAACCTGGATGCAAGCCATTTAACAAGCCTAAGAGGAACCTCGGTACGAACAAAGTTGAGGAGACAACTGTAAGAGCATATTTCTCCATATGTGGTTTTGATAATTGATGACAATCCCTATGTACTAATGGTTGTCTTGAGTTATATTCGAAGGATTTGTCCATAGGCACTTCTTGAAGTCCATCTGTTGGTTTCAAGGAGTTTATATGGTGACCAAGGTGGTATTCAAGGATTTATCCAAAGATTGGTCATGTGAGAGTTGAGCTTATTGCAAGCATGTCTTGAATAAGAAGATTGTGTGAGCATTCATGTTTATCTTCAAGACATCACATGTGAGAGTTGAGCTTATTGCAAGCATGTCTTGAAGAAGAAGATTCTGTGAGCATTCATGTTTATCTTCAAGACATCATCTTTATGAAGAGAGAAGATAAGACACAAGGTTGATCAAGACTAAGTCAAAAGAGTGAATCAAGTTGATCAACACACAAAGTGTACAAGATGTACCTAGAGGGATCAAGTGATCCCATGGTAAGGTAAGCATTGTCCATTACACTTTGTGTATTAACCCATGGTCTACGTGAGAGTTCTATGTGGGGTTAGGTATGTTTCCATGGGCTTGCATTAAGAGGAGGATCTCATACAACCCATGGAGGATGACATCAAGTGGTGATAGTCATCAAGATTGCGGTGTGCAAGTTCAAGTGGAGCATCACAAAGAGATCATGCTTGAAGCTTGCCATCCTTTGTGGTGACAATGGACTTGTGAAGATGTGCCGAAGAGTGGCTCACCCATAGTGGAGTATGGGGGGCAATCTACTAGTCTTCATCGAGCCGGCGCAATCAAGAAAGGTGATCCATCTTGTGGAGGACAAGATCGTCATCATCTAGCTCAAGTGTACTATGCACAAGGCAAAGGTTTGACCTTGATAGAGTTTTCTATTTTACCGGTCTCATGGTGGTAGTTGGGAGACCGGGTTATAGGATCGATAGCCGTACTATCAAGGGGGGC
This sequence comes from Elymus sibiricus, assembly GCA_039707655.1. Classification (NCBI taxonomy): domain Eukaryota; kingdom Viridiplantae; phylum Streptophyta; class Magnoliopsida; order Poales; family Poaceae; genus Elymus; species Elymus sibiricus. The sequence continues at coordinate 437,913,501 of CM077669.1, read as the reverse complement.
TCTCAAGTGAGTAGCTTGATCGTATCGTTAGTTGAGAGCTCAAACCGTTGCATTCTTGGTATCATCGTCTTTATTGGTTCTTGTTTGGCTTTTCTCTTTGTCAGTTTTGGAGCTTATGGTCACCTTCATGATAAGCTCAAGCTCATCAAAAACGAATTTCGTATGCATCATATTTGTGTTTTTGGTGTTGGACATTTTGCCGGATAATTCTTGGGAAGGTTATCTTCCTTATACTAGTGGCATTTATTCTCCATTGATTGTTCTTAATATAACAAGCTTGAGTTTGCTTGAGTTTGATAGATCTTGCTGTCCTTTATCCAACAAGCTTGAGTTTGCTCAACTCGGAGCTCGTATGCGAAAGTTATGGTTGTTTTAGTCTTACCTGTTTTACATAGAGAGGTTGTACCGGTTCATCGAGAGGTTGTACCGGTCGACCGATACAACCGGTGTTTGGAGCGGTTGTACCGCTCCATAATTGGTCCGAAGGTTGTACCGGTCATGTACCGCTCTACCACCAGACTAGTTTCTGTTGTGGAACGGTTCTTGGACGGTTGTGGGCCAGTTGTTCCGGTTTAACCGGTACTACCGATGCCCCGGGCGGTTGTACCTCTTATTGCTTTTCCTACAGGTAGGTTTTGTGCTGCTTTGACCGGTTGTACCAGTGCGCATAGCGGTTGTACCGCCCCTGTGTTATTCTGCACATAACGGGCAGATTCGTGGGGACCTATTTAAGGTGGTCTTCTTCCCCAATGGTTCTTAACCTTTGAGCTCGTGTTTGCCCCCCATTGTTGACGTTCTTAGAGCTTGCAAACTCTCAATCCCTCCAATGATTCTTGCACCTTTTTGAGGGAAAAGAGAGGGGAGATCTAGATCCGCACTTCCACCAATCACTTTCTCCTCTATGTGAGGGGAACCCCTTGGATCTAGATCTTGGAGTTCTTAGTGAGCTCCTTGTTCTTCCTCTCATATTCCTCCATAGATTTTGTTGTTGTGGTGGGATTTGAGTGTGAGGGACTTGACCACTTCGTGTGTTCTTGACATTGCATTAGTTGCATCGGTTTGAGTTCTCCACGGTGATACGTGGAAGTGAAGTTTGAGAAGCTTATTACTCTTTGGTGTTTGGGCACCCTAGAGCTTGTTCCTCTTGGGTGCCTTGGCGCCCTAGACGGTTGGTGGTGTCTAGGAGCTCAATCATTGTGGTGTAAAGCTCCGGGCAAGCGTTGGGGCACTACTAGAAATCCCCATATTTCCGACGGTGAAATCTAATAGCCGACGGGCCGTCGGTTATTACAGTAATAGCCGACGGTAGTTATAGTGCTCGACAGTTAGTGTCAACTCACAAGTATCACCACTAATACCCGACGGTATACTAGAATGCCCGACGGTGAAAATTCACCCCTCGGGTATCCAACATAATGCCCGACGGTTCATTGTAAAGCCCGACGGTTTTTCCTACACCCACGGGGATTACATGTAATGCCCGACGGGTTTCCCTACACCCACAGGGATTACATGTAATGCCCGACGGTTAATTGTAATGCCCGACGGTTTTTGGTACACCTTCGGGGATTACATGTAATGCCCGACGGTTTCTGCCACACCCACTGGGATTACACGTAATGCCCAACGGTGAAATTTAATAGCCGAAGGTGAAAACAAAACTCTCATTTATGAGTGAAAATGGCCGACGGTACATGTGTGCCTCTCGGTTATTTGAGAAAAAATACCCGATGCTGTATAGTGATAACCGACGGTTAACTTTCCCTTTCGATGATATGTTTCAATGGACAAAATCGATAAATGTAGAATGGACGATGTTATATTATGTATTAGAAGATTCAAGGAACTAAGATCTAGCATTGCTATTGTAAGCGAGTTCATTATGTTTTTTTTCATAATTAATATATAGGATGCTTAAATAAATCGGTTCAGGACAATACAAATATGATGGTTAAAAAATTGCACTTACAAAAGTACTAGTTCGTTAATTTCTTATTTATGGACTTCTGTAACTTGCCTTGTACGTACCTTCTGTTTTTTTAATAAATGCAACTTCATTGTCTACAAGGACCCCAACCTTCATGTTTTTTATTAAATGCAAATGTGTTGTGAAGTATTAATTAATATCTTGAATTATAAAGAGGATGAGTGTTGTATTTTAAAATTAAGAAAGTGTCATGCTATGCATACGATCCTATACGTGCATATGATCCTTTTTGTCCGAAGCAGTGTGACCATTCTTTTTCCTCCTAATCAAGGAAGTAAAAGGAAGGCATTGCTCTTTATACAAAGAGTCTGCCACATGGAGCCACAGAAGCCTTAACACGTTTTAAAGTGCTGTTGTCCGTGTAACGGTGAGGCTATGCTCGTACAATATGAACTCGTTCGTATTTTTCATCATCATTTTAGGGTCCTCAGTAAACACTTACAGATGGTCATGAAGTACTAGTACTATCGTGACTTATAACAAGCCCGAGTTTCGTATTTCAAAATTAAAAGAGAGTCCTTATATACATACGATTATTTACGTACAATCCTTGTCCGACACCACAAACACAACCGATCAACCTTTAAGCAGTGGAAGGCAGATATATCAGATCGTTCTTTCTTCCTCTAGAAGAAAAAGGGCAATCTCGCCAGCGTCTCTCCCAAGGAGAGTTCCTACGCTGTCGTCCTCCGACGACTCCCCTCCATCGACGACCTCGGTTGTCGGTGCTGAGGGAGGTCGCCGGATCCATGTGTGTGTGGATAGTTTTAGGTTAAAGTAGGTTCATCTTTAGGTTTTTCATCGTCTTCGCTTCGGCAGCGGCGATGGCAACGCTAAATAAAGATTCTCAAATCCTTCCCCAACAAGGCGATCGGCCCTATGGTTGGGGATGGTTTTAGAAACCAGTCTATTCAAGCAAGGATGGTGTGGCGACGGCATCCTCGTGGGTGGACATGTGTCCTCGGGCTCTGCCGTTGCGACGGCGTCTGCTCCAACGTCGGCGCGGAGCTTGGGAGGTAGTCCAGGAGAAGATGCAGATTATGGTCTGCATCAACGACATCCGGAAAGCTGCATATCAGCGATGGAGCTGCGCCCAGCTCGGGTGAGGTTGTGATCCATCATTCTTTTCTTCGGTGTTTGCTAGTTGTGGTGCCGCTGGAGGCAGGTAGTGGGGTGTTGGTGTCAAGCTCACAGATCAACTATCTTTTCAGTTTTGTCATGTCGATCCTTACGAGGTTTGTATTTTGAGCTTTATGATATGAATACGACACGTATTACCATAAAAAACTCGTTAGGCAGTGAAATCAAATACAACACACCAATGGATCATCCAACGTATTATGATCGTACCAAGAATCGTGTATGTGCCAACCTAACTGTGAGAAATCTAAGAATAAAACTAGGATTAAAAAAATGGCCCAAAAAATAAAAGTATAAAAAATATTGTACTCCTATATAATTTCATCCTAAATCGTAAAAAGTGCAGCTGTGCCCGTTTGTTGTCTCGAGCGCACACCTCTCTGCGCCGTTCGATCTACATCCCGCAGAGAGCCGATGCTGCGCGCCTCCCAGGCGTCGCGCGGTCGGGGGCCTCGGTGCCCGCGCCAGGTGTCGCTTGGTCATGGTGTCTAGGTGGAGTCCCGTTGGGCGTCGAGGCGGTTGCGGGTCCCTCCATTTTCTTCTCCCCTCCCCACTTTCTTCTCTCCCGTTTCGAAACCTCCCCCATTTCCCTTGCTCGCGAACTGCCTACAGAGTTCATCCCATCCCAAATCCCCCAAATCAGGAGAGGCGGCGGCGTGGCGGCGATTTGGCGGCCGTTTTTACCGCCGGAGTTGGAAGCGGGGCGTCCTGTGCTTCGTCTATACGGGGGTTAGGCGACCAAGGGAGTGCGGCGACGGGGGCCGTGCGACCACCGCAGCAACACCAGCGGTCGCGTGGTAGCAGCAGTATCGAAGACGCGACAAAGGAGGAACGGCCCGCCGCGGACGCCGTTCCTAATTTGGGGCGCGGCGACGGGGGACGTGCGACCACCGCAGCAACACCAGCGGGCCGTGTGGTAGCAGTAGTCGACGGGCGGAAGGTGCGGCAGAGGAGCAACGGCCCGCCAAGGACGCCGTCGGAGGGTACAATCGCCGCGAGCACCCCCGGTGAGTTTATCGATTCTGTTTTGAGGCATTTCAGATCTTCCGAGTTTGGCACATCGATGAGTACTACTGTCGTTCTAATGGATGTATGCGACGACTTGAGGCATTAGGTTTGGTTACTGGCGAGCTAGGGTTTGAATACATGCGATCTCCTGCGAGGTATGATGATGCTGAGTAGGTTTGAGGTGTGTGGAGGGGGTGAGTATTGGGCTTAGGATTCTCTCGTCGGATGTAGATCAGGCGAAGGTTTGTTGGTCCAGTTTTGTGTTTGACTTGCCCAGTAATGGCTCATGCGTTGCATATTGCTACTTTGTGAACAATGCAAATTGTATATTGTTCTGTTGAACAAGGCAAGGCTTGATGCTGTAGGTTTTTTTGAGGGGTGTGTGAGGGAGGGGTGTTGGGGTTATGATGCTCATCACGGCTGTAGATTAGGGGCTGTTTTTTGGTGCTGTAGGTTTTGAGTGTTGCTTCAGTTTTGTGTTTCACTTGCCCGGTGTGGTATCATGTGTTGCCTAGTTTTATGTTCCACTTGCCTGATGTGTTCCAGATTGTTTTTCTCTTTTTGTGTACATTGCTCTGCTACTTAAGTAGTTTCTAATGTTGTAACAGAGTGAAATTCATATAGTGGACAATCCTATATTTGTCCAACAATATTTTTGGCACTTTTAGTTGTGCTTGATATGGTGCTGTCTTCTGTCTACTTCACCTGAATTTTTAGGTTGCAGGATATACAGTGTTTGTAGAACTGAATTTTTTTATTTTTGCTTGATGTTGTTAATTGTTTCCCTTTTTTGCACGCAACAGAAAATAGATGGCTAGGACAGGCAAAAAGGCAAAACAGGATGAACCTCCTGTAGCAAGTCATGATGAAGTTGCATCTCATGGCAATGAAGAGCATCAAACACAGGTGTGCAAAATTCCTGGAAGTTTTATGTTCTTTTTGGACATAACAGATTTTTTTACTGATTAATGTGTTTTTCCTCTTCAGCCATGGAGTAGTGCAACAACGATTGGGTACACACGTCAGAGAAGTAAGGCTATTATTGTGCGAGGGAAGCATCTTGATGATATTATTTCAAATGAGAGCCTAGGTGGAGATGCTAAAAATGTAAATGCTGAAGGTGCAACTGTGGATCAACCTCCAAATCCAAAACGCCAGAAGACCGGAGGAACTGAGGTGTTTGCATAGTTGCCTCGATTTTTCAAAACTGTTGCCCAACATTGTTGTCCAGTAATGAACATTATTGCTAATTCCTTCTTTCTTTTTCATCTTGTTGTGCAATAGGGTCGTAGGAACATGGCATCTCCTGGAAGGCTCTTCAAGTTAAACAAGGACTTGATTTTTGCGCAAAAAGGTGTCATCATTGAAAAAGAATATGGTGGCCTTCGGGAACTTGCAGCGAATAGCATGCCTGGAGATCTTAGCCAATATATAATGAGGCATTATGCTCCTGAGATTTCGCAGATAGTTATTCCAGAAAGGGGGAACATTCCTGTAGATGCTGCAAGTGTCCGTAGGATATGGGGTTTGCCAAATAGGGGGAGGAAGGTGTGCTTTGATAACCGTCCCGATATCACAAAGGCAATGTACAACATTTACAATATCACCTCCAAGAATTCACCAAGTCTCACAGAATGGTGCAAGATGATCAAAGAAATGAATGGATCTCATGATGATGACTTCGTCCACACTTGGCTAGCTCTTGTTTTTTCCTGCTTCCTTGCCCCCTCAACTAGTTGAAGTATTTCCCCAAAAAGCTTCCCGGCGGTCATGGATGTCAATGTGATAACAGAAACCAACATATGCCAGTTTGTTGTTGATCAACTAAAGCTAGCATTCACATTGGGTCGTGGCAAGAAGAAGGTTGTTTGTTGCTGTGTTTTCCACCTCGTTGTAAGTGCTTCAAGCTGTTTGTTGCTAGCATCCACTCTTTTTTTGTTTTTTTGCAAACATCAGGTAACTTTAAATTTGTGTTTTTTTGTCATCACGCAGCTGTTATATCTAGACTCGTTGGATGTTGATGAGCCAATTCCCAACTTGGTACCAAGGGTGTCAGTTTGGAATTCAGATTTAATTGCTAAAGTTATCAAGAAGGACAGGAAGGCCCCGGGAGAATATGACAATTTGCGGGTAACCTCATTTCTTTTCTTTCTCTTAGACTTTTTTTTCATGTGCAAACGAATCCCTTTTTGTTTGTAAGGACATATGTTTTCTCAGGATACTCTACTGTACTAGAGGAGGCAATTGAATTTGAAAGAGCAACAAGTTAATAAGATTTTCTGGGCAATTGCTTTACATATATTTTAAGTAGTTTTCAGTCTTCTTGGACCTTGTTATGTGGACGAAATATTTTATGCACACATTTGGTGGCAGTAATGGTACCTGTTTGTAGTACTTTTGAAATGAAAAGTAGGCAAACGATGCATTTTTAACTATTTAGCAATTTATATGTTTAACAGCAGCTAGTTTCTCATGCAACAGAAGCAAATTATGTACTGAAAACTAGCAAGCTACATACATATTCTGCAACTCTACTAGCTACTGAACCTTAACTATCCATTATATTAATAGTAGGCAACAAGAAATCGGATAGTGGATGCAGGCAAATTCAGACAATTAGCATTACCAATTTTTTTCATTCGAAATATGCAACTGCCAAGAGCACATCAGAATGACGGGTCAAGTGGATTTGCTGAGCACGACTTCAAGGAATTGTCTGTACCTACTCACCCAACCATTGAAATAATCAATGTCGATTATGTTTTAGACCTTGAAGGCATAGATGAACCGTGTGCAGAAGCAGAAGGAAAGGTAGATAAGTTTGACGCAGGTTGTTCAGCTGGGATCATAACTGAGCGAAACATGTATCAAACTCCTGACAAAATTTCCAACCAAGAAGAAGTGGGATCAGGCAGCAAGATTTATAGCAGTAGTAGCTCAAGAGAGATGCCCCCACATCAATTTGAGAGAAGGATTATCAAGCCACCTCCTTGCAAGAGGTCCCCATTCATTGACTATAATGAGAAAAAAAACTCTATATGTCCAAACCTGAAGCAAATAGATTGTATGCATCAATTATTGATGTCTACTACGCAACTTTATTCTCGTAGACTCGTGTTGGGCCTCCAAGCGCAGAGTTTTGTAGGACAGTAGCAATTTTCCCTCAAGTGGATGACCTAAGGTTTATCAATCCGTGGGAGGTGTAGGATGAAGATGGTCTCTCTCAAACAACCCTGCAATCAAATACAAGAAATCTCTTGTGTCCCCAACACACCCAATACAATGGCAAATTGTATAGGTGCACTAGTTCGGCAAAGAGATGGTGATACAAGTGCAATATGGATGGTAGATATAGTTTTTTGTAATCTGAAAATATAAAAACAGCAAGGTAGCAAGTGACAAAACTGAGCACAAACGGCATTGCAATGCTTGAAAACAAGGCCTAGGGTCCGTACTTTCCCTAGTGCAATCTCTCAATGATGCTAATATAATTGGATCACATAACCATCTCTCAACGTGCAACGAAGAATCACTCCAAAGTTCTTATCTAGCGGAGAGCATAAGAAGAAATTGTTTGTAGGGTACGAAACCACCTTAAAGTTATTCTTTCCGATCGATCTATTCAAGAGTTCGTACTAAGATAACATCAAGTTATCATTTCCGTTCGATCTAACTAAGAGTTCATACTAGAATAACACCATATGATACGCATCAACCAACTCTAATGTCACCTAGATACTCCAATGTCGCCACAAGTATCCATGAGTTAATCATACGATATGCATCAAACAATTTAAGATTCATAATACTCAATCCAACACAAAGAACCTCAAAGAGTGCCCCAAGATTTCTATCGGAGAAAGTAGGACGAGAACGTGTATCAACCCTTATGCATAGATTACCCCAATGTCACCACGGGAATCCGCAAGTTGAGTACCAAAACATATATCAAGTGGATCAATAGAATACCCCATTGTCACTACGGGTATCCGCATGCAAGACATATATCAAGTGTTCTCAAATCCAATATTCAATCCAATATAACGAGATCTCAAAGGGAAAGATTCAATTCATCACAACAAGATAGTAAGGAAAACATCATATGATCCGACTATATTAACAAAGCCCGTGATACATCAAGATCGTGACATCTCAAGAACACGAGAGAGAGAGAGAGAGAGAGAGAGAGAGATTGAACACATAGCTACTAGTACATACCCTCAGCCCCGAGGGTGGACTACTCCCTCCTCGTTATGGCGAGAAAGAGAGATTTGTTGATGGAGAGGTGTAGCCCCGAAGAGATGGAGGCGATGGCGGCCACGGCGCCGGCGACGGGCGGCGGCGATGGCGACGGACGGAGGCCCCTTGCCCCCCTTCTTCCTTGATCTTGGTCCTGCAATGGAAGAGCCTCTCCCCCTCTTGGCGGCTGCCAAGGGAGAGGCAAATTCGTGGCTTTTGGTGGCTCTCCCGATATTAGGGTTTTCCTCTCCTTATATGTGCCTCTGTGGTGCTCTACGGACCTCCGATGGATAGACCCTTGATCCAATGGCTCTTGGGCACCTCTAGAACCTTCCTAGGGGATCCTCACAGACCTCATGAGTCCCCAAAGTCGTGGCTTGGCCGAATATATCAGATATGGTAAGAGTTCGACTCAATCACGTCATCAATTCTCGTAATCCCGTGATCAGATATTTTCCTTCAGTAAAACGGGTCTCTAGATCGCATCTGAACTCCGTTTTGGACGAATTTGTAGTCCAGAATCATTGCCATAAAATTGTCCACACTTTCCTAGTTTTAACGTTTTCCATTTGACGCCATCATCGGGGGTCAAACTGACAACCTCTAAAAACTGTTCGTGGACAAATTTCAGGAAAGTCAGAGTCCTCCTCCAACAAGGCTCCTTTTGCGTTTTTTCGACAATTTCCAATTAATTCCTACAAATCAAAGTGTGAAACAAGAACTTGTGCAATTTTGCAACCATTAATAGGTTAGTCCCAATAAATCATAAAACAATTGTAAAAACATAGGCAAATATGACATGAATACTTCATAAATTATCGATACGTGGGAGACGTATCAGCATCCCCAAGCTTAATTTCTACTCGTCCTCGAGTAGGTAAATGATAAAAGAAATAATTTATGAAGTGTGAATGCTAGCATAGTGCATAAGTTTGATCAATGATAATTTCAACCACTTTTCCTTACATCATAACAACAACTTTTTCTCATAAAAATCATCATGATAGAGTAGCAACCAATTCACATGATATGGTTCAAACAATGAATTCTCTTGAAACTTAACAACCTATGTTCTTAGTCACCAAACAATTGCAATTCAACTTATTCTCAACAAAGTCTAAGTAAGAGCTCCACATACTCAATCATCATATAGTCTTGTATGATTGCTAGTACTCAAAGCATATTCTTATAACAAATGGCATCCATCGAACACAGAGAAAGATAGGGGCTTAATGTTTCGCCTCCCAACTCATTTATCATAGAGATAATTGTCAACAATAATAAGTCATGATCAAATATATTCGACTGGCCATATGTGTTTGGATCTTTCCCCACCACATGATGCTTGACAACTAATAGAAGTAGGTTGGAATAAGAGGTTGACTCAACATGAAAAGTAAATAACATGAAAGTAAATAGATTGTCCCTTCGCAGTGGGAAGCAGGGATTTGCATATGTGCCAGAGCTCATTGTTTAAAACAGAGATAAATATAATTTTGGGAGGTGCACCCTTCCTGTCAACGTTACGACCAAGAGTTATCAATATCTTCCACGTTAAACACATTAGCGGCGGTTCCCAAGCGGTAAAAGTAAAGGTTTACTCCCCCTCCACCAACAAACACACTCCACGGCTAGCCGAATCCACGGGTACCGTCCATACCAACAACATTCCTGGGGGAGTTTTGTTTAATTATTTGCATTTTTTTTATTTCGGGACTGGGAATCCCTATTACCGCCTCTCTCGTGCAAGGACGAGTGAATAAACACTCATCATGAGAATAACCCGCTTAACATGGAAGATACTGACCACCCCCTGTCGCTCCATGAGTGGTCCAGGCACACAAAACAAATGGCCATTTGAAATTTTAGAGGTGGCACATGCAAATTTACTTGGAACGACAGGGTAATACCGCATATAGGTAGATATAGTGGACTCTCATGGCAAGAAACTGGGTTTAAGGGTTTTTGGATGCACAAGTAGTATCTCTACTTAGTATGAAATTTTGGCTAGCAAAGGATCCTAAGCAAACACCACATGTTGGAGGATCCATAACAATATAACTTCTATGCAAATATACACAAATATAACTCATTACGTTGTCTTCCTTGTCCAACTTCAACTAATTTGCTCGAGTTTGAAAATAATTAATGAGTATTCACAATCATAGAAGATGTCCAAGATAATATATTTGTATGGGAAAGTTCTCTTCCTTATACTAATCATTCACGAATTGCTTGTATGACCAATATTGTGATTGTCAAACTTCAATAGATTTTAGTTTCTAACCAGATGTGAAACTACTACTAAGCATAAAGCACATTAACAATTTCAGATTTATGGTATTTGATTCATTCATGATTTACTCTTAGGATATAAGTGAAGCACAAGAGTAAACATCAAACTACTCTCAAAAGATATAAGTGAAGATCAATGAGTAGGTAAACAATCAAGTAGCTATGTGAGGGCTCTCTCTCAATAAATATTTTCAGATCTGAGTATTTTATTCAAACAGCAAAATAAATAAAAATGCATTCCAAGAATAGTAAATATCATGTGGACAAATAAAAATTTAGGCTCAACATAGGCTAACCGATATTTGTTTGATGAAGAGAGGTGGGATGCATAGCATCCCCAAGATTAGATGCTTGAGACTTCTTGAAATATTTACTTGGGGTGCCTTGGGCATCCCCAAGCTTGAGCTTTTGTATCTCGTTCAATCCTCTCATATCATGGTTTCACCTATTCTCAAAAACTTCATCCACACAAAACTCGAAAAGAACTCATGAGATAGGTTAGTACACATAAGAATAAATCGACACTTCATGTACTGCCAAGACAAGTTGCACAATAATTTTCAAACATCATATACTGTTTAATATCATTTCCACAATTTATATCTACCAATATAGGCTATGGAAACTATAGGATAAGTAGATAACAAAACTATGACAGCAATCTGTCCAAACAGAACAGTCTGTAGAAATCTATTAAACCAGTGTACTTCTGTAACTCAAAAAATTATGAAACTTTAGTACATGCTAAATAATTTATATGACAACAATGTGTAAAAATTTCAGAAACTCTCCACGTTCCAATAAAATATGAAAATTCAAACACTACAACAAAAGTTTCTGTTTTTACACATCACTCATCAAAACATGCAATGCAAGCATCCTAAGACAATTCTTGGAAATTTTTATTGAAAAACAAGATTATAAATAACACCTAACATAAAATAACAAAATATAATGACGCTCCAAGCAAAACACATATTATGTGACGAATAAAAATATAGCTCTAAGTAAGATATACCGATAGTGTTGAAGACGAAAGAGGGGATGCCTTCCGGGGCATCCCCAAGCTTAGGTGCTTGAGTATTCCATGGATATTACCTTGGGGGTGCCTTGGGAATCCCCAAGCTTAGGTTCTTATCACTCCTTATTCTCCTCATAACGGTGTCTCACCCAAAACTTGAAAACTTCAATCACACAAAACTTAACGGAACTTCGTGAGATGGGTTAGTATAATAAATAAAGATCATTCATTTAGGTACTGTCAAGACAAGAATCATAATTGTTATCACATAATACCTAATATATTCTATTATTCACATAATTTATATCTCTGAATATAAGCTATGGAAACACTAAAACAAGCAAACTATGCATGCAAAACAGAATCTGTCAGAAACAGAACAGTCTGTAAAGATCTGTAGTATAGACATACTTACCTGTCTCTAAAAATTCTGAAAAATTAGGACAACCTGAATAATTTGCATATCAAGACTGTGTAGAAATTTCAGATCATTATCACGTTCCAGTAAAAAATGAAAATTCCTGTACTGGAGTCAAAAGTTTCTGTTTTGGTTCAGCATCAATTCTACTCATCTTGTGAGTCATCCCAAAGGCTTTACTTGGCACTTTATTGAAATAAAATACACAAAACATGATTACTACAGTATATTAATTATGTGAACACACAAAAACATAAAGGAAAAGTGTTGGGTTGTCTCCCAACAAGCGCTTTTCTTTAAAGCCTTTTAGCTAGGCATGATGATTTCAATGATGCTCACGTAAGAATAATAATTGAAACATGAAAAGGAGCATCATGGATCACATGGAAAGCACATTTAAGTCTAACCCACTTCCTATGCATAGGGATTTTGTGAGCAAACAATTTATGGGAGCAATAATCAACTTGCATAGGAAGGCAAAACAAGCATAACTTCAAAACTTTGAACACATAGAGAGGAAAGTTGATATTATTGCAATTCCTACAAGCATATGTTCCTCCCTCATAATAAATTTCAGTAGCATCATGAAGGAATTCAACAATATAACTATCACATAAATCATTCTTTTCATGATGCACAAGCATAGAATTTTCATTACTCTCCACATAAGCAAATTTCTTCTCATTCAAAGTAGTGGGAGCAAACTCAACAAAATAACTATCATGAGATATTTGAGTGGCATAATCCAATTGAAAACTAAAATCATGATGACAAGTTTCATGGTTATCATTCTTTATAGCATATATGTCATCATCATAATATTCATAGATAGGAGGCATGCAATCATCATAATAGTTTTGCTCATCAAAACTTGGGGCACTAAAAATATCATCTTCATCAAACATAGCATCCCCAAGCTTGTGGCTTTGCATATCATTAGCATCATGGATATTCAGAGAATTAATACTAACAATATTTCTATCATGCTCATCATTCAAGTAATTCTCATCAAGTATTTTCATAATTTCTTCCTCTAATTGAGCACAATTTTCTGAATCCTTGTTTTCACGAAAGACATTATAAAGACGAAACAAATGATGCAAACTAAATTCCATTTTTTTGTAGTTTTCTTTTATAAAACCAAACTAGTGAAAAACAAGAAACTAAAATATTCAATTGCAAGATCTAAATATATACCTTCAAGCACTCACCTCCCCGACAATGGCGCCAGAAAAGAGCTTGATGTCTACTACGCAACTTTATTCTCGTAGACTCGTGTTGGGCCTCCAAGCGCAGAGTTTTGTAGGACAGTAGCAATTTTCCCTCAAGTGGATGTCCTAAGGTTTATCAATCCGTGGGAGGTGTAGGATGAAGATGGCCTCTCTCAAACAACCTTGCAATCAAATACAAGAAATCTCTTGTGTCCCCAACACACCCAATACAATGGCAAATTATATAGGTGCACTAGTTCGGCGAAGAGATGGTGATACAAGTGCAATATGGATGGTAGATATAATTTTTTGTAATCTGAAAATATAAAAACAGCAAGGTATCAAGTGACAAAAGTGAGCACAAACGGTATTGCAATGCTTGAAAACAAGGCCTAGGGTCCGAACTTTCGCTAGTGCAATCTCTCAACGATGCTAATATAATTGGATCACATAACCATCCCTCAACGTGCAACGAAAAATCACTCCAAAGTTCTTATCTAGCGGAAAGCATAAGAAGAAATTGTTTGTAGGGTACGAAACCACCTTAAAGTTATTCTTTCCGATCGATCTATTCAAGAGTTCGTACTAAGATAACATCAAGTTATCCTTTCCGTTCGATCTAACTAAGAGTTCGTACTAGAATAACACCATATGATACGCATCAACCAACTCTAATGTCACCTAGATACTCCAATGTCACCACAAGTATCCATGAGTTAATCATACGATACGCATCAAACAATTTAAGATTCATAATACTCAATCCAACACAAAGAACCTCAAAGAGTGCCCCAAGATTTCTATCGGAGAAAGTAGGACGAGAAAGTGTATCAACCCTTATGCATAGATTACCCCAATGTCACCACGGGAATCCGCAAGTTGAGTACCAAAACATATATCAAGTGGATCAATAGAATACCCCATTTTCACTACGGGTATCCGCATGCAAGACATATATCAAGTGTTCTCAAATCCAATATTCAATCCAACATAATGAGATCTCAAAGGGAAAGATTCAATTCATCACAACAAGATAGTAAGGGAAACATCATATGATCCGACTATATTAACAAAGCCCGTGATACATCAAGATCGTGACATCTCAAGAACACGAGAGAGAGAGAGATTGAACACATAGCTACTGGTACATACCCTCAGCCCCGAGGGTGGACTACTCCCTCCTCGTCATGGCGAGAAAGAGAGATTTGTTGATGGAGAGGTGCAGCCTCGAAGAGATGGAGGCGATGGCGGCCACGGCGCCGGCGACGAGCGGCGGCGGCGGCCCCTTGCCCCCCCCTTCTTCCTTGTTCTTGGTGCTGCAATGGAAGAGCCTCTCCCCCTCTTGGCGGCTGCCAAGGGAGAGGCAAATTCGTGGCTTTTGGTGGCTCTCGCGAAATTAGGGTTTTCCTCTCCTTATATGTGCCTCTGTGGTGCTCTATGGCCCTCCGATGGATAGACCCTTGATCCAATGACTCTTGGGCACCTCTAGACCCTTCTTAGGGGCTCCTCACAGCCCTCATGAGTCCCCAAAGTCGTGGCTTGGCCGAATATATCAGATATGGTAAGAGTTGGACTCAATCACGTCATCAATTCTCGTAATCCCGTAATCAGATATTTTCCTTCAGTAAAACGGGTCTCCAGATCGCATCCGAACTCCGTTTTGGACGAATTTGTAGTCCAGAATCATTGCCATAAAATGCTCCACACTTTCCTAGTTTTAACATTTTCCATTTGACGCCATCATTGGGGGTCAAACTGACGATCTCTAAAAACTGTTCGTGGACAAATTTCAGGAAAGTCAGAGTCCTCCTCCAACAAGGCTCCTTTTACGTTTTTTCGGTAATTCCCAATTAATTCCTACAAATAAAAGTGTGAAACAAGAACTTGTGCAATTTTGCAACCATTAATAGGTTAGTCCCAATAAATCATAAAACAATCGTAAAAACATAGGCAAATATGACATGAATACTTCATAAATTATCGATACGTTGGAGACGTATCAGTTATCTTGCATGGGAGACTTAATGAAGAAGCATCACCAAATGCAGATACTAGGTATGAAAATATACCCATTCCATTTTCTTTGTAAGGATTTGCACAATGCACTTTTTCCAGGCAAGGTTCATTCTGTTATGCAGGCAATTCAAACTGTTTTTACAGGCAATCCAAATCATAGAATCAGGCAATTTGGTTTAGTGTAAACTACAAATACTGTGAAATGTTTTTTGATTTTTTTTTCATATGACCATGCCCCCATTTTTTTCTGAGCTGGATGGGGGTAGGCAAATCAGGAAGGATTTGTTAGCTAAATGTCTTTTTTTTTCTTGCAGCCCAAGGGTAATTGAATATGGTGGATACTTTGTCACGGTGAGGGAGCTTGCAAACTCAATGAAGAAGGAAGGTTTTGTCTTGAGCCATGTAATGGAAGTCGGAATACAATCTATAATGATGAACTTTTCACCAGACTCAAAGAAGGTCGTGATGCCCCTCAGGTTCTCGGTAAGAAAAGGGGAAGCATTAATACATGTAGTTTTGCAATTCTTTCCTTTTTTTTTTCTTCATATCTGGTCATGGTCATCTCCGTATTCTTTCCACCAGACATGGCTGCAAAATATGCAATTGACCGGCAAGGAGCTCATTTCCCATTTCAAGAAATCGAATCGCTTGGACCGTAAAGATATGGTAAGTTAATGGTTTCTTGATTTTCTACCACTGCATTTTTTCCTTTTTTGCTTTTTTCTATCACTTTTTCTGCTCAAATCTTGCTCACACAAATGCAATTTTTTTTAGGGGGACCAAGTTGCCTACACTCATGATATATTTTGCCTCTGCATCTCTCTATGCAAGTTGCTTACATAAGAACATAACTTCCATGTGCATTTTGCTTTCAGTCTGTGTATTATTTTGCGAGAGCACACAAAAAAGTTTCTTACATCCAACATGCGGCATATTTTTTTTTTGCGATAGTACTTTTGCGCGTGTATAACTATTGAAGTTGCCTATTTTACTACTAACCGCAGTTGTTTTTTTCTAATAGATTATGTTCCCAGTTTTAGAGAACATTGACAAGACAAAGCCAGTTACAGGGAATCATTATTGGATTTTTAATGTGAACATCAGGGACCGACGTTTTGAGGTTCTTGATTCTTGGAGGACGCTTCAGAAAAAGAGTCTAGATGTTTGCGCAAGGAAAATTGTTGCAAGTGTTTGTGTTCTGTGGGAAGAGCACTAGGCCAGGTCTCACATCTCATTGGATGATTTTGGACTTACCAACATTGATGTGCCAAAACAAAACAACGAGTAAGCATCCATTCACACAGACTTTGCTTTTCAGACTTTTACAAGTGACAGTAGTACATACAGTAAACTAGCTAACTAGAAAACATACTGTATATGTATAGGTTCGACTGTGGTATTTTTTCCCTTACAATAGCAAACAGTTGGGAGGCAAGGGCTGTTCCAAAATTCATAGCCGAGGATGTTCCAAACATCAGGAAACAGATGACCAACACATGGGTTGACAACGGGTACAACAAGGCTCCATGGAAAGCCATCCTCAAGTTAGCATAGGTCAGTTTTTTTCTTCCCTCACGTGTACTGTTCTTTATGTTTTTGTTCAAGAAGTCTGAAGTTTGCTACCATTTTTAAAGATTACTGCATCATCAGCATTATGGAAATGCATGTGATATTTTTTGGACCGGGGGAGTTGCCTGTATAAGAAACTGGGACCAGGCAACTCAAATGTCATATCCAGGCAATCCAAACTATATTTGGAGGCAAGCTATTCATAAAAACCATAAAAGAGAATTAATATGATCATTACATAAGTAGGAGATTATTGCATCTTCAGCATTACAGATTTTTGCATGTAAAATTTGGACCACCAGGGGGAGTTGCTTGTATACATTTTTTGCCAGGCAATACAAAGTACACCAACAGGAACTCAAGTCCCATGACCAGGCAATTTAAACTACAATGTGAGGCAAGCTAGTCACAGAAACCATAAAACAGAAATAATATGATCATTACATAACCAGTTTAGGGTGTTCAAACATATCAACTTTTAAAGATACCGGGGGTAGAAAGTAGGAATTTGTCAATACAATATCTTTCACCCATCTGGTCATTGTGTGTCTATCACACCAATCTGGTGGTGCACTGTGCACCATTGTGGTTAACAGACCCACAATAGCTGCACTTGTTTTTCCTCTTCGGATGCAGCTCAAGTGCTGATTGAATTCTTTTTGACTTTGCCCTACCTTTTGTAGTTGATTTTGGAGGGCCTCTAGGAATTGTAGGGTCAGGTGTGATAGTAGTTTTTCCAAATTGTGGTTCAACCATAGAAGCACCTTGCGCGGCCGCAACAACTGCATGTAGTGATGCTATATTGAGTGGCGGGTGTGCATGTCCACCAGGAGGTTGCCCAATGGGAGATGAAAGTGTGTTGCCACTTTCTTCTTGCGTAGTAGAAGAACTGGGACGCTGTCCATACCCACCATCTACTGTTGCTGATGCTCTAGGCGATGGTTCAAGTCCAGTACTAGTCACATACATTGTGTTTGCTGCGTTAGGCCTCTGGTTTGGTGATACGTCTCCGTCGTATCTACTTTTCCTCACACTTTTGCCCTTGTTTTGGACTCTAATTTGCATGATTTGAATGAAACTAACCCGGACTGACGCTGTTTTCAGCAGAACTACCATGGTGTTGTTTTTTGTGCAGAAATAAAAGTTCTCGGAATTGGACGAAACTTTTTGGAGATTTATTTTAGAATAAATAAAAAATACTGGAGCCAAGAACCACCGGAGGGGGGCCCCTGGCTGGGCAAGATACACCAGGGTGTGCCAGCCCCCCCCCCCCCAGGCGCGCCCTGGTGGGTTGTGCCCACCTCGTGGCCCCACTGACCCTAATTCCGGCACTATAAATTCCTATTTTTTGGAGAAAAAAATCAGAGAGAAAGTTTCATCGCGTTTTACGATATGGAGCCGCCACCACCTCCTGTTCTTCATCGGGAGGCCAGATCTGGAGCCCGTTTGGGGCTCCGGAGAGGGGAATCTCCGGTCTTCGTCATCATCAACCCTTCTCCATCGCCAATTCCATGATGCTCCCCATCGAGAGTGAGTAATTCCTTCGTAGGCCTGCTGGTCGGTGAGGAGTTGGATGAGATTCATCATGTAATCGAGTTAGTTTTGTTAGGGCTTGATCCCTAGTATCCATTATGTTCTAAGATTGATGTTGCTATGACTTTGCCATGCTTAATGCTTGTCACTAGGGCCCGAGTGCCATGATTTCAGATCTGAACCATTTATGTTATCACCATTATATCTATGTTCTTGATCCGATCTTGTTAGTCATATGCACCTATTACGTGTTCTGATCCGCAAACCCCGGAGTGACAATAGTCGGGATACTTTCCGGTGATGACCGTAGTTTGAGGAGTTCATGTATTCACCGTGTGTTAATGCTTTGTTCCGGTTCTCTATAAAAGGAGGCCTTAATATCCCTTAGTTTCCTTATGGACCCCGCTGCCACGGGAGGGTAGGACAAAAGATGTCATGCAAGTTCTTTTCCATAAGCACGTATGACTATTTACGGAATACATGCCTACATTACATTTATGAATTGGAGCTAGTTCTGTATCACCCTAGGTTATGACTTTTATATGATGAATATCATCCAACGAGTTCACCGATCCAGTGCCTACGAGTTTTCCACTTATTGTTCTTGCTAAGTTACTATTGTTGTTGCTACTGTTCCAATTGCTACAAAACTATTGCTACTACTATTACCGCTACTGTTACTGTCACTACTACTATCAAACTATCATACTACTGTGCTACTGATCACTTTGCTACAGATATTTAATCTCCAGGTGTGGTTGAATTGACAACTCAACTGCTAATACTCTCAAATATTCTTTGGCTCCCCTTGTGTCGAATCTATAAATTTGGGTTGAATACTCTACCCTCGAAAACTGTTGCGATCCCCTATACTTGTGGGTTATCATTTGGTTGTATAGCCCCCATAGGTTGTGTTGCCGGCCAGGTTGTTGGTCTAGGACCCATATGAGGTGGTACAGGGCCTCTGGCTAGTGTTGCATCCCCAAATAGTTGTGGCGCAGCCCCTCTTAGTGTTTGCGCAGGCCTTGTCATTGTTGAATCCCCCAGAAGCTGCGGCATATATCCTGACAGTTGATGTCCATGCCACCAGCTTGGCACTGGAGGTCCCCTGGGCAGTGGTACAGCCCCCCTGGATAGTGGTGCAACCCTCAACGTTGTTTGTTGGTGTCCACCTTCACTCATAGAGTTACCAGCTAGCGGTGCTGCTTTTTTCTCCGTGGTGCAGAAGTAGATTGCTGCTACCTAGAACCAGAAGGGCCTTGTGTAGGTCCATCAAGACGCAGCGCATGGCCACTAGTTGCCTGAGTATTACTCGGTGGTGGTGCAGAACCACCACCTGATGGTGGAGGACCACCAGTTGGCCCACTGGGAGGTACTGCCGGCTTCTTCCTTGACAGTTGAGATTTTTGATCTCATGACGTGCCCCACGCGTATGCTTCTTTACAATATCTGTTGCGGCATCTGACGCACTAGCAACCCGAGCAAGACTAGCAAAATCCATCATCAAATTTGCATGCATGAGTTCTTTCTTCGATTGTGGTGGCAACTCATCGGGTTTATCCTCGACAACAGGGGGTGCATCAGAAATTGCCAAAGGTGTCCATCTTCTAATTATGTACTACGCTGGGATTTCATCAACACCAAGTTGGTTGAAAACTTTCAAGATATGGCAGCAAAGCATGTCGTCCCTCTCAATCTTGCAGCAGTCACATCTGTAGTCTCCAGCACTAACTTCTACTATCACAAAATAGCTCCTAGAACCATATTTAGCAACCCACTCTCGATTTGGGTAAACCTCATACAAGTTTTCACCATGGGGTCGCACGTTGTACCTCGCAGTCAACTGAAACTCATCACGGAACTTCTCGTACAAGTCCCTAGTATAGGAATCATATGCCTGCTTCTCAATGGGGTAACACGACCACATTTCAGTCTCCAAGTGTCCCGTCCTGTAATCTTTCAAACCCTCTCGGACTAGTATGTGTGTTTGGATTTTCTGATATTGCTTCACGAAGTTCAAAATGGACTTGTGTGGGTTCACATATCACTTAAGGACAACGTTGAACCCCTCGCTGCGTTGAGTTGACTGCAAGAAAGGGAAGAATTGGTGCTTGAAGTAACAGGGTACCCATGTTTCTCAGTACTTGTATAGAGTCTCGAAGTGGGAGTCAATCATAGCCTCATACTTCAACATCATCTCAGCCCATCCTGCCTCAAATTCCTTTGGCATCAAGCTAAAGTCAACACAATTGTTGAAATCTTTGGACAAGCCAGGGTTTCGCCCCAACAATGCTCCAAGCTTTTCTTGTGCCTTTTTCATAATATACCAACGACAACAACGGTGCACACTTGTATGGAAGATTCTTTTAATTGATTGTGCCATTGCGATGTCTTGGTCGGTTATGATGTTGGTGGGTGCTACATTATGCATTGCCTCAAGGAAGGTCTGGAATAGCCAATCAAAGCTTGACGCCAACTCTTGCCTAACAAAACCACAACCCAACATGAATGACTGCCCATGTCTATTAATTCCAATGAATGGTGCAAAGGGCATGTTGTACATGTTAGTCATATACATTGTGTCAAAGGACAATCATGATAAGATTCCACGTAAGCCTTCCTTGCTGCACCATCGACCCAGAAAATATTCTCAACCCTGTCCTCCTCATCATACTTTATCTTGTAAAAAAATCCAGATCTTCTTTTTACTGATCTTTAAAGAATGCAACTATCTCTATCATATCCCCTTCTCTTGTAGCATCCTTGTTCAAGACCGTCTTGAGGTTTGTAATGTGCTTAGTGGTATAAGGGACAATTGTTGGAAATATGCCCTAGAGGCAATAATAAATTAGTTATTATTATATTTCCTTGTTCATGGTAATCGTTTATTATCCATGCTATAATTGTATTGATTGGAAACTCAAATACATGTGTGGGTACATAGACAACACTGTGTCCCTAGTAAGCCTCTAGTTGACTAGCTCGTTGATCAAAAGATGGTGAAGGTTTCCTAGCCATGGACATGAGATGTCATTTGATAACGGGATCACATCATTAGGAGAATGATGTGATGGACAAGACCCAAACTATAAACGTAGCATATGATCGTGTCAGTTTATTGCTATTGTTTTCTGCATGTCAAGTATCTGTTCCTATGACCATGAGATCATGCAACTCACTGACACCGTAGGAGTGCCTTGTGTGTATCAAACGTCACAACGTAACTGGGTGACTATAAAGGTGCTCTACAGGTATCTCCGGGAGTGTCTGTTGGGTTGGCATGGATCAAGACTGGGATTTGTTACTCCGTATGACGGAGAGGTATCTCAGGGCCCACTCGGTAATACAACATCACAATGAGCCTTGCAAGCAATGTGACTAAAGTGTTAGCCACGAGATCTTGTATTACGGAATGAGTAAAGAGACTTGCCAGTAACGAGATTGAACTAGGTATAGAGATACCGACGATCGAATCTCGGGCAAGTAACATACCGGAGAACAAAGGGAACAGTATACGGGATTAACTGAATCCTTGACATAGAGGTTCGACCGATGAAGATCTTCGTAAAATATGTAGGAACCAATATGGGCATCCAGGTCCCGCTATTGGTTATTGGCCGTAGAGGTGTCTCGGTCATGTCTGCATAGTTCTCGAACCCGCAGGGTCTACACACTTAACGTTTGGTGGCGATATAAGTATAGTTGAGTTGTTATGTTGGTGACCGAAGGTTGTTCGGAGTCCCGGATGAGATCCCGGACATGACAAGGATCTCCGGAATAGTCCGGAGGTAAAGATTGATATATGGGATAATAGTGTTTGGTCTCCGGAAGGGTTCCGGGATTCACCGGAAGGGGTTCCGGATGTTTCCCGAAATGTTCGGGTACGAGAACACTTTATTTGGGCCAAGGGGTAAAGCCCACGAGACTTAGGCAAGGTGCAAAAGGAAGTTTTGCTGGCGTCTGGGGTGGTACTACCGCTTATCATAAGCGGTACTACCGCTACAGGCGGTACTACCGCTTATCGTAAGCGGTACTACCGCTACAGGCGGTACTACCGCTTATCGTAAGCGGTACTACCGCTTGTACGCGATACTGCTGGAATCCGAGTTGAACTCTTTCCGTGCGGGCCAAACCGACCTTGTGCGGGCAAAACCGACCTTGTGGAGGTTTTCTCTCCAAGTTTAGACCCCAGGGCTCAACATATAAATAGAGGGGCAGGGCTACCACACGGGACACATCAAGATTTCCCAAGCCGTGTGTCGGCAACCCTAACCCTCTAGTTCTCCCGTCATAATCTCCGTAGTGCTTGGCGAAGCCCTGCAGAGATTGTTCCTCACCACCATCACCACGCCGTCGTGCTGCCGGAACTCATCTACTACTTCACCATCGCTCGCTGAATCGAGGAGGTGAAGGCGTCATCAAGCCGTACGTGTGTTGAACACGGAGGTGCCGTCCGTTCGGCACTAGTTCATGATCGGATCAAGGGACGACTTGCGATTTGGATCGCGGAGATGTTCGACTACATCAACCGCGTTTCTTAACACTTCCGCTTAGCGATCTTCAAGGGTATGTAGATTCACTCTCCCTCTCGTAGATGCTCATCACCATGGATAGATCTTGTGTGTGCGTAGGAAATTTTTTGTTTCCCATGCAACGTTCCCCAACAGTGGCATCTGAGCTAGGTCTATGCGTAGATGAGATCTCGAGTAGAACACAAACGAGTTGTGGGCGTGGGTGTATACATATTGCTTGCCGTTACTAGTTGATACTTGATTCGGCGGTATTGTGAGATGATGCGGCCCGGACCGACATTACGCGTACGCTTACGCGAGACAGGTTTCACCGCTACGTGCACTCGTTGCATAAAGGTGACTGGCGGGTGTCTGTCTCTCTCACTTTAGTTGAATCGATTTCAATGAAGAGGGTTCTTTTAGAAGATCAAAAAGCAATCACTACACCACGTTGTGGTTTTGCGTAGGTAAGAACGGTTCTTGCAAACCCGTAGCAGCCACGTAAAATTTGCAACAACAATTAGAGGACGTCTAACTTGTTATTGCAGGGTATGTTGTGATGTGATATGGCCAATTACATGATGAGATATATGTGATGTATGAGATGATCATGTGTTGTATAGAATATCACGACTTGCATGTCGATGAGTACGGCAACTGGCAGGAGCCATAGAGTTGTCTTTAATTATTTTCGCCGTTTTGCTTTACTTTATCGCTATGAGTTAGCAATAGTCGTGGAAGCAACAGTCAGCGCGACAACCTCATGGCGACACGTTGATGGAGATCAAGATGATGGAGATCATGGTGTCATGCCGGTGACGATGGAGATCATGCCGGTGCTTTGGAGATGGAGATCAAAAGCACAAGTTCATGGCCATATCATGTCACTTATGATTTGCATGTGATGTTAATCCTTTTATGCATCTTATTTTGCTTAGGACGACGGTAGCATTATAAGGTGATCCCTCACTTAAATTTCAAGATAAAATTGTGTTCTCCCCGAGTGTGCACCGTTGCGAAAGTTCGTCGTTTCGAGACACCACGTGATGATCGGGTGTGATAGACTCTACGTTCACATACAACGGGTGCAAGCCAGTGTTGCACATGCGGAACACTCGGGTTAAACTTGACGAGCCTAGCATGTACAGACATGGCCTCGGAACACAAGAGACCAAAAGGTCGAACATGAGTCATATAGTAGATATGATCAACATGAAGATGTTCACCATTGAAACCACCTCAACTCACGTGATGATCGGACTTGAGTTGGTGGATTTGGATCATGTTACACTCGAATGACCGGAGGGATGTCAATTTGAGTGGGAGTTTTTAAGTAATATGATTAACTAAACTCATTATCTTGAACAATAGTCAAAGTTGTCTTTGCAATATTTATGTTGTAGATCATGGCTCGCGCAGTAGCACCCCTGAATTTTAATGCGTTCCTAGAGAAAGCTAAATTGAAAGATGATGGAAGTAACTTTGTGGACTGGGCCCGTAATCTAAGGATTATCCTTACGGCTTCCCAGAAGGCTTATGTCCTTGATGCACCGCTTGGTGATCCACCCGCTCCAGTTGAGTCTCTAGACGTTGTGAACGCCTGGCAGGCTCGTTCTGAAGATTACTCAATAGTTCAATGTGCAATATTGTATGGCTTAGAACCGGGACTTCAAAGACGTTTTGAACGTCATGAAGCATATGAGATGTTCCAGGAGTTGAAGTTTATCTTTCAGAAGAATGCCCGGATCGAGAGATATGAGATCTCCGATAAGTTCTATGCTTGCAAGATGGAGGAGAACGGGTCTATCAGTGATCACGTACTCAGAATGTCTGGATACTCCACCCGTCTGGCTGAATTGGGGATGCCCCTTCCGCCAGAGGCTATCACTGACAGAGTTCTTCAATCATTGCCACCTAGCTACAAGAGCTTCGTGTTGAACTATAACATGCACGGGATGAACAAGTCAGTCGCCGAGCTGTTTGCGATGCTGAAAGCCGCTGAGTCTGAAATTCAGAAGGAGCATCAAGTGTTGATGGTCAATAAAACCACTAGTTTCAAGAAAAATGGCAAGGGTAAGAAGGGTAATTCCAAGAAGAGTGGCAAAGCAGTTGCTCCTCTCGTGAAGAAACCCAAGGCTGGACCCAAACCAGAAACTGTGTGCTTTCATTGCAAGGGAACTGGACACTGGAAGCGGAACTGCCCCAAGTATTTGGCTGACAAGAAGGCAGCCAACAACAAACAAGGTATATATGATATACATGTTATTGATGTGTACCTTACCAACTCTCGTTGTAGTGCCTGGGTATTTGATATCGGTGCGGTTGCTCATATTTGCAACCCAAAACAGGAACTGCGGAATAGACGGAGGCTGGCAAAGGACGAAGTGACGATGCGCGTGGGAAATGGTTCCAAGGTTGATGTGATCGCCGTCGGCACGCTCGCTCTTCGATTACCATCGGGATTAGTGATGAACCTGAATAATTGTTATTTAGTGCCTGCGTTAAGCATGAACATTATATCTGGATCTTGTTTATTGCGAGACGGTTACTCATTTAAATCAGAGAATAATGGTTGTTCTATTTATATGAGTAATATCTTTTATGGTCATGCACCCGATGTGAGGGGTTTATTCTTATTGAATCTCGATAGTAATGATACACATGTTCATAACATTGATGCCAAAAGATGTAGAATTGATAATGATAATACCACTTTCTTGTGGCACTACCGTTTAGGTCATATTGGCGTAAAACGCATGAGGAAGCTCCATGCTGATGGACTTTTGGAGTCACTTGATTTTGAATCACTTGACACATGTGAGCCATGCCTCATGGGCAAGATGACTAAAACGCCGTTCTCTGGAACAATGGAACGGGCAGGTGACTTATTGGAAATCATACATACTGATGTGTGCGGTCCGATGAGCATTGAGGCGCGCGGTGGTTATCGTTACTTTCTCACCTTCACTGATGACTTAAGTAGATATGGGTATATTTACTTAATGAAACTCAAGTCTGAAACATTTGAAAAGTTCAAACAATTTCAGAGTGAAGTTGAGAATCATCGTAACAAGAAGATTAAATTCCTACGATCTGATCGATGAGGAGAATATCTGAGTTATGAGTTTGGCAGTCACTTAGGACAATGTGGAATTGTTTCACAACTAACACCGCCTGGAACACCACAGCGTAATGGTGTGTCCGAACGTCGTAATCGAACCTTATTGGATATGGTGCGATCTATGATGTCTCTTGCCGATTTGCCACTATCGTTTTGGGGTTATGCATTAGAGACAGCTGCATTCACTTTAAATAGGGCACCATCAAAATCCGTTGAGACGACGTCATATGAACTTTGGTTTGGCAAGAAGCCAAAGCTGTCGTTTCTTAAAGTTTGGGGATGTGATGCTTATGTCAAAAAGCTTCAGCCTGAAAAGCTGGAACCCAAAGCGGAGAAATGCGTCTTCATAGGATACCCAAAAGAGACAGTTGGGTATACCTTCTACCTCAGATCCGAAGGCAAAGTGTTTGTCGCTAAAAACGGAACATTTCTTGAGAAAGAGTTTCTCTCGAAAGAATTGAGTGGGAGGAAGATAGAACTTGATGAGTTTGTTGAACCTTTACTTCAACCTGAAAGTAGCGCAACGCAGAAAGATGTTTCTGTAGAGCCTACAACAGCTGAAGAGGAAGTTAATGATGATGATCATGAAGCTTTGGATCAAGTTGCTATCGAACCTCGTAGGTCGACAAGGACGCGTACTGCTCCTGAGTGGTACGGCAACCCTGTCTTAGAGGTCATGTTGTTAGACAACGATGAACCTACGAGCTATGGAGAAGCGATGATGGGCCCGGATTCCGAGAAGTGGTTAGAGGCCATGAAATCCGAGATGGGATCCATGTATGAAAACAAAGTGTGGACTTTGGAAGTATTACCTGAAGGGCGTAAGGCCATTTAGAACAAATGGATCTTTAAGAGGAAGACGGACGCAGACGGTAATGTCACTGTCTATAAAGCTCGACTTGTGGCAAAGGGTTTTTCACAAGTTCAAGGAGTTGACTACGATGAGACCTTCTCACCCGTAGCGATGCTTAAGTCCGTCAGAATCATGTTAGCAATAGCTGCCTTTTTCGATTATGAAATTTGGCAGATGGATGTCAAAACAGCGTTCCTTAACGGTTTCCTTAAGGAAGAGTTGTATATGATGCAACCAGAAGGTTTTGTCGATCCAGAGAATGCTGACAAAGTTTGCAAACTCCAGCGATCCATTTATGGACTGGTGCAAGCATCTCGGAGTTGGAATCTACGCTTTGATGAGGTGATCAAAGCGTTCGAGTTTATACAAGTTTACGAAGAAGCTTGTATTTACAAGAAAGTGAGTGGGAGCTCTATAGCGTTTCTAATATTATATGTGGATGACATATTATTGATTGGAAACAATATAGAAATGTTGGAAAGCGTGAAGGAATATTTGAACAAGAGTTTTTCAATGAAGGACCTAGGAGAAGCTGCTTTCATATTAGGCATCAAGATCTATAGAGATAGATCGAGACGCTTAATAGGACTTTCACAGAGCACATACCTTGACAAAGTTTTGAAGAAGTTCAAAATGGATCAGTCCAAGAAGGGGTTCTTGCCTGTATTGCAAGGTGTGAAGTTGAGTAAGACTCAATGCCCAGTGACTGCAGAAGATAGAGAAGAGATGAGTGTCATCCCCTATGCTTCAGCCATAGGCTCTATCATGTATGCAATGCTATGCACAAGACCCGATGTCAGCCTTGCCATAAGTATGGTCGGAAGGTTTCAAAGTGATCCAGGAATGGAACACTGGACGGCGGTCAAGAATATCCTGAAGTACCTGAAAAGGACTAAGGACATGTTTCTCGTTTATGGAGGTGATCAAGAGCTCGTCGTAAAGGGTTACGTCGATGCAAGCTTTGACACTGATCCGGATGACTCTAAATCACAAACCGGATACGTATTTATTCTTAATGGGGGTGCGGTTAGCTGGTGCAGTTCCAAGCAAAGCGTGGTAGCTGATTCTACATGCGAAGCGGAGTACATCGCTGCCTCGGAGGCAGCGAAGGAAGGTGTCTGGATGAAGGAGTTCATGACAGATCTTGGAGTAGTGCCTAGTGCGCTTAACCCAATGACTCTGTTTTGTGATAATACTGGTGCCATTGCTCTAGCCAAGGAACCAAGATTTCACAAGAGGACCAGACACATAAAGCGACGTTTCAATTCCATCCGCGATTACATCAAGGAGGACGACATAAATATTTGCAAAGTACACATGGATCTAAATGTTGCAGATCCGATGACTAAACCTCTTCCAAGGGCTAAACATGAACAACACCAGAACTGCATGGGTGTTCGATTCATTACAATGTAAATCACATAGTGATGTGAACTAGATTATTGACTCTAGTGCAAGTGGGAGACTGTTGGAAATATGCCCTAGAGGCAATAATAAATTAGTTATTATTATATTTCCTTGTTCATGATAATCGTTTATTATCCATGCTATAATTGTATTGATTGGAAACTCAAATACATGTGTGGGTACATAGACAACACTGTGTCCCTAGTAAGCCTCTAGTTGACTAGCTCGTTGATCAAAAGATGGTGAAGGTTTCCTAGCCATGGACATGAGATGTCATTTGATAACTGTTGGAAATATGCCCTAGAGGCAATAATAAATTGGTTATTATTATATTTCCTTGTTCATGATAATCGTTTATTATCCATGCTATAATTGTATTGATTGGAAACTCAAATACATGTGTGGGTACATAGACAACACTGTGTCCCTAGTATGCCTCTAGTTGACTAGATCGTTGATCAAAGATGGTTAAGGTTTCCTAGCCATTGACATGAGATGTCATTTGATAACGGGATCACATCATTAGGAGAATGATGTGATGGACAAGACCCAAACTGTAAACGTAGCATTTGATCGTGTCAGTTTATTGCTATTGTTTTCTGCATGTCAAGTATCTGTTCCTTTGACCATGAGATCATGCAACTCACTGACACCGGAGGAATACCTTGTGTGTATCAAACGTCGCAACGTGACTGGGTGACTATAAAGGTGCTCTACAGGAATCTCCGAGGGTGTCTGTTGGGTTGGCATGGATCAAGACTGGGATTTGTTACTCCGTGTGACGGAGAGGTATCTCAGGGCCCACTCGGTAATACAACATCACAATGAGCCTTGCAAGCAATGTGACTAAAGTGTTAGCCACGAGATCTTGTATTACGGAACGAGTAAAGAGACTTGCCGGTAACGAGATTGAACTAGGTATAGTGATACCGACGATCGAATCTCGGGCAAGTAACATACCGAAGAACAAAGGGAACAGCATACGGGATTAACTGAATCCTTGACATAGAGGTTCGACCGATAAAGATCTTCGTAGAATATGTAGGAGCCAATATGGGCATCCAGGTCCCGCTATTGGTTATTGGCCGTAGAGGTGTCTCGGTCATGTCTACATAGTTCTCGAACCCGCAGGGTCTACACACTTAACGTTTGGTGACGATTAGTATAATTGAGTTATTATGTCGGTGACCGAAAGTTGTTCGGAGTCCCGGATAAGATCCCGGACATGACAAGGATCTCCGGAATAGTCCGGAGGTAAAGATTGATATATGTGATAATAGTGTTTTGATCTCAGGAAGGGTTCCGGAGTTCACCGGAAGGGGTTCCGGATGTTTACCGAAGTGTTCGGGTGCAGCAACACTTTATATGGGCCAAAGGGATAAAGCCCACGAGGTATTGGAAAGTGCAAAAAGTAGTTTTGCTGCCGTGTAAGCGGTACTACCGCTTGTGTGAAGCGGTACTACCGCCCGAGCGGTACTACCGCTTGTGTGAAGCGGTACTACCGCCCAAGCGGTACTACCGCTTGTGAGCGGTACTACCGCTTGTGCGCGGCTGTGCACGGTTCGGCAGGGATCCGAGTTGGACTCTTTTCCTGCGGGCCAAACCGACCTTGTGCGGGCAAAACCGACCTAGAGGAGGCTTTTACTCCAAGTTTAGACCCCAAGGCTCAACATATAAATAGAGGGGCAGGGCTAGCACACGGGAGAGATCAAGATTTCCCCAAGCCGTGTGCGGCAGCCCTTACCCTCTAGTTCCTCCGTCATAATCTCCGTAGTGCTTGGCGAAGCCCTGCAGAGATTGTTCCTCACCACCATCACCACGCCGTCGTGCTGCTAGAACTCAACCACTACTTCACCATCGCTCGCTGGATCGAGGAGGTGAAGGCGTCATCAAGCCGTACGTGTGTTGAACGCGGAGGTGCCGTCCGTTCGGCGCTAGTTCGTGATCGGATCGAGGGACGACTTGCGATTTGGATCGCGGAGACGTTCGACTACATCAACCGCGTTTCTTAAACGCTTCCGCTTAGCGATCTACAAGGGTATGTAGATTCACTCTCCCTCTCGTAGATGCTCATCACCATGGATAGATCTTGTGTGTGCGTAGGAAAATTTTTGTTTCCCATGCAACGTTCCCCAACAATAACGGGATCACATCATTAGGAGAATGATGTGATGGACAAGACCCAAACTATAAACGTAGCATATGATCGTGTCAGTTTATTGCTATTGTTTTCTGCATGTCAATTATCTGTTCCTATGACCATGAGATCATGCAACTCACTGACACCGTAGGACATCCTTGTGTGTATCAAACGTCACAACGTAACTGGGTGACTATAAAGGTGCTGTACAGGTATCTCCGAGAGTGTCTGTTGGGTTGGCATGGATCAAGACTGGGATTTGTTACTCCGTATGACGGAGAGGTATCTCAGGGCCCACTCGGTAATACAACATCACAATGAGCCTTGCAAGCAGTGTGACTAAAGTGTTAGCCACGAGATCTTGTATTACGGAACGAGTAAAGAGACTTGCCAGTAACGAGATGGAACTAGGTATAGAGATACCGACGATCGAATCTCGGGCAAGTAACATACCGAAGAACAAACGGAACAGTATACGGGATTAACTGAATCCTTGACATAGAGGTTCGACCGATGAAGATCTTCGTAGAATATGTAGGAACCAATATGGGCATCCAGGTCCCGCTATTGGTTATTGGCCGTAGAGGTGTCTCGGTCATGTCTGCATAGTTCTCGAACCCGCAGGGTCTACACACTTAACGTTTGGTGTCGATATAAGTATAGTTGAGTTGTTATGTTGGTGACCGAAGGTTGTTCGGAGTCCCGGATGAGATCCCGGACATGACGAGGATCTCCGGAATAGTCCGAAGGTAAAGATTGATATATGGGATAATAGTGTTTGGTCTCCGGAAGGGTTCCGGAATTCACCGGAAGGGGTTCCGGATGTTTCCCGAAATGTTCGGGTACGAGAACACTTTATTTGGGCCAAGGGGTAAAGCCCACGAGACTTAGGCAAGGTGCAAAAGGAAGTTTTGCTGGCGTCTGGGGTGGTACTACCGCTTATCGTAAGCGGTACTACTGCTTATCGTAAGCGGTACTACCGCTTGTACACGATACTGCTGGAATCCGAGTTGGACTCTTTCCGTGCGGGCCAAACCGACCTTGTGCGGGCAAAACCGACCTTGTGGAGGTTTTCTCTCCAAGTTTAGACCCCAGGGCTCAACATATAAATAGAGGGGCAGGGCTAGCACACGGGACACGTCAAGATTTCCCAAGCCGTGTGTAGGCAACCCTAACCCTCTAGTTCTCCCGTCATAATCTCCGTAGTGCTTGGCGAAGCCCTGCAGAGATTGTTCCTCACCACCATCACCACGCCGTCGTGCTGCCAGAACTCATCTACTACTTCACCATCGCTCGCTGGATCGAGAAGGTGAAGGCGTCATCAAGCCGTACGTGTGTTGAACGCGGAGGTGCCGTCCGTTCGGCACTAGTTCGTGATCGGATCGAGGGACGACTTGCGATTTGGATCGCGGAGACGTTCGACTACATCAACCGCGTTTCTTAACGCTTCCGCTTAGCGATCTACAAGGGTATGTAGATTCACTCTCCCTCTCGTAGATGCTCATCACCATGGATAGATCTTGTGTGTGCGTAGGAAATTTTTTGTTTCCCATGCAACGTTCCCCAACAACAATGAGTTCCGTCCCATAGAATTCTGACATGATGTGCATCATACGACCTGGCGCCATTAAGTAACAATGGTGGTTAATCATTTTTTACCCAAAAACAGTATCAAAAACAATTTTTATTCTTTCAGGAAGGCAACTCAAATGCAGAGTTTAGGCAAATCATGAAGCTATACAAGTAACTACGACAAAAATGTAACAGGCAATACATGAGAAAACTACACAAAACAAACCAGGGGGAACTACTTTAACTATGCATTATTGAGCAACAAAAAATTCAATCAGAGGCAAGTTGAGCTCATCCAAAAACTACTGCTATCGTACACAAGTATCTTATCAAGAATTTTAGCTATAAACAGACTAATCATAGGTAAGTCTAGAGTCAACATCAAATTTGTTTTACAAAAGAAAAAACAGGCAAGTAGAAACTTCCCATTGAGCTCCAAACAGATAAACTTTATGCAAGTTCAGCAACCACAGTGTTAAACAAATCAGGCATTATCTTGCCCAGCTGGAAGCAATTTTTTGTTATTATCAAGCAAATAAGGCATATGTTTGAAGCAAATCAGGCACATGTTTCAAGCAATTCAGACACATGTTGGAAGCAAGAAACACGCAAACGTTAGGCATGTCCAGGGTGTTAAAGTTGGAATGGTGGTGCTGGTGGTAGGGGGTAGGGGGTTGGTTTAAACCTGTAGTCAAATTGCAGTTATGAAGATGTGTAAGGAAGGCCCTTTCTTCTGCTGGGATCCCTTGGTGTGATCACAAATACTTAGTCAAAGATGGCTTGTCAACCAATGGATGGTTGTGCTAGCCAACAAAGTAGATCACTTCCCATCTGCCATCTATTAGTTTCACAACCATCTTAGCTTTGCAACAAGTTTGCAATATTGTATCTCTCTTTCGCTTCTTGGTACTTTTTCTGGTTTTACTGTCATCATCAAGAAAGACAATATCCTCGTCTTCATCGTCATCTTTTGTTTGCTCAACAATATCATCTAGCACAACAATCTTTTCTGCCCCTCTGTCATCGACTTTAGGCTTTCGAAACTTGTTGCAAACAAACTGTTGCTTTATCAGCTCTCCAGTTTTCACAGCCTTCCTTGAAGTATTCATTTTGATTGAAAAACCAATCTGCAATGAATATGCATTGTAGTGGTCTTTGGCGCCTTCCAAAGTGTCAAACCTCATGCCCACATAAGGCTCCTTGGTCTGTGACCAAGCTTCATCATCATTTTCAGAACCGAAACCATTACCAACGGTCCCACCAGTATCGCCTGCGGCACCTGTGCCATCAAGGGTATGACCATCACTCTCAGTTGCTACTGTTGCAGGTACTTGTGTATTACCTGGAGCCCCTATCCCATGACTTGAGTGCCCATCTGTATCAATTCCTTCTGCAGCAGCAACACTGACTTTTTGCATGATAGGAGGATTAGGTGATTCTGCAACAAACTCTGTATTTGCAGCAGCATGTTGTGTACAGTACATAGGATCACCATTATTTTCATCTGGTTCCTCATTCAGGTCAATCATCGTCAACCTGTTCATTTTCGACATCAAAAAAGATGAAGCAAGTTAGCTCAATGACGCAAGCAAGTAGCACACTAAATACAAGCAAGCAAATAACACAACAACCCAAGACCACCAGAATCAGAAGAATAGGATCCATTTTGTTATTCAAGGAAACATTTTGAACATAATTACATAGGCCTTTTTGTGCTTTTTTGTGTGTATCATAATTTTTGCTTCTCATTTTTTTGTTTTTAATTGGAGGCAACTTTTTCTATGTGCATGCCTTGAAGGTTTTTTGGTCAAGCAAGCATCCTTTCACAGTCAAGCAATTCGAGCATGGAATTCACAGCAAAGTCAGAGAGAGCAACAACATATTTCTGTTAGAACTTTTAAACAGCAGCAGTTATGGGCAACATGTTGTTCCTTTATGTCCAGTACTCATGTTTCACCTATCTTTTGTACTAGCAGCAAACTTTGTGCGTTTTAAGTTCACTGTGTTCCCTATCCGCGTATTCGTGTTTCAAGTGACGTAGAAGCTGAGATAAAATAGTTTTCATGGGATGTTTCTCCTCCGTGGTGATGCATTTTTGCTTCTTTGTATGGGACATTTTCTTGTCCTTTAATTTTTGCAGGATCAAAATATCAAGTTTTATCTATCCGCCCAAGCGTGGGAACACAACAAATTTGCAGAAACACCATTATATTTGGATCATGTTGAAGTATACAATTGAAGGTAAATTAAACCTCATATCCTCTAAAGTTTCTCCCTTATTACCACTGTTGAAACCATAGTACATTTGAAACAACCCTATTAGCCATTAGGAATGTTTTTTCAGCTTTTCAAATGGATTTGCTTTCACAGTACAATGTTTTTGCTTTTAATCTTATTTTTTTGCAATGCAACTTGGCACCATCAGCCATGTATCTCATATAACCACCACTAGTTGCTTAATGGCAACACTGTTTTTACTTGAACAGGGTGTACAAATTGCCAAGAATAGCTTCAGCTTTTTATACAATAGTTGTTATGACAGTCATGTTTTTTGGGTCCACAATAGTATTTGCATTATGTGTATCTCATAGTAACACTAGTTGCCTCATAGTAACACTATTCTTGCCCAAAAAGGACTAGCAATTTGCCTAACAAAACTTCACCAGAAAAACAGAATAACTATCAATCAGTCATGGTTTTTTATTTCCATGAGTTGTTATGCAATAGGGAGGCAGGAGAGATGCAACAAACCAAAGACATGTTGGATCAAGACATGTTGGATCAAGAAGAGCAATAGGGAAGCTAGAACACAACAGATCAAGGATGCATAAGGGCAAAAGCAAGGGGGAAGGTGAGCAAATCTCATGGCTTTACCTCTGTGATTTTTTCCCCTTCTTTTCTACCACTGCCTTTTCTTCCTCCTGGGTTTTTCTAGCTTCTTGTGGTCACCTGTCAAATCCCTCTAATTTTTCTAGCTTCTTGTGGTTGCCTATCCAATCCCTCTGATTTTCTAGCTTCTTGTGGTCGCCATTGCAGGACTATGAAGCTTTTGGATCTGGGATGGTGGAACTGCCCCCTTGTTTGCTTGGGGGAGAAGAAGATGCAGGGATAGCCTCTGCCTGCTGGCGGCTGAAATAGGAGGCGGAGGGAAGGTGGGGGTGGGGGCTGGCGGGTATAGAATCACGTGAGAGGGAGGGGGGACCAGGGTTTCCTTTTTTGAGAGTGGGGGACAGAAACTTACCTTTCTGGGGTGGCCGCCACGAAACGGTAGGAAGCAGCCGGCTGCTCCCTAGACACGTCCTTCTAATTTCATATATACTACTAATAATTAATTAATGACGCGTGCGCAAAAAAATAAGCGCACTGCATGGTTCGAACCGAAGACCAAACATGTTAATTCAGCATGCTATACCAGGTGAACATTAGACAAGTTGTGACACACGGCCTCTTTGAATCTATCTATACTAGACCTTTTCCAAGCGCCGTTGACCAGCCCCACCGCTTACATCCTCTATCCTGCCGCTTACATCTATCTGCTCACATTCACCTCTCTCACAACGCCGGTCGCCACCTAGATGTGTCACCTGACTTGCCTCCGTCCTCCTCCACTCTCGTCTCAGATTTGACCCCAAAGCCAAGCGGCAGGCAACAGCAGCAGGTTCCCGTGCCGCCATGGGCTGGATGGGGAAGCGAGGGTTGGGTGGGGAGAGCCCGCGCTGGCGGAGAAGACGGACGAGGACTGGCCGCCCCGGAGCTGTTGGGTTCTACCGTAGGTGCATCGCATGCCAATTAAAATTTTCCTATGCGCAGAACATCCAAGAACATGCTACGGAGATGGATCACAGCTCGTTACCACTAGACACGCAGTGCCGTGCAGCGGAAGTAGAGTTGGGGCAGCGCGTTCGCGTGGTCCGTCTCCTCCTCGTCCGATCTCCCTCGAGCAGCCAGTCGCCGGATCCCACGTACAGGTTCGCCGGAGCGGCGCAAGTGCACCGCCTCTAACGGTATCCGTGCATGCAGGAGGAACACCATGCGGCGGACTGCTAGGTCCGATCACACAGTCGGCGGCGGCAAGTGGAGGTGGCTAGTTGCAACACATGCAAAGCCCTAATGACGGCGCCGAAGCCATCAACCCGATAGGTGTGCCATGATGACCCACAAGTATAGGGGATCAATCGTAGTCCTTTTGATAAGTAAGAGTGTCGAACCCAACGAGGAGCAGAAGGAAATGACAAGCAATTTTCAGCAAGGTATTCTCTCCAAGCACTGAAATTGTAGGTAACAGATAGTTTGATAGCAAGATAATTTGTAACAAGCAAGTAACGGTAACGGTAAACAAGGTGCAGCAAGGTAGCCCAATTGTTTTGAGGCAAAGGACAGGCCAGAACAATCACTAGTAATAGGCAAAGTGTTCTTGAGGGTACACGGGAATTTCGTCTAGTCACTTTTATCATGTTGGTTTGATTCGTGTTCGCTACTTTGATAATTAGATATGTGGGTGGACCGGTGCTAAGGTGCTGTTCTTACTTGAACTAACAACCTACTTATGATTAACCCCCTCGCAAGCATCCGCAACTACGAGAAAAATATTAAGACAAAGTCTAACAATAGCGTTAAACATGTGGATCCAAATCAGCCCCTTACGAAGTAGCGCATAAACTAGGGTTTAAGCTTCTATCACTCTAGCAACCCATCATCAAATAACTACTCCACAATGCGTTCCCTTAGGCCCATGAATAGTGAAGTATCATGTAGTCGACGTTCACATGACACCAGTAAGGGAATCACAACATACATATCATCAAAATATCGAACACACATCAAATTCACATGATTACTCGCAACATGACTTCTCCCGTGACCTGTGATACGTCTCCAACATATCTATAATTTATGAAGTATTCATTCCATGTCTATAATAATTTTATATGATTTTGGTATGATTTTATTAGAACTAACCCGGACTGACGCGGTTTTCAGCAGAACTACCATGGTGTCGTTTTTTTGTGCAGAAATAAAAGTTCTCGGAATGGGCTGAAAATTTACGGAGAATATTTTTGGAAAATATAAAAAATACTGGAGCAAAAAGATACCGGAGAGGAGTCCCGAGGCAGCCACAAGCCTAGGGGGCGCCCCCCCCTAGGGCGCGCCCCCTGGCTTGTGGGCCCCTCGGGAACCCCCTTGACGTGAGACCGACGCCAAAAATTCCTATAAATACCAAAACCCCTAGAAAGAAACCTAGATCGGGAGTTCCGCCACCGCAAGCCTCTGTAGGCACGAAAAACCAATCGGGAGCTCGTTCCGGCACCCTGCCGGATGGGGAAACCATCACCGGAGGCCATCTTCATCATCCCGGCGGTCTCCATGACGAGGAGGGAGTAGTTCACCCTCGGGGATGAGGGTATGTACCAGTAGCTATGTGTTTGATCTGTCTCTCTCTCGTGTTCTTGAGATGACACAATCTTGATGTACCGCGAGATTTATTAATATAGATGAATCATATGGAGTTTTCCCCTCTCTATCTTCTTGTGATGAATTGAGTTTTCCCTTTGAAGTTTTCTTATCGGATTGAGTCTTTAAAGGATTTGAGAACACTTGATGTATGTCTTGCGATGGGATATCCGTGGTGACAATGGGATGTTCTATTGATCCACTTGATGTATGTTTTGGTGATCAACTTGCGGGTTCCGTGACCTTGGGAATCTATGCATAGGGGTTGGCACACGTTTTCGTCTTGACTCTCCGGTAGAAACTTTGGGGCAGTCTTTGAAGTTCTTTGTGTTGGATTGAACATGATTAATCTGAAATTGTGTGATGCATATCGTATAATCAAGCCCATGGGTACTCGTGGTGACATTGGAGTATCTAGGTGACATTAGGGTTTTGGTTGATTTGTATCTTAAGGTGTTATTTTAGTACGAACTCTAGGGCTGTTCATGACACTTATAGGGATAGCTCATAAGATTGATCGGAAAAGATAACTTTGAGGTGGTTTCGTACCCTACAATAATTTCTTCATTTGTTCTCCGCTATTTTTGACTTTGGAGTGAACTCTTTGTCGCATGTGAGGGATTTACATATGATTCAACTATGTCAGTATTGTTGAGAGAACTTGCACTAGTGAAAGTATGAACCCTAGGCCTTGTTTTCAAGCATTGCAATGCCGTTTTTGCTCACTTTTGTTACGTGCTACCTTTCTGTTTTTATATTTTCAGATTACAAAAACTTATATCTACCATCCATATTGCACTTGTATCACCATCTCTTCGCCGAACTAGTGCACCTATACAATTTGCCATTGTATTGGGTGTGTTGGGGACACAAGAGATTTCTTGTATTTGATTGCAGGTTTGTTTGAGAGAGACCATCTTCATCCTACACCTCCCATGGATTGATAAACCTTAGGTCATCCACTTGAGGGAAAATTGCTACTGTCCTACAAAACTCTGCGCTTGGAGGCCCAACAAAGTCTACAAGAATAAAGTTGCGTAGTAGACATCAAGCTCTTTTCTGGCGCCGTTGCCGGTGAGGTGAGTGCTTGAAGGTATATCTTTAGATCTTGCAATTAAATCTTTTAGTTTCTTGTTTTTCACTAGTTTGGTTTTATAAAAGAAAACTACAAAAAAATGGAGTTTAGGTTGCATCCTTTGTTGCGTCTTTATAATGTCTTTTGTGAAAATAAGGATTCCGAAAATTGTGCTCAATTGGTAGAGGAAGAAATTATGAAAATACGCAATGAGAATTCCTTGAATGATGAGCATGATAGCAATATTGTTAGCATTAATTTTCTGAATATCCATGATGCTAATGATATGCAAAGCCACAAGCTTGGGGATGCTATGTTCGATGAAGATGATATTTTTTGTCGCCCAAGTTTTGATGAGCAAAATTATTATGATGATGGCATGCCTCCTATCTATGATGATTATTGTGATGACATGTATGCTATAAAGAGTGATAGTAACCTTGTAACTTGTCATCATGATTTTAATATTCAAAGTGGTTATGTCAATCAAGTATCTCGTGATAGTTATTTTGTTGAGTTTGCTCCCACTATTATGAATGAGAAGAAAAATGTTTATGTGGAGAGTGAAAAAATTTCTATGCTTGTGGATCATGAAGATAATGCTTTATGTGATAGTTATATTGTGGAATTCCTTCATGATGCTACTAAGAACTATTATGAGGGAGGAACATATGCTTGTAGGAATTGCAATAATATCAAGTTTCCTCTCTATGTGTTGAAAATCTTGAAGTTTTGCTTGTTTTACCTTCCTATGCTAGTTGATTCTTGTTCCCATAAGTTGTTTGCTCACAAAATCCCTATGCATAGGAAGTGTGTTAGGCTTAAATGTGCTAGTCATATGCTTCATGATGCTCTCTTGCATGTTTCAATTCTTATCTTTTATGTGAGCATCATTGAAATCATCATGCCTAGCTAAAAGGCATTAAAGAAAAGCGCTTGTTGGGAGACAACCCAACACTTTTACTTTCTGTTTTTGTGTGTTCACATGATTAATCTACTGTAGTAATCATGTTTTGTGCCTTTTATTTCAATAAAGTGCCAAGTAAAGACTTTGGGATGACTCACAAGATGAGTAGAATTGATGCTGAACCAAAACAGAAACTTTTGACTCCAGTACAGGAATATTCATTTTTTACTGGAGCGTGATAATGATCTGAAATTTTTACACAGTCTTGATATACAAATTCTTCAGGTTGTCCTAATTTTTCAGAATTGTTGGAGACAGGGAAGTATGGTTACACTACAGATCTTCACAGACTATTCTGTTTTTGACAGATTCTGTTTTGCATGCATAGTTTGCTTGTTTTAGTGTTTACATAGCTTATATTTAGTGGTATAAATTATGGGAATGATAGAATACAGTAGGTATCATGTGGGAACAATTATGAATCTTGTCTTGACAGTACCTAAGTGAATTATCTTTATTTATTATACTAACCCTTCTCACGAAGTTCGGTTAAGTTTTGTGTGATTGAAGTTTTCAAGTTTTGGGTGAGACACCGATATGAGGAGAATAAGGAGTGAGAAGAACCTAAGCTTGGGGATGACCAAGGCACCCCCAAGCTAATATCCAAGGAAGACTCAAGCGCCTAAGCTTGGGGATGCCCCGGAAGGCATCCCCTTTTTCGTCTTCAACACTATCGGTATATCTTACTTGGAGCTATATTTTTATTCGTCACATAATATGAGTTTTGCTTGGAGCGTCATATTATTTTGTTG
This sequence comes from Elymus sibiricus, assembly GCA_039707655.1. Lineage (NCBI taxonomy): Eukaryota > Viridiplantae > Streptophyta > Magnoliopsida > Poales > Poaceae > Elymus > Elymus sibiricus. The sequence continues at coordinate 437,873,215 of CM077669.1, read as the reverse complement.
TTCTCTGTTAGGTGTTATTTATAATATATTTTTTCAATAAAAAGTTCCAAGAATTGTCTTAGGATGCTTGCATTGCATGTTTTGATGTGTGCTGTGTAAAAACAGAAACTTTTGCTGTAGTGTTTGAATTTTCATATTTTACTGGAACGTGGAACGTTTCTGAAATTTTTACACAATGTTGTCATATAAATTATTTAGCATTTCCTAAATTTTCATAATTGTTTGAGTTACGGAAGTACACTGTTTTCATAAATTGCTACAGACTGTTCTGTTTGGACAGATTGCTGTCATAGTTTTGTTATCTTCTTATCATCTAGTTTCCATAGCCTATATTGGTAGATATAAATTGTGGAAACGATAGTAAACAGTAGATGATGTTTGAAAATTATTGTGCAACTTGTCTTGGCAGTACATGAAGAGTTGACTTATTATTATGTGCACTAACGTATCTCACGAGTTCTTTTCAAGTTTTGTGTGGATGAAGTTTTTGAGAATAGGTGAAACCGGGATATGAGAGGATTGAACGAGATACAAAAGCTCAAGCTTGGGGATGCCCAAGGCACCCCAAGTAAATATTTCAAGAAGTCTCAAGCATCTAAGCTTGGGGATGCTACGCATCCCACCTCTCTTCATCAACAATTATTGGTTAGCCTATGTTGAGCCTAAATTTTTATTCGTTCACATGATGCGTGCTATTCTTGGTGTGCTATTTTTCTTTTGCTTGCTGTTTAATAAAATACTTAAGATCTGAAATTCTTAGATGAGAGAGTCTTCACATAGTTATTTAATTGTTGACTACGCATTGATCTTCACTTATATCTTTTTGGAGTAGTTTGTCATTCACTCTCGTGCTTCACTTATATCCTATGAGTAAATGGTTGAATGAATTGAATATCATAAATCTGAAATTAAATATGCTTCATATACTTATCCCATGGGGAGTACTGACTTCACACATAATAAGTATAGGTGGTAAAATTTATTGAAAGTTAGCAAACACCGCATTGGTCACTTGAACAATTCATGAAAGAATATTGAAGGAAGAGAGATTCCACATATAAATATACTATCTTGGACATCTTCTATGATTGTGAGCTCATTAATTATTTTCAAACTCGAACAAATTAGTTAAAATTGGACAAGGAAGACAACTTAATGAGTTATTTTTGGGTATATTTGTATAGAAGTTATCTTGTTATGGATCCTCCAACATGTGGTGCTTGCTTCCACCTCATACTAGCCAAAACTTCCGCACCAAGTAGAAATACTACTTGTGCATCCAAACACCCTTAAACCAGTTTTGCCATGAGAGTCCACTATACCTACCTATGGATTGAGTAAGATCCTTCAAGTAAGTTGTCAAAAAGCAATAAAAATTGCTCCTAAATATGTATGATCTTTTATTATAAGGGAAAATAAGCGTTGTACGAACTTGTGATGGTAAAGAAATAAAAGCGACGGACTGCATAATAAAGGTTGCTATCACAAAGGGCAATACAACGTGACGTTCCTTTGCATTAAGGGTTTGCACATCCAAAAACAAAAAGCGCATGACAACCTCTGCTTCCCTCTGCGAAGGGCCTATCTTTTACTTTCTAGTACTTACCTTTATGCAAGAGTCATGGTGATCTTCACCACTTCCTATATTTCGCCTTTTTCTCTTGGCAAGCGTCATGTGTTGGGGAATGATCTAGACATATATACCCACACAAATATATTTGATCATGAATTATTATTGTTGACAATTATCTATATGATAAATAAGTTGGGAGGCGAAACATTAAGCCCCTATCTTTCTCTGTGTTCGATGGATGCTATTTGTTCTAAAAATATGCTTTGAGTGTCAATAATCATGGAAGACTATATGATAGTTGAGTATGTGGAATTTGCTAAATCAAAGCTCTTACATAGACCCTTCCTGAAAATAAGATGAATTGCAATTGTTCGATGACTAGGAATATGGTTTGTTAGTTTTCAAGAAACTTTCTGGTCTATACTTTAACATGTGAATAGCATGTTACTTGATCATGAGAAGTTTTATGAGATGAGCTACTATTTATGGTTTATATATATGCTAGAAAAAGTGATTGGAATTATCATTGATCAAACTTGTGCACTTGCTATCATTCACACTTCATAAATTATTTCTTTTATCATTTACCTACTCGAGGACGAGCAGGAATTAAGCTTGGGGATGCTGATACGTCTCCAACGTATCTATAATTTATGAAGTATTCATGCCATGTTTACAATAATTTTATATGATTTTCGTATGATTTTATTAGAACTAACCCGGACTGACGCTGTTTTCAGCAGAACTACCATGGTGTCGTTTTTTTGTGCAGAAATAAAAGTTCTCGGAATGGGCTGAAAATTTACGGAGAATATTTTTGGAAAATATAAAAAATACTGGAGCAAAAAGATACCGGAGAGGAGTCCTGAGGCAGCCACAAGCCTAGGGGGCGCCCCCCCTAAGGCACGTCCCCCTGGCTTGTGGGCCCCTCGGGAACCCCCTTGACGTGAGACCGACGCCAAAAATTCCTATAAATACCAAAACCCCCAGAAAGAAACCTAGATCGGGAGTTCCGCCGGCGCAAGCCTCCAGAGCCACGAAAAACCAATCGGGAGCCCGTTCCGGCACCCTGCCGGAGGGGGAAACCATCACCGGAGGCCATCTTCATCATCCCGGCGGTCTCCATGACGAGGAGGGAGTAGTTCACCCTCGGGGCTGAGGGTATGTACCAGTAGCTATGTGTTTGATCTCTCTCTCTCGTGTTCTTGAGATGACACAATCTTGATGTACCGCGAGCTTTATTAATATAGATGAATCATATGGAGTTTTCCCCTCTCTATCTTCTTGTGATGAATTGAGTTTTCCCTTTGAAGTTTTCTTATCGGATTGAGTCTTTAAAGGATTTGAGAACACTTGATGTATGTCTTGCGATGGGATATCCGTGGTGACAATGGGATGTTCTATTGATCCACTTGATGTATGTTTTGGTGATCAACTTGCGGGTTCTGTGACCTTGGGAATCTATGCATAGGGGTTGGCACACGTTTTCGTCTGGACTCTCCGGTAGAAACTTTGGGGCACTCTTCGAAGTTCTTTGTGTTGGATTGAACATGATGAATCTGAAATTGTGTGATGCATATCGTATAATCAAGCCCATGGGTACTCGTGGTGACATTGGAGTATCTAGGTGACATTAGGGTTTTGGATGATGTGTATCTTAAGGTGTTATTTTAGTACGAACTCTAGGGCTGTTCGTGACACTTATAGGGATAGCTCATAAGATTGATTGGAAAAGATAACTTTGAGGTGGTTTCGTACCCTACAATAATTTCTTCATTTGTTCTCCGCTATTTGTGACTTTGGAGTGAACTCTTTGTCGCACGTGAGGGATTTACATATGATTCAACTATGTCAGTATTGTTGAGAGAACTTGCACTAGTGAAAGTATGAACCCTAGGCCTTGTTTTCAAGCATTGCAATACCGTTTTTGCTCACTTTTGTTACTTGCTACCTTGCTGTTTTTATATTTTCAGATTACAAAAACTTATATCTACCATCCATATTGCACTTGTATCACCATCTCTTCGCCAAACTAGTGCACCTATACAATTTGCCATTGTATTGGGTGTGTTGGGGACACAAGAGATTTCTTGTATTTGATTGCAGGGTTGTTTGAGAGAGACCATCTTCATCCTACCCCTCCCACGGATTGATAAACCTTAGGTCATCCACTTGAGGGAAAATTGCTACTGTCCTACAAAACTCTGCGCTTGGAGGCCCAACAAAGTCTACAAGAATAAAGTTGCGTAGTAGACATCAACCTGAAGAACAAAGGTAACTACTCACAAATAATAATCATGCTCAAGATCAAAGGAGTAATGAATAGCATAATGGATCTAAACATATGATCTTCCACCAAATAAACCATATAGTAATCAACTACACAAGGTAATCAACACTACTAGTCACCCACAGGTACCAATCTGATGTTCCGGTACAAAGATTGAACACAAGAGATGAACTAGGGTTTGAGAGGAGATGGTGTTGTTGAAGATGTTGATGAAGATTGGCCTCCCAAAGATGAGAGGGGTGTTGGTGATGACGATAGCTTTGATTTCCCCCTCCGGGAGGGAAGTTCCCCCGGCGGAATCGCTCTGCCGGAGGGCAAAAGTGCTACTGCCCAAATTCCGCCTCGAAAGGCGCTTCGTCCCGAAAGTTCTCTTCCTAATTTTTTTAGGTTTTTTGGGAATTTATACCAAAAGATGGGCTCTGGAAGTGGGCCTGGGTGAGCACCACCCACCAGGGCGCGCCGGGAGGGGGCTGGCGCGCCCTGGTGGGTGCTGTGCACCCTGGGCCCCCTCTCCGGTGGTTTCGGGCTCCAGTATTTATTATTAATTCCAAAAATAATCTCCATAAAGTTTCAGCTTCATTGGAGTTGTGCAGAATAGGTATCTCTGACGTGCTTTTCTTGGGTCCAGAATTCCAGTTGCCGGTATTCTCCCTCTTTGTGTAAACCTTGCATATTATGAGAGAAAAGGCATTAGAATCACTCCCCAAAACATTATTATTCAACAAAACAAAGTAAATTACAGTAGAAAATCATGATGCAAAATGGACGTATCAACTCCCCCAAGCTTAGACCTCGCTTGTCCTCAAGCGAAAGCCGATATTGAAAAGCATGTCCACATGGTTTGAGAGAGAGCTGTCGATAAAAACAAAATATGGACATAGAAGCATCATGCTTATTAACATAACAACAACAAACTCTAACATAAGAACTTATTTCAATATATTTTTATCATATAGCTTCTCATGGACAAGTAACAATTCATCACAATATAGAAGTATGAAGCATAAACCTTATTGGGAACCAACAAACTATGTTCTCAGTCAACTTTGCAACTACAATTCATCATATTTTCAGGAAGGGTCTCTTGTCGGAGCCTTTTGGCAAGTCCACATACTCAACCATCATTTAGTCTTCTATGATTGCTAACGCTCACGGCATACCCATGAACAAAAAGTTTGAACCGGACACAGAGGAAGATAGGGGCTTATAGTTTTGCCTCCCAACGTATTCACCTCAAGGGTGATGTCAACAATAATAACTCATGCCCACCCATATCCAACTGGATATATGTGCCTAGATCTTTCCTCACCACATGATGCTTGCAAAATAAAAAGTAAAAAGGAATAGGGAAGAATACTTTGACTCTTGCATAAAAGTAAGTGCATAAAAGTAAAAGATAGGCCCTTCGCAGAGGGAAGCAGAGGTTGTCATGCGCTTATTTGTTTGTATGCCCAATCCCTTAATGTAAAAGAACGTCACGCTATATTGCCCCCTATGATAGCAACCTTTATTATGCAGTCCATCGCTTTTATTACTTTGCCATCATAAGTTCGTATAACGCTCAATTTTCTCTTACACTAATTGATCAAAACACTTTTAGAAGCATTTTTTATTGCCTTATTGCACCAATGACAACTTACTTGAAGGATCTCTCTCGATCCATAGGTAGGTATGGTGGACACTCAAGGAAAGAGTTTGGGTTTGGGTTTTTGGATGCACAAGTAGTATCTCTACTTAGTGCAGAATTTTTGGCTAGCAAAGATATTGAGCAAGCACCACATGTTAAAGGATCTATGACAATATAACTTCTATGTGGATATGAACAAACATAAATCATTACATTGTCTTCCTTGTCCAACGTCAACAATTTTGACATATAATATTTGATGGGGGCTCGCAATCATAAAAGATTTCCAAGATAGTGTATTTGCATGTGAATCTTCTCTTTCCTAATTAATTCTTTCATGAATTGCATCATCGACCAATGCTATGTTTGTCAATCTCCAATAAATTTTACTACTTATACTTTTCCTTATGTGATGTCATTACTCACCATAAGATTAGCATATGATTCTTTTCATTTATTTGTCTTTCTTTTATTTGATTGCAATAAGAAAGTAGAGAAGCAAAAACTCAAACTAAACTTTATTATATAACTTTCACACGATTACATAGATAGTTAGGCCACAAAACTAACACACGAAAATAGATCTCGCTAAACTTTTATTCGACTAAGGCAAAGGGAAACTAAAGATAAAACTAGAATAGGTAAAGGTGAATAAAAGTGACGGTGATACGATACTGGGGCACCTCCCCCAAGCTTGGCTCAAGCCAAGGGGAGTGCCCATACCCATGTACTCAAGTCTCCTTTGGTGGTGGTGATGAAGAAGGTGGAGGTGTTGATGTAGGTGGTGGTGATGATGTAGTAAGCTTGTCCTCCAGCTTCCAGGGCAAGGGATCCCCATCAAAGGTTGATGCAAGAGTCCCCTGAGTCCTGCAACTGGCAGCTAAACTCATACCTTTAAATCTCGCTTCATATTCGAAGACTTGGTTTTGAAGATCATAAACTTGGCTCTGTAGAAAATTAATTTGCTCGTTGAGGGTGGAGATGATGTCCTTCACAGACCGGCCATCCACCCTCTGATCACGGGTGAATTCCGTGATCATGGAGTGATTGGCACTAAGTCCACGCTCCACCATCTTCTGGCACTTGAAGATTTCCTGCTCCACCGCTTCAAGCCTAGCCTCCACGCTCCTGGTCTTCTTAGGTCCTTGAACATCGCGGATGTGGAGCACCCCCTCACGCATCTCAATGGCTTGAGGGTGCTTCATCACCTCCGGCAAATACGGGTTGATGACCTTCTCGAAGAACTTGTCCTTGGAGGAGCTTGGTGGAGCCATGTAAATCTAGATCTAATGAGAAAACAGCAAGAAACAAGAACAAAGGATTTTTCTGCGATGCGGTCGTCAAAACAGTCGGGGGTATATATAGAGAATTTTTATTCTTGGGAAACAATTATTTGGAAAGAAAACGGAGTCGGGAAGGCATCCGAGGTGGGCAGCACCCACCAGGGCGCGCCCAGGGGTGCCTGGCACGCCCTGGTGTATCGTGCCCACCTCGATCACCTTCCGGTTTATTTTTTATTCCTAAAATTCTAAAATATTCCAAAACTGACAGAAAATATTTTGCGGATATTTCGGAGTCCGTTTACTTACCGTATCACGTACCTCCTATTTTTAAATATTCTGGAGTGTTCCGGAAGGTTTCTCTTATGTGTTCCTCCGGTGTCATGGTTTGGATAACATTGCTTTCAACGTTAATAGGCGTACCTGAGATATAATGCTTAATTCTTTGGCCATTGACCACCTTCGGGTTAGTACCTCCAGAATGATAAACCTCTTCAATAATATATGGTCCCTCCCACTTGGAGAGAAGTTTTCCTGCAAAGAATCTTAAACGAGAGTTGAATAAAAGAACATAATCTCCTATTTTGAATTCCCGCTTTTGGATTCTTTTGTCATGCCATCTTTTTACTTTTTCTTTGAATAGCTTGGCATTCTCATACGCTTGGGTTCTCCATTCATCTAGTGAGCTAATATCAAATAGCCTCTTCTCACCGGCAAGTTTGGAATCATAATTGAGTTCCTTAATTGCCCAAAATGCTTTGTGTTCTCGTTCTAGAGGCAAATGACAAGCTTTTTCATACACCATTTTATATGGAGACATACCCATATGATTTTTATAAGCTGTTCTATAGGCCCAAAGTGCATCATCTAATTTCTTAGACCAATTCTTACGAGACCTATTGACAGTTTTTTAATATTAATTTTATTTCTCTATTGCTAAGTTCTACTTGACCACTAGATTGAGGATGATAGGGTGATGCAATTCTATGGTTAACATCATATTTAGCGAGCATCTTACGGAAAGCACCATGAATAAAGTGTGAACCACCATCGGTCATTAAATATCTAGGGACTCCAAACCTCGGAAAGATAACCTCTTTAAGCATTTTAATGGAAGTGTGGTGATCAGCACTACTAGTTGGAATAGCTTCTACCCACTTAGTGACATAATCAACCGCAACTAAAATATGAGTGTACCCGTTAGAGGAAGGAAAAGGCCCCATGTAATCAAAACCCCATACGTCAAATGGTTCAACAACAAGTGAATAATTCATAGGCATTTCTTGACGCTTACCGATATTACCAATTCTTTGACATTCATCACAAGACAAGACAAACCTACGAGCATCTTTGAAGAGAGTAGGCCAATAAAAACCAGATTGTAATACCTTATGAGCAGTTGTATCTCCCGCATGATGTCCTCCATAAGCTTCGGAATGACATTTCCATAGGATCTGTTCCTGTTCATGCTCAGGTACACAACGCCTAATAATACCATCTACTCCTTCTTTATAAAGATGTGGGTCATCCCAAAAGTAATGTCTCAAGTCATAGAAGAATTTTCTCTTTTGTTGGTATGTGAAACTAGGTGGTATATATTTAGCAACAATGTAATTAGCATAATCAGCATACCAAGGTGTGTTGTGTGAGACACTTATTGCAGCTAGATGTTCGTCAGGGAAACTATCATCAATAGGTAGTGGGTCATTAAGGATATTTTCTAACCTAGACAAGTTACCAGCTACGGGGTTCTCAGCTCCTTTCCTATCAACGATATGTAAGTCAAATTCTTGAAGCAAGAGAACCCACCTAATGAGTCTAGGTTTGGCATCTTTCTTTTCCATAAGGTATTTTATAGCAGCATGATCGGTGTGAACAATAACTTTGGAGTCAACAATATAGGATCTAAATTTATCACAAGCAAACACAACTGCTAAAAATTCTTTTTCAGTAGTAGCATAGTTTCATTGGGCACTATCTAGAGTTTTACTAGCATAATGGATAACATTCGATTTCTTATCAACTCTTTGTCCTAGGACAGCACCAACAACATAATCACTAGCATCAGACATAATTTCAAAAGGCAAGTTCCAATCAGGTGGTTGAACTATAGATGCAGAGGTTAAGGCTTTCTTGACTGTTTCAAAGGCTTCCACACAATCATCATCAAAGACAAAAGGAATATCCTTTTGCAAAAGATTAGTAAGAGGCCTAGAAATTTTAGAGAAGTCCTTAATGAACCTCCTATAAAAACCAGCATGACCAAGGAAACTTCGAATACCTTTGATATCTTTAGGACACGGCATTTTCTCAATTGCATCAACTTTAGCTTTATCCACCTCAATACCTCGTTCAGATATTTTATGCCCCAAGACAATACCTTCATTAACCATAAAGTGGCACTTCTCTCAATTCAAGACAAGATTAGTTTGTTCACTTCTCTGCAAAACTCGATGAAGGTTGCTTAAGCAATCATCAAAAGAAGTTCCGCAAACGGAAAAATCATCCATGAAAACCTCTACAATCTTTTCACAAAAATCAGAGAATATAGTAGTCATACATCTTTGAAAGGTAGCAAGTGCATTGCATAAACCAAAAGGCATACTTCTATAAGCATAAGTTCCAAAAGGGCAAGTGAAGGTGGTTTTCTCTTGATCGGATTGTGACACAGGTATTTGAGAGAAACCAGAACATCCATCTAGGAAACAAAAGTGTGTGTGCTTAGATAGTCTCTCTAGCATTTGATCAATGAAAGGCAAAGGGTAATGATCTTTTCTAGTAGCTTTATTTAATTTTCTAAAATCAATTACCATTCTATAGCCAGTGACAACTCTTTGTGGAATGAGTTCATTCTTATCATGAGGAACAACGGTAATAGCTCCTTTCTTAGGGACACAATGAACGGGACTTACCCATCTACTATCAGCTATGGGATAGATTATACCTGCTTCCAGAATCTTTAATATTTCAGTTCTTACCACTTCTTTCATCTTAGGATTCAATTGCCGTTGGTGATCAACAACGGGTTTAGCATCAGGTTCCATATTGATCTTGTGCTGACATAGAGTGGGGCTAATGCCCTTAAGATCATCAAGAGTATATCCAATAGCAGCCCGGTGCTTCCTTAGAACTTTCAATAATCTTTCTTCTTCATGTTCTAAAAGGTTAGCACTAATAATAACAGGATATATCTTTTTCTCATCGAGATAAGCATACTTCAAAGTGTTAGGCAATTGTTTCAATTCAAACACAGGATCACCTTTAGGTGGGGGAGGTCCTCCAAGAGTTTCAATAGGCAAATTGTGTTTCAAGAGAGGTTGTTGTTCGAAGAAAAAATGATCTATTTCATTTCTTTCACGCATGTGCATATCATTTTCATGGTCGAGCAAATATTGTTCTAGTGGATCAATAGGAGGCACAACAATAGAAGCAAGACCAATTATTTCATCTTCACTAGGTAACGCTTTATCACGAGGTTGTCTACTAAACTTGGAAAAATTAAACTCATGAGACACATTACCAAAACTGACACCGATAGTTTGTTTTTCGCAATCTATCTTACATTAACGGTGCTCAAGAAAGGTCTCCCAAAGATAATGGGACAAAAGTCATCTTGTGCGGAACCAAGAACTAGAAAATCAGTAGGGTATTTTACTTTCCCACACAAGACTTCAACATCTCTAACAATCCCAAGTGGTGTGATAGTATCTCTATTAACAAGTTTAATAGTAACATCAATATCTTCCATTTCAGCAGGTGCTATTTCATTCATAATTTCTTGGTATAAGGTAAAAGGGATAGCACTCACACTAGCACCTAAATCACATAAACCATGGTAGCAATGATCTCCTATTTTAACTGAGACAACGGGCAAGCCTTCTATAGGTCTATGTTTATCTTTCTTATCAGGCTTAACAATTCTAGCAGCTTCATCGCAAAGGTAGATGACATGCCCATCAATATTTTCTTCCAAGAGATCTTTAACCATAGCAACATTAGGTTCTACTTTAATTTGCTCAGGGGGTTTAGGTGCTCTTATATTACTCTTACGAACCACGGTTGATACCTTAGCATGTTCCTTTATCCTAACAGGGAAAGGTGGTTTTTCAATATAAGCAGTAGGCACAACTGGGTCAACATTGTAAAAGATGGTTTCTTCTTTAGCTATGACCAGTTCCTTAATTTTTTATTTAATAGGGGGATGATATTTAAACCACTTCTCCTTAGGGAGATCAACGTGAGTAGCAAATGTTTCACAGAAAGAGGCTACTATCTCAGAGTCAAGTCCATATTTAGTGCTAAACTTCTGAAAAGTATCGGTATTCATAAAAGATTTAACACAATCAAATTCAAGCTTTATACCTGACTCATTACCTTCGTCGAGTTCCCAATCTTCAGAGTTGCATTTAATTCTTTCCAAGAGATCCCACTTGAAATCAATAGTCTTCTTCATATAAGAACCAGCACAAGAAGTATCGAGCATGGATTGATCATTATGAGAAAGCCGAGCATAAAAATTCTGAATGATAACTTCCCTCGAAATGTCATGATTGGGGCATGAATATAGCATTGACTTAAGCCTCCCCCAAGCTAGAGCGATACTTTCTCCTTCACGAGGCCAAAAATTATATATATAATTCCGATCACGATGAACTAGATGCATAGGATAAAACTTTTGATGGAATTCCAATTGCAAGCGATTCCAGTTCCACGATCCAAGATCATCACATAGCCTATACCATGTCCATGCTTTTCCCTCCAAAGATAAAGGGAAAACCTTCTTCTTAACTTCATCTCCGGGTAAACCCGCAAGCTTAAATAATCCACATATTTCGTTCACATATAAGAGATGCATATCAGGATGTTCAGTTCCATCTCCTGCATAAGGTTTAGCAAGCAAGTGTTCTACCATACCTGAAGGAATTTCATAAGTAATATTTTCAGTAGGTGCTGTAGGTTGAGGGGCAACTAATTGTGGTTCCGATCGAGGTGAAGATACCCCGAACAAACCCCTCAAAGGATTGTTCTCCATAGTAGCAAGTAGCAATAAATTTCAGCACGTAGTATAAGTTTTTTCCTTACCGATTTCCACTTACCAAGAGCGCTTCACTCCTGGCAACGGCGCCAGAAAAGAGTCTTGATTACCCACAAGTATAGGGGATCAATCATAGTCCTTTCGATAAGTAAGAGTGTCGAACCCAATGAGGAGCAGAAGGAAATGACAAGCGGTTTTCAGCAAGGTATTCTCTGCAAGCACTGAAATTGTAGGTAACAGATAGTTTGATAGCAAGATAATTTGTAACGAGCAAGTAACGGTAACGGTAAACAAGGTGCAGCAAGGTAGCCCAATCCTTTTGAGGCAAAGGATAGGCCAGAACAATCACTAGTAATAGGCAAAGTGTTCTTGAGGGTACACGGGAATTTCATCTAGTCACTTTTATCATGTTGGTTTGATTCGTGTTCGCTACTTTGATAATTAGATATGTGGGTGGACCGGTGCTAAGGTGTTGTTCTTACTTGAACTAACAACCTACTTATGATTAACCCCCTCGCAAGCATCCGCAACTAAGAGAAAAGTATTAAGATAAAGTCTAACCATAGCGTTAAACATGTGGATCCAAATCAGCCCCTTACGAAGTAGCGCATAAACTAGGGTTTAAACTTCTGTCACTCTAGCAACCCATCATCTAATAACTACTCCACAATGCATTCCCTTAGGCCCATGAATGGTGAAGTGTCATGTAGTCGACGTTCACATGACACCACTAAGGGAATCACAACATACATATCATCAAAATATCGAACACACATCAAATTCACAAGATTACTCGCAACATGACTTCTCCCGTGACCTCAAGAACAAAGGTAACTACTCACAAATAATAATCATGCTCAAGATCAGAGGAGTAATGAATAGCATGATGGATCTGAACATATGATCTTCCACCAAATAAACCATATAGTAATCAACTACACAAGGTAATCAACACTACTAGTCACCCACAGGTACCAATCTGAGGTTCCGGTACAAAGATTGAACACAAGAGATGAACTAGGGTTTGAGAGGAGATGGTGATGTTGAATATGTTGATGAAGATTTGCCTCCCAAAGATGAGAGGGGTGTTGGTGATGATGATAGCTTCGATTTCCCCCTCCGGGAGGGAAGTTCCCCCGGCGGAATCGCTCCGCCGGAGGGCAAAAGTGCTCCTCCCCAAGTTCTGCCTCGAGGCGGCGGCGCTTCGTCCCGAAAGTCCTCCTCCTAATTTTTTTAGTTTTTTTGGGAATTTATACCAGAAGATGGGCTCCGGAAGTGGGCCTGGGTGAGCACCACCCACCAGGGCGCGCCGGGAGGGGGCTGGCGCACCCTGGTGGGTGTTGTGCACCCTGTGCCCCCTCTCCGGTGGTTTCTGGATCCAGTATTTATTATTAATTCCAAAAATAATCTCCATAAAGTTTCAGCTTCATTGGAGTTGTGCAGAATAGGTATCTCTGACATGCTTTTCTTGGGTCCAGAATTCCAGTTGCCGGTATTCTCCCTCTTTGTGTAAACCTTGCATATTATGAGAGAAAAGGCATTAGAATCACTCCCCAAAGCATTATTATTCAACAAAACAAAGTAAATTACAGTAGGAAATCATGATGCAAAATGGACGTATCATGCCGCACCTCCACTATATATAGGCATCCGGCGCGGGCTCAACTCTTGGGCCTCGCACGGATCCTAAAGCCCACGTGTAGTCCCTTCCCTTAAGCGCGCGACCCCTTAGGTTCTCGTTCACTTGGTCGTGAGTCAGATCATATCCGACTCGACTAGTCGGTAGCGGCCTCTAGCAAAGCATGCCGACTCCAAGTGTCCGATGAAGCTGGTTAGGCGAACCTGTACATCACACTTCCTTTCCCTTTGCCACACGATATATGTTGTCGTGCTTAGGCGACATGGTCATCCTTGTTAGAGCATGACCTCTTTCTCGTTCCGGTGAATCCGACCAACACTTCGGATTATCTCATAATCCTCATCGCATGGCCATGCTTATCCAGGTCGGATCACCCGAGGGGCCCAGAGTATATCTCTCCTCATCGGAGGGGCAAATCCCATCTTGCTCGACCACGTCTCGCAGCATGGGTCTGGACAAGCCCGAAACCTACCTTTATAACTATCCTGTCATGGAGTAGCGTTTGGTTGGCCCAAAGCAAGTCTGTCACCATCCCGAGTACATGCGCCAGCTCAGGTCTTAGGACACAGAACATATGTTGTACTAGAGACTCATAGATGACCTATCGCTACGTCTCATAGTTGGGTCTGTCCAACTCAGACCTTATCTCGACTCGGATCCGACTACGTCGAATCCGACCAGATCTTTCTGAGTCCATATTATCCGGCTAGCATCCAATGCTACATGGTCAGTGAGACCGAACCATCCACTGTGTCATATGCTAGTCTAACTGGCTGAGTGTCCACACAGCCTTTACGACTAGGGACCATTTAGGACAGTCATCATACAATGCATAGTCTCACAAACAAGTCACGTACTTGTTAATACACATTACTGATAATGTCCAAGGACTATCTTTATTCATAAACACATAGGAAATATCATCATACATGATTGCCTCTAGGGCATATCTCCAACAGTCTCCCACTTGCACTAGAGTCAATCAAATAGACATCGAATGCCCATAGCTCTAACGTGCCCCTCATGCTTGGGTTGTGGAAGCGGCTTAGTCAACGGATCTGCAACATTTTCATCCATATGAATCTTGCATAAATTAGTATCACCATTCTTTATGAGCTTTCGTATCAGGTGGTACTTTCGGTCTATGTGCCTGGTCTTGTGGTGTTGTCTCGGCTCCTTGGCCTGTGCGATGGCACCTGAATTGTCACAATACAGGTCCAACGGTTTTGCCCAGCCCGGGAACACACCAAGATCCTCCAGGAACTTCCGAATCCAAACACCTTCCTTTGCGGCTTCACAAGCCGCAATGTATTCGGCCTCTGTTGTGGAGTCGGCCACCGTATCTTGCTTGGAACTCGTCCAGCTCACTGCTCCTCCATTCATGACATACATGAATCCAGTTTGCGATCGACAATCATCCATGTCGGTTTGGAAACTAGCATCAGCGTAACCCTTTACGCAGAGCTCCTCCTCACCTCCATAAACTAGGAACATCTCTTTAATCCTTTTCAGGTACTTCAGGATAGTTTTCATCGCTGCCCAGTGACTCTCACCTGGGTCAGCCTGGTATCTGCTTGTTAAGCTTATTGCATAGGCAACATCAGGCCGAGTACATAGCATGGCATACATGATGTATCCTATTGCCGAAGCATATGGAATCCTACTCATCCGGTTTCGCTCATCAGAAGTCGTAGGACTCTGAGTCTTGCTTAGCCTTATACCATGTGAGATGGGCAAGAACCCTTTCTTGGCCTCACTCATGTTGAACCTCTTCAACATTTTGTCTATGTACGTGCTCTGGCTCAAGCCGAGCAGCCTTCTCGATCTATCTCTATAGATCTTGATGCCTAAAATGTACACTGCCTCTCCAAGGTCTTTCATCGAAAACTTGCCATTCAATGATTCCTTGACTGAGTTCAACATCAAAACATCATTTCCGATCAGCAGTATGTCATCCACATACATGATCAAAAATACTACCGAGCTCCCACTAGACTTCTTGTATAAACAATAGTCCTCTTCGTTCTTGATGACACCAAGGTCAACAATGACTTCATCAAAACGAATGTTCCAACTCCGAGCTGCTTGCTTCAATCCATAAATGGATCTCTTGAGCTTGCATATTTTACTAGCATTATTTGGATCGACAAAACATTCAGGTTGTATCATGTATACATCATCCTTTAAATTTCCATGAAGGAAAGCCGTTTTGACATCCATCTGCCATATCTCATAATCGAAATATGCAGCAATAGCTAGTATGATCCTCACCGACTTTAGCATCGCTACCGGCGAGTAGGTCTTGTCGTAGTCAATTCCTTGAACTTGTCCATAACCTTTAGCGACAAGCCGAGCTTTGTGGATCTGAACATTTCCATCCACATCGGTTTTCTTCTTAAAGACCCATTGCAACCAATGGCAATTATGCCAGGTGGCGGATCAACCAAGTCCGAGACTTGATTATCATCCATGGACTTTAACCCGGATCTCATGGCCTCCAGCCATGCCTCGGAATCTGGGCTCACCATCGCTTCCGCATACATGGCCGGCTCGTCGCTTTCTAGCAACAACACATCGCGCACTCTACGCAATCTTTCCGACCTCCGTGGCTCCGGTATCGATTCCACTACGGGTTCCCTGACCAACTCCTGTATGATCTCACCACCAGCCGAGTCGTCCCCGAGTGGCTCTCGAACTTCTTCGAGTCGCACCGTTCTCCCACTAGCTTCCCGACTGAGAAACTCTTTCTCTAGGAAAACCCCGTTCCGAGCAACAAACACTTTGTTCTCTTCTCGGTTGTAGAAGTTGTATCCCAAGGTTTCCCTCGGATATCCCACGAATATGCATTTATCCGACTTAGGTGTAAGCTTGTCCGACATGAGTCGCTTGACAAATGCTTCACAATCCCAAATCTTTAGAAAAGACAAACTAGGACTCTTCCCAGTCCACATCTCATGTGGTGTCTTGTCTACGGATTTTGATGGTACCCTGTTTAGTATGAAAGCTGCAGTTTCTAGAGCGTATCCCCAGAATGACAAGGGTAAATCCGATTTGCTCATCATCGATCGGACCATGTCCAACAAGGTTCGATTTCTCCGTTCTGACACGCCATTTCTCTGTGGCGTTCCTAGAGATGTGAGATGAGGTACTATACCTCGGTTTTTCAGATGATCATCAAACTCCTGGCTCATGTACTCACCTCCATGATCTGATCATAGAAGCTTTATTGTCTTGCCGAGCTGATTTTCAACCTCGTTTTGAAACTCTTTGAACTTTTCAAAAGTTTCCGACTTGTGCCTCATCAAATAGTTATATCCATATCTACTCAAGTCGTCGGTAAAAGTCACGAAGTACTGATAGCCACCTCTGGCCGTTGTGCTCATTGGACCACACACATCACTGTGTATAAGCTCCAACAGCTCGGACGCCCTTTCGCAACTCTTTGCAAAAGGAAACTTAGTCATCTTGCCTAGCAAGCATGATTCGCATGTCTCGAACGACCCAAAGTCGGACGAAGTTAGGAGTCCATCATCATGGAGCTTCTTCATGCGTTTTAGACTAATGTGTCCAAGCCGGCAATGCCAGAAGTAAGTCGGGTTTATCTCGTTAGGCTTATGCCTCTTGACATTCATGTTATAGACCGGTTCCGTTTCTAGATTTAAAATAAATAGCCCATCCACAATGGGTGCATAGCCATGGAACATTCCATTCAAATAAAATGAACAACCATTGTCCTTTAAACTGAATTCATAACCCTGACTCATCAAGCATGAGGTAGAAAAAATGTTCCGACTAAGTGCGGGAATGTAATAACAGTTATTCAATTCCAAAATAAATCCAGAAGGAAGCTTGAGCTGCATCATGCCGACCTCCAACGCAGCAACTCTTGCTTTGTTGCCGACCCTGATGTCAATCTCCCCTTGTGCCACACGCCTAGTTCTTATCAGCCCCTGCATCGAGTTGCATATATGAACAACCGATCCGGTATCAAAAACCCAAGAGCTACTAGGTATGTCAGCAAGGTAAATGTCTATAACATATGTAACAAGTGTACCTTTGCCTGAAGAAGCATTTCCGGCCTTCTTGCCATGCTCAGCAAGCCACTTGCTACAGTTCCTCTTCCAGTGACCAGTTTCCTTGCAATGAAAGCAAATGGTCTTCGAGTCCGGTCCCGGCTTCGGCGCAGCGGCGGAGACAACCTTCTCCGTGCCCTTTGCCTTTCCCTTTTTCTTGGACCAACTCTTCTTGAACTTAGCCGAGTTCTGCACCATCAACACTTGATGCGTGCCTTTCTTTATATCTTGCTCTGCCACCTTGAGCATCCCATGCAATTCAGTGAGCTTCTTATCCATGCCCTGCATATGATAGTTCGAGACGAACGTCCCATAGCTAGGTGGAAGAGAACCCAGAATTGCATCCGTGGACAGCTCGTCCCCAAGTGGGAAGCCTAACCGATCCAAAGCTTGCATGTACCTGATCATCTTGATCACATGCGGGTCAGTGGATCACCCTCTTTCAGCTTACAATCCGTCAAAGATTGCCAAACGTTGAACCTTTCGGTCCTAGCCTGCACCTGAAACATGCTCTTGAGACTCTCGATCATATCGAAAGCGTCAACGTTTTCGAAATGCTGTTGCAAATCGGGCTCCATACAAGCCAGCATGAGGCAGCTGATCTCATTTGATTCATCAACGAGTTTT
The DNA here is from genome assembly GCA_039707655.1 of Elymus sibiricus. Taxonomy (NCBI): domain Eukaryota; kingdom Viridiplantae; phylum Streptophyta; class Magnoliopsida; order Poales; family Poaceae; genus Elymus; species Elymus sibiricus. Next base: position 437,855,071 of record CM077669.1, on the reverse strand, counting down.
TGATGGGCATTCTTGGTTGTGGCACTAGCATTCTTGGCAGGTTCCTCTGGAAGTGGATCCTCTAGAACATGTTCCTTTTTATCGTGCTTGAGAACAATCTCAAATTTCTATACCAGGTGGTAAAGTTTGTTCCATTCAGTTTATCCTTTTCCAGAATTGATTTCAATGCAAAGTTGGGTTGAGCAGGTGGTGCCATTGATCTACAACAGAAAATATGCAATCACTAAGCAATGTGTTTATGTAGAGTAATTCAAGCCTTAAACAGAACTACTCCCACTGAAGTCAGCATCCCTCCGCAAACTCTCAGTGATTCAGGACACGTCTAGCGCGAGCGACTAGTGAGCTTTAGCATCACTGCTAGCCAACTTGCCTATTCGGTAAGCAACTCCCTGCTAATCGTATCTCTATACGACTCTTGTCGGTCGGGTAGGTATCTTATACCCCGGCTCCCAACCTTCTTTGCCACAAGGCCCAAAACTGTTTTGATAGCCTTGTCAAGTTAACCCAATGCCGTGCATGTCCGTGTCCGACACGAACCCTCCAGTTCAAGGACACCTAGTAGCACCTCAATTTTATGAGCCCACCACTTGACGTACTTGATGTGCGAAGGTGCAACATCCGGAATGGCAATATGCTTGATATTAACGAGGGATCTTTCTACCATTTTAACATGCATAGAAACAAGAAGCAATATCAATCACATATAAACATAAATATGTGAAATAGTATGGCTCCTTCATGGATGTCCTTCCAGGCTGGCTCCAACTCCGATGACCAAGGCGGAACTCCATCTTGTTCATCACACGGAACTCCATCTTGTTCGTCACACCGGGACGCCAAAGCCTCGAACTTGATCTCTGTTCTCCAACTACTACAACTAGTAATGAATTTACAGAGAATCACAAGTCGACACGCAGGTCGTTATACAATATAATGATAGCACTTTGGCTCCTGCCGGCTGACAATCATGACACGCAGGTCATGTTAAGTTACACACATGCATCACATACACATGAGCCATACTATTCACATCAAACCTGCAAAACAAAGTTGTGCATAGAATCGCATTCTACCGGTTTGTGTGATCGTGTAAGAAATACAAGCCGTTACGCACACGGCGGTCCCCTCGCGGGTGCGGGCAGCGCCCGACGTTTTCGGAAATCACAGATCGAATCTGTATTCCGATCACACCGGATTTTCTGATATGACCGATCTCATCGATCATCGCGAATCCGATTCGGATTTATGTTTCACTGTTAACCCCGATGGCGTATACCGACCGGTAGGGGTAGGTTGTGTCACGACCTCATCGATTCCGATGGACAGAAAATATAGCCTTAACGACCCCGATGTGCAATTGATCTCATCAACCGTGCACATAGCCGATCTCATGAACGACGACAGATCTCATCGGCCGCCTCTACACATCAAATATGCATCCGATCTGAATCCAAATACTATAGCAGAGGCTCTGATATAACTGTTGGGTTCTACCGTAGGTGCATCGCATGCCAATTAAAATTTTCCTACGCGCAGAACATCCAAGAACATGCTACGGAGATGGATCACAGCTCGTTACCACTAGACGCGCAGTGCCATGCAGCGGAAGTAGAGTTGGGGCAGCGCGTTCGCGTGGTCCATCTCCTCCTTGTCCGATCTCCCTCAACGGCCGATCCGATCTCCCTCGAGCAGCCAGTTGCCGGATCCCACGTACAGGTTCGCCGGAGCAGCGCAAGTGCACCGCCTCTAAAGGTATCCGCGCGTGCAGGAGGAACACCGTGCGGTGGACTGCTAGGTCCGATCACACAGTCGGCGGCGGCAAGTGGAGGTGGCTAGTTGCAACACATGCAAAGCCCTAATGACGGCGCCGAAGCCATCAACCCGATAGGTGTGCCGCACCTCCACTATATATAGGCATCCGGCGCAGGCTCAACTCTTGGGCCTTGCACGGATCCTAAAGCCCACATGTAGTTCCTTCCCTTAAGCGCGCGACCCCTTAGGTTCTCGTTCACTTGGTCGCGAGTCAGATCACATCCGACTCGACTAGTCGGTAGCGGCCTCTAGCAAAGTGTGCCGACTCCAAGTGTCTGATGAAGCTGGTTAGGTGAACCTGTACATCACACTTCCGTTCCCTTTGCCACACGATATATGTTGTCGTGCTCAAGGCGACATGGTCATCCTTGTTACAGCACGACCTCTTTCTCGTTCCGGTGAATCCGACCAACACTTCGGATTATCTCATAATCCTCATCGCATGGCCATGCTTATCCAGGTTGGATCACCCGAGGGGCCCAGAGTATATCTCTCCTCATCGGAGGGGCAAATCCCATCTTGCTCGACCACGTCTCGCAGCATGGGTCTGGACAAGCCCGAAACCTACCTTTATAACTACCCTGTCACGGAGTAGCGTTTGGTCGGCCCAAAGCAAGTCTGTCACCATCCCGAGTACATGCGCCAACTCAGTTCTTAGGACACAGAACATATGTTGTACTAGAGACTCACACATGGCCTATCGTTGCGTCTCATAGTTGGGTCTATCCAACTCAGACCTTATCTCGACTCGGATCCGACTACGTCGAATCCGACCAGATCTTTCTGAGTCCATATTATCCGGCTAGCATCCAATGCTACATGGCAGTGAGACCGAACCATCCACCGTGTCATATGCTAGTCTAACTGGCTGAGTGTCCACACAGCCTTTACGACTAGGGACCATTTAGGACAGTCATCATACAATGCATAGTCTCACAAACAAGTCACGTACTTGTTAATACACATTACTGATAATGTCCAAGGACTATCTTTATTCATAAACACATAGGAAATATCATCATACATGATTGCCTCTAGGGCATATCTCCAACAGGAGCTGCCTCCACTACCTCGCCGCCGCGTCCAGTCCGACCCTGCCTCCTGCAAGCACGGCGACTTCTTCGACACCGTCTGGGTGGGCCACCTAACCACGCCTAATCTCTTCAGGTCAGTACAGTACAGTAGGCAATTTGTAATTATTTTTTGAAACTGAAACTGAGGAAATTTTGGCACAAATAAAGGTGAAGACTGAGTTTCTTGGTCAATTGATTAATCAACACGTACAACAGAGACAATTTGTTGCAACATTGTCACGAGTATGTGATGGAGAGATAATGAGATGTGCACATGTTCTATTGCTACTCGAAACCTGATATGTACCGTGGTTTGCATCAGATAATATAATCAGAATTAGTTGTCCACGGCCAAACATTCTCGTGATTCTGTTGAATCCGTTGAGGAGGCCTCGTGGTTATCTATTTTTTCACGTTTCTCGCATAGTGGGTACTGGGTAGTGCCCACCTCGTAGCCGTGGACTCTTGTTACCGAATTATTTGGTGATCTGGCGCTGATTTATTTGCGGGCCACCAAAAAATTCTCGCGCGTCGGCGCACCTCGCACTAAATCAGGCCCTAAACTAACCGCCATAGTCTCCTAATCCTCTCTGAAAACAAACACGTCCTTGTTCCCCAAACCAATCTAGCTCGAGGGGTGCCCGGCGTCCCTCTGCTTCCACTCCGACGGGTAGTCAGGAGTTCCTCTGCGATGGCCGATCAATCGACACGTAGCGATCACAGTGGGGTGCCACGGTATCATTCTCTTCTCCCTCTCCATTCCCATCTCTCCTCGTCTCTATCACACCACCTTAAGCACTTTTCTTCCTTTTTGTCTTGCGTGATTGTGATGATTGTACATTATTTCTACATTGCTATTTCTTTTCTGCACGATCAATCGGTATTGGTTTGTTGGCGGTTCATAATTTTAGTTTGGCATGTTTTCTTGTTGTACGAGTTGATCTATGTTAGCTGTGAACTAATTCTTTCTTTCTAAACTATGTTAGTCGTGAACTAATTCTTTCTTTCTAAACTATGTTAGCCATGAACTAATTTTGTAAGAAACAGAGAGAATGTGTGTAGAACCTTAAATCTAGGATTTAGCTGGTATGCTCACATAAAGGTTATGTTTTATGTGTTTACTACAGTAGCAACTTTAAGGTGATTTCACCCGTTTTTGGTACAACTTGCTTGGTGCTGCAGTAGGCAATTTATTATCTGGTTAATCAAAATATGAATCCATCATATGACTCCACTTTCTTTTTGATTCACATCACTATTAGATAGTACGCTGCATGAAAACTATAGAATTGTTTGATTGATGTTATGGCCAATGTAGGCCAAATATAGAATTGTTTGATTAAAGTTCTCGCTATTTCAATATAATTAATGTATATTACACTTTACATTCATGCTTTAATCCAATGCTTATACTATACCTCCTGCTTCCATATATAACTAATGTATAAAACCCAACCGGTTCAACATTTTTGTAGCAATGTAGATGCCAACCGTAGTTGGATGTACAAAGAGAGATGGGGGAAGTTGATCAGTGAAGCTTGGCAACATGGAGTAGATAATTTCCTAGATCATGCTTTCTCATTGCCCGATGCTGCTGTAGACGGGGAATCCCATTGTCCTTGCAGCAAGTGCTTTTGCCGTCATAAGCGCACAAGGGATGTCATGACCATACACTTGTGCAACAATGGGTTCATGCTAGGATACGAGAGATGGACTAGGCACGGGGAGTCTGATGTACCTGAAAATGTAGAACATGATAATTTGGGGGATGGAGATAGAATGAATGACATGCTAGTTGATGCAATTGTTGCTGAAGGAGTTTCTAAAGGTGATGAGCCAACAAAAGCTGCCAAAAAATTCTTTGAAATGTTGATGGAAGCCGACAAACCATTGCATGACAAGACCACACAATCACGTCTATCCATTGTAGGAAGGCTAATGACTATTAAAACACAACACAACCTGTCAGAAGCTTGTTACAATGAGATGATGTCTCTTATACATGACATTGTTGGGGAAGATGCCGCAAAAGATCTCCCAGCAAACTTCCATAGGTCCAAGAAGCTTGTGCATAGTCTAGCAATGCCTTATGTCAAAATTCATGCATGCCCCAATAATTGTATGATTTATTATAAAGAGAATGAAAAATAAAGAAAAATGCACTATCTGTAAAGAACCTAGATATGAGGCAACAACCGCAGGAAATAAATCTACGAAGATACCAAGAAAAGTTCTGCGCTATCTCCCAATTACTCCCAGGCTACAACGGTTGTACATGTCACAAAGCACTGCCAAGCAAATGGACTATCACGCAAGGCCTCATAACAGTGATGAAGTAATGCTTCACCCTTCTCATGGAGAAGCTTGGAAGGAATTTGATAAGGAATTTAAAAAGTTTGCTGAGGAAGTAAGGAATATAAGGCTATGTCTAGCGACTGACGGCTTCACACCTTTTGGTATTAAAGCAGCCTCCTACTCTTGTTGGCTAGTATTTGTAGTACCTTATAATCTTCCACCAGAAATGTGCATGAAGCAGAGTAACCTGATCCTTGCACTAGTTATTCCTGGTCCAGATCATCCAGGAAAGAACCTAAACGTTTTTACGCAGCCTCTAGTTGACGAACTTGATGATTTGTGGAGAAATGGTGTAGAAACTTATGGTAGTTATCGAAAGAAAATTTTCACCTTAAAGGCAGCTTTGCTTTGGACTATTCATGACTTTCCAGCTTATGGATTAGTAGCATGCTGGAGCACTCGTGGAAAGCTTGCTTGCCCTATATGTGGATCTGATATAAAGACATTCTGATTGAAGAATGGGAGAAAGCCCTGCTGGTTTGACTGCCATAGGAGATTCCTTCCCATTGACCATGCATTTCGTAGGAGTGTGAAATGCTTTCATAAGAAAAAACAGTTTTAAATCGTCTACCAAAGCCCTTGTCCGGAGAAGAGGTGTATGAAGAACTCCAAAGTCTTGTCCATGATGAAACCGGCAAGAGTAAATTTGAGGGGTTTGGGAAGGAGCACAATTGGATCGCTATAAGTGGTTTGTGGCAGCTAGAGTATTTTCGGAAGTTGCTCCTTCACCATAACATTGATGTAATGCACAATGAGAAAAATGTATCTGAGGCTTTACTAAACACATGCCTTGATATTCCTGAGAAAACTAAGGATACCAACAAAGCACGCCTTGATGTTGCTTTGTAATTTGACCGACCAAAGCTACACCTAAACAAGAATTCAAGGGGTGTGTGTGGAAGAAACCTAGAGCGAAATATTGTGTCAGCAAGGAAGATAAAATGACCATCCTTAAGTGGTTTAAAGAAGTGAAGTTTTCTGATGGGTTTGCTGCTAATTTGAGTAAAACAGCCAACTTGAATACAAAAAATTCATTGGGCTGAAAAGCCATGACCACCACATCATCATGGAGCGCCTCCTGCCAGTTGCCCTACAAGGCTTCATCCCAGAACCTGAATGGAAGGTCATAGCAGAGTTAAGTTTTTTTATCGGCAATTGTGTGCCAAAGAAATTGCTCCAAAACAGATGCGTGAACTTGAGGAGGAGGTTCCTGTTCTATTATGCAAGCTTGAGAAAATGTTCCCACCAGGCTTCTTCAATGTAATGCAACATCTGATAGTGCATCTTCCATATGAGGCAAGGGTTGGCGGCCCTGTGGCATATCGTTGGATGTATGTTTTTGAGAGGTATGTTAAACTATATAACATTGATCTGTACATTGTGTTTTCATATATTTATGTTATTTATCACTGAAACTTCTAATAATTTGTTATAGAGCAATGCATTATCTTCGTTTAAAAGTGTGAAACAAGGCAAGAGTGGAGGGTTCAATCGTTGAAGCGTGTATTGTGCAGGAGATCACGAATTGTGTTTCTCTTTACTTTAGTGATCATGTTCGTACTATATGGAAGAAGAATCCTCGATATAATAATGGAGGAACACTCGTGCAGAATGATGGTTGTACCTTAGATGTGTTTCAGCATGAAGGAAACCTGCATGGAAGGCCTACTGCCCGAGAATTATCGCGTGAAGAGTTGAATGCAGCAAGGTTGTACATTTTGACTAACTGCTCTGCTGTTGATAGATTTCGAGAGTAAGTGATGAATAATTTGTACTTTTAGAAATGTAGTGTGCAAGATGTTTATAATAATACGCGGATTTGCAGAGAATTTGAGGATGAAAAATATGAAGGCATCCCAACTTGACATCGGAGGGCCTTGATAAAATGATGGCATCCGAATTTGTGGAATGGTTCGAGATTGCTGTAAGCACATTTTAATTAGCATTTTATCCTCTCCATTTAACTACTGCTATGTTTCATAATCCAAGTTTTTTTTCATTTCATTGTAGTGCAAAGAAGATCCCAATTCTGATGAGGACTTGTGGAATTTAGCTAATGGATGTAGCTCTAGAGCCTATTCCTATAGCTCGTATGATGTGAATGGCTTTTGCTTTAGATCAGAGATGTCTGAGAAAAAACGCAGAAGGTTGAAAACGGTGAACACAGGGGTTTGTTTGTCCTCCTTCATCTCAGAGACTAAACATCTTGAGTACTATGGTGTCATTGAGGAAATTATCAAACTATCATTCACAGCTGGTAGAAAAATTGAGATGGTACTCTTCAAATGCCGTTGGTTTGATCCGATCCAAGGTGTGAAGGCAAATGCAAAATTAGGTTTGGTGGAGATAAAGTGGTCTTCAAGGCTTATTAATTTCGAACCATTTGCCATGGCTCACCAAGCTACACAAGCTTATTACTTGAAGTACGCATCCCCCAGGATAGATCTTCATGATTGGAGGGTTGTGTACACTATTCAGCCAAGTAGCAGCTTGAGTAACCTTGATGACTGCACAAATGACCCATCTACCACAGATGAATATTTCCAGGAAGGTGGTGAGCTGGGTAGTTTTTCTGTAGATATTGATCAGTTTGTTGATGAATCTACTGAGTCAAGAAAGGAGTCAGATGATGTTGTGCTTGATCCCTCTGAAATTGAAATACTAGAAAATCAAGACAATAATGATGAGGGAGAAGAATCTTTAGAAGATGAATTAGATGACAGTAGTGACGAGGAAGAAGAAGAAGATTTACCCCAAGAGGAAGGACAAGAAGAGACATATGAGACCGAAGATGAGGATGATGCAATAAAACATGACTCTGAATATGACGATGATGATTATTGAACATTTATAGCCTTTGCACTTGTCATTTTGTTTCTTGGTACCAATAAATATTATATAGTGATGCAACTAGTGAATAATATAGTATGATTACTACTGGTAGTAATACATACTCCCTCCGTTCCTCTATATAAGGTGTATTTGTTTTTTGATAAAATTCCAGAATGTAAGGTGCATTTCTTCTGATTCCTCCTAATTCCCTGGTTAGCCCTCCTAAAAAAGGAAAGTATCTCTTTTCTGATTGTATGTATCTCTCCTTATAGTAAAAGAAGGAAACTATCTCTTTATCGATTGCATGTATCTCATACTTTTCTGAAGTAATTGATTCACTTTCCACTAACCAACAAATTTGCCAAGGGTAATTTAGTCTTAACATGTCTATAATTATGTGCCTTGGTCACCGTGCCAAAAATAATACACCTTAATTACATAAAGGAACAGAGGGAGTATTATATAGTGATTTGGTGACACAACTATTGAACAATATATTATGGTTGATAGTATTTCGAGTTTAGTTGTTACATAATGTTTCCTCCTGTTTTCTTCTTCTACTTTCATGCCTTTGGTAATCATTTACTACTTGTTATTTTTTAAAGTAACTAATAAGCATGCATTTGTCACTATGTAAATAGGATGGGGCGCTTGAATCATAGGAGTTTCTCGATGCCTAGGTCCAACAGGTCTTCTTCCAGTGCCTTTGTAGGAAACAATGGATCAACTTAGTCAACTGCAAAGGCTAAAAAAGCCAGAAGACCAAGAACTAGGACTTCAGCCGGTCTCAGACTAGAGGAAATTGACCGACCGCTTATAGTTCCCTATGGGGAAAGGCACCCATTAACCGCTCGTGATCCATCGACGGTGCAAGGTGCCTTAGTGAGGCAGATGTATCCACCGCCAATTGGTCCAAAAAATGATCAGAAACCGGTATTGTGTTGGGAGGACTACAAGTGGCCCCCTGGTCCAGAAGTAAGAACAACAACTTCTAAAGTTGTGGAAGAATTTTGGGTAAGTATACGCACACATATATATGCTTTGAGAATTTTGAATCAGTTTTACTAGTACCTAGAATTCGAGGTCAACATATTATTACTTAGAAATAAGAATTCTAAATCTGGCGGGTGTGAGGTAGTTACAATTCTTTATTTTGCTCACAACCATGAAAAATCTAATTGGATTATTGAATTGTTGGAAGCTTTGATGATTGTTCATATGCTCACTTCGACAAATGCACAAGTAACTAACAAAACTATTTTGGGATGGTTTTTGGCAGTGGCGTTTCAAGTGTGACCCATCAGATCAAGAGAAGGCAGATGGTGTTCTGGAGGAGAACTTGACTAGGAAAGTGAAGCAGATGCTTCATGAGGAAAAGGCGGCCGCCATCAAAAGATTACAGAAGAAGGGACAATTGCCTACAGAACTAACAGAATTGGATGAGGACCGTAACCGCTGGCCAACTAAGGAAGCTTTAATTTCTGCAAAGAGAGTTGACTTTGGTACTGATGTTGGTTGGCGTCTACTATGTGAGCACTGGAGTAGTGCTGAATTTAGAGGGTTATCTTTAACCAACAAGAGGAACAGACTTGCTAATGGGGATACGGTCTTCCATTGTAGTGGTGCGAGAAATGCTGTCGCCACACGTCAATTTCTGGTACTCTATTTTCCTCAAGCATCTTTGTGCTTACCATTGAATAAGAAAGTACCATTTACATTGGATAGTTTTTGAAATGCAGAAACTCAAAACTGGGAAAGACCCTGGAATCTCTGGCGCTTGGCTTCACATGCACAAGTTGCATCATGGGACTGATCAAGAGCAGATATGTAGTAAAAGAACTGCTGATCGTTGGGTTAGTAAAATCCTGCGACTTGGTTCATTATAATCATCATGAAACTATAAGCATAACACTGCAGTTTACCATTAATTTTTAATTTGAAAAGGAGGATTTTGATAACGCAATGACAAGTGCCCATGGAGAAAATTGGGAAGAGGAGCACCCAGATTTAGATGGACAAATCATCTATGAAGTAGCAGGTAGAATGCCACATGACAGGCTAGGAATTGCTAATGAGTGTTATTTAGCAAAGAAGAGAAGGCAAAGTTTAAGTCTAAAAGGGTGATGGCCTCACAACCGGGGCGGTCTGCTAAGGAGGACCGTCTAGAAAGAGAGAACAAAAATTTGCAGCGGGAAATCAAGAGACTTCGAGGCATTGAGCTTGTTGTTCAGGTAATCTTGTCTTCTCTTATAAATTGGAGTCTAATTGAATAGGTTTGTGCTGACATGTTGATGTTTATAGTCTTTGGCTGAGAAAGGGGGAGTCGACTTTGATGGCATAATGCAATCCGCAACACGTGATTTGCTAAGTTAAACCCATCTCAATGGTATGATTCTAGCGATGGAACCATTAATTAATGTTTATTTTGTCTATGATACATAGTCCACATCATATTCTGAAGGCGGATTTCAGAGGGAACGAGGTGATGGGCCTCAACACCAAACCGAAAAGGTTAGCTCATTGTCATCATGCCTACAAGTCTGACAATGACCTCTCCTTGTTCCTCCATTTTTGTGTTTCTCTTTGCTTTTGTCTTTGCACTCTGCTTCGATTCTGAATTCACCCTTGACTAAAATTTGAAGAGAGATTCTGTTAGGCACTTGACTGACCACAACTGCAGTTTGGTTCACTATGTTACTGAAATATCCTTTCATGTCAATGCACCAAAGGGCTTGGTCCATTATTTATCTGTTTGTTTGATTTTAAATGCTTTGCTTTGACGAATTTGTACCTAGCAAAAAGACTCTAAAACCTTCACGTACTTCTACCCCTCGATTGTGATGGATATATCTTGTTGCAGTGGTGTGCTAAGCAATCACGTAATGTTGCATGATTTCTGTAGAGTTGACACAACGTGTAATCTTGTACTCATTTTTTCATGTACGCGTGAATTATCTCAAATTTCACCTGGAATATCAGTCTCAGGTGGTGTCAGTGTCACTATTTAATTCAAATTGGATGATCTGTTTGTGTTATACGCATCAGTTATATGATTTTGACCTTTTGGCCCGTTGAAGGGTCAAGGTTGTATGTCAGTGTTAAGACTATCATGCATGAACACTGAAACATGCTTGAATACCTTTCTTTTATCTTAGTATCTTCGGCGAGTCAAATTGGGCAACAAATAAAGCAGTTCATAGTTGAGTAGCTCGTTTTTCTTTGACTATGGTCATGATCTCTTGAAATAGTAGGAATGTGTCAGAAGAAAAGGTTTTCAGCCGAGTACCCATAAGTTTCCTAATGCTTACATGTGGCCGTGTTGAAATATAGATCATTTATCTAACTGAACATTAATGTGTGCTTTAGCAAAGTGGAAGAAATATATTGTATAATTTGGGAAATATATGTATCGCAGTGCAGAACTAAATAGTGTTGCCCTGGCATGGAACTAATGTTTGCACTTTAACTGTTTCCATAATTAACTGTTTGCCTTCCATCACTTGATATTTAATACTGATAGAGCATGTAGAAGCATCTCATTAGTCCTTGACGAGTGCTTAAGAAAAATAGGAGAGTTCATATGGCTGTTTGTTCTGGTTCTCTGTTTCCCTAAGAATTAATGTGTTTGATTCCTCACAGAGTGATTTAAAGACCATGTATATTTAATAAAACTTGAGACCGTGTTAATATTTTGTAGCTCATCATCATTATGTAGATGTGGCATTCCCACTATTGTTCGTACGTATCCAATTGTACTTTAGACACTAACTTGAAAAGTTAGATAGCAGCTAACCCATCGATTAGCTCACTTAAATGTTAGCTACTTTATATATTTTTTGTCTCACTTACAACTATTATTATCATTTCTTAGGGAATGGGAAGCAGGACAGGAGGCAGCCCAAGTCGTGGAAATGATGATGATGATGATGGCGATGATGGCACCTATGGCAAGGAGGGAGAAGATAACTATGATGCGAGTGATCTGTATGGTGATGATGATTACTATGGTGATGATCCGTATGATAACTATGGTGATGAGCCATATGATAACTACTATGGTGATGATGGTGATGATTATTGGTGAGCAATATGATATGGCGATGATCGGATATAAATTTGATGAGGTTCAAGTCATGCCAAACAGATGTTCAGCTAGATTTTTGAAACACTTTAGTTTATGATTCTTTTATCTTAGTGGAAAATTTAGCTTATGTAAAAAGTGACCCTTCTATGTTCTGTATTTGATATCTCCTAGATGGATGATTCTGATTAATGTGATTTCGATGCAACTCAACACTTTGTGGGGATATGCTAAATATAATATATGAACATTGGCATGTGCTTGTGTATGAGATTTATTTGATATATGCTAGTATTATGAAATTTTGGCCATTGTACTTCTGATATAGCACAACACCCCTTGGTGAATGTAATGTATGAGAGGGGAGTAATGCCCTCGGGTATACGGTCAGCCAAAGGGGACTTTAGATTGTTGGTAAATATATAAACTGAAGGTGTTCACTTGCCCCTCAACTAAATGGATCCCCGAAGGGATGTGTTCACTGTCGACCATTGTACTAATTGACGGTTTGGTTCTCCTCATAGTCATGACTAACTCCGACGGTTCAAATATACCGTCGACTATTATGAAAACCGACAGGAAGTAATAACCGTTGGACAATAAATACCTGATGGGAAACCGTCGGCTATATGCGTCGTCGAGATAGTGCAAGCCAGCTGGTGGGCTTAGCATGTCTGACGGCTCACCGTCGGCTTATAACCATGGGCAAAGCTATTACCCGACCGTATCATCGGCCATTGGTGTAATGGCCGTCGAAGCATAGCCGACGATAGATTGCCGACGGTGTACCGTCGGTTTTAGTGTTATTCGACCGGGAAGAAAAATATCCGACGGTGAGTTCACCGTCGGAAAATAAGGGGATTTCTAGTAGTGGGGTCTCCAATTAGGTTGTGGAGATTGCCCCGAGCAATTTTACGGGTACCGGTGACCGCCCCCAAGGGTTGCCAAAGTGTACGGGTTCGGTGACCGCCCCAAGGGTTGCCATTTATACGGGTTCAGTGACCGCCCTCAAGGGTCCATTAGTGGAATCACGGCATCTTGCATTGTGCAAGGGCGTGAGGAGATTACGGTGGCCCTAGTGGCTTCTTGGGGAGCATTGTGCCTCCACACCGCTCCAAACAGAGATTAGCATCCGCAAGGGTGTGAACTTCGGGATACATCATTGTCTCCACGTGCCTCGGTTATCTCTTACCTGAGCCCTTTACTTATGCACTTTACTTTATGATAGCCATATTATTTCTTGTTATATATCTTGCTATCACTTAGTTGTTTATCTTGCTTAGCATGAGTTGTTGGTGCACATAGGTGAGCCTAGTTATTTTAGGTTTTGTGCTTGACTAATTAAACGCTAGTTTTATTCCGCATTTGTTCAAGCCTAAACCGTAATTATTTTAAAGCTCCTATTCACCCCCCCCCCCTCTAGGCGATATCCACGTCCTTTCAACAACCCATGCCATGATTCTCAATAACACCCTTATACCTAGGACACATCCATCAACAACACCTGAGAAGAACTTTTTAGAATATATGGTGAATGGGGAATAAATGGGGAACTCAGAAGATCATTTCTGCCTCTACAAAAAAAAAGATAATAGGAACTACATTAATAATGCAAAAATAAAATAAAGATACATAGGGGAAGCTTCAAAAAAATAACATCAGACAAGCAACCAAAGAGAATAAGAGATAAGGGAAAATGAAAACCAAGAAGAGAAAAGAGACATACAACAGTCCTTCTACTAGTAGATGATAACTCCATCTTCAAGTACTTGACTTTCTCTTCAAAAACATCAAACCAACATAAAAAGGATAAATCAACAGAAAAAGATAAACATGAAACGAAACTAGATCAGAAAAGACTTTCATTACTCACATAGAAATTGTAAAGAGCTTTATCTCCATCATCAACAAAACAATCCTGAAAAAAAAATCAGACAACAAGCAAAAAAGTTAATAAAATAAAAATATAAGACTAAAAACGAAAATGAAAGAAGATAAAAAGACAAAAATAACTACCAAAGAACGAAAGGATCTTTCACAGAACCAGCGCTCTCCACTGAAGAAACTAGCGGAACATTCTCGTGATAGACTTTACGTAGTCTGCCCATTGAGATAGTAGCTGAAAATAGAAGAGAAATGGGGCTCAATTACAGAGATATGGAAGATAAACTTACACAATGGGCTTATAGTGATGAGTAGAAATCCTAGGACAAATTACAAAGAGAAGAAGCATGAAAAAAGCGGGCGAAAGCTACGATGAATACAATAAAACCATAAACTGGATACGGGAAGTGCAGAAAATTACACTGTAAGAATGTGTGGGGTTATAGTGTAATACAAGTCAAACTACACAGTAAAAGGGCATTACAACTACACAGTAATTATGGGTAAATTTACACTGTAAAAAGGGCACTGGACAGTGTAAATACATGTCAAACTACATAATAATTATGGGTAAATTTACACTGTAAAAAGGGCATCGGATCACAATGTAAATACAAGTCAAACTACACAGTAATTATATAGAAATTTACACCACTAAGTACATTGTAATTATGCATCGAATTACAGTGTAAAATACAGGACAACTACATAGTAAATATAGAGAAATGTTCAGTTAATTGCAGTGCAAAAATGCAGGGTTACAAAGGAACTACAGGAATGCAGCAACAAGCTACACTGAGAGTAGCAAATAGAACAACCTAGATACACTGCAAAATATTGTAAAATGCACATAATTGGAGATACTACTGCAAATCTGGGACACTGAAATTATGAAGGGACACTATAAGATAAGCATCAAACACTGTAAGAGAAGCATGAAATTCAGACATACTACTGCAAATCAAATTCAGACTGACATCAAGCACCAGGGGGAATCATGACGAATTCCAGGACACAGCAAAACATGACAAGCCACCTACAACTACAGCGCAAAAGCATATAGGAACCCAGGCCGGACCATCTACAACTAAAATTGATAGAGAAATTAACCCTGCAACTACCACTGCGACTACCTCCACCACCTGATGAGGACATCAATACAACTTCGCCTCCGAAGCCGCCCCCAACCCACGCCGACGCGGTTCCGTCCCGTTTCTCTCGTTCTCTCCAGGGAGAAAAGGGCGGCAACAGTTTCCTCCTTCACTACGCCGGCGAGGCCGGGGGTTCTCTTCCCCTCCGTTCGCCGCTCTGGCGACGGGTGGGGAAGGGAACCCCGGTTTTTCTGTCCTGGTGCGTAGTTAGGAATAGGATTGTAGATTTCTTCATCAGCGTTTCGGATGGCGGCGGCGTTGACGTTGGGAATAATTGTTCCCCGATCCCAGCCACATCTCGACGGCGTCCTCTGCGACGATGTCGATGGATCAAAGGGATTTGTTTTCTGCCTTTACTCCTGTGTGGTGGATCTTGTGTTCAGAGGTGTTGCCGGCGTGGTGGTGTCTGCCGCTTCGGATGGTGATGGCGACGAGCAGATGGTGACGACCTCTCCGGTACAGGGTTTGTGTCTGATGGTTGGCGAATCCGCCGGTCTTCTTCGACAGAGTCGCCTGAAGACGGCGGTTTCGAGACCTGAAGCGTTCGGGGCTGTTCCCCGGCCGACATGCCACAGAGATAAGTGTTCCGCTATTCATGGCGGTCCTTTATTCGGTTCAGAAAGCTTTGATGCGATTTGGCGCCGACGGTCATTTGGTTTGCGGCTGCTATCTCGTCTACCTCTGGCAGAGACGTCGAAGGAAGATGACAGCAGGCTTGGATTTAGTTCAGCAATCTCTCCCCTTAAGGACTTTGTTGTAATTTTTATTTTCTTGGGGATGGATTTGCTGTTATTCCGGGACAGTTGTCCACTCTGTTTCGGTGCGTGTGCCATAGGCATTGTATGCTGGATATTTGCTTAATGGAAATGTGGTTACACCTCAAAAAAAAATACAACTTCGCCTCTATCACCACCTGCAGCACAAAATAAACAATCTAAGCCTACGTCCACATCTACAAGCAGAGGAGAAAAAACGACCACAAAAAACCTAGAACCCGCAGCTACAAGCTCCAACACAACTCAGGCGAGCGGGAGGAGAGGGGGGAAATGGCGGACTACACGTAAGACGCACTAGAACAACACAACAACACCTACCACAGATCCACAAACAACAACACAGCATCACCTACCATGAATCCACGGATCCACGGACACGAAACTCACCTAGATCTGAAACTACAGGAGCACAACATGAGCAAAAACACATGGGGAACCATGAGAGACAAGAACAACCTACCACGACAACCGGGGATCGAAGGAAAAGAGAGGAGAAATCAAAATCGAGAGGTGGGATAGCTTGGAATCGCCATGAACAGATGGAACAGCCTCGTCTCCTCCGCAGCTCGAGGTCTCTCCCTCGGCCTTATCGAAACATAATGACCCAAATGAAAAGGGGAACGACACCCACTCCAAAATTCAAACAGGGACAAAAACCAACAGAGCCGGGCAGGGGGGCGCTAAGGGATTGAGACAAAGAAAAACCGAACTCGGCAAAGAAAACCAACCCGAACAAACAGAACGCCGGCACGAAGGAAAAAAAGAAAACCATCGCGAATCTTCGCGCGAGAACGGACGAACACAAATTTGAATGACGACGAATAAAAACTACTCGACTGAAAAATAGCAAATCCGTTATTTTATTCAGCCAGACGGCTGGACAACCGAAGCTCTGCTCTTAGCCTCGGGCCTTCCGCCGCAACATGAGGTTTTATTGGAGTTTTGATTTCCTGTAAAAAAGTGGAACACACCTCCGAGATTCCTTGGAACCGAACGTACTATACATGCACAAATTCCTACGGAAACTGAGCCTCCAAAGGTTTCTCCGAAATTCCTATATACTATCTCTGTATATTTTTATAAGACGTTCTAGATCACTAAATAAAAGTTTACGGAGGGGGTACTACCGAGCAGGACCTTAGCCAGGTCCACTCAAAAAGAAAAGTAAAACCACTAATTTTTTTTTGAGCGAAAGTAAAACCACTAAAAAGAAAGCACGTGTAGACAGGGACCGTCCCTGGGCCTGGGAGGCCGGCACGCTACTTAACGTGCCTGGCCCGTTTAACCCAGGCCGGGCCAGCCCATTTGGCCGAGCGGCGCTGAACGCTGTGTGTCCTGAACAGTCCCTTCCCCTAAAAAAAAAAGTCCAGAAAAAGAAAAGAATAAATCCCTTCCCCAGAAAAAAATAAAAGACTGGACGAAGAAATCCCCACTGGCGGGCGGCGGCGGCGAGAGGATCGGTTGATTCCTCGATCGGGTTTCAGGTGGAGGCGATCCGGGAAAGAAGACGAGCGCGGCGGGTGTGGAGATGGCGGCTTATCTGACCAGCCGAGACGGTCCCTTGGAGAAGAAGAGGAAGAAGGCGGTTGCGTGGAGCGAAGAGGGAGAGGCCTCGTCGCCCGATCCCTTGGCGTGGGTTCATCCTCCTGATTCCTTCCGCCATGACTGCCAAGAGGAACAGCCCAGACGCGACCAAGAATCGTCAGGTCCGTCGGTCGCATCCATTCTTTTCCATCACTTCATACATCTAGAGTGTTTCTCTTCTCTATTTATTTATTATGCTCCTGCCTGCGCTGCCTGCCTGCCTGCGCAGCTCCCCGCCCTGTGAAAATCCCCACGCTCGACCGCTTCAAACCCCCGACCCGGTTCCACACCGCCGAGCTCTTCTCCGTCCGTGAATCTGGAAGCCAGGCCGTGCTATCCGCTGCCAAATTTCTCCTAGGGGTTTCGTCCTCTCTTGGTATGTACTACCTGTACTAAAGTTTATTTATTTTTGGGACGGAGGGAGTATGTGTGTGTGTGTGCGTGCGTGCGTGTGTGTGTCCAGCCTCTCTGTTTTGGATTGATTGATTGATTGATTGATCCATCAATCAACTTAATGTACGCCTGAATCACACTACAGATGGTGAGCCCCTAAGACGGTGCTCCGGCTTCTGGGTCGACTGGGATGAGGACAAGCCGGCCTTGTTTTGACAACTGCGTGGCTGATTCGCACAAAGGATGCTCCTGACTGCGTCTGGTCAGGCGGCCAAGAGTATGCCCCTCGTGCTCATGTGAGTCACATCTAGCGTTTCTTATAGTATTAATTTCTACCCATGTACCTTCTTTTTCCAGCCCAGCCGCTTCCACCCCCAAATAAATAATTTAATCCCCAGTGTAAATCTAACTGGTTGCAATTCACATGTTTTTTTTTTGGTCTGCTATTGGCCCTTTATATTATAACAAAATGGAAATGGCATTATGCCATTTGCTCGCTAAGCATTGTTCAAAAGTCTTATATAATCTGTTCCACAACTCTTTTTTTAGGTCAATATTCATTTGCTAGATCGCACCAGTGCAAAGGACATGCTTTTGTGCTAGCTATTGGCCTTTTCTAGTTGATAACAGAATGGAAACATCATATGCAATTTGCTTACAAAGCATTGTCCAAAAATCTTATACATTCTGTTACAGAACATTTTTTTTTAGGTCACCATTCGTTCCAGTGCAATGGACATGCTTTTTGTGCTATTGGCCTTCTGTGTGATAACAAAATGGAAACATCATACGCGATTTGCTTACTAGGCATTGTTCAAAAATCTAATAAAATCTGTTCCGGAACTTCTTTCAGGTCACTGTTCGTTTGTTAAATGGCACTAGTGCAAAGGGCGAGCTGGTCTACTATCAGCCACATTACGATATCGCTTTCTTGAATGTTGAGGTGCATCAACCAATCAAGTTACCATCTCTTCGTGAAAAAGATGTAGAATTTGCTGAAGAGGTTTTTCAGCTCGGAAGAGACAATTCCTTAAATCTAAGGATAACATATGCTAGGGCAGAGTATCTGAATCCAACCATGTTTGAGCGGCATCACAACGTGTACTTCCATTCTCCAGATGGCCATGACGATGACAATGAGGTAATATATATTATCATGAGATGGTATTATATACATTTGTTACAACTTTGAGTTCTATATCACAATCTATTGTATGTCATTTTCTTGTTATTGTAAATCTCATGTTTTGTCAATACGAATTGCTGTAGTATGACAATGGGGGGCCAGTTATTGACTTGAATGGAAAAGTTGTCGGAATGGTCAACGACCCTGAGAGATTTGGGTCTTTTATACCTTCTTCCATTTTGCTCAATTGTTTGGATTCGTGGAAGAAATATCGGTGCGTTTTTCCTCTCTGCTCTGTGACAGTATCTATTATTGTTTGGCAATGTGTTCTTTCGTATTGTTTCTTTGTATTGTTGTTAGGTCACTTTTATGCAATTTAGTGGTCATAAGTTATGTTATGATTTTGAAGGGCGGGCCTGGCACAGTGATAAGTCTCTCCACTTGTGGCCTGGAGGTCCTGGGTTTGAACCAGCCTCCTTGCAAAATTACTATGCAAGGGCAATGCTGTCGGGAAATTCCCACTGGATCTT
Organism: Elymus sibiricus; assembly: GCA_039707655.1. Taxonomy (NCBI): domain Eukaryota; kingdom Viridiplantae; phylum Streptophyta; class Magnoliopsida; order Poales; family Poaceae; genus Elymus; species Elymus sibiricus. The sequence goes on along the minus strand of CM077669.1, from coordinate 437,835,474 downwards.
CGATGGGGCCTAGACGGAAAGAAACAATCAGAACCACTATTTGACTACAAGATGTTCCATCATGACAACTATTTATAAGATAGAACTGATAAGACTTTATAATTTTGCTTCGCATGTCTTTAGTACTATCTACAGCCAAAGTGTAGAGTAAGGTTAAATGGAAAACTTTGTTTTAGTTTTTTCTTGATGGACAATTTTCCCGAACCCATCTTTTTCAAGGAGGGCTTGAAGTTAAACCTAGGGGATATTCATGAACGAATAGTTTGTGATACTCAATTGATCTCGTTTAAATATGATGTTTGAATTTTACGTAAAATCATGAAAAATCCTCTTTGAGCATTTTCTAACTACTATTAATGATTCATCCCCTTTGAGCCTTTTCGAAATCTATTTGAATCAAAGTATTTGGTTAGTGATGGAAATTTTTGAACATGTTAGATAGAAGTCCTTGTTAAAATAAAGAAAAGATAGAAGTTGGATTCTAGTAAAGATGACTTATTTTTGAAAGGTTACTTACTCCTGTGTACCTTGCTCGAAATATGTTAAATGGTATCTGATTTGGTGTAGCTACATCGCTCGGCCCCATCTTGGGATGACGTTTAAGGCCATGAAGCTTCTACAGCCTGCTCATGTTGACATGTTATGGCGCATGTGTAACATTGATGACGGTCTTGTTGTTCAGGAGGTATATAACGCCTTCCTGAAAGTGCTATTTTTCCCATGTGTATATGGTTTAATTATTTGGCAATTGAACCTTAGGTGTCGAAAGGATCTAATGCTGAGATACTCGGAATCCAAAAAGGTGATCTTATTGAATGTATGAATGGAAAATGCATTTCTACCACAATTGAGGTGGGTATATTAGGTATTTGTTAGGTTAATAAAGTGAAAATAAATTATACTTGTGTGATATTCGTTTGCTTCATGCTCTTGACTTCTATGTTTTTTTTCTGGAATTGTCAGTTGGAAAATATGTTGATGAGCCTATGCAAAGGCCCTTCAGACAGTCAAAATGGCCATAATGCTAAAGTTCATATTTCTGTAAGTTCAGTTCTATCTTATAGGAATGGTTCACTTGATCCCTGCCATCCATTCCTTTATAACAAAGTGTTTTAGCAAAATGTTAGCACTTAGAAATGTGTTATGCTAACTCCATAGGTTGGGGTGTTTCACACACTAAAAAAATACCGAAGTACCAGAGTGTTGACTGCAAATGTATCAGACCTTGGAGAAGTTATTGCAAGAGGTACACGTCTCCTCTTTTAACTAGTCCCATCTACAAATTATCTAGATTATCAGTTCATTCTCAAGTATGTATATTCCAGTTTTTTGTAGATCGATTATATTTTAATTCAAATATGTAAGCTTATGTGCATTGTGCAATACACTCCTATGTGACATCCATTTGATGCTTAAAATATTATACCACACTATAAACTATGTTGATATTTTGTGATTTTATATGGTTTTGGTAAATGGGTGGTGTGTAGCAAGTACAGTAATAAATTGTTGAGAACAGAGTTCATCCTTTTTTTTTTAACCAAAGCATCCATGCTCCATGTTTCTTCGCTTTAGGTGCAGCTTTCTTCACTGGAGTTATCTTGTCATTTCCTTTGGCAGTGGCCTTTTTCCTAGGTGTTTGCTTAGTAGGAGTCATGTTCACAGAAGTTTTCTTCCTAGAGTTAGAAAAACAATATACTAATATAGTTAGTACATGTTCTTCAATCTATTTCCACATGTAAATATGTACAAATCAGGTCCATATCATCTACAGATTACTCAACAACCCCTTGAGCACTTCTTTCCTGAAATGATTATTGAGCCAAAAACATTACAGTGAGCAGTAAAAATGTGACTAAAAACATGTTCAATACTCTACCTTCTCCTTGGAGTTTGTTCTCGAGCTTCTACATGTTCTTCAACCACTTATGCACATTTGTTTCTGCAATGATTTATAAGATAAAACATAGTACTCAGTACTAACCAATGATGTGTAAAGCAAATCAACATGAGAGAACATACTAGTTTGAAGTTGGGTCCTCATGAACATCAGATAAGATCATAAGAATTCTTGTTCGGGTTCCGGCTCCTTGCATGTTTTCTTTGTATGGCCGACTCATTTACATCTTCTGCACCTGACCACCTTTCTACCAGGTTCAAGAACAATCTCCTAATTCTCTGCTTCCTGTGTCTGCCTGGAGGCCTTTCTAGAGTTTTGGGTGTACTTTAAAACCCGAGTCGATTTTCACCCAGCTGTCTCTCATCTAGTGAATCTCTCATGGATGTTACTGACCCAGCATATGTTGCCCTAAACTTCGCAATGCTGTAATAATCATCCACGTGCTTGGATCTCAGCTCCCCTGATTGAGCAGATGAAGGCCAATGCATGTAGGTATGGCTTCCCAGAAACTTGCCACACTCTGCCTGAACATGTCATATCTTTTATGTTTACGACTTGTCATGTATCACGCCCTTGTGATTCAAGCATACTTATCTCTGCTTCAAACTCATTTGTCCAAGCAACCGTATGGATCCCAATTGTTTTGCTCAATGCATTTAGTTGCTTCATAGTTCATACACTTGGCAAGATCGGCTTTCGAACCTCTTACCTATTTGTCTCCTCACATTAAACATACCCACAATGAGCTCTCTGATGCAGCTCCTTGAAGTTCTTGATTTGATTGCTATTTTTTTTTCTAACCATGCAAAGGGGCTGCATGTATTTTAATAGAAGAAAGAAAAGAGGTTTAGTACATGAAGACCAAGGAAGAAACAACCTTGATGCGACCTGCAACATTTTAATGGCCAAAACTAAACTGAATTAGGCAACCTGCCAACTTACAACAGCTACCAGTTTGCTCCAGCCCTTAACATTGGCCGGACTCCACAATTTGTAAACCATTCTGAGCTTATTAACCATGCCCTGAAGAGCTTGTGGTCGAAAAAAGAAATCCTCAAGAGCTGCAGCCTTACCGATAATGTTGGATCCATCATTTTATTGTTAAACTTTCAGATATGTTACTTTATGAGCTATTAGCTTCAGAGAACCCACATCTATACCATATTTTTTTGTGGCAATTAGAAAATCTATATAGCATTTGGATTTTGCCGCATATATCTTCTCCATGTGGCAAGTTTCGTGGTGCAGAGTGCTGTGTGTAAGCTTCACATCGAAACTTCTTCAGGAAGTTGCCATATCAGTGCCTCGTACACTTCCTATGTTCACAATCACGGAATGCATCTGCAAACAGCAGTTTCTAATCCCTTGTAAGCATCGGTTGAAATTGTTGGTTGATATTTTGGGAATGTATGGCTTTCATGAATGGCTGGTCCAGCAAAAGTAAATTGTTGAGAACAGAGTTCATCCATGTTTATTTTTTTACCAAAAGCATCCATGTTAGTTTATCTGTTAACTTGTAAATTCTAGAATGTTTGTGTCTACCCTTGTGATTTATGAGGCACTAACTCTGAGTTGTGTGACATGTTGCAAAGAATACGAATTAAATCATTTTAAAAAAGAAGAAAAGAATATGAATTAAACACTGCTTGCATGATCTTGAAAAACACTCCCCTTGGGAAAGATATTTTGCATGCAGAAGAAGGCTTGGTTATTTGACACTCATGTTGTGTTATTCTTTGTAGCAGGTACTACAGTCTCTTGAACTGGCTGCCAGAAAAGGCTACTGGATGTTTCCATATTGGACGTACTGCGATGGGTACTCATCTATATCACCATATGTAGTTCTATCTACTCTAGATATGTTAGAAATAACTTCTTTACATATAATTTAGCGAGATTTTCTGTTCTGCTAAAAAACAACAGCACAATGGTACCTTGTTAATGTCATGTGAAGATCAGTTCAAAAATAAAATTGTTATATCTGATCTTCACATGATATTGGTACCTTGTTAATGTCATGTGAAGAGCAGTTACAAAAAATCATATCTGGCCTTCACATGACATTTCTTTTTGAACTTATCTTCACATGACATTAACATTGGTATCTCAGAGTTCAACCTGATCTTGCCTGAAGAAAGAAACAAACGGTGGCCTTGAATGATGCGAACCTCAAGATCTGAATGAATATATTTGACTTGAAACCACCGCTAGTGATGACCATTTAAGGGTGTCAATGTTGATTTGTGCCATAAAACCCACACTCTTTTAGGCTCTTTCATTAATGATGTTTGCTCCTCTTTTGTACTTCCGATTATTATGGCAGGAAGTCTCAGTATTGCAGAACTCAAACCTCTGCCAAATATTCTAATCATTTGTATTTCTGAAGTTGTAGATAATTATATTTTCAGCTAAATTTCTGCGGTAGCATACACATCGTGGCGAGCTGACACTGACAAGCAGAAATTGGACGCCTCAAGTTCCTGAAGTTCATGGCAAAAAAGAGAACATATTAGACTTAATGAGTGCAGATAATGGAATTCTCAATTTTTATGTGTGCCAGTCAAAATATGTGTCTTTAGGACATATTTGTAAGCCTTGGAGCTTGTACATTGGCATGATATCTCATAAGTTACAGGGAATCAGTGACGCAACATTCAAGATTAGAGTTAGCTTTTTTTTTTTTTTTTGGTCGAGTGAATGATCAGAGAGTTAGTGAGGAAGAGGGAACATGCTTTTGTTTGAGTTGTTCAGGATGATGGGGGATGCGGTTTTGGGCCTCCCATTCCTTCTCTGTTAGGCAAAGCCTAGCTGTACGGATCCTGTTGTAAAACTATCTGCTCCTACTAATAGATACGGCATTGCTCCTTTCAAGTTTTCAAAAATAATATGCATGATTGCGATGGAATATGAGTGTACTTTCTTAAGATGTAATAAAAAATACTTGTTTTTGTGATGTAATATGGATACACTTGATTCCATTGTGTGTGCATATGACGAAACAAAAACATTGTGCTTGTATAAGCAATTTGCTTCACATGAATATATTTTTGTCTGATGCTTGAGATGATCACGGATCATTCGTGCAATTAGATTTTTGGATGACCAAGCATTTTTTTTATTACAATGATTAGATGTTTGATGATGCATTGCAGTTTACAGCTACAGAGGTTTAAAAGTCTTACCAAAATATTTTCTCTGCAACTATTTGGTCAAATCTTGCATTTGGAAATTTGTATATGACTAGCAGAACACCCGTGCGTTGCTACGGGCTATGCGGCATGTTATCTCTAACATCCGGGTTCAACACAAAACCACCATCCCACGACGCGCCTTCCCTTTTCCTGTCAGAACCACCCCCCCCCCCCCCCCCCCCCCCGCCCCCTCCCTCGTTCGATTTTTCGCCGTAGCGATACATTTCTCGCTGGAGGCACTTGCTTTAAAATCAAAGGACGTCCACCTCATCTTTGACATGCATTGCACCAACGATAAATATTTTTCATGTTAACAATATAATGGAGTGGGTTAAACTAACACATAATATTGACAACAACAAATAACTATAGAGATCATTCTTAAAGGTCCATTTAACTTTGCAAACACACACCGACGTTGGAAGTGAGTGGCAACGTGAACGCATTCGTATAGTCACCAATAAGCTTCACCTCCATCCCACATATCATTCATTGCTAGAAGGGATAATTATCATTCTTCTCTTAGTCGTCATACCCTACATCTTCTACTCCTAGCCAATTTGTTAACCGTTTCATTGGCGCCAACCAGCACCACATCAACATTAATGTGGCCGCCATCGACGCCTCATCTTCTTCTTTCTTATTCCTAGTCAGTTTTAGTTCCCGTTCCTACTTATTTTCTAGAATACTTAATTTTCTTTTTCGTTTCAATTTTTGGAACACTCTTTCTTTCTACTATAGCATGAACCACCTGACGAATGTTGTGTCTTGTTGTCCTCATGGGCAAACATTTCGTCAATCGTCAGCGCGTGGACATCCTGCAAAGCGTAGTCATCATCAATTTTGGTGAACGCTATGTCGCCTAAGTCGCGAGCGCGTGGTGGTCATTGTCCATGTTGGCAAGCGGCGCTCGGCCATGTCGCTGAGAGCTTGTTGATCGTCCTTGCCCACAAACGATTTCAAAATGATTCAACACAATTAACCGCTTGCTTAATTAATTAAGTACAAACATGATTAATGTCCTATCTAATTCTCTGCATGCCTAATTAACTGCCAACCAAATCAATTAATTATGTGACTAATTGGAAAAATTCCCTACTTCTAATTATATGTAGGCATAGATAATTGTCTACCTAATTAATTAATTGCATTAATGACTCGATTGCCAAATTGATTCGGTGTGAAAATATTTCCTATTGAAATGGACCTAATTAATTGCACATGTAATTAAATTTCTAACTAATAAATTGCATTGAAGGTTTGATTTTCAAATTGATATAGTGCTCGATTTCTAAAATATTTTCGCATGAATGGCTGCTACGAACGACGATGACGACGATCAAGTATTGTAGGACACATTTTGTTAACGAAATTCTTGACATTTGAATGAACACGTTTGATTCGAGAAGGTAGCATGTCTGGCTCTCTGTATGACTATCAAGAAATATAATATGACCGCGTCCACGAACGCCTATACGTAAGACACAGTATGACACAATATGTAGACACTTCCAATACGATATAAGAAACTTACTTCCTGTAGTCTGTAGACACTTGAGAAACCCAGTTCATGTAATCTGTAGAAAATTGAAGAAGGTAACAAAAATTGAATATGAAGGTCCACAATTCCCTCATTGGTCCTGACATATTCAATCCTGGGTTCAGGCACTCGATCTTTCCAAAAAAATACAAAGATCTTCTATGAGAGTTATCTGTTACCTTGCATACAATGTGTTACCTCAGCCCGCACCTGACACCCATGGTTGCACGAGCATGTAGCTGCAAGTGAGCTCAACACTGAACCGTGTGTACCATGTACGTGATAATACCTTCATCGTATTCACAAGATTACCTCGTCTCTGGCGTGTCCTCGTTCTTGTTGGATGTCGGGTCGGCGAGGGTGTAGATGGAGATCCAGCTGCGTTGCACCAAGCATCTGTGCAGCTCCAGAGCCTGGATCGTGCCGCACCATGCGACGACCATGTCCCGGTGCCCGAGCGCGGGCTTTCCCTTGTCGGTGGCCACCACGACATAGCCAATCCAGTTGCACTCCCTGCACCGATGCCTCGGATGGACACCCCTCACGTATGCGGCAGATGGCGTATAGGAACCGAATGACCCGGTACGGGGTGGCGTGGCCCAGCAACACGCGTGGAGGGTCAGGGCCGGAGTGGAGTAGCGACGGTAGGGGAGGAGCCGAGGAGGTAGGAAGGAGGGAAGGAAAGGAGCTTGCGGCGGCTGCGGGAGGAGATTGGGAGGGAGGACATACATTAGGTTTCAACGTAAGGGTTTTTCGGGGTTTTCTGTTCACCGATCGGTTTTTTGTTGGATAGAAAAAAATCGGTGATTGGTGGGAGGGGAAGCTCGATGGGAGGGAGTGGTGGGGAGTGGAAACGAACGACGACCTAGATACTGAGACTTTAAAAGTAGAGATTATTTTTGGCACGGTGACCAAGGCACCTTTTATAGAAAAAAATTGGACGAAATTATCCTTGGGTAATTTGTTGGTTAGTGGCAAGTAAATTTATTAAGAAAATAAAGGAAGAGATACACACAATCGGCAGAGAGATTCTCTCATTTTTCTACAAAAAGAGATACATGCAATTGTGAGAAAGATACTTTCCTTTCTTTTGCATTAATTAGATAGATCAGTTAGGAAATTTAGATATGTGATCTTTTGTATGTTAGGAAAGTGTTGATTTGAAAGAAAGGAGTGGAGAGATTCTCTCTTTTTTCTAGAAAAAGAGATACATGCAATCTTGAGAGAGATACTTTCCTTTATTTTGCATTAATTAGATAGATCAGTTAGGAAATTTAGAGGGCACCATCCCGTCAGACCACCCTGTAGCCGTAGGATCAGTTTCATATTGGACGTTAGATATTGTACGAGAAAAACGCTAGGCTATTTGTTAGATTCTTCACACAACGTCCGGTCTTTATTATGTGCATCGTGTAACTGCTCCCGGGATGTGCGCCTAATAGCCAGTTCTCTCTCTGGGCCTGCTTGTTAGAACCGATTTGTCCTGCTTTTTTTTTTCGGATACTCCCTGAGCATGATTCTAGGAACTGATTTCTTTTCGCTAAAAAAAACTGATTTCTCCCTGCTGCTTCTGCAGTTCTGCTTCCATCACTAAAAAAAGTGATATTGTCTCATCTGGTAATAATAAAATTTCATACTTGTTTTATTTTGGAATACTTTATAAAACTAGTTTTTGGATGATAGTAAATATGCTTTAATTTCTTCAATATAATGAAACCTTGTACCTAGTGTAACACATTTTTTATGTTTCCAACATAATAAAAAATTGCTTCCAACAACAACACAGTTTGTTTCTATTGCAACCAAAATTTGGTTAGAACAAACAAATATTTGTGTCCCATCCAAGAATTTCTTTCCACATGCGAAAATTAGAATCACATATATCTTTTTTGTTACATTTCCAATGCAAGAAAACTTTTTTTTTGCGAGAAAAAACCCGATCTATTCATCTTCAATCATGGCAGTACAACGAACACCAGAAATAATAAAAATTACATCCAGATTCATAGACCATCTAGCGACGACTACAAGCACTGAAGCGAGCCGAAGGCGCGCCGCCGTCATTGCCCCTCCACCACCGGAGTCAGGCACAACTTGTTGTAGTAGACAGTCGGGAAGTCGTCGTGCTAAGGCCTCATAGGACTAATTTGCTTCCATCCAATACAGAAGTGTTTCCATCACAGAACTAATTTGCTTCTAACCGAACATAAGTTAGTTTCAGTGTTGCGACCGTTCATACAACATCAGATGCGCTACAAGTTAGCTTCCTTAAGTCGCTAATAGTACAATGCTTCCTAAGTTCACATAATATGTTCCTAAAGACTATATACTTGCTTCCCTTGATCAAGCCAATGGTCGTCTTCATTGTGTGTGGCAGATCCAGGTGTCGCCATGCTTCTTAGTGCATGCACCAGCTGCCTCCATATAGACCTATCTTGCTGGTGCATATCGGTCTGAAGGCAACACAACTGCTTGAAGCATAGATTGGTTAAGCACCATACATTAGTATCAAAAAAGGTAGGTAACACAATGGGACTCCCCGTATGGTACGACACTGATGAAGTAGTGAATGTTTACATTACAACGGTGTAGACAAATGAGAAAAATAACAAATAAAAAGTTGGAAGCAAGAATGATGGAAGCATACAACCTAGAACAATGAAGCATATGTAGTATAATATGTGAGCATGGCGTGTTTCAATGATCATAACAAGGACAGGACTTTTTTGGTGAAATAAGATGTAGGAAGTATGGAAGCAATCCACATAAACCAACGAAGCACATGAAGTATGAATTCGAAACCCCATTTGAAGGAAGCATGAAAACATGCTATCTCAATATGATTCATCTTAATTGGAAGCATAGAACATATTGGAAATGGAAACAGACTAAGATTGTAGCCAACATGGGGATGCATATTTTGTGTCACCTATATAAAAAAATCACCAAATTTTGTTGACCTATGAAAGAAAACTCTCTAACCAGAAGAAGCATATGCAATACCATTACGAAGCACCGTGAGTAAGACGCATGAAAAGAGTGCTCAGTGATGTTTATTTAGATTGTCGCCCACATGGGGATCCATATTTGTGTGATATACACGCCAAATTCATACCGGATTCATTGATAATTTAGTGGTCCAATACACAATGGATGGTACAAATCCACACCAACCTCTGAGAATAAACCACGGATTTAACAAATATTAGACGTTGATTCCTCAAAAAGGAGACTCTCATTCCTCCAAAAATACAAGGGTTGTAGTTGTAGAAAGTAAAAGTTACGAAGATGAGAGGACGCAAAACTTACTCATGTACCCGACTAGTGATGCAAACGTGGCGGGGATCATGGGCGCGCGCCTGCAAAGCCGGGGTGGCGCGCCGGCGAGGTCATCCGGGATCGCTTTGAGGTGTCGGACGGTGCAGGAGATCGGATCTGGGCAGTGGCTTGGATGGTGTGCTCGCCGGTGTGGTGGGTGGGAAGCATGGCGAGCATGGGACATCAGGGCGGCGGCGTCGAAGAGGATCGAACCGAAGCTGCGCGGTTGATGACGAGCTCAGATGTGTGAGGTGCACCGGGGGAGATGCGTCGGAGGCAGAAGAGAGGAACGTGAGGGTCAAGAAAGGTGGAACGGACGAGTGATTAGGGGAAACCTGTCTAGCCTAAAAAGTGGGTTGTTAGCACGGGCAATTATGCTCGGATTCTCGGGTAATTAGTAATTACATTGTGCTTTCTCAGCCGTGGGATTAAACAAATATCAACGAGGGCCGAGCGGTCTCACGATTGTTTCTTACCAGACATATGATAGAGAGTGTTTTCCAAATTTAGATATGTGATCTTTTGTATCTTAGAAAAGTGTTGATCTGAAAGAAAGGAATGGAGAGAAAATAAATCGATGGATAAGAAAACCAATGGGAAGGGGTGATGGGAGTTGGGACGAAAATAAAACCGGAGTACAAAAATAAACCGGTACCAGGCTACCAACTGCTTCATTAGGAGTAGAGATTGAAGCATTTATAAGCCTATGTGTAAATATGTTTGAGAGTTTTTTATAGTTGGGTGCCCCCGGTCAGTTTTTATCCTGAGTCCGCCCCTGGACATATGCACTCCCCTTTTAGGAGTAGAGATTAATGTAATTTGATGATGTATGTAAATATTAATAAATGTGACTGAGCCTAATTAATTCAGATTTGGTCTTTAAAGATTTATTAGAAATTAATGTAATTTGGTGATGTATAAAAATATTAATAAATGTGATGTAGCCACTTATGGTAAGGTTAATTAATTCAGATTTGTTCTTTAAATATTTATTGAAAATTAAATGTGATTGATTCTTTCACATAAATACATTACTAAATATATGATGATGGGAGGAGGGATAAAAAACCGAACGAAAAAAACCAGACGAAGGTGAGAGGTGAGACGAAAAAACCCTGGAAAAGAACCTATACTAGTGGAGAAATGACTAGCCACAACTCTTGTTCGTGGCGCATCATTTGCACACAACGCCTGTACTATTTGAAAATAATAATACTGGCGTCGGCTAAATTGGTACGCCAGCTGTAACGGTTAGTGCTGGCGTAGCTTTTTTTGGTCACGTTACAAATATGTTGGCCCACATGTATTTACCGTTCGGAATATAGTGGTGGCGTTGAATTTCCGTGCACGCCGTAGCTAAATAATTAGTGTTGGCGTTCTAAATTAGTTTACACTAGACATAATATTTCCACTTAAACTAGTATTTTAAGTATTTAAATCATTATTTCTACAAGTTGTAATTTTGAGTATTTAATTATGTTTAGTCTTTCATTAAATTTAATTAGTCTTTTTTTTAATTTGGGTTGTTATTAGCTATGGCGTTGCAGTTTAGGCCCACGCCAGCAACGGCCCACCTAAGTCAACTACCATGCTTTGGTAAAAGACCTAGTTGCCGCCCTTTCATTTCAACTCCTCCTCGACCAGCCACCACCCATCGCCGCCCCGTTGCCGCCCAGTCGCCGCCCGTCGCGCCCCTTCGCCGCCCAGCAAGGTTCACTCCTCTCCGTCCTCTGCATCTCCTTCCTCGGCACTCACACCTCCTCTGTCCATGCATAATCCATAGGTGGGATTCATCTATAAGTTGATTTAGGATTGCTATGTGTCGAAATTTTAGTACATACATATAATGGATTGCTTATGTGATGTAGAATCGAAATTTGATTTCATGGATTGCTTTGTGTAGAAATGTTAATCATAATCCGATGTAAAATCCGATTTAATAGTGAGTAGAAATTTAATTTGGTAGTGTAGTCTGGAATGCCAGAGGAATAAATATAATGAACTCCTAGTGTAGCATTTTGAGTATAATTTGTTTATTTGTGTCTCCCTCCGTGGATTTTGTTTACTTGTGTATATATGTTACTAGTGTAGAATTATACATGTTACTTGTGTCGGTTCACTAGTCTAGAATCCGATTATATACTTAGTTTTCAATATGTTTTGTGTAGAATGGCGCAACCAACACCATGTCGAGTGTGCAAGTCAAGGTGCGCAACCAGCCTTGCAACTGCCACGTTGTTCGGCATTTACTTCCAGCCGTGCTTTGTTCCTGCAGCGGTAACAAATTATATGACCCTTCTAATAGTTTGTTATTTTGATTTTGTTGCTATTTCCACTAATGCATTGTGTGTGTGTTTTTGGTTTTTCTTACACAGATCGTCCCTTGCCATGTGAGATTGGATTTCAATGAGCTCATTACGGGAGACACTGTCATCTTCGACTCTCCTCGGGGCCCCTACACTATGGAGGTCAGTAAGGGAAGGAACTTAACCCAGATTGGAGGATATGAACGGGGTCGTTTCATCGCCCCCATGCATCTCATTGGGGGTGAATTGATCAGCTTCTTGTTCAGAAGAGAAACTCCAAGGCTGGCTGTTATCTATCTCAACTATGAGGAAGAAGATGATGGCCCACTTGATGAAGCACTCTCTGCCCAAAGAATGACCAGGCTGAGCGAGGATGTAATGGACACGCTCTGGGAAAAGCTTCCACCACATGATGCCTATGTCGGGGTGCCATTCGTGACCCACCTGACACGGACGATGTCGGATTTCGGGCTCCGCAAAACCCTCAAGGTTCGAACACAGGGGCGTGTGCGAAGATCTTCTGTAGCCGCGCCCTACCTAGCTCGCTACTCGATGGCTAAGACGATGAACTCGCACGAAGACGAGGAAGACGATGAACACGGTGGTTTACCCAGGTTCGGGCCGCTGCGAAGCGTAATACCCTACTCCTGCTTTGGTGGATTGCCTCTCGGGGAGGTATGGTGAATGAACTAGTACAAGGTTGAGGAGCCTCGTGAGGGCGCTCCTGAGGTGTTCTTGGCCCTCTGGTGGCTTTGTGATGGACCAGATGGAGGGGTGGATCGACTGGTTTCGGATCCTCCTCTACGGTGCCGCCTAGCCTCTATATATAGCGGTGGCCCGGGTCCTCTTCCCTTATCGCAATGGCGGGAAGGGATCCCACAACGCCAAATTTGAAGGGGGACATGAGTACATCCCCGCCCTGTCCAAAGGCGGTCTTCGCCTGCAAAGTAGCTGTCGACGACGCAGAGGTGGGCTCGGTGATGACATCCGTCCTGCGGGGCTCGTGGTCGTGGTCTTGTTGCACCGGAATGGAAACCTTTGGGGGGGTGCTTTGGGAACCCGCGTACGTCCTTGCCCCCTTTGCACCAAAGGGGAAACTGCACCGCCTGGCGCGCTGGCGCCCGCCTGTCCTTCCTTGCGTCACCCTTGACTCCTGAGGCCGGGTCCTGCATAGAGATCTCCGCCGCTCCAGAGGGGGCCTGGGGAGACCCTCCGCTTGCTGATCTTGGTGCTGCTCTCCCTCGCGAGCCTAGGGTCCTCGTAAGGGCCTTGTCTTGAGTGGGGCTGCGTCTGGTTGTGCTTGGCTGACGAAGTGGGCCATGCCCTGGGCCGCAGGCAGGCAGGTCTGGGTACCCCCGTTCCCAGAACGCCGACAGTAGCCCCCGGGCCCAAGGCGTGCTCGAGCTGGCTTCTGGGCGAAGCCTTGAGGTCGTCCCGAGGCGCCGGGGGCCCCAAACGCCTGCGGGCCAGGACTGGCGCGCGTCGTGGGGTTGATGTCGGGCGTCCTTCGTCCCTTCGGCCACCGCCCGAATCGACAAGAGCCTGACTTCCAGCGCCGAGCCATTATTGCCTTCCCCTTCTGCGCACCTGCTCTTGCTTCCCAGATCCCTGGCCCTAGCAGAGGCCTCTCCAGATCCGACGTCGCTCCGTCCTCCTCCTTGCCGCTTTGGCCCCGCGAACTCCCCGATGGCTCCCGCCAGCAAGCAGAAGCCAGAGGCCCAGAGCTCAGCCTCCGCTCCCATCTCACCGGCGCTCTCGGGGTCCACCATTGCCAAGGATGAGGACCTCGTCCCGGTGCTCCCGTCGACGGCGGATGGGACCAACGAGTGGGGGCGGACCTTGATATGGGGCGGCTCCTCGGAGAAGCGGCCCTCGTCCAGGGCGGTCTACCCTTTCTTTCTCCATAGCGTCTTAGCCGGGCTCGTCCTGCCCTTCTCCGCGTTCTTCACCGCCATCCTCGACCACTACGGGATTCAAGCCCTTCATCTCCAGCCCAACTCCATCCTGCTCTTGTCCATCTTTGCCTTCTACTGCGAGGCTTTCGTGGGCGTGAAGCCTTCGGTGGCCCTCTTCCGCCATTTCTTCAGCTTGCGCGTGCATGACGGCGCTCAACGGTCGGCGTGCGTCTCCTTCGTCGCGGTCCAGAGCGGCAACATGCTCTTAAAGGCCGGGAAGAAGGTGGAGAACTTCAGGCACCGCTGGGTCCTCATGGACCTCAAAGACACCAACCCCCGGTTGGATCTGCAGAAGGGGCTGCTGAAGAAGACCTCCGCGTGGAGCTCCGCGAAGCTTTCCGACCCCCGGGCCAGGCCCGTCTTGGAGCGGATTTCTCGCGATATCAGTGCCAGGAAGCTGACTGGGGGATGATAGTGAAGGAGTTCTTGACGCAGCGCCTGGCGCCCCTCCAGTCCCATTCTAGGCCCTTGTGGGACTATCAGGGCAACGGTGACAACCTCAGGCTTCGGTCCGCACGCATAACCCCCGAGGAACTGAGCAGGGCGGTGGCGACCCTGCTCAACAGCGACCCCGGTGATCTCCCCGACGCCTACGCCCCGCTGTACTGCCGCGACGACGGGGCCGATCTGGTTGCCGTGATGCCTGTCTTCAATGAACTGGGGCTCCCCCCAGCTGAGGGCCTTGGCTCCCCGGTGATGGTGTCCTCCGGCGACACCACGGGTGGGGAGGATTCGGAGAAGACAGCCGATGACGACCTGGAAGGGGCGTCTCCCCCATCGCAGAGCATGCTCCTGCGCGACCTCGAGGACGACGATGATGTCGGCGAAGTTTCTGCTGCGGGCTCCCCATGTCCCGCCAAGGCCCCCAGGGGGCTAGGACCGGCCCCTCATGCCACACGGTCCACCTGCGTGTCGACCCCCAGGAAGCGCGGAGCGGAGTCTCCTCCGGTGCGCCCTGCCTCTGCCGGCAAGGCGGTTGAAGCGCCGGCCTCGCTGTCGGTGTCAAATCCGGCATATCTCGTAGTAGGGGTCCTAAGCTAGGCGTCTTGGAGCAATGGTAACACAGACACAGGATTTTACCCAGGTTCGGGCTCTCTCGAAGAGATAATACCCTACGTCCTGCTTTTGATTGTATTCATATGGGGTGTTGTACAGAGTACATGTATCTACCACGAGATTATGAGATGTAATATATTGATCTATTGACTAGCCTGGCCTCGGTTTATATATGCACCGTAGGCCTAGGGTTTAGAGGAGTCCTTGTCTTGTGCAACAAGTCTTGTGGAATCCTCCTTGTATTCGGCATGGGCTGCCCGAAGTGGCCCATTAGTGAATCATCACGGGGGTCCTTGGCCCGACCCACTGGTCGGGAGACGACGTGGTGAGTACCCCCTAGTCCAGGACACCGTCAGTAGCCCCCTGAACCGGTCTTCAAGTTGAGGACGCTCCTCGGTTCTTCCGAACAGTTCTTTGTCTTCGGTCGTCGGTCTTGAAAACTGGTTCAACAAATCTTCCCATGTCCAATCTTGAGGATCGCCGAGCTGAATCCGAAGAGTTCACACATCGGGCATCCGAGGAGCCCCTTTAAGTTATCGGCCTTTATCAATGCCTTATTATTTTTTACGCCACACCTTGGGTTTGAAGGGTTTCCCGTGTGGCGGTGTCCTCTTGCGTCCGAGCTCCAACGCCGAACTGCATCTGAGGTGTCTTTTTACAGCCGAGCTCCAACGCCGGACTATGTCTGAGCTCCAACGCCGGACTGTATCCGAGGTATCTTTTTGCAGCCGAGCCCCAACGCCGGACTGTGTCCGAGCTCCAACGCCGGACTGTGTTCGAGCTCCAACGCCGAACTGTATCCGAGGTGTCATAGATTACCTCGGTCTTGAAAAAGTTGAAGGACTTCATCCGAGCTTAAATGCCGGAATAGTCTTTTATGGAGCCAGCCATTCACATCCGAGCTTTATGCCGGACTGCTTCTAAGGCGTCTCCGATCTTGAGCTTTATGCCGGACTGCTTCCGAGCTCCAACGCCGGACTGCATCCAAGCTCCAATGATGATCAGCGTCCGAGGTATCATAAACTACCTTGGACCTTAAAAAATTAAAGGAATTCGTCCGAGCTTAATGTTGGAAACGCTCTCTATGGAGCCAGCCACTTGCGCCCGAGCTTTATGCCGGACTGCTTTCGAGGTGGTGCACCACCCCGACCATGGGCTGATTTTTTGTGGATATTTTCGGTTGGTGCAATTTATTCTCTGCCGAGATATATAGCCAGTAGCCCTCAAGGTGTGTGTCGGTCTATAACCCAAGATGCGCCTGAAGGATGACATAAGACCGCTGATCCCAGTAGCCCCTGAGACTCAGGTCGATTCGCGAAATCGTCCTGAGGATCAACTTCTAGATCGGCAGCATAATTAGGAACACAAAAGCGGTGTGCACAGACCTCGAGACTCAGGTTGGGTGCGGCCGACCAACCTGAGGATCATAATCTCCTCGGAAACTGTATTGCACTTTAAATTTTCTGCATTGAATTGTCAATGCAGTAGCCCCCAAGACTTGGGTTGGGCAACATGGCCGACCCTAGGATCGTACCTCCTCGGGAACTAGTTCAACCGTCATGTATGTTTTGACAACACCGAGGTGGAGTTCAGCAGGAAAGATGCCGAACTATAGTTTAGAAAAGAGTTTCCTAGCAATACCATCACGCCGAACACCTCAACCAAGAGAGTGTCCCTCTTCCTAAAAGGAAAACATAACATAGGTGAAAGATGTTATAAGCTCAAAAGACCAAAAAACTTGCGTAAAAAACTTTACGTCTAGATTGAATCAAGTTTTTTGGTGCCAATACGAAATTGGTCTTAAAATTGTGCTTCTGTCGTGCTTTGACATGACACATCCGATCTCTAGACTTCAAGTGGGTCAGCCTTCGGCTTCAACCTCCCTATCTCGAAGGCGGAGTGTTTCTCAGGCCAGTTTAGCGAACTAAACGCGAGCGGCTTTAGAGAGAAACCAGGCTACCCGGCTATTGATCATACACTTGAGTCGAGAAAGGAGTGGTAGAAAAAGACTTTGCAACGACTAAGAAGAAAACATCTATTATATAACGGCTCATATTAATTTAAGAGCCCCCAAGTGACTTGGGTAAAAAAAAATTATGTATAATGATTGTATGTACCGAAGTACTTATATAATATCAGTGTTCGCCCGAACTTTGAACGCGTCTTAACCGACCGTCGGCTTCTCCCTCTTCGGCCAAGGGCCGAAAAGTGTTATCTACTCCGCCTACCGAAAATATCGGCGGTGTTTCGGATAACCAGGCAATCAGGCCATGAGGCTGTAACAGACAAAGCGCGCCCAGGGAACTTATGCTATATTACTTATGTAACGTAAGAAGCATCTTCAAAGAAAATAGTGCCCCCAACGGTACCTTTCTTTGGTCGCTCATGATTACTATGAGACTTGTGCAATAGATTTGTGTACGCGTGAGTTCCGTCATGTGCCGACCATAGTTGAAAACAATAAGAGCGCTAGCTTTCGGCTTCACCCGTCTGAGGTACGAGTTCGGATGACCCGATCGTAACAATCGCAGAGGTGCTCCCTTTACTCCCTAGCCGAACAACCGGGAACGTAGGGGTAAGCACAGGAGCCAGGCAACCCAGCTTTGCGGAACACTTAAGTCAACATGATGCATATTTTGGCATAATACACGAGCAAGGAAAGAAGCTGTATAATAATAATCACATGCAGAGAGAAAAGGTTTCATAAAGGAAGCCCCCAAGTAAACGGGGTATTTGAACTTGTTTGTAACAAACAAAGTTTTGACAAAGAAAGTTTTTCGCAAACAACTTTTTGTCAAAAAAGTATAGTGCTTGGTCGAACCGAACAAAAAGTAAAATTCTAAAGAGAGCTGAGCATGAAAATGACTTAGCTGGTTAATGTGCTTGGTGCGGTCCGGGGTTGTGGCGGGACAAAAGACGTAGTCCTCGGCCTGGCCGAGGTCCCAGTCTCCAAGCCCGAGGTAACCGAGCGAAGAGCTCGGGTCGAGAAGTGGCAACGCAGCACGGTTGCTGCGGCGAGGCAAAGCCCCCGGTCCAGCCGAGGAGACAGAGTAATTCGGCAGCGTGACGACGAAGCCCCCAGTTATCATGGGAAAAGGAAGTGTTGTTAACAAACAAACTTTTTTATTTAACATAAATATAATGCTCGGTAGAACCGAACAAAAATTTAGAAATTTGAGCATTAAAGCGACTTAGCTGGTTAATGTGCTCGGTGTTGACGACGCAGGCCGAGCTTATAGCGGGTCAAGGTCCCAGCCCCCAAGCCGGTCCCGAGGTGACCAAAAGAGGAGTTCGGCACTTTGAAGTAGTGTCACGGCTCGGCCGATGTGGCGAGGCGAAGCCCCTGGTCCAGCCGAGGTGGTGGAGTAGGTCGGCAAGGTGACGCCGGGGTGACCGCATGACGGCAGTCGAAGTCGATTTCCTGCACTCATAAAATAGTGCAAGCCAAAAGTAATAACAAAGAAAGATAATAATATATTTTAAAAAAATTCTTCTACTTAGTTAATTTAAGTGAAGCAAATAAGCAAAGGAATATGGCCTGGGCGCCGAGGTGCCTGAACGAAGAGTTCGGCTTGACGAAGTGGCGACGCTGCACGGTCGATGTGGCGAGATGAAGTCCTCGGTCCAGTTAACATGGCGAAGCTGTGATCGGCGGACGCCGAAGTCTCATGCAGGTCGGCTGGTGACGCCGAAGTCTCATGCCAGCCGAGGTGTTGAAGCAGGTCGGCTGGTGACGCCGAAGTCCCCGGAGCAGGTTGATGAAGGGATGCCAAAGCCCCGGTCTAGCCGAGGTGACGGAGCAGGTCGGCTGGTGACGCCGAAGTATTAGGCCAGCCGAGGTGTTGAAGCAGGTCGGCTGGTGACGCCGAAGTCTCAGGCCAGCCGAGGTGTCGAAGCAGGTCGGCTGGTGACGCCGAAGTCTCACGCCAGCCGAGGTGTCGAAGCTGGTCGACTGGTGACGCCGAAGTCTCATGCCAGCCGAGGTGTCGAAGCTGGTCGGCTGGTGACACCGAAGTCTCCGGAGCGGGTTGATGAGGAGATGACGAAGCCCCCAGTCTATCCGAGGTGACGGGGCAGATCGGTAAGGTGACGCTAGAGCCCCATACCAGCCGGCGTGTCAAAGCAGGTCGGCGTGGTGGACGTCAGCTTGAAAAAGTAACGGCGCGGTGATGCCGACGCAGGTCGGAATTTGTGACGAGGTCAATGCTGGCTTGATGAAGCAACGGAGCGCCCGACCCGTACAACCCGCGGATGACGAGGTTCGCTTGATGATTATTCGGCCCTCGCGATGCCGAACTCTTGGTCGGATGACCGAGATGATGAGAAAATTTCCTTCAAAGAGGACGTCCGACAACCAGTTCATGAAAAAGATGAACTCGGGTCGGATTCGTTTTCGCGCAGAAAATAGATCCAAAATTCGTTGTACTAATCAGATATTTGCCGGAGTTTGGACGGTCGGATTGAGCTGAAATTTTGAGGGGTGATCGGTATGGGAATTCCGCAGCCGATGAACGGTGGGATCTTCCAAACGATATCCGAGCTGGAAGCTGGACACCTCGCCCTAAACTCATCCCGATTCCCGTCCAGATTTGACAGGGCTCCGGTATTTCGTAGATCGCCGTAGATTCCTCCATCGGAATACGATGAAATTTTACGGGGTCATTAGAGACTCAATTCCGCACAGTTCCTCCAAAGCAATCGTCAAGGTGATGCTCGAGGAAGCGGGGACGACGAACACGAGTCGCTCTCCAGAAAAACTGCACGGTTGCTCGAGGACGATGTCAACATCGAGCCCCCGAGCTCCATGGATGATTTCTCGTGATCTTGATAGAGATCGGGGATGATGACGATGAAAGTATCCGTCCGATCTTGACGATCCGGCACGGAGCGCAGTCCTCGGTCCACCCGAGGTGACCAATCGAGCCGGCGACGAAGATGCCGACATCGACAACAAAGCTCGGTTCCAACGCGTAGATCGCGCCGGAGACGATCTAAATTCCCATCGCACCGCGGCGACTGCCAGCAGGCTCTCAATGAAAGCACCAATGTCGGTGTCAAATCCGGCATATCTCGTAGTAGGGGTCCTAAGCTAGGCGTCTTGGAGCGATGGTAACACGGACACAGGATTTTACCCAGGTTCGGGCTCTCTCGAAGAGGTAATACCCTACGTCCTGCTTTTGATTGTATTCATATGGGGTGTTGTACAGAGTACATGTATCTACCACGAGATTATGAGATGTAATATATTAATCTATTGACTAGCCTGGCCTCGGTTTATAAATGCACCGTAGGCCTAGGGTTTAGAGGAGTCCTTGTCTTGTGCGCCAAGTCTTGTGGAATCCTCCTTGTATTCAGCATGGGCTGCCCGAAGTGGCCCATTAGTGAATCATCACGGGGGTCCTCGGCCCGACCCACTGGTCGAGAGACGACGTGGTGAGTACCCCCTAGTCCAGGACACCGTCACTCGCCCCCGCCCGAATCGTAGCTCGCGGGCGAGGTGGGCGAGGCTGGGGCGATGACGATCCCTCCAGCGGCCGCCCTTGCGGATAGTGCCCTTGCTCCCCCGCGCGGTGGTGCCCTCACCGAGAAAGGCGAGGGCACCTCCGTCGTTGCCGGCGCAGAGAGGAAGAGGAAGTGGGTCGACGTTGAAGAGTAAGTAATCCGGCTCGGCCTTGGTCGCCTGCCGGTAGCTTGTGTGTTGATGAGTTTCCTTTGCTTGGTGAACAGGAACGCCACCACGCTGAAGATGAGGAAGAAGAAGGCGGGCGTCAAGCCAAAGGTGCCTTCTGACGTGCCGCCCGCTCCTGTCGTCCTGTCGTCGCCTGTCGAGGCGTCCGCTGCCGAGGTGGTGGGGGCTAACGAGGCAACCCCCCTGGGCATCGCCGCGGAGCGCCTTGAGCCCCCAATGCCTGTTGGCATGATCGCTCCTGTCATCGAGGGCGCGGCGGTGCCGCTGTCCGGAGGGCCAGCCCCTGAGGGCCTGCCGCCCGTCGGTCCGTCTGTGCCCGTGGTTGCCGCGCAGCCTCCGGAGCCTCCTAATCCTCGTGTTGCTGTCTCCCGGGGGACGTCGTCCGTGACCGCGCAGGCGACTCCTCCGGAGGAGGCCTTGGTGCCTTCGTCGCGCGGCCTCGACATCCTGGACGGGGCCCTCACCGCTTTGGATCAGGTCCGGGACGCCCTCGCGGGTACCGACGATCGCCTCACGAGCGGGCGCCTTGGGCTTCTCTCCGGGTGGCTCCAGGCCGACGCCTCTGCCATGGCGGTGTGGGGTCAGGCCGTGGCTACCACGGCGAAGAGCGAGAGGGAGGCCACGTCTGCCAGGGTTGCCCGCGAGGAGGCACTGGCCGACGCGGCGTCCGTTGTCAGGCGCTGTGAAGAGGTGGAGGCCCGCCTGAAGGCTCTCCAGGAGGAGAAGTCTGAGCTTGCGGAGCAGTTGCGTCATCAGGAGGAAAACCTCAAGACCCGTGAGGCCAAGCTTGCCGCTCGGGACTCCGAGCTGTCCCAGGCGGCGACCCGCCAGGCCGCGGAGCGGGAGCTCCTGGACGCGTAGGAAAAGGAAGTCGCTTCGGAGAAGGCCCAGCTCGACACCAGGGAGAAAACTCTTGCCGTGGCTGAGGAGAAAAAGGCTGCGGAGCTCAGCGCCTTTCCTACCGTCGAGCTCAAGCTTCGCCAAGCGCTCCACTCCCTCTGCCGTGATGGGTTTGCGGAGCCCTTGGCGGCTCCGGAGAGCGGCTTCGCGGGGCTCGCTTCGAAGCTCGTCGAGGCGCTGGAGGGCGCCGTTGTCAAGGTGGAGGGGATCTTGGAGAGCGAGTGTCGCGACCTCTTTTCTGAGGCCGCGACGCGCGTCTTCAGCCATCTTCATCTTCACGAGCCAGGGTTTGACTTCGACTCCGTGATCCGCCCGGTCACTCCCGAGGTCCGCGCCAGTGCTGCGGCGGCGGTGAAGGGCGTCGTGGAGACGCTGGTGAAGAGGTTCACCCGCGTCACCGTTCCTCCGCCTCCTGACGCTGCAGGGGTTAGCGGCAAAGAAGACGACGCCAGTGATGTCGACGACGAGTTCCCCGGGGACGGGACGAGCGGTGGCGGCGGCTCCTCCTGATTCCTCTCCCTCGTTCCTTTCCTGCAATGTCCATCATGCCTCGTGGAGGCGTTAAACTCGTTTGTGTTCACGAAAACTTTTAATGCTTGTAATAACTGTTGAACTGTGTGATTGCTCTCTTCGCCTTGTTTCCTTCTTGCTTGCTGTGATGCTCTACGTCGGCAGGGCCCGGCCCCGCGCATATCTCAGCCGCCGTTGGGCCGTCCGGATCACCAAGGATGGTTCCAAGGGGTGAGGGGCTACGTGACCAGTGAGGCTCCTGAGTCGCGATGCTCAGGAGTCCCCCTTGACGTACGAGCAGCCTTCATGAAGGGAACATGGTGAAGATAGGGTTAACTTGGAAATTTTGAACACCTTGCGCTCTGCGTCGGCAGGGCCTGGCTGACGGTGTCCTGGACTAGGGGGTACTCACCACGTCGTCTCCCAACCAGTGGGTCGGGCCGAGGACCCCCGTGATGATTCACTAATGGGCCACTTCGGGCAGCCCATGCCGAATACAAGGAGGATTCCACAAGACTTCGCGCACAAGACAAGGACTCCTCTAAACCCTAGGCCTACGGTGCATATATAAACCGAGGCCAGGCTAGTCAATAGATCAATATATTACATCTCATAATCTCATTTTAGATACATGTACTCTGTACAACACCCCATATGAATACAATCAAAAGCAGGACGTAGGGTATTATCTCTTCGAGAGAGCCCGAACCTGGGTAAAATCCTGTGTCCGTGTTACCATCGCTCCAAGACGCGTAGCTTAGGACCCCTACTACGAGATATGCCGGATTTGATACCGACATTGGTGCTTTCATTGAGAGCCTACTGGTAGTCGCCGCGGTGCGATGGGAATTTAGATCGTCTCCGGCGCGATCTACGCGTTGGAACCGAGCTTTGTTGTCGATGTCGGCATCTTCATCGCCGGCTCGATTGGTCACCTCGGGTGGACCGAGGACTGCGCTCCGTGCCGGATCGTCAAGATCAGACGGATACTTTCATCGTCATCATCCCCGATATCTATCAAGATCACGAGAAATCATCCATGGAGCTCGGGGGCTCGATGTTGACATCGTCCTCGAGCAACCGTGCAGTTTTTCTGGACAGCGACTCGTGTTCGTCGTCCCCGCTTCCTCGAGCATCGCCTTGACGATTGCTTTGGAGGAACTGTGCGGAATTGAGTCTCTAATGACCCCGTAAAATTTCGGCGTATTCCGATGGAGGAATCTACGGCGATCTACGAAATACCGGAGCCCTGTCGAATCTGGACGGGAATCGGGATGAGTTTAGGGCGAAGTGTCCAGCTTCCAGCTCGGACATCGTTTGGAAGATCCCACCGTTCATCGGCTGCAGAATTCCCATACCGATCACCCCTCAAAATTTCAGCTCAATCCGACCGTCCAAACTCCAGGAAACATCCGATTAGTACAACAAATTTTGGATCTATTTTCTGCGCGAAAACGAATCCGACCCGAGTTCATCCGCCGATCACAGCTTCGCCATGTTAACTGGACCGAGGACTTCATCTCGCCACATCGACCGTGCAGCGTCGCCACTTCGTCAAGCCGAACTCTTCGTTCAGGCACCTCGGCGCCCAGGCCATATTCCTTTCCTTATTTGCTTCACTTAAATTAACTAAGTAGAAGAATTTTTTTAAAATATATTATTATCTTTCTTTATTATTACTTTTGGCTTGCACTATTTTATGAGTGCAGGAAATCGACTTCGACTGCCGTCATGCGGTCACCCCGGCGTCACCTTGCCGACCTACTCCACCACCTCGGCTGGACCAGGGGCTTCGCCTCGCCACATCGGCCGAGCCGTGACACTACTTCGGAGTGCCGAACTCCTCGTTCGGTCACCTCGGGACCGGCTTGGGGGCTGGGACCTTGACCCGCTATAAGCTCGGCCTGCGTCGTCAACACCGAGCACATTAACCAGCTAAGTCGCTTTAATGCTCAAATTTCTAAATTTTTGTTCAGTTCTACCGAGCATTATATTTATGTTAAATAAAAAAGCTTGTTTGTTAACAACACTTCCTTTTCCCATGATAACTGGGGGCTTCGTCGTCACGCTGCCGAACTACTCTGTCTCCTCGGCTGGACCGGGGGCTTTGCCTCGCCGCAGCAACCGTGCTGCGTTGCCACTTCTCGACCCGAGCTCTTCGCTCGGTTACCTCGGGCTTGGGGGCTGGGACCTCGGCCAGGCCGAGGACTACGTCTTTTGTCCCGCCACAACCTCGGACCGCACCGAGCACATTAACCAGCTAAGTCGTTTTCGTGCTCAGCTCTCTTTAGAATTTTACTTTTTGTTCGGTTCGACAAGCACTATACTTTTTTGACAAAAGTTGTTTGCGAAAAACTTTCTTTGTCAAAACTTTGTTTGTTACAAACAAGTTCAAATACCCCGTTTACTTGGGGGCTTCCTTTATGAAACCTTTTCTCTCTGCATGTGATTATTATTGTACAGCTTCTTTCCTTGCTCGTGTATTATGCCAAAATATGCATCATGTTGACTTAAGTGTTCCACAAAGCTGGGTTGCCTGGCTCCTGTGCTTACCCCTACGTTCCCGATTGTTCGGCTAGGGAGTAAAGGGAGCACCTCTGCGATTGTTATTATCGGGTCATCCGAACTCGTACCTCAGACGGGTGAAGCCGAAAGCTAGCGCTCTTATTGTTTTCAACTATGGTCGGCACACGACGGAACTCACGCGTATACAAATCTATTGCACAAGTCTCATAGTAATCATGAGCGACCAAAGAAAGGTACCGTTGGGGGCACTATTTTCTTTGAAGATGCTTCTTACGTTACATAAGTAATATAGCATAAGTTCCCTGGGCGCGCTTTGTCTGTTACAGCCTCATGGCTTGATTGCCTGGTTATCCGAAACACCGCCGATATTTTCGGTAGGCGGAGTAGATAACACTTTTCGGCCCTTGGCCGAAGAGGGAGAAGCCGACGGTCGGTTAAGACGCGTTCAAAGTTCGGGCGAACACAGATATTCTATAAGTACTTCGGTACATACAATCATTATACATAAAATTATTTTACCCAAGTCACTTGGGGGCTCTTAAATTAATATGAGCCGTTTTATAATAGATGTTTTCTTCTTAGTCGTTGCAAAGTCTTTTTCTACCACTCCTTTCTCGACTCAAGTGTATGATCAATAGCCGGGTAGCCTGGTTTCTCTCTAAAGCCGCTCGCGTTTAGTTCGCTAAATTGGCCTGAGAAACACTCCGCCTTCGGGATAGGGAGGTTGAAGCCGAAGGCTGACCCACTTGAAGTCTAGAGATCGGATGTGTCATGTCAAAGCACGACAGAAGCACAATTTTAAGACCAATTTCGTATTGGCACCAAAAAACTTGATTCAATCTAGACGTAAAGTTTTTTATGCAAGTTTTTTGGTCTTTTGAGCTTATAACATCTTTCACCTATTTTATGTTTTCCTTTCAGGAAGAGGGACACTCTCTTGGTTGAGGTGTTCGGCGTGATGGTCTTGCTAGGAAACTCTTTTCTAAACTATAGTTCGGCATCTTTCCTGCTGAACTCCACCTCGGTGTTGTCAAAACATACATGACGGTTGAACTAGTTCCCGAGGAGGCATGATCCTAGGGTCGGCCATGTTGCCCAACCCAAGTCTCGGGGGCTACTGCATTGACAATTCAATGCAGAAAATTTAAAGTGCAATACAGTTTCCGAGGAGATTATGATCCTCAGGTTGGTCGGCCGAACCCAACCTGAGTCTCGAGGTCTGTGCACACCGCTTTTGTGTTCCTAAGTATGCTGCCGAGCTAGAAGTTGATCCTCAGGCTGATTTCGCGAATCGACCTAAGTCTCAGGGGCTACTAGGATCAGCGGTCTTATGTCATCCTTCAGGCGCATCTCGGGTTATAGACCGACACACACCTTGAGGGCCACTGGCTATATATCTCGGCAGAGAATAAATTGCACCAACCAAAAATATCCACAAAAAATCAGCCCATGGTCGGGGTGGTGCACCACCTCGAAAGCAGTCCGGCATAAAGCTCGGGCGCAAGTGGGTGGCTCCATAGAGAGCGTTCCCACATTAAGCTCGGATGAATTCCTTTAATTTTTTAAGGTC
Organism: Elymus sibiricus; assembly: GCA_039707655.1. Lineage (NCBI taxonomy): Eukaryota > Viridiplantae > Streptophyta > Magnoliopsida > Poales > Poaceae > Elymus > Elymus sibiricus. Next base: position 437,809,013 of record CM077669.1, on the reverse strand, counting down.
CAAGGTAGTTTATGATACCTCGGACGCTGATCATCGTTGGAGCTTGGATGCAGTCCGGCGTTGGAGCTCGGAAGCAGTCCGGCATAAAGCTCAAGATCGGAGACGCCTTAGAAGCAGTCCGGCATAAAGCTCGGATGTGAATGGCTGGCTCCATAAAAGACTATTCCGGCATTTAAGCTCGGATGAAGTCCTTCAACTTTTTCAAGACCGAGGTAATCTATGACACCTCGGATACAGTTCGGCGTTGGAGCTCGAACACAGTCCGACGTTGGAGCTCGGACACAGTCCGGCGTTGGGGCTCGGCTGCAAAAAGATACCTCGAATACAGTCTGGCATTGGAGGTCGGACATAGTCCGGCGTTGGAGCTCGGCTGTAAAAAGACACCTCATATGCAGTTCGGCGTTGGAGCTCGGACGCAAGAGGACACCGCCACACGGGAAACCCTTCAAACCCGAGGTGTGGCGTAAAAAATAATAAGGCATTGATAAAGGCCGATAACTTAAAGGGGCTCCTCGGATGCCCGACGTGTGAACTCTTCGGATTCAGCTCGGCGATCCTCAAGATCGGACATGGGAAGATTTGTTGAACCAGTTTTCAAGATCGACGACCGAAGACAAAGAACTGTTCGGAAGAACCGAGGAGCGTCCCCAACTTGAAGACCGGTTCAGGGGGCTACTAATGGTGTCCTGGACTAGGGGGTACTCACCACGTCGTCTCCCGACCAGTGGGTCGGGCCAAGGACCCCCGTGATGATTCACTAATGGGCCACTTCGGGCAGCCCATGCCGAATACAAGGAGGATTCCACAAGACTTGGCGCACAAGACAAGGACTCCTCTAAACCCTAGGACTACGGTGCATATATAAACCGAGGCCAGGCTAGTCAATAGATCAATATATTACATCTCATAATCTCGTGGTAGATACATGTACTCTGTACAACACCCCATATGAATACAATCAAAAGCAGGACGTAGGGTATTATCTCTTCGAGAGAGCCCGAACCTGGGTAAATTCCTGTGTCCGTGTTACCATCGCTCCAAGACGCCTAGCTTAGGACCCCTACTACGAGATATGCCAGATTTGACACCGACACCGGCCCCGCGCATACCTCAGGCGCCGTTGGGCCGTCCGGATCACCAAGGACGGTTCCAAGGGGTGAGGGGCTACGTGGCCAGTGAGGCTCCTGAGTCGCGATGCTCAGGAGTCCCCCTTGACGTACGAGCTCCGGCGTTCTCCTTAGGGTTTTGAGTGCTTCTGAGCTCTGCGTCGGCAGGGCCCGGCCCCACGCATACCTCAGCCGCCGTTGGGCCGTCCGGATCACCAAGGACGGTTCCAAGGGGTGTGGGGCTACGTGGCCAGTTAGGCTCCTGAGTCGCGATGCTCAGGAGTCCCCCTTGACGTACGAGCGGCTCCCATACCTTTCCTCGTTGGCTTCTCCTGAGATGGGCGCGTGAAGACCAGGTTTGGCAGACCTGGGAAGGTGGTGTATACCAGGATTGGCCCGGTAGTAGCCCCCGTGCAGCCCCCTCACGCGTACATCCCTGGGGAACGCAGCGAGAAGGGGGCCACTAGGGGCCTTCCTGAGGTTGGATGGAGCCGCTGGGGCGCCCTCAGTTGTTTATCCCCCACACAGGGCGTGGGGCTTCCACATTGCGTGGGCATAGTCATTGGTGGACCGTGTTGGCCGCCAGCACGGAGCTGTGGCTTCCACATTGCATGGGCATAGTCAATGGTGGACCGTGTTGACCGCCAGCACGGAGCTGTGGATTCCACATTGCGTGGGAAGGAACCCCTCTGCGTCCTCGGGGGGCTCCGGGCGTGTACAGCCCATTGAGTTCGTACATGTGGCTTGCACGGCAGAACTGGGAGGTGTATCTGGGAGCTCGCGAGGGCGCTTTGGCCTCGCGAGATCCCTACCTCAAAGGCGGTTTGCGCCTGAGTCTTCTTGTCTTGAGATCCTGCAGATTTCGTCTTGAGATCTCTGAGGCGCGGCCGGGTTGTCCAGATAACCCACGATCCCGCCTGGGACCTTTCCTCCTTGTTTGTGGGGCGGTTTGGGGGGCCCTTCCGGTGCTCTGTGTCTGCAGGTCCCAGTCCCGCACATTTCCCTACCACCGTAGTGTACGACCGGATCACCAAGGACGCAACTTCGAGGCGAGGCCTCAACACCCTTGCTGCCGACCGGATCACCAAGGACGACATCAAGGGGCGAGTGGCTATATGACCGGTAAGGTTCCTGAGGCGCATTGCTCAGGAGCCCCCCTTGACGCTCAAGCGGCTCTACGTCGGCAGGTCCCAGTCCCGCACATTTCCCTACCACCGTAGTGTACGACCGGATCACCAAGGACGCAACTACGAGGCGAGGCCTTGACACCCTTGATGCCGACCGGATCACCAAGGACGACACCAAGGGGCGAGTGGCTATATGACCAGTAAGGCTCCTGAGGCGCGTTACTCAGGAGCCCCCCTTGACGCTCGAGCGACCCCCATTCCGTCCTGCCGGCTGCTGCCTCAGGAGGCCCTGGGGCCTCCCGAGACTCCATGCTGAGGCGCCGTGCTGCGGTCGGAGCCCCTGAGCGGTGGCCGACTGCCCAAAGATGCAAGTCCCTGAGGCGATAGGGCCTTGCCATCCAGTTCCGATGTGCCTCGGGGAGGGCCGTAGCGCACGGCCCCTCGCGGAACACCAACTCCGAAAGAGTGATGCGGCGACATTCACGCCGGCAAGGAGCCGTGCAGGCAAGGTAAAACGTTAGGGGACAAATCATATGCATGAGAAATTATTGAAATATGCGTAAATGAGGCGGCTGTAGGGGTATGCCCTGATTGCCTGAGGATAATGCGGCCCGGTGGGCGCCCTTAAACGGAGTGAACCAAAAAGTTACCTGGCAACGGCCAACAAAAAGTCACCTGGCGGCCATGCCGCTGAAGAGTCGAAGCTGCCGTCGTAGCCTGATCTTGCACCTCCACGAGCGCGACCCTCACGGGCCCGTCGTCTCCCGGGGCTCGGGACCTTTGCTCGGTCCGAGCATCTCCTCTAACTCCTCGCCGCGCCCCGCCAAGCAAGGTACGAGCATGGCCCGGGCGAGGCGCTGGAACGTGACGCCTGCGTTCGCCAGGCCGAAGGGCATGCAGACGTAGTTGTGCGGGTAGACCCATCCATGATCGGCACGCGTTGGCCAAAAGGGGCCCTGGGACGCGGCCCTGTTGATCGCGAGTGTGTTGACGCAGATGCGCGGCTGGTCAACCGTGCCGACGATGGCGGCTGCGATTGATGGTGCTGGGCGGTCTCCGCCTTGCATGGCCTGTGCTTCCTGAAGCTCCTCGATCGCTCTGATGACGGACTCTTGCGAGCTCGGCGCCCCGCGCCGTGCCCCTGGCTTTGGTAGTCGCGCGTCAGGACGCGCCCTCAGGTTGTGCCCGAACGCCTCCCTTGTCTCACCGGTCAAGCCGGGGGCCTCCTGGATGGAAGCCCCCGAGCCCGACCCAAGGGGGGCGCCGAGCGCGCTTTCCTATGCGATGGAAGGTGGTGCCCCGCCCCTGGGTGTAGAGCTTGAGGCTCCGCCCTTGGAGGTCCCAACCCCCTGGCGCTCCGCGGGGGTGAGCGGCTTCTTCTTCTTGCGTGCATCCTCTCGAGGCGGGGCTTCCTCCTCGTCGTCCGAGCGCTCGGCCGCTGCAGCGCGGTAAGCCCGCTCGAGGGAGAAGACGGCATCCTTCTCATCGCAGGCGACGGTGATGACGCCTCCACTCCCTGGCATCTTGAGGACGTTGTAGCCTTGGTGAGTCGCCGCCATGAACTTGGCGAGGGCCGGGTACCCGAGGATGGTGTTGTACGGGAGGTGGATATGCGCGACGTCGAAGACGATGACCTCGGTGTGGTAGTTCTGGCGTCCGCCAAAGGTGACGGGCAGGCGCACTTATCCGATGGGGACGGTGGACTCGTCTGTGACTCCCGAGAAGGGCTTGGTCGGCATGAGCTGTTCGTACGGTACTTGGAGCGTCTCGAAGGTCTCAATGGAGAGGACGTTGAGCCCCGCCCCACTGTCGATGAGGGTCTTGGTGACGAGGACGTTGCTGATGGTTGGAGTGCACAGCATGGGGAGCTTGCCGGCCATGGCCGAGCACCTGAGCTGATCCCTTGAGTCAAAGGTGATTGCAGTCTGGGACCACTTGACGGGACGCATGGCCTCGGGCTTTGGGAGAGCCGCGTTCACCTCCCGCGCGAACTGCTTGAAGACGCGGTTCGAAGCTGGGGTTTGGGCGTCGCCCAGGATACAGGCTACCGCCCTGACCTCCTGGAAGCCCCCAGCCCCATCGTCCTGCATGTCCTCTTCCTTCCTTCTGGGTGGTGGTGGTAGTGGTGGTAGGCTGATGTCTACTACGCAACCTTCTTCTTATAGACTCGTCTTGGGCCTCCAAGCGCAGAGTTTTGTAGGACAGTAGCAAATTTCCCTCAAGTGGATGACCTAAGGTTTATCAATCCGTGGGAGGCGTAGGATGAAGATGGTCTCTCTCAAACAACCCTGCAACCAAATAACAAAGAGTCTCTTGTGTCCCCAACACACCCAATACAATGGTAAATTGTATAGGTGCACTAGATCGGCGAAGAGATGGTGATACAAGTGTAATATGGATAGTAGATATAGGTTTTTGTAATCTGAAAATATAAAAACAGCAAGGTAACTAATGATAAAAGTGAACACAAACGGTATTGCAATGCTTGAAAACAAGGCCTAGGGTTCATACTTTCACTAGTGCAAGTTCTCTCAACAATACTAACATAGTTGAATCATATGTAAATCCCTCACGTGCGACAAAGAGTTCACTCCAAAGTCACAAATAGCGGAGAACAAACGAAGAAATTATTGTAGGGTATGAAACCACCTCAAAGTTATCTTTTCCGATCAATCTTATGAGCTATCCCTATAAGTGTGACGAACAGCCCTAGAGTTCGTACTAAAATAACACCTTAAGATACACATCAACCAAAACCCTAATGTCACCTAGATACTCCAATGTCACCACAAGTACCCATGGGCTTGATTATACGATATGCATCACACAATTTCAGATTCATCATGTTCAATCCAACACAAAGAACTTCAAAGAGTGCCCCAAAGTTTCTACCGGAGAGTCAAGACGAAAACATGTGCCAACCCCTATGCATAGATTCCCAAGGTCACGGAACCCGCAAGTTGATCACCAAAACATACATCAAGTGGATCAATAGAACATCCCATTGTCACCACGGATATCCCATCGCAAGACATACATCAAGTGTTCTCAAATCCTTAAAGACTCAGTCCGATAAGAAAACTTCAAAGGGAAAACTCAATTCATCACAAGAAGATAGAGAGGGGAAAACTCCATATGATTCATATATATTAATAAAGCTCGCGATACATCAAGATCATGCCATCTCAAGAACACGAGAGAGAGAGAGATCAAACACATAGCTATTGGTACATACCCTCAGCCCCGAGGGTGAACTACTCCCTCCTCGTCATGGAGACCGCCGGGATGATGAAGATGGCCTCCGGTGATGGTTTCCCCCTCCGGCAGGGTGCCGGAACGGGCTCCCGATTAGTTTTTCGTGGCTCTGGAGGCTTGCGGCGGCGGAACTCCCGATCTAGGTTTGTTTTCGGAGATTTCTATATTTATAAGAGTTTTTGGCATTGGTCCCACGTCCAGAAGGTTCCCGAGGAGGTGACAAGCCAGGGGTCGCGCCCTGGGGGGGGCGCCCCCCAGGCTTGTGCCTTCCTCGGCCTTCCTCTTCGGTGACTTTTCACTCCAGTATTTTTTATATTTTCCAAAAATATTCTCCGTAAATTTTCAACTCATTCGGAGAACTTTTATTTCTGCACAAAAACAACACCACGGTAGTTCTGCTGAAAACAGCGTCAGTCCGGGTTAGTTCAAATAAAATCATACCAAAATCATATAGAATTATTGTAAACATGGCATGAGTACTTCATAAATTATAGATACATTGGAGACGTATCGGCATCCCCAAGCTTAATTCCTGCTCGTCCTCGAGTAGGTAAATGATAAGAGAAATAATTTATGAAGTGTGAATGCTACCTAACATGGTCATCATATTCTTTTCTTCTTTGTATAGCATGGACATTTGGACTTGTAAAAGATTCAAAGCAAAAGTCTGGTTTTAACATAATGACTTCAATACTCAAGCATGTCAACAAGCAACCTTGTCTTTTCAAAATATCAACACTAAAGAAAGTTATCCCTAGCCCATCATGCTCAATCATTGATCCATTCATGAAACACACTCAAATAGTAGCTATGCCCAATGCTCAAGTAGGATCATAGTGCCCCCTAGTTGGTGCTTATAAGAGAAGATGGAGACTCAAAGCAAAAATAAAAATTGCATAAAGTAAATAGATAGGCCCTTCGCAGAGGGAAGTAGGGATTTGTAGAGGTGCCAGAGCTCAAGGTTTAAATTGAGAGATAAAAAATATTTTGAGTGGCATGCTTTTCCTGTCAACGAAAACGACAAAGTAGCTCACAATACTTTCCATGCTAGATACATTATAGGCGGTTCCCAAACAGAATGGTAAAGTTTTTACTCCCCCTCCACCAATCAATCACACTCCACGGCGAGCCGAATCCACGGGTACCGTCCATACAAACAACAATCCTGGGGGAGTTTTGTTTCATTATATTTTGATTTGATTTTTGAGCATGGAACTGGGCATCCCGAATACCAGCCACTTTCTCGTGAATGACAAGTGAATAAACACTTATCTTGAGAATAACACGTCTAGCATGGAAAAAATATTGGACACTCCCCACTGTTTCATGAGAGGTTCGGGCACACAAAAGAGAAAATTTATTTTGAAAATTTAGAGATGGCACATACAAATTTGCTTGGAACGGCATGGAAATACCGCATATAGGTAGGTATGGTGGACTCATAAGGCAAAACTTGGTTTAAGGATTTTGGATGCACAAGTAGTATTTCTACTTAGTACAAATGAAGGCTAGCAAATAGATTGGGAAGCAACCAAACCAAGGAACGAAAAATCACATAAGTGAGCATTGAATCATAACTAACACCGAATAATGCACCACAAGTAGGATGTAACTTCATTGCATAACTATTGACTTTCGTACTTGCATAGGGAATCACAAACCTTAACACCAATATTCCTACTAAAGCATAATTACTCACTAACATGACTCACATATTACTATCATCATGTTTCAAAACTATTACAAGGAATCAAGTTTAATTTGTCCAATGATCTTCATGAAAGTTTTTATTATATCCTCCTTGGATATCTATCACTTTGGGACTAGTTTCATATATTGCCATTGCTTTTTCGACAAGCTCAAACAAATTTAAGTGAAGTACAAGAGCATAAAAATTTCATCTCTCGAAAAGATATAAGTGAAGCACTAGAGCAAATGACAAGCTACTCTCAAAAGATATAAGTGAAAATCAATGAGTAGTCAAACAATTAAGTAGCTATGTGAGGACTCTCTCTCTCTCTCAATAAATATTTTCAGATCTTAAGCTTTTTATTAAACAGCAAGCAAAAGAATAGTAGCACTCCAAGAATAGCACACATCATATGAACGAATAAAAATTTAGGCTCAACATAGGCTAACCGATAATTGTTGATGAAGAGAGGTGGGATGCGTAGCATCCCCAAGCTTAGATGCTTGAGACTTCTTGAAATATTTACTTGGGGTGCCTTGGGCATCCCCAAGCTTGAACTTTTGAATCTCGTTCAATCCTCTCATACCCCGGTTTCACCTAAGTCTCAAAAACTTCATCCACACAAAACTCAAAAAGAACTCGTGAGATAGGTTAGTACACATAAGAACAAATCAACACTTCATGTACTGCCAAGACATGTTACACAATAATTTTCAAACATCATTTACTGTTTACTATCATTTCCACAATTTATATCTACCAATATAGGCTATGAAAACCATAGGATAAGTAGATTACAAAACTATGACAGCAATCTGTCCAAACAGAACAGTCTGTAGCAATCTATTAAACCAGTGTACTTATGTAATTTAAAAAATTATGAAAATTTAGGACATGCTATAAAATTTATATGAAAATAGTGTGTAAAAATTTCAGAAACTTTCCATGTTCCAGTAAAATATTAAAATTCAAACACTACAGCCAAAGTTTCTGTTTTTACACAGCACTCATCAAAACATGCAATGCAAGCATCCTAGGGCAATTCTTGGAACTTTTTATTGAAAAACAAGATTATAAATAACACCTAACAGAGAACAAGAAAATAAAATGATGCTCCAAGCAAAACTCATATTATGTGACGAATAAAAATATAGCTCCAAGTAAGATATACCGATAGTGTTGAAGACGAAAGAGGGGATGCCTTCCGGGGCATCCCCAAGCTTAGGCGCTTGAGTCTTCCTTGGATATTACCTTGGGGGTGCCTTGGGCATCCCCAAGCTTAGGTTCTTATCACTCCTTATTCTCCTCATATCGGTGTCTCACCCAAAACTTGAAAACTTCAATCACACAAAACTTAACGGAACTTCGTGAGATGGGTTAGTATAATAAACAAAGATCATTCACTTGGGTACTGTCAAGACAAGATTAATAATTGTTCCCACATCATACCTACTGTATTCTATCATTCCCATAATTTATATCACTGAATATAAGCTATGGGAACACTAAAACAAGCAAACTATGCATGCAAAACAGAATCTGTCAAAAACAGAACAGTCTGTGAAGATCTGTAGTGTAACCATACTTCCCTGTATCTAAAAATTCTGAAAAATTAGGACAATCTAGGAAATTTGTATATAAATCATGTGTAAAAAATTCAGATCAAAAGCACGTTCCAGTGAATTTACAAAATTCCTGGACTGAGAGAAAAAGTTTCTGTTTTTGCACAGAATCAAGTCAACTATCATCCACACTATCCCAAAGGCTTTACTTGGCACTTTATTGAAACAAAAGCTATAAAACATGATTATACAGTAGCTTAATCATGTGAACACACAAAAACATAAAGTATAAATATTGGGTTGTCTCCCAACAAGCGCTTTTCTTTAATGCCTTTTAGCTAGGCAAGATGATTTCAATGATGCTCACATAGGAATAGTATTTGAAACATGCAAGAGAGCATCATGAATCTCATGACAAGCACATTTAAGTCTAACCCACTTCCTATGCATAGGGATTTTGTGAGCAAACAATTTATGGGAGCAAGAATCAACTAGCATAGGAAGGCAAAAGAAGCATAACTTCAAAACTTTGAACACATAGAGAGGAAACTTGATATTATTGCAATTCCTACAAGCATATGTTCCTCCCTCATAATAATTTTCAGTAGCATCATGAAGAAATTCAACAATATAACTATCACATAAAGCATTCTTTTCATGATCTACAAGCATAGAAAATTTATTACTCTCCACATAAGCATATTTCTTCTCATTCATGATAGTGGGAGCAAACTCAACAAAATAACTATCATGAGATACTTGATTGACATAGCCACATTCAATATTAAAATCATGCTGACAAGTTGCATGGTTACTATCACTCTTTATAGCATACATGTCATCATCATAATCATCATAGATAGGAGGCATGCCATAATCATAATAAATTTGCTCATCAAAACTTGGGGGACTAAAAATATCATATTCATCAAACATAGCATCCCCAAGCTTGTGGCTTTGTATATCATTAGCATCATGAATATTCAAAGAATTCATACTAACAACATTGCAATCATGCTCATCACTCAAAGGTTTAGTGCCAAACATTTTAATAACTTCTTCTTCTAACACTTGAGCACAATTTTCCTTTCCATCATTTTCATGAAAGACATTAAAAAGATGAAGCATATGAGGCAACCTCAATTCCATTTTTTTGTAGTTTTCTTTTATAGACTAAACTAGTGATAAAACAAGAAACTAAAAGATTCAATTGCAAGATCTAAAGATATACCTTCAAGCACTCACCTCCCCGGCAACGGCGCCAGAAAAGAGCTTCGTTGACGGGATGTGAGTGCCGCTTACCTAGCCTCCCCGACAACGGCGCCAGAAAAGAGCTTGATGTCTACTACGCAACCTTCTTCTTGTAGACTCGTGTTGGGCCTCCAAGCGCAGAGTTTTGTAGGACAGTAGCAAATTTCCCTCAAGTGGATGACCTAAGGTTTATCGATCCGTGGGAGGCATAGGATGAAGATGGTCTCTCTCAAACAACCCTGCAACCAAATAACAAAGAGTCTCTTGTGTCCCCAACACACCCAATACAATGGTAAATTGTATAGGTGCACTAGTTCGGCGAAGAGATGGTGATACAAGTGTAATATGGATAGTAGATATAGGTTTTTGTAATCTGAAAATATAAAAACAGCAAGGTAACTAATGATAAAAGTGAACACAAACGGTATTGCAATGCTTGAAAACAAGGCCTAGGGTTCATACTTTCACTAGTGCAAGTTCTCTCAACAATACTAACATAGTTGAATCATATGTAAATCCCTCACGTGCGACAAAGAGTTCACTCCAAAGTCACAAATAGCGGAGAACAAACGAAGAAATTATTGTAGGGTACGAAACCACCTCAAAGTTATCTTTTCCGATCAATCTTATGAGCTATCCCTATAAGTGTCACGAACAGCCCTAGAGTTCGTACTAAAATAACACCTTAAGATACACATCAACCAAAACCCTAATGTCACCTAGATACTCCAATGTCACCACAAGTACCCATGGGCTTGATTATACGATATGCATCACACAATTTCAGATTCATCATGTTCAATCCAACACAAAGAACTTCAAAGAGTGCCCCAAAGTTTCTACCGGAGAGTCAAGACGAAAACATGTGCCAACCCCTATGCATAGATTCCCAAGGTCACGGAACCCGCAAGTTGATCACCAAAACATACACCAAGTGGATCAATAGAACATCCCATTGTCATCACGGATATCCCATCGCAAGACATACATCAAGTGTTCTCAAATCCTTAAAGACTCAATCCGATAAGAAAACTTCAAAGGGAAAACTCAATTAATCACAAGAAGATAGAGAGGGGAAAACTCCATATGATTCATCTATATTAACAAAGCTCGCGGTACATCAAGATCGTGCCATCTCAAGAACACGAGAGAGAGAGAGCGAGAGAGAGAGAGAGAGAGAGAGAGAGATCAAACACATAGCTAATGGTACATACCCTCAGCCCCGAGGGTGAACTACTCCCTCCTCGTCATGGAGACCGCCGGGATGATGAAGATGGCCTCCGGTGATAGTTTCCCCCTCCGGCAGGGTGCCGGAACGGGCTCCCGATTGGTTTTTCGTGGCTCTGGAGGCTTGCGGCGGCGGAACTCCCGATCTAGGTTTGTTTTCGGAGATTTCTATATTTATAAGAGTTTTTGGCGTTGGTCCCACGTCCAGAAGGTTCCCGAGAAGGTGACAAGCTAGGGGGGCGCGCCCTAGGGGGGGCGCCCCCATGCTTGTGGCTTCCTCGGCCTTCCTCTCCGGTGACTTTTCGCTCCAGTATTTTTTATATTTTCCAAAAATATTCTCCGTAAATTTTCAGCTCATTTCGAGAACTTTTATTTCTGCACAAAAACAACACCACAGTAGTTCTGCTGAAAACAGCGTCAGTCCGGGTTAGTTCAAATAAAATCATACCAAAATCATATAGAATTATTGTAAACATGGCATGAATACTTCATAAATTATAGATACGTTGGAGACGTATCATAGGCCGCCCTCACGAGGACGGGCCTCACGAGGCTGGCCACGGCGTGACCCCTCCGGAGGGTCATCGCGCCAGCGGTCCTCCCAAGCCTGATCGCGCCAGCGGTCCTCCTGAGGATGATCGCGCCACCCTTGACGTGGTTCCCGGTTGTCCCAACGGCCTCCACCGCGGCCTCCGCCTCGTCCGAAGCCACGGTCGGCACGTCCAGGGCGCCGGCCGAAGTGTTCGGCGCGGACCAGCCTGAGTTCCTGGCAGTCGGCGGTGTCATGGTTGTTGGTGCCATGGAAGATGCAGGTCGGTCTTCCTCCTGCGGGGTGTTCCTCACCCCGGCTGCGCTTCGCCTCAGGCTTGGCCGCAAGTACTGCTGGGGCCTTGCGCTTCGCCTCCTTGGCCTTGGTCTTCTTTTCCTCTGGCTCTGCCGCCGGAGGCCCGCGGAGCGACAGGCGGCCCTCTTCAGCCTTGGCGCACCTGTTCGCCAGATTGAACATCTCCAGGGCTGAGCACAGTTCGTCGTTCATGGCAAGCTCCTCCTTCATCTTGAGGTCCGTGATGCCATCGGTGAACGCGGAGATGATAGCCTCGTCCGACGCCTTCGGGATCTTGAGGCGCGTAGTCGTGAAGCGTTGTATGAACTTGTGCAGGGTCTCCCCGTCCTGCTGCTTTACACGCCGTAGGTCGTTCACGGTGAGCGCACGGTCGCGGGTGCCTTGGAAGTTGGCAACGAAACGCTTGCGCAGGTCGTCCCAGGAGGTGATGGACCCCTCTGGGAGGTTGAGGAGCCAGGAAAGCGCGCCGCCCTTGAGCGCCATGGGGAACCAGCACGCCATGACCTTGTCGTCTCCACCTGCCGCCCGGATGCTCAGGGAGTAGAGCTGTAGGAACTCGGCGGGATCCGGGGTGCCGTCGTAGCGAGGGGGTAGGTCAGGCTTGAACTTGCAGGGCCACGTGGTTGGATGGAGCTCCGGGGCGATGGCGAGGCACCCCACTGGCTCGATGGGCGCTGCGTGCGCGGGCGGGGCCTGATCTTGGCGCTCCCGAGGGGCCGCCTCGAGTGGTGCCCGGTCGCGACGCTGGTTCGGGAGCGCAGGGAGCGCACGTGCGTCGACGCGCGGCCGGGGCACCACCTTGCAGCTTACTTCATCTTTCGCCCTTGCCCGCGGTTCGCGGGGCTGGTCGCGTGGGCGCGCTTCTCGCCTGGGCTCGGGGTCGACATCGCGTTGCGGAGGAGGTGGTGGCGCATCGTGGGCCACGCCGTCTACCAGGGAAGGTCGGGGTCGAAGCGAGTAGGAGAGCGCTGAAGCGTCGCCGGCAGCACTGACGAGCTCCGCGATGCGCCAAAGCCAGTCGTCATAGCGGTCGGGGGCAGGGCGGTAGCGGAGCAGCTCGTTTGCCATGGAGAGTGCGCCCGAACCGCGCGCCGGTCCGGGCCAAGCGTGGGAGGACGACCCGGAAGCTGGAACGATCGACGGAGTGGCGGTGTGGCCATCGCGCCGCGCGGTGACCGGCTGGGAGGAGTCTTGTTGCTCGTGGGCGTCCGGGCCCGTGGCGGCGTTGGCCACAGGCGAGGGTGATCGGCGCGCGTCGGCGCGGCCCACAGGTGCAGTCTGGACGACGCGGGCAGCTCGGCGCTCGGCGCGGGCTCGGCGAGCGTCAGACATCGGAACGGCAAGGTGGGAGAAGATCTTGGCTTGAGGAAGACTCCGACACGCCCCCTACCTGGCGCGCCAAATGTCGGATTTCGGGCTCCGCAAAACCCTCAAGGTTCGAACACAGGGGCGTGTACGAAGATCTTCTGTAGCCGCGCCCTACCTAGCTCGCTACTCGATGGCTAAGACGATGAACTCGCATGAAGACGAGGAAGACGATGAACGCGGTGGTTTACCCAGGTTCGGGCCGCTGCGAAGCGTAATACCCTACTCCTACTTTGGTGGATTGCCTCTCGGGGAGGTATGGTGAATGAACTAGTACAAGGTTGAGGAGCCTCGTGAGGGCGCTCCTGAGGTGTTCTTGGCCCTCTGGTGGCTTTGTGATGGACCAGATGGAGGGGTGGATCGACTGGTTTCGGATCCTCCTCTACGGTGCCGCCTAGCCTCTATATATAGCGGTGGCCCGGGTCCTCTTCCCTTATCGCAATGGCGGGAAGGGATCCCACAACGGCCAAATTTGAAGGGGGACAGGAGTACATCCCCGCCTTGTCCAAAGGCGGTCTTCGCCTGCAAAGTAGCTGTCGACGACGCAGAGGTGGGCTCGGCGATGACATCCGTCCTGCGGGGCTCGTGGTCATGGTCTTGTTGCACCGGAATGGAAACCTTTGGGGGGTGCTTTGGGAACCCGCGTACGTCCTTGCCCCCTTTGCACCAAAGGGGAAACTGCACCGCCTGGCGCGCTGGCGCCCGCCTGTCCTTCCTTGCGTCACCCTTGACTCCTGAGGCCGGGTCCTGCATAGAGATCTCCGCCGCTCCGGAGGGGGCCTGGGGAGACCCTCCGCTTGCTGATCTTGGTGCTGCTCTCCCTCGCGAGCCTAGGGTCCTCGCGAGGGCCTTGTCTTGAGTGGGGCTGCGTCTGGTTGTGCTTGGCTGACGAAGTGGGCCATGCCCTGGGCCGCAGGCAGGTAGGTCTGGGTACCCCCGTTCCCAGAACGCCGACAGACGATGGTTACCGGCCATGTCATGGTATGTTTCTTATTTCTGTAGTAATGTGATATGCTTATAGTATATATAGTAATGTGATCTATGCTTATAGTATAGTAATGTGATTATATGCTTAGTATATTAATGTGATGATATGCTTAGTGTATAGTAATGCGATATGCTTAGTAATGTGATATATTGATTATAGTGTAGTAATGTGATGATATGCTTAGTGTAGAATTTGATGAATATGCTTAGTATATTAATGCGATGATATGCTTATAGTATATAGTAATGTGATATATTGAATATAGTGTAGTAATGTGATTATATGATCATCATGTTTTTTTCCAGAAATTACCTAAGAGGCTATGTGTGAGCTATGGCATCGAGTCGGATGAAGAAGGCATTGCTGGACTACGCCTTACCACAAGGGGCTCCGTCACCACATGTGCTTACGCAGTGGACACGGACGGGCGCACTATCTTCAGTGTGGCTAGGTGGAGCAACTTCCTCGCTGGTAAGAATCTCCGGGTTGGACAGGCCGTCTTAGTCACTATCAGGAACACCCCACGTCATGACTTGAGGATGATGATCGTTTTCGACATCCTTTAACTATGCTATAGCTAGTTTGCTCATGTTTATGAGGATTGTATAATAGGTACTTATTAGCTCTAGCTAGTACTGCTTGTGAGATTGACACTTATTATTAACTGGAATGCATTGTTCTATTGGGCTAATTCCTCGTGTGCAATGCTAAATGCTAAATGTTATGTGATGTGAGTTTTTTTGGCTGCACGAAATGTTCCTGGCGTGCAATGTACATTGCACGCCGCTAGGTGAGCGATTATAGTGGTGATGTTGCATACATGGCACGCCATCAGCACGTAGAATACCGCTGACGTGGGACCCAACGCCACCATTATTTTTTAACAATGGCGCCATATTAGTGGCGTCGGGCTACCACGCCAGCACAACCTTTTTCGTCACGCCATAGCTAGGCTTTTCTGCACTAGTGGATCTACCATCACTACCAAAGAATGCTCCAGGAGTAGAGACAATAAAATAGTGAAGAGAAAAATAAACCGGGGGCGGAGGGTAGTGAGAGGAGATGGTGGTAAGTGAGACGAAAAAACCGACAAAAATAAACCTCGAACGGAAGCTACCAACTCCTTCTTTAGGAGTAGAGATGAGAAAAGGGACAAAAAAACCAGACGAAAAAAACAGAGGAAGGTGGGAGGAGAAAGAGAAAAAATCTGGAATGGAATGCTAATTAGTGTAATTTGGTGATGTGTGATAATATTAATTAATGTGACTGAGCGATTTAGTTAATTAATTCAGATTTGGTCTTTAAAGATTCATTAGAAATTAATCTTGATTGATTGTTTCACATAAATACATTACTAAATATAAGATGATGGGAGGAGGGACAAAAAACAGAACAAAAAAAAACCAGATGAAGGTGGGAGGTATGACGAAAATAAACCCGGAACGGAAACCTACCATCACGACCGCTGGCTGCTCCTTTAGGAGTAGAGATATTTTTTTTGTTGGTTCATAGTCCAACTAGATGAACTAGCCTTTTCTTTCCCTGTTGTGTTATCAATTTTTTTTGGCATGGAACACCTCGCATTCCATTAACCCGTGGTCACGGCAGAATCTCCAGCCATTGCACGGATTACATCAGCGGGAAAGTTCATGATCCATAATGTATGGTCACAACGGATTTCCTTAGCACCAAGACTCGCCAGCACATGCGTTGGAAGGTTACAATTTCTAGGGGAAAACTCAACGGTACTTCGCTTCTCTAAAGAGAGTGCCTAGGGCTGATCTGTCGTTTGCATCGGAGCTCACCGCTTGCCTTGGGTTCATATAGTTTGTCTCGAATATGACCTTGTCCATCCCGAAGCTCTCTGATAATTCAATCGCCTTCAGAAGTGCACTACTTTCTGCATGTAGCGGTTCAAACAAGTTACGTAAAGGTTGATGTGGCTTGAGACTGCGTCGGTATTTCCCCAAAGAGGAAGGGATGATGCAGCACAGCGACGATAAGTATTTCCCTCAGTTATGAAACCAAGGTATCAATCCGTAGAGGAATATCAAGCACCTACGTAAACAACACCTGCACACAAATAACAAATACTTGCAACCCGACGCGTAAGAGAGGTTGTCAAGCTCTCAACGATAAAAAGATAGATTAGTTAATGATAGTTTTGTCAAATAGATCTCGCAAGAACACAAAAAAAATAAGTAAACAAAAAGTGCAGCAAGGTATTTTTGTTTTTTTTGGTTTAATAGATCTGAAAATAAAAAGGCAAACTAGTAGATCGGAAAGCAATATATTGGAAAAGTAGACCCGGGGGCCGTAGGTTTCACTAGTGACTTCTCTCATGAGTATAGCGCACGGTGGGTGAACAAATTACTGTTGGGCAGTTGATAGAAGATCAAATAATCATGACGATATCCAGGCAATGATCATTATATAGGCATCACGTCCAAGACAAGTAGACCGAAACGATTCTGCATCTACTTCTATTACTCCACGCATCGACCGCTATCCAGCATGCATCTAGTGTATTAAGTTTATGGAGAAATGGAGTAATGCAATAAGAATGGTGACATGATGTAGACAAGATCTATCCATGTAGGAATAGACCCCATCTTGTTATCCTTAATGGCAACGATACATGCGTGTCTTGCTGCCCCTTCTGTCACTGGGAAAGAACACCGCAAGATCGAACCCATCACAAAGCACCTCTTCCCATGGCAAGAAAAATTGATCTAGTTGGCCTAACTAAACCAAAGATTCGAAGAAGAAATACGAGGCTATAAGTAATCATGCATATAAGAGATCAAAGAAGACTCAAATAATATTCATGGATAGAAACTGATCATGAACTTAAAATTCATCGGATCCCAACAAACACACCGCAAAAGTCATTACATCAAATAGATCTCTAAGAGACCATTGTATTTAGAATCATAAGAGAGAGAGGAAGCCATCTAGCTACTGCCTACGGACCCGTAGGTCTATGGTGGACTACTCACGCATCATCGGAGAGGCACATATGAGGAAGATGAACCCCTCCGTGATGGTGTTAGATTGGATCTCGAGGTTCTGGAACTTGCGGCGGCTGGAATAGTGTTTCGTTGACTCCCCTAGGGTTTTCTGAATATTTGAGAATTTATAGAGGCGATAGTCGGTGGAGGGGGGTCCCGAGGTGGTCACGTCCCACCAGGCTGCGCCAGCCTCCTCTGGCGCACCCTGGTGGGTGTTCCCCACCTCGGGCCTCCTCTCTCGTACTTGTCTGGCCCATCTGGTGTCTTCTGGTCCAAAAAAAATTCCACAAAAATTTTCACAGTGTTTGGGCTTCATTTGGTACTGATTTTCTGCGAAGTAAAAAACAAGCAAAAACAGCAACCGACACTTTGGCACTATGTCAATAGGTTAGTCCCCAAAAATGATATAAAGTTGCTATAAAATGATTGTAAAACATCCAAGATTGATAATATAACAGCATGGAACAAACAAAAATTATAGATACGTTGGAGACGTATCAAAGGTCCAGTAGCTGCAAACAAAATGACTCCGTCCAGTGCTCTTGCAATGCAACTCCATCCTCCTGACCCAGTGGTCGGGTTGTAAGCATCGTCAACGTTAACTTTCATGAACTCCTCCGACGACATCCTTCACCTGCTTGTATTAGTAGTCTCAGGATGTATCTAAAATTAAAATACATTTGGATATATTCATTTCTTGGACAAGTATTTTCGGACGGAGGGAGACTGAATCTTATGTGGAGATTTAACAGCGAAACGACCCTTAGAATGGAAATGCCAGCCAACAATGAAGTCTTCCTGCTGTTCACAAAGGGGAATCTTTAAGATGGGCGGCATCAACAGGAGAGAACGTTTGGTTAACAAGCTCCATGTCCCACGAATTTGTCAGCGGGTCAATTAGGGCTCCTTTGATTCAAAGGAATTCTATAGGATTTTTGGTGGATTGAAATCCTTAAGAATTTTTTCTCTTTTTGGTCCTTTGATTCATAGGATTGGATCCCATAGGAAATTTTCCTATGGAATCTTTTGTATTACATTTCACAGGAAATCTAACAACCACTCCAACCTCCTTTTACAATCCTTTGTTTTTCCTATGACATTAAACACTCTTTGCTAATCCTATAGGGTTCAAATGGACATGTCATTCCAACCCTATACCTTTTCTATTCCCGCGTTTTCAAAATCCTGCGAATCAAAAAGGCCCTTAGTTCTGCCACTTTTGTCGGGTCAATTAGTTCTGCCACTTTTGTCAACAAATGAGGCCCGTGCGTTGTACTCGGTTTCCTAGTCGGGTTGCACCGCACCCAGGATCTTCCCATATCTTGATGTTTTCCCCCGAGCCAACTCTCTTTATCATACACTCCTTGACAACATTCAAACCTTTAGAATATTGTGCCAAATGTAGCTGATTCCTTGTATAGGTTGTACATCAAGGATATTGCCAATAGGGAAATACTTGGCTTGCAAAACCCGAGCACACAGGGAGTCCGGATTTTGGAGCAATCTCCAGCTCTGCCGCGCGAGCATCACAATGTTGAAAGAGTAGAGGTCTTTGAATCCTAGGCCGCCACTTCCTTTTTGCAAATGGAGTTTTTTTTGCTGACCCAATATGTTTTCCTTTCATCCTCTTACCGCGACCACCAGAATCTGCATGTCATGTCACTGATCTTCTCACATAGACCCTTGGTGAGATCAAAACATGCCATCACATATGTTGATGTTGCTTGGGCCACGACTTTGATTAAAATCTCCCTATCGGCCTTTGACAAGAACCTCTCCTTCCATCCTAGTATCGGTGCTAGGATCTTGTCCTTTAGGTACGCAAAATATTTGGTTTTTGATCTGCCTACATACATGGGTAAGCCCAAGTATTCACCCTCAGAACATTGTGCTTGCAACCCCAACACTTGCATCACCACATCATTTTTCCTTTGCCGAGGGGTATTGGTGCTAAAAGTATGGATGATTTATCCCGGTTAATGACCTAATTGGCCTAGTCTCGTACACTCACAGAATCCTATTTATTTCTGCTGCTCCACTGTTGCCTCAAGCATTAGCAGGCAGTCATCGGCAAAAAGGAGGTGATTCGGCATGGGTGATGTAGGCGCTATTTTAGTTCCTTGTAGCTTCATCACCCGCTCCATTTGGTTCAACATCGCCGGGGATTCTTCTGCACATAACAGAAAGGCGTAAGGCGAAATGCGATCGCCTTGATGAAGGCCCCTTCCTAGAATCACTGGATCCGTGTATCCTCCATTGATCTTAAACATGTAGGTCACTGTTCTGATGCATTTCCTGATAAGGTTCACAAATTGGGCATAAAAACCTAGTTCAATCATGACATGCTCTAAATAACTCCATTCGATCCGATCATATTCTTTACTCATGTCTAACTTTAGTGCCGCATAACACTTGACGCTTCCTTTTCAGAAAGTGGGTCATTTCATATGCCAAAATGGTGTTGTTAGAGACGAATCTACACCTTCAAATTTACTAGTTTTATGTAGAATATAGTATATATAGATACATATATAGATTTTTTAGATAATTTAGGGAAAGAAAGATAGATAGTTGCGGCGCGTAAGTCAGCGAAGTCCAATCCCCATATCCCATTTCATTTCACAAAGGGGGCCATAGATGAATGGTAGTATTAAACGCAACCTTAAAAAAAAAGAAAACCAGTGCCGACACATTCGAGGAAATCCCAAACTAAATCGATCATGTGACCCGCTGGAGACGAAATCCCTGTCCCGCGACCCACCGGGTGGGGGAGGGGGTGGGGTGGGGTGAAGACGAGGTGGAGGAGGACGTACCGCAGGTCACCGGCTGGAGTCGCCGAACGGTGGCTCGCATGATAGGGTTTGAGATATCGTTGCCGACAGCTTGTGGGTCGATTACGGGATTTCTTTGCCGGCCGTTCCGGGATTGTCACCATGTTCCAAAGGGTATTTTCAGGTGTAGTTAGCACCATCATGTTCCAAAGGGTATTTTCCGTCTTCTCAGTTTTTTTTTATTTTATAGCCAAAAAAACAACACTTCCGTTAGTTGTCAAACCTTTGCCGTTAGTCAAACCGTTGGCAAACTGTCAATTTTTATTTATTCCAAAATTACCCCCGTAGAACCTAACCCTATTCCACGGCTCCACGCACGGTCTCTCCTCTTCCTCCCGCACCCAACACCAAGCCATGGCGGCGCGAGGTAGCACCCCTCGACGGCGCCTCACTGCGGCTCCCCTCTCCCTCTAACCCTCTCCTCCATCCATCCCCCCAGCCCCCTCCGCCGCCCGAGCTCCTCCTCCCTGGTCGAGTCGGCGCCCGTCGATCCTGCCCAAGGGCTGCCGACGCCTCCAGCTCCGGCGCCAAAAGGCCCTGATTGTCCCTGCTCCGCGTCGTCCGGCCTCCTGCGTGCCTCCATTGCGACGCCCTGCAGGAACCCTAACCTGCTCGGCTGCTCCTCTGCAGTCTCGACCTCCTCCGGCTCACCTGCAACCTCGACCTCGACCTCGACCGGCTCCTCTGCCCTGCACCAACTAGCTGCCGCTACATCAACAACAGCACAAGGTACGGTTATGTTCTACCACTACATCCTCCCGCTTTGGGGTATTCAATCGGTGGTTATTCATCTCCTCTTGACCTCAAGTCTACTATTTCCCCTGCACTGCAGTACGATGGCCGAAGAAGATGTTGACTGGACACCCATCTTTGACAGGGTCAAAGGATCCATTTTTTTCGTCCAGTTTGTTCCGAAACAAGACAGTCTTGGACAACTCCAAATCGTGGCTGATGGGGTCAAGACGGTTACAAATGAAGAACTGCGGTATGAGGCGATCGTCAGGGGACATGTTTCAACTGGTTTTACCTTCTACTCGAGACAAATTGGACCTCTAATTATGACTACCGCACACGGTTTGAGCCACCTTTTCAACTCGTCTCGACCTTTGACACAAGAGACATTGGAAATGATGGACATAAGTGTCCTGTGCGATCATCAGGAAGAAACAATTCAGGAAGCCAAGTTGGTTAATGCTCACAGGAAGTATGCCACTGCAAGGGTAGTTGGGGTTGATTCAAGAGAAGACACAATTGTTCTGAGTGTTGAGAACAGCAGCCTCAAGAATTACTCGGGTGGCGTATGCACCCAAGCACACCCTCCTCTTGAGATGTCCCCCAACACGCCAATGAATGGCAGAGAGTGCATGCTCATCTCTTGGCCATCCTATCTGCCAAGAATGGTGTCAATGGGTGAAACTGTTTCTTCTTGTCGGATGAACGTCCGTGATCCTTTTGGGTATAACATGCCTATATTGGAAGTTGATATGAGAACTGAGGAGTGCTCGTCTGGCGGGCCGCTCTTCAACTCAAATGGTGAGGTGATTGGCATGCTACAAGGGAGGATGAGTCGGACCCGCTCGATCTTCGTGGCAGGGTCACATCTGCGCAAATGGGTCCCAGTCCCAGGCAGCTCATGATGCATGATCCAAGCTGCAAATCGTCAATAGAAATAGAGTTCAGCCTCTATGTATCTTGGCATGTAGTAATTCTCTGTTAGTAGCATTTGTTCTGTATGTTACGACATTTATTTATGTCTCCTCTTGCCTTGGCTTTGGCAGTTGGGACTTCTATATCGCCCTTACTAGTGGCAAAAACTGTTATGTAGCATCCATACTTGCAAATGGGAATTCGAGCTCTCATCTCGACTCAACCTGCTCACATTATTATTATCATGTCATATTGATTCTATCATCGTGTTATATGTATCTGCACCGAATCCAGGACCAGGGCAGCATGGTCCCGTCACCATCAGCAAGGGGGGCGCGGCGCCGGCGGCCGCAGCGAATCCAATCCAGATCCGTAGGTTTCAGAAGTCAGCACTGAGGCGGGTGGACGAGGCAGCACTCACCGACCGCTGTCTGCTCTTCCATCACCTCTTCCTTAGCCAGAACCACCAGGTCGGCCGCTCCCTTCTCAACCTTTACGCCATCTCAAGAATTGCCACTGCCACCTCTTTGTCCAATACGTCCTACTTAGTGATCCTTAAAGTTTTACCACATCTTTCTTTGTTATTGTTGCAATATTATTTTACATAATGGTTTAACAGTATTGTCTATGCTTCACTCTTCGACTATAATTTGGCTCCCGTTGAGGTCTATGGTATTGTGTTCAGCGTATATTGCATTAGGTGCTTCTGTGCTAAACTTACAAGGGGAAATTACTATGTTTAATCTACATCTTCTTTGCTTAATTATGTTCTTTTTGCAAGAGACAGTTGCTCATATCTTATGTCCCAATTAGCCGTCTATTGAACTAAACTGTATGATTGTTTGAAAACGAGCGACCAGTACTGATCACTCCATGGATTTTATTTTCAGGATGTGATGACAGGCTGGATGGTTTCGACTATCTACAGCAGTTTAGGATCGCAAGAGCGTGATATATTTGCTAAGCTTAATGTTGATTGACAAAAAGGAATGGTCTTGGGGGAGGGGACGGCGCCAGCGGCTGCTCCTCCATGAGCGGGAGAAGGGAGGGAACGGCCTAACCTAATGCGCGGGCGGGTGTGGGACAAGGGAGGGAACGGGCTAAATTTGGGCCAAAAAGAGAAGGAAGCTATCGGTTTGTATAAGATGATGGTTGTTTATTTTAATTTTTGGTTTGGTGTTAGCTTACTGACATGAATAATAATAATTCCATGCTTTGATCTTCAAAATCAGAGGAGGAAATGATGGGTTTGGACAATTGTTTGATTTTTTTCTTGGTGTACATTGCTAATGTTCTCTTTGTCAGTTATGGTATATTAGAGATCTGCGCATTTAGTTTGCTAACACTCATATTTATGTGCTTGACAACGGAAATAAAAATCATTCAGGGCAAGTTTGATTTAGAATTTTTGTAAGAAAAAACAGTTCAGCTTTGAGGAGGTGCAGTGTGTTGCTGGTTAGGCTTCGAACTCGGCTTCGAACTGCATTTCAATATTACTTTTGCCAATAGGCTTTCCTATGTTTTATGTACTCTTTTCTTACTTCTGTTTGTACTTTTTATCAATGAAATTGGAAGTATTGCTCTCCATTACTGGAATCACCATGGCCAGATTGAAGATCACAAGCTCTAGGTGAGCTCTTCCTTTTGGTTTCACAGTCTGCAGGTTATGTACCATCTCCCCCTTGCTAGGATTCATTTTTGTGTTTCCATTTTCTTCATTCCACAAACTAAGGTCAAGAGTAAGAAAAATATCAAAGGTGGTGATATTTTCTTTTGTTGTTTAGAGTGCTGCCACACAGATCTGAATATGACTTAAATGTTATTATCTTTTATATGTCCAGCTCCACGGCTTTTCGGATCTTAATGTTTAGATGCCATGCCACTTTAAGTATCATATATATCATGTTGCAAGCTCCATTCAGTGGCTAATTAAAGCTTTTTATACTGCATAACCGGAAAACAAAACCAAAAGGATGGTATGTTTTTTCTGCTGCTCAAATTGCATATCATTTTCATGTTATTTTCCTACCACTTCATGTTACTCAACTTTTATGTTGCCTTTCGTGTGAGCGGTCAATGCGATACAAAACTGATCCAAAAGGCACTGTATTACTAGGTTACAGACTTACAGGATAGGTTCAGCCAGACAGCCACCCCTCCTGTTTATGTGTGTATGTGTGTGCGCGCGCGTGCGTGCGTGCGTGTGTTTTTATTTCCTTTGCCCATTGATACAACAACAAAAAAAAAAATCATGTCGCTTACACTGAAATATGGAGCGTTAGGAGCAATGATGGCATGAATGCAGAAAATGAGATAATACACACCCTTGCTTTCATAGCAGGAGTCATAGTTCGGTAACAACTATATCATTAATCTACCCGTCTCCTCCAAAACGCCATGTTTCAATTGATTTTAGTTTCCTTTCACACTCAGTTTCTAAATTAGTTTCAATTGTCTTTTGGCGCTTAAATAGGATTAGGTGCAGTAACATGCAATATTTAATTCATTTGGTTGACAGTTCATAGCCTTAGCTCTTAACCACCAAATAATGTCTGCCTTATGAATTTGGCATCTTCATTTCCTAATGTATTTGTTCCAATTTCTCAGCAAACTATATTGCTCTTAACCGGGACATGATCTGCGGAATTTTTCTATCCATCTTAATTGCACCACAAATCGACATCACTTAGTTATCTGTTGCAGGTAAAGACACTTTTTTATTTATTTTATTTCCTAATTTATGGCTTGCTATTAAATTGTGTTTACTTAACATATGATAAAGGGACCCAAAGATTTATGAAACTACCTGGCATATCATAATTATCTGTTTCAGGTAACCAGTGCTCAGTGCTCACATCAGGTAGAATCAACGCGCATCTATCTTTTCTTCTACCCAAGCAGCTGCCTTTTATCATGTAGGTGTGGCCATTGTTGTACAACACCCTTCCTTTCATTAATATGATTCCTTGATTCAGTGATTTGACTAAAAAAAATTGTGTGCCCTCGGATAATAAATACCTAAAATGCTATCATAAATTATTGAAAATTCTCTACAGTTGCTTATGCAGTTGTTAACTTCTATGTTTTTAAGGCGTCCAGGCGCTTTAAGGCGCTGGGGGGGCGCCTCAACGCCTAGGCGCTCAAAGCGTGAGGCGAGGCGACGCCTTAGTCAATTTTTGTAAGGCGCTAGGGGGACTAATATGGCAGCCATGAGTAGACATAAAACTGAATCATACCTTGAATTTCCTGGTTGTTGAGCCCACATAGCATCCATTCCTCCCATCTTGTTTCCCATTTCTCCTTCCACAATAGAAATCTGCATAAAGATGACAAATAAGGTTAAAACTAGACTTAATTAATAGACCACCATTGGTAAAAAAAACAGAGAGTAAATGACAGAACAAGTGCAAAACAAGATGACAAACATGAGTGCATTACATATTACATAAACTAGGTCCACAACACAAAATAAATTAGGTTCACAACATAAATTAGGTTCCAAACACACGAAACACGATCATAAGCAAGGCTGGCTGCTCTCAATTCTCAATAGCCATCATCGAACTCATCCACGGTAGCATTTCTGTTGTCTTCGCCATCTTGGTCAGCACTAGTTGGATCTTCATCATCATCGGTCACATCAACATCATCTTGAAGAAAGTCTGAATCATCATCCTCTCCATTGGGGATATTTGATTGTTGTTCTTGGTCATCCTCTTCCTCATCTTCATGAAGAAATGTTGGTGACGGAGCAGCCCTTTTGCGCTGCCTTTGGTACTGGACATTAACATTTGAGGCCCCCCTTGCCATGGTGCTAGCTCTAGGAAAGTTGCGACCTTGCAGCGACGAACTTGCACCAACAGCCTCATCAACAAGCTCCCATGAAATGTCATCGGGACACCCTCGAGCACCTTGGGGTGGAGGTATTGTTGGGTCAACCCACTCATTGCCCCAATCAAAATCCTCAATGACTAGAGGGTCATAGCTATCGTCACCCATCTTCTCACGCCTCTCTCCCGCTCAATTTCTGCCTCAGCCCCGCCAATTTCTCTTTCTCCCACCGCCGATTCCTCTTTCCCGCTCGACCTGCCCGCGCATGCCCAAGGCGTCCAGATTCGACCGAAGCGTCGCCTTCTCCGCCTAGGCGACGCTCTGGACGCCTCAAACCCCCAAGGCGGACGCCTTAGACAAGGAACTAAAGCGAGCCCGACGCTTTTACCCTGCCGAGCGCTCTGACGCCTAGGCGTCGCCTAGGCGACGCCTTAAAAACCATGGTTAACTTGTTATTATATGTTCAGTAGTTATGATGGATTTGACAGAAATGGTTTTGTAACCCCCATGTTAATATTTTACATGCTTCCACCAAGTATCCTTAATTACTGCAAAAGGCATCAAGTGGTTCATATCATGGTTAAAAAAGGCGCGCCTAAGCGAGCGCTTAAGTGCGCCTAGGCTCTAGGCGATAGCAAAACGCCTAACGCATAACTGCGCTTAGTCTGCGCATAATTGCGCATAAGCATACGCTTTGGTCAGAAAAGCGCAAGGCGGTGGCAAAATGCACAATTAACGCCCAGCGCTTTTTTGAACTATGGTTCATATTATGCGAATATTTTATTTTAGCGTATATAACTCTTCAAGGTGTTTATTTATACCATAGATTAAAATCGCGGGCTAACAGAAATCGCGGCAGAGATTTTGGCCGTGATGAGTAAGGAAGGGATGTTGCGATCTCCGGCGATAGCGCCACAATCTCCCGTGATTTCCCATGCCATGCAGATCGCGCAGCCGTTTCGGATCCGTGATAGCGCCGCAATAGCGATAGTTTCGTCCGCGATTTTAAACTATGATTTTACTTGATATTCCTTTATTAGTTCAGATATTTCAGCTGTGACTTTGTTGTACTTTGATATGTGCCGATTGCAGTCACAAACTCACAATGATTAGCTGGCTGATCATGCCAGCAAGGCCACAAACTGATGTTGTTTGTTTTCTTCAATTTTTTTTGTCAATAGAATCTGGGTGTTTCGTTCTTAGAAATCAGTGTAGGGAGAAAGACTGAAGACATCTCTTAATCTACTATGCTCGGTAGAATTGGAGCGCCGTGAGCCCTTTGGCCTACGATTGCGCTGTGTACCCCATGGCTCAGAGAAGGGAAGCGACCATGGACCCCGCTAGCCAGCCCTGAGAGGACTGTCTGTTCGATCTGGGTCAATGTGCCGTCTATGACTATACCTTCCAACCAAATCAGTGCCGCCGCCTCCTCAACTCCGGCCATCCATGCCATTCGCCTGTGCCACTGAACGGGATTGGTGGTGGCCTACTGTCGTCTCTCCCTTGGATGCTCTGACCGTGACTGGGAGCAGTGGCGGCCGGCCCTGGAAGGCCCTCTGCTCTCTCTCCAGGCGTCTGATATATCCTTTGACGCCGATGGAACAATCACCCGCTGGTGGCGGTAGAGTGATGTTACAGTGAAGCAGCTACCGGCGATGATGGCCACCACCGTCAAGGGCTGGTGAGTCGAGTGCTGCTCAGGAATTAAAAAAATTCTGTTGGGTTCTTGGATGGGTGCTTATAATCTATTGGATTCTTGGATGGG
This sequence comes from Elymus sibiricus, assembly GCA_039707655.1. Classification (NCBI taxonomy): domain Eukaryota; kingdom Viridiplantae; phylum Streptophyta; class Magnoliopsida; order Poales; family Poaceae; genus Elymus; species Elymus sibiricus. The sequence goes on along the minus strand of CM077669.1, from coordinate 437,781,513 downwards.
ATGTATAGATTCCTAACATGATGGTCTAAGAAAACATCAACTCTGATTGGGCTTTGAAATTTTAATGCTTTGTACATCAAGAACTGCAAAAACACTTCAACTAATCGTAGCTTTATTTCTGCCTTTGTATTTTCCTGAATTATCTTTTTCACAAATTTGTTCTTCCATTTTTTTAACTCATATGTATCCTCCCTTTTCACATTATATCAGCATTAGCAAAAGCAAGATCTCGACGATTACACAAAAAGAGGGGCGGATTTAGGAAGTAGAAGGGACAATCACAACAACCACCAAGAAAAATATATCTTTCATTGCCAGCCTTTCTATCAAAGGTATTTTTGTTAATTCAGCTTCTATAATCCTCATGATTGTCAGGTCATGTTTAGAACAAAAGGAGTGTTCTGACTATTTATGTCTATGTACCTTATATTTTCATTTAACTGAAATGACATTTCTCTTGCCTGTGAAAATAGTCTGCGTGGAGCTGGTGATGGGCTGAGCGACTAGAGTGCCTTTCTAATACTATTTTAGAAAGCACCATAGCTTTTCCCTCGAACTGGGAAACATGAATTTTACCTGAAATTGTGAACACCCCAAACATTTTTAGTTGTTTCTGTTTTCAGCTTCCAATTATCCTTGGTTTCCTTGCCTGTCTCAATCACCAAAACAGAGCTCCTTTTTTCCTTTTGACGGTAGCTTTCATTTTCAGACATGAATTGCTCAAATGCAAGCTAAAATGAACTCAAAGAAGGGCATTTTGGCAAAAGGATTTTACATACTTCTATTATTGTCCGTTTTAATTTTTTTATCTGTTTGTCCATTCAGTACAGAACATTTTGACAAACACGTCTGATCTAGATGTGTGGTGAAACAACTTTGGAGACGATTGAGAATTTACCATGTTGATCATATGCTCGTTAGTGATTTACCTGAAGATTGTAGGTTTCTTCTCCAGACAAGCGTCAATGTATAATAGAAGAATATTGGTTGTTGTTACATTGGTTTGTACCGATGTTTGTCTTGCAGATTATTTGGTGTTGTTTCGTAGGATAATGCTTCAGCACTTTCAGTTCATTCCCAATTGTTTGTTTTGTTTTTAGGTTGCTTACCACATGGACCATGTGGTAGTTCATTCCCAATTGTAAAGAGACAAGGAACCATATTTTTTTTCAAGGGAATTAGCATCATTTCACTAGTAAGTACTCCCTCCGACCCAAAATAAGTGACTCAAAAGTGACTCAACTTTGTACTAACTTTAGTACAAAGTTGAGTCACTTTTTGAGTCACTTATTTTGAGACGGAGGGAGTATATAACATAAACTTAGTTGCATAGCTAGACTATGCCGTGTTTAATTCTGCCTTGTATAGCTTTAGTGCATCGATACAAAGTAAAACTTGTTTGCAATGGTTGAAACTACAGGTAGCATGATCCTTGTGTTGAAGCTAAAGTTAGTCTGTGTAATCCTGGAGCACAACCATCCAAAGTTAACGGAGTGATTCCCTGTTTCTAGCTGTTTCATCATAATCCTGGAGCACCGGAGCATGGGTTCGCAGAAGTACATGATGCATCATCGACGCCTAATATATATGGAAATCGGTAACGTGCGAGCGGTGGCAACCCCCAGAAGGCTGGCTATTGACATTGTGTTTTCCGGCGGACATTTTTTTGAAACGGAGGCAAAAGCTTTGCCTCATATATTAATTAAGAAGAGAATATAGTTTATACAACACACACCCTTAGATCGACATGGCAATTACTCTCGCAAAATAAAAGACCCTAACTTTCTTGCCCCAGCGGTCACCCACAGGTTCGCCTCGCCCACAATAGTGTTGAGTAGGATCGGCGGTGGAGCGCTCTTTTGTCGGAAGACTCTTGCGTTTCTCTCATTCCATAATACCCAAGACACGATCATGGTGATCGACGCCTTGGCCTTCCTGTCGGTGGTACCGATGTCACAAGTGCTCGCCCACCACTCCTCAACAGAGTCCATCACAAGCCATGCCCTCGTGTCGAGGTCGTCAATATTGAACCTCTGGATGACCATCCTCCAAAGCCTCAGGGAATAGCGACACTTGAATAGCAGGTGCGTCCCGCATTCTTGTACAAGCTTGCAGAAGGGACACAGCCCGCAGTTTGGCCACCCGCGCTTGGCCAGTCTATCAGCCGTCCAAATTCTGTCCTGAATCGCAAGCCAAGCAAAACTTCACTCTTGGTGGTGCCCATGTCTTCCAGATCATTTGGTCCATGGAGGAGAAAACCAAGCCCAAGAATTGTGCCTTGTACGCCGAGGCCGCCGTGTAATGCCCGGAGACCGTGTGCTTCCACAGGATGTCGTCCATGACGAGCTCATCTAGTTGCACCTCGTCCAGAAGCATCCAAAGGGAGAAGAACTGCCTCACATGTTCGGTCGAAACACCATTGGGTGGGGGTTTGATCTTCAGGATCCAAGCGTTATCCTTGAGGGCGTCCCGCACCTTCCAATTCTTTCGCCTGGAAGCCTCGAAGATGAGCGGAGCAATGTCCTTGGGCTTGCGTCCAAGAAGCCAAGGGGAATCCCAGAATGGCGTACGCGCGCCATTGCCCACCATGATGGTGGTAGAGGCATAGAAGAGGTCGAGGTCTTCCTCATCGCATGGGTTCCCGTCCCCAACCCACAGCTTAGCAGGGTCCTTCCACTCGAACCAAGGCCACCGCAGCCGCAAAGCGCGAGCGAACTTCACCATGTTAAGCACCCCAAGCCCACCGTAGGCGTGCGGCCGTGTCACCATCTGCCAATTCACCTTGCACTTTGCCCCTGTAGTCCTATCCGAGCCAGACCAAAGGAACGCCCTCTCTAGCTTGTCGACTGTGTTGAGGATGCTTGCCGGGATGACAAGAGGCGTGATGAAGTATACCAACTGGGAAGCCAGAACCGACTTGACGAGAGCCGCCTGCCCAATGGTGGTGATGTTCTGACCGTCATATGTTCCCATCCTTTTTGCCACCTTGTCCACCAGAAATTGCAGGTCAACCAACCTCAGCTTCCATACAGATAGGGGGAGCCCCAGATATCGCAACGGGAAGGAAGCCCTCACCGCCGGTAAACCCTGGGTGACACGCCCCAAGTCAATGTGATTGCATCGAATGGGGACCACAGAGCTCTTATGGAAATTGGTACAAAGTCCAGTGACATTCCCAAATCCTCTTAGAATGGCCGCCAGGTTGTCAATATCTCGTTTAATCGGGGCCATGAAGACAGCCGCGTCATCCGCATAGAGAGAAGTCCGCACCACGGCTCCCCTCCCTCTAATCTTGTGTAACAACCCCTTCTTCGTGGCCACGTCGAGGACGCGTTGCAGTGGGTCAATGGCGATGACAAAAAGGAACGGGGAAAGGGAGTCCCCTTGTCTCAGCCCACAACCGTGCTTGATGGGGCAGCCGGCCACCCCATTTAGCAGAACCCTCGAGGATGAGGAACACCACAAGGATGCAATCCAGTCTCTGAATTTGCTTGGAAACCCCCTCCTCTGAAGGAGCTCCAGCAAATACTCATTTTCCTTCAACAGCGGTAGCTCACGCAGACGACTGCACAGATCCGCGTATCATCTCCTCGACTGATGCAGATTCACATCCATCTAGTTCTATGTTTTCAATGCCCTTCCGGTAGGTTGTGGTCATAACTATGCTTGTTGATTTACTCCTCATCCGGGCCGCACATCGACCGGCGCGCTCTTTGCTTCGCATGTTCATCACGTGGCACTTGATAATTTAACTAGAGTACCAAAAGTAATAAAGGCGATATAGTTGAGGTGCACGGATATGAATTCTGCTTGTTCTGAAAAACATGTTTTGATGTTCTGATGGCGCTACATGTGATCTCTCCATGGTCCAGTGCTGAGCAGGTTTGCATGACATGGCGCACTCCACCACACCATTTTGGTCGGCTTGCTGTGCAAGGTACTAAGAGCATCTCTAGCAGACCCGTAAAAAGCCCCGACCCGCAAAATAACTGCCAAAATGCGGGTCGGCGCGGAAAATCCCGTCTGAACAGACCCCGCAAACGCGGCCGGCCCGTAAAATTTTTTGAGGGGCGCGGCAAAATCTTGACCCCAACCCGCGAATACGTGGGTTCCCCCTCCCGGCCCGTCGGTGCCCTGCATATAGCGGGAGCGGTTGGTGGGGAGGACATTTCAGCCCGCGCTTTTCCCCACCTACCACCTCCCCTCTCCCTCCCGCCTCGTCGCCGGGCCGCCGCCCACGATTCCGGCGAAAGTAGCCGGCGGGATCACGCCGAAAGGCCGCCACACGCACGAGGTTGCCCTCCGCCCCCACCCCCTCCTGCGTCGGCGGGCCGGAAAGTTGCAGATCTGCGGCCCTTCATCGCTGGCGGCCGGATTTGGCTTTTCCGGTCGCCGGTGGCTGCGCCAAGCGATGGAATGGTCGGGGAGCACCTCACGCAGCCCCGGCAAAGTCCCATCGCCGCATGCAGGTACGGGTTCATCCTGTCGCCGCCGCCGACGTTTTGCCGGCATGGATTCGGCCGGCCGTCCGCCGGGCTCGGCGCTCGCACAGCGGCTCTGCGGCTCGCCGATGCCGCTCATACAGTGCGACGACTGCACGCGGACAATGCTGCGGCTAACTTCGGGCAAGCCGAAGCACCCCGGATGGGTGTTCTTCAAATGCGAAAACGACGAGGTACGTGTTGTTTTCATTCGGCTTTGGCACCACATTCTTTGGTTCAATTGTGATAGCTCATTTCGAACATCATCATGTGTGTAGGAAGATGGATGCTCATTTTGGTTTTGGGAAGGCGAATACATTGATTTATTGATAGAAAGAAACTTAATAGACGTTCGTGCACTCCTTAGTAGAATCGAAGGTAATGAAGCGGCTGCATGTGCAACTAGAGGGGAAGCAACGTCTACTTCTTTAGAACCAAAGAAGAAGAATGAAGAATGCAAAATCAAGAATCCGCAGATCAACAACGAATGCATGGAGAAGATATTGGTCCAACTAGTGGGAGCAGTTATGGAAGTTGGAAATGTTCTAAAATGCATAATTGTGGTTCTTGTTTTCTTTGGTCTTGCTATTCTAGCAAAGATTTGGTGATATCCTATGTATCCAATGATGTTGAAAAAGCAAAGAAATGTATTATCTTGTGTCAAATTGAGGTGCAAATTTCGGATTTGCGGGCCGGCGGGAGCGGCGCCAGACCAGACCCCGCAAAGCTAACCCGTAAAAGAGCATATTCCGCGAATATCCTTTTATACGGGTCCGTTTTGCGGGGTCTGCCTCTGCGGCCGTCTGCGCCGGCCCGCAAAGCCGTTTTTCCGCGAACTGCAAACGCGTTTTGCGGGTTGGCGTTATGCGGGGTCTGCTAGAGATGCTCTAAAGGTAGTGGAGGCAAAAAAATCACGCCTCATACACGCACCCGATGACATCAGCAAATCCATTGAAATCTTCACAATGTCACACAACAAACAACATAATAAGTGGCGTTGCACAAAATTATAAAAGGTGGGATGATTTTTGAGTGTATTCTGCTACTCAAGGGTGCTTCCAAAAATCTTTATGGACACAATTTCAAACGATAGGGAAATCAACGTTAAGACACTTGTTTACATAAAGCTCGTATCATCAGCTTAATGCACATCATCGTATATGGATTGGTTATTGTGCACTGAGGGAGGGAGGGAGGGAGGGAGAGAGAGAGAGAGAGAACCCAAGTCTCCTATGTGCTCGAGCGCGATTCTAGCCAGTGGGGCGCCTACAAGTTTGTTATTTTTTAGGAGATTTTGGTATACAAACCCAATGCAACAATGGCATTGGGTGTTATTTTTGGCGACCTTAGGGGCAATTCTACGATTGACATACAGAAACGTTTGTCCCTTTATTAGTAGGTACTAGCAAACATGCCCGTGCGTTGCAACGGGAGAAAAAAATCACCCTCAAACACACTCGACGACCTTAGCAAATTTCTTGAAATTTTTCATGATGCTATACAACAAGCAACATGAAAAGTGGTGTTGTGTAAAAACATAAAGGTAGGAATACTTTTGAAGTGTACTCAAGGTGTTTTCAATTCATTATATAACAGAAATTTCTACCTAGTTGCCGGTATATGTTTACGCCTTTGTTGTCATTTCTCCTCAGTGATGCTCAAGAAATATTGCATCATAATGAAAATAACAATTATATTTCGTATTCAATATGCATACGAGCAATATTTTTGTCTTATTGATATATGTGTTTGCAACTGTAATTCAAGTCAAGACTTAATTTGTTGGAAACATATTAGACAGCTCCACGGAAAACAATCAATTTGTATGGACATGCATACCAAATGTTCAAAGTTGCATATCAACATTGATATTCTTGAAAAATAAATTATGGGCACAATTTCAAATAATATGGAAATTAATATTAAGCCACTGTTTATATAAAGCTTGTATCTGCAGTTTCGTGTACATCATCATATAAATGATGATTATTGTGCGATGTGCGAAATAGAGACGCGAGAGCATCAAATGATCACATTTACTTTATTTGAATGAGTAGGAAACATATATAATTGACATTTCCAAAATACCCAATATAAAGAAGGTATTAAACTGTTAATTAAGGTTGCACCCGAAACATAATTTTAAAAATCATTAACATGCAACATAATGACATATTTGGAATCAACATATCTTTTATCAGCAGCTCCACATACATCATCGTATAGAGAATGATTATTGTGCACTATGTGAAATAGAGATGATGATTATGTACGTATTGTAACTTTTGGCATATAGTATGAGATAAGAATCAACGTCTCATATAGTGCCAATAATAGCTTTTGTGAGAGCATCAAATAATCATATTTACTACATTTAAACAAGTAGGAAACATATACAATAGACATTTTCAAATACCCCATATAAAGAAGGTATTAAACTACTCCCTCCATTCCTTTATATAAGGTGTATTTGTTTTTTTGATAAAATTCCACAATGTAAAGTGCATTTTTTGTAAATCTTTGTAATTCCCTTATTAGCCCTCCAGAAAAAGGAAAGTATCTCTCTCATGATTGCATGTATCTCCAATTGTATCAAAAAAGGAAACTATCTTTCTCTCGATTGCGTATATCTCTTTCTTTCCTAGACTCATTGATTTACTTACCACTAACCAACAAATTTGTCAAGGGTAATTTTGTACTAACATCTCTATAATTATGTGCCTTGATCACCGTGCTGAAAATTATACACCTTACATAAAAGAATGGAGGGAGTATTAATTAAGATTACACCCAAAACATAATTTTAAAAATGATTAACATGCAAGATAATGGTATGTTTGGAATTTACATATTTTTATCAGTAGTTTCGGGTACATCATCGTATAGAGGATGATTATTGCGCACTGTATGAAATCGAGATGATGATTATGTACGTATTGTAACCTTCAGATTGTATCTGATAGGAATCAACGTCTCATATGGTGTCAATAATAGCTTTTGTGAGAACATGAAATAATCGTATTTATTCCATTTAAATGAGTAGGAAACATATGTAATAGACATTTCCAAAATACGCCATATAAAGAAGGTATTAAACTATTAATTAAGGTTGCACCCAAAACATAATTTTAAAAATGATTAACATGCAAGATAATGGTATATTTGGAATCTATAATTTTTGTAGCATTTCCATATATGATATGTTATATTTGGAGTTAGGATTTAAAATATATGAATATTTTGAAAATCATTTGAAGCCGCCCTAAGAAACAAAAATAAAAAAAGTAAAATAGAGTAGCTGGCACAAAAAGTGCAGCCCATCAGGTAAGTGACATTTGGGCACTGACATCTATATCCTACGCCCATGAAAAATCCAGAGAGAGAAAGGGAGGGCCGTGGGCATCAAACCCAGGTCCCCTGGCTAGAAGCGCAAGGCTCCGACCAGTGGGATGCCAATGTAGTTGTGTACTTTTAGAGGATAACTCTTTCTTAAACAATGACAACAGCCGATGTGAAAAAACGAATCATTTCCCACTTATTGGTGGCATGGGGGGTAATTATTGGCAACTTCGGAGGCAATCTTATGACGAACGAATAGAAGCAGTAGTCCCTTTATTATTAGGTAATGATAAATTTGGTGATTAATTCAACTTCAAACTGAACTACTCATATCTAGGCCCGTTAATTGTGGTATATGGCAAATAAAAAAAGCATACATGTGATGGGAGGAAGCTACAAACGGTTCAAATCGTAATTAGAACCGTGGCGTGACGATCAGAAAGGTTAGGGGCTTTTCTAACAGACCAAGAATATCAATTCCCTTTATTAGTAGGTAGGTATAAATAGTCATTTTGCTCTTCTTTTTCGGAAAATGTAGTTCTATTGCTCAAACCGGCCCACTAAAACCAATGCTATATAAATGTAAAAGACCCTTAGGCTCGGAACCAGTCGAGACAAAAGTTCTAGGTTTAGTTGTTCTACGATGGCGCATTGGTGAGCTTTGATCGTAGCACCCAGGATGGGGCTTGGAGCCCTCTGAGCTTCAGTTTTTCAATGCCTCGATAGTCTTGGAACATCGAGTCCACGAATGCGCTTATCAACGACTTAGGAGGTTAGCTCAGATAGCTGGGCTCTGATGGTTATGGCATGGATGAAGAAGCCGTTCAACATTTTGAAGGTGGTCGGTGTTGAGATGCCGGTGCAGGAACGAACTATGAGAGATGCGAAGATCATAGTCTGAGATAGATTCCACACAATGCCTTTGATGAAGATTGAGTATAAGCTACGAAAATATATATTCGAGGCTCTTGTTGTCGATGAAGATTTCATAACGCCAGTCAAGCAAAAGATGTCACCAAGATAAGAGAGCATGGCCAATAACTGCTAATTCTAGATTGCGATTTGGACAATCCTTCTGAGGAGACGCAACTGATGAGAGGTGAAAACAAAGGCTTAGCATTCTTGCTTTAGGACATCACCAAGTCCTTGAGGAGATACATCACATAAGATTTGAAAAGGCTTGATTTATACGGAAGAACGAGAATATGAGGATGTCATCAAGGTAAATAACCACAAACTTATCGAGATAATCGATGAAGGCGTTAGTTCATCAAGCGAGGGAATATTGGAGGAGGGTTGGTGAGACAAGAAGACATCACCGAGAAACTCTTCTAAAAAGACATCGACGAAAACACAAACCATCGGGACATCTTCAAACAACAGAGAAGCATTGGCACTGATTTTTGATTGTTTCATGCCAATATCCTACTATTTCCACATACTTTTGGCAACAATTTATATGATTTCTTGGACTAACATATTAATCTAGTGCCCATTGTCTATTCCTCTTTTTTTTGCATATTTTTTTATTTTGCAGAAAATCCATATCAAACGAAGTCCAAACACAATAAAATTTTATGGAGATTTTTATAGAATATATGTGATTTTCTAGCAAAAGAATCAACATAAGAGGAGGCCCACAGGTTTCACAAGGTAGGGGGGCACACCCTACCCCCCAAGGTGTGGGCTGCCCCGTTGTGGCCACCTTGTACGTCGGTTGGAGCTCTCCTTCGGGCGCAAGGAAGCTTATATTGAGAAAAATTGTGTTAAAATTTCAGCCCGATGGAAGTTACGGATCTCGGGCTATGATGACCCACAAGTATAGGGGATCAATCGCAGTCCTTTCGATAAGTAAGAGTGTCGAACCCAACGAGGAGCAGAAGGAAATGATAAGCGGTTTTGAGCAAGGTATTCTCTACAAGTGCTGTGAGTAACAGTGATATATAGTTTTGTAGCAAGATAATTCATAACAAGTGACAAGTAACAATAGTAGCAAGGGTGCAGCAAGATAGCCCAATCCTTTTTATAGCAAATGACATGCTTGAAAGTACTCTTATATGAAGCAAACGCTGCCGAGGACACATGGGAATTTCTGTCTAGTCATATTCATCATGTTGAGTTGATTCGCGTTCGTTACTTTGATAATTTGATATCTGGGTGGACCGGTGCTAATTATGGTGTTGTTCTTACTTGAACAAGCAACCCACTTATGATTACCCCCTCTCGCAAGCATCGGCAAGTACGAAAGAAGAATTAAGATAAATCTAACCATAGCATGAAACGTGTGGATCCAAATCAACCCCTTATGAAGTAACACATAAACTGGGGTTTAAGCTTCTGTCACTCTCGCAACCCATCATCTACTTGTTACTCCACAATGCCTTCTCTTAGGCCCATAACATGGTGAAGTGTCGTGTAGTCGACGTTCACACGACACCACTAAGAGAAGCAACAACATACACATCATCAAAATATCAAACGAATACCAACTTCACATGATTACTTATAACAAGACTTCTTCCATGTCCCCAGGAACAAAAGTAACTACTCACACATCATCAACATGTTCAAGATGAGTGGTATAATAATGGTGATCAAGGATCTGAACATAATATCTTCCACCAAGTAAACCAACAAGCATCAACTACGAAATGTAATCAACACTACTAGTAACCCACATGTACCAATCTGAGGTTTTGAGAGAGAGAGATTGAATACAAGAGATGAACTAGGGTTTCAGATGAGATGGTGCTAGTGAATATGTTGATGAAGATTGGTCCTCCCATGAAGGAGGAAGCGTTGGTGATGACGATGGCTTCGATCTCCTCCTCTCGGAGGGAATTTTCCATGGCAGAATCTCTCTGCTGGAGAGCAAAAGGGCCTCTGCCCAGGTTTCCGCCTCGAGACGGCGAAGCTTCATCCCAAAAGTATCTCCTTGATTTTTCTAGGGTAAAACACACCATATAGGAGAAGAGGGGGGGTCGGGAGACCTGCTGGGGCCCCACAAGCTAACAGGGCGCTCCCTGTTGGCTTGTGGCCAGCAGGTGGCCCCCCTTTGGTATATTTTGGCCCAATAATTCTTATATATTCCTTAAAAATTCTCCCTTAAGTTTCAGGTCATTTATAGTCCATTGATTTTTCAGCCTTTTTCTTGGTTTTCAGGTCCAGAATTCCAGTTTCCAGTGATTTCCCTCTTTCTGATGTACCTTGCATATTCAGAAAGAAAAATGCATAAAAGTTGTATTATAATGAGGAATAATGGACAAGAATAACATAAATATCAATAAGAATTCATGATGAAAAATGGACGTATCAGGCTATAAAAGAAATGGTTTTCGGCCAAAAACAAGATCGCCAAACAGAGAGAGATCCAACCTCGGAGGGACTCCTCCCCTCCGGGAGCCATGGCGGCCAAGGACCAGAGGGGAAACCCTTCTCACATCTAGGGAGAAAGCCAGGGAATAAGAAGAAGTGTGTGGGGGGGGGGGGGACCTCTCTCCCACTCTCTCCCGGTGGCAGCGGAGCGCCACCGGGGGAACCATCGCGACATCGATCGACATCAACAGCTTCGCCACCGTCATAACCAACTCTTTCCCTCTCTACGCAGCGGTGTAACCCTTCTTTTACCGCTGTAATCTCTACTTACACATGGTGCTTTATGCTTCATATTATTATCCAATGATGTGTTGCCATCCTACGATGTTCGAGTAGATTTGTTTTGTCCTATGGGTTGATTGATGATCGTGACTGGTTTCAGTGGTATGTTTTATTATGGTGCTATCCTATAGTGCCTTCCGTGTCGCGTACACGTGGAGGGTTACCGCTGTAGGGTGTTGCAATATGTTCATGATTCGCTTATAGTGGGTTACAAGAGTGACAAAAGCTTAAATCCGAGTAAGGGAATGGTTGCATATGGGATAAATGGGACTTTATACTTAAGGCTATGGTTGTGTTTACCTTAATGATCTTTAGCAGTTGCGGATGCTTGCTAAAGTTACAATCATAAGTTCATGTGATCCAAATATGGAAAGTGTGTTAGCTCATGCCTCTCCCTCAAATAAAATTGCAATGACGACGACCGATCTAGTTTTCAGTTGCCTAAGGACAAATCCTTCTCTTGTGTTACAAAAAGCTCTCTACTAAAACAAACTAACTTAATTATTCTTTATCTAAACAGCTCATAACTTTTATTTACGCGTTCTTTATTATCTTGCATACCTATCCTATGACACCTACAAACTAGTTTTATTTCTTGTACTAGGTAAAATGAACATTGTTGCACGTAGAGTTGTATCGGTGGTTGATAGAACTTGAGAGAATATTAATTCTACCTTTAGCTCCTCGTTGGGTTCAACACTCTTATTTATTAAAAAGGCTACAAACGACCCCTATACTTGGGGGGTTATCAATACCTTTTCTGGCACCCTTGCCAGTGAGCAATAACGTAAGCTGAATATTCTCGAGTGTGCTTGTTTGCTTTATCTCTAAGTAATTTTTTTCCGTTGTAAATTATTTTATATATTTAATTATGGATATGGAACATGAAAGACCAAAAAAATTAGTTGTACTTGCTACTCATGGAGATGGGGAACCTCCTATAACCCTCGATGCTAGTTTTGTCTGGAACATTAATTACTTCTTCGACAATCCTGATAAATCTCCATTCAACATGATAATGGGATACAATTTGATTCAACGTCAATACTTTAGGGATTATCGCTTGACTCAAAAAGGGAAACTCTTATGAGATCAAATAAAAATGCTATGTTGGTATGCTTTGAATATGTTCACTATGCATGATTATACTTGCTACTCCAAGATGGAGGTTTCACACCTTCAATTTGCATGTGAATTGAAGGATAATGAGACCTTGGCTTCTTATGCCAATGGTATGTATGATTACTATGATGTGGCACAAATAGAAGAATTTGTTGCTTTTAATTGTGCCTGTGAACTTTTTTCTTTGTTTGAAAAGTACGATACTACTCTTTATAAATCAGATTTTTTTGCCATAGTGAAATATTGCTATGAAAACTATGATTCTAATGCTTATATTAATGATTATATTAAGAAAGTCTCCATTGTACAAGAAGAGACTAATATTTTGCAGGAATCTATGGAAGAAGAAATTGATGAAACTATGAGCTCGTTAGATGAAAAAGATGAGGAGGAGGAGAGCGAAGAACGAAAGGAGGAAGAGCCGATTGATCACCCATTCCCACCTTCTAATGAGAGTAACTCTTTACCTCATACATGTTTATGTTCCCTTCGTGCTTACCGGTGGATGAATGCTATGTTGATAATTGTTATGATCCCTTGGATTCGTTTGAAATATCCCTTTTTTATGAACTTGATGCTTGCTATGCTTATGGCCATGAGACCGATATGAATTATGCTTACGGAGATGAACTTGCTTCAGTTCCTTATGTTAAGAATTAAGTTGTTGCTATTTCACACACACACGACAACCCCATTATCTTTTTGAATTCTCCCAACTACACTATATCGGAGAAGTTTGTTCTTATTGAGGATTTGACTGATGGGTTGATACGTCCATTTTGGATCATGTTTTCCTATTGATATTTATTATATTTTGGGTCATTATTTCACTTTATGATGCAATTGTAATGCCCTCTCTGTCTTATTTTGCAAGTTTTACACAAAGAGGGAGATTGCCAGCAGCTGGAATTCTGGACCTGAAAAGGCTACAACAGAGTTGGATATTCTCCACAGCTCCAAAGGACCTGAAAATTTATGGAAAATTATTTTGGAATATATAAAAAATACTGGAAGAAGAAATACCAGGAGGGGGGCCACTAGAGAGTCACGAGCTCAAGGGGCACGCCCAACCCCTAGGGCACGCCTGTTTAGCTCGTGGCTCCATTAGTAGGCCTCTGGGGCCCATCTTCCCCTATATGATGCTATTTGCCCTAGAAAAAACTCAAAAGAACACTTTCGGGACGAAGCACCGCTGTCTCGAGGTGAAACCTAGGCAGGAGCACTTTTGCTCTCCGGCGGAGCGATTCCATCGGGGGTACTTCCCTCCGGAGGGGGAAATCGAAGCCATCGACATCACCAACGATCCTCTCATCATGGGAGGGCCAATCTTCATCAACATCTTCACCTGCACCATCTCATCTCAAACCCTAGTTCATCTCTTGTATTCAATCTTTGTCTCAAAACCTCAGATTGGTACCTGTGAGTTGCTAGTAGTGTTGATTACATCTCGTAGTTGATGCTAGTTGGTTTATTTGGTGGAAGATTAAATGTTCAGATTCTTAAGCATATGAAATACCCTCTGATCTTGAACATGAATATGATTTGTGAGTAGTCCCTTTTGTTCTTGAGGACATGGGAGAAGTCTTGTTATAAGTAATCATGTGAAGTTAGTATTCGTTTGATATTTTGATGATATGTATGTTGTTTTTCCTTTAGTGGTGTCATCTGAATATCAACTACATGACACTTCACCATACTTGGGCCTAAGGGAAGGCTTTGGGGAGTAATAAGTAGATGATGGGTTGCTAGAGTGACAGAAGCTTAAACCCTAGTTTATGCATTATTCCGTAATGGGCTGATTTGGATCCATATGTTTCATGCTATGGTTTGATTTATCTTAATTATTCTTTCATAGTTGCGGATTCTTGCGAGAGGGGGTAATCATAGAGGGATGCTTGTTCAAGTAAGAACAACACCCTAGCACCGGTCCACTCACATATCAAATTATCAACGTAACGAACGCGAATCAACTTAACATGATGAACGTGAATAGATGAGAATTCCCATTTGTCCTCAAGAATGATTTGCTTGCTATAAGAGAACTTTCGGGGTTCTACTTCGCTACAAAAGGATTGGGCCACCTTTCTGCACCTTTGTTACTATTGCGACTTGTTACTTGTTATGAATTGTTGTGCTACAAAACTATCAGTTACCGCTACTTTCAGTACTTGAAGAGAATACCTTGCTGAAAACCACTTGTAATTTCCTTCTGCTCCTTGTTGGGTTCAACACTCTTACTTATCGAAAGGATTACGATTGACCCCCTGTACTTGTGGGCCATCAAGACTCTTTTCTTGCACCGTTGCCGGTGAGTGAAGCGCCTTTGGTAAGTGGAATTTGGTATGGGAACATTTTTATTACGTTCTGAAATTTACTGTCACTTGTTACCATGGAAAGTAATCCTTTGACGGGTTTGTTTGGGGTATTGACGTGGCTTGAGACTGCGTCGGTATTTCCCCAAAGAGGAAGGGATGATGCAGCACAATGACGGTAAGTATTTCCCTCAGTTATGAAACCAAGGTATCAATCCATAGAGGAAGATCACGCACCCACATAAACAGCACCTGCACACAAACAACAAATACTTGCAACCCGACGCGAAAGAGAGGTTGTCACGCTCTCTACGGTAATAAGATAGATTAGGTAATGATAGTTTTGGCAAATAGATCTCGCAAGAACACAAAAAAAAATTAGTAAACAAAAAGTGCAGCAAAGTATTTTTGGGTTTTTTGGATTAATAGATCTGAAAACAAAAGATATATAGAGAGAGGAAGCCATCTAGCTACTGCCGACGGACCCGTAGGTCTATGGTGGACTACTCACGCATCATCGGCGAGGCACCTATGATGAAGATGAACCCCTCCGTGATGGTGTTAGATTGGATCTCGAGGTTCTGGAACTTGCGGCGGCTGGAATTGTGTTTCGTCGACTCCTCTAGGGTTTTCCGAATATTTGGGAATTTATAGGCTCGATAGTCGGTTGGGGGGACACCCGAGGTGCCCACCCTCTACGAGACCGTGCCAGGGGCCTCTGGCGCGTCCTGGTGGAGGGTGGCCACCCTGGGCCCCCTCTTTTGGTGATCTTTGGCCCATCTTCTTTCTTCTGGTCCATAAAAATTCCACAAAAATCCCCGCAGCGTTTGGGCTCCGTTTGGTACTGATTTTCTGCGAAGTAAAAAACAAGCAAAAACATCAACTGGCACTTTGGCACTATGTCAATAGGTTAGTCCCAAAAAATGATATAAAGTTGCTATAAAATGATTGTAAAACATCCAAGATTGATAATATAACATCATGGAACAAGCAAAAATTATAGATACGTTGGAGACGTATCAGCATCCCCAAGCTTAATTCCTACTCGTCCTCGAGTAGGTAAATGATAAAAACAGAATTTTTGATGTGGAATGCTGCCTATCATGTTCATCATATATTCTTTTCTTTATAGCATGGACAATTGGACTTTTCATATGGTTCAAAGCAATAGTCTAGTTTTGACATGAAAATTTTAATACTCAAGCATATCAACAAGCAACCATGTCTTTCAAAATATCAACGCTAAAGCAAGTTATCCCTAGCCCATCATGCTCAATCATTGATCCATTCACAATGCACACTCAAATATTAGCTACACCTTAATGCTCAAGCACGATCATAGTGCCCCCTAGTTGGTGCTTTATGAGAGAAGATGGAGACTCAAATTGAAAAATAAAAATTGCATAAAGTAAATAGATAGGCCCTTCGCAGAGGGAAGTAGGAATTTGTAGAGGTGCCAGAGCTCAAGTGTTTAAATTGATAGAGAAAAATATTTTGGGTGGCATGCCTTTCCTGTCAACGAAAACGACCGAGAGATTTCAATATCTTTCCACACTAGATGCATCATAGGCGGTTCCCAAACAGAAAATAAAGTTTATTCCTTTTTCCACCATACTTTCACTTTCCATGGCTAGCCGAATCCACGGTTGCCTTCCATACCAACACTTTCCAAGGAATTTATTATTTGACAACATAAAGTAATTTTTTTTCTTTTTCATTTCATTTCAGGAATGGGCATCCCTATTACCGCCATACTCTCGTGCAATGACAAGTGACTAAACACTCATCTTGAGAATAACACATCTAGCATGAAAAAATATTGGTCACCCCCTACCATTTCATGAGCGGTACGAGCACACAAAAAGGAAAAAATATTTTGAAATTTAGAGATGGCACATACAAATTTGCTTGGAACGGCATGGAAATACCGTATATAGGTAGGTATAGTGGACTCATATGGCAAAACTGGTTTAAGGATTTTGGATGCACAACTTGTATTTCTACTTAGTACAAGTGAAGGCTAGCAAAAGATTGGGAAGCATCCAACTAAGAAACGAAAAATCACATAAGCGAGCATTAAGCATAACTAACACCGAATAATGCACCATAAGTAGGATGTAATTTAGTAGCACAACTATTGACTTTCGTGCTTGCATAGGGAATCACAAACCTTAACATCAATATTCTTACTAAGCATAATTACTCATCAACATAACTCACATATTACTATTGTCATGTCTCAAAACTATTACAAGGAATCAAGTTAAATTTGTCCAATGATCTTCATGAAAGTTTTTATTATATCCCTCTTGAATATCTATCACTTTGGGACTAGTTTCATATATTGCAATTGCTTTTGGCAGGCTCACATGGATATAAGTGAAGAACATGAGCATACAAGTTTCATCTCTCAAAATAGTATAAGTGAAGCATGAGAGGATTTCTTCAAAATCACTAACTCTCAAATTAATATAAGTGAATAATGAGAGCATTTCTTCAAACATGTAAAAGCACGCCGTGCTCAAAAAGATATAAGTGAAGCACTAGAGCAATTCCTTTGCTCAAAAGTTTTAAGTGAAGCATAAAGAGCAATTCTAACAAATCATAGCATATTTTTGGCTCTCTCAAATAGGTGTGTGCAGCTAGGATAAAAGCAAATAAAGCAAATATACAAGACGCTCCAAGCAAAACTCATGATATGCGACGAATAAAAATATAGTTCCAAGTAAAATACCGATGGTTGTTAGAAGAAAGAGGGGATGCCACTCGGGGCACCCCCAAGCTTAGTTGCTTGTTACTCTTTGGATATTACCTTGGGGTGCTGTAGCATCCCCAAGCTTTGGCTCTTCTTACTCCTTATTCCTTCATCCATCGTGATCTCACCCAAAACTTGATAACTTCAATCACACAAAACTTAACAAAATTCTCGTGAGATCCGTTAGTATAATAAAGTAAATTACCACTTTAGGTACTGTTGTAAACCCATTCATATTTTATTATTGCATTATACCTACTGTAATCTAACTTTACCATGACTTATACCCCCCGATGCAAGCCATAGATTCATCAAAACACAATGCAACAAAAACAGAATCTGTTTCAGACAGAATAATCTGTAGTAATCTGGACTCTACCCATACTTCTGGAACTCTAAAAATTCTGAAAAATTAGGACAACGTAAGGAATTTGCATACAAACACTGTGTTATAATTTCAGCTCAAGATCATGTTCCAGCAAAAAATGAAAATTCATATACTGGACGCAAAGTTTCTGTTTCAGATTCAGCATCGCTCCTACTCATCTTATGGATCATCCTAAAGGCATTACTTGGCACAGACACTAAATAAAACATAAAAACACAATTATAACAGAAGAATAATTGTGCAAAACACTCAAAAACAGAAAGCAAAAGATAAAAATAATTTATTCATTGGGTTGCCTCCCAACAAGCGCTATCGTTTTACGCCCCTAGCTAGGCATAACGCATAGATTCAAGTATTGTCATCCTTCTTCTTTTTCTTCATAGATGAGTTTTCACCAAAGGGCTTCGTAAATACAACTTGGAACACATTATCCATAGAAATTTTGGGATTATCAAGTTGTCCATCTATATATCCCCTTTGATTACCGGCTACAATCCAAGAATACTGTTGATTAACATCATTAAAAGTTTGTTGGATCATATCTAAAACGGGAACTTCCTTACTAAGATTTTCATCAAAAAATTGATTATTCCCAAGAAAATGTCTCAACATATAATTGCTTTCGTAAAGGATTTCATCTATTACCGGTTTTTCATGACTCTTACCAAAATGATCAAAAATTTCCCTAGCTTCTCGTACTATGTGATCAAATTCATTCATGAGAACAAGGGTAGCCAAATTTTTAGCTTTAGGATCCTTTAAAATAGGTAGCTCATAACACAATCTTTGCAAAGTAGGATGTGTGCGGATAAATCTATTTTCAAGTTTAAAGACTAATGCTGAGATAGCTTCCGCATAAGTTTTAGTTCTTTTTAGTATAGGAGCATCGTCAAGAGTCAAATTCCCAACGCAATTGAAAAATTCTTGGATAGTTCCTTTTCCTATAACGTTCCCTTGCCCCAAAACAAAAGTTATAGAATCCAGATTACCAGAACGTTCAATTTTAGGAGTCCTGCCATCATCTGTTTCTGCCATACCAAAAATCACTCATGATGACAAGCGAATAAGAGATCTGACGAGAAAAAGGCAAACGAAAAAGAGAGGGCGAATAAAACGGAAAATTTGTGAAGTGGGGGAGAGGAAAACGAGAGGCAAATGGAAAATAATGTAAATTTCAAGGAGATGAGATTTGTGATTAGGAACCTGGTAGATGAGATTGCTTCCTCCCCGGCAACGGCGCGAGAAATTCCTTTGACGTGGCTTGTGACGGCGTCGGTATTTCCCCAAAGAGGAAGGGATGATGCAGCACAACGACGGTAAGTATTTCCCTCAGTTATGAAACCAAGGTAGTAATCCGTAGAGGAAGATCACGCACCCACGTAAATAGCGCCTGCACACAAACAACAAATACTTGCAACCCGACGCGAAAGAGAGGTTGTCACGCTCTCTACGGTAATAAGATAGATTAGGTAATGATAGTTTTGGCAAATAGATCTCGCAAGAACACAAAATAAAATTAGTAAACAAAAAGTGCAGCAAGGTATTTTTGGTTTTTTTGGATTAATAGATCTGAAAACAAAAGATGCAAATAGTAGATCGGAAAGCAATATGTTGGAAAAGTAGACCCGGGGGCCGTAGGTTTCACTAGTGGCTTCTCTCATGAGTATAGCACACAGTGGGTGAACAAATTACTGTTGGGCAATTGATAGAAGATCAAATAATCATGACGATATCCAGGCAATGATCATTATATAGGCATCAGGTCCAAGACAAGTAGACCGAAACAATTCTGCATCTACTTCTATTACTCCACACATCGACCGCTATCCAGCATGCATCTAGTGTATTAAGTTCATGGAGAAACGGAGTAATGCAATAAGAACGGTGACATGATGTAGACAAGATCTATTCATGTAGGAATAGACCCTATCTTGTTATCCTTAATGGCAACGATACATGCGTGTCTTGCTGCCCCTTCTGTCACTGGGAAAGAACACCGCAAGATCGAACCCATCACAAAGCACCTCTTCCCATGGCAAGAAAAATCGATCTGGTTGGCCTAACTAAACCAAAGATTCGAAGAAGAAATACGCTGCTATAAGTAATCATGCAAATAAGAGATCAAAGAAGACTCAAATCATATTCATGGATAGAAACTGATCATGAACTCAAAATTCATCGGATCCCAACAAACACACCGCAAAAGTCATTACATCAAATAGATCTCCAAGAGACCATTGTATTGAGAAACATAGAGAGAGAGAGGAAGCCATCTAGCTACTTCCTACGGACCCGTAGGTCTATGGTGGACTACTCACGCATCATCGGAGAGGCACCTATGATGAAGATGAACCCCTCCGTGATGGTGTTAGATTGGATCTCGAGGTTCAGGAACTTGCGGCGGCTGGAATTGTGTTTCGTCGACTCCTCTAGGGTTTTCCGAATATTTGGGAATTTATAGGCTCGATAGTCAGTTGGGGGGGCACCCGAGGTGCCCACCCTCTACCAGGCCGTGCCAGGGGCCTCTGGCACGCCCTGGTGGAGGGTGTCCACCCTGGGCCCTCTCTTCTGGTGATCTTTGGCCCATCTTCTTTCTTATGGTCCATAAAAATTCCACAAAAATCCCCACAGCGTTTGGGCTCCATTTGGTACTGATTTTCCGTGAAGTAAAAAACAAGCAAAAATAGCAACTGGCACTTTGGCACTATGTCATTAGGTTAGTCCCAAAAAATGATATAAAGTTTCTATAAAATGATTGTAAAACATCCAAAATTGATAATATAACAGCATGGAACAAGCAAAAATTATAGATACGTTGGAGACGTATCAGGTATCTTCACCTCGTCCGGAAGCAACAAGAGTTGCCCCTCAACCTACTGAACCTATTGAAAATATTTATTATGAAATTTCTTCAGGTATGTTAGAGAAATTGCTAGCTAATCCTTATGCAAGAGATGGAACAATACATCTTGATATGCAGTTGATCTATATAGATGAAATTTGTGGATTGTTTAAGCTTGCAGGTTTATCCGAGGATGGAGTTAAGAATAAATTATTCCCTTGATCTTTGGGGGTAAAGACATTGACATGGTATAGGCTATTGGATGATATTGGAACACGGGACTGGAATCGGTTGAAGCTGGAATTTCACCAGAAATTTTATCCTATGCATTTGGTTCATCGTGATCGGAATTATATATACTCCCTCCATGTTTTTATACAAGGCCAGAAACCCATGTTACAGGTACCAAGATAAAAATTAATGGCTATTTAATTCGATGTTGCAAGCTAGTATTTTCTCCTTGCTTGTCGTGTTAAATAATGTGTATTTTACTCTCCAATGCATAATAAGACAACTCTCTCACTTCTCACTGGTTGATTAATGTGGTGCATGCAAACCAACCTTCTCACTCTCTCATGCATGAATGAGGTATGAATGTCCTCGGTTGCTAGTACGAGAAAAACCTCATCAATTTTACCTCGATTGGTGTTAGTGGCTTTGTATAGCTGCAAATTGTAATTTTCATAGTGGCCTTGTATACAAAAATGGAGGGAGTATAATTTTTGGCCTAGTGAAAGAGAAAGTATCGCTCAAGCTTGGAGGAGGCTTAAATATATGATGCACACATGTCCCAATCATGATCTCTCAAGAGAGATAATTTTACAAAACTTTATGCTCGACTTTCTCATAATGATCAATCAATGCTCGTACTTCTTCCATTGGTTTTTTATGAAGGAAACTATTGAATTCAAATGGGATCGTATGGAAAGAATTAAATGCAACTCTGAAGATTGGGAAATCGACAAAGGTAAAGAGCTAGGTATAAGTCTTCAGTTTGATCGTGTTAAATGTTTTATGGAAACCAATGCTTTCCATAAGTTCAGTGCAAAATATGGACTTGACTCTGAGATAGTAGCTACTTTCTGTGAATCATTTGCTACTAATGTTGATCTCCCTAAGGAGAAGTGGTTTAAATATCATCCACCTATTGAAGAAACTTTTGAGGAACCAGTCATAGCTAAAGATGAAACAATCATTTATAATGTTAATCCGGTTGTGCCTACTGCTTATATAGAGACCTCCTTTTCCTGTTAGGATTAAGAAACATGCTAAAGCTACAACTATGGTTAATAAGAGTAATATTAAACCACCTAAACACTCCGAACAAAACAAAGTGGAACCTAATGTTGCAAGGATTATAGATCTACTAGTTGACAATATTGATGGTCATGTCATATATTTCCGCGAGGAAGCAACTAAGAATGCTAAGAAGGACATCTTAAATAAAAATAAACCTGTTGTTCGCATGTCCGTTGTTTCTGTTAAGATTGGAGATCATTGTTACCATGGTTTATGTGATATGGGTGCTAGTGTAAGTGCTATTCCATTTTCTCTTTATCAGAAGTTATGCATGATATTGTACCTGTTGAGATTGAAGACATTAACGTTACTATTAAGCTTACAAAAACAGATACTATTTCACCGCTTGGGATTATTAGAGATGTTGAAGTCTTGTGTGGTAAGATCTAATATCCTACTGATTTTCTAGTTCTTAGATCTCCACAAGATGATTTTGGTCCCATTATATTTGGTAGACCTTTCCCGAATACTGGTAATGCTAAAATTGATTGTGATAGGGAAACAATCAGTGTTAATTTTGGTGATGTATCTCATGAATTCAAGTTCTCCAAGTTTAGTAGACAACCACATGATAAATAATTACCTAGTAAAGATGAAATTATTGGTCTTGCTTCTATTGCCGTACCTCCTACAGATCCATTAGAGCAATATTTGCTAGACCATGGAAATGATATGCATATAAATGAAAGAAATGAAATAGATGAGATATTCTTCAAACAAGCCTTAAACATAATTTGCCTGTTGAAACTTTGGGAGATCCTCTCCCACCTAAGAATGATCCTGTGTTTGAATTAAAGAAGCTACCTGATACACTAAAATATGCTTATCTTGATGAAAAGAAGATATATCATGTTATTATCAATGCTAACCTTTTAGAACATGAAGAAAAGAGATTGTTTAAAATTATGAGGAATCACCATGCTGTAATTGGATATACTCTTGATGATCTTAAGGGCATTAGTTCCACTTTATGCCAACACAAGATTAATTGGAGCCTGATGCTAAACCACTCGTTGATCACCAACGTCGTCTAAATGCTAAAATGAAGGATGTGATAAGAACTGAAATATTAAAGCTTCTGGAGGGAGGTATAATTTATCCTATAGATTATAGTAGATGGGTAAGTCCCGAACATTATGTCCCTAAGAAAGGAGGCATTACTGTTGTTCCTAATGATAAAAATGAACTTATCCCTCAAAGAATTGTCACTGGTTATAGGAAGGTAATTGATTCCAGGAAATTAAATAAAGCTACTAGAAAATAATCATTACCCCTTGCCTTTTATTGATCAAATGTTAGAGAGATTATCTAAGGATACAAATTTTGGCTTCGTAGATGGATATTCTGGTTTTTCTCAAATACCTGTATTAAAAGAAGATCAATGGAAAACCACCTTTACTTGTCCTTTTGGAACTTATGCTTCTAGACGTATGCCTTTTGGTTTATGCAATATAACTGCTACCTTTCAAAGATGTATGACTGCTATATTCTATGATTTTTGTGAAAAGATTGTTGAGGTATTCATGGACGATTTTTCCGTTTGTGGAACCTCGTTAGATGATTGCTTAAACAACCTTGATCTAGCTATGCAGAGATGTGAGGAAACTAATATTGTCTTGAATTGGGAGAAGTGCCACTTTATGGTGAATGAAGGTATGGTCCTTGGTGATACGTCTAAAACGTATCTACTTTTCCAAACACTTTTGCTCCTATTCTTGACTCTAATTTGCATGATTGGAATGAAACTAACCCGGACAGACGTTGTTTTCAGCAGAACCGCTATGATGTTGTTTTTGTGCAGAAATAAAAGTTCTCGGAATCGGACAAAACTTTTTGTGGAGTTTTTCTAGAATAAAATAATAATAATGGAGCGAAGAACAACCAGAGGGGGGCCACCTGTTGGTGCAAGCCAATAGGGCGCGCCCTGATGGCATGGGGCCACCTCGTGGCTCCTTCGACCCTAATTCCAGTCCTATAAATTCCTAATTTCCGAGAAAAAAATAAGAGAGAAGTTTTCATCGCGTTTTATGAGGCCGAGCCGCCGCCATCTCCTGTTCTTCCTCAGGAGGGTTGATCTGGAGTCTGTTTGGGGCTTGGGAGAGGGGGATTCGTCGCCATCGTCATCACCAACCCTTCTTCATCAACACCCCCATGATGCTCACCACTGACAGCGAGTAATTCCTTTGTAGGATTGCTGGACGGTGATGGGATTGTATGAGATTGATCATGTAATCGATTTATTTTGATAGGGCTTGATCCCTAGTATCCACTATGTTCTAAGATTGATGTTGCTCTGACTTTGCTATGCTTAATTTTTGTCACTAGGGCCCAAGTGCCATGATTTCAGATCCGAACCTATTATGTTTTCAGGAATATGAGAGTGTTTTAGATCTTATCTTGCAAGTTGTATGCACTGATGACCCACAAGTATAAGGGATCAATCGTAGTCCTTTCGTTAAGTAAGAGTGTCGAACCCAACGAGGAGCAGAAGGAAATGACAAGCGGTTTTCAGCAAGGTAATCTCTGCAAGCACTGAAATTGTAGGTAACAGATAGTTTGATAGCAAGGTAATTTGTAACGAGCAAGTAACGGTAACGGTAAATAAGGTGAAGCAAGGTAGACCAATCCTTTTGAGGCAAAGGACATGCCAGAACAATCACTAGTAATAGGCAAAGTGTTCTTGAGGGTACACGGGAATTTTGTCTAGTCACTTTTATCATGTTGGTTTGATTCGTGTTCGCTACTTTGATAATTTGATATGTGGGTGGACCGGTGCTAAGGTGCTGTTCTTACTTTAACTAACAACCTACTTATGATTAACCCCCTCGCAAGCATCCGTAACTACGAGAAAAGTATTAAGACAAAGTCTAACCATAGCATTAAACATGTGGATCCAAATCAGCCCCTTACGAAGTAGCGCATAAACTAGGGTTTAAGCTTCTGTCACTCTCGGAACCCATCATCTAATAACTACTCCACAATGCATTCCCTTAGGCCCATGAATGGTGCAGTGTCATGTAGTCGACGTTCACATGACACCACTAAGGGAATCACAACATACATATCATCAAAATATCGAACACATATCAAATTCACATGATTACACGCAACATGACTTCTCCCGTGACCTCAAGAACAAAGGTAACTACTCACAAATAATAAACTTGCTCAAGATCAGAGGAGTATTGAATAGCATAATGGATCTGAACATATAATCTTCCACCAAATAAACCATATAGTAATCAACTACGCAAGGTAATCAACACTACTAGTCACCCATAGGTACCAATCCGAGGTTCCGGTACAAAGATTGAACAGAAGAGATGAACTAGGGTTTGAGAGGAGATGGTGCTGTTGAAGATGTTGATGAATATTGGCCTCCCAAAGATGAGAGGGGTGTTGGTGATGACGATAGCTTCGATTTCCCCCTCCGGGAGGGAAGTTCCCCCGGCGGAATCGCTCCGCCGGAGGGCAAAAGTGCTCCTGCCCAAGTTCCGCCTCGAGGCGGCGACGCTTCGTTCCGAAAGTCCTCCTCTTAATTTTTTTAGTTTTTTTGGGAATTTATACCAGAAGATGGGCACCAGAAGCGGGCTAGGCTGGGCACAACCCATCAGGGCACGCCTAGGGGGGCCTGGCGCGCCCTGGTGGGTTGTGCCCACCTGGGGGCCCTCCTCCGGTAGTTTTCAACTCCAGTAATTTTTATTAAATACAAAAATAATCTCCGTAAATTTTGAGCTTCATTGGAGTTGTGCAAAATAGGTATCTCTGACGTGCTTTTCTTGGGTCCAGAATTCCAGCTGCCGGTATTCTCCCTCTTTGTGTAAACCTTGCATATTATGAGAGAAAAGGCATTAGAATCACTCCCCAAAGCATTATTATTCAACAAAACAAAGTAAATAATAGTAGGAAATCATGATGCAAAATGGACTTATCAACTCCCCCAAGCTTAGACCTCGCTTGTCCTCAAGCGAAAGCCCATATTGAAAAGCATGTCCACATGATTTGAGAGAGAGGTGTCGATAAAAACAAAATACAGACATAGAAGCATCATGCTTATTATCATAACAGCAATAAAATCTAACACAGGAACTTATTTCAATACATTTTTATCATATAGCTCCTCATGAACAAGTAACAATTCATTACAACATAGAAGTATGAAGCATGAACCTTATTGGGAACCAACAAACTATGTTCTCAGTCAACTTTGCAACTACAATTCATCATATTTTCGGGAAGGGTCTCATGTAGAAGCCTTTTGGCAAGTCTACATACTCAACTATCATTTAGTCTTCTATGATTGCTAACGCTCACGGCATACCCATGAACAAAAACTTTCAGCCGGGCACGTAGGAAGATAAAGGCTTATAGTTTTGCCTCCCAACTTACTCACCTCAAGGGTGATGTCAACAATAATAACTCATCCCCACCCATATCCAACTGGATATATGTGCCTAGACCTTTCCTCACCACATGATGCTTGCAAAAGAAAAAGTAAAAAGGAATAGGGAAGAATACTTTGACTCTTGCATAAGAGTAAAATATAGGCCCTTCACAGAGGGAAGCAGAGGTTGTCATGCGCTTATTGGTTTGTATGCCCAATCCCTTAATGTAAAAGAACGTCACGCTATATTGCCCCCTATGATAGCAACCTTTATTATGCAGTCCGTCGCTTTTATTACTGTGCCATCATAAGTTCATATAATGCTCAATTTTCTCTTACACTAATTGATCAAAACATTTTTAGAAGCAATTTTTATTGCCTTGTTGCACCAATGACAACTTACTTGAAGGATCTTTCTCGATCCATAGGTAGGTATGGTGGACACTCAAGGAAAGAGTTTGGGTTTGGGTTTTTGGATGCACAAGTAGTATCTCTACTTAGTGCGGAATTTTTGGCTAGCAAAGATATTGAGCAAGCACCACATGTTAAAGGATCTATGACAATATAACTTCTATGTGGATATGAACAAACATAAATCATTACGTTGTCTTCCTTGTCCAACGTCAACAATTTTGACATATAATATTTGATGGGGGCTCACAATCATAAAAGATGTCCAAGATATTGTATTTGCATGTGAATCTTCTCTTCCCTAATTAATTCTTTCATGAATTGGATCATTGACCAATGCTATGTTTGTCAATCTCCAATAAATTTTACTACTTATACTTTTCCTTATGTGATGTCATTACTCACCATAAGATTAGCATATGATTTTTTCATTTGTTTATTTTCCTTTATTTGATTGCAACAAGAAAGTAGAGAGGCAAAAACTCAAACTAAACTTTATTATATAACTTTCACTCGATTACATAGATAGATAGGCCACGGAACTAACACACGAAAATAGATCATACTAAAACTTTTATTCAACTAAAGCAAAAGCAAACTAAGGATCGAACTAAAATAGGTAAAGGTGAATAAAAGTGGTGGTGATATGATACCGGTGCACCTCCCCCAAGCTTGGCTCAAGCCAAGGGGAGTGCCCATACCCGTGTGCTTAAGTCTCCTTTGGTGGTGGTGATGAAGAAGGTGGAGGTGTTGATGAAGCCTTCTTCTTCAACTTATATTTAAGCATAAAGTTTTCCTCCCTTAGGTCATCATTCTCCAACTCAATCTTTAATATCCTTTGACATAAGGCATTCTTGCTCTCCTGCAGAAAACGAGACGGGATAAATTGGACCTTGGGTTTGTATCTCCTAGGGAGGCTTGATTTCTTGAATTCTACATGCATATCTCCAGGTTGAGGCAATGGATCATCCTCTTCCTCTGAGCTCTCATCTTTTGTTTCCCGCATAGTAGAATCTTCTTCCTCCTCCGAGGTCCATAGATAGGGGTAAATTTCCCTAAAGATCTTCGGGTCTGGAACATAGGGATCAACATGGCTCTCCCCCTCCGAATCCTGAGACGACATATTTCTAGATCTGCTAGGGAAATAGCACGAAACAAGAACAGAGGATTTTTTCTGCGATGCAGTCGTCAAAACAGTCGGGGGGGGGGGGTATATATAGAGAATTTTTATTCTTGGGAAACAAGTATTTGGAAGGAAAACGGAGTCGGGAAGGCATCCGAGGTGGGCACAACCCACCAGGGCGCGGCCAGGGGTGCCTGGCGTACCCTGGTGTATCGTGCTCACCTCGATCACCTTCCGGTTTATTTTTTATTTCCAAAATTCTAAAATATTCCAAAACCAACAAAAAATATTTTTACGGATTTTTCGGAGTCCGTTTACTTACCGTATCACGTACCTCCTATTTTTAAGTATTCTGGAGTGTTCCGGAAGATTTATTTTATGTGTTCCTCCGGTGTCATGGTTTGGATAACATTGCTTTCAACGTTAATTGGCATACCTGAGATATAATG
This sequence comes from Elymus sibiricus, assembly GCA_039707655.1. NCBI lineage: Eukaryota > Viridiplantae > Streptophyta > Magnoliopsida > Poales > Poaceae > Elymus > Elymus sibiricus. The sequence goes on along the minus strand of CM077669.1, from coordinate 437,752,951 downwards.
CTTAATTCTTTGTCCATTGACTACCTTCGGATTAGTACCTTCGGCGTTATTAATCTTGATAGCTCCAGAACGATAGACCTCTTCAATAATATATGGTCCTTCCCATTTCAAGAGAAGCTTTCCTGCAAAAAATCTTAAACGAGAGTTGAACAAAAGAACATAATCTCCTATTTTGAATTCCCTCTTTTGGATTCTCTTGTCATGCCATCTCTTTACTTTTTCTTTGAATAGCTTGGCATTTTCATACGCTTGGGTTCTCCATTCATCTAGTGAGCTAATATCAAATAACCTCTTCTCACCAGCAAGTTTGAAATCATAGTTGAGCTCTTTAATTGCCCAAAATGCTTTGTGTTCTAGTTCTAGAGGCAAATGACAAGCTTTTCCATACACCATTTTATATGGAGACATACCCATAGGATTTTTATAAGCTGTTCTATAGGCCCAAAGTGCATCATCTAATTTCTTAGACCAATTCTTACGAGACCTATTGACAGTTTTTTGTAATATTAATTTTATCTCTCTATTGCTAAGTTCTACTTGACCACTAGATTGAGGATGATAGGGTGATGCAATTCTATGGTTAACATCATATTTAGCAAGCATCTTACGGAAAGCACCATGAATAAAGTGTGAACCACCATCGGTCATTAAATATCTAGGGACTCCAAATCTTGGAAAGATAACCTCTTTAAGCATTTTAATGGAGGTGTGGTGATCATCACTACTAGTTGGAATAGCTTCTACCCACTTAGTGACATAATCAACCGCAACTAAAATATGAGTGTACCCGTTAGAGGAAGGAAAAGGCCCCATATAGTCAAAACCCCACACGTCAAATGGTTCAACAACAAGTGAATAATTCATAGGCATTTCTTGACGCTTACCAATATTACCAATTCTTTGACATTCATCACAAGACAAGACAAACTTACGGGCATCCTTGAAGAGAGTAGGCCAATAAAAACCAGATTGCAATACCTTGTGAGCAGTTCTATCTCCCGCAGGATGTCCTCCATAAGCTTCGGAATGACATTTTTGTAGGATTTGTTCCTATTCATGCTCAGGTACACAACGTCTAACAATACCATCTACTCCTTCTTTATAAATATGTGGGTCATCCCAAAAGTAATGTCTCAAGTCATAGAAGAATTTTTTCTTTTGTTGATATGTAAAGCTAGGTGGTATATATTTAGCGACAATCTAATTAGCATAATCAGCATACCAAGATGTGTTGTGTGAGACACTTATTGCAGCTAGCTGTTCGTCAGGGAAACTATCATCAATAGGTAGTGGGTCATCAAGAGTATTTTCTAACCTAGATAAGTTATCAGCTACGGGGTTTTCATCTCCTTTCCTATCAACGACATGTAAGTCAAATTCTTGAAGCAAAAGAACCCATCTAATAAGTCTAGGTTTAGCATCTTTCTTTTCCATAAGATATTTTATAGCAGCATGATCGGTGTGAACAATAACTTTGGAGTCAACAATATAGGATCTAAATTTATCACAAGCAAACACAACGGCTAAAAATTCTTTTTCAGTAGTAGCATAATTTTGTTGGGCACTTTCTAGAGTTTTACTAGCATAATGGATAACATTCAATTTCTTATCAACTCTTTGTCCTAGGACAGCACCAATAGCATAATCATTAGCATCACACATAATTTCAAAAGGCAAGTTCCAATCAGGTGGTTGAACGATAGGTACAGAGTTTAAGGCTTTCTTGAGTGTTTCAAACGCTTCCACACAATCGTCATAAAAAACAAAAGGGATATCCTATTGCAAAAGATTAGTAAGAGGCCTAGAAATTTTAGAGAAATCTTTAATGAACCTCCTATTAAAACCAGCATGACCAAGGAAACTTCGAATACCTTTAATATCTTTAGGACATGGCATTTTCTCAATTGCATCAACTTTAGCTTTATCCACCTCAATACCTCGTTCAGATATTTTATGCCCCAAGACAATACCTTCATTAACCATAAAGTGGCACTTCTCCCAATTCAAAACGAGATTAGTTTGTTCACATCTCTGCAAAGCTCGATCAAGGTTGCTTAAGCAATCATCAAAAGAAGTTCCGTAGACGAAAAAATCATCCATGAAAACCTCCACAATCTTTTCACAAAAATCAGAGAATATAGCAGTCATACATCTTTGAAAGGTAGCAGTTGCATTGCATAAACCAAAAGGCATACATCTATAAGCATAGGTTCCAAAAGGGCAAGTAAAGGTGGTTTTCTCCTGATCGGATTGTGACACAGGTATTTGAGAGAAACCAGAATATCCATCTAGGAAGCAAAAGTGTGTGTGCTTAGATAGTCTCTCTAGCATTTGATCAATGAAAGGCAAAGGGTAATGATCTTTCCTAGTAGCTTTATTTAATTTTATAAAATCAATTACCATTCTATAGCCAGTGACAATTCTTTGTGGAATGAGTTCATTCTTATCATTAGGAACAACGGTAATACCTCCTTTCTTAGGGACACAGTGAACGGGACTTACCCATCTACTATCGGCTATGGGATAGATTATACCTGCTTCCAGAAGCTTTAATATTTGAGTTCTTACCACTTCTTTCATCTTGGGATTCAATCGCCGTTGGTGATCAACAACGGGTGTAGCATCAGGTTCCATATTGATCTTGTGCTGACATAGAGTGGGACTAATGCCCTTAAGATCATCAAGAGTATATCCAATAGCAGCCCGGTGCTTCCTTAGAACTTTCAATAATCTTTCTTCTTCATGTTCTGAAAGGTTAGCACTAATAATAACATGATATATCTTTTTCTCATCAAGATAAGCATACTTCAAAGTGTCAGGCAATTGTTTCAATTCAAACACAGGATCACCTTTAGGTGGAGGAGGACCTCCAAGGATTTCAATAGGAAAATTGTGTTTCAGGAGAGGTTGTTGTTCGAAGGAAATTTGATCTATTTCATTTCTTTCACGCAAGTGCATATCATTTTCATGGTCAAGCAAATATTGTTCTAATGGATCAGTAGGAGGCACATCAATAGAAGCGAGACCAATTATCTCATCCTTACTAGGTCGCGCTTTATCACGTGGTTGTCTACTAAACTTGGAAAAATTAAACTCATGAGACACATTACCAAAACTGACACCGACAGTTTGTTTTTCACAATCTATCTTAGCATTGACGGTTCTCAAGAAAGGTCTACCAAAGATAATGGGACAAAAGTCATCTTGAGGGGAAACAAGGACTAGAAAATCAGTAGGGTATTTTACTTTCCCACACAAGACTTCAACATCTCTAACAATCCCAACTGGTGTGATGGTGTCTCTATTAGCAAGTTTAATAGTAACATCAATATCTTCCATTTCAGCAGGTGCTATTTCATTCATAATTTCTTGGTATAAGGTAAAAGGGATAGCACTCACACTAGGACCTAAATCACATAAACCATGGTAGAAATGATCTCCTATTTTAACTGAGACAACAGGCAAGCCTTCTATAGGTCTATGTTTATCTTTCTTATCAGGTTTAGCAATTCTAGCAGCTTCATCACAAAGGTAGATGACATGCCCATCAACATTTTCTACCAAGAGATCTTTAACCATAGCAACACTAGGTTCTACTTTAATTTGCTCAGGGGGTTTAGGTGCTCTTATATTACTCTTACGAACCACAGTTGATACCTTAGCATGTTCCTTTATCCTAACAGGGAAAGGTGGTTTTTCAATATAAGCGGTAGGCACAACTGGATCAACATTGTAAAAGATGGTTTCTTCTTTAGCTATGACTGGTTCCTTAATTTCTTATTTAATAGGGGGATGATATTTAAACCACTTCTCCTTAGGGAGGTCAACATGAGTAGCAAATGCTTCACAGAAAGAGGCTACTATCTTAGAGTCAAGTCCATATTTAGTGCTAAACTTATGAAAATCATCGGTATTCATTAAAGATTTAACACAATCAAATTCAAGCTTTATACCTGACTCATTACCTTCGTCGAGTTCTCAATCTTTAGAGTTGCGTTTAATTCTTTCTAAGAGATCCCACTTGAAATCAATAGTCTTCTTCATATAAGAACCAGCACAAGAAGTATCGAGCATGGATTGATCATTATGAGAAAGCCGAGCATAAAAATTCTGAATGATAACTTCCTCGGAATGTCATGATTGGGGCATGAATATAACATTGACTTAAGCCTCCCCAAGATAGAGCGATACTTTCTCCTTCATGAGGCCAAAAATTATATATATAATTCCGATAACGATGAACTAGATGCATAGGATAAAACTTTTGATGGAATTCCAATTGCAAACGATTCCAATTCCACGATCCAAGATCATCACATAGCCTATACCATGTCAATGCTTTTCCCTCCAAAGATAAAGGGAAAACCTTCTTCTTAACTTCATCTCCGGGTAAACCTGCAAGCTTAAATAATCCACATATTTCGTTCACATATAAAAGATGCATATCAGGATGTTCAGTTCCATCTCCTGCATAAGGTTTAGCAAGCAGTTTTTCTAGCATACCCGAAGGAATTTCATAAGTAACATTTTCAGTAGGTGCTGCAGGTGGAGGGGTAATTAATGTGGTTCCGGTCGAGGTGAAGATACCCCGAACAAACCCCTCAAAGGATTGTTCTCCATAGTAGCAAGTAGCAATAAATTTCAACACGTAGTTTAAGTTTTTCCTTACCGATTTCCACTTACCAAGAGCGCTTCACTCCCCGGCAACGGCGCCAGAAAAGAGTCTTGATGAACCACAAGTATAGGGGATCAATCGTAGTCCTTTTGATAAGTAAGAGTGTCAAACCCAACGAGGAGCAGAAGGAAATGACAAGCGGTTTTCCGCAAGGTAATCTCTGCAAGCACTGAAATTGTAGGTAACAGATAGTTTGATAGCAAGGTAGTTTGTAACGAGCAAGTAACGGTAATGGTAAACAAGGTGCAGCAAGGTAGCCCAATCCTTTTGAGGCAAAGGACAGGCCAGAACAATCACTAGTAATAGGCAAAGTGTTCTTGAGGGTACACGGGAATTTCGTCTAGTCACTTTTATCATGTTGGTTTGATTCGTGTTCACTACTTTGATAATTTGATATGTGGGTGAACCGGTGCTAAGGTGCTGTTATTACTTGAACTAAAAACCTACTTATGATTAACCCCCTCGCAAGCATCCGCAACTACGAGAAAAGTATTAAGACAAAGTCTAACCATAGCATTAAACATGTGGATCCAAATCAGCCCCTTACGAAGTAGCGCATAAACTAGGGTTTAAGCTTCTGTCACTCTAGCAACCCATCATCTAATAACTACTCCACAATGCATTCCCTTAGGCCCATGAATGGTTAAGTGTCATGTAGTCGACGTTCACATGACACCACTAAGGGAATCACAACATACATATCATCAAAATATCGAACACATATCAGATTCACATGATTACTCGCAACATGACTTCTCCCGTGACCTCAAGAACAAAGGTAACTACTCACAAATAATAAACATGCTCAACATCAGAGGAGTATTGAATAGCATAATGGATCTGAACATATAATCTTCCACAAAATAAACCATATAGTAATCAACTACGCAAGGTAATCAACACTACTAGTCACCCACAGGTACCAATCTGAGGTTCCGGTACAAAGATTGAACACAAGAGATGAACTAGGGTTTGAGAGGAGATGGTGCTGTTGAAGATGTTGATGAAGATTGGCCTCCCAAAGATGAGAGGGGTGTTGGTGATGACGATAGCTTCGATTTCCCCCTCCGGGAGGGAAGTTCCCCCAGCGGAATCGCTCCGCCGGAGGGCAAAAGTGCTCCTACCCAAGTTCCGCCTCGAGGCGGCGGCGCTTCATCCCGAAAGTCCTCCTCTTAATTTTTTTAGTTTTTTTTGGGAATTTATACCAGAAGATGGGCACCGGAAGCGGGCTAGGCTGGGCACAACCCATCAGGGCGCGCCCAGGGGGGCCTGGCGCGCCCTGGTGGGTTGTGTCCACCTGGGGGCCCTCCTCCGGTAGTTTTCAGCTCCAGTAATTTTTATTAAATACAAAAATAATCTTCGTAAATTTTCAGCTTCATTGGAGTTGTGCAAAATAGGTATCTCTGACGTGCTTTTCTTGGGTCCAGAATTCCAGCTGCCGGTATTCTCCCTCTTTGTGTAAAGCTTGCATATTATGAGAGAAAAGGAATTAGAATCACTCCCCAAAGCATTATTATTCAACAAAACAAAGTACATAACAGTTGGAAATCATGATGCAAAATGGACGTATCATGCACCTATTACGTGTTATGATCCGCATACCCCAAGGTGACAATAATTGGGATTCTTTCCGGTGATTGCCGTAGTTTGAGGAGTTCATGTATTCACCATGTGTTAATTCGTTGTTCCGGTTCTCTATTAAAAGGAGGCCCTAATATACCTTAGATTTCCTTATGTACCCCGCTGCTACGGGAGGGTAGGACAAAATATGTCATACAAGTTCTTATTATAAGCACGTATGACTATATACGGAATACATGCCTACATTACGTTGATGAATTGGAGCTAGTTCTGCGTCACTCTAGTGTGTTCTTTTCTTTCAGCTGATCCTCTACCTAATGGTTCATACCCTGGCAGACACCGATGCGAGAACAGAGGCAAGTCAACTATACCATCATTTCTGAAGATAGGCAACTCTTTATTTCTGAAGATAGGAATTCAAGATAAATAGATCCGCATTCAAGTTTTAGGCTTGTGTCCTTTCATCTAGAATGGCTGCTGCTTGGTCTGTTACATGATTGATGTCATCTAAATCATTATCCATCACCGATCCATGGCCTACACTTTTCATATACTCAATCTTCCTAAGTCACTATTACTTCTACTACTGTTACAATCACTATAAAACTGTTGTTGTTACCATTACCGTTACTACTACTTTGCTGTGGTACTAAAACTTTTGCTATAGAAAGACAACCTAGGTGTGGTTGAATTGTCAACTCAACTGCCAAGACCAATAAATATTCTTTGGCTCCCCTTGTCTCGAATCAAAAAAATTGGGTAATATACTTCCCTCGAAGACTGTTACTATCCCCTATACTTGTGGGTTATCAAGACTATTTTTTGGCACCGTTGTCGGGGAGCATAGGTCTATTTATTGTGTTCACCAAGGTTATCAGATTGTCACTATGAAGAATCTGAAATATACTAGAACCAAGATCATACCCTCTAAGACGAGGGGAGGTAAGGAACTGCCATCCAGCTCTACTTTTGATTCACCTACTGTTTTGAATCAGCTTAGGACACTGACGTGGCTTGAGACTGCGTCGGTATTTCCCCAAAGAGGAAGGGATGATGCAGCACAGCGACGGTAAGTATTCCCCTCAGTTATGAAACCAAGGTTATCGAACCAGTAGGAGGATCACCAACACCTAATAAGCAGCACCTGCACACAAACAACAAATACTTACAACCCGACGCGAAAGAGAGGTTGTCAATCTCTCTACGGTAATAAGATAGATTAGGTAGTGATAGATAGGAGAGATAGATCTCTCAAGAACACAAAATAAAAAGAGTAAATATGCAGCAATATATTTTTGGGTTTTTGGTTTTGTAGATCTGAAAACAAAGAGTGCAAAAATCGTAGATCAGAAAGCAATATGATGGAAAAGTAGACCCGGGGGCCGTAGGGTTCACTAGTGGCTTCTCTCATGAGTATAGCGCACGGTGTGTGAACAAATTACTGTTGGGCAATTGACAGAAAATCGAATAGTCATGACGATATCCAAGGCAATGATCATTATATAGGCATCACGTCCAAGATAAGTAGACCGACTCCTGCCTGCATCTACCACTATTACTCCACACATCGACCGCTATCCAGCATGCATCTAGTGTATTAATTTCATGGAAAAACGGAGTAATGCAATAAGAACGATGACATGATGTAGACAAGATCTATTCATGTAGGAATAGACCCCATCTTGTTATCCTTAATAGCAACGATACATGCGTGTCTTGCTGCCCCTTCTGTCGCTGGGAAAGAACACCGCAAGATCGAACCCATCACAAAACACCTCTTCCCACGGCAAGAAAAATCGATCTAGTTGGCCTAACTAAACCAAAGATTCGAAGAAGAAATACAATGCTGTAAGCAATCATGCATATAAGAGATCAAAGAAGACTCAAATAATATTCATGGATAGAAACTGATCATGAACTCAAAATTCATCGGATCCCAACAAACACACCGCAAAAGTTTACATCAAATAGATCTCCAAGAGACCATTGTATTGAGAATCATAAGAGAGAGAGAAGAAGCCATCTAGCTACTGCCTACGGACCCGTAGGTCTATGGTGGACTACTCACGCATCATCGGAGAGGCACCTATGAAGAAGATGATCCCCTCCATGACGGTGTTTAGATTGGATCTCGCGGTTCTGGAACTTGCGGCGGCTGGAATTGTGTTTCGTCGACTTCCCTAGGGTTTTCCGAATATTTGAGAATTTATAGGCATCAGAGGCAGTTCAGAGGGGGGCCGAGGTGGGCACAACCCACCAGGCCGCGCCAGGGGCCCCCTGGCGCGCCCTGGTGTCTTGTGCTCCCCTCGGGCTTCTTCTCCGGTACTTCTTTGGCCCATCGGGTGTGTTCTGGTCCAGAAAAAATATCCAAAAAGTATCGTCGTGATTGGACTCCGTTTGGTATTGATTTTCTGCGAAGTAAAAAACAAGCAAAAACAACAACTGTCACTTTGTCACTATGTCAATAGGTTATTCCCAAAAAATGATATAAAGTTGTTAAAAAATGATTGTAAAACATCCAAGAATGATAATATAACAGCATGGAACAAGAAAAAATTATAGATACGTTGGAGACGTATCAGCATCCCCAAGCTTAATTCCTACTCGTCCTCGAGTAGGTAAATGATAAAAACAGAATATTTGATGTGGAATGCTGCCTAACATGTTAATCACATTCTTTTCTTTTGTATAGCATGGACATTTGGACTTATAATGATTCAAAGCAATATTCTAGTTTTAACATAATGACTTCAATACTCAAGCATGTCAACAAACAACCATGTCTTTCAAAATATCAACACTAAAGAAAGTTATCCCTAGCCCATCATGCTCAATCATTGATCCATTCATGAAACACACTCAAATATTAGCTATGCCTAATGCTCAAGTACGATCATAGTTCCCCCTAGTTGGTGCTTATAAGGGAAGATGGAGACTCGAAGAAAAAAATAAAAATTGCATAAAGTAAATAGATAGGCCCTTCGCAGAGGGAAGTAGGGATTTGTAGAGGTGCCAGAGCTCAAGGTTTAAATTGAGAGAGAGAAAATATATTTTGGGTGGCATGCTTTTCCTGTCAACGAAAACGACAAAGTAGCTCACAATACTTTCCATCCTAGATATATCATAGGCTGTTCCCAAACAGAAAATAAAGTTTATTCCTTTTTCCACCAAACTTTCACTTTCCATGGCGGGCCGTATCCACGGTTGCCTTCCATACCAACACTTTCCAAGGAATTTATTATTTGACAACATAAAGTAAATATTTTTTATTTTTCATTTCGGGAATGGGCATCCCTATTACCGCCGCACTCTCGTGCAATGACAAGTGAATAAACATTCATCTTGATAATAACACATCTAGCATGGAAAAATATTGGATACTCCCCATCGTTTCATGAGCGGTACGGGCACACAAAAGAGAAAATTTATTTTGAAAATTTAGAGATGGCACATACAAATTTGCTTGGAGCATCATGGAAATACCGCATATAGGTAGGTATGGTGGACTCATAAGGCAAAACTTGGTTTAAGGATTTTGGATGCACAAGTAGTATTTCTACTTAGTACAAGTGAAGGCTAGCAAATAGATTGGGAAGCAACCAAACCAAAAAACGAAAATTCACATAAGTGAGCATTGAACATAACTAACACCGAATAATGCACCACAAGTAGGATGTAACTTCATTGCATAACTATTGACTTTCGTGCATGCATAGGGAATCACAAACCTTAACACCAATATTCCTACTAAACATAATTACTCATCAACATTACTCACATATTACTATCATCATGTTTCAAAACTATTACAAGGAATCAAGTTTAATTTGTCCAATGATCTTCTTGAAAGTTTTTATTATATCCTCCTTGGATATCTATCACTTTGGGACTAGTTTCATATATTGCCATTGCTTTTTGACAAGCTCAAAAAAATTTAAGTGAAGCACCTGAGCATAAAGATTTCATCTCTCAAATAGGTATAAGTGAAGCATGAGAGGATTTCTTTAAAATTTACTAACTCTCAAATTAATCTAAGTGAAGCATGAGAGTATTTCTACAAAAGTTTCCAAGCACACCGTGCTCAAAAAGATATAAGTGAAGCACTAGAGCAATTTTTATAGCTCAAAAAGTTTAAGTGAAGCACATAGAGCAATTCTAACAAATAATAGCATGATTTTGGCTTTCTCAAATAGGTGTGTACAGCAAGGATACAAAGGAAAAACTAACAAACAAAGCAAGCAAAACACATGATATGTGACGAATAAAAATATAGCTCCAAGTAAAATACCGATGGTTGTTAGAAGAAAGAGGGGATGCCACTCGGGGGCATCCCCAAGCTTAGTTGCTTGTTTCTCTTTGGATATATCTTGGGGGTGCAGTAGCATCCCAAAGCTTAGGCTTTTGTTACTCCTTATTCCTTCATCCATCGTGATCTCACCCAAAACTTGAAAACTTCAATCACACAAAACTCAACAAAATCTTCGTGAGATCCGTTAGTATAAGAAAGCAAATCACTACTTTAGGTACTGTTGCAAACCCATTCATATTTTGTTATTGCATTATACCTACTGTATTTTAACTTTACCATGGCTCATACCCTTCAATATAACCCATAGATTCATCAAAACAAGCACACAATGCAACGAAAATAGAATCTGTCTTAAATAGAACAGTCTGTAGTAATCTGTACTAAACCCATACTTATGTAACTCTAAAAATTCTGAAAAATTAGGAAAACATAAGGAATTTGTATATCAACACTTTGTTTAAATTTCAGCTCAATATCACGTTCCAGTAAAAAATGAAAATTCATATACTGGACGCAAAGTTTCTGTTTCAGATTCAGCATCACTTCTACTCATCCTATGAATCATCCTAAAGGCTTTACTTGGCACAAACACTAAATAAACCATAAAAACACAATCATAACAGAGGAATAATTGTGTCAACACACAAAAACAGGAAGGAAAAAGCAAAAATTTATTTATTCATTGGGTTGCCTCCCAACAAGCGCTATCGTTTAACGCCCCTAGCTAGGCATAATGGATAGATTCAAGTATTGTCATCTTTGGTTTTCAACTCTTCAATAACGCAACTAGATTTCTTCAAGGGTTTAGCATACATATTCTTAACGATAACACTCCTAGGAAGAAAACCAAAAAATTCATTCTTGTAGATAGGATCTCTTGTGATTTCAACAAAGTCGGGATGAATACTAATCATTTTAAGATACCCCTTGTGGCCACTTGGTGTAGCAACTTTTTTCCTAGTGACTTGCGTGGTCTTGCCAATTTTTACGGGAGTTTTTTCAATAGTTTTGATAGAAGAAAGGCAGAACCCAAATTACTAAAAATCTCTTCCAACTTATCAATACGGTAATGACTTTCTTCTACCCTTTCGTTAATTACGGTTTCTTTTGCCTTTAGTAATTTAATGGCATCTCCCGCCTTAGCCCCAATTTTATTAGCAAGATTATGCAACCTTTTATCTAGATCATCAAGATGTTTTTAGTAATCATCTTCTTTTCAATAGCATCTAATCGTCCATAACATGTTCGAGAGTTAAAGTTGTTTCATTGATCATGATAGGTGGTGATCCCACTAAACTTCCCAAAGCATTAAAAGCATCCAAAGATGGACACATCAAGAAATTCCCACCAGTAATCGTATCAAGGACGAATCTATACCAAGTGGTGATGCCAACATAAAAACTGTGAAGAAGAACAACGGTAGATTGCTTATGGATAGATCTATTATGAGCATTGCAAATCCTATACCAAGCATCTTTTAAGTTCTCCCCTCCCCTTTGCTTAAAATTAAGAACCTCATTATCGGGGGTACACGCAATAAAGGAAGAACTAGCCATAATGACTAGGCAAGAGATCTGGCAAGAAAAAGGGCAAACGAAAAAGAGGGCGAATAAAATGGCAAATTGGTGAAGTGGGGGAGAGGAAAACGGGAGGCAAATGGCAAATAATGTAATTGCAAGGAGATGAGATTTGTGATTAGGAACCTGGTAGATGATGATGGAGTCCCCTCGGCGCCTACGATAGGCACGTAGAAGAGACTGCTTCCTCCTCGGCAACGGCGCCAGAAATTCCTTTGACGTGGCTTGAGACTGCGTCGGTATTTCCTCAAAGAGGAAGCGATGATGCAGCACAGCGACGGTAAGTATTTACCTCAGTTATGAAACCAAGGTTATCGAACTAGTAGGAGGATCACCAACACCTAATAAGCAGCACCTGCACACAAACAAAAAATACTTGCAACCCGACGTGAAAGAGAGGTTGTCAATCTCTCTACGGTAATAAGATAGATTAGGTAGTGATAGATAGGAGATATAGATCTCTCAAGAACACAAAATAAAAAGAGTAAATATGCAGCAATATTTTTTTTGGGTTTTTGATTTTGTAGATCTGAAAACAAAGAGTGCAAAAATCGTAGATCAGAAAGCAATATGATGGAAAAGTAGACCCGGGGGCCGTAGGGTTGACTAGTGGCTTCTCTCATGAGTATAGCGCACGGTGGGTGAACAAATTACTGTTGGGCAATTGATAGAAAATCGAATAGTCATGACGATATCCAAGGCAATGATCATTATATAGGCATCACGTCCAAGATAAGTAGACCGACTCCTGCCTGCATCTACCACTATTACTCTACACATCGACCGCTATCCAGCATGCATCTAGTGTATTAAGTTCATGGAAAAACGGAGTAATGCAATAAGAACGATGACATGATGTAGACAAGATCTATTCACGTAGGAATAGACCCCATCTTGTTATCCTTAATAGCAACGATACATGCGTGTCTTGCTGCCCCTTCTGTCACTGGGAAAGAACACCGCATGATCGAACCCATCACAAAGCACCTCTTCCCATGGCAAGAAAAATCGATCTACTCGGCCTAACTAAACCAAAGATTCGAAGAAGAAATATGATGCTATAAGCAATCATGCATATAAGAGATCAAAGAAGACTCAAATAATATTCATGGATAGAAACTAATCATGAATTCAAAATTCATCGGATCCCAACAAACACACCACAAAAGTTTACATAAAATAGATCTACAAGAGACCATTGTATTGAGAATGATAAGAGAGAGAGAGAAGAATCCATCTAGCTACTGCCTACGGACCCGTAGGTCTATGGTGGACTACTCACGCATCAGCGGAGAGGCACCTATGAAGAAGATGAACCCCTCCATGATGGTGTTTAGATTGGATCTCGCGGTTCTGGAACTTGCGGCAGATGGAATTGTGTTTCGTCGACTCCCCTAGGGTTTTCCGAATATTTGAGAATTTATAGGAATCAGAGGCGGTTCAGAGGGGGCCCGAGGTGGGCACAACCCACCAGGCCGCGCCAGGGGGCCCCTGGCGTGCCCTGGTGTCTTGTGCTCCCCTCGGGCTTCTTCTCCGGTACTTCTTTGGCCCATCGGGTGTCTTCTGGTCCAGAAAAAATCTCCAAAAAGTATCGTCGCGATTGAACTCCGTTTGGTATTGATTTTTTGCGAAGTAAAAAACAAGCAAAAACAGCAACTGTCACTTTGGCACCATGTCAATAGGTTAGTCCCAAAAAATGATATGAAGTTGTTATAAAATGATTGTAAAACATCCAAGAATGATAATATAATAGCATGGAACAAGCAAAAATTATAGATACGTTGGAGACGTATCAGACACCACCAAATGCTACTCGTTCAGATATGTCTCAAGTACTTGATGATTTTACTTCTGAAATTAGTGGTGATACTATTGCTATGCTTGATGAAACTGAAACTCTGCCACTGAATGAATTACTTGATGCTCATATTGCTAAAGCTAGAGAACTTGAGAATGCTGAAATTGATGAACACCTGGATTCACCTATTACGCCTAGCTCTCCTAATAGATATGAAATGCCCGATGTACTTGAGGGTTATGTTATGGATGGGGAGATAGCTATAGACTTCCTTGCTTGTAATGATCGAGATGATTTGAAGAAACTACTATGCAAACTAAAAGAAAAATCTATGATGGAGAAAATGAAACGTGATCCTAAATTTGCTACTTCACCTATATGTGTTACTGACAAGGATTATGAATTCTCTGTTGATCCTGAGTTAATTACTATAGTAGAATCTGATCCTTTTCATGGTTACGAAACTGAAACTATTGTGGCACACATTACCAAATTGCATGATATTGCCACTTTGTTTGCTCATGAGGAAAATATGCACTATTATTATATCCTCAAGCTTTTTCCTTTTTCACTAATAGATGATGCTAAGAAATGGTTCCGCACTCTTGCTCCTGGCTATGTGTGTAGTCCCAGGATATGATCTATTACTTTACTAAAAACTATTTTCCTGCTCATAAGAAACAAACTGCTTTACATGAAATATTTAAGTTTGTGTAAATTGAATAAGAGAATCTCCCTCAAGCTTGGGGGAGGCTTATCCAGCTACTAAGAGCTTTGCCTGATCACCCTCTTAAGAAAAATGAAATACTTCATATCTTTTATAATGGACTAACCGATGCTTCTAGGGACTACCTAGATAGTTGTGCTAGTTGTGTTTTGAGGGAAAGAACTATTGGGAAGACTGAAGAACTATTGGATAATAATCTGAAAAATGCTAATGATTGGACACTTCCTGAACCACCGTCGGAAGCTATTCAAAACAAGAGAGGTATTCTATTCCTTAGTCCAGAAGATATGCAAGAAGCCAAGAGAACTATGAAAGAAAAAGGTATTACATATGAAGACGTCAATAATTTACCACCCGTTGAAGAAATACATGGACTTGATATCCCTACACAAGTAGTAGAGGTAATTTCTCTCCGTATATTTGATGAAAGTGATATACCATATACTAAGACCCCTAGTCAATGCATGGATGAATTTGATAGTTATATTGTTGAGCAAGAATATTTTAATAATTATGTTAAGGACCAATTACAACGTAATGCTATGATGATAGATCGCTTGAGTGACTTGATGTCCAGAATTGCTAATGATGTTAAGGGTCTAGGTAAACATGCTTCCATGGTTCATACTCATTTAGATCAAGTCGCTAAGTCACAAAACGATTTACTTGCTGAATAACATGAATGATCATGCTGTTAGAGTTATGACTTGAGGAGGTAGAATGACTTAGGAACCTCTTTATCCTAGAGTTCATCCTAAAAGAATTGAACAAGATTCTCAGAGAATTAATGTTGATGCACCAAGTCCATCTAAAAAGAAAAAGAAAAAGAAAAAGAAAAAAGATAAGACTATGGATGCTTCTAGTAAACATGTTATAGAAAAACCTACTGAGAGTCATAATGATGTTTCTATTCCTGATACTGAAACACAATTTGGTGATGAACATCCAGCTAGTGATAATAATAATGATAATCTTCATGTTGATGCTCCACCAGATAATGATAAGGAAAATCAAAATGATATGGAAATAGAACGTGCTGAAGATCTTGATAACCCACATCCTAAGAATAAACGCTATGATAAGAAAGACTTTGTTGCTAGAAAACATGGTAAAGAAAGAGAACCATGGGATTAGAAACCCATGACATTCCCTCGAAAGCCTTCTAAATGTAAGGACGCGGAGGAGTTTGAACGCTTTGCTGAAATGATTAGACCTATCTTTTTGCGCACTCGCTTGACTGATATTTTGAAGATGCCTCCATATGCTAAGTATATGAAGGATATTATCACCAACAAAATAAAGATACCTGAAACTGAGATTTCCACCATGCTTGCTAATTATTCTTTTGATGATGGAGTGCCTAAGAAGTTGGGAGATCCAGGTATATCCACAATAACTTGTTCCATTAAATGAAGTTATATTAAAATTGCTTTATGTAATCTAGGAGCCGGTGTTAGTGTTATGCCCTTCTCCCTATATAAAAGACTTGATTTCAAAAAACTCACACCTACTGAAATATCTTTGCCAATGACTGATAAATCCACCGCTATACCTATTGGAATTTTTGAGGATGTACCTATTGTGGTTGCAAATGTTACTATCTTAATGGACTTTGTTATTCTTGAGATGCCCGAGGACGACAACATGCCAATTATCCTTGGTAGACCCTTTTTAAACACTGTATGGGCTGTTATTGATTGCAACAAAACCAAGGTTACTTTTCATCTCAATGGCAAACAACATACAATGCATTTTCTGAAGAAACAAGCTTCAGTAAATAATATCAATGCTATTGAGCAAGTGGCCACAATCACTATTGGAGGGCTTAAATTTCCTCTTCCTACTGCCAAGAAGAAATATGAGATTCTTATTGTTGGGGATATGCAAATCCCCATTAAGGTAACTTAGTGTTATATGAAAATTCTTCGGTTTCATGTCAATCGGAAATGGTTATTAATAAGACTTGATCAACCTTATTAATGGATTCTTTTTGAAAGGCATGTGATTGATAAATTTAGTAAGCACAACCCTTTGCACCCTCAGTTTGTTCTCTACTATTTTTGGTTAAATAAAATAAAATGCCATGATTATCCTATTTTCTAAATTACCCGTGCAATAAAAATGACCCAAAAATATAAGTTCCCAGATTGCCATAAAATTTATACAGGAATTTGTCTAGAATGTTTTAAAAAATTGGAGCAGAAAACACCTCAGGGGGTGCACCAGTTGGTGCAAAGCCAACAGGGCGTGCCCACCCCCTGGGCGCGCCCTGATGGCTTGGGGGGCCCATAGGCACCCCTCACTTATCTCTTCAGCCTACTCCTTCTTCTTCCTCTAGAAAAAACCCCCGGTTACTCTCTCTCTCTCTCTCTCTCTCTCTCTCTCTCTCTCTCTCTCTCGTGTTCTTGCTCCCCAACCT
This sequence comes from Elymus sibiricus, assembly GCA_039707655.1. NCBI lineage: Eukaryota > Viridiplantae > Streptophyta > Magnoliopsida > Poales > Poaceae > Elymus > Elymus sibiricus. The sequence continues at coordinate 437,735,865 of CM077669.1, read as the reverse complement.
GAGATTTTCGATCTCCTTGCTCGAAACTTCATTTCCGAAACTGTTTTGAGGGATTTCTCCTTGGTATGTGACTCTCCCATTCGTCCAATTAGTTTTTGCTTTAGTGGTTTATATTTTGCATATTTTGCTGCACTTGGTGCTACTAAAAATGAGCTTGCATGTTGAATTCTTTGAGTTCTAAGTAGGTTGAATGCTTGATATGGCCTCTAGGCATCTATATGAGTAGTTGGTACCAATCTTACAAAGTTTTATTGACATAATTTTGTGGTCCAAAAATTTCAAAAAATTGCTCTTAGGAAAAATGAACCTCTTTAGGAGGATCTCTTCAAGGAGAAAATCCTCTTGAGAGTCGTCAAGTGAAAGTTCGGTGCGGCAAGCTTACGCCGAACCAAGGGCAAGCTTTATGGGCATGGCGACGCTAAATCATGCCGCTGGACATGTGATGAGGTCATGATGCATGCCGGTATTAAAGAAGAATTTGATCAATATATTTATAACACCGACCTCACTGACTTCCTCGTAGATAAGTGCACCCAACATTATAATCTTACCCATTCATTCACGCAGAGGTTTCAATATCACCCTCGTACTTCTAGAGTGCTGTGTCATCTTTATAATATTCTTATAGTATGACTCTAGAAGAATTTTGTGATGCATGCAAACTTCCATATTAGTGCTCACTCGACAAACCACAAAAATATGATTATAATATGTTCCTTGAAAGTCTTTGTGCTGGGGAGGATAGAGGAGTTACACAAGCTAGAATAAAAAGTATTCAATGTGGGGACCCGACACATAAGTCGAAGTAACCCAATGGACGTGTAGAGTGTTCCCAGAGATCAATGCTCATTTAACACACACAAACTGAATAAGAAGAGTCTTACATCCATTACATACCGTCTTACACAATTATGACCTTCATGGCAAGTCTTCATAGCTAGGTCAAGGAAGGCCAAAGCACCAATCATAAACTCGCAGCGGAAATCTTCAACGATAGCGCGGACCCATGCCACCTGCCTTAACCCTACATGCATTCTGACTTGGAAGCATCCTAGCTTGCATGTTTGTCACCAAGGTACTCTTCACCAAATCCTGTTCTTTCATTCCTGGCCAATTAAATTACCAGGGACAAGCCAATGAGTACTTTTGAATGTACTCGCAAGCAACCCATGTTTGGAGCAAGGTAAACAATGCATGGTATGGCTCTAAGTAGGTACTTTTGCGGAAATCTAGTTTTCAATGCAATATCATGCCCTACCATTTTGTAAAGCATGCATCAACTGGTTACAGATACCCATATGAACGGGTTGCATATATCAATATAAAAGAGTATGAGCAACTCAAGTTCATTCATCTCATCAAGTCATCCGACTTAGCTCAAGTATCTCTTTTGTCACACACACACACGAAGTTTTGTGAAAACATGAAAGCACATTTGCTCCCTTGGTGGTTTTGGTAATTAATAACAACATATAAGTCATTGGACTAATGTTTCCACTAAGTATATTTCAGGAAAAGTTCAATGATAGGATTGGCAAAAGGATTGTGGAGATTGTGGAAATACCCCAAGATGCAAGGAAATGGATTGGCAAAGCTTCAAGCAAGAGGACTCTACATTTTACTTTGTGAGAAATCACTTTGAGTCCACAGGAAAGCCAATACTATTAAAAGGGGGTAAGGTATTGTTGGTGAACAAAATGCTCATACGTGCACAAGTGATAGTCACCAAAAACACCCACAAGCTCTTCCACAAAAGTCTGTCCAAAGTCAAATATCCAAAATCGGTGCAACCAACACTTTCCACTCGGTGCCACCGATTCCCATACTCAGACAGACCTAAGCCAAGCCCTAGCTTTTCAGTGCAACCGATTCTGCTTCGGTGCCACCGAGTTTGGGTTGCCAACTTTCTGTTACGCAGTTTCACAAAATCGGTACCACCGAGTTTGTTGAATCGGCGTCACCGAGATTGGGCAATCTGACCGTTGGTCACCTTATCGGTGCAACCGAGTTTTATATATCGGTATCACCGAGATTCAAAAGTTGCTGCCTTTTGGTCACTTCGAAACCACCGAGATTAACACATCGGTGTCACCGAGTTGGTCATTTTGTGTGTAATGGTTGGATTTTTGGAGATTCCTATATATACCCCTTCACCACCACCTACTCGAAAGAGAAGCACTCAGAACTATTCCATACTTGCCCCATCCAGTTTTCTGAGAGAGAGAGCCACCTACTCATGTGTTGAGATCATGCCATTCCATTTCAACCATATGAATCTTGATCTCTAGCCTCCCCAAGTTGCTTTCCACCAATCCCATCTCTTCCACCAAGCCAAATCCGTGAGAGAGTGATTGTGTGTTGAGGAGTCTATCATCTTGAAGCACAAGAGCAAGGAGTTCATCGACATTGCCGAGCCTATTACCTTTTGGAGGGTGGTGCCTCCTAGATTGGTTAGGTGTTGCTTGGGAGCCTCCTACTTCGTGTTGTGGAGTTGAACCAAGAAGTTTGTAAGGGCAAGGTGATCGCCTACTTCGTGAAGATCTACCCATAGTGAGGCTAGTACTTCGTGGACAGAAGCCGTTATGGAATAGTCAAGGTTGCTACTTCATGGACCCTTATGGTTGGAGCCCTCCGTGGACTCTCGCGACCGTTACCCTTCGTGGGTTGAAGACTCCATAAACGTGGACGTACGATAGCACCACCTATCGGAACCACGGGAAAAATCATCGTGTCTACAATTGCGTTTGATCCTCCAACCCTTCCTTTCTACTCATGCTTGTTGTTACTTTCCGCTGCTATACTCTTAGACATGCATGTGTAGGGTGTACTTGACTTGCCATGAATGCTAAAATCTGCCAACACTAAAATTGGGAAAAGGTAGAAATTTTATTTGGTCAAGTAGTCTAATCACCCCCCCCTCTAGACATACTTTCGGTCCTACAAGTGGTATCAGAGCCTTGGTCTCCATTGCATTGGTCTCACAACCTAGGAGAGTTTGTCGTCTAGTGAGGGAAATTATCACCGTAGAGGTCCGTACTTTGATGGCACTAATTTTGCTAGTTGGAAGCACAAAATGAAAATGCATATTCTTGGTCATAACCCTGCCGTATGGGCTGTTGTTCGTGTTGGCTTGCAAGGTGAATTCTTTGGTGATGGAAAGGAACCGGGTCGTGAAGTGACCGTGGATGAATTGAAGATGTTGCAATACAACGCTCAAGCATGCGACATTCTCTTCAACTGCCTATGCCCCGAAGAATTCAACAAAATCAGCCGTCTTGAGAATGCAAAAGAGATTTGGGATACTTTGGTTGATATGCACGAAGGAACCGAGTCCGTGAGAGAATCCAAGTTGGATGTTCTTCAAAGTCAGCTTGACAAGTTCAAGATGAAGGATGGTGAAGGAGTCGTAGAGATGTACTCTAGGCTAGCTCTCATCACCAATGAGATTGCCGGCTTAGGAAGCGAAGAAATGACCGACAAATTCATCATCAAGAAGATACTTAGAGCTTTGGATGAGAGATACGACACCGTGTGCACATTGATCCAAATGATGCCCAACTACAAAGATCTCAAGCCTACGGAAGTCATTGGAAGGATTGTTGCTCATGAGATGACACTCAAAGACAAAGAAGAGCTTCACAACAAGTCTAGCGGTGCTTACAAAGCCACAAGTGATGGTCCCGCAACTTCAAGCGACAACCTTGTCACCAATGAAGAGATAAGCCTCATGGTCAAGAAATTCAACAAGTTCTACAAGAATAGAGGCAAAGAACGAAGCTCCAACTCAAGATATGATGAGAAGCGTTCGTCAAGTCGTGACCGTAATTGCTACAATTGTGGGAACCCCGGACACTACTCTAATGAGTGCACGGCTCCCTACAAACGAAGAGAAGAGTCACCTAGAAGACAAAGCTCAAGGAATGAATCACCTCAAAGAGAGAGAAGGAGTAGAGATGATCGTTATGAACGAAGACCCTCAAGGAGAAGTAGGGATTCGGAGAAGGACAAGTACACCAAGAGCTATACAAGAAGAAAACATCAAGCTCATGTTGGTGAATGGGTTTCCGGCTCCGACTCCGAGAACAACTCCGAGAGAAGCTATCACTCCGACTCCGACTATAGTCAAGATGAAGGTGTTGCCGGACTTGCTCTAGTGACTACCAACTCCTATGATCTATTTGATTCACCAAACGAAGGGAGTGGAAGTTGCTTCATGGCTAAAGGCCCCAAGGTATCACACCCCGAGTATCTTGATTTCAATAGTGATGAAAATGATTTGCTTTATGATGATGACTTGCTCTTTGATAAAACTAGTAATGTTAGTCAAAGTGAACTTGATAATTCTCATGCTAGTCAAGATAAGTCAATTGATGATGATAAGATGAAAATAGAACAACTAACTAAAGAACTAAACACTCTTAAGTTAGCTCATGAATCTACTCTTGAAGATCATAGAGAGCTTGTAAGGACTCATGAGAAGCTACGCTTCGAGAAGCTCAAATTGGAGCAAGAGCATGAGTTTCTTAAAGCTATCAATGACGATCTCCGAAAGAAGACTTCATCTTATCTAGCCAAACGACTACTCTTGTCTACATTCATGCCACAAGTTAAATCTAAACAAACTAGTAACAAAGGCAAGAAAGGTTCTTCATCTAGTAGCAACAATAAAAATGCTAAACCTAATGATGTTGCTTCGAGTAGTTCTATTGATTCCACTAATGATGATTCTCTTAGCTAAGTTACACTTGAGCAAGAAAATGCTTTATTGAAAGGAATTATAGAGAAAGGTATCTACAAGAGTCTTGCCGGGTGTAAGCAATTTGAGGAGATTGTACGCAAGCACGGAGGATACCGAAAGAACCATGGTGTTGGCTACTTCAACGCTAATGGAGTTGAATGGGAAGAAGGTCAATACCCCAAGCCCAAGTTTGTTCCTCAAAAGGAGAAGTATGAAAATACTCTTCCCAAGGGAACAAACACTCAAGATGACCTTCCACCACAAGACCACAAGCTCAAGGGCAAGAACAAGCTTCAAGAGGACATTGACTCATATGAAGATGAATCCCTAGATTTGGTGGAGTGGGTTCCCAAGGCTACTTCAAGCTCAACTTCGACAAAGGATACTTCAACACCAAGGATCCCCATCAACTTGATGTGGGTCCCCAAGAAGAAGAACTAGAGAGTTCTTGAGGGGTGACTCCGCCAATGAAATACACTCACATTCATTATTGACAAGAACTATTTGCAATCAACATCAACTCTGTGCAATAGTTCAAGGAGTCACACATTCCCTCAAAGGTAAGCAAGGGACAAGGTAATCAACAAATCAATGAACATCATTACACATGCTTTGCACTCCATGTCCATAGATATCTTTGTATTTGTCTCTTGTGTGTTGGGACTAACCCATGTAGGTGAGTAGAGTAAGGAAACAACAAGGATGCTCCCAACTCTTGATGATCTTCATCAACCTTGAGCATCCATCACTACCTCACCAACATGAAGTCTTCATCGACAAAACCCAAGGTTAGTTTATCCCTCCTATGGGGGGATGTCACATCAAGGGGGAGCTTTACTCTAAGACTTGAGTTAAAGCATCTCTTAGTATGTGACAACATTAAATGCTTTATGTAAAAGAGGTAACCCCACTTGTGCTTAAACGATGAGTATGACCTATGATCAAGTATTCTTACTTGGCTCCTAAGTCAATATACTCATATATAGATGACTTCGTCATCGCCAAAGTGCTTGTTAGATGCTAGTGTGTTTGTGCATGTTTGCCATAATTTCATTTGACATCTTATTGTGTGAGCATGTTGGTCTGCATTTATTTATCCATTCGAGGACATCCAATTGTTGCTATTTGGTTTTTGATTTATCTTTTGCCAATTGGATGGACAAGAATGCCTAGGATCACTCTCTAGCTATCTATGCTATCTCACCTCATATTCCATTCATGTTGCATCACAAAATTTGAACAAGTACTTTTTCGATCCCTCTGTGTGTGGAGCACTCGGAGTTTCGTATCGACAAAGGACTGACCATTAAAACCTCCCAAGTGCATCTCGGTGGAACCAACCCACAATTCTCGGTCTCACCGAATGCCTAGGGTTGATCTACTTTTCTATCTCGGTACTACCGATTCCATATTTTCGGTTACACCGAGTTTCCCTGTCAGCTGACAGTTGAGGAACTCGGTGACACCGAAAATTTAGAATCGGTGACACCGACAGCGAGGGGTATATATGCTGTGGACCCGACGCTTTGAAAATCAATCTTCAAACCGTCGTGCCTCAAAACCCTAAGCTATCGATTCGTGACCCCTGGTCGTCGCCTTTGCTTCCCCGTGCGTCTCCGCCGCTGGGATCCTCGCCGTCGACGGGCATCTTCGCCGCCGTCTTCGCCGTAGCGGATCCGTCGCCAAGTTAGGGTACGGATTCGACTCTTCTTGCGCTCCCCGTCCGATTCTTGCGCAATGAAGTTAGATTTATCTATAAGCCACCAATTGCACATCTCTTTATCCTCTAGAAAACTCAATAGAATAGCGAATGATGGATTTTTTAGGTTTTGCCGTCCGCCTCATGTATCTCGGTAGAACCGATGCAAAATAATCGGTAGCACCGATTTGCTGTTTCTGGCACACTGAGAACACCTCGGTGGAACCGAGTACCTATTTTCGGTGAAACCTAGAATGGTGCCAAGTTCCTGGAAAGCAGGTTGTTAGTCTCGGTGTGTCCGAAAATTTTGTCTCGGCTGTACCGACATACATTTGGCAGAATGCAAAATTTGAGAAATTCTGAGTTCAAACTTTCAAAAATAGCTGCATTTTGTGATGACTCATCCTCTTCTACTCCTCTATACTCTATTCACAGGGTCAGTGATGGTTATATGTACCTAGGGTAGGGTCATAGGCCTGACCCACATACCCTACCTAAGGATACTACCCCAGAAAGCATAAGGACCACAAGGAAGTTTCCGACTGAAATCACCAAGGCATACAAGTCACTCGACAATATCCACTCGGAGATTACCTTTCACTCGACGGTTATCTTTCACTCGGAAGAACCAGAAGACAGTCGACTGCAGAAGACCATAAGCCACCCCAGGGAGGCTAACGGGCAGGCGTTCGTCTGGACCATAAGTAGCCTTTATTACTTACGTTACCAGTAGCGTACATCTTTATGACCACGATCGGACCCTTAGATGCCGGACACTTATGAGGGGCAGCGCACTCTATATAAGCCACCCCTCCCCTCTGGCACAAGGGTTCGCACCCCCTGTAACGATACTCATATTCCACTCGACAAGAGCTCCCGAGCACTGAGACGTAGGGCTGTTACCTCCACGACAGGGGCCTGAACTCATACATCCGTGTGTACAATCTCGCCGTAGCTAGGACTCTGCCCTCTCCTTTCATACCCCTAACCTCTACTGTCAGGCTCGTTCCCATGACAGTTGGCGCCCACCGTGGGGCAGGCGTCTAAGCGACTTCCGGCGAGGTTGCATTTTTTCTCCTTCGTCATGTTTTCCGGTGGTGATTTGTTCCTGGGCCACGAGATCCGTCTCGGTGCGCTCACCTTCATCGCCGACGATTCGGCATGGCTCCAGGAAGCGCCTCTGGACGTTGAGGCGCTCCCGATTCGCGGAGCAACGCACTTCTGTGCGAGCTCCTGCGGCGTCCTTCTCCTACAGCCGTCGACTCCGTATTTGTCATCCCTTCCTGTTGTTAGCCGCCGCAAGCGATCCGGTCGTTCACGGCTACAGCGTTGGGTGAGACATGCGGCGGCTCGTCTAGTTTCGTCCCCGCAGATTGCAGCTATCGAGCCCGCTGAGTCACTTCATGGCGCGTTCAACTCGGCGTCAGATCAGTCTGACGTTCCCTCCGAGTGCGAGAGCTGCAATCCTGCGGCTGAAGTTCTTATGGCTGGTTCTCATCAGAGTCTGCCGCCTGGCTTCAGCCACGCTAGGCGCGAGGCTAGAGGACCGTCGAATGAGCAGCACCGCCGTGATGAGGATATTCTCCATACTCCCATCGTTGGTGCGACTGCTGAAGCACAGGCCATGGAGGCCACGCGCCTTCGGCTCAAAGAGATGCAGGAGGCACTCGACGAGCGTGCTCGCCAGCGTCCACCGCGTCCCAATCGACATCAGCAACAGCTATTTCCGAGTGGATCTCGGAATAACGTTGAGATATTCCGTACTCCAGTGTTGAATGTTGCAGCTGCTGCTAAGATTGCAGATTCTATTCAGCCGTCACGATCAGAGGCAGGTAGAGGTTTGCAGCAGATCAGAACGTTGCTCGAGGCAGCGCAACAGCAGAATGCGGCGGTTTCTCAGTCGCAGAACATGTTACACAGCAATTCTCCCAGGGCGGAAACAGTTCAGTCGGCCCACAGCCCTGGGTCACCTCTGCGCCACAGAGGCGGAGATTACCATGAAGATCAGTACAGAGATCAGGGGCGAGATCAGTTTGCTCCTCGTTATCACCGTGATGACCGCCGTCGAGTGCTTACTCCTCCGCGGAGTGGTTCATATGTGCCCCGGCACAATGCGATAGGCGCCTGTTCGGTGATGAGCGGAATCCTGGATTTGACGCGAGGAATGTCCTTGCTCAAAGGCGGATCGACAGAGGCAGAGCCCACAGGGATGGTTACGAAAGAGACTATCCGAGTGGAAGTGGTGCTGTTGTTTCTGGCCCCGAGTGTTTTAGCAGAGCCATTCGTTCTGCAGAGATTCCCCCCAACTTCAGGTTGGCGGCTGGAATAAGCAAGTTTTCTGGCGAGTCGAAGCCCGAGACATGGTTAGATGATTACCGAGTGGCTGTGCAGATTGGTGGAGGAAACGATAACATAGCCATGAAACATTTGTCCCTGATGTTAGATGGTTCTGCCAGAGCCTGGTTAAATCGTTTGGCTCCCTCTAGCATCTATTGCTGGGAGGATCTGGCTCGAGTGTTCATCAGAACCTTTGAGGGCACCTGCAAGCGTCCAGCCGGTTTGATTGATTTGCAGCACTGTGTTCAGAAGCCCAATGAAACCTTGAGAGACTACATTCAGCGTTGGTCCACTCTGCATCACACGGTGGAGAATGTTTCCAAGCATCAAGCTGTTTGTGCTTTCAAGGCCGGTGTTAGGTACAGAGAGCTCTATCTGAAGTTCGGTCGCACAGGTGATATTTCCCTGAGCAAAATGATGGAGATTGCAACTCGGTACGCCAACGGTGAAGAGGAAGACCGCCTCCGCAGTGGTAAAGGAAAAGCAGTCGACAATGATGCCGGCGGAAATTCCAGTCGGGAGCAGAAGCGCAAGGCTGATCCCCCTGCTCAGGCAGAAGCAGCCGCTCTGGCGGCACAAGGCAAAAATAAAGGAAAATCTAAAGCCAAGTTCACCCCCAAGAAGTCAAAGAATCAGTCGGGTACGGATGTTTTGGATTTACCGTGTGCAATCCACACGAAGAAAGATGAAGAGGGCAATTTAATATTGCCAAAGCATACCACTCGACAGTGCCGTTTGCTGATCCAGCAGTTCAAGGAGAGTCAGTCGAGTGAGAAAGATCCTAAAAAAGAGGATGAAGAAGACAAAGAAGAGTTCCCTGAAGTCAATGCAACTCTATTGATTTTTGCTGATGTTGAAAGCAAGAGTCGATTGAAAGTTATCAACAGAGAAGTCAACATGGCCGTTCCTTCCACCCCCCAAGTGGTCTCAGACTGCTATCACATTCGACCAGTCGGATCACCCGGGTCATATTGCTACCCCTGGTCGGCAAGCGCTGGTGGTCGACCCAGTTGTGGGAGGCACTCGACTCCGTAAGGTCTTGATGGATGGTGGGAGCGGTTTGAACATATTATACGCGGATACCTTAAAGGGGATGGGCATTCCGATGTCCCATCTCAGTGAAAGCAACATGCAGTTCCATGGCGTCATCCCTGGGAAAAAAGCTAAGTCACTCGGCCAAATAGCATTGGATGTGGTGTTTGGCGATGATAAGCATTTTTGCAAAGAGAAATTGACGTTCGAAGTGGTGGATTTCCAGAGCGCATACCACGCCATCCTTGGCCGTCCGGCTTATGCTCGTTTCATGGCCCGTCCATGCTACGTATATCTCAAGCTGAAGATGCCCGGGCCCAAGGGTGTGATCACAGTCACTGGTAATCGACAGAGGGCCGAGGAGTGCCTCCAGCAGGGCCCCAAAATTGCTGATCATCAGATGGCTATGGTTGAGCTGGAGGAGTACAAGAAAAATGCTGATCCTGCCGACTTGCTGCGCGCTAAGAAGCCCGCTTCTGAGTCAGCTTTCCAGTCGGCAGGTGAAGTGAAGAAGGTGAACATTCACCCGACAGACCCAACTGCTGCCCCGACAAACATTTCAACGACACTCGACAACAAATAGGAAGCCGAGCTCATCCAGTTCCTCTGTGAGAACTGGGACATCTTCGCATGGAAGCCTGCTGACATGCCGGGTGTACCCAGGGAACTGGCTGAGCACCGACTTAGAGTTGACCCGAAGGCCAAGCCTATGAAGGAGCACTTGCGTCGGTCGGCAATAGAGAAGCGAAAGGCAATCGGCGAGGAGGTGGCTCGTCTCTTAACAGCCAAGTTTATACGTGAGATTTACCACTCCGAGTGGTTATCAAACGTCGTCATGGTCCCTAAGAAGGACAAGTCACTCCTCATGTGTATTGACTTCAAACATATCAATCGGGTCTGCCCGAAAGATCATTTTCCTCTCCCCCGCATTGATCAGATTGTCGACTCAACTGCGGGGTGCGAGCGTCTATCTTTTCTTGATGCTTACTCTGGCTACCATCAGATCCGTCTGTTTGGTCCAGATGAAATAAAGACAGCCTTCATCACCCCATTCGGGTGTTACTGTTATATTACCATGCCCTTTGGCCTAAAAATTGCTGGCGCTACTTTCATGCGCATGATTCAGAAATGTTTGCTTGATCAGATCCCTCGAAACGTTGAAGCATATATGGACGATATCGTTGTCAAGTCTCGCAAAGGTTCCGACCTGTTGTCTGACTTGGCTGAAACATTCGCCAATCTGAGGAGGTATGATATCAAGCTAAATTCGACTAAGTGCACTTTCGGTGTTCCTGGTGGCAAATTACTCGGTTTTCTCGTTTCCGAAAAAGGAATCGATGTCAATCCCGAAAAGATCAGTGCCATCACCCGAATGAAAAGCCCTGAGCGTGTGCACGACGTCCAGAAGCTTACAGGTTGCCTGGCAGTGTTGAATCGATTCATTTCTCGTCTCGGTAAGAAGGCATTACCTTTATACCGATTGATGAAGAAATCTGACACATTCGAGTGGACTCCAGAAGCTGAAGCAGCGTTTGTTGAGCTTAAAACCCTGCTTTCCACCCAGCCGGTGCTTGCTGCTCCGCACAGCAAAGAGCCTTTGCTCCTGTACATTGCGGCCACTAATCAGGTCGTCAGTACAGTTCTCACTGTCGAGAGGGAAGACGAAGGCAAAGCTTACAAGGTCCAGCGTCCTGTTTACTACATCTCTGAAGTGTTGACACCTTCAAAGCAAAGGTATCCACATTACCAGAAGCTCGTATATGGTATATATCTGTCAGCAAAGAAGGTGGCACACTACTTTCAAGATCACTCAATTTCAGTCGTCAGTGATGCTCCGTTGTCTGAGATTCTCAACAATCAAGACGCGACTGGTTGAGTGGCCAAATGGGCTATTGAGCTCCTCTATTTTGATATTAAGTTTCTAGCAAAGAAAGCAATCAAGTCTCAAGCTCTTGCTGATTTCCTTGCCGAGTGGATCGAACAGCAGCAGCCAATCCAAGTTCACTCGTCACACTGGACCATGTTCTTTGACGGCTCTAAGATGCTGAATGGGTTCGGTGCTGGCGTAGTTTTGGTGTCCCCAAAAGGCGACAAACTCAGTTACGTCTTACAGATTCACTTTAATTCCTCCAACAATGAAGTTGAGTATGAAGCACTCCTAGATGGGTTGCGTATGGCCACTTCACTTGGCGTCCGGCGCCTGATGGTATACGGCGACTCTGATCTGGTGGTCAATCAAGTGATGAAAGAGTGGGATGTCAGGAACCCCGCCATGACTGGATACTGCAATGCAGTAAGGAAGCTTGAGAAGAAATTCGAAGGTCTGGAACTCCATCATGTTCCCCGAGTGAAAAATCAGGCAACTGATGAGCTAGCAAAGATTGGATCCACTCGGAAGCCTGTCCCCAGTAACGTGTTTCTTGAGCACCTACATTCTCCTTCAGTACAAGAAGATCCCTTCACTGAAGAGCCCCCGCAAGCAAAAAGCGCTTCTGATCCGACTGAAGTTGAAGTCCCAGCAGTCATAGATCTGGTCATGGGGATTCTGGTGATCACGCCCGACTGGACTGTACCTTATATTGCATACATCCTGAGGCGAGAACTCCCAGATGACGAAGATGAAGCTCGGCAGATAGTCCGCAGGTCCAAGGCCTTTACTGTTATAGATGGACAACTCTACAGAGAAAGCGTAACTGGCGTAGCTCAGCGGTGTATTACTCCTGAAGAAGGTCAAATGATTTTGGAGGAGATTCACTCGGGAACTTGTGGTCATGATGCGTCCTCTAGGACGATTGTTGCCAAAGCATACCGAGCCGGTTTCTTCTGGCCGCGCGCCAACGAGATGGCTAAGGAGATTGTTGATCACTGCGAAGGGTGCCAGTTCTATTCGAACTTGTCGCACAAGCCTGCGTCTACCTTGAAGACTATTCCACTCGTCTGGCCGTTTGCAGTATGGGGTTTGGATATGGTTGGTCCCCTTCGAACGGGCCAGAGTGGATTTACTCATTTACTGGTAGCAGTCGACAAGTTCACTAAGTGGATTGAAGCCAAACCCATCAAGAAGTTGAATGCCCGAACTGCTATCAAATTCATGAAAGAGATAACTTTCCGGTATGGAGTTCCCCACAGTATCATTACAGACAATGGCTCCAACTTTGATTCGGAAGAATTCAGACACTTTTGCTCCTCTCAAGGCACTCGGGTGGATTACGCATCCGTTGCGCACCCCCAGTCAAACGGTCAAGCTGAGCGAGCGAACGGCCTTATCCTTCAAGGGCTGAAACCTCGGCTCATGCGAGACCTCGGTCATGCAGCTGGAGCTTGGGTCACTGAATTGCCGTCTGTTCTGTGGGGCTTGAGGACGACTCCTAATCAGTCGACTGGACGCACTCCATTCTTTTTGGTATACGGAGTCGAAGCCGTTTTGCCCAGCGACGTCCTTCACAATTCTCCCCGAGTAGATCTTTACTCAGAAGCTGAGGCTGAGCAGGCACGACAAGACGGAGTGGACCTCCTGGAAGAAGAACGCGAGATGGCCTTGATTCGGTCGACTGCATACCAGCAAGATCTGCGCCGCTTCCATGCGAGACATGTAAAGAGTCGGTCGTTCCACGAAGGTGATCTTGTGCTCCGAGTGGATCAGCAGCGACCTCACAAGCTGGCCCCGGCGTGGGAAGGCCCTTTCGTCGTCACCAAAGTGCTGAACAATGGCGCTTATCACCTCTTCAACCTGAAGAAGAATTTCGACGAACCGCGCGCCTGGAACGCGAATTTGCTTCGACGTTTTTATACTACGACTGAATGGTTTTGATGTAATAAGAGTTCTCTAGACAATGTCGTTTGTTAAAGTTATGACTCCTGCAGTCTTTTGTTGATTCCGATCGCACAATTTCTTATTCTGAAACTTCTCCGAGTGATGAGCGATCCTCACACTCGGGGACTTAGCTGCGAACCAGTTTTCGCCTAAGTTAAATACCCCTCCGAGTGGATAGTATTCCATTCACTCGGAAACTTAGCTGCGAACCAGTCTTCGCCTAAGTTCAAAACTTCTCCGAGTGATGAGCGATCCTCACACTCGGGGACTTAGCTGCGAACCAGTTTTCGCCTAAGTTAAATACCCCTCCGAGTGGATAGTATTCCATTCACTCGGAAACTTAGATGCGATCCAGTCTTCGCCTAAGTTCAAAACTTCTCCGAGTGATGAGCGATCCTCACACTCAGGGGCTTAGTTGCGAACCAGTTTTCGCCTAAGTTAAATACCCCTCCGAGTGGATAGCATTCCATTCACTCGGAAACTTAGCTGCGAACCAGTCTTCGCCTAAGTTCAAAACCTCTCCGAGTGGATAGTATTCCATCTACTCGGAAACTTAGCTGCGAACCAGTTTACGCCTAAGTTCAAAACTTCTCCGAGTGATGAGCGATCCTCACACTCGGGGGCTTAGATGCGAACCAGTTTTCGCCTAAGTTAAAAACCCTTCCGAGTGGATAGCATTCCATTCACTCGGAAACTTAGATGCGAACCAGTCTTCGCCTAAGTTCAAAACTTCTCCGAGTGATGAGCGATCCTCACACTCGGGGGCTTAGTTGCGAACCAGTTTTCGCCTAAGTTAAAAACCCCTCCGAGTGGATAGTATTCCATTCACTCGGAAACTTAGCTGCGAACCAGTTTTCGCCTAAGTTCAAAACTTCTCCGAGTGATGAGCGATCCTCACACTCGGGGACTTAGCTGCGAACCAGTTTTCGCCTAAGTTAAAAACCCTTCCGAGTGGATAGCATTCCATTCACTCGGAAACTTAACTGCGAACCAGTCTTTTCCTAAGTTCAAAACTTCTCCGAGTGATGAGCGATCCTCACTCTCGGGGGCTTAGCTGCGAACCAGTTTTCGCCTAAGTTTAAAACCTTTCCGAGTGGAAAGCATTCCATTCACTCGGAAACTTAGCTGCGAACCAGTCTTCGCCTAAGTTCAAAACTTCTCCGAGTGATGAGCGATCCTCACACTCAGGGGCTTAGTTGCGAACCAGTTTTCGCCTAAGTTAAATACCCCTCCGAGTGGATAGCATTCCATTCACTCGGAAACTTAGCTGCGAACCAGTCTTCGCCTAAGTTCAAAACCTCTCCGAGTGGATAGTATTCCATCTACTCGGAAACTTAGCTGCGAACCAGTTTACGCCTAAGTTCAAAACTTCTCCGAGTGATGAGCGATCCTCACACTCGGGGGCTTAGATGCGAACCAGTTTTCGCCTAAGTTAAAAACCCTTCCGAGTGGATAGCATTCCATTCACTCGGAAACTTAGATGCGAACCAGTCTTCGCCTAAGTTCAAAACTTCTCCGAGTGATGAGCGATCCTCACACTCGGGGGCTTAGTTGCGAACCAGTTTTCGCCTAAGTTAAAAACCCCTCCGAGTGGATAGTATTCCATTCACTCGGAAACTTAGCTGCGAACCACTTTTCGCCTAAGTTCAAAACTTCTCCGAGTGATGAGCGATCCTCACACTCGGGGACTTAGCTGCGAACCAGTTTTCGCCTAAGTTAAAAACCCTTCCGAGTGGATAGCATTCCATTCACTCGGAAACTTAACTGCGAACCAGTCTTTGCCTAAGTTCAAAACTTCTCCGAGTGATGAGCGATCCTCACTCTCGGGGGCTTAGCTGCGAACCAGTTTTCGCCTAAGATTAAAACCTTTCCGAGTGGAAAGCATTCCATTCACTCGGAAACTTAGCTGCGAACTAGTCTTCGCCTAAGTTCAAAACCTCTCCGAGTGGATAGCATTCCATTCACTCGGAAACTTAGCTGCGAACCAGTCTTCGCCTAAGTTCAAAACTTCTCCGAGTGATGAGCGATCCTCACACTCGGGGACTTAGCTGCGAACCAGTTTTCGCCTAAGTTAAAAACCCTTCCGAGTGGACGGCACTTCATTCACTCGGAAACTTAACTGCGAACCAGTTTTCGCTTAAGTTGAAAATCCTTCCGAGTAACGAACAAATTTAACCAAGCAAGAGATCAGAGAGCAAAATACGGATAAGTCCAGAATCTCTAGCGCGTTTAAAAGTTATTCGCGCAAAGGAAAGTACTCAGGCCTAAGGCCCGAATGAAGTTTTAATCGGTTACACCATCACTCGGCATACCGAGGCAAATAGAGTTTTAATTATGAGCAAAGTATTTTTCAAGCACCAGTAGGGCTCGCCGGCTCGACGAAGGTATCCAAGTCGATCCTGTCTGCAATCCGAGTGGCTGCTTCAATGAAGGTCTCCATGAAGTCTTCAAATTGGAGTTTCTTTGTGTTGATCACTTGGAGAGCCTTCAGTTTGTCCTCCCTGGCCTCCTTGCATTGAACCCGGACGAGTGAAAGTGCCACATCGGCACCGCAGCGAGCTGCGGATTTCTTCCATGCCTGCACTCGACCGGGGATCTCATTGAGGCGGGTCATCATCGAGTCTAGGTCAGTATGGAGGGAATCTTCGGGCCACAATTCCTTGTCGACCTTCTTCAACGCAGTTCTCAGCCGAGTGATATAATCTTGGACATTCCTGAGACGAGCTTCAAGTCGAAACATGTCCATGGCCACGGCATCTCCGACAGGTGACTTGGTGGGATCCAGATTTGGCTCGATTTCTTCAGTTTCCTTCTCAAAATCTTGACAGAATTCTGCGCGAGGGGAAAGTGAAAGGATGATCGCATTGCCGTTCTGAAGAAATCAAGGAAACTTACTCGACAGAGGAAAATTACCTTCAAGCATACTGAGCATATTCTTCGCGAAATCTCCTAAGTGTTGCTCAAGAGCGCTCCTTTTCTTGGTCTGCACTTCAAGCTTTTTGATCCAGTCGGCTCGTTCCTGCTTGAGTTTGGTATTCTCTTCTTCAAATTTGCTGGCTGCGGCAAGCTTCTTCTCAGCAGCTTCAGTTTTCTTCCTCGCCACCTTCTGAGCGTCGGCGAGTGCCTTGTCCTTGTCTTCGAGCGCCTTCTTCATGGTATCTAAAGAAATAGCATTGTTGAGTCGCGCTCGGAGTCGGCGGTTCTCATCACGTACGTCTGTTCGAGTGGATTGACTCGGTTCAAAGGATGGAAGATGAAACTAATAATGCAATTGATCGACAAGGATTACCTCCCCAGGTCTTCAGTTCTGTCTGTGCACGGTCCAGGTTGTTATTCGTCAGCTCCAGATCTAGCAGAAGTCGATTCTTTTCCTTCTCCAGCTCGACGTACTTGGTCCCGAGCCCACAAGCTTTTTGAAATCAACAAAGAAGTAGTTCAGTCGACGATAATGTTTTTTCACTCCCGAGTGGAAAAGAACATGTCCAGTCGACCGGATAGCGGCCCGCCGCCCCACCCCACACCCCTGCAAAGCGTCATATCATGGTTGATGGAAATGATGTCCATGAAACCTGCAGGACATGTGATAACTGTACTCCAAGTATGAAAAAGGACTCCGAATCCAAAGTTCTTAAGACTACTGCCCATCGTAAACGATCGACAGTAGTCTCGGGGACTACACCCAGTGGGTGCACTCAGCGTGCCCCCACTGGATACAAAATCACTCGACCAGGTCCGACCTGTCCGAGTGTAAACAAAAGAAGCAAACATGCGACCATTGTCTCTATCAGACCCCCGCTGAGGCAAGCACTCGATGGCGGTCTCGGGGACTACACCCAGTGGGTGCACTCAGCGTGCCCCCACTGGACCTACTATCACTCGAACAGGTCCGCCCTGTCGAGTGCACAACAACTTTCAAAACGACTCTAAGACCCCTGCCGATGTTCTCGTCATTCGACAGCGGTCTCGGGGACTACACCCAGTGGGTGCACTCAGCGTGCCCCCACTGGACCAGAATCTACTCGATTAAGACCTGATCTACTCGAGGAGAAAGCAATCAAGTATGCATCTGAAGAAAACACCCAGTGGGTGTAAAGTCAAGATGGACAGGAATTCAATCGGAACTTACAATAGAACTTACTCGGACGTTAGCTTGAAGCGCTGAGCTGGCATCATAGGCTAACTTGCTGGCCTCGTACGCCTCCTTTGTCCGCAACATTATTTGCCCAGCCTGGATCATGGCTTCTTTGGCAGCTCCAGTCTGGTCTTCCGGGACATGGTACAGAGGGTATGCAGGCGCCAGATGAGTCAGTGTTGCAGTTGATGTCACGAGAGATGCTTGAGCTTGCCCGATCGGCGCCGAAACCACAAGGGTTGAAGTCGCTGGTGGAGCACTCGACAGAGGAACGACATGGGTTCTGGCTCGGGAAGAATCTCCAAGCTCTTGGGAAGACGCGGCGGTCGGTAGACGTGGCGCCTGTCCTGATGACGTTCTCCGAGTGCGTACTCGTGGAGTGTCCATGGCAGCAACTTCACCTTCGGCACCTTGCTGCGGCTCCTCGTCATCCTCCACATGGATGATGTCTTCAACTTTGAATCGACAATGTCTGATGGTTCATTCGACAAGTTACCTTCAGAAAATCAGTTTACAGTGAAGATTTATTATACCTCTTTGAGAAGTGGCCGCGTCAGGAGTGTCCACTTCCATGTGATCCCCCTCATTCCGCGGAGGCGACGTTACTGAGGTAGCAGCTCTGGCGAATAAATTTCACTCGGTCAGCAAAGACATGAAGGTTCATAGCAGTAGGAAAAGAAAATAAATGCTCACGTTGAGGCGACAGGCACGGCAATCTTGATACAAGGCAGGGCCTTCCGAGGCTTTGGCACGTCTGGCTTGGGCTGTTTCGCGGCTCTTTCAGTCGACCCAGATGTCGTAGCACGGTCGCACTTCGGGTTTCGGGTGCTCGACACCAAAGTTCTGCTTGGAGTGGCCTCCGGGTCGTCACGCAGCTTGGAACGACGCTCGACACGCGAAGGAGCCGGGGCCTCTACCTCACCTTCCTCAATCTCTTCCAGATCGTCATCACTGCCTTCACTGTCGTCAGCATAGTCAACGGCTGCACTGTCGCCTGCGCTCTCTTCAGGGTCCTCTTGCTGCTCCCCATTTGGCACGGGCGAATACATACTCGTAAACTCCTGCAAGATGCAAATTGTGAAGTCAGTCGACTGAAGACGCAGTTACTCGACAAAATATGAAAGCACTCGACAAAGATGCAACTCACCAGGTTCGTCGGCGGATTCAAAGCAGAAAAGGGCAAGATTCGCTTGGCCCCCAGAGGGTTATCACAGGCTCCAGTAATGCTTCTGAGCCACTGAGCAACAGTCTCGTCTGAGACTTCCTCCGGATGTGTTCGAGTGGTATCTTCGGGCCCCGCATAGTGCCACATAGTATGATCCCTAGCTTGAAGAGGCTGGACCCATCAACTGAGAAACGTCTCAAGGAGATCCATGCCAGTCACTCCGCCGCGGACCAGATCAACTACTGCATTCACTAGAATCCCAACCTGGACTTTCTCTCCCTTTGTCACACTCAATGTTCTGGGAGTGGTGGGTCTATCCAAAGTGAAGGGGGAAAGGCCAGTCGACATATTGGGAGACGCAACATCCTTGCAATAAAACCATGTCGACTGCCAGCCCCGAACAGAGTCAGGAAAGGTCATCGATGGGAATGAACTTCTACCTCTCTTTTGGACCCCCAGGCCACCGCACATTTGGATGACGTTGGTCTTGCTATCATTAGGATTGGCTTTCTTAACACATTGGGATCGGACGGAGAATATATGTTTGAACAAACCCCAATGTGGAGGACAACCCAAGAAACACTCGCACATGGTGACAAAAGCAGAGAGATACGAAATAGTATTCGGAGTAAGATGGTGGAGTTGCGCCCTGAAAAAGTTTAGAAACCCGCGGAAGAATGGATGGGGGGCATGGAAAAACCTCGCTCGACATGGGAGAGGAGGAGGACTCGCTCGCCCTCGCGCGGCTCCGGCTCAGCCTCGCCCTCCGACAGCCTCCAGGACCCTTCAGCTATCAACCCGTCGACGACGAGATTCTGGACATCCTCCATCGAGACCGTCGACGGGAGAAAATCTCCCTAGATCCACCCCGGCGCGCCGTGAATCGGGCGCCCGATGGTTTCCTCGCCTTGGCTCCTCCTTTCTTCGCGCGCTCGAGTTTCTCCATCTTGCTCTTCGTCATCGCGGCGGCGGGCGTCGAGGCGGAGTCTAGCGGTGCGCGTGGGGCGGGGGAGGGGGAGGAGAAGTGAAGATTTGGGGGAGAAACACTGTGCCGGCCACGGTATCGTCGCCTCTTATATCTGCCCGAGTGGGTCACTGACCTGCGGGCCCGCCAGATCTCTGGGTATCCTGAATTCAGAGGAGGAGCGGTACGTGGCGGTAAAGACGGCGCGAAAATCGAGGCGTCATGCCTCCACTTGCCTTAGTCGTTGCGTCATCTTCGCTCGGCGCGCGCTTATCCAAATTTCGAATCCCGTGAAATCCGGGCCGGACAGAGCGACCCGTCGCATCAGAATACCCTGCTGAACACTCGGACCTGACTCTGTGCTAAAATTCACTCGGATACTTTTCAGGACAAGAATCGATCAGGGTGAATGATAAAGATTCCAATCGACGCAAACTTCTGCGAAGCACCAAAATACACTCGGAGTTTTTGTGTCTTGCCAGAACCTGCATTGATCCTTTCTTACACTCGAACCCCGATTCATTCGGGGGCTAATGATGGGGATATGTACCTAGGGTAGGGTCATAGGCCTGACCCACATACCCTACCTAAGGATACTACCCCAGAAAGCATAAGGACCACAAGGAAGTTTCCGACTGAAATCACCAAGGCATACAAGTCACTCGACAATATCCACTCGGAGATTACCTTTCACTCGACGGTTATCTTTCACTCGGAAGAACCAGAAGACAGTCGACCGCAGAAGACCAGAAGCCACCCCAGGGAGGCTAACGGGCAGGCGTTCGTCTGGACCATAAGTAGCCTTTATTACTTACGTTACCAGTAGCGTACATCTTTATGACCACGATCGGACCCTTAGATGCCGGACACTTATGAGGGGCAGCGCACTCTATATAAGCCGCCCCTCCCCTCTGGCACAAGGGTTCGTACCCCCTGTAACGATACTCATATTCCACTCGACAAGAGCTCCCGAGCACTGAGGTGTAGGGCTGTTACCTCCACGAGAGGGTCCTGAACTCATACATCCGTGTGTACAATCTCGCCGTAGCTAGGACTCTGCCCTCTCCTTTCGTACCCCTAACCTCTACTGCCAGGCTCGTTCCCACGACAGTCAGTATGTCAGATGCTGAGGACAGTCAGAATGATCTCAGAGAGCAGAGTGTTGAGATGGATTCAGGCACTAGTCCTGAGTGTAGTTCCTCTTCAGATCCAGGCACCCCCAGTTCTCATGGGTTGCCCAAGGCTTCTACTAGGGCCAGGAAGAAGCTGAATTCAGATGAGGAGGATTCAGATTTTGTTCCAGAGGAAGTTCTTGCCAAGAAGCAAGAGAAAGCTGCTAAGAAGTCTGCTAATGAAGCCACATCTTCCAGAAGGACTGTCAATAAGGTTTATGCTAGCTCTGAAGCTATGAGAGCACCTGAGAGTGCTAGGGCTACCATGACCATTGAGCCTCCAAGGAAGTCTTTGCCTAAGAAGGCAGGAGAGAAGAAGCATGCCAGAAAGAGGATTGTCTATGTCACTGGCAGGCCTACATCCATGTATGAGGACCCAGAGGAGACTGCTGGTGCTGCTGCTGAGGAGGAGGAGGAAGAACAGGTTGTCAAGGCCCCTCCCAAGAAGAGGCAAAAGAAGCTTTTGGCAGATGCTATGCCAAAGCAAGGTCCCTCCAAGAGCACCAAGTCTGCCCCCAAGAAGGCTGCTGCTGAGAAACCCAAGAGGACATCCAGGCAGATTCCAGCTTCTGAGAAGAACAAAGGGACTACCTCTAGATTTGAGGATGAGGATGCCATGTCTACTTTGATGAAGCTTAGACCACACCTTCCTGGACACAATGCCAGCCATCCACTTGTTGAAGACATGAAGAAGAGGAAGGATTCTGGTTTGAGGGCATGGAGAGCTGTTGATCCATATGCCCATAGGAGAAAGACAACTGTGGACTACAGGTTCTACACCAAGGAGCAACAGGATTTCTATGAGACTGTGCTGATTGACAAGAGTCCAGCTGTGAGCGATATGAGATATGTTGATTGGCAGTATATCAAGGCTAATGAAGATTTCTTTCCAAATGTTCAAGACAACTTTCATTGCATTGGCTTGGATGAGTTTGTTGGCAAAGAGTTCACTGCATGGAACGACGAGATGATCATGCAATTCTACTCCACTGCTCATTTCTATGGAGATGGTAGAATTGTATGGATGACAGAAGGAGCAAGATACGAGTCTACTGTTGATGAATGGGCTGCCATCTTAGGAGTCCCAGAGGTGCAGGATGGTGACTTTGATGTCTACTCTGAATCCAAGGAGAGCCATGATGCTATGAAGGACATGTACAATGCTATCCCTGCTGCTAACTTGAAATCTCACAAGTTAGGTTCTATCTACTTCCTCCAGGCTGGCCTCCGCACCATGAACACCATATTGAGGCATACTTTGATGCCCAAGTCAGGAGATGAGAAGATGATTCGAGGCCATTCCATCAACATGCTGATCCATCTTGATAGGCACACCAGGATTCGTGTGATGGACTTGATAGTAGAGACAGTGAAGAGGGTTGCTGCTGATCAGAAGCGCTCATGCTGCTATGCACCCTACATTCAGATGTTCATCAACTCCAAGCTGGAGAAGCACATCTTTGCTCTGGACAGACCCCATTTGCCCTTACAGCCAGATTTAGAGGACAACGTTGTGGTGATGGACCCAGAACATCCCACATCAGCTGCAGCTCAAGCACAGGCAGAGGCAGAGGTAGCTAGAGCCACTAGTGCTCAAGTCGCTAGATCCAGGAACGAGCAAATGGATCTCTTGATCTCATCAGTTCAAGGCATGCAGAAGGACATCAAGGACATTCTGAACAACCAGAACAGTCTTGTCAGGATCTTTGAGAACAGGATCAAGACCCTTAATGACAAGGTAGATGGGCTGACCAAGACAGTCAATGAGCTCAAGAAGGAAGTTGACTCTGTGCCTCTTCCTCAGTCTTTAGATGATGATGATGAGGATGACTCACCTCTCAGGCCAGGCACACACTTCACTACCCAGGCCAGATCAGCCACCGTGCCAGCTCCAGATTTGAGGCCCTCTTCATTAGCACCTGCTACTGTCACCTCAGCTCCATCAGCTCCAGTTTCTCCAGTTGCTACTTCAACTCCATCCAGGACATCAGCAGAGATCTTCACCGACGCTGTTCTCTCGACTCCTTCATCAACAACCAGAGGAGATCAGCCCAAGAACGCTTAGCTATATCTCTTTGAACTTTTTGGTAACTTGTTGCCAAAGGGGGAGAAGTGTATATAGATCTTTAGGCTTCGAGGGAGAGAGCGTTTGGTTTTTATTGCTTTTTCAAAAACACCACATAGTTCATTCACCTACGCTTATTGTGTTTTGATCATACGCTTAATGTGTGTTGCTACTATTTCCTATCATTATGCTGCTTATGAGATGATCATTCACCTTTGCTTGATTGTGTTGTGCTATGATATTAACTCTTATTATTCTCGCACACCACCAAGTTGTATGTGACATGAAAGAAGTGCCCCATGTACCTAATCGATTGTGCATTTGCATTTAAATGCAAATTTTAAAATAATGCACAAATTTAGGGGGAGCTCTTGCTTATCACATACATCTCAAAGCGATGATTATATTCATTGATTATATCATATGTCAAAGCTTTGATCTATATGTTGTCATCAATTACCAAAAAGGGGGAGATTGAAAGCACATTTGCTCCCTTGGTGGTTTTGGTAATTAATAACAACATATAAGTCATTGGACTAATGTTTCCACTAAGTATATTTCAGGAAAAGTTCAATGATAGGATTGGCAAAAGGATTGTGGAGATTGTGGAAATACCCCAAGATGCAAGGAAATGGATTGGCAAAGCTTCAAGCAAGAGGACTCTACATTTTACCTTGTGAGAAATCACTTTGAGTCCATAGGAAAGCCAATACTATTAAAAGGGGGTAAGGTATTGTTGGTGAACAAAATGCATACGTGCACAAGTGATAGTCACCAAAAACACCCACAAGCTCTTCCACAAAATTCTGTCCAAAGTCAAATATCCAAAATCGGTGCAACCAACACTTTCCACTCGGTGCCACCGATTCCCATACTCAGACAGACCTAAGCCAAACCCTAGCTTTTCGGTGCAACCGATTCTGCTTCGGTGCCACCGAGTTTGGGTTTCCAACTTTCTGTTACGCAGTTTCACAAAATCGGTACCACCGAGTTTGTTGAATCGGCGTCACCGAGATTGGGCAATCTGACCGTTGGTCACCTTATCGGTGCAACCGAGTTTTATATATCGGTCTCACCGAGATTCAAAAGTTGCTGCCTTTTGGTCACTTCGGTACCACCGAGATTAACACATCGGTGTCACCGAGTTGGTCATTTTGTGTGTAACGGTTGGATTTTTGGAGATGCCTATATATACCCCTTCACCACCACCTACTCGAAAGAGAAGCACTCAGAACTATTCCATACTTGCCCCATCCAGTTTTCTGAGAGAGAGCCACCTACTCATGTGTTGAGATCATGCCATTCCATTTCAACCATATGAATCTTGATCTCTAGCCTCCCCAAGTTGCTTTCCACCAATCCCATCTCTTCCACCAAGCTAAATCCGTGAGAGAGTGATTGTGTGTTGAGGAGTCTATCATCTTGAAGCACAAGAGCAAGGAGTTCATCGACATTGCCGAGCCTATTACCTTTTGGAGGGTGGTGCCTCCTAGATTGGTTAGGTGTCGCTTGGGAGCCTCCTACTTCGTGTTGTGGAGTTGAACCAAGAAGTTTGTAAGGGCAAGGAGATCGCCTACTTCGTGAAGATCTACCCATAGTGAGGCTAGTCCTTCGTGGACGGAAGCCGTTATGGAATAGTCAAGGTTGCTACTTCGTGGACCCTTATGGGTGGAGCCCTCCATGGACTCTCGCGACCGTTACCCTCTGTGGGTTGAAGACTCCATAAACGTGGACGTACGATAGCACCACCTATCGGAACCACGGGAAAAATCATCGTGTCTACAATTGCGTTTGATCCTCCAACCCTTCCTTTCTACTCATGCTTGTTGTTACTTTCCGCTGCTATACTCTTAGACATGCATGTGTAGGGTGTACTTGACTTGCCATGAATGCTAAAATCTGCCAACACTAAAATTGGGAAAAGGTAGAAATTTTATTTGGTCAAGTAGTCTAATCACCCCCCCTCTAGACATACTTTCGGTCGTACAAAACATCTGGACATAGTTTAAGCAGGACCATCCAACTGTCCTTGACCATGGACACGGCTATTCGAATAGTTTTTCACTCTGCAGAGGTTGCACACTTTACCCACAAGACTCGGGGAACTTCCGTGTCATTCACGACTCGCGGTATATTACGTACCCGAGGTAAGCACCCGAATGATGTCTTTTCCATCACTACAAAAAGAGTCCAATCGTTCGCCCATGTCCTCACGATGTACAACACACGAGACTCGCTCAACACAGTACCATCCATGAGGGTACACAATGGTGTGCCCGATGTCTATACAAACAGCCATAGTCATCCATCCAGGCACGACCCCGTATCGAGAGAGTGAATCTGGCCCGCTTGCAACTAGTAATGTGGGCTCTCTGCTAGCATCGACCAAAGTAATCAACAAAGCCCCATCCCATAAGGGGTATCGTGGTCATACATGTAAGGTTGGTATGATCTACAAATCTTAAATCTAATCCGTTTTCGAAACCACACACACAACTTGCCACGGTACACCACTTCTTTATCAAGTGGTTACGTAGCTCATCACCTCCCTCGGGCATTAGTGGCACCCGACGGGGTTTTCAAAAACTTTTTGAAAACACTTTTGTTTGCAACACTATGCATATTCCCGTCCCACTTGCATAGCATCTACTAGCTTCCTATCTACTTCCCGCCCACATAACTCTAAACGGAAGATAGAGTCATGACATGCGAGTATCAACGAGGAAATGTAACGGAGACACCCAGCAAGGTTGTCACCACATCATCATGCCTTTGATGCAATAATTAAAGGGATTTTTACATCTGTGCCCCTTGTCCCTTAGCTGTACTCATTCATCCCCATGCTCTTAACATTTGCTCACTTTTCCCCACTCCCTTGTCCGAAATCCTCAGAAATGGTCACAACAGAGGATGCTGTCGGGTCAAAGGTTTGACCGTTAACTACTGACGAGTGGGGCCTCGTTGGACTGTGTCACCCGTTGGACCTGATGAGTGTGTCCGGCCCGCCCCATTTTCAGCCACACGGACGTCGAACGGACGTACACGCGCTTTCTCCTCGCCCACCTCTGGGACACGTGACGGCCTCCCAACTACCCCCACAACCCAAAGTAAATGCGCTCGCTCGGCGGGCCCCGGTCGTCAGCCACCCATGTTTGGATCAGCGTCCTTCTTTAAGTGGAAACCCATGGACCGGCCAGTCCATAGTAGCTTCCACCCTTCCAAAGCCAAGCCTGCCCCCTCCACCCCCGGCAGGATCTACAAACCCTAGCCCGCCAACGACAAACCCTAGCCTGCTGGCGACAAACCCTAGCCAGTAGCCACCATGGCCATCTTCTTAGGGGCCAGCTTGAGCTCCGGCAAGAACAAGGGCAAGGCCCCTACCGTCCCTTGGCGCGCGCTACCTCCGTGTCGTCTTCCCGTCCGCCTCGGCAACGGATTAGCGTCCCAGTGCACCAGGCGAGGTGGCACTGGGAGCACCGCATCCCTCTCCCCTACCCCGACGTGATCCCTCCACATGACTGGCACTTGGATCCGGAGAGGATCCTAGTGCCGGCGGTGCCACGGTCGGCGCGGGCGCATGCGGAGGAGGTGAGGCGCCGGCGGCAGCAGCTCATGCCTGAGCAGTGGCTCAACCCGGCCTACGTTGCAGACTCTCCCGATTGGGAGGTCTGGTTCGCGTTTGAGCATGAGGAGCAGCACCGGCGTGGCATCCGCGACGTGCGGGCTGACACCACGCCGCCCCTCATCATGCGTGATGAGAACCAAGCGGCAGAAGCCGCATACCAGGAGGTGCTGGAAGCCGCCCTCCGTGAAAGCGACGAGGAAGAGCAGCGCAAGGAGGAGGAGGAGGAGGCGGCTTGATGACCCACAAGTATAGAGGATCAATCGTAGTCCTTTCAATAAGTAAGAGTGTCGAACCCAACGAGGAGCAGAAGGAAATCATAAGCAGTTTTCAGCAAGGTATTCTCTGCATGTGCTGTGAGTAACAACAGTAGATAGTTTTGTAGCAAGATAATTCGTAACACGTGACAAGTAATAATAGTAACAAGGGTGCAGCAAGGTAGCCCAATCCTTTTTATAGAAAAGGATAGGCCGGAAAGTACTCTTATATTAAGCAAATGCTCTCGAGGACACATGGGAATTTCTGTCTAGTCATTTTCATCATGTTGAGTTGATTCGCGTTCACTACTTTGATAATTTGATATGTGGGTGGACCAGTGCTAAGGTGCTGTTCTTACTTGAACTAACAACCTACTTATGATTAACCACTCTCGCAAGCATCCGCAACTACGAAAGAAGAATTAAGATAAATCTAACCATAGCATGAAACGTGTGGATCCAAATCAGCCCGTTATGAAGCAACGCATAAACTGGGGTTTAAGCTTCTGTCACTCTCGCAACCCATCATCTACTTGTTACTCCACAATGACTTCCATTAGGCCTATAACATGGTGAAGTGTCATGTAGTCGACGTTCACATGACACCACTAAGAGAAGTAGCAACATACATATCATCAAAATATCGAACGAATACCAACTCCACAAGATTACTTATAACAAGACTTCTCACATGTCCTCAGGAATAATAGTAACTACTCACACATCATCAACATGTTAAAGATCAGAGGTATAATAATGAGGTTCAAGGATCAGAACATAATCTCTTCCACCAAGTAATCCAACAAGCATTAACTACAAGATGTAACCAACACAACTAGTAAGCCACAGGTACCAATCTGAGGTTTGAGACACAAATTGAATACAAGAGATGAACTAGAGTTGGAGATGAGATGGTGCTGGTGAAGATGATGATGAAGATTTGTTCTCCCATGAAGGAGGAAGTGTCGGTGATGACGATGGCTTCGATCTCCCCTTTCCGGAGAGGAATTTCCCCGGCAGAATCTGACTGCTGGAGTGCCAAAGGGCCTCTGCCCAGGTTTCCGCCTCGAGACGGCGACGCTTCGTCCCGAAAGATTGCTTATGATTTTTTCTAGGGTAAACCACGTCATATAAGAGAAGAGGGGCATCGAAGAGCCAACAGGGGGCCCACAAGTCATCAGGGCGCGCCACCAGGGGGCGCCCTGTTGTCTTGTGGCCAGCCGGTGGCCCCCCTCTGGTATATTTTTGGCCCATAAATTCTTAAATATTCCAAAAAATATTCTCCGTGAAGTTTCAGGTCAATTGGAGTCTGGTGATTTTTCTGCCTTTTTCTCGGTTTTCCGGTCCAGAATTCCAGTCTCCAGATATTTCCCTCCTTGTGGTGTTCCTTGCATATTCAGAGAGAAAAGGCATAAGCATTGTATAATAAAATGGAATAATGGACAAGAATGAAGTAAATAGTAATAAGAATTCATGATGCAAAATGGACGTATCAACTCCCCCAAGCTTAGACCTCACTTGTCCTCAAGCAAAAGCCGCACTCTAAAATAATGACCACATAATTTGAGAGGGAGGTGTTGATAAAACAGAATACGAACATGAGAGCATCATGAATAGCATCATAGCAGCAAGTTTTTCATCATATAACTTCTCATAAACAAGTAACAATCTATTCACAACTGAAACAAATATGAAGCATAATCTTTATTGAGAACCAACAAGCAATGCAAGCCATTGGGATAATCATAGCTTTTGTAATTAAGAGAAGAGTCTATGTAAGAGCTTTGTAATTCTAGCAAGTTCACATATTCAACTATAATGTAGCCTTCTATGATTGTTAACGCGCATTGCATATTTTTGGAACAAGTGATTCCGTGGGACACATAGGAAGATAGGGGCTTTATTGTTCTTGCCATCCAACTTATTTACCTCAAGGATAATGTCAACAATAATGGAACATGATCATCTACATTCAACTGGATATATTTGTTTGAATCTTTCCTCAACATATAATGCTTGCCACTAAAGAGTTGAAGAATATGAACAAGGGAAATATTATTGACTCTTGCAAAAATTGTAAAATTGTAAAAGATAGGCCCTTCGCAGAGGGAAGCTGTGGTTGTCATGAGCTTTAGTTTGTTTGATATGTTCAATCTCTTAATTCAAAGGAACATCACTTCATATTGCCCCTTGTGATAGCTGATACGTCTCCGACGTATCTATAATTTTTGCTTGTTCCATGCTGTTATATTATCATTCTTGGATGTTTTACAATCATTTTATAGCAACTTTATATCATTTTTTGGGACTAACCTATTGACATAGTGCCAAAGTGTCAGTTGATGTTTTGCTTGTTTTTTACTTCGCAGAAAATCAATACCAAACGGAGTCCAATCGTGACAAAACTTTTTGGAGATTTTTTCTGGACCAGAAGACACCCAGTGGGCCAAAAAACTGCCGGAGAGGTGGGCCGTGGAGACCAAAACCCACCAGGGCTCACCAGGGGGGCCCCGGCGTGCCCTGATGGGTTGTGCCCTCCTCGGCCCCCTTCTGCACCGCCTCTGATGCCTATAAATTCCCAAATATTCCAAAAACCCTAGGAGAGTCGACGAAACACAATTCCAGCCGCCGCAAGTTCTAGAACCTCGAGATCCAATCTAAACACCAACACGGAGGGGTTCATCTTCCTCGTAGGTGCCTCTCCGATGATGCGTGAGTAGTCCACCATAGACCTATGGGTCCGTAGGCAGTAGCTAGATGGCTTCTTCTCTCTCTCTCTTATGATTCTCAATACAATGGTCTCTTGGAGATCTATTTGATGTAAACTTTTGCGGTGTGTTTGTTGGGATCCGATGAATTTTGAGTTCATGATCAGTTTCTATCCATGAATATTATTTGAGTCTTCTTTGATCTCTTATATGCATGATTACTTATAGCCTCATATTTCTTCTCCGAATATTTGGTTTAGGTAGGCCGACTAGATCGATTTTTCTTGCCATGGGAAGAGGTGCTTTGTGATGGGTTCGATCTTGCGGTGTTCTTTCCCAGTGACAGAAGGGGCAGCAAGACACGCAAGTATCATTGCTATTAAGGATAACAAGATGGGGTCTATTCCTACATGAATAGATCTTGTCTACATCATGTCATTGTTCTTATTGCATTACTCCGTTTTTCCATGAACTTAATACACTAGATGCATGCTGGATAGCGGTCGATGTGTGGAGTAATAGAGGTAGATGCAGGCAGGAGTCGGTCTATCTATCTTGGACGTGATGCCTATATAATGATCATCGCCTTGGATATCGTCATGACTATTCGATTTTCTATCAATTGCCCAACAGTAATTTGTTCACCCACCGTGCGCTATACTCATGAGAGAAGCCACTAGTGAACCCTACGGCCCCCGGGTCTACTTTTCCATCATATTGCTTTCCGATCTACGTTTTTGCACTTTTTGTTTTCAGATCTACAAAACCAAAAACCCAAAAATATATTGCTGCATATTTACTCTTTTTATTTGTGTTCTTGAGAGATCTATCTCTCCTATCTATCACTACCTAATCTATCTTATTACCGTAGAGAGATTGACAACCTCTCTTTCGCGTCGGGTTGCAAGTATTTGTTGTTTGTGTGCAGGTGCTGCTTATTGGGTGTTGGTGATCCTCCTACTGGTTTGATAACCTTGATTTCATAACTGAGGGAAATACTTACCGTCGCTGTGCTGCATCATCTCTTCCTGTTTGGGGAAATACCGACGCAGTCTCAAGCCACGTCAATGGAATTTCTGGCGCCGTTGCCGGGGAGGAAGCGGTCTCTTCTACGTGCCTATCGTAGGCGCCAAGGGGACTCCACCATCATCTACCAGGTTCGTAATCACAAATCTCATCTCCTTGCAATTACATTATTTGCCATTTGCCTCTCGTTTTCCTCTCCCCCACTTCACCAATTTGCCGTTTGATTCACCCTCTTTTTCATTTGCCCATTTTCTCGTCAGATCTCTTGCCTTGTCATTATGTCTAGTTCTTCCTTTATTGCGTGCACTCCCGATAATGAGGTTCTTCATTTTAAGCAAAGGGGAGGGGAGAACCTAAAAGATGCTTGGTATAGGATTTGCAATGCTCATAATAGATCTATCCATAAGCAATCTACCGTTGTTCTTCTTCACAGTTTTATGTGGGCATCACCACTTGGTATAGATTCGTCCTTGATACGATTACCGGTGGGAATTTCTTGATGTTCCCTTCTTTAGATTCTTTTAATGCTTTGGGAAGTTTAGTGGGATCACTACCTATCATGATCCATGAAACAACTTTGACTCTCGAACATGTTATGGAGAGGTTAGATGCTATTGAGAAGAAGATGATTACTAAAGGACATCTTGATGATCTAGATAAAAGGATGCATAATCTTGCTAATAAAATTGGGTCTAAGGCGGGAGATGCTCTTAAATTGCTTAAGGAAAAAGAAACCGTAGTTAACGAAAGGGTAGAAGAGAGCCCTTACCGGATTGATAAGATAGAAGAGATTTTTAGTAATTTGGGTTCAGCTTTTTCTTCTATCAAAACTATTGAAAAAACTCCCATAAAGATTGGCAAGATTACACAAGTCACTAAGAACAAAGTTGCTACACCTAGTAGTCACAAGGGGGATCCTAAAATGATTAGTATTCATCCCGACTTTGTTGAAATCATAAGAGACCCTATCTACAAGAATGAATTTTCTGGGTTTCTTCCTAGGAGTGTTTTCATCAAAAACATGCTTGCTAAACTCTTAAATAAATCTAGTTGTGTGATTGAAGAGTTGAAAACCAAAGATGACAATACCTGAATCTATACGTTATGCCTAGCTAGGGGCGTAAAACGATAGCGCTTGTTGGGAGGCAACCCAATGAATAAATAAATTTTTGCTTTTTTCCTTTCAGTTTTTGAGTGTTGACACAATTATGCCTCTGTTATGATTGTGTTTTTATGGGTTATTTAGTGTTTGTGACAAGTAAAACCTTTAGGATGATTCATAGGATGAGTAGAAGTGATGCTGAATCTGAAACAGAAACTTTGCGTCCAGTATATGAATTTTCATTGTTTTCTGGAACGTGATATTGAGCTGAAATTTTAACACAGTGTTTCTATACAAATTCCTTACGTTGTCCTAATTTTTCAGAATTTGTAGAGTTACATAAGTATGGGTAGAGTACATATTACTACAGACTGTTCTGTTTAAGATAGATTCTGTTTTCGTTGCATTGTGTGCTTGTTTTGATGAATCTATGGGTTATATTGAAGGGTATGCGCCATGGTAAAGTTAAAATACAGTGGGTATAATTCAATAATAAAATATGAATGGGTTTGCAACAGTACCTAAAGTAGTGATTTGCTTTATTATACTAACGGATCTCAGGAAGATTTTGTTGAGTTTTGTGTGATTGAAGTTTTCAAGTTTTGGGTGAGATCACGATGGATGAAGGAATAAGGAGTGATAAAAGCCTAAGCTTGGGGATGCTACCACACCCCCAAGATATATCCAAAGAGAAACAAGCAACTAAGCTTGGGGATGCCGGATGCCCCCGAGTGGCACCCCCTCTTTCTTCTAACGACCATCGGTATTTCACTTGGAGCTATATTTTTATTTGTCACATATCATGAGTTTTGCTTGGAGCGTCTTGTATCTTTGCTTGCTTTGTTTGTTAGTTTTTCCTTTGTATCCTTGCTGGACACACCTATTTGAGAGAGCCAAAAACATGCGATGATTTGTTACAATTGCTCTATGTGCTTCACTTAAACTTTTTGAGCTATAGGATTGCTCTAGTGCTTCACTTATATCTTTTTGAGCACGGTGTGCTTGGAAAATTTTGTAGAAATACTCTCATGCTTCACTTAGATAATTTTTAGAGTTAGTAAATTTTGAAGAAATCCTCTCATGCTTCACTTATACCTTTTAGAGAGATGAAATCTTTATGCTCATGTGCTTCACTTAAATTTGTTTGAGCTTGCCAAAAAGCAATGGCAATATATGAAACTAGTCCCAAAGTGATAGATATCGAAGGAGGATATAATAAAAACTTTCATGAAGATCATTGGACAAATTAAACTTGATTCCTTGTAATAGTTTTGAAACATGATGATAGTAATATGTGAGTCATGTTAGTGAGTAATTATGCTTAGTAGGAATATTGGTGTTAAGGTTTGTGATTCCCTATGCATCCACGAAAGTCAATAGTTCTGCAATGAAGTTACATCCTACTTGTGGTGCATTATTCGGTGTTAGTTATGTTCAATGCTCACTTATGTGAATTTTCGTTTCTTGGTTTGGTTGCTTCCCAATCTATTTGCTAGCCTTCATTTGTACTAAGTAGAAATACTACTTGTGCATCCAAAATCCTTAAACCAAGTTTTGCCTTATGAGTCCGCTATACCTACCTATATGCGGTATTTCCATGCCGTTCCAAGCAAATTTGTATGTGCCATCTCTAAATTTTCAAAATAAATTTTCTCTTTTGTGTGCCCGTACCGCTCATGAAACGGTGGGGAGTGTCCAATATTTTTCCATGCTAGATGTGTTATTCTCAAGATGAGTGTTTATTCACTTGTCATTGCACGAGAGCGCGGCGGTAATTGGGATGCCCATTCCTGAAATGAAAAATAAAAAAATAATATTTACTTTATGTTGTCAAATAATAAATTCCTTGGGAAGTGTTGGTATGGAAGGCAACCGTGGATACGGCCCGCCATGGAAAGTGAAAGTTTGGTGGAAAAAGGAATAAACTTTATTTTCTGTTTGGGAACCGCCTATGATATATCTAGCATGGAAAGTATTGTGAGCTACTTTGTGGTTTTTGTTGACAGGAAAAGCATGCCACCCAAAATATTTTTTCTCTCTCAATTTAAAACTTGAGCTCTGGCACCTTTACAAATCCCTACTTCCCTCTGCGAAGGGCCTATCTATTTACTTTATGCAATTTTTATTATTTTGCTTTGAGTCTCCATCTTCTCTTATAAGCACCAACTAGGGGGCACTATGATCGTACTTGAGCATTGGGCATAGCTAATATTTGAGTGTGTTTCATGAATGGATCAATGATTGAGCATGATGGGCTGGGGATAACTTTCTTTAGTGTTGATATTTTGAAAGACATGGTTGCTTGTTGACATGCTTGAGTATTGAAGTCATTATGTTAAAACTAGACTATTGCTTTGAATCATTAGAAGTCCAAATGTCCATGCTATACAAAAGAAAAGAATATGATGAACATGTTAGGCAGCATTCCACATCAAAAATTCCGTTTTTATCATTTACCTACTCGAGGACGAGTAGTAATTAAGCTTGGGGATGCCGATACGTCTCCAACGTATCTATAATTTTTGCTTATTCCATGCTGTTATATTATCATTCTTGGATGTTTTACAATCATTTTATAACGACTTTATATCATTTTTTGGGACTAACCTATTGACATAGTGCCAAAGTGCCAGTTGCTGTTTTTTGCTTGTTTTTTACTTCGCAGAAAATCAATACCAAACGGAGTCCAGTCGTGATGAAACTTTTTGGAGATTTTTTCTTGAGCAGAAGACACCCAGTGGGCCAAAAAACTGCCGGAGAGGTGGGCCGTGGAGACCACAACCCACCAGGGCACGCCAGGGGGGCCCCGCCACGCCCTGATGGGTTGTGCCCTCCTCGGCCCCCTTCTGCACGGCCTCTGATGCCTATAAATTCCCAAATATTCCAAAAACCCTAGGAGAGTCGACGAAACACAATTTCAGCCGCCGCAAGTTCCAGAACCTCGAGATCCAATCTAAACACCATCACAGAGGGGTTCATGTTCCTCATAGGTGCCTCTCCGATGATGCGTGAGTAGTCCACCATAGACCTACGGGTCCGTAGGCAGTAGCTAGATGGCTTCCTCTCTCTCTCTCTCTTATGATTCTCAATACAAGGGTCTCTTGGAGATCTATTTGATGTAAACTTTTGCAGTGTGTTTGTTGGGATCCGATGAATTTTGAGTTCATGATCAGTTTCTATCCATGAATATTATTTGAGTCTTCTTTGATCTCTTATATGCACGATTACTTATAGCCTCGTATTTCTTGTCCGAATCTTTGGTTTAGTTAGGCCGACTAGATCGATTTTTCTTGCCATGGGAAGAGGTGCTTTGTGATGGGTTCGATCTTGCGGTGTTCTTTCCCAGTGACAGAAGGGGCAGCAAGACACACATGTATCATTGCTATTAAGGATAACAAGATGGGGTCTATTCGTACATGAATAGATCTTGTCTACATCATGTCATCGTTCTTATTGCATTACTCCGTTTTTCCATGAACTACTAGATGCATGCTGGATAGCGGTCGATGTGTGGAGTAATAGAGGTAGATGCAGGCAGGAGTCGGTCTATCTATCTTGGACGTGATGCCTATGTAATGATCATCGCCTTGGATATCGTCATGACTATTCGATTTTCTATCAATTGCCCAACAGTAATTTGTTCACCCACTGTGCGCTATACTCATGAGAGAAGCCACTAGTGAACCCTACGACCTGCG
Organism: Elymus sibiricus; assembly: GCA_039707655.1. Lineage (NCBI taxonomy): Eukaryota > Viridiplantae > Streptophyta > Magnoliopsida > Poales > Poaceae > Elymus > Elymus sibiricus. Next base: position 437,700,334 of record CM077669.1, on the reverse strand, counting down.
GGTCTACTTTTCCATCATATTGCTTTCCGATCTACGTTTTTGCACTCTTTGTTTTCAGATCTACAAAACCAAAAACCCAAAAATATATTGCTGCATATTTACTCTTTTTATTTGTGTTCTTGAGAGATCTATCTCTCCTATCTATCACTACCTAATCTATCTTATTACCGTAGAGAGATTGACAACCTCTCTTTCGCGTCGGGTTGCAAGTATTTGTTGTTTGTGTGCAAGTGCTGCTTATTGGGTGTTGGTGATCCTCCTACTGGTTCGATAACCTTGGTTTCATAACTGAGGGAAATACTTACCGTCGCTGTGCTGCATCATCCCTTCCTCTTTGGGGAAATACCGACGCAGTCTCAAGCCACGTCAATAACAAACTTTTTTATGCACTCTGTCGCGTTTATTTCTTCACCATCACAAGATCGTACAAAGCTTACTTTCCCTTACAATAAAAGATCTTACATGATTAAAGACAATTTTTATTGCCCTGTGCAGTAATGACAACTTACTTGAAGGATCTTATTCAATCCATAGGTAGGTATGGTGGAATCTCATGGCAAGAAACTGGGTTTAAGGGTTATGGACGCACAAGTAGTATCTCTACTTAGTGCGGATTTTTGGGCTAAGAGAAGATCTTTAAGCAAGCATCACATGTTAAAGGATTCAATACCATATATCTTCTATACAAATGCAAACAACCATGATCATTATGTTGTCTTCCATGTCCTACTTCAACACTTGGTCATTATATAATATTTTGATGAAGGCTCACAATCATAGAAGGTGTTAAAGATAGTATATTTATGTGTAAATCTCCTCTTCTCTATCATACCTTTGCATAGATCATACCAATTACTGACATTATGTTTGTCAGCTTTCAACACTTTCTATTGATTATACCTCTTTTCTATGTGAAGTCATTACCTCTCATTAGATAAGCATATGGTCTTTTTCTATTCTTTTTATTGCCATGCTAAGACGATGATGCAAGTGAGGGAGAGGCACACGATGTCAACTAACTTTATTATATAACTCTCGCACTCGATTACAAGGATAGATAGAACTCAAAGCAAAAACTCTAAACAAAGCAAATCTAAAATTCTAACTTTCTAAATCACGAAGAACTCAAAGGTCGAACTAAGATAGATAATGGTGATAAATGTGATGGTGATACAATACCGGGGCACCTCCCCCAAGCTTGGAACAAGCCAAGGGTGGTGCCCATACCCATGTACTCAAGTATTCTTCGGTGATGGTGGTGGTGTGTTGTGGTCCTCCATCTTCCAAGGCACATGTTCCCCATCAAAGAAAGAAGCTCTTGTCTCCAGAATCCTGAAATCAGCAGCAAGGCTCATCCTTTTAAACCTAGATTCATACCCACAGTTTTGGAGTTGGAGTTCATAGATCTGATCTTGGAGGTGGTTATCACTCAGACCACACTCAACCATCCCTTGGCACTTGAAAATCTCCTGCTCCACCGCTGCAAGCCTAGCCTTCTCGCTTCCCTCCTTCTTGGGACCTTGAACATCCCGGATGTGGATCACCCCATCACGCATCTCAATAGCTTGAGGGTGCTTCATCACCTCCGGCAGGTAGGGGTTGATGACCTCTCGAAGAACTTTTCCTTGGATGGGCTTGGTGAAGTCATGGCGATCTAGATCTGTCAGAAAAACAGGTCGAAACAAGAACAGAGGGGAAACTCGGGATGCGGTGGGCAAAACATTCGGGAGTATATATAATGATTTTTTCTAGGTCAAAATACGTGTTCTGGAAGAAGTCGGAGTCCGGAGGGCACACGAGGTCCCCATAAGCCATCAGGGCGCGCCCCGTTGGCTTGTGCCTCCTGACTCCCTTTTATTTTTGTATTTTTTCTAAAATACCAAAAACGACAGAAATTATTTTTTTAGAATTTTTGGAGTCGGTTTACTTATCGTACCACATATCTACCCCTTTTTCAGGTTTCTCGAGCGTTCCGGAAGGTCTCCTTGATGTGTTCTTCCGGTGTTATGACTTGAATAACATTTGTTTCTTCATTAATGGGTGCACCTGATATATAATGCTTGATTCTTTGCCCATTCACCACTCTTGGGTTCTTGCCTTCAAAGCTATTGATTTTTATAGCACCGAAACGGTAGACCTCCTCAATAACGTATGGGCCTTCCCATTTGGAGAGAAGTTTCCCTACAAAAAATCTGAAACGAGAGTTGTACAAAAGCACTAGGTCCCCTATATTGAATTCTCGTTTCTGAATCCTCTTGTCATGCCATATTTTAACTTTTTATTTAAACATCTTAGCATTTTCATAAGCTTGCGTTCTCCATTCATCAAGTGAGCTAATGTCAAATAATCTCTTTTCACCGGCAAGTTTGAAATCATAGTTAAGTTCTTTAATTGCCCAATAAGCTTTATGTTCTAACTCGAGAGGTAAATGAAAGGCCTTTCCATAGACCATTTTATATGGAGACATACCCATAGGATTCTTGTAAGCAGTTCTATAAGCCCATAGTGCATCATCTAATTTCTTAGACCAATTCTTCCTAGATCTATTAACGGTCTTTTGCAAGATTAATTTTATTTCTCGATTAGTCAATTCAACTTGACCGCTAGACTGAGGGTGATAAGGGGATGCAATCCTATGGCTAGCATCATATTTAGCTAGAAGTTTACGGAAAGCACCATGAATGAAATGTGAACCTCCGTCCGTCATTAAGTACCTAGGAACCCCGAACCTTGGGAAGATGTTGTCTTTAAGCATTTTAATAGAGGTGTTATGATCATCACTACTAGTTGGAATAGCCTCTACCCACTTAGTAACGTAATCAACAGAAAATAAGATGTGAGTATACCCGTTTGAGGAAGGAAAAGGTCCCATAAAGTCAAAACCCCAAACATTGAATGGTTCAATGGCAAGTGAATAATTCATAGGCATTTCCTGACGCTTACCGACGCTACCAACTCTTTGACATTCATTGCATGAAAGGGCATACTTACGAGCATATTTAAAAAGAGTAGGCCAATAAAAACCAGACTGTAATACCTTGTGTGCAGTTCTGTCACCGGCGTTGTGTCCTCCGTAAGCTTCGGAATGGCACTTCCGAAGAATTTGTTCCTGTTCATGCTCAGGTATACATCGTCTAATAATACCGTCTACTCCCTCTTTGTAAAGATGTGGGTCATCCCAAAAGTAATGTCGAAAATCATAGAAGAATTTTTTCTTTTGTTGATAGGTGAAGCTTGGTGGAATATACTTAGCGACAATAAAGTTAGCATAATTAGCATACCAAGGAGCACTACATGAAGTATTAATAGCGGCAATTTTCTCATCAGGAAAACTATCATTCATAGGAAGTGGGTCATCAAGAACATTCTCCATCCTAGACAAGTTATCTGCTATGGGGTTTTCAGCTCCTTTTCTATCGACGATATGCAAATCAAACTCTTGAAGTAAAAGTACCCACCTAATGAGTCTAGGTTTAGCATCTTTCTCTTCCATAAGGTATTTAATAGCAGCATGATCGGTGTGAATAGTTACTTTGGAATCAACAATGTAAGGTCTAAACTTATCACAAGCAAAAACAACTGCTAAAAATTCCTTTTCAGTGGTAGCACAATTCCTTTGAGCAGAGTCTAGAGTTTTACTGGCATAATGAATAACATTTAATTTTTATCTATTCTCTTCCCTAGAACAACATCAACAGCATAATCACTAGCATCACACATAATCTCAAATGGTAGGTTCCAATCAGGTGGTTGAAATATAGGTGCAGAAATTAAAGCCTTCTTAAGTATTTCAAAAGCTTCTACACAATCATCATGAAAAACAAAAGGTACATCTTTTTGAAGATGATTAGTTAATGGCCTAGAAATCTTAGAGAAATCTTTAATGAAACGCCTATAGAAACCAGCATGACCGAGGAAACTTCTTATACCTTTGATATCTTTCGGGCATGGCATCTTCTCTATTGCATCGACTTTAGCCTTGTCCACCTCAACGCCTCGTTCAGAAATTTTGTACCCAAGCACTATACCTTCGTTTACCATAAAGTGGAACTTCTCCCAATTCAAGACAAGACTAGTTTCTTCACATCTCTGCAAAACTCAACCAAGGTTGCTCAAGCAATCATCAAAAGAAGTTCCATAAATGGAAAAATCATCCATCAAGACCTCAACAATCTTTTCACAAAAATCAGAGAATATAGTGGTCATACATCTTTGAAATGTAGCAGGTGCATTACATAAACCAAAAGGCATGCGCCTATAAGCATAAGTTCCAAAAGGACATGTAAAGGTGGTTTTCTCTTGATCTTCTTTTAATACAGGAATTTGAGAAAATCCAGAATAACCATTAAGAAAGCAAAAGTGTGTGTGCTTAGATAACCTTTCTAGCATTTGATCAATAAAAGGCAAGGGGTAATGATCTTTCTTAGTAGCTTTATTTAAATTCCTAAACTCAATTACCATCCTATAGCCAGTTACAATTCTTGGTGGAATAAGATCATTTTTATCATTAGGGACAATAGTAATACCACCTTTTACCCATCTACTATCAGCAATAGGATAGATTATACCCGCCTCCAGAAGCTTTAATATTTCAATTCTTACCACCTCCTTCATCTTGGTATTTAAACGGCATTGGTGGTTGATATGTCTCCGTCGTATCTACTTTTCCTAACACTTTTGCTCTTGTTTTGGACTCTAATTTGCATGATTTGAATAAAACTAACCCGGACTGACGCTGTTTTCAGCAGAACTACCGTGGTGTTGTTTTTGTGCATAAATAAAAGTTCTCGGAATCGAACAAAACTTTTTGGAGATTTATTTTACAATAAATAAAAATTACTAGAACCAAAAACCACCGGAGGAGGGGGCCTGGCTGAGCACAAGACACCAGGGCGCGCCAGCCCCCCAAGGCGCGCCCTGGTGGGTTGTGCCCACCTCGTGGCCCCGCTGACCCTAATTCCGGCACTATAAATTCCTATTCCAGAGAAAAAAATCGAGGAGAAAGTTTTATCGCGTTTCACGAGATGGAACCGCCGCCACCTCCTGTTCTTCATAGGGAGGCAAGATCTGGAATCCGTTTGGGGCTTCGAAGAGGGCAATCTTCGGTCTTCGTCATCATCAACCCTCCTTCATCACCAATTCCATGATGCTCCCCACCAGGAGTGAGTAATTCCTTCGTAGGCTTGCTGGTCGGTGAGGAGTTGGGATGAGATCCATCATGTAATCAAGTTAGTTTTGTTAGGGCATGATCCCTAGTATCCATTATGTTCTAAGATTGATGTTGCTATGACTTTGCCATGCTTAATGCTTGTCACTAGGGCCCGAGTGCCATGATTTCAGATCTGAACCGTTTATGTTACCACCATTATATCTATGTTCTTGATCCGATCTTGCCTAGTCATATGCACCTATTACGTGTTATGATCCGTAAACCCCGGGGTGACAGAAATCGGGATACTTTCCGGTGATGACCGTAGTTTGAGGAGTTCATGTATTCACTTTGTGTTAATGCTTTGTTCCGGTTCTCTATTAAAAGGAGGCCTTAATATCCCATAGTTTCCTTATGGACCCCGCTGCCATGAGAGGGTAGGACAAAAGATGTCATGCAAGTTCTTTTCCATAAGCACGTATGACAATTTACGGAATACATGCCTACATTACATTGACGAACTGGAGCTAGTTCTGTGTCGCCCTAGGTTATAACTGTTATACGATGAATATCATCCAACGAATACAGCGATCCAGCGCCTACGAGTTTTCCACATATTGTTCTTGCTAAGTTACTACGTACTGCTGCTGTTACTGTTGCACTTGCTACAAAACTGTTTCTGCTACTGCTACTGCTACTGTTACTGTCACCACTGCTATCAAAACTATCATATTACTGTGCTACTGATCACTTTGCTATAGATATTTAATCTCCAGGTGTGGTTGAATTGACAACTCAACTGCTAATACTCTCAAATATTCTTTGGCCCCCCTTGTGTCGAATCTATAAATTTGGGTTGAATACTCTACCCTCGAAAACTGTTGCGATCCCCTATACTTGTGGGTTATCAAAACCTTTTTCTGGCGCCGTTGCCGGGGAGCATATCTATATTTGCTGAGTCACTTGGATTTTATATCAATTCATCACCATGAAGAATCTTAAGGATACAAGAACCAAGATCGTGCCCTCTAAAACGAGGCAAGGTACGGATTTGCCATCACACTCTGCAATTGATTCACCTTCTGTTATTAGTAGACTTGCAACACCACCACTTGCTATTAATCCTGATATTGATGATGCTACTTCTGCTATTAATGATGCTTATGATGATGCTAGTACCATGCTTGATGATAATGTGACACTAGGAGAATTTCTTGATGAACAAATTGCTAGAGCTAGAGAGAATGAAATTATTGAAACAGATGAAACTACTGAAACTAATGAAGTCTTTGAAACTAATAATTATGAAACACCTATTAGACCTAGCTCTCCTAGATTTGAAATGCCTGAGATACCTGAAGGTTATGCTATGGATGGAGAAATAGCTAGAGAAATCCTTGCTTGCAAGGATAGAGATGATCTTAAGAAACTACTTTGCAAGTATAAAGAAAAGACTTTGAATGCTAGAATGAAATTTGATCCTAAGTTTGCTACTTCACCTATCTTTGTTACCGATAAGGATTATGAATTCTTTGTCGACCCAGAGTTAATTACTTTGGTTGAATCTGATCCTTTCCATGGCTATGAAACTGAAACTGTAGTGGCACATCTTACTAAGTTGAATGATATAGCCACCCTTTTTTCTCATGATGAGAAGATTCGCTACTACTATATTCTCAAATTATTTCCGTTCTCATTAAAGGGTGATGCTAAGATATGGTACAATACTCTTGCTCCTGGTTGTGTGCGTAGTCCCCATGATATGATTTACTAATTCTCTGAAAAATATTTTCCTGCTCATAAGAAACAAGCTACCTTACATGAAATATTTAACTTTGTGCAAATTGAAGAAGAGAGTCTCCCACAAGCTTGGGGGAGGATTCTCCAATTGATTAATGCTTTGCCTGATCACCCTCTTAAGAAAAATGAAATACTTGATATCTTCTATAATGGACTAATGGATGCTTCTAGGGACTTCCTAGATAGTTGTGCTTGTTGTGTTTTCAGGGAACGAACTGTTGAACAAGCTGAGGAGCTATTGAATAATATATTGAAGAATTATGATGATTGGACTCTCCCTGAACCACCATTTGAACCCACTCCGAAGAAGAGGGGTATCTTATTTCTCAGTCCAGAAGGTATGCAAGAGGCAAAGAAATGTATGAAGGAAAAGGGTATTAAAGCTGAGGATGTTAAGAATTTACCACCTATTGAAGAAATACATGGTCTCAACACACCACCTTCTCGGTGGTAGAGGTAAATTCTTTATTAAAGTTTGATGAAGGTGATATTCCTTACAATAAACATCCTAGTCAATGCTTATGTGAGTTTGACAACTACATTAGGAAACAAGATCACTTCAATGCAAATGTTCTGAAACAATTGAAATATAATTCTGATATGATTTCTCACTTGAGTGACTTGTTATTTAGAATCAGTAATGATGTTAGAGGTGTAGGAAAACATGCCTCTATGGTTCAAACTCAGTTAGAACAAGTTGCTAAATCTCAAAGAGAATTGCTTAATGAAATGAATAATAATATGAATGATCATGCTATTAGATTAGTGACTAGAGGAGGTAGAATGACCCAAGAACCTCTTTATCCTGAAGGTCATCCTAAAAGAATTGAACAAGACTCTCAAGGAATTAATGCTGATGTACCTAGTCCTTCTAAAAAGAAAAATGATAGGACTTTGCATGCTTCTAGTGAACCTGAGATAGAAAAACCTCCTGATGATAATAATGATGTCTCTATTTCTGATGCTGAAATTCAATCTGGTAATGAACATCCACCTAGAGATAATGATAATGATAGTGATGTTCATGAAGATACTCAACCAAACAATGATAAAGAACCAGATAATGATGTAGAAATAGAACCTGCTGTTGATGTTGATAACCCACAACCTAAAAATAAACGGTATGATAAAAAAGACTTTGTGGCTAGAAAACATGGTAAAGAAAGAGAGCCATGGGTTTAGAAACCCATGCCTTTCCACCTAAATCATCTAAGAAAAAGGATGATGAAGAATTTGAACGCTTTGCTGAATTGATTAGGCCAGTCTTTTTGCGTACCCGCTTAACTGATATCTTAAAGATGCCCCCTTATGCTAAGTATATGAAAGACATCATCACTAATAAAAGAAAGATACCTGAAGTTGAAATCTCCACCATGCTAGCTAATTATTCTTTTAAGGATGGAGTACCTAAGAAACTTGGAGATCCTGGAATACCAACTATACCTTGCTCCATTAAAAGAAATTATGTCAAAACTGCTTTGTGTGATTTAGGAGCTGGTGTTAGTGTTATGCCTTTCTCTTTATATAAAAGACTTGATTTGAATTAACTCACACCTACTGAAATATCTTTGCAAATGGCTGACAAGTCAACTGCCATACCTATCGGTATTTGTGAGGATGTGCTCATTGTTGTTGCAAATGTTACTATCTTAACAGACTTTGTTATTCTTGAGATGCCCGAGGACGACAATATGTCGATTATCCTTGGTAGACCCTTTTTGAATACTGCAGGGGCTGTTATTGATTGCAATAAAAGCAAAGTCACTTTTCATATCAATGGTAATGAGTATACGGTGCACTTTCCAAAGAAACAATTCCAAGTGAATGGTGTATATGTTATTGAAAATTCTCCGACACTCACTGTTGGAAGATTTCAACTACCTCTACCTACTGCCAAAAAGAAATATGATATACTTATTGTTGGGGATATGCATATCCCCATTGAGGTAACCTAGTATTTTACGAGAGTTCTTCGGTTTCATGCTAATCGAAAGTGGTTGTTAATAAGACTTGATCAACCTTATTAATGGATCATTTTTGAAAGGTATGAAGTTGATGAATTTAGTAGACACAACTCTCTGTACCCACTTTTTCTTTTCTTTTTTTCTTAGTTAAATTAAATAAAATGCCATGTTTATCCTGTTTTCTGATTTCTCCGTGCAATAAAAAATTACCCAAAAATAAAAGTTCTCATAATGTCCTAAAAATTTAACACGATTTTTTTCTGAATATTTCTGAATTTCTGGTGCAAATAACATCAGAGGGGGTGCACCTGGTGCCCACAAGACACCAGGGCGCGCCAGCTACCCCAGGCGCGCCCTGGTGGGTTGTGGTCCCCACGTGCCCCCCTCACTTACTTCTTTAGCCCATGTCATCTCCTACCTCCAGAAAAAAATCACCATAGCTTTCTCTCTCATGTTCTTGCTCTCAAACCCGTGGATTTCGATCTCTTTACTCGAAGCTCCATTTTCGAAACTGTTTTGGGGGATTGCTTCTTGGTATGTGACTCCCCCATTGCTCCAATTAGTTTTTGATTTCGTGGTTTATTTTCAGAATAATTAGCTACTCTTGTTTCTACTGTAGATGGGCTTGCATGTTGAATTTTTAGAGTTCTAAGTAGTTTGAATGCTTGTTATAGCCTCTAGGCATCCTTATGAGTAGTTGCTATCAATATTATTAAGTTTCTTTGACAAAAAAAATTTGTGGACTAAATTTTTTAGAAATTTATTTGTAGAAATAAGATGAATTTCTTTAGGAAGTACTCCTCCAAGAGGAATGCTAAAGGAGTCATTGGGAAATCGTCGGACAATGACCTCAACACTCCGAGGAAGGCGGAGGTGCGGCCCGTGCGAATGGCCACATAACACCTTTATGGAGGAGGCTGGGTTCCATCAAGAGTTTGCCCAATTCGTTGCAAATGCTGGGCTGACCAACTTCCTCGCAGATAAGAACGGATACAGGATCATGCCAGATGACATTGTTTCCTACCGGAACAACCAGGCAACGGCAGAGGAGGAGCCCCAGGACTGGGATGCTCAGATGCCGTCGCCACCGCACTTCAACTTAGGACCGGATGTCTATTACGGACGGTGATTACCAAGCTAGGCCAAAAGCCTAAGCTTAGGGGAGTAAGTGTTTCTACCGACATTATGTTCATGTTCACACATTTCATTCCACTTGTCGGTGTCCACACTTTTTCATTGTATTATCCATGCTAGATTTATTTTCTTGCTTTCTTTTTGTGTGTTTGAAAAACTTTGAGAAAATCCGAAAATATCTCTTGTTTCTTTTCGGTTTTTATTTTTAGTTTAATTAGTTGTAGTATTAAAAGAAAACCCAAAAAGATTTCTTGTTTCTTCTTTTACTTGTTGGGAGCTTTCCCGTGTAAATAGTTTTTCTTGTTTTTGTTTTCCCTTCTTTTATTTGCTTTCTTCAAGAAAAACTAAAAACTCCAGAAATATTTCAGTGTGTTTCTCTGAAATTCTCTTCCTTTTATTGAGTCATACCAAGGAGAAGACCACGATGAAAATGTTGAGTGGATCTCATATGGACCACTGTTGATCTAACAAAGAGCCTATATTACTTTGTCTTCTCCTCTTGAATAAAATGTTTGCAGATTCCAGCTTAGTCCATGACACTCTTGCACTATTATTATTTTCATATCGTTTGGTCGTGCAAGCGAAAGGCAATAGTGACGATATTTGATGAAGTGACTGTGGCAGAGAGAAGCGGGTATGAACTCAACTTGTTTTTGTGTTTGTAAATATGTTTAACCTAGTATCCATGATTCAGCATATTATGATTGAACATGTTTGCAATGACAATTATAGATTATAGTTGCTCATGGTATGCTCAAGTAGCTAGGAGTGGATAATGATTTATCTTTGATGACAACATGCATTAAAATGGTTGTGATGTAGTATGCTGATATGGTATCCTCCTCTGACTGTTTCAAGTGGCTTGACTTGGCACATGTTCACACATGTAGTTGAATCAAAACTAACATAGCATTAATAGGGATTCGCACCTATCTTCCATTTTAAGCAGGTTATTCTCATGATGAGTGTTTATTCACTCGTCCTTGCACGAGAGGGGTGGTAATAGGGATTCCCAGTCCTGAAATCAAAAGAAATGCAAATAATTAAAGAAAACTCCCCCAGGAATGTTGTTGGTATGGACGGTACCCGTGGATTCGGCTAGCCGTGGAGTGTGTTTGTTGGTGGAGGGGGAGTAAACCTTTACTTTTATCGCTTGGGAACCTCCGCAAATTTGTTTAACATGGAAGATATTGATAGCTCTTGGTCGTAACGTTGACAGGAAGGGTGTACCTCCCAAAATTACCTATCTCTGATTTAAGATTTGAGCTCTGGCACCTCTGCAAATCTCTGCTTCCCTCTGCGAAGGGACTATCTATTTTACTTTTATGTTGCGTCATCACCTTCTCAAATAAGCTCCAGATCTGAGAGCATTATTGTCATCCTCATGCATTGTGTATAGTGAATGTTGGATGCATCATCACTGGATCTTTTCTACCATGAATTACAATGTTTAGTCGCTGCTTGAACTTTGGAGGTGCTCTGCATTTATGTTTTGCGGTCTCAGAAAGGGCTAGCGAGATACCATTATTGTCATATTATATCATGATTGTTTTAACAAATGTTTGCACTTGAGATATTTTATTATTGCTCGCTAGTTTCTTGTGTCATTGATATGAGTTAATATAATCTTTAAGAGTTCTTGTCGACATGGTTAGTCATAATCTTTGCTGAAAACCTGGGTGCTACTTAAGCATATGTATGTAAACAAGAACAAAAGAGTTCGTAATTTTTTTCTTTATCACTTTCAGTTTGTCAACTGAATTGCTTGAGGACAAGCAAGGGTTTAAGCTTGGGGGAGTTGATACGTCTCCATCGTATCTACTTTTCCTAACACTTTATCTCTTGTTGTGGACTCTAATTTGCATGATTTGAATGAAACTAACCCGAACTGACGCTGTTTTCAGCAGAACTACCATGGTGTTGTTTTTGTGCAGAAATAAAATTTCTCGAAATCGAACGAAACTTTTTGGAGATTTATTTTACAATAAATAAAAATTACTGGAGCCAAAAACCACCGGAGGAGGGGGCCTGGCTGGGCACAAGACACCAGGGCGCGCCAGCCCCCCAGGTGCGCCCTAGTGGGTTGTGCCCACCTCGTGGCCCAGCTGACCCTAATTCCGGCAATATAAATTCCTATTTCCGGAGAAAAAATCAAGGAGAAAGTTTTATCGCGTTTCACGAGACGGAGCCTCCACCACCTCCTGTTCTTCATCGGGAGGTTAGATCTAGAGTCCGTTTGGGGCTCCGGAGAGGGGAATCTTCGGTCTTCGTCATCATCAACCCTCCTTCATCGTCAATTCCATGATGCTCCCCACCGACAGTGAGTAATTCCTTCGTAGGCTTGCTGGTCGGTGAGGATTTGGATGAGATTCTTCATGTAATCGAGTTAGTTTTGTTAGGGCTTGATCCCTAGTATCCATTATGTTCTAAGATTGATGTTGCTATGACTTTGCCATGCTTAATGCTTGTCACTAGGGCCTGAGTGCCATGATTTCAGATCTGAACCGTTTATGTTACCACCATTATATATATGTTCTTGATCCGATCTTGCCTAGTCATATGCACCTATTACGTGTTATGATCCGTAAACCCCGGGGTGACAGAAATCGGGATACTTTCCGGTGATGACCGTAGTTTCAGGAGTTCAATTATTCACTTTGTGTTAATGCTTTGTTCCGGTTCTCTATTAAAAGGAGGCCTTAATATCCCTTAGTTTCCTTATGGACCCCACTGCCACGGGAGGGTAGGACAAAATATGACATGCAAGTTCTTTTCCATAAGTACGTATGACTATTTACGGAATACATGCCTACATTACATTGACGAACTGGAGCTAGTTCTGTGTCGCCCTAGGTTATAACTGTTATATGATGAATATCATCCAATGAATACACCGATCCAGTGCCTACGAGTTTTCCACTTATTGTTCTTGCTAAGTTACTACTGCTGCTGTTACCATTGCACTTGCTACAAAACTATTACTGCTACTGCTACTGCTACTGTTACTGTCACCACTGCTATCAAACTATCATATTACTGTGCTACTGGTCACTTTGCTGTATATATTTAATCTCCAGGTGTGGTTGAATTGACAACTCAACTGCTAATACTCTCAAATATTCTACCCTCGAAAACTGTTGCGATCCCCTATACTTGTGGGTTATCAGTGGTCAACAACAGGTTTAGCATCTGGCTCCATATTAATCTTGTGCTGACAAAGAGTGGGGCTTATGGCCTTCAGATCATCGAGAGTATATCCAATATCAGCCCTGTGCTTCCTTAGAGTTTTGAGTAATCTCCTCTCTTCATTCTTTGAGAGGTTAGCACTGATAATAACATGATATATTTTCTTTTCATCAAGATAAGCATATTTCGAAGTATCCGGTAAAGGCTTTAATTCAAACACGGGATCTCCCTTGGGTGGAGAGGGATCCCCTAAAATTTCAACTGATAAGTTGTGTTTAAGAATAGGTATTTGATAAAGGAGTATGTTATCTATTTCATTCCTTTCATTCTTATGCATATCATTCTCATGGTCTAGCAAATATTGTTCTAGTGGATCAGTAGGAGGCACAACAATAGAAGCAAGACCAATTATTTCATCCTTACTAGGTAATTCTTTCTCATGAGGTTGATTAGTAAACTTGGAGAAATTAAATTCATGAAACACATCACCAAATTTTACTCTCACCTTCTCAGTAACACAATTAATTTCAGCATTGACAGTACTCAAGAAAGGTCTATCAAATATAATAGGGCAAAAGTTATCTTGTTGTGAACCAAGTACTAAGAAATCAAGAGGGTACTTGATTTTTCCACATAATACTTAAACATCTCTAACAATCCCAAGTGGTGTAATAGCATCTCTGTTTGCAAATTTAATAGTGACATCAATATCTTCAAGTGTAGAGGGTGCTAAGTCATTCATTATTTCTTGATATAAATAAAAAGGTATAGCGCTAACACTAGCACCAAGGTCACACAAGCCATGATAACAGTGTTCTCCAATCTTTACTCACACAACAGGCATGCCAACAACTGGTTTGTTTTTATCTAATTCATCCCGTTTATGTCTAACAGGCTTTACAATTCTACTAGTATCGTCACAAAAGTAAATAACCTGTCCATTAACATCCTCAGCTAGAAGATCTTTGACAATGGCAACATTAGGTTCAACATTTATTTGTTCAAAAGGTATAGGTGTCCTAACATGACTTTTATTAACCACAGTCGTAGTCTTAGCATGCTCCCTAATTCTAACAGGAAAAGGAGGTTTCTCAATGTAAGCAGTGGGGACAATTGGATCAGCATGACTAACAATTATTTATTCTTTCTCAATTTTAATAGGTTCCTCTAATGGGGGTTCAATGGGAGGATGATATTTAAACCACTTATCTTTGGGAACATCAACATGAGTAGCAAATGATTCGCAGAAAGTAGCTAGTATTTCAGAGTCAAGACCATATTTATTGCTAAACTCATGGAAGGTATTGGTTTTCATAAAAGATTTTACACAACCAAAATCAAGATTTATACCTAACCCTTTACCTTCGTCGAGTTCCCAATCTTCAGAGTTGCATTTAATTCTTTCCATAAGATCCCATTTTAATTCAATAGTTTCATTCATATATGAGCCCGGGGAAGAAGAATCCAATAGTGATTTATCATTACGAGAAAGCCGCATAAAAGTTTTGTACAATCATTCCTATTGAGAACCCATGGTTGGGGCAGGTGTGAATCATGGATTTAAGCCTACCCCAAGCTTGAGCGATGCTTTCTCCTTCACGAGACCAAAGATTATATATAAAGTTCCGATCACGGTGAACTAGATGCATTTGATAAAACTTATGTTGAAATTCCAGCTTCAAGCGATTCCAATCCCATGATTCAATATTTTCCAGTAGCCTATACCACATTAATGCTTTTCCCTCCAAAGATAAAGGGAAAAATTTCTTCCTAACTTTGTCGCTAGACAGACCTACAAGCTGAAACAATCCACAAACCTCATCGACGAATATCAAATGGTAATCAGGATGAGTCGTACCATCATAAGGATTGGATAATAGTTTTTCAAGAATACCTGAAGGAATCTCATAATAAATATTTTCAGTAGGTTCAGTAGGTTGAGGAACAATTTCCTCATCTTCCATTCGGGGCGAAGATGCCACGAACAAGCCACTCAAGGGGTGACTGCTCATAGTGACAAGCAATAGTAAATTTCAGCACATATAGAAAATGTTTCCTTACCAATTTCCACTTACCAAAGGCGCTTCACTCCCCGGCAACGGCGCCAGAAAAGAGTCTTGATGACCCACAAGTATAGGGGATCAATCGTAGTCCTTTCAATAAGTAAGAGTGTCGAACCCAACGAGGAGCAGAAGGAAATGATAAGCAGTTTTCAGCAAGGTATTCTCTGCAAGTGCTGTGAGTAACAGTAGTACAGAGTTTTGTAGCAAGATAATTCATAGCAAGTGACAAGTAACAATAGTAACAAGGGTGCAGCAAGATAGCCCAATCCTTTTTATAGTAAAGGACAGGCCGGAAAGTAATCTTATATTAAGCAAGTGCTCCCGAGGACACATGGGAATTTCTGTCTAGTCATGTTCATCATGTTGAGTTGATTCGCGTTCGCTACTTTGATAATTTGATATGTGGGTGGACCGGTGCTAAGGTTCTGTTCTTACTTGAACTAACAACCTACTTATGATTAAACCCTCTCGCAAGCATCCGCAACTATGAAAGAAGAATTAAGATAAATCTAACCATAGCATGAAACTTGTGGATCCAAATCAGCCCCTTATGAAGCAACGCATAAACTGGGGTTTAAGCTTCTGTCACTCTCGCAACTCATCATCTACTTGTTACTCCACAATGACTTCGCTTAGTCCCATAACATGGTGAAGTGTCATGTAGTCGACATTCACATGACACCACTAAGAGAAGTAGCAACATACATATCACCAAAATATCAAACGAATACCAACTCCACAAGATTACTTATAACAAGATTTCTCCCATGTCCACAGGAACAATAGTAACTAATCACACATCATCAACATGTTCAAGATCAGAGGTATAATAATGAGGTTCAAGGATCTGAACATAATCTCTTCCACCAAGTAATCCAACAAGCATCAACTACAAGATGTAATAAACACAACTAGTAACCCACAGGCCCCAATCTGAGGTTTTGAGACACAGATTGAATACAAGATATGAACTAGGGTTGGAGATGAGATGGTGCTGGTGAAGATGAAGACGAATATTGGTCCTCCCACGAATGAGGAAGTGTTGGTGATGACGATGGCTTCGATCTCCCCTTTTCGGAGAGGAATTTCCCCGGCAGAATCTGATTGCCGGAGTGCAAAAGGTCGTCTGCCTAGGTTTCTGCCTCGAGACGACGACGCTTTGTCCCGAAAGATTGCTTATGATTTTTCCTAGGGTAAACCACGTCATATAGGAGAAGAGGGGCGTCACAGAGCCACCAGGGGGCCCACAAGCCACCAGGGCGCGCCACCAGGGGGCCCTGTTGGCTTGTGGCAAGCTGGTGGCCCCCCTCTGGTATATTTTTGGCCCAGAAATTCTTAAATATTCCAAAAATATTCTCCATGAAGTTTCAGGTCAATTGGAGTCTCGTGATTTTTTTCCTTTTTCTCGGTTTCCGGTCCAGAATTCCAGTTTCCAGATATTTCCCTCCTTGTGGTGTTCCTTGCATATTCAGAGAGAAAAGACATAAGAATTGTATAATAATGTGGAATAATGGACAAGAATGAAATAAATAGTAATAAGAATTCATGATGCAAAATGGATGTATCACGGCTTACCAGGCGTGGATGGCGGAGGCCATTGCGCTCTCCGCTGCCGGCGACTGTGTCATGCCGCCGATGGCCCCGCCGTCCCCCGCCAGTCTCGAGCAGGTGCCGACCGCGTGATATGTCTCCGTCGTATCTATAATTTTTGATTGTTTCATGCCAATATTATATAACTTTTACATACTTTTGGCAACAATTTATATGATTTATTGGACTAACCTATTGATCCATGCCCAGTGCCAGTTCCTGTTTTTTGTGTGTTTATTGTTTCGCAGAATATCCATATCAAACGAAGTCCAAACGCGATAAAAATTTAAGGATATATTTTTGGAATATTTGTGAATTTTGAGAAGTGGAATCAACGTAAACGGAGGCCCACAGCGAGCACGATACACGAGGGCGCGCCCAGGGGCCCAAACGCGCCATGGTGGGTCGTGCTCACCTCGTATGTTGGTTGGAGCTCTCCTTCGGGTGCAAGAAATCTAATTTTTGGATAAAAATCCCCTCAAAATTTCAGCCCGATCGGAGTTACGGATCTCCGGGAATATAAGAAACGGTTTTCGGCCAGAAAACAGGAACGCGAAACAAAAGAGAACAGAGAGGGAGATCCAATCTTGGAGGGGCTCCCGCCCCTCCGCCACCATGGAGGCCATGGACCAGAGGGGGAACTCTCCTCCCATCTTGGTGGGAGGCCAAGGAAGAAGAAGAAGGAGGGGGCTCTCTCCCCCTCTCTCCTGGTGGCGCCGGAACGCCGCCGGGGCAAGCATCGTGATGGCGATCTACATCAACAATCTTGCCGCCGTCAACACCAACTCCCTCCCCCTCTTTGCCGCAGTGTAACAACTCTCTTACCTGCTGTAATCTCTACTTAAAAATGGTGCTCAACTCCATATATTATTTCCCAATGATATTTGGCTATCCTATGATGTTTGAGTAGATCTCTTTTGTCGTATGGGTTAATTGTGGTATGATGTTATGGATGTGAGTTGTATGTTGATATGGTGCTGTCCTATGGTGACCTTTGTGTCGCGCAAATGCGAGGGATCCCCGCTTTAGGGTGTTGTAATATGTTCATGATTTGCCTATGGTGGGTTGCTTGAGTGACAGAAGCATAAACCCGAGTAGGTCGGTTGTTGCGTATGGGAGTAAAGAGGACTTGATACTTAATGCTATGGTTGGGTTTTACCTTAATGATCTTTAGTAGTTGCGGATGCTTGCTAGAGTTCCAATCATAAGTGCATATGATCCAAGCAGAGAAAGTATGTTAGCTCATGCCTCTCCCTCATTGCATATAACAAGTATCTATCATAGCATATTCAATTGCCTATGGACAATCTTTCTCTTGCGTTACACAAAAAGCTTGTTACAAAACTATTTACTTTTATTAAAACAACACCTAACTTTTATTTCCACGTTCTTTATTATCTTGCAAAGTACTTCTAGTTTTATTCTCGCAACGTAGTTTCATACTTGTTCTAGGTAAAGCAAGCATTAGCGTGCGTAGAGTTGTAATGGTGGTCGATAGAACTTGAGGGAATATTTGTTCTACCTTTAGCTCCTTGTTGGGTTCGACACTCTTACTTATCGAAAAGGCTACAAACGATCCCCTACACTTGTGTGTTATCAAGACCTTTTTCTGGCGCCGTTGCCGGGGAGCAATAGCGTAGTAGTGAATATTCTCGTGTGTGCTTGTTTGATTTATCACTAAGTAATTTTTATTTTCTGTTATTAGTTGTTTTCTATCTTTAAATATGGGTAGGAAACGCAAAATACTAAAAAAATTAGATGTGCTTGTTGCTCCAAAAGTTGAGGAACCACTAGTGTTTCGTACCACCGAAGATATTACTTGGATCATCTTCGATCCACTTGTGCTCGTGCTGAAAACCCAACTAGCTTAGTTGAGGGAAAATCATTAAATGAGCATGCTCATTATGTGCGACACCGCATATCTCAAAAAGGGAAACTCTAGTGGCATCAAATTAATACTTTGTGTTGCTATGCTTGGAATCTATGTGAAATTTAAGATTTTACTTGTTGTTCTAAAGAAACTAAAAAACACCTTCCCTACCAATGTGTGTTTAATGATAATGAAATACTATCTTCTTATGCCAATGAGGCATATTGTTATTTTGATGTTGAGCAAATTGAAGAATTTGTTGTCTTTAAGGGTGCCTATGAAATTGCTTCTTTGATTGAAAAGTATGATGCTACTCTTTACAAATCTGAAAATTTTGCCATACTTAAATATTGCTATGAAAACTATGCTTCTAATGCTTATATCAATGAATTTATTTAAAGAATGACTGCTGCCTTGGAGGAGACTAATATTTTGCAAGAATCTATGGAAGAGGAAGCTGCTGAAATTGTGAGCTCATTAGATGAAAAAGATGAGGAGGAGAGCGAAGAACAAAAGGAGGAAGAGCGGACTAGCTGCCCATGCCCACCTTCTAATGAGAGGAACTCTTCAACTCATACATTATTTATCTCCCTTTGCACATGCCGATGATGAATGCTATGATGATTGCCATGATCCATTGGATTTGTTTGAAATATCCCTTTTTGATGAACTTGATGCTTTCTATGCTTGTGGCCAAGATGCCAATATGAATTATGCTTATGGAGATGAACTTGCTATAGTCCCTTATGTTAAGTATGAAATTGTTGCTATTTCACCCACACATGATAGTCCTATTATCTTTTTGAATTCTCCCAACTACACTATATCGGAGAAGTTTGCACTTATTAAGGATTACATTGATGGGTTGCGTTTTACCCCTACACATGATGATTTTGATGAATATAATATGCATGTGCTTGCTGATCCTACTTGCAATTTTTATGATAGAGGAACTACATCTTCACTTCTCTATGTTTCCAGTACGATAAAATTGCAAGAAAATACTTATGCTATGTGTTGGCCTTTACTTTGTGTGAATGAATTGTTCTTGTATGACATGCCAATGCATAGGAAGAGAGTTAGACTTAATAATTACATGATATATATCACCTTGTGCTCATTACTAAATTACAAATCAATGTTAATTAAAATTGGCTTTGATATACCTTGGGATCTGGGTGTATCCATTACTTGAGCACTTTATGCCTAGCTTAATGGGTTTAAAGAAAGCGCTGCCAGGGAGACAACCCGGAAGTTTTAGAGAGTCATTTTATTCTGTTGTGTGCTTTTATAAAGTTTAAAAACAAAAAAATATAGAGGGGAACCTAAAACTTCACAACAGGAAAGGTGAAAGTGCGAGAGATGATGAGCATCGTTGAAGTGGGGGACGTCCTTGAACTTTTGTTCATGCCCATGGAAACTTTGTGAGTCTTGAATCACGGAAACTTTTCCAACAAAAATAATTATCCCCTTGTACAAATCCATTGTATTATAACATTATTGTGCCAAGATTTGCCTTTAGGACGATTAGATTGCTTGTTGGTATGTGCGGTGTAAAAACATAAACTTTGGCTGTAGTGCGTGAATTTTCATTTTTTACTGGAACATAGAAAGTTTATGAAATTTTTATAAAGTATTTCTATACAATTTTTTTAATTCTTCCTAATGTTTCAGAATTTTTGGAGTTACATAAGTATGGTCAAAGTACAGATTACTACATATTGTCCTGTTTAAGACAGATTCTGTTTTTGATGCATTGTTTTGCTTGTTTTGATGAAACTATCGATTTTATCGGTGGTATAAGCCATGGAAAAGTTATAATATAGAAGGGATAATGCAAATATAAAATATTAATGGGTTTGCAATAGTACTTAAAGTAGGAATTTGCTTTATTATACTGACGGACCTCACTAGTCTTCTGTTAAGTTTTGTGTGGATGAAGTGTTCAAAGATCGAGGAGGTCTCGATATGAGGAGAAGGAGGAGAGGCAAGAGTTAAAGCTTGGGGATGCCCAAGGCACCCCAAGTATATATCCAAGGAGACTCAAGTGTCTAAGCTTGGGGGTGCCCTGGAAGGCATCCCATCTTTCTTCAACAAGTATCGGTATATTTTCGTTTTCGTTTCGTTCATGTGATATGTGTAAATCTTGGAGCGTCTTTTGTGTTTAGTTTTCAATTTTCTTTTATGCACCATTCTGGTATGAGATAGTCCATGGTTGATTTATATAATGCTCATTGCACTTCACTTATATCTTTTGAGTATGGCTTTATAGAATGCTTCATGTGCTTCACTTATATAATTTGAAGTTTGGATTGCCTGTTTCTCTTCACATAGAAAACCGTTATTTGTAGAATGCTCTTTTGCTTCACTTATATTTATTAGAGCATGTCCTGGCCTTTTGTAGAAATAATTAAACTATCTTGCTTCACTTATATCTATTTAGAGAGTCAACAGGAATTGGCCATTCACATGGTTAGTCATAAAATCCTACATAAAACTTATGGATCACTGAATATGATATGTTTGATTCCTTGCAATAGTTTTGCGATATAGAGATGATAATATGTGGGAGGTACTAGTGGATGATCGTGTTTAGTAAGATATTGGTGTTATGGTTTGTGATTCCCGAAGCATGCACATATAGTCTCCCGTTATGCCAGGAAGTTGGAGCACAATTTATCCTTGATTGTCTATCTTTGTGTGAAGGTCGGGGGCGCGCGATGGTTAACTCCTACCAACCTCCCCCCCTAGGAGCATGCGTAGTAATACTTTTCTTCGAGGGCTAATAAACTTTTGCAATAAGTATGTGAGTTCTTTATGACTAATGTGAGTCCATGGATTATACGCACTCTTACCTTTCCGCAATTTGCTAGCCTCTACGGTACCTAGCATTGCCCTTTCTCACCTCGAGAGTCGGTGCAAACTTTGCCGGTGCATCCAAACCCCGTGATATGATACGCTCTATCACACATAAGCCGTATTATATCTTCCTCAAAACAGCCACCATACCTACCTATTATGGAATTTCCATACATATTCCAAGATATATTGCCATGCAACTTCCACCGCTTCCATTTTGAAGACTTGAGCATTCATTGTCATATTGCTTTACATGATCGTAAGATAGCTAGCATGATGTTTCCATGGCTTGTCCGTTTTTTGATATCTTTGCTACGCTAGATCATTGCACATCTTGGTACACTGCCAGAGGCATTCATATAGAGTCATACTTTGTTCTACTATCGAGTTGTAATATTGAGTTGTAAGTAAATAGAAGTGTGATGATCATCATTATTCATTATTAGAGCATGTCCCAGTGAGGAAAGGATGATGGAAACTATGATTCCCCCACAAGTCGGAATGAGGCTCCGGACAAATATAAAAAGAAAAAAAGAGAATAAAAAGAAAGAAAAAAAGAAAAAAAATGAGAGACAAAGAGAGAAGGGGCATGCTAATTCCACACTTGTGCTTCAAAGTAGCACCATGTTTTTCATGTAGAGAGTCTCCTATGTTGTCACTTTCATATACTAGTGGGAATTTTTCATTATAGAGTTAGATGCACACCCCTTAGTTTTCATATTGAGATTTCCTACACTTATAGCTCTTAGTGCATCCGTTGCATGGCAATCCCTACTCCTCGCATTGATATCAATTGATGGGCATCTCCATAGCCCGTTGATTAGCCGCTTCGATTTGAGACTATCTTCCTTTTTGTCTTCTCTATATTAATGTCTACCACCGCATTCTATTCCACCCATAGTGCTATATCCATGGCTTGCGCTCATGTATTGCATGAGAGTTGACAATGCTGAAGCGTGTTAAAAAGTATGAACCAATTGCTTGGCTGACACCGGGGTAGTACATGATTTATACTTTGTGTTAAGAAGACAGAGCATGACAAGGCTATATGATTTTGTAGGGATAGTGTTCTTTAACCTTGATATTTTGAAAGACATGATTGTTTGTTGGGATGCCTGAGTATTAATGTCTTTATGTCAATATAGACTATTGCTTTGAATCACTCATGTCTTAATATTCATGCCATGATTAGACATATGATCAAGATTATGCTATGTAGCATTCCACATCAAAAATTATCTTTTTTATCATTTACCTACTCGAGGACGAGCAGGAATTAAGCTTGCAGATGCTGACACGTCTCCATCGTATCTATAATTTTTGATTGTTTCATGCCAATATTATACAACTTTTACATACTTTTGGTAACAATTTATATGATTTATTGGACTAACCTATTGATCCAGTACCCAGTGCCAGTTCCTGTTTTTGTGTGTTTTTTGTTTCACAGAATATCCATATCAAACGAAGTCCAAACGTGATAAAAATTTATGGAGATTTTTTTAGAATACTTGTGAATTTTGAGAAGTACAATCAATGTAAACGGAGGCCCACAGCGAGCACGATACACCAGGGCGCGCCTAGGGGCCCAAACGCGCCGTGGTGGGTCGTGCTCACCTCGTATGTCGGTTGGAGCTCTCCTTCGGGTGCAAGAAAGCTAATTTTTGGATAAAAATCTCCTCAAAATTTCAGCCTGATCGGAGATACGGATCTCCGGGAATATAAGAAACGGTTTTCGTCCAGAAAACAGGAACGCGAAATAGAAGAGAACAGAGAGGGAGATCCAATCTCGGAGGGGCTCCCGCCCCTCCGCCGCCATGGAGGCCATGGACCAGAGGGGGAACTCTCCTCCTATCTAGGGGGGAGGACAAGGAAGAAGAAGAAGGAGGGTGTCTCTCTCCCCCTCTCTCCCGATGGCGCCGGAACGCCGCCGGGGCAAGCATCGTGACGGCGATCTACATCAACAATCTTGCCGCCGTCAACACCAACTCTATCCCCCTCTTTGCAGTAGTGTAACACCTCTATTCCCCACTGTAATCTCTACTTAAAAATGGTTCTCAACTCCATATATTATTTCCCATTGATATTTTGCTATCCTATGATGTTTGAGCAGATCTCTTTTGTCGTATGGGTTAATTGTGGTATGATGTTATGGATGTGAGTTGTATGTTGATATGGTGCTGTCCTATGGTGCCCTCCGTGTCGCACAAACGTGAGGGATCCCCTCTGTTGGGTGTTGCAATATGTTCATGATTTGCCTATGGTGGGTTGCTTGAGTGACAGAAGCATAAACCCGAGTAGGTGGGTTGTTGCGTATGGGAGTAAAGAGGACTTGATACTTAATGCTATGGTTGGGTTTTACCTTAATAATCTTTAGTTGTTCCGGATGCTTGCTAGAGTTCCAATCATAAGTGCATATGATCCAAGTAGAGAAAGTATGTTAGCTCATGCCTCTCCCTCATTGCATATAACAAGTATCTATCGTATCATATTCAGTTGCCTATGGACAATCTTTCTCTTGCGTTACACAAAAAGCTTGTTACAAAACTATTTACTTTTATTGTTCTTTTGTTAAAACAGCACCTTACTTTTATTTCCACGTTCTTTATTATCTTGCAAAGTACTTCTAGTTTTATTCCAGCAACGTAGTTTCATACTTGTTCTAGGTAAAGCAAGCATTAGCGTGCGTAGAGTTGTATCGGTGGTCGATAGAACTTGAGGGAATATTTGTTCTACCTTTAGCTCCTCGTTGGGTTCGACACTCCTATTTATCGAAAAAGGCTACAAACGATCCCCTACACTTGTGGGTTATCACCGCCCTCAAGCCCCACGAGTACATCTGGGAGGGGGTGGTGCGCGAGTGGGTGAGCGCGCCACCCGTCTGGATGGGGGCGACGCCGGAGCAGGAGCGGATCTACCTGGAGCACTGGCGTCAGCAGCACCTACGGGCGGAGTGTGAAGAGGGTAAGCAGCTCGAGGAGTGGGAGAAGGATGCCGAGGCAGAGGAGGAGGAGCGTCGTGCCGAAGCCCAGGCAGCGGCGGTGTAGCCACTGACGGGCGACATGGCCACCGCCTGGGAGACGACGTTCCCCTGGGCTGGCCCGGCGCCGACCCTCGTCGACCTCACCGGCCCCGACGACGAAGAGGACGCCTAGGGCAGCGCGCCTCCTCGTTTTCATTTTAGGTTTAATGTTTTTAGTTGTAATGTTTTTAGTTAATGCATGGCAGACTTATGAACTATCGCCAGCCTCTGTGTCCGGCATTAATGTTTAATTAAAGTTAATGCATGGTGATGTGATGTGATGTGAGGTATGAATGTGAGGTGATTTTTAATTAAGACAAAATTTGAATTAGAACTAACCTTTGAATTATAAGCAACATTTGAAATCCATTTCTCTCTGATGTGATGTTGCAATTATCATGTTAGACTATGTTGCAATGATCTACCAGCAAACAAAACAAAAATACACTCCAAGAATAAAACATATCATGTGAACTAACCCTTTATTGCAAATGATCATGTTTGGCTATGTTTGTTGTTGATCCTAATTTGAATTTGAACTAACCCTTTGAATTATTATACATGTTAGATGATCAATCCGATGTATGTGCGTAGTCATGAGAAATATAGCATGGTGATGAGCTTCGAAGTTAGGGTAAACATACCATTTTTAATAGAAATCATTATAAAAACAATTTAAAATTTCAAAAATGAAAAAATAAGTTCGGATCCTTCTTATTCACACTAAAATGAAGCTTTGGTGATTTTTTTATTTTTGTTTATTTTTTCGTAAACCTAAACCCAGTATCACTCTCTTCTCGAACTCTATACAACCTCGTACGTGATAGCTCATTTTTGTGAAGGAGTTTTCATAAAATTTTTCCATAAACTAAGATTTTTTTTGTCATAACCATGTCACATACAACGGAATTGTGCGCAGTTCTTCCATTTTTTGATTTTTTTGAATTATTTCTGCTCATTTGAACTTGGAAATGTGGTAGCTCACCTCAAAAAAAGTTTTTTCATAAAAATGTCCCTAAACCAAGTATATATTTTTTATGGTAACTATGTCTTATAAAAGGATGTACCGCAAAGGTTTCCTATTTTTTTGATTTTTTCTGAATTAGTTAAGGTCATTTGAAAGTTGGTCAAATCTAAGATAACCCCGCTGACCGGTTCAAAACCCCGCAGCATCTCTCCAAACCCTAGCATCGAACTACAGCCGTCCGATCATACCGTAGAGCCAAGCGATAGCCCTCAGATATGGTCTTCTAGAAGGAATTCCGAGGGCAGGCTGCGCGTAGGCTCCGCGCCGTTGGATCACATGGACGGCTCCGCATCTTTGGATCGTTGGGCGATCCGCGAGAGGTTGGTTCTGCTCGCCAACTCGTTTGTCGTTGACTGTCGAAGGAGGAGGTGCCTTGACCGTCGGCGCGGTGTGAATGCCACGTGGCGCCGCTCCGACTCCCCGTCCTTATCCATAGCCGGCTATTTAAGCCAGACGATGTCCCCCAGCCCAAGCTCATCCGCCTGCTCCCTCTCTCCGTTGCCACCCGAGCACGTCTGTCTCCTCTCGCACTTCCCTCTCCGAGCCCGTCAGCCATGCCACCATGTCACCGGCATTACACGATACATCACCGTCTCTTCCTCCTTGAGCAGGTCTGAATCTGAAGGGAAGCGGGGCTACCTTTGGAACCAGAGAAGGATTTCAAGCAGGGGGAGGATATGGGGGAGGAGCCCGAGGAGGAGGCACCAGAGGAGGAGCCACAGGCGCCAGAGGAGGCGCCGCCGTAGGAGCCAGTGGAGGAGGCGTCGTCGCAGGAGTCGGAGGAGGAGGCTCCGGCGACCGTGGATCTATGGCCCGAGCAGCTGGATGATACGTCTCCAACATATCTATGATTTTTGTTTGTTCGATGCTGATATATTATCATTCTATGATACTTTTTGGGCATTTGTTTACCAATTTATAATATTTTTTAGCACTAACCTATTGACCCAGTGCCTAGTGCTAGTTGCTGTTTTCTGCGTGTTTTTGGCTTTTCAGGTTTACTGTACGAAACAAAGTCCAATTGCCACAAAAAATTTTGATGATTTTTTCTAGACCAAAACAAGACCTAGAAGCTTCGGAGGGAGGCCAGGAGAGCCACAAGGGTCCCACAAGCCAACATGGCGTGCCACTAGGGGGGCGCCCTGATGGCTTGTAGCCCCCTCATGCGTCTCCTGACGCCCCTCTCTGGCCTATAAATTCCCATATATCCCAAAAACCCTAGGGGCACTCCTGGAACACTTTTTCCGCCGCCGTAAGTCTCTGTTCCGACAGGAGGCCATCCAGAGCTTCGTTCCGACACCCTGCCGGAGGGTGGATCAATCACGGAGGGCTTCTTCATCAACCTTGCTGCCCTCACCATGATGTGTGAGTAGTTCACCACAGACCTACGGGTCCGTAGGCAGTACCTAGATGTCAATCTCTCTCTCTCTCTCTCTCTCTCTCTCTTGATATTCAATACAATGTTCATCGCATCTTTGCCTTGATCTATCTGATGTAATCACTTTGTATGGTGCGTTTGTTGGGATCCGATGAATTGTCGGTTTATGTTCAGATTATTCATGATAAATATTTGAGTCTTCTCTGAAATCTTATATGAATCTTATGTGCATTATCATTATAGCTTCGTAATGCTCTCCGATCTATTGATGTAGTTTGGCCAACTAGATTGATATTTCTTCGGTGGGAGTAGTGCGTTGTAGTAGGTTCAACCTGGCGAGTTTCTACATCCCAGTGACAAAAGGGGACAAGATGCGTCTTTGTGTTGCTGCTACTAAGGATAAACCGATGGGGTTTATTCATATTGATTGAGTTTACTTTGTCGACATCATGTCATCGTTCTTCAAGCATTACTCTGTTTTAGTTAATACTCTAGATGCATGCTGGATAGCGGTCGATGGGTGGAGTAATAGTAGTAGGTGCAGGCAGGAGTCGGCCTATTTTCTTATGGACGTGATGCCTATATACACATGATCATTGCCGTGAAAATCGCATAACTATCCGCTTTTCTATCGATTGCCCAACAGTAATTTGCGTACCCACCATATGCTATTTCTATGAGAGATGCCACTAGAGAACTCTACGTCCCTTGGGTCTATTCACTTATATATATATATATATATATATATATATATATATATATATATATATATTCACAAACGCTTTCAATACCTTGCTGCCATTTATTTGCTTTTATTTTATTTTGCAATTTACAATTATCTACAATTATCTACACACCTCACTTGCTTGCAAGTAACGAGATCAAGGGGATTGACAACCCTATTGCCCGCGTTGGGTGCCAGTTGTTTGTTCTTTTGTGTGCAGCCATTGAAGACGGTTGAGGATTGGTATTCCTATTGGTTCGATAAACCTTGGTTTCATAACTGAGGGAAATACTTACCCACATTGTGCTACGATAACCCATTCCTCTTCACGAAAAACCCAACGCAGATCACAAGTATCAGGAAGGATTTCTGGCGCCGTTGCCGGGGAATAACATAACCAACTATGAAGTAAATTCGCACAAATTTTCATTCACTTGTTTATGTTTTTATTTGCTGGTATATTTAGTTTGTTTCATAAAAAACAAAAATACAAGATATACCAGCAAATAAAAAAATAAACAAGGTTTCCTCTCTGGCTAGTCCACAAAACTTCTGGACAACATTATGACCAATTATTATTATTATTATTAGTATTACTATTTTTATTTCTTATGAAGCAAACTAAATATACCAGCAAATAAAAAGATAAACAAGTGAATGAAAATTTGTGCGAAGTTACATGATAGTTGGTGATGGTATTCCTTGGCAACAGCGCCAGAAATCCTTCCTGATACTTGTGATCTGCGTTGGGTTTTTCCGTGAAGAGGAACGGGTTATCGCAGGACAATGTGGGTAAGTATTTCCCTCTATTATGAAACCTAAGTTTATCAAACCAATAGGAATACCAATCCTCAACTGTCTTCAGCGGCTGCACACAAAAGAACAAACAACTTGCACCCAACGCGGGCAAGAGGGTTGTCAATCCCCTTGATCTCGTTATTTGCAAGCGAGTGAGGTGTTTAGATAATTGTAGATAATTGTAAGTTGCAAAATCTTTACCTAATAATAAAGCACGGATTGCTTCTAGTCGTACGTCATCCAAATTACCCTCGAAGTTTGCAAAAATTACCCACCAATGCCACGAAGTCGCCGCGCTGTTCGTTATTTGAAGTACGTGAACTTAATACATATCACACATGCAAGAGCACCGTAGTAGCAAAGGCCTGGCTGTGCTACCCAGGAGACCTGGGTTCAATCCCCACTAGGCGCACTTTTTCCTTTTCCCATTACCTTTTCTCACTGCGATCATGAGCCGGGCCGGCCCATGTGAGGGGCTACGTTCCTCTGTTTTTTTATTTTTTCTTTCTTTTTTCTTGTTTTTTAAATTAATTCGGAATTTCCAAATCTAAAAAGTGGTGAGTTTTTAAAAAATGTTCAAGAAATCATAAAATGTATGTGAATTCAAAAAATGTTTAGGAAACCATAAAAATTTCATGGATTCAAAAAATGTTGATGTATTTGTAAAACTGTTCGCAAATTATAAAATAAATGATTAATTGAAAAAAATAGCCAGGAAATAAAATCATGTTCATGATTTTGAAAACATGATCGTGTGCTCAAGACATGGTGAGTTTTTAAAAAATGTTCAAGAAATCATAAAATGTATGTGAATTCAAAAAATGTTTAGGAAACCATAAAAGTTTCATTGATTCAATAAAATGTTGATGTATTTGTAAAACTATTCGCAAATTATAAAATAAATGATGAATTGAAAAAAATAGTCAGGAAATAAAATCATGTTCATGATTTTGAAAACATGATCCTATGCTATTTTAAACATGTTCAATAGTTTTAAAAAATGTTCATGATTTCAAAGGTGTTTTTGAATCCACAAAATTAAGAGTGATACTGTATCTCAATGGTATAGCAAAATATGGACATGGCCATTGAATATTATGATTTTTTTCTCCCGTTGCAATGCACGGGCCGTTTTGCTAGTAAAATAAAAGCAAATAAATGGTAGCAAGGTATTGAAAGCGTTTTTAGAATATATAAGTGAATAGACCCGGGGGCCGTAGGGTTCTCTAGTGGCATCTCTCATAGAAATAGCATATGGTGGGTACACAAATTACTGTTGGGAAATTTATAGAAAAGCGGATAGTTATGCGATTTTCACGGCAATGATCATGTGTATATAGTCATCACGTACATAAACAAATAGGCCGACTCCTGCCTACACCTACTACTATTTCTCCACCCGTCGACCGCTATCCAGCATGCATCTAGAGTATTAAGTAAAATAGAGTAATGCTTGGAGAACAATGACATGATGTAGACAAAGTAAACTCAATCAATATGAATAAACCCCATTGTTTTATCCTTAGTAGCAGCAACACAAAGACGCATCTTGTCCCCTTCTGTCACTGGGATATAGAAACTCGCCAGGTTGAACCTACTACAACGCACTAGTTCCACTGAAGAAATATCAATCTAGTTGGCCAAACTACATCAATAGATCGGAAAAGCATTACGAAGCTATAATGATCATCCACATAAGAATCATATAAGATCAGAGGAGACTCAAATATTTATCACGAATAATCTGAACATAAACCCACAATTCATCGGATCCCAACAAACGCACCATACAAAGTGATTACATCGGATAGATCAAAGCGAAGATGCGATGAACATTGTCTTGAAGATCAAGAGAGAGAGATTGCCATCTAGGTAATGCCTAAAAACCCGTAGGTCTGTGGTGAACTACTCACACATCATGGTGAGGACAGCAAGGTTGATGAACAAGCCCTCCGTGATGGACCCCCCTCCGGCAGGGTGCCGGAACGGAGCTCTAGATGGCCTCCCGTCGGAACAGAGACTTACGACGGCAGAAATAGTGTTTCGAGAGTGCCCCCAGTGTTTTTCGGGTAGATGTGAATTTATAGGCCAAAGAACGACCTCGGGAGAGGTGTCAGGGGGCCACCACATATATGGTCACGCCCCCTGGTGGTGTGGCCTGATATGTGGTGGGGCCCTAGTGCAGCTCCCGGCCTTCGTCCTAAGCTTCTAGGTGTTGTATTTGTCCAGAAAAATCGTGAATTTTTTTTGTGGCAATTGGACTTGGTTTGGTATAGTAAACCTGAAAAGCCAAAAACATGCAGAAAACAAAACTGGCATTGGACACTGGGTCAATAGGTTAGTGGTCAAAAATATTATAAATTGTTAAACAAATGCCCAAAAAGTATCCTAGAATGATAATATATTAGCATGGAACAATAAAAAATTATAGATACGTTGGAGACGTATCAAGTACTTCAAGGAGTCCTTCTTCTTCAAGGTAAAACTTTACACTTGAGAAACTTGGCAATCAGTGCTTATGGGGCTTGTCCAAAGTAGGACTAGGGTGTTCCTTACTCTCCTTGGATAAATAAGCATGTCATCCATGAGTACAACAACGTATTTCTCCAAGTATCACATAAACACTTTGCTTATGGGACATGTGAGAGGAGCGGCCATTTGTCTGGGCGGTTACTTGTCCAGGGGTTTGTGGTCCTTCGTAACCTAGCTCTTTGTGTCCACCTTCCTTATAGACAAGATTGGTGGTGGTCGAGGTGGAGTATTGGCAATAGTCTTTTGACTTATAGCCAAAGCCTATGGTCATAATCCCACCATTTTATGGCTTGGTAAAGTTTAATGGTCGAAAGGATTCTAGGATGCGAGTGAACGTTTATCATCTTATCCTTGTGCACAGTTCTTAGATGCCAGTTGTCCTATCTAAACCTCCAAACAAAAATCATACTTATACCACCAAAAACATCATCCCATATTAGTCATCTCCAAACATCACTCATGCTATTCATATCTTCATGGCTCTCGAGAGAAGGACTAAACAAAATCAGGTGTTTCATCTATAACTATCCCAAATATACCCCTATGTAAAAATCCTCGGGTGGAGCACACAAGATACTATGCTTGAATAAAACACTACAAATCCAAGTGCTCGTCTATCCTATCCGAGGTCCAGGATACTGCATCTTTATCCTAAGGAAACATGTAATATACCATTCCAAGGTCTTGTTTTCTTCCTATTAATCCAATCAAGTGGTCTATCAATCCCATCAATCAATACCTGGTCCACTACTCCTACAAATACAATACCGATGGTGTTCCATATATTCTTCTAGAGTTCCTATAATCCCCAATTACATGGAAGGACTATCTTATCACAGCATATCCACCAATTTCTGTTATCATGATCAAGTAAACTGCAATGTCAGGTGCATATAGATCCTCGAATTAATTTTGGCAACAATCCAATATTCTTAGTTTATCTCCCATCGAGAAGCATGGTATCATGATCGAGATCATCGGACCAAATCCAAACTTACTCCAAACCATGTAAATGTTGGAGAACGCTGCATGGGAAACAAAAAATTTCCTACGAACACCCAAGATCTATTTATGGAGATCAACAACTACGAGAGGGGGAGTGGATCTACATACCCTTGTAGATCGCTAAGCGGGAAGCGTTAAGAAACACGGTTGATGTAGTCGAACGTCTTCGCGATCCAATCACGATCCATCCCGCGATCCAATCACGATTTGTCCCGATCTAGCACCGAATGGACGACACCTCCGTGTTCAGCACACGTACAGCTCGATGACGTCTCTGCCTTCTTGATCCCGCAAGCGAGGGCGGAAAGGTGGATGAGTTCTCCGGTATGGTGGCGGTGGTGATGGAGCTGTCCCGGCAGGGCTTCACCAAGAGCTGCCGCGACGAACTAGAGGAGAAACCAATCTAGAGGGAGAGGGAGGGCTGGCCGTGGCTTGTGTGTTGGCTGCCCTCCCTCCCCTCACATATATATAGGGGCAAGGGGGAGGGGGCGTCCGCCCTAGGGTTTCCCTAGGGTTGGGCGTGGCGGCCTGGGGGGCTACCTTGGCCCCCAAGGCAAGGGTGGCGGCGGCCACCCCACGGCCAGCCCTTGAACTTCGGCCGCATGGACCTTGGGAGGTGGGGTGCCCAGCCCACCAGGGGCTGGTGCGCCTTCCCCCTCAGCCCATGGGGCCCTCCGGGGCAGGTGCCCCCCTGGTGGACCCCCGGAACTCTTTCTGTCACTCCTGACGAAACCCGGACAAACCCCGAAACTATTCCAGACCCTGCGGATTCGAGAACTATGCAGACATGACCGAGACACCTCTATGGTCAATAACCAATAGCGGGACCTGGATGCCCATATTGGTTCCTACATATTCCACAAAGATCTTTATCGGTCGAACCACGATGTCAAGGATTCAATCAATCCCGTATCCAGTTCCCTTTGTCCATCGGTATGTTACTTGCCCGAGATTCAATCGTCGATATCACCATACCTAGTTCAATCTTGTTACCGGCAAGTCTCTTTACTCATTCCGTAATACAAATCCCGTGACTAACTCCTTAGTCACATTTCTTGCAAGCTTTTTCTGATGATGTATTACCGAGTGGGCCCAGAGATACCTCTCCGTCATACAGAGTGACAAATCCCAGTCTTGATCCGTGCCAACCCAACAGACACCCTCAAATATACCTGTAGAGCACCTTTATAGTCAGCCAGTGACGTTGTGAAGTTTGATACACACAAGGCATTCCTCTGGTGTCCGGGAGTTGCATGATCTCATGGTCGTAGGAACAGATACTTGACATGGATAAAGCAGTAGCAATAAACTAGTACGATCAAATGCTATGCTTACGGTTGGGTCTTGTCCATCACATCATTCTCCTAATGATGTGATCCCGTTATCAAATGACAATCATGTCCATGGTCAGGAAACCTCAACCATCTTTGATTAACGAGCTAGTCTATGTACCCACACTTGTATCTGAGTTTCCAATTAATACAATTATAGCATGGATAATAAACAAATATTAAGAACAAAGAAATATGATAATAACCACTTTATTATTGCCTCTAGGGCATATTTCCAATAGTAAACTTACATATCATCATCACCTTATTGCGATCACCTATTTAACCCAAATATCATGTCCCATGAGAATTCCTACTTGTTCCTCCAAGTCATTATCATAACATCACCAATTTCCTATCAATATCATCTGATCAAGTCAAATCCTTACTTCTTCAAGAATTTCAACTTGTGACCATAATTGTCCTACTAAATCCAATTTAATAAAAGGAGAAGTAAGTTATGCTACTCTATTAACTTGATCCACCAAGTTTATCTACCCATCATAAATGTCTCATGATCCACCAAATAGTCTTGGCTATATTCTCAAGACATCTGTTATAGCCACAACAAATCATTTGTCTACCAGTCATATATCCTCAAACAATCTTCCCTATGGCATCATCAGTTCAAGTGCTGTCTTAAGAATGTAATGTGTTCGTTCTCTATGATCATTAGCTCCATAATGAACCTTGTGCCAAGCGAAGGTCCTTAAAGCTTAACTGGGTCTCTTGCAATTCCTTAGGTTTAGCCCATCGTTAAGGGTTCGAGCTGGGGTATCTTGTGAGGTCTAGGTTAGGCTAGGAAAGGGTTTCCAATCTTGGGAGAGAGGCATAACTCTAGTGAGTTCACTTGGTTGAGTAGGTTATTGCAAAAAGGTCTTTAGTGCTAGTTGTTGGCCGAGGTGGAATCCTTGGTGCATCATGTATCTCTGGTCTTCAGTTGATAAGAAAGGTGAGAGGGAAAATTAGCACCGAGCGGAGTGCCTAAAGGGGGTGGTATGGCGCAAGTGCAACCAAACAAGTGCCGAAAGGGCCAAACACAAACATTAAGATAAGGTGGGGGATATAGTCACGTACTTGTTGCCTAGGGCAAAAGGGCGACTTATATCAAAAAACAAACTGATAAAAACAAGCAACACACAACATGTTTATAGTTGAACCATCACACGGACACGACTTCGCATAAGGGATACACGAGTCATCCTACCCTAGGGGTTCTCGGACTCAGTGGTCGTGCTTGGCTTCATGTCTCGGAGAGAAGGACACACAGTCTTTTGGGTCTTACTCAGGTGCCGCCACGTCTCTTGTAGTTGTCCGATGAAACGATCCGGGTTGGGGCCTGGAGAATCTTCGACAACTTCTCATCGGGCAAGCTGACGGGCGAACGTGGTTCCTTGTGGCTGATATTGACTCGGTCTTCTATTGTCTTCTTAATCATGACAATCCCTCTTGTCTTCTAAGGCGTTGAGGGTTCCAGGTGGACAATCCTTTATGCGATGTCATTAACAAGGCATCGTAGAGGTCCAACCTGTCGGTTACACTAGTACAGAAAAGCCTAGTGCCAGCGTTCCAAAAATGGCCTTGCTGGCGTAGACACCCGAAGCCACCAATATGGCGCCATAGTTAAAAATAGTGGCGGCGTTCGTGCCGCCACACCATCGGTATTTTACATACTGGTGGCGTGGAACTATTCACTCACGCCACCACTATTTAAAATCGCAATGGCGTTCACATTTATACATGTCAGTACTATTAACTACTAGTAGTGACGTGAGCAAAACCAACCAATGCCACCACTATGTATTTATGGATTTTAAAAAAATAGTTATACAATTTACTCATGCATCTAAATATGTATACATTCATCCATATATTTGTAGGGGAACGTTGCAAGGGAAACAAAAACTTTCCTACGCACACACAAGATCTATCCATGGTGATGAGCATCTACGAGAGGGAGAGTGAATCTACATACCCTTGTAGATCGCTAAGCGGAAGCGTTTAAGAAACGCGGTTGATGTAGTCGAACGTCTCCGCGATCCAAATCGCAAGTCGTCCCTCGATCCGATCACGAACTAGCGCCGAACGGACGGCACCTCCGCGTTCAACACACGTACGGCTTGATGACGCCTTCACCTCCTCGATCCAGCGAGCGATGGTGAAGTAGTGGTTGAGTTCCAGCAGCACGACGGCGTGGTGATGGTGGTGAGGAACAATCTCTGCAGGGCTATGCCAAGCGCTACGGAGATTATGACGGAGGAACTAGAGGGTTAGGGTTGCCGCACACGGCTTGGGGAAATCTTGATGTGTCCCGTGTGCTAGCCCTGCCCCTCTATTTATATGTTGAGCCTTGGGGTCTAAACTTGGAGTAAAAGCCTCCTCCAGGTCGGTTTTGCCCGCACAAGGTCGGTTTGGCCCGCAGGAAAAGAGTCCAACTCGGATCCCTGTCGAACCGTGCACAGCCGCGCACAAGCGGTAGTACCGCTCACAAGCGGTAGTACCGCTTGGGCGGTAGTACCGCTTCACACAAGCGGTAGTACCGCTCGGGCGGTAGTACCGCTTCACACAAGCGGTAGTACCGCTTACGCGGCGGCAAAACTACTTTTGCACTTTCCAATACCTCGTGGGCTTTTATCCCTTGGCCCATATAAAGTGTTGCTGCACCCGAACACTTCGGCAAACATCCGGAACCCCTTCCGGTGAACTCCGGAACTCTTCCGGAGATCAAAACACTATTATCACATATATCAATCTTTACCTCCGGACTATTCCGGAGATCCTCGTCATGTCCGGGATCTTATCCGGGACTCCGAACAACCTTCGGTCACCAACATAATAACTCAACTATACTAATCGTCACCAAACG
Organism: Elymus sibiricus; assembly: GCA_039707655.1. Lineage (NCBI taxonomy): Eukaryota > Viridiplantae > Streptophyta > Magnoliopsida > Poales > Poaceae > Elymus > Elymus sibiricus. Next base: position 437,664,036 of record CM077669.1, on the reverse strand, counting down.
TTAAGTGTGTAGACCCTGCGGGTTCGAGAACTATGTAGACATGACCGAGACACCTCTACGGCCAATAACCAATAGCGGGACCTGGATGCCCATATTGGCTCCTACATATTCTACGAAGATCTTTTATCGGTCGAACCTCTATGTCAAGGATTCAGTTAATCCCGTATGCTATTCCCTTTGTTCTTCGGTATGTTACTTGCCCGAGATTCGATCGTCGGTATCTCTATACCTAGTTCAATCTCGTTACCGGCAAGTCTCTTTACTCGTTCCGTAATACAAGATCTCGTGGCTAACACTTTAGTCACATTGCTTGCAAGGCTCATTGTGATGTTGTATTACCGAGTGGGCCCTGAGATACCTCTCCGTCACACGGAGTAACAAATCCCAGTCTTGATCCATGCCAACCCAACAGACACCCTCGGAGATACCTGTAGAGCACCTTTATAGTCACCCAGTTACGTTGCGACGTTTGATACACACAAGGTACTCCTCCGATGTCAGGGAGTTGCATGATCTCATGGTCATAGGAACAGATACTTGACATGCAGAAAACAATAGCAATAAACTGACACGATCAAATGCTACGTTCTTAGTTTGGGTCTTGTCCATCACATCATTCTCCTAATGATGTGATCCCGTTATCAAATGACATCTCATGTCAATGGCTAGGAAACCTTAACCATCTTTGATCAACGAGCTAGTCAACTAGAGGCTTACTAGGGACACAGTGTTGTCTATGTACCCACACATGTATTTGAGTTTCCAATCAATACAATTATAGCATGGATAATAAACGATTATCATGAACAAGGAAATATAATAATAACCAATTTATTATTGCCTCTAGGGCATATTTCCAACAGTCTCCCACTTGCACTAGAGTCAATAATCTAGTTCACATCACTATGTGATTTACATTGTAATGAATCGAACACCCATGCAGTTCTGGTGTTGTTCATGTTTAGCCCTTGGAAGAGGTTTAGTCATCGGATCTGCAACATTTAGATCCGTGTGTACTTTGCAAATATTTATGTCGTCCTCCTTGATGTAATTGCGGATGGAATTGAAACGTTGCTTTATGTGTCTGGTCCTCTTGTGAAATCTTGGTTCCTTGGCTAGAGCAATGGCACCAGTATTATCACAAAACAGAGTCATTGGGTTAAGCGCACTAGGCACTACTCCAAGATCTGTTATGAACTCCTTCATCCAGACACCTTCCTTCGCCGCCTCCGAGGCAGCGATGTACTCCGCTTTGCATGTAGAATCTGCTACCACGCTTTGCTTGGAACTGCACCAGCTAACTGCACCCCCATTAAGAATAAATACGTATCCGGTTTGAGACTTAGAGTCATCCGGATCAGTGTCAAAGCTTGCATCGACGTAACCCTTTACGACGAGCTCTTGATCACCTCCATAAACGAGAAACATGTCCTTAGTCCTTTTCAGGTACTTCAGGATATTCTTGACCGCCGTCCAGTGTTCCATTCCTGGATCACTTTGAAACCTTCCGACCATACTTATGGCAAGGCTGACATCGGGTCTTGTGCACAGCATTGCATACATAATAGAGCCTATGGCTGAAGCATAGGGGATGACACTCATCTTTTCTCTATCTTCTGCAGTCACTGGGCATTGAGTCTTACTCAACTTCACACCTTGCAAAACAGGCAAGAACCCCTTCTTGGACTGATCCATTTTGAACTTCTTCAAAATCTTATCAAGGTATGTGCTTTGTGAAAGTCCTATTAAGCGTCTTGATCTATCGCTATAGATCTTGATGCCTAATATGAAAGCAGCTTCTCCTAGGTCCTTCATTGAAAAACTCTTGTTCAAATATTCCTTCACGCTTTCCAACATTTCTATATTGTTCCCAATCAGCAATATGTCATCCACATATAATATTAGAAACGCTATAGAGCTCCCACTCACTTTCTTGTAAATACAAGCTTCTCCGTAAACTTGTATAAACTCGAACGCTTTGATCACCTCATCAAAACGAAGATTCCAACTCCGAGATGCTTGCACCAGTCCATAAATGGATCGCTGGAGTTTGCAAACTTTGTCAGCATTTTCTGGATCGACAAAACCTTCTGGTTGCATCATATACAACTCTTCCTTATGGAAACCGTTAAGGAACGCTGTTTTGACATCCATCTGCCAAATTTCATAATCGAAAAAGGCAGCTATTGCTAACATGATTCTGACGGACTTAAGCATCGCTACGGGTGAGAAGGTCTCATCGTAGTCAACTCCTTGAACTTGTGAAAAACCCTTTGCCACAAGTCGAGCTTTATAGATGGTGACATTACCGTCCGCGTCCGTCTTCCTCTTAAAGATCCATTTGTTCTGAATGGCCTTACGCCCTTCAGGTAATACTTCCAAAGTCCATACTTTGTTTTCATACATGGATCCCATCTCGGATTTCATGGCCTCTAACCACTTCTCGGAATCCGGGCCCATCATCGCTTCTCCATAGCTCGTAGGTTCATCGTTGTCCAACAACATGACCTCTAAGACAGGGTTGCCGTACCACTCAGGAGTAGTACGCGTCCTTGTCGACCTACGAGGTTCGATAGCAACTTGATCCAAAGCTTCATGATCATCATCATTAACTTCCTCTTCAGCTAATGTAGGCTCCACAGAAACAACTTTCTGCACTGCGCTACTCTCAGGTTGAAGTAAAGGTTCAACAACCTCATCAAGTTCTATCTTCCTCCCACTCAATTCTTTCGAGTGAAACTCTTTCTCAAGAAACGTTCCGTTTTTAGCGACAAACACTTTGCCTTCGGATCTGAGGTAGAAGGTATACCCAACTGTCTCTTTTGGGTATCCTATGAAGACGCATTTCTCCGCTTTGGGTTCCAGTTTTTCAGGCTGAAGCTTTTTGACATAAGCATCACATCCCCAAACTTTAAGAAACGACAGCTTTGGCTTCTTGCCAAACCAAAGTTCATATGGCGTCGTCTTAACGGATTTCGATGGTGCCCTATTTAAAGTGAATGCAGCTGTCTCTAATGCATAACCCCAAAACGATAGTGGCAAATCGGCAAGAGACATCATAGATCGCACCATATCCAATAAAGTTCGATTACGACGTTCGGACACACCATTACGCTGTGGTGTTCCAGGCGGTGTCAATTGTGAAACAATTCCACACTGTCTTAAGTGACTGCCAAACTCATAACTCAAATATTCTCCTCCTCGATCAGATCGTAGGAATTTAATCTTCTTGTTACGATGATTCTCAACTTCACTCTGAAATTGTTTGAACTTTTCAAATGTTTCAGACTTGTGTTTCATTAAGTAAATATACCCATATCTACTTAAGTCATCAGTGAAGGTGAGAAAGTAACGATAACCACCGCGCGCCTCAATGCTCATCGGACCGCATACATCAGTATGTATGATTTCCAATAAGTCACTTGCCCGTTCCATTGTTCCAGAGAACGGTGTTTTAGTCATCTTGCCCATGAGGCATGGCTCACATGTGTCAAGTGATTCAAAATCAAGTGACTCCAAAAGTCCATCAGCATGGAGCTTCCTCATGCGTTTTACGCCAATATGACCTAAACGGCAGTGCCACAAGAAAGTGGTATTATCATTATCAATTCTACATCTTTTGGCATCAATGTTATGAACATGTGTATCATTACTATCGAGATTCAATAAGAATAAACCCCTCGCATTGGGTGCATGACCATAAAAGATATTACTCATATAAATAGAACAACCATTATTCTCTGATTTAAATGAGTAACCATCTCGCAATAAACAAGATCCAGATATAATGTTCATGCTTAACGCAGGCACCAAATAACACTTATTTAGGTTCATCACTAATCCCGACGGTAATCGAAGAGCGAGCGTGCCGACGGCGATCACATCAACCTTGGAACCATTTCCCACGCGCATCGTCACTTCGTCCTTTGCCAGCCTCCGTCTATTCCGCAGTTCCTGTTTAGAGTTGCAAATATGAGCAACCGCACCGGTATCAAATACCCAGGCACTACAACGAGAGTTGGTAAGGTACACATCAATAACATGTATATCATATATACCTTGTTTGTTGTTGGCCGCCTTCTTGTCAGCCAAATACTTGGGGCAATTCCGCTTCCAGTGTCCAGTTCCCTTGCAATGAAAACACACAGTTTCTGGTTTGGGTCCAGCCTTGGGTTTCTTCACGAGAGGAGCAACTGCTTTGCCACTCTTCTTGGAGTTACCCTTCTTACCCTTGCCATTTTTCTTGAAACTAGTGGTTTTATTGACCATCAACACTTGATGCTCCTTCTGAATTTCAGACTCAGCGGCTTTCAGCATCGCAAACAGCTCGGCGACTGACTTGTTCATCCCGTGCATGTTATAGTTCAACACGAAGCTCTTGTAGCTAGGTGGCAATGATTGAAGAACTCTGTCAGTGATAGCCTCTGGCGGAAGGGGCATCCCCAATTCAGCCAGACGGGTGGAGTACCCAGACATTCTGAGTACGTGATCACTGATAGACCCGTTCTCCTCCATCTTGCAAGCATAGAACTTATCGGAGATCTCATATCTCTCGATCCGGGCATTCTTCTGAAAGATAAACTTCAATTCCTGGAACATCTCATATGCTCCATGACGTTCAAAACGTCTTTGAAGTCCCGGTTCTAAGCCATACAACATTGCACATTGAACTATTGAGTAATCATCAGAACGAGCCTGCCAGGCGTTCACAACGTCTAGAGACTCAACTGGAGCGGGTGGATCACCAAGCGGTGCATCAAGGACATAAGCCTTCTGGGAAGCCGTAAAGATAATCCTTAGATTACGGGCCCAGTCCACAAAGTTACTTCCATCATCTTTCAACTTAGCTTTCTCTAGGAACGCATTAAAATTCAGGGGTGCTACTGCGCGAGCCATGATCTACAACATAAATATAGCAAAGACAACTTAGACTATTGTTCTAGATAATGAGTTTAGTTAATCATATTACTTTAAAAACTCCCACTCAAATTGACATCCCTCCGATCATTCGAGTGTAACATGATCCAAATCCAGCAACTCAAGTCCGATCATCACGTGAGTTGAGGTGGTTTCAATGGTGAACATCTTCATGTTGATCATATCTACTATATGACTCATGTTCGACCTTTCGGTCTCTTGTGTTCCGAGGCCATGTCTGTACATGCTAGGCTCGTCAAGTTTAATCCGAGTGTTCCGCGTGTGCAACATGGCTTGCACCCGTTGTATGTGAACGTGGAGTCTATCACACCCGATCATCACGGCGTGTCTCGAAACGACGAACTTTCGCAACGGTGCACACTCAGGGAGAACACAATTTATCTTGAAATTTAAGTGAGGGATCACCTTATAATGCTACCATCGTCCTAAGCAAAATAAGATGCATAAAAGGATTAACATCACATGCAAATCATAAGTGACATGATATGGCCATGAACTTGTGCTTTTGATCTCCATCTCCAAAGCACCGGCATGATCTCCATCGTCACCGGCATGACACCATGATCTCCATCATCTTGATCTCCATCAACGTGTCGCCACGAGGTTGTCGCACCGACTGTTGCTTCCACGACTATTGCTAACGTTTAGCGATAAAGTAAAGCATTACATAGCGCTTAATGATTGACACGCAGGTCATACAATAATTAAAGACAACTCTATGGCTCCTGCCAGTTGCCGTACTCATCGACATGCAAGTCGTGATATTCTATACAACACATGATCATCTCATACATCACATATATCTCATCATGTAATTGGCCATATCACATCACAACATACCCTGCAAAAACAAGTTAGACGTCCTCTAATTGTTGTTGCAAATTTTACGTGGCTGCTACGGGTTTGCAAGAACCGTTCTTACCTACGCAAAACCACAACGTGGTGTAGTGATTGCTTTTTGATCTTCTAAAAGAACCCTCTTCATTGAAATCGATTCAACTAAAGTGAGCGAGACAGACACCCGCTAGCCATCTTTATGCAACGAAGTTACATGTCAGTTGAAGGAACCTGTCTCGCGTAAGTGTACGCGTAATGTCGGTCCGGGCCGCTTCATCTCACAGTACCGCCGAATCAAATATCAACTAGTAACGGCAAGCAATATGTATACACCCACGCCCACAACTCGTTTGTGTTCTACTCGAGATCTCATCTACGCATAGACCTGGCTCATGATGCCACTGTAGGGGAACGTTGCAAGGGAAACAAAAATTTTCCTACGCACACATAAGATCTATCCATGGTGATGAGCATCTACGAGAGGGAGAGTGAATCTACATACCCTTGTAGATCGCTAAGCGGAAGCGTTTAAGAAACGCGGTTGATGTAGTCGAACGTCTCCGCGATCCAAATCGCAAGTCGTCCCTCGATCCGATCACGAACTAGCGCCGAACGGACGGCACCTCCGCGTTCAACACACGTACGTCTTGATGACGCCTTCACCTCCTCGATCCAGCGAGCGATGGTGAAGTAGTGGTTGAGTTCCAGCAGCACGACGGCGTGGTGATGGTGGTGAGGAACAATCTCTGCAGGGCTACGCCAAGCGCTACGGAGATTATGACGGAGGAACTAGAGGGTTAGGGTTGCCGCACACGGCTTGGGGAAATCTTGATGTATCCCGTGTGCTAGCCCTGCCCCTCTATTTATATGTTGAGCCTTGGGGTCTAAACTTGGAGTAAAAGCCTCCTCCAGGTCGGTTTTGCCCGCACAAGGTCGGTTTGGCCCGCAGGAAAAGAGTCCAACTCGGATCCCTGCCGAACCGTGCACAGCCGCGCACAAGCGGTAGTACCGCTCACAAGCGGTAGTACCGCTTGGGCGGTAGTACCGCTTCACACAAGCGGTAGTACCGCTCGGGCGGTAGTACCGCTTCACACAAGCGGTAGTACCGCTTACGCGGCGGCAAAACTACTTTTGCACTTTCCAATACCTCGTGGGCTTTTATCCCTTGGCCCATATAAAGTGTTGCTGCACCCGAACACTTCGGCAAACATCCGGAACCCCTTCCGGTGAACTCCGGAACTCTTCCGGAGATCAAAACACTATTATCACATATATCAATCTTTACCTCCGGACTATTCCGGAGATCCTCGTCATGTCCGGGATCTTATCCGGGACTCCGAACAACCTTCGGTCACCAACATAATAACTCAACTATACTAATCGTCACCAAACGTTAAGTGTGTAGACCCTGCGGGTTCGAGAACTATGTAGACATGACCGAGACACCTCTACGGCCAATAACCAATAGCGGGACCTGGATGCCCATATTGGCTCCTACATATTCTACGAAGATCTTTTATCGGTCGAACCTCTATGTCAAGGATTCAGTTAATCCCGTATGCTATTCCCTTTGTTCTTCGGTATGTTACTTGCCCGAGATTCGATCGTCGGTATCTCTATACCTAGTTCAATCTCGTTACCGGCAAGTCTCTTTACTCGTTCCGTAATACAAGATCTCGTGGCTAACACTTTAGTCACATTGCTTGCAAGGCTCATTGTGATGTTGTATTACCGAGTGGGCCCTGAGATACCTCTCCGTCACACGGAGTAACAAATCCCAGTCTTGATCCATGCCAACCCAACAGACACCCTCGGAGATACCTGTAGAGCACCTTTATAGTCACCCAGTTACGTTGCGACGTTTGATACACACAAGGTACTCCTCCGATGTCAGGGAGTTGCATGATCTCATGGTCATAGGAACAGATACTTGACATGCAGAAAACAATAGCAATAAACTGACACGATCAAATGCTACGTTCTTAGTTTGGGTCTTGTCCATCACATCATTCTCCTAATGATGTGATCCCGTTATCAAATGACATCTCATGTCAATGGCTAGGAAACCTTAACCATCTTTGATCAACGAGCTAGTCAACTAGAGGCTTACTAGGGACACAGTGTTGTCTATGTACCCACACATGTATTTGAGTTTCCAATCAATACAATTATAGCATGGATAATAAACGATTATCATGAACAAGGAAATATAATAATAACCAATTTATTATTGCCTCTAGGGCATATTTCCAACAATATTCATATATATATAAGTTATATAATTCATACATTCATCCATATGGTCTGCACACACTGTCGGCGAACGAAGGAAGGAAGATGATTTTTTTTTATGTGGTGTACACACATTTACATCTAATTGAACATCAACATGGCAATGAGCAGATCTACATGGTATACCCACACTGTCGGAGAACGAAGGAAGGAGAGGAGCTCACCATGGTAATTTTCTAGCAGATGTCGTGCACAACCGCCGTCGGAGAGGAGCCGCCAGGGACACCGAAGCTAAGCCGACAATGAAGGCGAGGCCATGCTTGAAATCCTAGTTGCGTGGAGAGGTTGGGCACGAGAACTAGAGGCCGTGTGCGGTGGATCTGGCCGTAGGCAAGGACACATCAAGGCATGCGAGGTCTGCACGGAGCTGCGTGCCGACCATAGCCATCGAGGCTCATCCGAATCGGTCGGCCTTGGTCGCTGCAGCGAGGGGTTGCGGGAGAGATAGAGAAGGCTCACAAGGAGATGCTTGGGTGAGGTTCTTGGTGTAGTTGACTTGCGCGACTTGCGGTGCGGTAGGGGAGGAGAGTGGGTCGGTCGATGGCGAGCTGGGAGAGGAATGAGATGTGGGTAGAGATCGAGGTGGCGGCGGTGATTTTGGGACTTGGCGACTGAGAGTTCAATCGATACAGAGAGAAGAGGGCAAGCGAGAGAGAGAAAAAAAGTTATAATTTTATTTGTGGCATGGCAGAAATTGCATGGATTTTATTATTAGTGGCGTGGCACTATTCAGTCACGCCACTAGTAACTGGTTAAAAAAATATTCAAATTTAAACAGACCGGTCCGTTTACTAGTGGCGTGGTACTATTCACACACGCCACCACTATTTATAGTATCAATGGCGTGGCATATCTTCACACGCCACTAATAATTTGCACCGGGCCAGACTGTTGGATCCCAAATACTGGTGGTGTGGATTTTAGGCAGCACGCCGCCAGTAACCTATTACTGATGACGTACCAAATATGCCAACACCGCCACTATTTAAAAAAAATAGTGGTGGCGTGGATAGAAAATGAGGCGCCACTAATGAAAGTTGTGGCTAGCCATTTCTCTACTAGTGTTACGTTGATGACAACATCGACACCAAGAGCGGGGGATGAAGAGAACCATTTTCCTACTCACTATAGTGAGGCAGACCAAATGGCGAGCTTCTCATCCACTAGTGGTTGCTGATACAACAACGGTAAGGACATGGTTGCTCTATTAGCAATGTATATCATGATCTTGCATATCTTACACCATGATCATCGTAGGCCAAGGTTGCATCATCCTGGGTAGTGTCGAGGGTGTCGCCATCTTCCAAGTCTTGACGTCCTAATACTACGAGAAGGTATCTCATGTTGGTGTTGTCTTGTCATGGTGTCGCCAACCTTGTATTCAAAAGATGTGGGCGAATGTCTGGCAAGGTGGCTTCCTTCTAGTTTATCCACGAGGATTACAGGGAATCCAGTGGTCAGGGGCTTAAGGATACTAACGACCACTTGCAAAGTTTTGAAAAAGTAGATGAGGAGAGCCAAGAGAAAATTGGTGGAAGTGGTAAGGAAAAAATCTTTGGTTTCTTTGAAAATTTAGAAGAGGTGAGACATATAGAAATTTTGTAAGTGGTTTGAAAGGTCTAGAGAAATAGGCTATCCTAACTAATGTCCATTCTAACTAAGACTTCCTACAGCCAGGATGGCTCTGATACCAACTCTGTTGGGACCCCGACTCATAAGTCGAAGTCACCGAATGCACGTCTACAGTGATCCCAGAGTTCAATGCTCACTGAACACACACAAACTGAATAACAAGAGTCTTACATCCATTACATACCATCTTACACAATTATGACCTTTATGGCCAAGTCTTCATAGCTAGGTCGACGAAGGCCAAAGCACCAATCATAAACTCGCAGCAGAAATCTTCAACGATAGAGCGGAACCATGCCATCTGCCTTAACCCTACATGCATTCTGACTGGGAAGCGTCCTAGCTTGCATGTTCGTCACCAAGGCACTCTTCACCATATCCCGTTCTTCCATGCCTGGCCAATTAAATAACCAGGGACAAACCAATGGGTACTTTTGAATGTACTCGCAAGCAACCCATGTTTGGAGCAAGGTAAACAATGCATGGTATGACTCTAAGTAGGTACTTTTGCGGAAAGCTAGTTTTGAATGCAATATCATGTCCTACCATTTCGTAAAGCATGCATCAACTGGTTACAGTATCCATATGAACAAGTTACAGATACCAATATAACAGAGTATGAAAAACTCAAGTTCATTCATCTCATCAAGTCATCTGACTTAGCTCAAGTATCTCTTTTGTCACACACACACACACCAAGTTTTGTGAAAACATCTGAACATAGTTTAAGCAGGACCACCCAACTGTCCTTGACCATGCACATGGCTATTCGAATAGTTTTACACTCTGCAGAGATTGCACACTTTACACACAAGACTTTGGGAGCTTCCGTGTCATCCACGATTCGCGGTATATTACATACCCAAGGTAAGCACCCGAACGATGTCTTTCCCTTGACAATACTAAACAAAGAGTCCATTCGTTGGCCCATGTCCTCATGATGTACAACACACGAGACTCGCTCAACATAGTACCATCCATGAGGGAACATAACGGTGTGCCCGATGTCTGTAAAAACAGCCATAGTCGTCCATCCAGGCATGACCCCGTAATGAGAGTGTGACTCTGGCCCTCTTACCACTAGTAATGCGGGCTCTCTGCTAGCATCGACCAAAGTAATCAACAAAGCCCCGTGTCATAAGGAGTATCATGGTCGTACATGTAAAGTTGGGACGATCAGCAGATCTTAAATCTAATCCGTTTTCGAAACCACACACACAACTTGCCTCGGTACACTTCTTTATCAAGTGGTTACCGAGCTCATCACCTCCCTCGGTTATTAGTGGCACCTGATGGGGTTTCTGAAAAGTCTTTGAAAACACTTTTGTTGCCAACACTATGCATATTCCCGTCCCACTTGCGTATAACATCTACTAGCTTCCTATCTACTGTTGGGGAACGTTGCATGGGAAACAAAATTTTTCCTACGAACACCCAAGATCTATCTATGGAGATGTATAGCTACGAGAGGGGAGTGCATCTACATACCCTTGTAGATCGCTAAGCGGGAAGCGTTAAGAAACGCGGTTGGTGTAGTCGTACGTCTTCGCGATCCAATCATGATCCGTCCCGATCTAGCGCCGAATGGACGACACCTCCGCTTTCAGCACACGTACAACTCGATGATGTCTCCGCCTCCTCGATATCCAGCGAGCGAGGGAGGAGTAGTAGATGAGTTCTCCGGCAGCACGACGGCGTGGTGACGGTGGTGGTGGAGCTGTCCCGACAGGGCTTCGCCAAGCGCTACCGCGACACAAACGAGGGAGAAACCGATCTAGAGAGAGAGGGAGGGCTGCGCCATGGCTTGTTGTAGCGACCTGACTCAAAACGAGTCAAGCCTCTATGTAACTATGCCATCCGTCGATCAGTAGGCTAGCACACACAGTACATCAATGTATATATCAAAGTGCAATCACATGTAAATAACGTAAAACTGATATATACCTCAAAATCTCAGCGGAAACAGTCAACGGGAGTGGAGTGCCAATAAACACCAACGGCAGGTTCAGTGTAGACCGTAACCCTATACCGTACTCTTACTCGTCGTAGAAATATCTGCAACATAAGACGTTGCAGACGTGTAGGTCAATACAATGAATGTACCGGCAAGATCACAATAAGAGAAAGCAGATGATAAGACTATTCTATATGCAATAAGGCTTTGTGGCTCTTTGTCTGTGTTTTGCAATAAAGCTGATTTTATTTTCTTTTTCCTACAACAAAGGAATATCAGGAGTTTTCACTACAGAGTTATCTAATATGACATGGTTCCGCCAACCGATGTCTCATAGCCCAAAATCATCATAAGGTTGCCCACAATTATTTATCAGTCCAGTGTTGAGAGTTCAGAGATAGATCCAAGTCCAGAGGCTCAAATTGTCCGTAACCGGGGACACGGCTAATCGATTAGGTTTTAACTTTGCAGAGTGTTGTGCACTTTACCCACAAGAATTGTTCCCTCCTTGTATGTCCTCGCACTGCCGGGCGTTTGAGAACAGGACGAACGACACATGGTCTTTCAAAGAGTTTCCCTAACCACTGTTAGTTCCCATCCAATCCTAACGTCGACTACATCTCGTAGCACTGATCCAGCTAGAGTCACCACAAAGATCAACCAAGCCAGAGCCCATAATGACTTGCGGCTGCATAGGTAAGCTTCCGGGCATGAAGTATTCTTCCATCTCTTTGAGTCTAGGTGAAGCTTTCCGCAAGATGTCATGGCGCTTCTCCATGCATCCCGGCCATCCACTGGTTTCTCCAGGGTGCCCATCTAAACCATGCTTCACCCAGTAGTGTGTATTGAAAATCTTGTCTCGAGTCTTGAAGCCTTGAGGTCTTGGATATGTCGGCTTTGAGAATGCCATCATGAAATCTTGGACGTGGAGTCCTCCTTCTCACATCACTCATGAACACTCATACCAACCCCGTGTACTTTTGCATAGCATTAAAATGAATAACGTTCCCGGGGCTTTAGTAACAAGGAGTGGGCTCCTACCTCATGCATTCTACTCAACTACAAGAATTCAATATCACTACTGGAGGGAATTGTTGGTTGATGTCACTACATGCAATAAAACATAGGTTTGAAATAAATGGTCAAGGTGAACTTGCCTGGTAAGGTTGATGGAGGTAATATCGTTCTCAGAGAAATAACTTGATAGAACTATTCGTCACTCTCCGATGAAAATCTATATAATCAAACATTGCACTCATATAAGCAAACACTTCTAGCAATCAATACTATCAATCAAAATCAACACAAGTACTAAACATAATAGGGTTGTGATGAAGGAAATACTCAGGACAAAAGTTAAGACAACAAAACTTCTTCAAAGCAACCAAGAATAGTTTTCCTATAAATAACCTATTATCGACAGCAAGAAAACATAAAAAATAAATAAAACCTAACAAAAGTATTTTAGTAAATCTTTTATTAGCAAAAAGAACTACTTTTGAAGAATAACTAAGAGCTATGAAAACAACACACTAAACAACATAAGTTTCTAACAAATAAACCTATCAACATGAAAACAGCAAGCTACTAAAATAACAGAAACAAAATATAAAACAAAGAATTAACAGAAAGTATTTTCTCATAAAACTTTATCAATAAAAGGAACTAATTGGAAAGCTTTTATTAAACTCTTCTTATGACCTAAACAATGTTAACCTTGAACTAAACCACAAACAATTTCAACTTTAATACAAATTGTTTCTGGTCTAAACTAAAGCTAACAGAAAAATAAAGCTTATAAAACAAAATATAGAAACTATTTTCAAATAGGAAATCAATTTAGCAATGGAAATCAATTTGCAATTTATTATTGAACTGGAATTGATTCCATGCAATCAAATAATAAAAAATAAAATAAAATAATCTTGGTTGATATACTACTGATAACTACTAGAAAACAAAACAACACTTGTCAACAAATACAAAAGAAAACAAATTTAAAACAATTAAAACAAAAGAAATAACAATAATCCTAAAAAACTAAAACATTACTATTTTGCTTAACACCTTAATTTAATATACATCCTAAAAATTCCCAAATTACACCTACTGATAAAACAAACTAATACAAACGAGTAGCAAAAAGAGTCACTAAAAAATCTGTCGGGCCTCTGGGGCCGGAGGTACCTAGGCCCGTCTGCCTGAGGCCCAGGAGGTAGGGATTGCCTTAGGCGCTGGGTGGCCCACCTACGAGCTTCAAGGACAAGGTCCTCGCAAGAGCCCATGCCTCGCGAGGTGCGCGGCAACATCATCAACAAGGGCCTCGTGAGGCCTCTCTGCGGGGCTGACCCCGAAGCCCTCAGGAGGTGGGTCCGTCTGGGGTTGGCCTGGTGGGGCCTCATAACCCCGTGCCTGCACATGGGTGTCGGATTTCGGGCTCCGCAAAACCCTCAAGATTCGAACACAGGGGCGTGTGCGAAGTTCCCCAGCAGCCTTACCCAACCTAGCTCACTACTCGATGGCTAAGACGACAAACTCGCACGAAGACGAGGAAGAAGACGAACACGGTGGTTTACCCAGGTTCGGGCCGCTGCGAAGCGTAATACCCTACTCTTGCTTTTGGTGGATTGCCTCTCGTGGAGGTGCGGTGGATGAACTAGTACAAGGTTGAGGAGCCTCGTGAGGGCGCTCCTGAGGTGTTCTTGGCTCTCTGCTAGCTTGGTGGCGGATCGTCTGGACCGACTGATTTCGGATCGGATCTCGTGCCCCTCTACGGTGTATCCTAGCCTCTATATATAGCTGTGGCTTAGGTCCTCTTCCCTTATTGCAATGGCGGAAAGGGATCCCACAACGACCAAATTTAAAGGGGGACAGGAGTACATCCCCGCCCTGTCCAAAGGCGGTCTTCGCCTGCAAAGTAGCTGTCGATGATGCAGAGGTGGGCTCGGCGATGACATCCGTCCTGCGGGGCTCGTGGTCGTGGTCTTGTTTCACCGGAATGGAAACCTTTGGCGGGTGCTTTGGGAACCCACGTACGTCCTTGCTCCCTTTGGCGCCCGCCTGTCCTTCCCTACGTCACCCTTGACTCCCGAGGCCGGGCCCTGCATAGAGATCTCCGCCGCTCCGGAGGGGGCCTAGGGAGACCCCCCGCTTGCCGATCTTGGTGCTGCTCTTCCTCGCGAGCTTGGGGTCCTCGCGAGGGCCTTGCCTTGAGTGGGGCTGTGTCTGGTTGTGCTTGGCTGATGAAGTGGGCCATGCCCTGGGCAGCAGGCAGGCAGGTCTGGGTACCCCCACTCGCCCCTTGATGCCGACCGGATCACCAAGGATGACATCAAGTGGCAAGTGGCTATATGACCGGTAAGGCTCCTGAGGTGCGTTGCTCAGGAGCCCCCCTTGACGCTCAAGCGGCTCTACGTCGGCAGGTCCCGGTCCCGCACATTTCACTACCACCGTAATATACGACCGGATCACCAAGGACGCAATTACGAGGCGAGGCCCCGACACCCTTGATGCCGACCGGATCACCAAGGATGACATCAAGGGGCGAGTGGCTATATGACCAGTAAGGCTCCTGAGGCGCGATGCTCAGGAACCCCCTTTCACGCTCGAGCGATCCCCATTCCGTCCTTCCGGATGCTGCCTCAGGAAGCCCTGGGGCCTCCCGAGACACAATGCTGCGGTGCCGTGCTGCGGTCGGAGCCCCCGAGCAGGGGTCGACGGCTAAAAAGTGTGTGCCCCTAAGGCGACAAGGCCTCGTTATCCAGCTCCGAGGTGCCTCGGGGGGGCCCGGAGCGCACGGCTCCTTGCGAAACTCCAATCAAAAAAGAGAGAACTCAAGACCGGTAAAACGAGAGAACAACGAGAGAAAAAAATCCCCGCCCCCTTTTCTTTTAAATAGAGTGTTGCGAAATCCTCAAACTTCCGGTAGGTTTGAGTACAAAAAGGATTCTCGAAGGTGGCAACTTCGAATACAAAAAGAGCGAGAAACGGCCGCGTCCGGCACTCAGGGTGGTCTTCGTCTTCGTCTTCCCCCAGCGCGGAGCATAGGGCTTCCATGTTGCGTGGGAAGGAACCCCTTCGAGTCCTCTGGGGGCTCCGGGCGTATACAATCCACTCATTATTACGTGAGAGTGTCACGGTCTTCGTCTTCATCTTCCCCCAGTGCGGAGCATAGGGCTTCCACGTTGCGTGGGAAGGAACCCCTCCGCGTCCTCGGGGGGCTCCGGGCGTATACAGCCCACTCATTATTACGTGAGAGTGTCACGGTCTTCATCTTCGTCTTCCCCCAGCGCGGAGCATAGGGCTTCCACGTTGCGTGGGAAGGAACCCCTCCGCGTCCTCGGGGGGCTCTGGGCGTATACAGCCCGCTCATTATTACATGAGAGTGTCACGGGTTGGTCCTGGGGGTGTACAGGGAGCCCCATGCCTCACGGACACGAGGCCCACTCCCCGCCCCCAGGGTCGGTCCTGGATGGGCCCTCGAGCGTAGGGGGAGCCCCTCGCGCTCTCCGACGGGAAGGCCCGTCCCGGAAAAGGGCCCTGGCCCCCCCGGGCGGTGCCCCAGCGCGCCTCGCTGGGATGCCCGGGGTTCCCCTGCAAGTACTCGATGCCCCGCCCCCAGGCCGGGCGAGCCGGGCCTGGGGACATAGGCGAGTACATGATCGCCCGCTGGTGATCGAACGAGACCCGACCCGGAGACATGGGCGTATGTTCCACCCTCCGTCTCCAAGCGAGCGTCGCGCGCCCCGGAGACACGGGCGTATGTTCCACCCTCCGTCTCCAGGTTGGGATCATCTGGCCCGGAGACATGGGCGTGTGTTCCACCCTCCGTCTCCAAGCTGGGGCCATCCGGCCCGGGGACGTGGGCGGATGTTCCACCCTCTGCTCCCAGGCAAGTGGCCCCCGGTCCCCAGACCCAGACGCCTGCTCAAGGCAGCTCCCTACCAGCGGGTGTGCCTCGTGAAGGTGCCTACGCCGGGCATCCCCACGAGGCCAGTCCCGCAGGCCGCCCCCGCGAGGCTGTGCATACCAGCCCGCGCGAGAGCTGCCCGCGAAGTCGCGGATGTGCCTCCTGTCGCCGTGGTGGCCAGTGCTACTTCCTTCGTGGCCCGGGTGCACGTCAACATGGTCATTGTAGAGTTGCACGAGCCCCTGGGCGCCGGCGTAGTCGAGCCTCTGGTCCTCCTCCCTAGTTCCGGCGGGCGTGCCGAGAGGCGTGAGGTAATGCCCCTCTCGCGTTGCCAGCACCTCCCACCGGTTTCTGCCGGCGCCTGTGGCCGGCTCCCGTGCCTCCGGCGACTCGAGCCAGGCCCCCGGTGGGCGCGGGCCGCCACTGATGTCCCGAGCGTGCCCGTGCGGCCCGGGTGCTGTACCCGCTGGCCGAGCGAGTTCGCGGGCGCGAGCCTCGCTGAGGTACACCTAGGTCTCGTCGGCGGTGGTGCTGCGCCTGGCCTCGTTGTTGCGGCGGTCGCGAGCAGCGTGTTGGCGTTGTAGCTCGTGCGCCACGAGGAGCGCGACATGTCTGTGCGTTGGGTCTTGGCAGACTCGAAGGAGCGGCGGCGCGGCCCGAGTGTGGGGATGGACCGGAGCGGCAGGGGCGTGCGGCATGGTTGGTGAAGGCAGCAGCCCCCAGCGCCCGTTGAGGGCCGGGCCGGTGACGGCGCCCGCTGACGGGGAGGCAGATCGATGCGAGGTTCCGGGGCCCGCCGGCGCCGCCCGCGCCACGCGGGCAGCCCGCCATTCGGCGCGAGCTCGACGTCCTTTTGCCATGAGTGCGGCGAGCGGAGGCGCGGCGAGGCTTGAGGAAGACTCCGACACGCCCCCTACCTAGCGCGCCAAATGTCGGATTTTGAGCTCCGCAAAACCCTCAAGATTCGAACACAGGGGCGTGTGCGAAGTCCCCAGCAGCCTCACCCAACCTAGATCACTACTCGATGGCTAAGACGACGAACTCGCATGAAGACGAGGAAGAAGACAAACACGGTGGTTTACCCAGGTTCGGGCCGCTGCGAAGTGTAATACCCTACTCCTGCTTTTGGTGGATTGCCTCTCGTGGAGGTGCGGTGGATGAACTAGTACAAGGTTGAGGATCCTCGTGAGGGCGCTCCTGAGGTGTTCTTGGCTCTCTGCTAGCTTGGTGGTGGATCGTCTGGACCGACTGATTTCGGATCGGATCCCATGCCCCTCTACGGTGCTGCCTAGCCTCTATATATAGCGGTGGCCCAGGTCCTCTTCCCTTATCGCAATGGCGGGAAGGGATCCCACAACGGCCAAATTTAAAGGGGGACAGGAGTACATCCCCGCCCTGTCCAAAGGCGGTCTTCGCCTGCAAAGTAGCTGTCAATGATGCAGAGGGGGCTCGGCGATGACATCCGTCCTGCGGGGCTCGTGGTCGTGGTCTTGTTTCACCCGCGTACGTCCTTGCTCCCTTTGCACCAAAGGGGAAACCGTACCGCCTGGCGCGCTGGCGCCCGCCTGTCCTTCCCTACGTCACCCTTGACTCCCGAGGCCGGGCCCTGCATAGAGATCTCCTCCGCTCCGGAGGGGGCCTGGGGAGACCCCCGCTTGCCGATTTTGTGCTGCTCTTCCTCGCGAACTTGGGGTCCTCGCGAGGGCCTTGCCTTGAGTGGGCCATGCCCTGGGCCGCAGGCAGGCAGGTCTGGGTACCCCCGTTCCCAGAACGCCGACAATGGGTGATGCGCACCGCGCGAGGCGGTGCTCGGAGCAATGCCAGCGGGTGCAGATAGAGAGGCTTTCCTCTTTGGTGATAGAGAAGCAGCGCCGGCTCGCAGGTTCCCAAAGTAACCCCCAAAGGTTACCCTCCCGGTGCAAGAAGACCAGGACCAAGGGCTCGGCAGGACGGAGGTCACCCCCGAGCCCACCGGCGCGTCACGGCGAGGAGCTTTAGCAGGCGAAGACCACCTTTTGTCAGGATAGTCTACAGTCCTGTCCCCCTTCAAACTGGCCCTTTTGGCAACCCTTCCCGCCTTGTATTTTTGGGGAAGAGGACTAGGGCCAGTATAAGAGAGGGAACCGGCCACCGTAGGAAGAGAGACCTTTTGGCTGGCAAGAACTCGCCTTGTACTCATCTTCTTCCTCGAGCAATCCACCAAGCAGGAGCAGGGCCTTACACCGCGAGGTGGCCTGAACCTGGGTAAACTATGTGTTCCTTGTTCGTCTTCCTTAGACCGAGCCGCCGTAGGGTCACCGTGAGGTTGTGAAGTAGAGTAGGGCAGGAGAGCAAGCACACCCCAGAGTTCAAACCTTCTTGGGTCTGCGGAGCCCCGATTCCGACATTTGGCAAGCCAGGTAGGGGTGCGCCGCCGCTTTCCAGCTCCGTCTCAGCTTCACCTGCGCCGATCCGATGGTTGACACCCGCCGCGCACGCACCGAGCGCCCAGCGTCGAGCGGTCGCCGCGGCCGCCTCGCCGTGCCCGCTCCGGCCTGCATTCACGTGGGGGACCTGAACGCGCAGGACGCGTTGCTCATGGCGAGTGAGTTGCTCCGCCACCACCCGACGGACGGGGGCTACAACTCCTAGGCGGACCACATCGCCGAGCTCGTCACCGTCGCCAGAAGGGCTCTGGCTCCCTACCGCCCGCTCCGGCCCCCGGCACCAGGGGTAGGGGCGCGGGCGGCGGGCCACCCCCGCCGCCGAGTGGCGACCCTGCCAGGTCCCAGCCCAATGGGCCCGAGCAGGGCCCGCCTCGCGCCATCCTCCTCCTCCTCCGGGTCCCGGTGGCCGGCTTTGGTCTGTCACCCGGCCCCGGCGGTGATGCGCCCGAAGGGGCGATGGGATGTTCTGTGTCCACCACAATGTGCGCACCCACGACACGGGAGACTACCGGACGTTCGGGCCTTCTCGCAGCGAGCGCGCAGGCCGGTGCCGGGGTCGCGATGCCCGTGGCGCCGGTCGCGAAGGCGGCCACAGCGGCAGCAGGAGGGATGACCGCAGTAACAACCCCCACCAAGGCCGACATGAGCAGCCTTGCAGCGACGGCGAGCACGGTCGGCCTCAAGAGGATGCTCGGCGCGGGCGGTCTCGTGGGACGCGCCCCCAGTATAGCGCGGCTTGGCCGCCACGACCACGGCCGCCCGGGGGGAGCGGCAGCAGCTTGGGCGATGAAGGGCTTGGAGGATGTCAGGGGCCTGGCATGGTGGCCTGCATCCTTGGCGGATCCCAAGCCCTTTTGTCGAACCACCGGCTCGGACACCTCCCCCGCGTGGTGCGCGGCGCCCTCCGGGGGCCGGAGGCCGCATGGCCTCTCAGGTGGTCTCAGCACGTCGTCTCCTTCGACTCCAGGGACAGCCTGAAGTCCATGGCCAGCGCAGGCACGCTCCCCCTGCTGTGTACTCCCATCATCTGCAACGTCTCCATCACCAAGACCCTCGTTGATGGGGGCGCCGGCCTCAACGTGCTCTCTGCGGAGACCTTCGAAACCCTCCAGGTGCTCTACAGCCAGCTGGCGCTCACTAGGCCATTCTCCGGCGCTGCCGGCGGTCCCACTGTCCCCTTAGGGCAGGTCCGCCTCCCCGTCACCTTCGGCACGCGCAACAACTACCGCACCGAGCTCATCAACTTCGACGTAGCACGCATCGGCCTTCCATACAATGTGATCCTGGGATACCCGGCCCTGGCCAAGTTCATGGTGGTCATCCACCATGGTTACAACGTCCTCAGGATGCCGGGTCCCAATGGCGTCATCACTGTCACCTATGACGAGAAGTACGCGGTCCGTTCCCTCGAGCGGGCCTACAGAGCTGCCGCGGCCGAGCATTCCGATGACGAAGCGAGTGCTGGGCCTCGTGAGGCCGCGCCCCTAAGGGAGAGGCAGCTGCTGCCCGCTCCAGTTCCCGCCAAGGCAAAGAATGCGGTGCCCAGCACCGGTGACATGGGCCCCGCGTCGGATGCTGGCACCGACCTACTCTCGGCGTAGGAAGGCACGCCCGGCGCCTCCCTCAGACTGGGCTCAGGGGCTTCCGCCTGGGAAGCATCTAGCCTAGCTGGTAAGACGAGGGAGGTGCACGGGCACCACCCAGAAGCGCGCCTCGACGGGCACCCCTGCAAGCAAGGCGCCAGGCGCCGGATCACAGGAGCTCATCGCCAGGGAAGTTGGCAGGCTGCGGGGGGCATAGTCCGTGCGTGGCGAGCGTCGCCAGGAACGCCTCGTCGGCCCAGCTGCCGCCCCCAGGGGAAGCGACAGGATGCGTATGAGCATAGACGTCGTGGGCTCCAGCGGGACGAGCTCCCAGGGCCTCTCCGGATCTTCACGCGTCGCCACAGACTATGCCCGCATGCCATGTAGCTGGGAGAATGCAGGCTTCGCCTTCTAGGGGCTGGCTCAGCTCGCGATGGCGCCTCGCGTGGCACCAAGGCTTCGTGGGCCTCCAAGGCCTCAGGAGCCAGACGGCCCTCGAAGGGTGGACATCTGCGGCACGCCTCATCAAGCGGTCTGACGCTTCCGCAGCAGCATAGCTGCCAGGTGATTCTTTGGTTTGTCCGGGTTGACCGTCCCCCACCCACTCTTGTATTTTGCAACGCCCCGTAGCTGAAACTCCCTCGTTGTGTAATGAACCTGATTAACCTCTGTTTAGAATATGTCGTTTGTTTAAGCTTGAAGGTTCAATCTCTCACCATCACGTGGGATTTTCGCGCCCCCATGACCGCCACTTAGATGGTTCCAATGAGCGAGGGCTGGACATGGCGTCCGCGTCAGGATTCGTCCTCGCAGCACCAAGAAATCCAAGTGACCGAGCTCGGGCTCACGGGATGGCCCCCCATGCAAGCCATCTCACCAAGGTCCTTGGTGTCCCGCCCTCCCGATGAACTGTCACGGGCGGGCAGTGGGGATACGGAGCGACTTGCACCTCCGCCGGGCGGGCGCCTCGCCGCTCCTGACACCACGCCCATGTAATGGGTCGCGGGAGCGCGCAACCGCGCCAAAAGCTAGGAGAATGGGGGAGAATTTCCCGAGCCCAGCGCTTGGGACGCCCGAACCATCCTTTATCGCCGCCCGTGACAGTCTTACGTAATAATGGGTTGGGGCTGTACACGCCCCGGAGCCTCCCGACGCGCCAGGTTTTGGCCCCCGGAGAACTCCCGCCCACGCCCAAGTGGAAGCTCCATGCTCCACGCTGGTGGAAAGATCGAATCGCGATCGTACCCACGCCCAGTGGAAGCCCCATGCTCCGCGCTGGTGGAGAAGACAAACGAAGAACCCCCCTAGAGGGCCGTGACAACCTTTAGCTGAACGGCCCTCACCTTGGCACGGTGCCTGTGCTTGGGTCAGACCTAGCGGCTCTAGAACCCAAAGGACTGGGTTCTAGGCTCGCGGACATGCCCACGCGCACGTCACCTCACCAAGGCCCTTGGTGCATGTTCTCCTCACATGACGCCCAATTGTAAATTGGTAAGCGCGTACCCCTCCAGACCAAGTGTTTTCATGCAGGACCTCTCCCCAGGGCTGTTCCCCCAAGTGGCCTCGTGAGGTGAGCCCATGCGACCCCCTGAGTACCGCGCATCAGGACCCCTCGCGCCGACGATGGCTGGAGCACGACCAGGGGGCTGGACCCCAGCAACACAGAACGTCAGGGTGATCTCGGAAAAGGGGGTACAAGCTTCACAAAGAATGCTGAAAAGATACCCGTTTTCAATCCAAAATAGCGTTCGACTTAAAGCATGAGGGACGTAACTCCTTTTTACACATCCCCGCGGGGTCAGCATGGTTCCTTGCAGGAAAGGAAAGGCAACACAAAAAGAAGAAGAGCTGGGCTCCGCATTTATGTTTTGCGGTCTCAGAAAGGGCTAGCGAGATACCACTATTGTCATATTGTATCAAGATTGTTTTGACAAAGTGTTGGCATTTGAGATATCTTACTATTGCTCGCTAGTTGCTTATGTTATTGATATGAGTTAATATAATTTCTAAGAGTTATTGTTGGCATGGTTAGTCATAATGTTTGCTGAAAACCTGGGTGCTACTTAAGCATATATATGTAAACAAGAACAAAAGAGTTCGTAAAAGTTTTTCTTTATCACTTTTAGTTTGTCAACTGAATTGCTTGAGGACAAGCAATGGGTTAAGCTTGGGGGAGTTGATACATCTCCGCCATATCTACTTTTCCTCACACTTTTGCCCTTGTTTTGGACTCTAATTTGCATGATTTGAATGAATCTAACCCGGACTGATGTAGTTTTCAGCAGAACTACCATGGTGTTGTTTTTGTGCAGAAATAAAAGTTCTCAGAATTGGACGAAACTTTTTGGAGGTTTATTTTAGAATAAATAAAAAATACTGGAGCCAAGAACCACCGGAGGGGGCCCCCTAGCTGGGCAAGATACACCAGGGCGCGCCAGCCCCCCAGGCGCGCCCTGGTGGGTTGTGCCCACCTCGTGGCCCCACTGACCCTAATTCCGGCACTATAAATTCCTATTTTCGGAGAGAAAAAATCAGAGAGAAAGTTTCATCGCGTTTTACGATACAGAGCCGCCGCCACCTCCTGTTCTTCATCGGGAGGCCAGATCTGGAGCCCGTTTGGGGCTCTGCAGAGGGGAATCTTCGGTCTTCGTCATCATCAACCCTTCTCCATCGCCAATTCCATGATGCTCCTCACCGGGAGTGAGTAATTCCTTCGTAGGCTTGCTGGTCAGTGAGGAGTTGGAAGAGATTCATCATGTAATCGAGTTAGTTTTGTTAGGGCTTGATCCCTAGTATCCACTATGTTCTAAGATTGATGTTGCTATGACTTTGCTATGCCTAATGCTTGTTACTAGGGCTTGAGTGCCATGATTTCAGATCTGAACCGTTTATGTTATCATCATTATTTCTATGTTCTTGATCCGATCTTTCCTAGTCATATGCACCTATTACGTGTTATGATCCGTCAACCCCATAGTGACAATATTTGGGATACTTCACGGTGATGACCGTAGTTTGAGGAGTTCATGTATTCACTATGTGTTAATGCTTTGTTCTGGTTCTCTATTAAAAGGAGGCCTTAATATCCCTTAGTTTCCTTATGGACCCCGCTGCCACGGGAGGGTAGGACAAAAGATGTCATGCAAGTTCTTTTCCATAAGCATGGATGACTATTTACGGAATACATGCCTACATTACATTGACGAACTGGATCTAGTTCTGTATCGCCCTAGGTTATGACTATTATATGATGAATATCATCCAACGAATACACCGATCCAGTGCCTATGAGTTTTCCACTTATTGTTCTTGCTAAGTTACTACTGCTGTTGCTACTGTTCCAATTGCTACAAAACTATTGCTACTACTGTTACCGCTACTGTTACTGTCACTACTACTATCAAACTATCATACTACCATGCTACTGATCACTTTGCTGCAGATATTTAATCTCCAGGTGTGGTTGAATTGACAACTCAGCTGCTAATACTCTCAAATATTCTTTGGCTCCCCTTGTGTCGAATCTATAAATTTGGGTTGAATACTCTACCCTCGAAATTGTTGCGATCCCCTATACTTGTGGGTTATCAGGGCCGCGTCACATGACAAGGACGGGGACCTCGGGTGCCGCGTGGCATGGGCTCTCACCGGCCTCGCGAACCCCAGCCCCCCGGCTCCGGGGGCTCATGCTGGGTGGGACCCCATCAACGACGCAAGGCTCGCCCGTAGGTCGGCCCCCAGCCAGCCGGGGCATGGGGGCTGCACGAATGAAAACTGAAGACCCCACGAGGGGAGCAAGAGCGTCCCAAGCACGATAAGCAGCTACCATTTTAGTAAAAGTATCTTACAAACCTCACGATAAGCAGCTACCATTTTAGTAAAAGTATCTTACAATGCGATAGGAGAGAAACTTTAGGCGGAGGAGGCGTTGTCTTCATCATGGCTGCTGGAGGTCGCGGCGCCAAGGCTCCCGCTCTCCCCGGAAGGTGCATCCTGGGCGAACCGCCCGACCAGCGACTCCACGTGCCCGTTGCTACTTCTTGAGCATGCGTTGGTTTTCCCTTGAAGAGGAAAGGGTGATGCAGCAAAGTAGATAAGTATTTCCCTCAGTTGTTGAGAACCAAGGTATCAATCCAGTAGGAGATACAAGCAAGACCCCAATAGGTGTACCTACACAAATAATCAAACACTTGCACCCAACGCTATAAAGGGGTTGTCAATCCCTTCACGGTTACTTGCAAGGATGAGATCTGATAGAGATAGATAGATATGATTGCTTGAAAGTAAAGTAAAACAAAAGTAAAAAGATTGCAGCAAGATGTTTTTGGTATTTTTGGTTTTAGATCTGAAAGTATAATATGGAAAATAGACCCGGGGGCCATAGGTTGCACTAGAGGCTTCTCTCATGAAGGCAAATAATACGGTGGGTGAACAAATTACTATCGAGCAATTGATAGAAAAGCGAATAATTATGAAGATATCCAAGGCAATGATTATGCATATAGGCATCACGTCCGTGTCAAGTAGACCGAAACGATTCTGCATCTACTACTATTACTCCACACATCGACCGACTCCTGCCTGCATCTAGAGTATTAAGTTCATGAAGAACAGAGTAACGCATTAGGTAAGATGACATGATGTAGAGGGATAAACTCAAGCAATATGATGAAAACCCCATCTTTTTATCCTTGATGGCAACAATACAATACGTGCCTCGCTACCCCTACTTTGTGACTGGGTGAGTACACCGCAAGATTGAACCCAAAACTAAGCACTTCTCCCATTGCAAGAATTACCAATCTAGTTGGCCAAACCAAACCAATAACTCGAAGAGACTTGCAAAGATATGAAATCATGCATATAAGAATTCAGAAAAGACTCAAATAATATTCATAGATAATCTGAACATAAACCCACAATTCATCGGATCTCGACAAACACACCGCAAAAGAGTATTACATCAGATAGATCTCCATGAAGATCATGAAGAACATGGTATTGAAGAACAAAGAGAGAGAAGAAGCCATCTAGCTACTAGCTATGGACCCGAAGGTCTGTGGTGAACTACTCACGCATCATCGGAGGGGCAATGGAGTTGATGTAGATGCCCTCCGTGATCGATTCCCCCTCCGGCAGATTACCGGAAAAGGCTCCAAGATGGGATCTCACGGGAACAGAGGCTTCCGGTGGCGGAAAAGTATTTTCGTGGCTCTTTTTGGTATCCAGGGAATATTTGTGAATTTATAGGCCAAAGAATAGGGTTAGGGGGGCTGCCGTGGGGCCACAAGCCAGGGGGCGCCCCCCCTAGGGCGCGCCCCTGTGGCTTGTCGCCACACGACGGCTCTCCTGACTTCATCTCCAAGTCTTCTGGGTTGCTTCTAGTCCAAGAAAAATTATTCCGAAGATTTTATTCCGTTTGGACTCCGTTTAATATTCCTTATCTGCAATACTCAAAAACAAGGAAAAAAACAGAAACTGGCACTAGGCTCTAGATTAATAGGTTAGTCCCAAAAATAATATAAAATAGCATATTAATGCATATAAAACATCCAAAACAGATAATATAATAGCATGGAACAATCAAAAATTATAGATACGTTGGAGACGTATCAAGCATCCCCAAGCTTAATTCCTGCTCGTCCTCAAGTAGGTAAATGATAAAAACAGAATTTTTGATGTGGAATGCTACCTAACATATTTATCCATGTAATATTCTTTATTGTGGCATGAATATTCAGATCCATAAGATTCAAAACAATAGTTTAATATTGACATAAAAACAGTAATACTTCGAGCATACCAACAAGGCAATTGCGTCCTTTCAAAATAACATGGCCATAGAAAGTTATCCCTACAAAATCATATGGTCTGGCTATGCTCCATCTTCCCCACACAAAGTATCTAAATCATGCACAACCCCGATGAACAAGCCAAGCAATTGTTTCACACTTTTAATGTTCTCAAACCTTTTCAACTCTCACGCAATGAGCGCGAGCCATGGATATATCACTATAGGTGGAATAGAATATGGTGGAGGTTGCTAGGAAAAAGGAGAAGATAGTCTCACATCAACTAAGCGTATCAATGTGCTATGGAGATGCCCATCAATAGATATCAATGTGAGTGAGTAGGGATTGCCATGCAACAAATGCACTAGAGCTACAAGTGTATGAAAGCTCAAAAAGAAAACTAAGTGGTTGTGCAATATTCTCTAGCTATATGAAAGTGACAAAATAGGAGACTCTCTATCATGAAGATCATGGTGCTACTTTGAAGCACAAGTGTGGAAAAAGATAGTAGAAATTGTCCCTTCTCTCTTTCTCTCATCATTTTTTTTCGTTTTTTTTCGTTTTTTTTTATTTTTTTTTATTTTGGTGGGCATCTTTGGCCTCTTTTTTTTATTTGGGCTTCGTTGGCCTCTTTTATTTTTTGTAAAGTCCGGAGACTCATCCCAACTTGTGAGGGATTCATAGCTTCCATCATCCTTTTCTCTCATGGGATCAATGCTCTAATAATGAAAATCATCACACTTTTATTTACTTATAACTCAAAAGAAAAATTACAACTCGATACCTAGAACAAAATATGACTCTATATGCAATATGAAAGTGATGGTGTATGTCAGGAAAAACGGAACGGTGGAAGTTGCATGGCAATATATCTCGGAATGGCTATGGAAATGCCATAATAGGTAGGTATGGTGGCTGTTTTGAGGAAAATATATGGTGGCTGTTTTGAGGAAGGTGGGTTTGATGTACCGGCGAAAGTTGCGCAGTACTAGAGAGGCTAGCAATGGTGGAAAGGTGAGAGTGCGTATAATCCATGGACTCAACATTAGTCATAAAGAACTCACATACTTATTGCAAAAGTCTATTAGTTATCAAACAAAGCATTAGACGCATGCTCCTAGGGGAGAGGTTGGTAGGAGTTAACCATCGCGCGCTCCCGACCCTCACACAAAGGTGTACAATCATTAAACAAATCATGCTCCGACTTCGTTACATAACGGTTCACCATACGTGCATGCTACGGGAATCACAAACTTCAACACAAGTATTCTTCCAATTCACAACTACTCACTAGCATGACTCTCATATTACCATCTTCATTATCTCAAAACTATATGCAAGGAATCAAACTTCTCATAGTATCCAATGCACTTAATATGAAAGTTTTTATTATATCCCTCTTGGATGCCCATTATATTAGGACTAAATTCACAACCTAAACCAATTACCATGCTGTTTTAAGAAACTATCAAAATAATATAAGTGAGGTAAGAGAGTTCAAATAATTTCTATAAAATAAAACACCACCGTGCTCTAAGAAGATATAAGTGAAGTACTAGAGCAACATTGCCTAGCTCAAAAGATATAAGTGAAGCACATAGAGTATTCTAATAAATTCATGATTCAGTGTGTCTCTCTCAAAAGATGTGTGCAGCAAGGATGATTGTGACAACTAAAAAGCAAAGACTCATATCATACAAGACGCTCCAAGCAAAACACATATCATGTGGTGAATAAAAATATAGCCTCAAGTAAATTTCCCGATGGATTGAAGACGAAAGAGGGGATGCCTTCCGGGGCATCCCCAAGCTTAGGCTTTTTGGTATCCTTGAATATGGCTTGGGGTGCCTTGGGCATCCCCAAGCTTAGGCTCTTGCCACTCCTTATTCCATAGTCCATCAAATCTTTACCCAAAACTTGAAAACTTCACAACACAAAACTCAACAGAAAACTCATGAGATCCGTTAGTATAAGAAAAATAAATCACCACTTTAGGTACTGTTGTGAACTCATTCTTTATTTATATTGGTGTAATATCTACTGTATTCTAACTTCTCCATGGTTCATACCCCCCGATACAACCCATAGATACATCAAAATAAGCAAACAACACCTAGAAAATAGAATCTGTCTAAAACAGAACAGTCTGTAGAAATCTATAGACTTCGAATACTTATTTAACTCCAAAAATTCTGAAAAATTAGTACAATCAGGAAAATTTGTATATCAATCTTGTGTAAAAATTTCAGATCAAAAGCACGTTCCAGTGAATTTACACAATTCCTGGACTGAGAGCAAAAGTTTCTGTTTTTCAGCAAAATCAAATTGCACACACCGTAGACCATCCCAAAGGTCTTACTTGGCTCAAACACTAATTTAAACAAGAAAACACAATTATGACAGAGGTAATAATGTGTGAAACACTCAAAAATAGAAGCAAAAACAAAAGCATAAAAATAAAATTGGGTTGCCTCCCAACAAGCGCTATTGTTTAACGCCCCTAGCTAGGCATAACGCAATAGATCTAGGTATTGTCATCTTTGGTATGCAATCCATAAGTAGATCTCATAATAGATTCATAAGGTAATTTTATTTTCTTTCTAGGAAAGTGCTCCATGCCTTTCCTTAATGGAAATTGGAATCTAATATTTCCTTCCTTCATATCAATAATTGCACCAATCGTTCTAAGGAAAGATCTACCAAGAATAATAGGACATGTAGGATTGCAATCTATATCAAGAACAATGAAATCTACGGGCACATAATTACTATTTGCAACAATAAGAACATCATTAATTCTTCCCATAGGTTTCTTAATAGTGGAATCCGCAAGATGCAAATTTAAAGAGCAATCATCAAATTCACGGAAACCTAGCACATCACATAAAGTTTTTGGAATCGTGGAAATGCTAGCACCCAAATCACACAAAGCATGGCACTCATAATCTTTAATTTTAATCTTAATAGTAGGTTCCCACTCATCATAAAGTTTTATAGGTATAGAAACTTCCAACTCAAGTTTTTCTTCAAAAGATTTCATCATAGCATCCACGATATGTTTAGTAAAAGTTTTATTTTGATTATAAGCATGAGGAGAATTCAACATGGATTGCAACAAGGAAACACAATAAATCAAAGAACAACTATCATAATTAAAGTCCTTGAAATCCAAAAGAGTGGGTTCATTGCTATCTAAAGTTTTCACCTCTTCAATCCCACTTTTATCAATCTTAGCATTAAGATCTATAAACTCCGAATCATTGGGACGCCTTTTAACAGTCCCATCTTTATCAAGATTTACATTAGAAAACAAAGATTCAATAGGAGTCACACCAATCACTTTAAGATCTTCATCATTATTTAAAGATTCTGGCTTCGTGGCCATTTTATTGACTAAGGTAGCTTGTTTATCAGAAATTTGGCCTACTAAGTTTTCAAGGTGAGCAAACTGAGATTTCAAACCACAAAATTCCTTAGTCATATCATCAAGTTCTTTATTCATGTATTCCAGCATAAACCTTTGTTCTTTAAGCTCGTTCCTAAAGAAACTATTATGGTCAAATTGGAGTGACATGAAGCCCTTAGCATTATTCTCAATATCTTCCAACTTCCTAAGATAAGGATCAAAACTTTTGGGTTGAGCCATGGAAACGAGCAAACAAAATACAAACGAAAAAGACGAATGGAAGAGGGGCGAATAAAAAGGCAAATCTTTTTGGTATTTTCTGAAAATCGTTTTAGAAGTGGGGGAGAGGAAAACGAGAGGCAAATGGCAACTAAAGTAAATGCAAGAGATGAGTTTGTGATGGGTACTTGGTAGGCTTGATGTAGATCTCCCCGGCAACGGCGCGAGAAATCCTTCTTGCTACTTCTCGAGCATGTGTTGGTTTTCCCTTGAAGAGGAAAGGGTGATGCAGCAAAGTAGATAAGTATTTCCCTAAGTTGTTGAGAACCAAGGTATCAATCCAGTAGGAGATACAAGCAAGACCCCAATAGGTGTACCTACACAAATAATCAAACACTTGCACCCAATGCTATAAAGGGGTTGTCAATCCCTTCACGGTTACTTGCAAGGATGAGATCGGATACAGATAGATAGATATGATTGCTTGAAAGTAAAGTAAAACAAAAGTAAAAAGATTGCAGCAAGATATTTTTGGTATTTTTGGTTTTAGATCTGAAAGAATAATATGGAAAATAGACCCGGGGGCCATAGGTTTCACTAGAGGCTTCTCTCATGAAGGCAAATAATACGGTGGGTGAACAAATTACTGTCGAGCAATTGATAGAAAAGCGAATAATTATGAAGATATCCAAGGCAATGATTATGCATATAGGCATCACGTCCGTGTCAAGTAGACCGAAACAATTCTGCATCTACTACTATTACTCCACACATCGACCGACTCCTGCCTGCATCTAGAGTATTAAGTTCATGAAGAACAGAGTAACGCATTAGGTAAGATGACATGATGTAGAGGGATAAACTCAAGCAATATGATGAAAACCCCATCTTTTTATCCTTGATGGCAACAATACAATACGTACCTCGCTACCCCTAGTTTGTCACTGGGTGAGGACACCGCAAGATTGAACCCAAAACTAAGCACTTCTCCCATTGCAAGAATTACCAATCTAGTTGGCCAAACCAAACCAATAACTCGAAGAGACTTGCAAAGATATGAAATCATGCATATAAGAATTCAGAAAAGACTCAAATAATATTCATAGATAATCTGAACATAAACCCACAATTCATCGGATCTTGACAAACACACCACAAAGGAGTATTACATCGGATAGATCTCCATGAAGATCATGAAGAACATGGTATTGAAGAACAAAGAGAGAGAACAAGCCATCTAGCTACTAGCTATGGACCCGAAGGTCTGTGGTGAACTACTCACGCATCATTGGAGGGGCAATGGAGTTGATATAGATGCCCTCCATGATCGATTCCCCCTGCGGCAGATTACCGGAAAAGGCTCCAAGATGGGATCTCACGGGAACAGAGGCTTCCGGCGGCGGAAAAGTATTTTCGTGGCTCTTTTTGGTATCCAGGGAATATTTGTGAAATTATAGGCCGAAGAATAGGGTTAGGGGGGCTGCCGTGGGGCCACAAGCCAGGGGGGCGCCCCTCCCCCCCCTAGGGCGCGCCCCTGTGGCTTGTCGCCACACGGCGGCTCTCCTGACTTCATCTCCAAGTCTTCTGGGTTGCTTCTGGTCCAAGAAAAATTATTCCGAAGATTTTATTCCGTTTGGACTCCGTTTAATATTCCTTATCTGCAATACTCAAAAACAAGGAAAAAACATAAACTGGCACTAGGCTCTAGATTAATAGGTTAGTCCCAAAAATAATATAAAATAGCATATTAATGCATATAAAACATCCAAAACAGATAATATAATAGCATGGAACAATCAAAAATTATAGATACGTTGGAGACGTATCACCTGTGCACCTCTTCCCTGAGGGGGCTCCGGAGCTCCTCGGGCACCGGCTCCGTCACGCTGGAGAGGTCGAAAGCAGGATCATGGCGCCAAAGGTTAGAGAAGACACGCGTCAGCGCACAGTCCGGGAGATCTGACTCGATATCTTCCTCCACCTTGGAGACGCCCGACTCCAGCGCCTCCACCACCTTCAGGAAGAAGTCGAGGTAACCTCCATCGCCATGCGCATGTGTCAGCTCCGGGACGTCCCTGGCAAAGCGACGGAGCGCGCCGCCCGCACGACGCGCGAGGTCCAGGAACTGCCCAGCGCGTTGCGCCTCCATCAGACACGCCTGCGCCGCGTCATCCTGGGCCTCTTGCACAGCATCAACGGCTTCACCGACCTGAGCCTGCAGCGACGCCAGCGACGCCTTGGCGTCCTCCTTGCTCGCGAGGGTTGCCTGGAGATCGGCCTCAATGCTCTGCAGCTGGGCTCAGAGCGCGTCCACTTCCCCTGGAGTGCGTCGCAACACAGCTGGATGCGGGCCTCCTGCCGGACCAGCTCACCGTGGTACTCCTCCAGGGCAGCCTCCTACTCCCGAGGCACCCGCGTGTCGGCATCGGCATTGGCCTCTTCACGCAACGCCGCGAGGGTGGCCTCGTCGGCAAGGACCCGGCCTTCCAGGGTCTCAAGGCGCTCGCGCTCCGCCTCCTGGTCGAAGGCGGTCCGAGCAGCCTCCCGCTCGCAGAGGGCCACGTCGGCCTCCCGTTCGACGATGGCCGCCTCCCTGCGGGCCAGCTCCGCTTCGCGCTCAACGCCTGGCGCAGCATGCGCGGCTGTGCAGGCCGCGCGCCCTCCGGACCTCGCCAGGCCGAGCGCGGGTGCGGAGGCCTCACCAGCAGGCAGCGCGCGGGAGGGGGCCCCAGGCGAGGCCTCCCTCCACGTATTGAGTGTGGGCACCCTATGAATCTCGACGGTCGGGCTCGCCTACCAGGTTGGGAATGCAAGAAGAGGCCAGGATGACGAAACACTTACTCGTCATTGGCGGTCCAGCGCCGCCGCGATGGAGTCGATGTTGAAGGCCCCACCCGCGCCCCATCGATCGTGGCATCTTTCCTGGCCGCAATGGAAAGGAGCAGGGAGGTGGAGACGATGTTCGCGTAGGGAAGAAGGAGCAGCTCGCTGGGAGGCGAATGGGGGAACTGCGTAAATGGTGGTTCCGCCCGTCGGAAGTGAGGGTTTTATAGCCAGGAGCGCAATTCTCAAAGCATCATGGGGGAGTGGAGGCGAGACGCGGTCCAGCACGCACCACGTGTCCAGCCTGGTCCGCAGGTGGTTAGGGCGCGCGTCGTTTCGCTCTCCCAGCGGGCCGCATCGTGCACGCCGCGAGCCCGGGTGCTACTTTTGGGCCTCTGGGACCGAGGGTACCCAGGCCCGTCTGCCTGCGGCCGAAGAGGTAGGGATTGCCTTAGGCGCTGGGTGGCCCACCTATGAGCTTCAAGGACATGGTCCTCGCGAGGGCCCATGCCTCGCGAGGTGCGCGGCAGCATCATCAACAAGGGCCTTGCGAGGCCTCTCTGCGGGGCTGACCCCGATGCCCTCAGGAGGCGGGTCCGTCTGGGGTTGGCCTGGTGGGGCCTCATAACCCGTGCCTGCACATGGGTGACGCACACCATGCCAGGCGGTGCCAGGAGCAATGCCAGCAGGTGCGGACAGAGAGGCTTTCCTCTTTGGTGATAGAGAAGCAACGCCAGCTCGCGGGTTCCCAAAGCAACCCCCAAAGGTTGCCCTCCCGATGCAAGAAGACCAGGACCAAGGGCTCGGAAGGACGGAGGTCACCCCCGAGCCCACCGACGCGTCACAGCGAGGAGCTTTAGCAGGCGAAGACCACCTTTTGTCGGGAAAGGCCGCAGTCCTATCCCCCTTCAAACTAGCCGTTCTGGAACCCTTCCTGCCTTGTATTTTCGGGGAAGAGGACCAGGGCCAATATAAGAGAGGGAACCGGCCATTGTAGGAAGAGAGACCTTTTGGCTCGAAAGAACTCGCCTTGTACTCATCTTCTTCCTCGAGCAATCCACCAAGCAGGAGTAGGTCCTTGCACCGCGAGGTGGCCCGAACCTGGGTAAACTGTGTGTTTCTTGTTCGGCTTCCTTAGCGTGAGCCGCAGTAGGGTCACCGTGAGGTTGTGAAGTAGAGTAGGGCAGGAGAGCAAGCGCACCCCAGAGTTCGAACGTTCTTGGGTCTACGGAGCCCCGATTCTGACAAAATCTATTTTTAAACTCAAGTTATAAGCAAATTAGTGTTTGAATCAAATCTGTTTGAATTCAAATTTAATATATTCATACATGGTCAAACTTGATATCTACAGAAACTAGAATAAATTTGTGACACAATGCAAAAATAATCAACTAAAAACTCTAAATATCCTAAAAGATAAAGCAAAAACAAAAACATAACTATTCTGTTTTTAAAACAAAAACAGAAAAAGAAAAAAATCTAAACTAATGAACAGGGCTACGTGGCAAGTTCCTATAGACTATGGGTGTGCGTTGTATTTCCTAACAGATGAGCGTTCGCAAAATAAGGAAAACGCTTCGGTCAAACAAAAAATCCAGCGGTTCACTTAAAAATAAACTGATCTAAACGAACCGGTACGCATGACCTAATTTGGCGCGTCTATATCTGATCCAACGGTGTGGGGGAGATGCTGGGGCTCATAGTGGGGCGATGAACTCCGGTGATGGCTCCGGCAATGGCGGCGGCTCGGGGGTGAATGGGGACGATGCTCCAGTGGTCGGGGACGCCTGAGAAGGGGTCCAGGTGAAGGAGACGAGGATGGCGGCGAGGCTGGTGAGGACGACATCGGTCGAGGTGGTCGGAGACGAGCGGCAGGAGCTCGGGGGGGGTGCTGCTCGGGTGGTCATCGGGAAGGGAGCTCCGGTGGGTCTCCGGCGATGGCGAGGACACCAGTCGTCGCGGGCTTCGACGACGAGTGCGTGGGTGGTGTCAGCGTGGGGTTGGGGTGGCAGGGTGGAGCAGGGCAAGCTCGACGTCACGGCAGCGGCTTCTGTCTCCGGCGAAGGAGTCAGGCGAGAGGAGGGTGCGATGTCGTGGTTTTGTCACGACAGATATCCTCATAGGAGAACTT
The DNA here is from genome assembly GCA_039707655.1 of Elymus sibiricus. Classification (NCBI taxonomy): domain Eukaryota; kingdom Viridiplantae; phylum Streptophyta; class Magnoliopsida; order Poales; family Poaceae; genus Elymus; species Elymus sibiricus. Next base: position 437,629,094 of record CM077669.1, on the reverse strand, counting down.
AGGTGTGAGGCAATCGCCACTGTGTTGTCACGCCCAAGATGCGATCCTATCCTTATTTTGGCTCGAGGTCCTCGACAGGGATAGGAGCGCATCTTGTCGTTTCGCAAGAATGGATATCATTACAAGTATATGTACAGAAGAGATGAGTATATGGAATTGGCTTACACTCGCCACAAGCTAAGTCAAGATCACATCAATACGAAAACATATTCAAACATCATACACAAGTGCAGGGTCCGACTACAGACGAAATCAAATGATAAAATGACATCCATCCTTGCTATCCCAGGCTGCCGGCCTGGAACCCATCCTAAGATCGATGATGAAGAAGAAGAACTCCAAATCAAACAAGCATCGCTCTCACGTCAAAGCATCACATTACCTGTACCTGCAACTGTTGTTGTGGTAATCTGTGAGCCACAGGGACTCAGCAATCTCATTTCCAAGGGTATCAAGACTAGCAAAGCTTAATGGGTGAGGTATGGATAAGTGGTGAGGCTGCAGCAAGCAACTAAGCATTTATTTGGGTGGCTAACTTACGAGAGCAAGAATAAGTATGGTGGCCTACGCATAACGGACGTGAACCAGAATGATCACTAAGTGATCCTGAACACCTACTTACGCCAAACATAACCCCACCGTGTTCTCTTTCGGAGCAGCCCTCACAAGAAGAGACGGTCACGGTTACGCACATGGTTGGTGTATTTTATTCGAGTTTACTTCAAGGTTGCTATGACCGGGTGATGGTGTCCTGGACTAGGGGGTACTCACCACGTCGTCTCCCGACCAGTGGGTCGGGCCAAGGACCCCCATGATGATTCACTAATGGGCCACTTCGGGTAGCCCATGATGCATACAAGGGAGATTCCACAAGACTTGGCGCACAAGACAAGGACTCCTCTAAATCCTAGGCCTACGGTACATTATACAAACTGAGGCCAGGCTAGTCAATAGACAATCTCATATTCATTACAACAATCTCGTGGTAGATACCTGTACTATGTACTATCCCCATATCAATACAATCAAAAGCAGGATGTAGGGTATTATCTCCTTGAGAGAGCCCGAACCTGGGTAAAATCCTGTGTCCATGTTACCATCGCTCCAAGACGCCTAGCTTAGGACCCCTACTACGAGATATGTCGGATTTGACACCGACATTGGTGCTTTCATTGAGAGCCTGCTAGGCGATCGACGCGGTTCGATGGGCAAATTCGTCTACATCATATTCCGAGTTCGTCGGAAAAAGTCCTAGCGACTACTTGAATCAGTTTTGGTCCTGCGTGCCCCCACAAGATCCAATCTGCGCGTGCAATATGACAACAATCCGTCAAATCTACCAGGCGCCCCGAGGCAGCCGTCAGGTGCTCACGCCTTAAGCGGAAGCTTGCAGCCGCCCCGTGCCTTCTCTACTGCCTATGAGATTAGGTCGAGCCGAGGCATCCATTGTGCATGGCGCACACGGGGTCTACTTGCATCAAGAGTCAAATCAGCGCATTGGATAGGCCGCAGCCTTGCGTCACCAACTGTGACCAACTAGCAAAACTAGTTGTGGCACTTCAATCAAGGTTTGATGAGTTCAACGTGATAGCCTATGTGGCTGCCTCCCACGTAAAGCAACTACTAGCACCTTGGTTCTGTTCGTTTTCTGCTGATCAGGTGCGATTATTCTAATGATTTGTCTGGTATAGTTTAATCCATCCGAGAAATTTTGTTCTTCCGATCTGCATTGTTTGTGTATGCAGGCAGGCATGTATCCATCCAGCGGCGCTCTAGCCGAGCAGCCACGCTGCCGACGAGAGATCGGCTCGACGGCCATCCAGGGAGATTCTCTCCTTTTTTTCTTATTTGTTCCTTTTCCTTTTTATCATTCGGCACCCGGGCGGCCGCTGATCGTCCGTTAATAGTGTCCTTCTTGCTTGCTAAAAGGTTTAAAATTTAGTGCTAGTTTTGCAGCCGGTCTCCACGTATGTCGATAATGACTACTAGTCCAACTAATTCTATGTGAATACTAGATCAACCGATGCTACTTCACATAAAGGTCAAAGTGACCTAATTCCTGATGCTAGTTGGAACTATTTCAGTACAGATCAATTTAATTTATTGGCGTCGGTCTGCTACCGTCAAACAGGTTTTATTTCTCCTAGCCATTCCTTTAGCACGTCAAATTATTACACAGAATATTTTATGTGGGTTTTGTACTGCATTATTTTTGCAAAGATATTCTATCGACGTGACATCGGTCTAGCAAGCCTTTTGCGTATTTTGACCTATGTCGACATCGACCTCATGCCAGACAACTGACCTCGACTACACGACGCCGTTACCTCGGCGGGCCGACGCTGTTCCCGCCCCTGCTAACCTCAGCGCTCAGGCTATATTTTTTCTAATAATTTACTTCACTTAAATTAATTAAGTAGAATAATTCCTTGATAATATCTATATTTGTATTACCTTTATTTGTTATTACTCTTGGCTTGCATTATATTGTGTGCACGGTTAATTGATTTCGACTGCATCATGCGGCCACCTCGCGTGCCGACATCGTCATCCCACTTCCATCAACCAAATTGCGTTGTCCACATGGTCGACGGACGTGGGAGCTTCACCGTCACGCTGCTGAACTACTCTGTCTTCTCAGCTGGACCGGGGGCTTCGCCTCGCCGCAGCAACCGTGTTGCATTGCCACTTCTCGACCCGAGCTCTTTGCTCGATTACCTCGGGCTTGGGGGCTGGGACCTCGGCCGGGCCGAGGACTATGTCTCCGTCCCGCCACAACCCCAGACCGCACCGAGCACATTAACCAGCTAAGTCGTTTTCATGCTCAACTCTTTTTGAAATTTTACATTTTGTTCGGTTCAACCAAACATTATATTTTTCGTTAACAAAAAAAAATTGTTTGTTCAAAACAATTTCCTTTCCCCGAAGTTAACTGGGGGCTCTTAAATTTGTATGAGTCATTTTATAATAAATGTGTTTTCTTCTTGGTCGTTGCAAAGTCTTTTTCTACTACTCCTTTTTCTGACACTAGTGTGTGGTCAATAGCTGGATAGCCTGGTTTCTTTCTAAAGCCGCTCGAGTTTAGTTCGCTAATCAGGCCTCAGAGAAACACTCCGCCTTCGGGATATGGAGGTTGATGCCAAAGGCTGACCCCCTTGGAGTCCGGAGATCGGATGTATCATGTTAAAGCACGACGGGAGTGCGTATTAATTTTAAGACCAATTTTGGATTGGCACCAAAAAACTTGATTTAGTTCGGACATTGAAGTTTTTACATAAGTTTTTGGCTTTTCGAGCTTATGGCACTTTTAAGCTATTTGTATGTTTTCTTTTAGGAGGCGGGACATCCTCATGACTGAGGTGCCCTGCATAATAATTTACCTCGGGAGATCTTTTCGGACCCACAACTCGGTATCTTTCCTGCCGACTTACACCTCACCATTGGCGAAACGCACATGACGTCTGGACTAGTTCCCGAGGAGATTTGATCCTCAGGTTGGTCGGCCGCACCCAACTTGAGCCTCGGGGGATACTGTGTGTCTCCAGCATAGCTCTAGTCGTACAACGTTGGATGCCTTTAAAGTATCAGCAATATCAACGGGGGACTCATACTAGAGCCGAACCCACCAAAAGCCAAGGTACTCCGAGCAGTCCTCGGCAAAACGTTCTCGGATATTGCTTTATATGCATCAGTTTCGAATTGTGTCTTCGGTCAATAGTTGGGTTGCCCTGCTCCTGTGATTGCCTCCTACATTCCGCTTTGTTCGGCTAGGTGTGCAAAGGGAGAACCACTGTGACTGTACTTCTGATTTAACTGGCCAAGTACCTCAGTGGAGAAAGACGAAAACTGACTGTCACAATGAGCGCAAACTGGTCAGCGATCAGAAGACTCTGTCAAACTATAGACCGATAGAGGTTACCCCGTGGGATTTTCATAAATTTGGCCGGGGTATTAATGGCTTGACCTCGGCTGACGCCGAGCACTAACCGGGGGCTAGTAACTGGCCTCCCAAACTTTAAGCTCCTATGACTAAGTGAAAGTTATAAAGCCTAGATATCTGATTGCCTCGTTTCCGCTAACACAACCGCCTCCGGGCACTGAGACGTCGGCTAAGGGTTGTCTTGTTACTGCGGAAACACCCTGGTAGCATCTACAAAGGGGTAGAAGCCGACGATGGGCCACTCTCAAATGATAAACGGCCGCAAAGGAGTCAAAACAACATATAGCATAAAAGCATTTGTATTCAATATGCGGGTGCTGCCTTCCGTAATCATTGTTATAATGCCATAAATATGCATCAATTTGACTTAATATTTTGGCCAAGCTGGGTTGCCTGGCTCCTGTGCTTATCCCCTACGTTCCCGATAGTTCAGCTAGGGGGTAAAGGGAGCACCTCTGTGATTGTTACTTCCGGGTCATCCGATTAGTACCTCAGACTGGGTGAAGACGAAAGCAAGCCTTCTTAAGAATATAATTGGTCGGCAACGACGGAAGTGAAAATTTCGGTTCATTAAAGACCACAGAGTTTGGGAACATTCCCCTAACTAAATCCTCAATATTTTTCCTCCCACATTGATCGGAGTTGAGGTTTCACGATCATGGTCAACATGATATCCTGGGAAAAGGAACTTATAAATGAACTATTTTTCCCAGAAGATGTTTCTTACGTTAAATAAGTAATATAACATATCTCTCTGCGTACCTTTGTTTATAAAACCGTATGGCCGGATTGCCTTGTTTGTCGTAAATCTTTGCCCTTATCAAGGCTTTATAAAGTAGGACAAACACTCCTCGGCTACTGGCCGAGGAGGTTGAAGCCGATGGTCGGTCAACAAAGTCTTGTACAATGCGGATCCGAGCATTAATGATGTAAAGTACTTGGACACATAGAATCATTACACATAAATTGTGTCAAACGTAACAAAGTTTGTGTCAAACAAATATCGATCCTTAATTCGACCACCCATGCCCAAATTAAGGCTCGGGGGCTACTGCATTGCCTATTCAATGCAGCAAATTCAAAGTGCAATACGGTTTCCGAGGAGATTCGATCCTCAGGTTGGTCGGCCCACCCAACCCGAGTCTCGGAAACTACTGCGTACCGCGTTTCCATCCCTAACATATGCCGCCGAGCAAGAACTTGATCCTCAGGCCGATTTTGCAAATCGACCTAAGTCTCAGGGGCTACTGGGATTAGTGGTTTCATTTTGATTATTATTTTTTTGCTTCAGGTGCATCTCGGGTTATAGACAGACACACACCTTGAGGGCTACTGACTATAAATCTCGGTAGTAAATAAATTGCAGCGATCGGAAATAAATTCCGTAAAAACAGCCCGAGACCAAGGTGGTGCACCACCTTGGAAGCAGTCCGGCATAAAGGTTGGATGCAAGTGGCTGGCTCCATAAAGGTCATTTCCGGCATTAAGCTCGGATGAACTCCTTCAACTTTTTCAAGACCGAGCTAATCTATGACACCTCGGATGCATACCGGCGTTGGAGCTCGGCTGCAAAAATATACCTCAGATATAGTCCGCCGTTGGATCTCGGACATAGTCCAGCGTTGGAGCTCGGATGCAAAAAAAAGACACCTCGGATGCAGTCCGGCGTTGGAGCTCGGACGCAAGAGGACACCGCCGCACAGGAAACACTTCAAACCCGAGGTGTGGTGTAAAAAATAACAAGGCATCGATAAAGGCCAAAAACTTAAAGGGCTCCTCGGATGCTCGACGTGTGAACTCTTCTGATTCAGCTCGGCAATCCTCAAGATCGGACATGGGAAGATTTATTGAACCAATTTTCAAGACCGACGACCAAAGACAAAGAACTGCTCGGAAGAACCGAGGAGCGTCCCCAACTTGAAGACTGGTTCAGGGGGCTACTGATGGTGTCCTGGACTAGGCGGTAGTCACCACGTTGTCTCCCAACCAGTGGGTCGGGCCGAGGACCCCCATGATGATTCACTAATGGGCCACTTCAGGTAGCCCATGATGCATACAAGGGAGATTCCACAAGACTTGGCGCACAAGACAAGGACTCCTCTAAATCCTAGGCCTACGGTACATTATATAAACTGAGGCCAGGCTAGTCAATAGACAATCTCATATTCATTACAAAAATCTCGTGGTAGATACTTGTACTATGTACTATCCCCATATCAATACAATCAAAAGCAGGACATAGGGTATTATCTCCTTGAGAGAGCCCGAACCTGGGTAAAATCCTGTGTCCATGTTACCATCGCTACAAGACGCCTAGCTTAGGACCCCTACTATGAGATATGTCGGATTTGACACCGACACCGGGTGTTAAACAAAATTTCCAAGTTGCCACATAACCGTGGACACGGCTTCTCGAAAAGATTTAACCCTGCAGGGGTGCTCCAACTCATCCATCATAAACTAACCACAAGCTGCGTTGGAATTCCTCAACCGCGGGGTAACCCGTAGTATTCGTGGAATCCCATTGGAAAATCTCAACCTGAGATAGCCCGAAGTGTCCTCGAAATCCCACGCACAAGACGTTCGAGAAAGGTAAAACAAATCCAGCAAGGCCGCCTAGCGTGTCGACGATCCCGATAGGAGCCGCGTATCTCGTTCTCAGGACACGACAGATTGTCCAAACTTCCGGTAAGCCAATCGCAGAGTTGACCCAGGCGGCCACCGGCGGTTGACAGGTTGGACCAACACTCATGAGGAGCACTGGCCTGGGGGGTTGATTAATTATCAGCGGGTGCCGGCGGGTCCCTATGCAATTTTATTAGTTATTAGGCAAATGGTAAAACCAATGTTGGGCCTTGCCAGACGAGTTTTATCCTAAAATGAAAATCAAGGGGTTCCCCATAACAACCCCGAGCATGTTAGGAGCGCTCAATATGGAACATAACATCGGTACACAAGTAACTAGGGTGGCAAAAGTGGAACAAAACACCGAGCAAAAGGCCAAGCTTTCCACCTTTTACCAAGTATATAAGTGCATTAAATTAAATAGCAATAATATTGTGATATAATGAAAAAATATCCATGTTTTCACATGGAAGCAATTGCACCTGCAGCTAGAAACGCTATAAGAAGGGCTGAGCAAGCGGTAACATAGCCAAACAAAGGTTTGCTGGGATGTGGAGGGGTTAGAGGCTTATCATGGCAATGTTGGGAGGCTTGACATACAAGTGGTAGGTAACGCGACATAACGATAAAAGCGAGACAACTAGCATGTCAATGATAGTAGTGGTATCCAGGGAAATGGTCATCTTGCCTGAGATCCCGCTTGGAAGAAGAACGAATCCATGAAGCAGACGAGCCAACGTAATTCAACGAATCCTCACACTCCGAACGCTTTCGGAACTCTATCGAGAAGAAGCAATCCGGAAACAACAATCAACACATGATGAACACCACAACATATGCATGACATGATGCGCAAACAACTATGATGCATGTCTATACGATTATGCAAGGCATGACAAGGCACACAACAAATATTACACATTAAGTGAAGTTCAATATGCAACGAGTTGCATATTGACGAAACTCCACATTTGAATTACTTAGTTCACTCCAGTTTAGGTACACGACAATATTATATGTTTTTAAACATGGCAAGAGGTGAAGCATAAAGAAACTATATATCTAGGCATTTTAAATGAGGTCGGAAACAACATATAGCATTTTCGAAATGACCCCATATGTTAATTTCGAAATTGGTCCAGATCTGAACTAACCATATTTTATATTTGTTAAACAAGGAAATAAAATGCACCATGTGATTCTACACGTCATTCCAGGCGATATACATATATAGAACGTTTACAACGGAGCTACGGTCTAAAAGATATGACCAACACAATATGAATATGCCATGAAAGCAAAATGCATAAAAATGAATGACAACCACACGTATTTCAAAACATGGATGCAACATGATAATATGATACTACATGAAATTCTAAGCAAGTTTCATGTGGAACATGTTCAAAACGGAGCAACGGTTCAACAAATATAACCAACACAAGTTATAGATATAATCTGCCCAAAAACAGCAACATAGCATATTGCAACCCACAAATCAACAAGCTACAGCAACCTAAAATGTAAAGCAAGGCATGGTGATGAAGCCTACATGATTCTCAACAATTCATCTCATAACAGCAAGTTGAGTAGAAGCATGGACCACTAGGAAACCAGCTCACAAGATAGCAATAAAATATAGCAGATTAGGACTTGGTGAAAATCTCAGTTTTTAACAGAGCAGTTTTTATCATGAAGGCATATTGGCAGCAATAAAACTATATGCTACAAGGCATATATTGGCATGAAACTTAACAGCATGCTAGAGGACATTATGCACTACAAATAACTACATTGCACCAACCCCAAAAGAATTGTAGATTCATGGCAATTATCATGGAAACATAGCAATAAAATAACCAGATTCCAGACTTAGAAATATTTAGACCCCTCAAAACAGCACTATTTTTATGACATGTTGGAACAAGAAAATACCACCTAAACATGGATTTCTGTAGCAACCAAAAATACCAGGGGCTAGCACACATGTCCAAGGGCATATTTCATGTTCAAAATTAATTCATATCATGCATGGAATAAATCACACAAAATAAACGAAAGAACATCATAGCAAAATGACATGCACACAAACTTGCTCAAATGACAAAACTAAAAGCACAGATAAATTCTATGGATTTTTCTACCCCAAAATGATATATAATTTGTGAGTTTTTACTATAAAACAAATGACACAACATTTATGCGAGATTAGGACATAAACCGTTTTAACAAGTTATCTAATCAAATTAAATGCAAATAACAAATTAAACATTTTTAGCATGCATGAAAAAGCGATACAATATATCTACACATTTTACATATATGGTTTGCTTAATTCCGATGCACGGTTAAATAATTATTTGCAATGCAAAATCATGACACTTATGCAAATTACCAGAAAATGGCATGCTAAACACTTTTATCATTTGTAAAAATGGGATATTGCGAATCTACACGAAATTCTACATGTTTTACATATATAAAGTATTTGGATATGATGCACGGTTATTTATCTATGAGCAATGCAAAATATGGCATTTTTCTGAAGGGATAATTGGTTTTGTGACCCTAGTTGGGTCACACTCGGCTGGTTTACCCCTAGTTTCCGAAAACACGCGTTCCTGCCCGAACCACTTTGCTCGTCTTATGATTTTGCCCTCTTGCCGTTTGACCGTCATTTTGAAAAATTCATAACAAATTCATACTAACTCAGAAAAATGCAAATAAGATGTCAAAATGTTCAGATAAACACCACCTATATGTGCATGTCATTTGCATTCATGACAAAAGTGTTGGGAAGTCCCCATAACGTATATGAGCTAAAACTGAGATGGGGAATTTCATACACTTTTGTCATGAATGCAAATGTCATGCACATATAGGTGATGTTTTTCTGAACATTTTAATATCTTATTTGCATTTTTCTGAGTTAGTATGAATTTGTTATGAATTTTTCAAAGTGACGGTCAAACGGTTAAAGGGCAAAAGCATAAAATGAGCAAAGTGGTTTGGGCAGGAACGCGTGTATTTGAAAACTAGGGGTAAACCAGTCGAGTGTGACCCAACTAGGGGCATAAAACCAATTATCCCTTTTCTGAAATTAAAAATGCCCTGGCTAATTACATAAATTTGCACACACTAAAAAAACAACTACGGGCTGAAACTCACTTGGCGCCGAATAGCAATACATCACACATGGCAATAGGTAGGCAGATCGGGATGTGCTTCTCACCAGAGGGCCTAGCAGGCCGGTCGGTGGAGCTGGCTCGACTGGGCCACGAGCGGAGGGGCAGCCCATGTGGGCAGTCGCTGGGGCACCCATCGTTCTCCTCCTCGCTCCCGTGCCCGAGCGGAAGGCAGGGCGACGGCTACAGCAACGCCAGCCGGCGGCAGGTTGGCGCGGAGGCGTAGATGGCCGGGAATGGACGGATCCGCGGGCTGGGGACCCGGATCCGGCCGCGGGGAGGTGCTGCGGTGGCTGCCGGTGACGGTTGGCCGAGATCCTGTCAGATCCGGCTAGGGGAGGCCTGATTAGGTCGACCGTGGAGCTCGGGGTACCATGGGAGCTCGCGGGAGTGCTTGGGGCAGCGGCTAGGACGGGAGGTGGTGCGGCTCCCCTCGGGCCAGGTTCGACCCGGGGCGGGCCACAGATGGGCTCGGGCGGGCCCGCGGCGGTGGGTGGCGCTGGAGGGGCACGTGGCAGCGCGAGAGTGGTGGAGGCGGCGGCTTGGGGTGATGTGGTGCGCCGTGGTTGGCCGGGACGATGGCTGCAGCGACGCCAAGTGGTGGAAGAGGGTTCGGCCGGCACGGAAAACGATGGGATGGCGGCTGGCTGCATGGGAGGCTAGGGTTTGTCCAAAAATGGAAGGAGGGCTGGCTAGGGGTGTCTATTTATAGCCAGGGGGTCTAGGTTGAGAATTTTTGCCCGAATTCGGATCGTAGGATCGCGATCGGACGGCTCCAGACGCGGAGGGGGTTAGGGTAGGCCTAGTGGGCTGTGTAGAGTGGTGGTGGGCTAAGAAGAGAGGGAGGTTTGCGGCCCGGCACAGAGTTTTAAAATACCGAAAATGTCCGACAAATAAACCAATACGGTGCCGCTACGGTCGAACGTTCGGGTATCAGACGACCTCCGGTTGCGATGAAATTTGGCAAGCGGTCTACCTACAATATAACAAGACCGCACGCCAACTTTCGACCCAATCCGAGGATATTTTATATGTACTTTAAAAACAATATTTCATCGATGCCACGGGCGCGTGCGTGTGTGGTCGGACTCGAAACGGTCGACGACACGAATGGAGAGAACCGGCAACTACGACGGATGCAAGTTTTGAAAAAATGACGGCAACGAAGTGCCAATACAATGTGGATGATGCCATGATGAATGCGACAAACAAAAGAATCGCACGATGACAACAGAATAAAAGGGGAATCTTCTGGAGTGTCGGTCCCTGGCTGTTACATGTGTGGCGACTCGAAGGGGTTGATCGGGAACGAGAGATGAGTTTACCTAGGTTTTGCTCCTCCGATGGAGGTAAAAGCCTATGTCCTGCTTTGTGTGTATATTGATGATGATATCGATTACAAGGGGGCGGAATCGCTTGACCTAGCTATCGATGGATTGTGACTTAAGATTATTGGCCTCAGGTGCTCGCCTTTATATACAGGTCGAGACCCTGGGCTTACAAGAGTCCGAGTCGTCTTACAATTCGTGTCTAAGTATGTCCCTAACCCGCCTTGCCTCCTGAGCAAGGAAACTCCTGGCGACTTTCCACCTCTTGGGCCTTGAGTCGCCGTCTTCGCATACTAGGCCGCCAAGCGGCTTACTTGGTAAACATCCTTGACAGTCCTTGTCTTCAACGTCATGTCCCACCTTGATTATGGTTTACAAGCCGCCATCATATTGACCCGGCCCTACAAGGCGGGTTATATCGTGGGGTTATATCCCCAACATTAGGCCCCAAATTGATTTGAATCCATTCATGTCAATGTTCATCACCTTATCCCAGCGGCTTATCTTCTGTTGGCATCTGCGTCTTCTTTGGGTCATGACATGCCAGCTTATGATGCCTTCAGTCTTGTAATTTCTGGTTCTACCCATCAATGACGTCACCCGTCGGAAATCCAGGAATTCAATGATGACATCACAACGAATATTTATATGTCTCCGTTTAGCCCAAAAATCGAGGCGCCTCTGGCTCCAAAATTTACCGTGCCTCCTCGATTCCCACGCCTGCCTGTTACACTTCAGCTTTTTGCCCTTTAAATACTCGCGAGGGGACCCTTCATTTCTTATCTTGCCCCTTCGCCTCTTCTTCTTCCTCGAGCTCCAGTTTCACCAAGCCGCCGCTATTATTCCTTCATCGCCGGCCGGCCGTTCCCTGGACTGCGGCGTCTCTCCGACATCACCAAGGCCCAGTTGCACATCTCTCCCGCCCCCAGCAACTATCAGGTAAGTCTTTTACCTTTCCCAGATCTGTACCTGTTCGTCGGAGTTCGTCGGAGTTCTTCGTCTGTTCATCACCATTGCCAGCCCGTGCATGGTTTCAATGAACTTTTCCATAGACATAGAGCGGTATGAAGAACGGTTCCATTTCCTGCATAGTGTGCTTCAGATTCCCCTTCGAAATCCATGAGTTAGGTTGCCATTGCTTCCATACCTCATTGTTAGGTTTAGCGAATATTTTCCTTTTTTGAATCATTTGTAGATCCATAATTGTAGCCGCTTCGGTAGAAACCTGTATGTTCCACACTTTGCAAAAACCAGAAATCTCTGATTGTTATAAGATGCCCTTATGTTTGCCGGCTCATCATTATAACTGTATCCCGCCATGTTCATAGACTACTTCATTTAGGCACCGGCTTACCATGAGGCGACTCAACTGTTGTAGATAATTATGTCATCTCACTTTTGACCATAATTGCCAGAACATTGTTGTTTGAACACACTGCTCATCTATGCGAATTGCCGTTTCTTAACCCGCCATATATGCTTTTGCAGGTCCTTTCACTTTCACTTAAGTGATTAATCATGTCAAAAACCACCGCATCCAACTAGGTGCCTTCCCAAGTTTCTGAACTTATGATCAAGGACTATGAATACCAAGGCCTTCTGCCGTCTAAGGAGGAAATTGGCTGGCGGGTGCCCTTGGAGATGAAGTTCCATAACCCGGCGAAGGAGAAGTAGTGGTGTTCATAGACCACCTTCTTCGGGGCTTTTCTCCCCCCGAGTCAAAATTCTTCCGGGACGTGCTAAACTTCTTTAGTCTTCACCCTCAAGATCCGGCTCCCAATTCCATAACCAACCTATGCCAGTTCCAAGTTTTTTGCGAGGTGTATCTACAAATGGAGCCGACTATCCTTCTTTTCAGGGAATTCTTATACCTCAACCGCCAGACTGAATGTGTTGATGGACCCAGTCTAGAGCTTGGTGGGGTTTCAATTCAAAGGCGAAGAGATGGTTCTTTCCCTACAGCTACTCTACCAAGCCACCCTAAAGGATGGGTCAAGACTTGGTTCTACTGCCGGAACACGACCTCTGCTGATGAAAATCCTCTGCCGGGTTACAGACCGAATCGTCTTCCCGTGACATTTGAACTTCCTAGCCGGGCTTCACAAGAAGAATGTGATCAACTCGCCCCCATATGGCCAACACTGAGGGCTTTAATAGCCAATGGGTTGACTGGGGTTGATCTAACCCGGTGTTGGGTATCTTGGAGGATCATGCCATTGAGTCGCCGTGGTGACTTAATGTGTAATTATTCAGGCAACTTAAATGTTGCACAGAGATACAACAATGAGACTTTGATAACGGATGAGATAAACCAGATTGTGAAGAAGCTGTTGGGAGAAACTATAGATTCTTGTAGTAAAGTTGGACTGAAACCCTTCTGCGTCTCAAACCCCGTTCCTCCAGTAAGAATCGTTGATAACTAGTCATCCAACTTATAGAATTTCTAATCTTCAAAGATTAGTAGCTGTTTCTATTGACAATCTTGTAGGCGACTCTTCATTCTGGAAAAAGAAGCAACGGAAAGTTTTGGCCAATAAGCCCAAACCTACCCCCAGCAAGAAGAAAACTAAGGAGGCTACGAAAGATTCGTCAGCTAGAGGCAAGTCACCAATAGACGATGCATCTATGGAGGTAGAAGCTAAACTCCCTCCGCCCTTTCTTTATTGATCTTGCTAACACCTTTTTATTCTCAGGGCGATGCTGTAACAAGTCAAGCCGACGATGTTGAGGTAATTTCTGTTTCCTCTGGCTCAGAATCCTTGTCTCCAAGGAAACCAAGGCGGGTTGTTCGGAAAGTAAGATTTTCTCACCCGGATGCTGATTGGGATCCCAATTTTATTTTGAAGAAAGCTCAACATGAATTAAGGTGCCAAACTCGGAGCAGTTCCGGTGGCCTGGTGACCGGCTTACGTGATAAGTCAGCCGCCCACAAGCGACCAAATGAGGTGCCTCATAGTCCAACCTTTTCTCTTCCCAAAGCTGGGCTTATCCGGCAACCTCTTAATCCTTCTGATTCAAATTATCAGGAGTAACCACCTTCATCGGGCGACTCAACTGCCACAAAACTACCACCCCTTATTATAAACCATGGGTAATCTTTCTTCGTTATATCATATATTGCTTTTGTAACCTTAACCTTGCTTACGCTTCATTCTGTTATCTTGTTCACAGGGTCAAGGCTAAGACCAAGAAGAGAAAAGTTGGCGAGTCGTCCACCAATCCTGAGGCCTTTGAACGGGAAAATCCAACCTTGGCGACTCCCGAGACTCACGTTGAGCAATCTGAAGGTCATTAGGACGACAAAGATGAACTGCCCCATCAGACTGAGTCGGCAAGCAATGAAGCTATAACTGTTGAAGTTAACCCGACTGATATTCTTAACCCGCCCAGTCCTCAGAAAACAGCTGAAGATGTTCTTTCTCATGAGAAGAACGAGGAAATTACCATCACTGGGGCGGGTTACACAGCTCCAGTGCCCTCCAATGTGCTGACAAAACATACCCCTAAGTGTGAAATGCCTTTGCCTGAGAAGGAGAAGGCTAAACTTGAACTTCCCAATTATGAATATTTCAGCGTTGATGAATTGCACGCTGGCTATTTAAGCCGCCTTTCTACAAGCCGGGATATGGAAGCCAGCCTGGTTGGCATTATGAAGAAAAAATATGAGGTATGCTAAACTTTGTCTTGCACTTATATATCCTTATGTAGCCCCCAAGGGCCGGCTCATCTTCATGAGATGAGTCGGGTCTTGTGAATATAGAACTTCTGAACAATCATCCTGTAGCCCCCAAGGGCCGGCTCATCTTTTTGAGATGAGTCGGGTCTTGTTAATATTAGCGAAGAATCAACCTGTAGCCCTCAAGGGCCGGCTCATCTTCTTGAGATGATCCGGGTTTTCTTAATATTGGTGAAGATTCGACATGTAGCCCCCAAGGGTCGGCTCATCTTCTTGAGATGATCCGGGTCTTCTTAAAATTTGTGAAGATTCGGCCTGTAGCCCCCAAGGGCCGGCTCATCTTCTTGAGATGATCCGGGTCTTCTTCTATCTGATGCTGGAAAAACTGGCATGCATTAGCCCCCAAGTGTCAAGTATATTGCTTGCAATCTGCGTGAGACTATTAAAATTTTCCTTGTCATAGCCCCCACGAGTCATGCTGCACCTTGCTGCTGTCTTATCATTAAATAATATCCAAAAATGATAACTCTCATTGTGCAGGAAGCTTTGAACGCAGCCGAGTCAAATTTGACCGAATTGAGAAAAAATCTGGGAGTGCAACAAACCGCCCAAGCTGATGCTAAATTGAAACTACGTCTTTCGTTGGAAGAGTTGGAGAAAACCAAGGCATGATTCATGGTGGAAAATAAATCTTTTGAGACTAAGAAATCCGCCTTAAGCGAGTGGAAGACGCTAAGGGTCAATTGAGACCCGTCACTGAAGAGCTGACCGGGTTAAAACGACACATTGCTCAGATGACCCAAGCCATCTTTGGTAAGCACTTTTATGAGCTCATGATGACTTACTCAAATAGTCATGTATGAGAATATTCGTCTGGCGACTCATCCGCGTGAATTGTTTGCAGGCCCTCGAACTCTCAATCTTTAGGACAACAGTTTAATGAAACTAAAAGCTGCATATTCTTTAACTAAACAATTATATGTTGGGAGTCTCTGCACCATCAAGGCCATCATGGAGGACAAAAATCCGGCGAAGTTCATCAAGGACATGCTGAGGCTCCTCTCAACGATTCCCAAGCAGATTGAAGAGTTGAAAAGCTCAGCCGCCCGAGCAGGTGCCATTACGTCTTTAAGTCGGGCCTTGGCTTATTCAGCAGAGCTAGATCCTGCAGAAATGGCCGGAGGGTTTCCTGAGTTTAATGATGATGGGTCAGAATTCACAGAAGCTAGCAATACTCGCTGCGTCAAGGTGACTCGAGTGTTGGCCAGCCAACTAGTTTCAGAAATGGATCTGACGACTTATCAGGCGGCTTATGATGCCAACAATTTGCGAGTTCAGCCGCCTTTTGCATCGGTTGACCTGACTCCTCATCGCCGTAAGCATATGTTTGCCCCTAATGTTGACCCGTCCCCCATCTTGTATGAAGAAGTCGTATTCCAAGCATTAACCAATTACAACTGGGATGTGGACAACCTTCAGATCCAAGACCCATAAGACTCAACGCAGGATATCCCGGAAGCATCATAGGCGAGAGGTCAGCCCATGGCTAACCCGGATAGTTTAGCAGCCGGGTTACAAAAATAACTTTGACAGCTTGATCCGACATTCGGGGCTCAATGCAGCCTTGTAATAGTTTAAGCAAACAATTTATTGCTTGTGCCGTGCCTTCGTGCACGTTTAAACTTTTGATCCCGTCTTGAGTTGACGACAAGGGTTTTGTATATCAACAAGTCTGCCAATTCACCCTTATCCTTCTGTTTATGAATCGTATAGCCTGTGGCAAGCACTTGTATTTTCTTGGCTAAGTCATCATTGAGCTTGAGACCTTCTAGGCAGTTGCTGCAAGATGAACATGGTTTTTCCCTTTTGTCTGTGGATATTTCCGCTAACCTTGCTCAATGAGCTATTGTTTGAATCAGTATGGCGGGTCAATGTAAGACGGCCTTTTGAAAACTTTTCCACAACAATTGTTTGTAGAATTTATAACTTGAACAGGTCATGATATGACTGTAGTTTCGTAACCCGGATACTCTTTATGAGCCGGTAATAAGAATAATATTGTACATGAAAATTTATGAGGTAATAACACATGGTGATAATGAAACTGTTAATAAGACGGCTCAGTGAGACTCGGCAAGGAGACTGGCTTTCAAGGCTCAAGTCTTGCTTCAATGAAGCGGGTAAGATAATCCATGGTTTATCGTAGATCTCTGTATGCCGGCTCTCACGTGACTCAAGCCGGTGTTTTAACCTTGATAAGTTCAGGGTCCGCAATGGATTGACTTGTCAAGAGTACACGGGGTCACCTGATCGGAGTCACATCAAGCATACAGGCAGGTTTAACCATGTGGTGGCGTTTTTGCCGGATCAAGAGGGTGAGAAAGCCAAACTCGATGAGTTGGAAGCCCCCAAGTGACCTATGTTTCAAAAAATAAAGACTCATGCTCAATTTGTAGGCTGAAACAACAGAGATCTCGAGTTTCGGGGGTGCCGGCTTTATTATATTTGAACATAAAGAAGTATGTACAGAAATTGGGGGAAGTACAAAGGTGAGGAGCTAGTGGCTCTAAGTAAAATAAGGCCGAAGGTGAGCGATGTTCCAAGGCCGGATTGTTTCCTCTTGAGAAGTGTATGAATCTGGTCGTAGGTCTATCAGGTAATATGAGCCATTATTGAGGTTCTTGCTGATGACGAAAGGACCTTCCCAAGGTGGTGAAAGTTTGTGCATTCCTGTTTGATCTTGAATCAGATGGAGCACTAAGTCGCCTTCTTGAAAAGTGCGGCTTTTAACTCTACGGCTATGATAGCGACATAGGTCTTGTTGATATATAGCTGATCTGGCCGCTGCTAAGTCACGTTCTTCTTCCAAAGCATCCAAGGAATCTTGACGTGTTTGTTCATTGTCAGCTGCAACGTAAGCGGCGACTCGAGGAGAGTCATAACGAATATCACTTGGTAATACCGCCTCAGCGCCGTAAACTAGAAAGAAAGGCGTGTACCTAGTGGATTTGTTTGGAGTTGTTCGAATACTCCAAAGTACTGCGAGGAGTTCCTCGACCCAACAACCTGGGGTACGCTATAATGGAACCATGAGCCGGGGCTTGATCCCTCTCAAAATCTCTTGATTAGCTCTTTCGGCTTGCCCATTGGACTATGGATGTGCCACTGCTGCCAAATAAGGCCGGATATGCTCCTGCTGACAAAACTGTTTCATAGCTCCTTTGGATAGATTGGTACCATTGTCAGTAATAACGCTATGAGGATAGCCAAAACGGAAGATCAACTTTTTCAAAAATTTGACTGCTGTCTCCGCGTCACAATTGCTGACAGGTTCTGCCTCAACCCACTTGGTCAATTTATCAACCGCCACCAGTAGGTGGGTCTTCTTGTCAGAGGACCGCTTGAACGGGCTGACCATATCAAGCCCCCAGTCCACAAGCGGCCAAGTAATTGGGATCATGCGTAATTCTTGAGCCGGTACGTGGGCTTGCCGAGCGAACTTTTGACATCCATCGCACCTGCACACAATGTCCTCTACGCCTGCATGAGTTGTTAGCTAGTAAAATCCATGGCAAAAATCCTTTGCCACCAAAGATCATGAGCCGGCGTGGTGTCCATAGTCGCCAATGTGGATTCATTGAGAATTTCCTGTCCTTCCTCAGGGGAAACACATCGTTGAAAAAATCAGTGCTACTCCTTCTGTGTAACTCGCCCTTGACAATAGTCATAGATTTGGATCGTCGAATTATCTCTCGGGCGATGATTTCCTCAGCCGGGAGCTCGCCTCGAGTCAGATAAGCCAAGTATGACACTGTCCAGTCAGGAATAACATGGAGAGATGCCACTAAGTGTGATTCCGGGTCAGGAATAGCTATATCATCTTCAGATGGCAGTTTAACTGAGGGGTTGTGGAGGACGTACAAAAACACATTGGGAGGGACCGGCTTGCGTCGAGAGCCAAGTCATGGCAGTGCGTCCGTAGCCTCGTTAATCCGGCGATCAATGTGATCCACGTGATAACCTTGGAAGTAACCCGCCACGTCGGTGACCGCGCGTCGATAAGCCGCCATTAGGGGGTCCTTTGAATCCCAAGTTCCCGACACTTGATGAGCCACCAAATCTGAGTCGCCCAAAGACCTGAACCGGCTAAGATTCATCTCCTTGGCCATCCTGAGCCCATGTTAGAGGGCCTCATATTCAGCTGCATTGTTAGTATATGGGAACATGAGCCGTAAAACATAACAGAATTTGTTACCTCGCGGAGAAGACAAAACAACTCCAGCCCCCGAGCCTTCCAATTGTCTGGACCCATCAAAGTGTAAAGTCCAGTACGTGTTATCTGGCCTGTCCTCTGGAATTATTAGCTCTGTCCAATCATTGATGAAATCCACTAGTGCTTGGGACTTGATGGTTGTTCGGGGCATGTATTTCACATGGTGAGGGCCAAGCTCAATTGCCCACTTGGCGATTCGACCAGTGGCCTCTCGATTTTGTATGATATCTCCAAGGGGTGCTGAGCAGAACACAGTAATTGGATGTTCTTGAAAGTAGTGTTTCAACTTCCGGCTTGCCATAAACACTCCAAAGACTAGCTTCTGCCAATGTGGATATCGCTGCTTGGACAAGGTCAAGACCTCACTGACAAAATAAACTGGTCGCTGAACCGGATACTCCTTTCCTGCCTCCTTTCGTTCAATGACAACTGCAACACTCACCGCTTTTGAATTAGCAGCAATGTACAGGAGCATGGGCTCTTTGTCGGTTGGGGCGGCTAAAATGGGCGGCTCAGCTAGCTGCTTCTTGAGGGCATCAAAGGCTTCATTAGCTGCATCAGTCCAAACGAAGTTGTCCGTCTTCTTCAACAATGGATAAAGAGGAATTGCCTTCTCTCCAAGGCGGCTTATGAACCGGCTCAACGCCGCGATGCAGCCAGCCATGCACTGGACCTGATTTATATTAGCCAGCTTACCAAGCGAAGTTAACGCCTTGATCTTGTCTGGATTAGATTCGATGCCTCACTCGGAAACTAGGAATCCCAGTAGCTTGCCTATAGGAACACCAAAGACACACTTTGCCGGGTTAAGTTGCATCTGGTATACTCGAAGATTATTAAAAGTCTCCTTGAGGTCGTCCAATAGCATCTCCTTCTTCTGAGATTTCATCACGATGTCATCAACATAAGCATGAACATTGCGCGCACTCTGTGAGTGAAGGCAATTATGAACACAGTGTTGATAAGTCGCCCCTGCGCTCTTGAGCCCAAATGGCATAGAGACATAGCAGAAAGCACCGACAGGAGTTATGAAAGCCGTCTTCTCTTGATCCTCAACGACCATCTTCATCTGATGATAACCAGAGTATGCATCCAGGAATCATAAGAGCTCGCAACCCACCATAGAGTCAATGATCTGATTGATATGGGGGAGAACAAAGGGATCTTTAGGACAAGCCTTGTTGAGATCTGTGTACTCAACACACATATACCAGGTGCCGTTGTTTTTCAGAATGAGCACCGAGTTAGCCAGCCACTCAGGGTGAAAAACTTCAACGATGAACCCTGCAGCTAGGAGTCGGGCCACTTCTTCTCCAATGGCTTTGCGTCTTTCCTTGTTAAAACGACGGAGGTATTGCCATACTAGTTTCATCTTTGGATCCACATTAAGGTGGTGCTCGGCGAGTTCTCTCGGCACTCCAGGCATGTCAGAAGGTTTCCATGCGAAGATGTTCCGATTCTCATGGATGAACTCGATGAGCGCGCTTTCCTATTTAGGATCCTAGCCGGTCCCAATAGTGAACTTTTTGGAAGAGTCGCCTGGGGTGAAGTCAATCTGCTTGGTATCTTCAGCCGGCTTGAACTTGAGCAACGATTCAGACCCAGTAGTTGGTTTCTTGAGGGGGCTCAAATCAGTCGGGTCAATGTTGGCCGTATAGAACTTCAACTCTTCAGCTACGCAGGCCGACTCAGCATAGGCCGCATCTCCTTCCTCGCACTCCCGAGCTATCTTTGTGCTGCCTCCCACAGTTATAGTACCATTGGTATCCGACATCTTAAGCTTGAGGTAGACATAGCAAGGTCGGGCCATGAAACGAGCATAAGCCGGCCGTCCAAAGAGGGCATGATAAGGACTTTTGATTTTGACCACCTCAAACATCAAAGACTCACATTTGAAGTTAAATTCGTCACCAAAAACGACGTCCAGCTTAATCCGCCCAATTGGGTATGCCATCTTCCCAGGAACGATACCATGAAAGAACGTGGTCGAAGTTTGTAAACTGCTTTCAAGGAGGTTCATCCGCCGGAAGGTGTCATAGTACAGAATATTGATGCTGCTTCCCCCATCCATGAGAACCTTTGTGAGGGTGTACCCACCAACCTGAGGCGCCACCACCAAAGCTAGACCACCTGGGTTATCAACCCGAGGAGGGTGATCTTCCCTGTTCCAAGTGATTGACTGTTCAGACCAATTGAGATATCTGGGAACTGCCGGCTCAACCATGTTGATGGCTCTTTTCTTGAGTTTGTTGTCTTGCCTGCAGGTACTGGTGGTGAAAACGTGATACTGACCACTGTTCAACTGCTTGGGATTGCTCTGAAACCTGACTTGACCATTATGCTATTGATTGCTCTGACCAGAACGTTATCCATTGTCGTTGTTTCCTTGATGCTGGAACCCGGTCCCTGAATCGCCTTGACCCTGAAAACCAGATCCTGAAAATCCGCCAGACGAGCCACCGTGTGACCCGCCAGGACCAGGCTGACCCGGATGTCCCCAACCGTTGCCTCCTTGATGGTTCTGGAAAGCCTGGTTATGGAATTCCTGCATGATACAACAATCTTCCCACAAATGAGTGTGATACGTCCATTTTGCATCATGATTTCTTATTGTTATTTATAATGTTTTTATGCATAATAATGCTTTATGGAATAATTCTAATGCCCTTTCTCTCATAATTTGCAAGGTTTGTACAAAGAGGGAGAATACCGACAACTGGAATTCTGGACCTGAAAAAGCATACCAAAGATACCTATTCGGCACATCTTCCAATGAGCTGAAACTTCACGGAGTTTTTTATGGAATATATAAGAAATATTGGAGCAAATAACTAACGGAAGGGGCACCCTGGTGAGCACAAGACACCAGGGCGCGTCAGGCCCCCCAGGCGCGCCCTGGTGGGTTGTGCCCAACACGGTCCACCTCTGGAGCCCATCTTCTGGTATATAAGGTGTTTTGACCTAGAAAAAAATCAAGAGAGGGCTTTTGGGACGGAACACTTCCGTCTCGAGGTGCAACTTGGGCAGGAGCACTGTTGCCCTCCGGCGGAGCGATTCCACCGGGGGAACTTCCCTCCCGGAGTGGGAAATCGAAGCCATCATCATCACCAACAACCCTCACGTCTTGGGGAGGCCATTCTTCATCAACATCTTCAACAACACCATCTCCTCTCAAACCATAGTTTATCTCTTGTGTTCAATCTTTGTACCGGAACCTCAGATTGGTACCTGTGGGTGACTAGTAGTGTTGATTACCTTGTGTAGTTGATTACTATATGGTTTATTTGGTGGAAGATTATATGTTCAGATCCATTATGCTATTCAATAACCCTCTGATCTTGAGCATGAATATTAACTCTGAGTAGTTACCTTTGTTCTTGAGGTCACGGGAGAAGTCATGTTGCAAGTAATCATGTGAACATGATATGTGTTCGATATTTTGATGGTATGTATGTTGTGATTCCCTTAGTGGTGTCATGTGAACGTCGACTACATGACACTTCACCATCCTTGGGCCTAAGGGAATGCACTGTGGAGTAGTTATTAGATGATGGGTTGCTAGAGTGACAGAAGCTTAAACCCTAGTTTATGCGCTACTTCGTAAGGGGCTGATTTGGATCCACATGTTTAATGCTATGGTTAGATTTTATGTTAATACTTTTCTCGTAGTTGCGGATGCTTGCGAGGGGGTTAATAATAAGTGGTGGGTTGTTCAAGTAAGAACAGCACCCAAGCACCGATCCACCCACATATCAAATTATCAAAGTAGCGAACACGAATCAAACCAACATGATGAAAGTGACTAGATGAAATTCCCGTGTACCCTCCAGGACACTTTGCTTATTATAAGAGATCGTTTTGGTTTGTCCTTTGCCACAAAAGGATTGGGCTACCTTGATGCACCTTATTTACCGTTACCGTTACTTGCTCGTTACAAATTACCTTGCTATCAAACTACTTGCTACTTACAATTTCAGTGCTTGCAGGAATTACCTTGCTGAAAACCGCTTGTCACTTCCTTCTGCTCCTCGTTGGGTTCGACACTCTTACTTATCAAAAGGACTACGATTGATCCCCTATACTTTTGGGTCATAAAGTCTCTTTTCTGGCGCCGTTGCCGGGGAGTGAAGCACTCTTGGTAAGTGGAAATCAGTAAGGAAAAACTTATACTACGTGCTGAAATTTATTGTCACTTGTTACTATGGAGAACAATCCTTTGAGGGGTTTGTTCGGGGTATCTTCACCTCGACCGGAACCACAATTAGTTGCCCCTCAACCTACTGCACCTACTGAAAATATTGGTTATGAAATTCCTTAGGGTATGTTAGAACAACTGCTAGCTAATCCTTATGCAGGAGAAGGAACTGAACATCCCGATATGCACCTAATACATGTGGATGAAATTTGTGGATTATTTAAGCTTGCAGGTTTATCCAGAGATGAAGTTAAGAATAAGGTTTTCCCTTTATCTTTGAAGGGAAAAGCATTGACATGGTATGGGCTATGCGATGATATTGGATCATGGAACTGGAATCGATTGAAATTGGAATTCCACCAAAAGTTTTATCATATGCATCTAGTTCATCGTGATCGGAATTATATATATAATTTTTGGCCTCGTGAAGGAGAAAGCATCGCTCTAGCTTGGGGGAGGCTTAATTCAATGTTATATTCATGCCCCAATCATGATCTCTCAAGAGAAATTATTATTCAAAAATTTTATGCTCGGCTTTCTCATAATGAGCGATCCATGCTCGATACTTCTTGTACTGGTTCTTTATGAAGAAGACTATTGAATTCAAGTGGTATCTCTTAGAAAGAATTAAACGCAACTCTGAAGATTGGGAACTCGACGAAGGTAATGAGTCAGGTATTAAACTTGAATTTGATTGTGTTAAATCTTTTATGAATACCGATGCTTTTCACAAGTTTAGCACTAAATATGGACTTGACTCTGAGATAGTAGCTTCTTTTTGTGAATCATTTCCTACTCATGTTGATCTCCCTAGAGAGAAGTGGTTTAAATATCATCCCCCTTTTAAAGAAGAAATCAAAGAACTGGTCATAGCTAAGGAAGAAACTATCGTTTACAATGTTGATCCAGTTGTGCCTACTGCTTATATTGAAAAAAAATCACCTTTCCTTGTTAGGATAAAGGAACATGCTAAGGTGTCAACTTTGGTTCGCAAGAGTAATATTAAAACACCTAAGCCCTCAGAACAAATTAAAGTAGAACCTAGTGTTGCTATGGGTAAAGATCTCTTGGTAGAAAATATTGATGGGCATGTTATTTATTTCTGTGATGAAGCTGCTAGAATTGCTAAACCCGATGAAAAAGATAAACATAGACCCGTAGTTGCATGCCTGTTGTCTCAGTTAAAATAGGAGATCATTGTTATCATGGCTTATGTGATTTGGGTGCTAGTGTGAGTGCTATTCATTTTACTTTATACCAAGAAATTATGAATGAAATAGCATCTGCTGAAATAGAAGACATTGAAGTTACTATTAAGCTTGCTAATAGAGACACCATCACACCACTTGGGATTGTTAGAGATGTTGAAGTCTTATGTGGAAAAATAAAATATCCTACTGATTTTTTAGTTCTTCGTTCCCCACAAGATGACTTTTGTCCCATTATCTTTGGTAGACCTTTCTTGAACACTGTTAATGCTAAGATAGATTGCCAAAATGAAACTGCCAGTGTTGAGTTTGGTGATGTGTCTCATGAGTTTAATTTTTCCAAGTTTAGTAGACATCCCCGTGATAAAGAATTATCTAGTAAGGATGAAATAATTGGTCTTGCTTCTATTGTCGTTCCCCCTACTGATCCACTAGAACAATACTTGCTAGACCATGAAAATGATATGCATTTGCATGAAAGAAATGAAATAGATAAAAATTTCTTTGAACAACAACCTCTACTAAAACATAATTTCCCTATTGAAACTCTAGGAGGTCCTCCTCCACCTAAAGGTGATCCTGTGTTTGAATTAAAACAATTGCTTGACACTTTGAAGTATGCTTATCTTGATGAGAAAAAGATATATCCTGTTATTATTAGTGCTAACCTTTCAGAACATGAAGAAGTAAGATTATTAAAAATTCTGAGGAAGCACCGAGATGCTATTGTATATACTCTTGATGATCTTAAGGGCATTAGACCCACTTTATGTCAGTACAAGATCAATATGGAACCTGATGCTAAACCCGTTGTTGATCACCAACGAAGATTGAATCCTAGAATGAAAGAAGTGGTAAGAACTAAAATATTAAAGCTTCTAGAAGCAGGTATAATGTATCCCATAGCTGATAGTAGATGGGTAAGTCCCGTTCACTGTGTCCCTAAGAAGGGAGGTATTACTGTTGTTCCTAATGATAAAAATGAACTTATCCCACAGAGAATCGTCACTGGCTATAGAATGGTAATTGATTTTAGAAAATTAAATAAAGCTACTAGAAAAGATCATTACCCTCTGCCTTTCATTGATCAAATGCTAGAGAGAATATCTAAGCACACACACTTTTGTTTCCTGGATGGATATTCTAGCTTCTCTCAAATACCTGTATCACAGTCTGATCAAGAGAAAGCCACATTTACTTGACCTTTTGGAACCTATGCTTATAGACGTATGCCTTTTGGTTTATGCAATGCACCTTCTACCTTTCAAAGATGTATGACTGCTATATTCTCTGATTTTTATGAAAAGATTGTGGAAGTTTTCATGCATGATTTTTCCATTTACGGAACTTCTTTTGATGATTGCTTAAGCAACCTTGATCGAGTTTTGTAGAGATGTGAACAAACTAATCTCATCTTGAATTGGGAGAATTGCCACTTTATGGTTAACGAAGGCATTGTCTTGTGGCATAAAATATCTGAACGAGGTATTGAGGTGGATCAAGCTAAAGTTGATACAATTGTGAAAATGCCATGTCCTAAAGATATTAAAGGTATTCGGAGTTTCCTTGGTCATGTTGGTTTCTATAGGAGGTTTATTAAAGACTTCTCCAAAATTTCTAGGCCTCTTACTAATCTTTTACAAAAGGATGTTCCCTTTGTTTTTTATGATGATTGTGTAGAAGCCTTTAAAACACTTAAGAAAGCCTTAACCACTGGACCTATTGTTCAACCACCTGATTGGTACTTGCCTTTTGAAATTATGTGTGATGCTAGTGATTATGTTGTTGGTGCTGTTCTAGAACAAATAGTTGATAAGAAATTAAATGTTATCCTTTATGCTAGCAAAACTCTAGACAGTGCCCAAAGAAATTATGCTACTACTGAAACATAATTTTTAGCAGTTGTGTTTGCTTGTGATAAATTTAGATCTTACATTGTTGATTCCAAAGTTATTGTTCACACCGATCATGCTGCTATAAAATATCTTATGGAAAAGAAAGATGCTAAACCTAGACTCATTAGGTGGGTTCTCTTGCTTCAAGAATTTGATTTACATATCACTGATAGGAAAGGAGCTGAGAACCCCATAGCTGATAACTTGTCTAGGTTAGAAAATATTCTTGATGACCCACTACCTATTGATGATAGTTTCCCTGATGAATAGTTAGCTGCAATAAATGTTTCTCAAAACACTCCTTGATATGCTGATTATGCTAACTACATTGTTGCTAAATGATGCAGAAGCTACGAGTGTATACCCGCGTGAGCTGAGCTCGCCCCCTCCCCCACCCCCGCGCCGCAGGCCACTCCGGCCGCGGCGGCCACCAACAAGCCTTCATGGCCCGCCGCTCCCCGGCCAGATCCGGCGGTTCCTCGCCGGTCCACCGCGCCAGCTCCTCGCGCAGTCCCTCGCCTGGCGGTCCGTCGCGGGTGCCCCTCTTGCACCCCCTTCGGTCAACCTTGGATCCGGCCTCGCCGCCGCGAATCCGGCTTCGCGGGGAGTGCTCCAAGGCGGCGGCCTCGCCTGCCGCGGGCTCAGGTCTCGGACCGGACCTGGCTACCTCTCCTGTTTCCTCCGGTCCGTCCGTGGTTCCGGAGACGCCGCTCGGGAACTCCACTGTCCCGGCCTCGACGCCGCGCTTCCCGCAGCACGCCTCGCTGCTGCCGGACGCGTCTGGCCCGGCGGATCCGGCGCCGCCCCAGGCCCCGCGGCTTAAATCCATCATAGTCGCCCCATCCTCTGCTGTCCAAATTACCACTCCTGGTGCGGACATGGGCTGGATTGAAGTCAACCACCAGAAGAACCGGCGCCCCGCCGCAGATCCGCCGGGCTCGAGTGCGCTCCCTGGGGCGCATCGGCCGGACCGCCGGGGAGGACTCAATGCCGAACCTGCTCGCGCGGCCTTTTTAAGCCGCTTCCGCGGCCGCTGCTTCCGATGCCTGAGTAAGCGCCATCGCCTTTCTGACTGTCGTGATCCTATCCATTGCATCATCTGCAGGCGGGCGGGGCACATCGGCAGGCAGTGCCCCCAAAATCCACAAAATCAGGGTAGTGGTGGTAGTGCCAGGAACCGGCTAGGCCAGGTGCCACCTCCGGCGCCTCTTCACGCACGGCTGCGTTTCCCTCCGCCTGCCGCTTCAGACATGCCTGCCCTGGCCCCGGCCATGCTGCGCCACATCGACCCTTCACGTCGCCCCCGGGAGAGCCGCTCGGTGACCGTCCCCTCTCCGGCGGTGGACCAAGCGGTCTTCTTCCTCCGCAACCACGCCGTCACCCTGTGCGCCGCTGACGGGGTGAACGCCACGTCCCCCATGGCGGTGGGCCGGGCGCTCGAGGCGCAGCTATCCGTCCCGGTGCACTCGCTGCGCGTCACGGCCCACCACCCGGAGCACTACTTCGCCATCTTCAGCCAGCCGGCGCACCAAGTCAATGCTGTGCGGCGCGGATCCATTCGGGTTGACGGCGCCACCTTCAACATTGCCCCATGGCACGAGCACGACCACGCCTCCTTCGACACACTACTGCTGCATGTACGCGTGGTCATCGAGAAGGTACCTATGCAGTACTGGTCGGTGGAGGGGGCGGAGGAGATCCTAGGGAGGAAGGTGCGCGTCGACCGTCTCGATAGCAGGACGCACGAGCGCGGCCACACCAAAACTTTCGCCTGCTGGGTCTGGACCAACGACGTCGCCAACATCCCCACCAAGCACACTATGGGGGTGCTGCCGCGCGGTGCGGGACGGGTCGAGGAGATGGAGGGGTTCTCGCCGCCCGACAGGCGCGTCGCCCCACCGCCGGCCACAGCGGACTATACCATGCTCATCCACGTCGACCGTGTGGAAGACTGGACGCCGCCGTCCGACTCCGACACCGATGACAGGCCATTCCCTGCGGTCGCCCCCGCCTCATGGACGATGGAGATTGAAGACGGCCAGCGTGACGAGCGCCACCAGCGCATGGCCCGGGCACCGGTGGCCGACCTAGGCTGCCGCGGCATGCCACGAGGAGGCCATGGACGAGACCAAGACGGAGAGGGCGGCGCCCGCGGCGGTGGCCGCCGCTCCTGGAAGGATGCTCTGCTCCGCCGGGGACGCACACCGGCCCAGCCGGCGCCTGCCCCGCGCCGGCGCAGCCGTTCCCCGCCAGCTGGGCGTCACTCCAAGGATGCAACAGTTCGCCGCCTCGGCGAAAGAAGGACCTCGGCGGGGGCGCCTCAGCCCCTCCAGCGCCGGCGGTCGAGGCCGCTGCCGTCCCCCTCGGCCCCGCAGGCAGCAGCGGAGGCTGACGGCGACAAAAACAACGGCAAGGACCCCGTAGAGGAATTCTTCAGGGCGGCGAGGAGGCCTGCGATCGCCTCTGTGATCGTGGACAACATGGCGGCGGATGTGCAGGCCGCCGCTGACGCCATGGTGGCAGCCCCACTTGAGTTCGACAAGGGGCCACAGCAGGAGACCATGGGGGCGGCAGTGCAACCGGACGTGTTTAGCCCCACACTCTCTGCAGCCCCAACAGCCAACGGACAGTTCAACCGCGCCACCCCCTCGTCTGCATGCACGCTTGAGGTGCAGCTGGGCGCGGTGACCGGCCGCGTCTGCCAGCTAGAGATCGCCGGCACTGAAGATCGACTCGAGCCGTGCCGCCTTTTCCGCAACAACATGCCTCCGCTCGTCGCCTCTTCGCCCGTCCGCCGGTCGTCTGCCCCTCCGAAGAGCCGTGCGCCCTCTGTGCCATCACGACAGAGCGCTCGACAGGCGGCCAACACATCCACCGTTCCGGTGGCACAGCGCGCGTCCCTCCGCATCGTCAAGGAGCTGGGCCTGCTTGGCCCACGGGAGAAGATGACCACGGAGGTTGCCAAAGCTCTCCTACGCCGTTTCGACGTGCCATTGTCTGATAGCGACATTGCGGTCATTGCGAAGCTCACGCGCCTCGACAACGAGGCCCTGCGGATCATGGCACGCATGGCCGGACCCGATGGAGATGCCGAGGAGGCCGTAGTTTAGTCATGTTAGCTATTTTCAGTTTTCCCCTCCGGTGGCGGCCGACGATGAGTCGGTCTGAGTTAGGTTTGTTTCCAATGTGTCGTAGCAGGATGTGTTTAGCTAGACGCCGGCGTGTCTTGGGGCCTGTTGGTGGACGCCGGCGTGCCCCTGTTAAGATGGAGGTGTACTTCATGGGCCTGAGGCCAATTAGTAATTTCAGTCACCGGAGCTACATTTGTTTTCCCCATGGGTGACAAACTGCCTCCAATCATGTGTTGGAACGTCCGTGGCCTCAACAACCCTGCCAAGCGAGCCTCCATCTGCGAGATAGCCACAACGCACCGTGTTGCTGTCCTGTGCCTGCAGGAGACGAAAATTGATGATTGGTCTCCTAGCCTAGTCCGTGAGATTGGGGGCGCGTCCCTCACTGACTGCATTGCACTGCCGGCGATTGGCGCCAGTGGCGGGGCGGCGATCCTCTGGAACAGAAACCTCGCCACTGTTGCCTCCCATGCCGTCGGCGTTTTCGCAATCACGGCAAGGGTCACCCTGCTTGGACAGCCCCAAAGTTTCTGGCTCTCCTCTGTTTACGGGCCTGCAGACGATGCCAGAAAGGAAAATTTCCTTCTGGAACTGTCTCGCACGGCTCCGCCTACAGCAGAACCATGGTTAATCAACGGAGATTTCAACCTCATCTACGAAGCGCGCGACAACAACAACCTCAACCTAAACCGTAGGCTTATGGGTAGGTTTAGAACAGCCATCGACGCGGCTTGCTTGAAGGAGATTAAGTGCAAAAACCGCCGATACACTTGGAGCAACGAGCGACAAGATCCAACCCTAGTCAGCATAGATAAATTCTTCTGTAACCAAGCCTGGGAATCCATCTTCCCCTCCGCTTCGCTGATGGCGGCCTCCACGGCTACGTCCGATCACTGCCCGCTGGTCCTTGCCGACACCAGCGCCCCGCCTCGCCCCGCACTTTTCAAGTTCGAGAGCTTCTGGCCTAGCTTCCCTCGCTTCCACGACACAGTAGCAAATGCCTGGAACAGACCGGTACAATCCACGTGCGCCTTTCAGCGTCTCCATACAAAAATGACGCGCACGGCGCGAGACCTGAAAATTTGGAGCAAATCCATTTTCAGCGATGCAAAGCTACAATTTCATATAGCTGCTGAAATTGTGCTTCGCCTAGATGTAGTGCAAGAGACCCGTCGGCTGACTGATGCAGAATACAGCCTCAGGAAACTGCTAAAGCTTCGCCTTCTGGGCCTCGCGGCGGTAGAGCGTGCCCGCAGGCGCCAAGCTTCTCGCCTCACCTGGCTACGAGTAGGAGATGCGGGAACAAAATTATTCCATGCAAAAATGAGATCGCGTAGGCGAAAGAACTACATCCACAGCCTCCAGGTGGGCAATGCGATCGCCACGGCGCACGAGGAAAAAGAAGCGGCCATCTATCAGCATTTCAACGACAGTTTGGGGTCCAAGGCTGTTCGGCCGCTAGGCATCAACTGGCAACTCTTGGACATGCCCTCGGTTCAAGGAGGAGGCCTCGACAACCCTTTCTCTGAAGATGAAATCTGGGAGGCGATCAAGGCCTCCCCATCAGAGAAGGCCCCGGGCCCCGACGGCTTCACTGGGACTTTCTTCAGAAGCTGCTGGCCGCTGATCAAGACCGATGTTCTGCAAGCTTTCAACAAGTTCTACCACATGGCAGGAGGTGACTTCAGCAAACTAAACACTGCCATGGTGGTCCTCCTCCCCAAAAAAGATGGCGCCACAAAGGTCCAAGACTTCAGGCCAATCAGCCTGATACACTCTTTTGCAAAGCTTATAGCCAAGGTGCTCTCCATGCGGCTAACCACGGTGATCCACAGCATCATCTCGCCTGCACAATCGGCCTTCTTGCGCTCCAAGTGTACGCAGGATAGTTTCATGTATGTACAAAACGCGGTCAGATCTCTCCACCGAAAAAAGACACCCGCACTGATGTTTAAGTTAGACATCGCCCGAGCTTTCGACAACGTCTCTTGGGAATACCTACTGGAGCTTCTACAAGTGCTTGGTTTTCCGGCACGCTGGCGAGATTGGATTGCGCTGCTTCTCAGCTCGGCATCGTCATCCTTTCTGCTAAATGGGACTGTAGGACAGCAGATTCGCCACCGTAAGGGCCTGCGACAGGGAGACCCGCTCTCCCCCCTCCTCTTCATCATCGCCATCGACCCCCTCCATAGGCTGCTACAGAAAGCGACAGAATTGGACATGCTTGCCCCCTGCCTGGCAGAGACATCTCTCTTCGAGTTAGCCTTTATGCTGATGACGCGGTAATTTTTGCCAAGCCTGATAGAGCGGAGGTCGACGCCCTGCTCGACATCCTCCGCGACTTTGGACAGGCAACTGGACTGCAGGTGAACCCCTCAAAATCAACTGTCTCCGCTATCCGCTGCGAGGAGATCAACCTGCAGGAGGTTCTACTCAATTTTGGTGGGGAGACAGTGGGTTTTCCGCTGAAATATCTGGGCCTCCCGCTAACCCTATCCAGATTGCGCCTCGTCCACATCCAGTTCATACTGGACCGGATCAGGGCAAGACTTGCGGGATGGAAGGGCAAACTCATGACTATCGCTGGCAGACGGGTTTTGGTCCGCAGTGTACTAACCGCACTGCCGACCTTTGCCTTATCTGTGCTCCGAGCGCCAAAGAAGTTTTTAGCTGAAGTAGACAAGGTTAGACGGCGTTTTCTATGGGCACAAGAAGAGGAACTCAATGGAGGAAAGTGCAAAGTCAGCTGGCCTGTAGTCTGCTCCCCAATTGAAAATGGAGGCCTGGGAATACTGGACATGAACCGCTTCAGTAGAGCACTCCGGCTACGCTGGCTTTGGCTGTCCTGGACAAGTCCGGACAGGCCATGGAATGGCATGCAACTGCCATGCGACGACGACGACATGGCTTTGTTCAGCGCCTCCACCTTGGTCACACTGGGCAATGGTGCAACGGCCTCCTTCTGGCACTGCTCGTGGACCGGCTCAGGAAACCTGAAGACAGCTTTCCCAACGCTTTTTAGGCACTCTCGAAGAAAGAACAGATCGGTCAGAGAAGCTCTAGCAAACAATACTTGGATAAAAGACCTCGCTCATGGGGACACACAACATTTGTGGGCTGAGGCGATCAGACTGCACAGGTGGATTCAAACAAGAAATATTCAGCTGCAAGACCAAGCAAGAGACACCATCAAGTGGACACACGAGGCATCAGGAGTGTACACAGCCAGTTCTGCATACAAGGCCCAGTTTCAGGGCTTCATGAAATCAGATTTCAGGAAGCTAATTTGGAGCGCTTGGGCACCTGCTAGGCTGAAGATTTTCACATGGTTGCTTCTCAACAACAGATTATGGTGCAACGACCGTCTGCAAAGAAGGGGATGGCCGAACGGATACTTCTGCCAGTTTTGCCTCCGAAATCTGGAATCCTCTGTACATTTGTTTTGGCAGTGCCCGGTATCACTCGCAGTGTGGACTAACGCTGCAGCAGGCAACGGTTGTAGCTCCCTCCATCCAAGCAAATGGCAAAGCAAGACCAAGCCGGCAGCCATCATAGCTGAAATGATAAGTACTGCAAGACCTGAACACAAAAAGGCCATCAAAACAATGATCATCCTGACCCTATCCGAGCTTTGGAGGGAGAGAAATGAATGTACTTTCAGAAACAAGGTAGTGGCACTGACAAACATCAACACATCCATCAAAAGAACTCTTGAGTTTTGGCGTCAAGCAGGAGCAGCATTTCTGGAGCACCCCTTTGGGGACCCTCCGTGAAAATATTACTTAGCAAGGATGTTGTATCTCCTTTTTAGTCTTCTCTTTAATTCCTTGATCCTCTGATCAAAAACCACCTTTTGTATTCCCATTTGCTATCTGCTATAAATCAATACAAGCCAGCCTGCAGCTGGATCTTTCAAAAAAAAAATACATTGTTGCTAAATATATACCACCTAATTTCAGATACCAAAAAAATTCTACTATGATTTAAGACATTACTTTTGGGATGACCCACATCTTTATAAAGAAGGAGTAGATGGTATTATTAGACGTTGTGTACCTGAGCATGAACAAGAACAAATCCTACGGAAATGTCATTCCGAAGCCTATGGAGGACATCATGCTGGAGATAGAACTGCTCATAAGATATTACAATTTGGTTTTTATTGGCCTACTCTCTTCAAGGATGCCCATAAGTTTGTCTTGTGTTGTGATGAATGTCAAAGAATTGGTAATATCGGTAAGAGTCAAGAAATGCCTATAAATTATTCACTTGTTGTTGAACCATTTGATGTTTGGGGTTTTGATTATATCGGACCTTTTCCTTCCTCTAATGGATACACTCATATTTTGGTTGCTGTTGATTATGTCACTAAGTGGGTAGAAGCTATTCCAACTAGTAGTGCTAATCATAACCCTTCCATTAAAATGCTTAAAGAAGTTATTTTCCCGAGGTTTGGAGTCCCTAGATATCTAATGATTGATGGTGGTTCACACTTTATTCATGGTGCTTTCCGTAAAATGCTTGCTAAATATGATGTTAACCATAGAATTGCATCACCCTATCATCCTCAATCTAGTGGTCAAGTTGAACTTAGCAATAGAGAAATAAAATTGATATTACAAAAAACTGTCAATAGGTCCCGAAAGAATTGGTCTAAGAAACTAGATGGTGCACTTTGGGCCTATAGAACAGCTTATACAAATCCTATGGGAATGTCTCCATACAAAATGGTATATGGGAAAGCTTGTCATTTGCCTCTAGAGTTAGAACACAAAGCATTTTGGGCAATTAAAGAACTCAACTATGACTTCAAACTTGCCGGTGAAAAGAGGTTATTTGATATTAGCTCATTAGATGAATGGAGAACCCAAGCTTATGAAAATGCCAAACTATTCAAAGAAAAAGTTAAAAGATGGCATGACAAAAGAATCCAAAAACAAGAATTCAAGGTTGGAGAATATGTTCTTTTGTACAACTCTCGTTTCAGATTTTTTGCAGGAAAACTTCTCTCCGAATGGTAAGGACCATATGTTATCGAAGAGTTTTATCGCTCTGGAGCTACCAAGATTAATAATGCCGAAGGTACTAACCCGAAGGTGGTCAATGGACAAAGGATTAAACACTATATCTCAGGTATGCCTATTAATGTTGAAAGCAATGTTATCCAAACCATGACACCAGAGGAACACATAAGAGAAACCTTCTGGAACACTCCAGAATCGTGAAAAATAAGAGGTACGTGATACGGTAAGTAAACGGGCTCCAAAAAATCTGCAAAAATATTTTCTGTCAGTTTTGGAATATTACGAAAATTAGGAAAATAAGGAATAAACAGGAAAGCAACCGAGGTGAGCACGATACACCAGGGCGCGCCTGCCCCTCCTGGAACGCCATTGTGGGTTGTGCCAACCTCGGGAACCTTCCCGACTCCGTTTTCCTTCCATATGCTTGTTTTCCAAGAATAAAAATTCTCTATATATTTCCCCGATTGTTTTGACCAACGCATCACAGAAATATTCGGTGTTCTTGTTTCGTGTTGTTTTCCTGACAGATATGAAAATATGTCGTCTCAAGATTCAGAAGGGGAGAGCTATGTTGCTGATTATATTGCAAATCCTAAGATCTATGGAGAGGTGGATCATTACGGATGGACCACGCATGAGGAAGAAGACACCAACATGAAGGAAGCAAAGGACGATAGCTTTGAAGAAGAGGATGACCCACTACCTCAGCCTGGGGATATGCAGGTGTAATTCAAGAAGTCAAGCCTCCCTAAAGAATACAAACCTGAGGTTCAATTTATCCCGTCTCGTTTTCAGCAGGAGAGTAAGGCGGCATTATGCAAAAAGATATTAAAGCTCGAGTTAGAGAACGACGATCTAAGGGAGGAAAATTTTATGCTCAAGTATAAGCTGAAAAATAAGACTTCTTCATCACCACCACCTTCATCATCTTCACCACCAAGTATGGGCACTCCCCTTGGCTTGAGCCAAGCTTGGGGGAGATGCCCCGGTATCGTATCACCATCACTTTTTACCTTTACCTTTTATTTAGATCCTTAGCTTTTTCGTGATTTGGTTGAATAAAAGTTTAGTATGGTCTATTTCCGAGTGCTAGTTTCGTGATCCATCCATCTATGTAATCGAGTGAGAGTTATATAATAAAGTTTAGTCTGAGCTTTTGCTTCTTTGCTTTCTTGTTGCAATCATAATAAAAGAAAATAAATGAATAGGATCATATGCTAATCTTATGGTGAGTAATGACATCACATAAAGAAAAGTATAAGTGGTATAATTTATTGGAGATTGGCAAACATAGCATTGGTCAATAATGAAACTCATGAAAGAATTAATTAGGGAAGAGAAGATTCACATGCAAATACACCATCTTGGACGTCTTTTATGATTGTTAGCCCCCATTAAATATTATATGCCAAACTGTTGACGTTGGACAAGGAAGACAACGTAATGATTTATGCTTGTTCATATCCGCATAGAAGTTATATTGTCATAGATCCTTTAACATGTGGTGCTTGCTCAATATCTTTGCTAGCCAAAAATTCCGCACTAAGTAGAGATACTACATGTGCATCCAAAATCCCAAAACCAAACTCATGTTTTGAGAGTCCACCATACCTACCTATGGATTGAATAAGATCCTTCAAGTAAGTTGTCATCGGTGCACTAAGGCAATAAAATTGCTTCTAAATGTGTTTGATCAATTAGTGTAAGAGAAAATTGAGCGTTGTACGAACTTATGATGGCAAAGTAATAAAAGCGACGAACTGCATAATAAAGGTTCCTATCATAGGGGGCAATATAACGTGACGTTCTTTTACACTAAGGTATTTGACATACAAAATAAAAAGCGCATGACAACCTCTGCTTCCCTCTGCGAAGGGCCTATCTTTTACCTTTATGTGTTTACTTTTATGCAAGGGTCAAAGTATTCTTTCCTATTTCTTTTTATTTTTCTCCTTTTGCAAGCATCATGTGGTGAGGAAAGATATAGGCACATATACCCAGATGGATATGAGTGAGCATGAGTTATTATTGTTGACATCACCCTTGAGGTGAATACGCTGGGAGGCGAAACTATACGCCCCTATCTTTCTATGGGTCCGGTTGAAACTTTTTGCCCATGGGTATGCTGTAAGTGTTAGCAATCAGAGAAGACTAAATGATGGTTGAGTATGTGGACTTGCCAGAAGGCTCCGACATGAGACCCTTCCTGAAAATATGATGAATTGTAGTTGCAAAGTTGACTGAGAACGCAGTTTGTTGGTTTCCAATAAGGTTTATGCTTTATACTTCTATGGAAGGAAGAAGAAAGAGACAATAGCAATCTCAACATGAAAAGAGGTAATTTAGTATCATGAAAATTTCTACAACCATAATTTGCTCTCTCATAATAATTACATGTAGGATCATAATCAAATTCAAAAATATAGCTATCATAAACAATACTCTCTTTATGATCAACATGCATAAATTTTTTATCATCTTCCAAAATAGTGGGATTATCATCAACTAAAGTTATAACCTCTCCAAACCCACTTTTATCATAAAATTCATAAGATTGAACAATATCCAAATATGTGGGATTCTTTTTACCTAAAGTTGACGCTCTCCCAAACCCACTTTCGATACTATTGCAAACATTATTATCAATAACATATTCAGCATGAGGCTTAAATAAATTTTCAAGATCATAAGAAGCATTATCACCCCAATCATGATCATTGCAATAAGAAGTGGACATGACAAAATTATCATCCCCAAGCTTGTAGTTTTGCATAACATTAACATAATTGACATTAATAGAGTTTATAGTAACATCATTGCAATCGTGCTTTTCAATCAAGGAGCTATCATGAATCACCTTATAATTTTCTTCTTTCAACAATTCATCAAAATTTTCAGATTCATGATTTTCAAACAAAACTTCATAGATATAATCAAGTGCACTCAACTCACTAGCAATTGGTTCATCATAATTTGGTTTTTTGAAAAGATTAGCAAGTGGATGAGGATCCATATCAATAGATTTTTAGCAAGCGAAGATGCAAGCAAATAGAGGGCACATGGCAACACAAGCAAAGATAGTAAACAAGCGATCTGACAAGAAAAAGGCAAACGAAAAAGAGGGAGAATAAAACGGCAAATTTGTGAAGTGGGGGAGAGGAAAACGAGAGGCAAATGGCAAATAATGTAAATTGCAAGGAGATGGGATTTGTGATTAGGAACCTGATAGGTCACTAGTACCGTTAGGTGCTATACAAACGGTTTTTAACCCCTTTCCGCGACGTAGTACAAAACCGTCGCCTTGCATGTGTGGGAAATAGGGGGGTTCATCCCACACGACACGGAAACATCGTCTGCGATGGTGCGAGCGCCTGCTGACGATTCGCCTAACATAAACGTATGCGAAGTCATAGCCTATCCCACATGCCACACTTTGATGCTACGTTTGTGGTCAAGCACACATCTGAGATGATGGCACAGATATATTCGTGTGCGATACTTTTTTGGATCACACACGCGAAACGTATGTCAACCGTCTCTTGATCGTCCTACATTACACACACACGCAGGTTCGTAACCGTTTGTGCTATTAACGGCAAGCGCACAAAGTTACGGCGTGCAAACGCGTGTGTGACAATGCGCGCATCCCACACGCGCAAAATATGCGACCGTGTGTTGTAAAGCTGATAATCACACACACTATTATTCAAACAATCGTGTGTGACATATGACACCATCGCACACGGTTTAATCGTTCTAGCTGTGTGCGCTGTAATTTAGTACCTAATAGCTTATTTTCGTTAATTTATTATTAGATTTGGAAATTTCAAATTTTTAATTATGAAATGTGGATTTCACATCCATCAATACATACCCTGATTACAATGGTTCAACAGCCAATGCATAAATCAAAAGCTCAGTACATGTTCCATGGTTACATAGTTCGGTAGAAGATTAAATATGATGAACCACAATATATAGTACTAGAGGCGGTAAAGGTGAAGAGAGAATTGTAAATGCTTTTGGTTGTCAATGGTGTTGAAGAAGCGGAATACCCATAATGTGCCCTCCTCCATGCCAAAGGTGCGCACAACTTTTGTCCAACCCCTTGTGATGATCGGCCGTCCATCCTTCACCGCCTTCAGGAAGACTTCTAGACCGTTATCATGGTAGCATGAATTATATACTATAGCCTTCGTTGCCTCCACATCGGTCAAGTAGTTTGCTAGGTAATCTTGAGTAAATTCCTTTGGAAACCACTGAAAAGAGACAACTTTCAGGTATTCATGTCTAATAGAGTAACTTGTTCTGGGCTGGAAAAGAAGGCAACAGATTACTTACCATCCTAAAGCTCACTGATGTCTTGGATAAAGTATAAATAAAGAGTTTAATTCCAATCAGATGTCTCTTCTGCCTAACAATTTTTCTTAGTTTCCTCACTTGATGCTTGTTCATGGTTATCTCATTGCCCCATATGCAAAGGGGGTCGAAGCGTGAATCAGTACCGCTGATATATGTACCTACAAGCAACAAATCAATGTTAGAACACAAGCTGCAATTGCACAGATGATGTAAAATATTATAAGAAAATGGGAGGTGACTAACCTCGATGGTAAACAACAGCATCGCGCATCGTAGCCCTACATAAGCACATGGAAAGGCGTGTTAAATACAACAGGGTTAACATCCACCAAAAATAGCAAATGTTAACTAAACGACAATATCTCCGGTGATATTTTCATTGTGAGGAGTAGCGCGGTAACAAAGGGACAGGTATTGGTGAAATTAAACTGGATGTGTTAACTTCAGAGTTCAGATAACCTTACATAGTCATTAAAACTTGTACCAGTGAAACAGAAATTGACACATTTAAACATCATGAGCCAGTTCATACTTGGTAAATCCTGAGGGGTAGTTGCTGGGGTACTTCAACTCGGCCAGAGCCCGCACAAAGTCGGTGGCTAGGTGTTCCTGCTGGTCACAACGTGGATCAGTACCGCTAACATATGTACCTACAAGCAACAAGTAAATGTTAGAAGCTAAACTGCAACTGAACAAATGGTGTAAAGTACTATAAGATATTGGGATGTGACTAACCTTGACGGTAAACAACATCGTCGTGCATTATGGAACTGTGTAGGTACAAGGAAAGGCATGTCAACTACAACAGGGTTAACATGCACCAAAAATATATAATGGTAATTGAAGGACATCATCTCCAGTGATATCTTCTTTGCGAAGAGTAGCACGGTACCGAATGGACAACGTAAATAATGGATATAACAGTTCACTACAGCAGGCTTAACAGGAACCTAGCATAGGCATTGTAAGTTTGTAACTGCTATTGGTAAAATTGAACTTTACAGTTCATACTTGAACAACACACTGCGCATAACTGAAATGAACAACGGAAACCTAACATGTCAATCTAAACGTGTACTGTTGAAACTGAAATTGACACGGTTAAACATTGCTATACTGGTATTCGTAAAAATGAACTGGACAGTTCATACTTGGTAGGTCCCGAGGGGTAGTTGCTTGGGGATTTCATCAAGGCCAGAGCCCGCACCACGTTGGTGGCGTCGGCGGCGAGTTGTTCCTCCGGGTCGGCACGCATAGCGTTCACCGCGTCATCGACCGCCATTACTAGCTCCTTGGCCTCCGCGTGATATGCGGTTGGGCTTACGTGGGGATGCTCGGCGATAGGGGGTGGGGATGTGGAGACGTGAGGGTGGTTCGCATGCTCCATCTGAGCTATCGGGCCGGGGCGGAGATGGAGATCGGAGGTTACCTCACTAGATCGACGAGCGAGACTGGTGCAGAACGTAGATTTGGTTGCGGCGGCGGCGGCGGCGGTTTGGGCTGATATGGGGTGGGAGGAATAACTACTGAAATCGTGCGCCTATTGAAAATTTGGCGGCGAAACTCGAACCTTACGGGGGGAACACGCAACACAGACGAAGCGCATCAAATACCCGTGTGCGATAAAAGAGAAAATTGGTGATCCCGCGTCGGAAAAAATTCAAGTCTTCTCTCTCTCTCGTGCCATCGGACGCTTTGCAAACGGTTTGTTGTAAGAAAACGTTTGCCATTAAAGATGTATTAAAAACATAAAAGGCCTAGAAAATACACAAAAAGGGACTAAATACGATAAACAAGCCTGAAAATTGTGAAATTTGGACATGGTGCATTCTAGTGGGTATGTTGATCGTAGAAAATAAATAAAGTTGAAAGGACCAAGAAAATATGGATCCCCTTGAAAACATGGCAATTTTCGCTCCCGGAACCATGAAACTTGATAGGTGATGTTCCGGTTTATGAAGAGTGTCTATCACGACAATATCCATACCTCCTCAATTTTTTACCGAATCATATTGTGGTCATGCTCGGGCACCACACGAGATAACATGTTCTTCAAGCATGTTTTCCATTTTTCTAGAGACGCAAAATAAATAAACGACACATCTCTGGTTGCCTCTTCCCACACATATCCTTTAAAATTGTATTAGTTTCCTACAAAATACATGAAAACTTATCCAACGACTCAATTACGAATTCTCGAGTCCTTTTTGAACACATTTTCATGTACAGAACGTCCTAACCTGAATTATAAGCACAAATGACCTAGAAAGTACACAAAAGGGACCAAATACGATGAACGAGCATGAATATTGTGAAATTTGGACATGGTGCATTCTAGTGGGCATGTTGATCGCATAAAATAAATCTAGTTGAAAGGACCAAGGAAAAATATGGGTTCCCCTTGAAAACATGGCGATTTTTGCTCCCGGACCATGAAACTCCATAGGTGATGGTCCGGTTTATGAAGAGTGTCTATCACGACATTATCCATACCTCCTCAAAATTTTACCGAACCATATTGAGGTCATGCCCAGGCACCACAGGAGATAACATGTTCTTCAAGCATGTTTTCCATTTTTCTAGAGTTACAAAATAAATAAACGACACATCTATGGTTGTCTCTTCCCACACATATATATCCTTTAAAACTGTATTAATTTCCTATTAAATACATGAAAACTTATTCAACAACATAATTACGAATTTTCTAGTCCTTTTTGAACGCCTTTTCATGTGCAAAACGTTCTAACCTGAATTATAAGCACAAAGGACCTAGAAAGTACACAAAAGGGACCAAATACGATAAACGAGCATGAACATTGTGAAATTTGGACATGCTGCATTCTAGTGGGCATGTTGATCCTATAAAATAAATCTAATTCAAAGGACCAAGGAAAAATATGGGTTCCTCTTGAAAACATGGCGATTTTCGCTCCCGAACCATGAAACTCCATAGGTGATGATCCGGTTGAAGAGTGTCTATCACGACATTATCCATACCTCCTCAATTTTTTTACTGAATCATATTGAGGACATCATGCCCGGGCACCACATGAGATAACATGTTCTTCAGGCATGTTTTCCATTTTTCTAGAGTTACAAAATAAATAAACGACATATCTCTGATTGCCTCTTCCCACACATATCCTTTAAAATTGTATTAGTTTCCTATAAAATACATGAAAACTTATTCAATGACACAATTACGAATTTTCGAGTCCTTTTTGAACGCCTTTTCATGTACAAAACGTTCTAACCTGAATTATAAGCACACATGAGCTACAAAGTACATAAAATGGGACCAAATACGATATACGGGCCTGAAAATTGTGAAATTTGGACATGGCGCATTCTAGTGCGTATGTTGATCGTATAAAATAAATCTAGTTGAAAGGACCAAGGAAAAAGTATGGGTTCCCCTTGAAAACATGGCAATTTTCACTCCCCGGACCATGAAACTCCATACGTGATGGTCCGGTTTATGAAGAGTGTCTATCACAACATTATCCATACCTCCTCAAATTTGTACCGAATCATATTGAGGTCATGCTCGGGAACCACACGAGATAACATGTGCTTTAGGTATGTTTTCCATTTTTTCTATAGTTCCAAAACAAATAAATTAAATGACACATCTCTGGTTGCCTCTCCCTGAGGGAGTCCTGGTTTAAGGGGTCCTCGGATAGCCGACCTGTTTCTCATGGGCCGGACTATGTGGGCCACTGGATGAGCATTGGGTGATCAAGGGCCCTGTCGCCAAGGTGGAAGTTTCAAGGATCCATGGCGTGTCCTCCAAGTTGTCGACAGTAGATAGGCATGTTTTTCCCTTTGATGTGCAACCGACTATGTGTAAGCCCTAGGTACCCTCGGTGTCTATATAAGCCGGAGGGTTTTAGGTTGTAGGGAGAGAGAGAACTCATCTAGGGTTTAGCTATTCGATCTCGAGATAGATCAACTCTGTAACCCCTATACCATCAATATAATCAAGCAGGACGTAGGGTATTACCTCCATAGGAGGGCCCGAACCTGGGTAAACATCGTCTCCTTCGTCTCCTGTTACCATCGATTCTAGTCTCACAGCTCGGGACCCCCTACCCAAGATCCGCCGGTTTTGACACCGACATTGGTGATTTCATTGAGAGTTCCGCTGTGATCGCCAAAGGAATCGATGGCTCACCTTGTCACAAGCAACGAGGTCTGCACCTAGGGGACTCTCGCCTCGGACCGGATCCTCGCAAGCGGCGACATCTCGTCGCACGCTTACCCGATCGGCCACCTAGGCCAGATCGGAAACTTTTCCCCCGATCAAGAAATCAGGTTCGGAACCCTAGAGTTCGTCGTTGATTCACAGGGAGAACTCGTCTTGATAGAACCCTCGACTCCTACGGAGGAGCCCGCAGATCCCGACGCCTCGACGCCGAAGACATCAGGCCCCGCCTCCGATGATGAGGTCGTTATACCCAGGCCGTCTGGACAGCCCAATCTGGTCGTTGTGACCGAATCCGCCATGGTTAAACAGGACCTGGGTCCGCTTTCGTGCGACTCCGGAACTGCGACGCCGCATACCGACCCCACTCGCTTCAGCGACACGCATCCTACCATGGCCTCGTTTCTGAACGAACTATTTGATCGGATCGAGACCATGCGTATGGCTGATGACCAGATCCCGGTCTATGACCGGCTCGGGCTTAAACCCGACGATAGGGAGATTCACATCCCCACGGTCACCTACCTTGTCGCCACCATTGAGTGTCCGGCTGGAGGCTCGTCCCCCCAGCGACCGGAATTAAAAACGGTTTATACCCCAGTCTCCGATCACCGAGACCTCGCCTGCAACCCAGACTCTAGAGTTCGCTCCGGAAACAGACCGGTATCGGTCCCTGATCTATCACATAGTTCGGAGTCCATGATTCCGAACTCTCATCGTGGCGTGGAGTCAAATCTTTTCCCACCCACCTCCCAAGCCGACCACTCAAGCATCGCAGCAGAGCCCAAGTCTTCGGACTTACGGGACGTTAAGCAGTTACC
This sequence comes from Elymus sibiricus, assembly GCA_039707655.1. Classification (NCBI taxonomy): domain Eukaryota; kingdom Viridiplantae; phylum Streptophyta; class Magnoliopsida; order Poales; family Poaceae; genus Elymus; species Elymus sibiricus. Next base: position 437,585,224 of record CM077669.1, on the reverse strand, counting down.
AGGGGAGTCGGTTCATCATTACTGGGCCAGACTCCTCCTCGCTAGAAACAAAGTACGGGGCCTCAGTGATCAAGAGATAATGGCAACCTTTAATCGCAACTGCCATGACAAAGGGATTCTCAATGCCCTGGCTCGTCGACACATTTGTGACTTCACCGAGCTGTCTGATTTGGTACAAAAATATTGTGCCATGGAAAGCGCTTGGCAAGCCGAACGGCTGTTTTCGGAACCAACCTTTACTGAATACCCTAGAGGAGATCGGAAAAAGAGGATACCTCCAAAGCGGCCAGCCAGACTCGAACCCGCCGAAAAGAGAAACAGGCCCCTTTCAGGGGTCAGTACCGTCCTTGATGGACTACGGGATAAACCTTACCCTATACACTCTGTATTGCTGAACACAGCTCCGACCCACAGCCTTAGAGCTTGCTGGGTCGTCAGGCAAATAGCAAAAAGCGGTGAAGCCATCCTTGAGGCACCACCGCCGAACAGGCGCTCCACATCGCCACCAGAATACAACACCGAAGTCCTGACGATCTACAAAACGTTCACCTCAAGAACAGGAGGAAAAGAGCTCTTAAAGAACTCGAGCAGATATATCATGTGGCAGCAACAAGTGCATGGGCAGACATACCCATCACCTTCGGAGATACTGACCGACCAGCCATTCTTCCCGGTCATTCACCGGCCGCACTAGTCCTAAACCCCATCATCGATGGCTTCAGGTTACACAAGGTGTTAATGGACGGCGGCAGTGGTTTAAACCTGATCTACGAAGATACCCTAGAAAAAATGCAGTTCGACCGATCTCGCATCGAGCATAGCAACACAACTTTCCGGGGAATCATCCCGGGGAAAGAGGCGCGCTGTTCAGGACGCATCGTCCTAGACGTAGTGTTCGGCACGCCCGAAAACTACCGCTCCAAAGAACTCCTCTTCCATATCGTGCCCTTCCCCAGTGGCTACCACGCCCAGTTGGGACGTGATGCCTTCACAAAATTCCAGGCTATACCACATTACGGGTATATGAAACTTAAGATGCCAGGACCAAACGGGGTGATCACAATAGCTAGTGATCCGAATATAGCCCTTCGAGCCGAAAACAAAACAGCAGCGCTTGCCCTCGAGGCTCTAGCTGAGACCTTTGCTGCAAAAGAGCTGACCGCACTTCGGTCAACAGTAGACAAGAACAATGTGATCCTCATCAAGAGGCCCAAACCCACGTCCTTTAAACCGGCAAAGGAAATTGTTAAATTTCAGGTGCACCCGACGGACCCCAACAAGACAACGTCCATCGGAGCTCAGCTCGATCCCGTAGTGGACGAAGCGCTGCGAACATTCTTATGAGAAAATTGGGACATCTTCGCCTGGCATCCTTCTGATATGCCCGGCATCCCACGGCGGCTGGCAGAACATAGTCTGAACATCATCGCAGGCTTTAAACCCATCAAGCAGACTCTGCGCCGCTTTTCCGAGCCCAAACGACAAGCTATGGGTGAAGAATTAGCTAAATTGCTAGAGGCCGGATTCATTCGGGAAATTAAGCACCCCGAATGGTTGGCAAACCTGGTTATGGTACCAAAGAAAGATAAATCCTGGCGGCTGTGCATCGACTTTAAAGACCTCAACAAGGCCTGCCCTAAGGACCCTTTCCCCCTACCACGCGTAGACCAAATTATTGACGCCATAGCCGGACACGACTCGTTGTGCTTCCTCGACGCTTATTCCGGATACCATCAGATTAAAATGAAGGAATCCGATCAAGCGGCAACCACATTCATCACCCCTTACGGGCCATTCTGCTTCAACACGATGCCCTTCGGGCTAAAAAAATGCTGGAGCTACGTACCAGCGCATGATCCAGACTTGTCTCTCAAAACAAGTCGGTAAAACAGTCGAGGCATACGTGGACGACGTGGTAATCAAAACCAAACACGTCAGCCATTTGATCGGCGACCTAAGGCAAACCTTTGCCAGCCTACGCGAGTACGATATACGACTCAATCCGGAGAAATGCGTATTCGGAGTTCCCGCTGGTAAATTGCTCGGATTCATCGTCTCCCATAGAGGAATAGAAGCGAATCCGGCTAAGATCCGCGCCCTATCGGAACTTGCAATTCCCACAGAGCTAAAGCACGTCCAGAGGTTGGCTGGTTGCGTGGCGGCATTAAGCCGCTTTATCTCCCGCCTCGCGGAAAAGGTTTTACCTCTCTACAGACTGCTGAATCGGACCAACAATTTCGAGTGGACCGATGAGGCAGCGGCTGCGTTAGAAAAAATCAAAATACTACTGGCAAGCAATCCCATACTCACAGCACCAGGCGCTGGTGAACCCATGCTACTATACATATCGGCTACCAATCAAGTCGTTAGCGCGGTGCTCATCGTCGAACGAGAGGAGGAGGGACACAAATTCCGGATATAGAAACCGGTCTATTATGTGTCAGAAGTACTAACGCAGTGCAAGTCCAGATACCCGCACTACCAGAAGATAGCCTATACAGTATTTATGGCATCACGGAAACTCAGGCACTACTTTCAAGAGAGCTCGGTCACGGTGGCATCCGAAGTACCCCTGAACGATATAATCAACAACAGGGACGCCACCGGCCGAATAGCTAAATGGGCTATCGAGCTCCTTCCCTTTGAAATCGCCTACAAGCCAAGACGAGCTATCAAGTCTCAGGTGTTGGCAGATTTCCTCGCCGAATGGACAGAGGCCGAGCTCCCAAGGGAATATAGTACATACTCCCATTGGACAATGTACTTCGATGGATCTAAAACTTTGGCCGGACTGGGGGCTGGAGTTATCCTCACATCCCCCACAGGCGACAATGTCCGATACGTGTTGCAGATCATGTATGCCGACTCCAACAATGCAGCCGAATACGAAACACTACTACACGGTCTTCGGATGGCAGCATCAATGGGCATACGCCGGCTGGAAGAACGGGGAGACTCCAACTTGGCCATCTCCCAAATCAACGGTGAATTCGATGCCAAAAACCCGAAGATGGCGGCATACAGAAACGCTGTCCTCAAGATATCCGCACGGTTCGAGGGGCTGGAATTTCACCACGTCGCTAGAGACAACAACCAAGCCGCCGACATACTGGCTCACCTGGGGGCCAAACGCGACCCTGTCCCAAAAAACACTTTCCTGGAATGGCTCTTTAAGCCATCCGTGGTTTGGCAGGACGATCATAATGGCGCCGATCTTCCCAGTGCGGACGAGGTTGTTCCCCTATAAATGAACCAGACGATCAAATCATCGACGGCTTCGTAATGGAGGAAACGCCTTCGGCTCACGAGGTCATGGCAGTAATCGCGCCATGGACCGAGCCCTTCCTCGCCTACCTTCTTCGCAAAGAACTCCCCGACGATCAGACGAAGGCGCGGCGCATAGTTCGGCGCTCCAAAGCCTACAAGGTACACGAGGGTGAGTTATACAAGAAGAGCACCACCGGAATACTACAGCGGTGCATATCTGAGGAAGAAGGGCGGGAGCTCTTAGCCGAAGTCCACGCAGGGATGGGTGGTCATCACGCCATAGCAAGAGCCTTAGTAAGCAAGGCCTTCCGGGCTGGTTTTTTCTGGCCCACAGCTCGGGCGGACGCCCAGTCACTTGTCAAATATTGCGTGGGGTGTCAAATTTTTGCAAATCAAAGTCACATGCCCCCAACAGCTCTTCGGACTATTCCGATTACCTGGCCCTTCGTGGTCTGGGGGCTGGATATGGTCGGACCACTTAAAGGGGGACCAAGAAGAATAAATACCTACTGGTCATGGTTGACAAGTTCACCAAATGGATAGAAGCAAAGCCTGTCAAATCAGCCAAGTCCGGACCAGTAATCGACTTTATATCCGGCGTGGTACACCGTTACGGTGTTCCACACAGTATAATAACTGACAACGGATCCAATTTCACGGCCCAAGAGGTCAAAGACTGGTGCGCAAAGATGGGCATCAAGCTCGATTACGCATCGGTTTATCATCCGCAGACCAATGGACAAGTCGAACGAGCAAACGGCCTCATTATGAGCGGCACTAAGCCATGTTTGGTCCGGTCTCTTCATGAGTCAGACTGTCATTGGGTTGAGGAGCTCAACTCCGTTCTATGGGGCCTGCGCACCACCCCAAATAGATCAACGGGATACACACCGTTCTTCATGGTCTATGGGGCAGAAGCAGTCCTCCCCTGCGACATTATTCACGATGTGCCACGGGTGCGCATGTACGAGGAAAGGGAGGCCGAGTTAGATCGGCAGGACGACCTGGACGCCCTAGAAGGAGAGCGCGACATATCTCGGGCTCGCTCCACTTTTTACCAACAGCAGGCTCGACGTTACCAGAGTAGGGAGGTCAGGGCAAAGGCGTACAACATGGGTGAGCTCGTCTTACGACTTCCGGAGAAGCAGAAGCATAAACTCAACCCCAAATGGGAGGGCCCCTTTATTTCCCTTTCCTTTCTCCTTCTTTATTTTCTACTTTCCCTCCCACCTTGATTTTTGGCAGGTTTGAATTATTTCCTTTTCTTCCCAATTCTATGTTCGGCTCAACTGATCTTGTACTAAGATTTTTGGCATATACCCTTAAGTGTTAAATCCGAACACAGCACCTGGGGGCTTCTTTCCGAAGCCAATGTTTTTATATTATAAGCACTTATTCACATTTATTGTGTATGCATGTTTCCCTTGTCGTTTTTAAGCCATCATATGCATCAATTCGAACTAAGACTTTGCCAAGCTGGGTTGCCTCGCTCCTGTGGTTACCCTCTACATTCCCGATTGTTCGGCTAGAGGGTAAAGGGAGCACCTCTGCGATTGTTACGGCCGGGTCATCCGGACACGTACCTCAGACGGGTGAAGCCAAAAGCTAGCTATCTTCAGCAGACAATTGATCGGCTACAACGGCATCAACTAATAAGACTATGGTCGTCATGACCATTACTCGGGCTTCTTCTCTTACAAAAGCCCTTAGTCGCATACTAACAGTATACGGCCTTCTACCTACGATTTACGTAGCACCCTGAAGAAAGGTATCGATAGAGGTACTATTTTCTTCAGAAGATGTTTCTTACGCTAAGCAGTAATATAACATATCTCCCTGTGTGCTTTCTGTCTGTTCGCACCACATGGCCGGATTGCCTGGTTCCCCGAACATAATTCACTCCCCTAGGGTGATAATTTCCAAGGAACACTCCCAAGCTCTTAGCGCGGGAGGCCGAAGCCGATGGTCGGTTAAGACAAAGTTTACAACACAGATGGAGCAATTCCTCGATTATTAGTACATAGTTACATATAATCATACATCTGGCTGCCGATCGAGATTGTCGATTATGGTGTCCCGGGAGCAATCTTCTTGTGAGAGACGGGCGGCAGGCATCACCTGGTCGTATACCAGGTGGAGCGGCACTTCTTGTCCATCTGACCCTACTGGCCCAACCTGAGCCATACGCTCGGGGTTAAGTCCGGTATAGCGGGTCTTGATCATCGCCCACGCCTCTCGTGCTCCCTCTCGACAAGCCGATGTCTTCCACAGCTCGAACCTACTTCGGGCTCCCTTGAACCGATCGACTAGTTCGGTCATCCCCTCCGGAGGTTGCTCGGCAGGCCACAATGCTTTCACCATGCTCTTCATGGCCTTCCGAGCCCGCTCATGAAGGGCGGACAGCTCTTTCAGAAGGCTTCCCTGGTAGGATCCGATCTCTTTTTCGGGTCGCCCAGACAGGAGACCTGTACATGAGTCACGGCATGCGTATTATGCTTCATTCAAAGGAAATACCTTCTGATGTTAGAATCATACTTACCGAACATGCCCCTCTGTAATTTCTGGTTCTCTCCTTGGGCCTGGGCCAATTGAGTCTTTAAGCTCTCAATTTCTTCGGCCTGCTGTTTGTTCTCCTCCTTAAGGCGGTTCTTCTCTTCAAGGTGTCGTTGCAAAACACGACAGCCAGCCTCCTGCTGGGACTCGGCATATCGCTGAGATTCTCGGGCTACATCCAAATCTCTTTGTAATTGCCCTATTGATTCAGCTGCTACATAGTACCCTCGTGTCAGCATGGGAATATACTAAGATCAGCAGAACAGATATACTCACCATGTGCCTCCCGAGTAAAGCTCTTCACTTGCTCCAATTTGGCCTTTACAGATTCGACCTGTGTTCGGCTGGCTTCTAGTTCCTTGGCCAGTTGCTCACTCTGTTGCTTCGAGGCCTGCATTAGCAGTAATACAATACATGGATCCTTAATTCGGTCGTGCCGACCAATTTAAGGCTCGGGGGCTACTGGGTTTACATGAGTGTTCGGACTCTAATAACCGACTACTCACCTGCAGGCTGGACGATATCAATTTCATGGCCTCCCCGAACCCAGCTCGGGCAGCTCTGATGTGCGCGTCCGCCGTGCGCAGAGCACTGAACTCTTGTTCGGAGAAGGCTGGGTGACGCAGGGCTTCTCGTCTCCGCCGATGATGCATAGCGCTTCCAACCTCGGATTTGGTGACGGATATGGTGTCACCGGAATCGGCTGGAACTGGATTGACCATGGGAACCTCTGTAGCAGGTTCAGCATGAGCGGAAGGCCTGGCATTTTGAGCACCGCCGGACATCCTGGCAACATCCTCGGCGGGGGACGGCCGAACTCTTTGCCTGAATATTTCGACATGAGGTCTCTTGTGAGGCTTTATCAATTATGGTAATAAATCGAACGGTCGAGCAAAATACCTTTGAGATGAACCTGTAGGTGGGCTCAACCCCGCGACCGGCTCATTTGTCGGACCCTTGTTGTTTTCCGGCCCGGGCACTGCCGCCGTTGCCGATGTATGTCGCGCAGATCTACGGTGCTTGGGAGTAGGAGCCGTCGCGTTTGGGTCGTTGGAGGATACTTGCCTTTTGCGGGACGAGTTTTTCTTCTTCTTGCTTATCACAGGGGAAGGGAAGGATCCGGGGTAATCGGCTATGATAGCCACCTTGGAGCCGTCAAGGCCCTCCTGGTAGAAAACCCCGTCTTCGAGCTCGATCGACAGATCCGGATCATCATGAAAGCCCGGATCATCGTCACGGGAATAGTCCTCGGGCTGGGGGGCCAGACAGTTAACTGTCTCGATGAAGCCCCTCCATTCCTGTTCACATAAAGTTAAAAGGCTTCGGTCAAAAAGGGACAAATTGAAAACCCGAATTGTGGTCACGGGGTTGAAAGGCTCACCCATTCGATGGGATTGTGGCTTGAGTATCCCTCCTTGGTCGACCGCCGAATAAAATCTTCTTGCTCCCCCTTGTATAGGTCGGCAAGAGGGGCAGCTAATGTTGTTTGATCGGCAGGGCCCAGTCTTCGGTAGTGAGTAGTGTCGCTTGTCCCACTGTAACACCACAAGGGGTGTATCCTCTGTTGAAGGGGTTGGACGCACCGGGTGATGGCGGCGGCCATGACGTCTATCATGGTCAGCTTGTGATGGGCTAGTACCCTCACACGGGCTGCTAAGCGCTGCACTTCAACGATGTCCTCTTGGGACAGGCTCTTCGGGCGCCAGTTGTACCTTTTCTTCAAAGGGGCGTCGGAATACTCGGGCAAACCCCTCCGAGCTGGATCGAATAGGGGGACGTCCTCGATGTAGAACCATTCCGAAGACCATTCTTCGGACTCCTTCGGCGTCCCCACGGGATATCCCGTCCCCGCTATGCGGAATACTTCGGCTCCACCGACCTCGAAAATTGTCTTGTCTCGAGTCCGAGGGACGAGGCAGAAGTACTTCCTCCACAATTCGAAGTGTGCCTCGCAGCCCAGGAACATCTCGCAAAGGGCGACGAAGCCCGATATGTGCAGAATAGACCCTGGGGTGAGGTGGTGGAGCTGGATTCCGTAAAACACCAGTAACCCTCTCAAGAACGGATGAATGGGAAACCCGAGACCCCGCAGGAGAAAGGGCACAAAGCATACACGCTCCCCCTTTTGTGGATGGGGGAAATTCTCCGCGAGGGCCTCGCCGTTGAATGAAGACAAACCGGCGCGGATAACTGCCAGATCCGAGGAGGGAAGGTACCCTTGGGTCTCGAGGTCGCGTAGTCGAAGGAGGGACACGGAGCAGCTTGTCCAGTCCCCGGGACGGGAGCCGTAAGGGTGCGAGGAAGAACTGGGGGCGCTCGTCATGTTTTGGTGGTGATCTTTCGCTGGAAGCTTTTTCCGATGGGGAAGAAGAAGATATGGTTTGGGCCATGATTCAGTATGTTTAAATGGGTGGTGCCTCCTTCGAGGGAGGGGTAGTTTTGTAAAAAGCTACTGAACCGCTCGTCTCCCCACGATGCGCAAAAATCAAAAAACGCTATTACGATGGACCCAGCAAGCCCGTGACGTTTGGGATTTCACCGATGACAAGATGGTTGCCAAACTAGAAGGGATGAAGGGACTTGCCTCTCAAGCCGAAGACTTCGGCGCACAAGATTGTTTGGATATACCTAGGCGTTGGAGGCTAGTCCGGGGGCTACTGAGGGAGTCCTGGTTTAAGGGGTCCTCGGATAGCCGACCTGTTTCTCATGGGCCGGACTATGTGGGCCACTGGATGAGCATTGGGTGATCAAGGGCCCCGTCGCCAAGGTGGAAGTTTCAAGGAGCCATGGCGTGTCCTCCAAGTTATTGACAGTAGATAGGCATGTTTCTTCCCTTTGATGTGCAACCGACTATGTGTAAGCCCTAGGTACCCTCGGCGTCTATATAAGCCAGAGGGTTTTAGGTTGTAGGGAGAGAGAACTCATCTAGGGTTTAGCTATTCGATCTCGAGGTAGATCAACTCTGTAACCCCTATACCATCCATATAATCAAGCAGGACGTAGGTTATTACCTCCATAGGAGGGCCCGAACCTGGGTAAACATCGTCTCCTGTTACCATCGATTCTAGTCTCACAGCTCGGGACCCCCTACCCGAGATCCGCCGGTTTTGACACCGACACTCCCCACACATATCCTCTAAAATTGTATTAGTTTCCTATAAAATACATGAAAACTTATCCAACGACACAATTACAAATTTTCGAGTCCTTTTTGAATGCCTTTTCATGTACAAAACGTTCTAACCTGAATTATAAACACAAATGACCTAGAGAGTACACAAAAGGGACCAAATACGATAAATGAGCGTGGAAATTCTGAAATCTGGACATGGTGCATTCTAGTGGGTATGTTGATCGTATAATATAAATCTAGTAGAAAGGACCAAGGAAATATGGGTTCCCCTTGAAAACATGGTGATTTCGCTCCCCGAACCATGAAACTCCATAGGTGATGGTCCGGTTTATGAAGAGTCTATCACGACATTATCCATACCTCCTCAATTTTCTACCGAATCATATTGAGGTCATGCCTGGGCACAACACGAGATAACATGTTTTGAACACCTTTTTCATGTATAAAACGTTCGAACTTGAATTATAAGCAGTAAATGCCTAGAAAAGTACACAAAAAAGACTAAATATGGTAAACGAGCCTGAAAGAATGTGAATTTTGGACACGTTGAATTGCAGTGGGTATGTTGATAGTAGAAAAATAATAATGGATAAACGACCAAGGAAATATGGGTTTCCCTTGAAACTTTGAGATTTGTTTGGGCAAACAGTTACTTTGCGAATGTCGTGTGCGTTCACCCCATTCTGCGGTGTGTTCTGATTGGCCAGAACACCAGCCACACGGATCGCGCATGCGCACCGTAGGATGCACCGCGATCGAACGGCAATCCAAACTTCTCCCGTCACACCCGTGTACTGTAGTTGGGATTTTAGTTCGTACATGCACTAGATTCTTTAATGGCAGTAATCACACACGGTTCATGTTTACGAACCGTTTCCTACGAGGACCCTCTACCGCGAGTCCCCGACCCTCTCCCCCTTCTTCCTCATTCGCATTTTTGTATACTTGCTCGTTCTCGACCTTGGCCCGACCAAATCATCGAGCTCGATGAGCTCCTGTCGCAGCCGGCTGCTGCCGACGAACGCAACCGTAGTGTCCACAGTGCAAGCACAAATCAGGCATTAGCAATTCAATCGAGCATTTACATGCTCAAATTAGTACAATGCATAGTTGGTGGAGTAATTTACAAAACATTAGTTCGCTATTAATTTTACATCAATATAATACATATGAACTGCGCGCGCACAAAAGTGCTACTTCTCCTAACGCCGACCCAGCACGCACAGCTGCCATCGTCCATCGATATCGTGTCGTTCCTTCGCTCAGGAGGACAGGAGGTCGCCAAGTCGATGACCTACACCTTGATCGACCGAGGAAGGGTCAGCCTCGACGACGACGGCCGACGAGACCCTGACCATCGCCAATTCTGCAGCAACGGCCGCTTGTCCTCCCCCGGCGTCCGGAGCTGCGTCCTCCTCCATCTGGGACATAAGCCTGCGCCTCGTGCGGCGGCCACTAACATAGTTGTCCTTGCGGCGTCGTGGTTCCTGCTCCGCCGCCCGCACCATCCGGCGCACTCTGCGCCGAGCCCGCAATATTGCCCGCTGGCGATCGCTAGCTGCTTTCAAGACGACCGTGGCTAACATCTTGGCTTGCTCATGTCGTGATTCCTGCCTCCTCTGGCTGTCGTCGGGAGAGGTAGTGGCATGGTCATCGATCCTCAAGCCGACCATCGCGCAAGCAGCCTCGATTCCGCCGTCGCCCAACTCCATCATGTCGTCGGCCATTGGGGGTTTGATGGTGTGTGTGGCAACTACCAGGGGATCATTGACTCGCCGCCGCCGGCCATCGTTGTGCTTATTTACAGCTAGCTGCTGCCAAGGGGGTTGGGTTTTTTATAATTTACCGTTGTGGCTGGCGCGTGCGCTTGCGCGGGAAGCATTTTCACAGTTCTTGAGTTCTTTTCCGTGCACACATAATCGCACACGGAACACATATAGCAACTGTATGCAATCGTGTATAGGGTCATAAATTAATATCACCACTCTTCGCTCTCCACCGTCTCTTTCCCCTCTCGCACCCCCCAAATCTGTCTCTTCTTCTCCCCACTGTCCTCGCCTCCACAAAATCCTCAACATTAGAAATGTCATCCGCGTGGAGGACCCCGTTGCGGAGGAGCGAGCGGTCGAGGCAGGTACGCGCTGCTGAGGGTCCGGAGGCCTTGGCGGCGGTACGCGCTGCTGAGACCACGCTGCGGAGGAGCGCGCGGTTGAGGCAGGTACGTGCTGCTGAGGGTCCGGAGGCCTTGGCGGCAGTACGCGCTGCTGAGGGTCCAGAGGCCTTGGCGGCGGTAAGCGCTGCTGAGGGTCCGGAGGCCTTGGCCGCGGTACGCGCTGCTGAGGGTCCGGAGGCCTTGGCGGATAAAGAGGAAGAGCTGGATGTTATATCAGATCGGTTGCTGGCAAGCGCGGTTCTGTACGCGGAACACGCGGCTGTGGCCTTCGGAAAAGCATCATGCGCCGACCAGTCCGCCGTTGCCTTGCCGCCTCGCGTGGATTTGGCCTCGGTAAGGGCAGCAGCCTCCTTACTGCAGTCTCCTACCGCTCTAGCACAGCGCGCAGCTCTTGACTATGTTGTTTACGACCGCTTTGAATATCTCCATCGTAAGAGGGCCGTACGCATGCAGTTCGCCGTGGACGGGATTTTCCATGATACCGGAGCTACCGTGATGGGGTATGAGCAGAGGAAAGTCTGGGCCTATGAAGCGTTCAAGAACATGGTCAATGCCAACCCGAAACCGGATCCTACTTCCATAGAGAGGATATTGCATGAGTGCAGAAGATATTTCTACTAAGGCAAACCAACAGGCCAGCCCCGCAACAACGACGATGAGTAGCTGTTTCCATTTTGCTGTTTTCTGAACCTTGCTGATATGTAATGTCGTTATTATGTTCTTTAGTCGATTATGTAGGAGTACGAACGATAATTTGTGCTATCACTTTCTGAATCAGGTGCTTATTACCACGAATCGTCCGTGTTACTATCTGTCTGTGTTATTTTCTGTCTTTCCACACAATTTAGATTACTGACCTGTTTCCTGGGCATCACACACATCTTGTTACGCCCAATTGTTTGTGTTATTTTGGCTCACACATTTCATCCGAGCGCACGATATGCCGTCTGCCGCACACATCTTGATCTGTGCAACTGTTTGTGTAGGTAACATAGATGTTGTGCAGACAGAGCAAATCACAGTACACACGGACAAAACTACGAAACCCGTTGGTGATGATTTCATCAATCGCTGACAGTTGTATACCAGCAAATGTTTCCCCACAACACACACAGGTTATTAGCACCAATCGTCTGTGTTATATCCGGTGTTCGCACACGATTCTCATTACTCACCTGTTTGTTGTATATCGCACACATCTGGTTATGCCGAATTGTTTGTGTTGTGTTGTATCAGCGCACACAGTTTATCCGAGTGAACTATATGTCGTACTTCACACACATCTTGTTATACTGAATCGTTTGTGTTCTGCTATATTATCGCACACAGTTTGTAGTGATGAACTGTGTGCCCACTATCGCACACATCTGGATCTGTGTAACCGTTTCTGTTATCTTATCTAATCACAAACGGTCCATAAGAACAAACTGTCTGTCGTAGATCGCACACGCAACGACTTTCTGAATCGTATTTGATGGATTCGCCTTCGCACACAGTTCGTGCCATTAGCGACAGAGGTTGAACTAATAACGTTTGCGATTCATGCATCACACACAGTTTCGTCGAAGGGTCTCTGATTGTAGTGTCGCATTAGCAGCATCCTGCAGTAGTGGGTGTTGATGACGTCTCCCCGACGCCCGAGATTGGCACGCGAAGAGATTGCTTCCTCCCTGGCAACGGCACCAGAAATTCCTTTGACGTGGCTTGAGACAGCGTCGGTATTTCCCCAAAGAGGAAGGGATGATGCAGCACAGCGACGGTAAGTATTTCCCTCAGTTATGAAACCAAGGTATCAATCCGTAGAGGAATATCAAGCACCTACATAAATAGCACCTGCACACAAATAACAAATACTTGCAACCCGACGCGTAAGAGAGGTTGTTAAGCTCTCAATGATAAAAAGATAGATTAGGTAATGATAGTTTTGGCAAATAGATCTCGCAAGAACATAAAATAAAATAAGTAAACAAAAAGTGCAGCAAGGTATTTATGGGTTTTTTGGATTTAATAGATCTGAAAACAAAAGAGCAAAAGAGTAGATCAGAAAGCAATATATTGGAAAAGTAGACCCGGGGGCCGTAGGTTTCACTAGTGGCTTCTCTCATGAGTATAGCACACGGTGGGTGAACAAATTACTGTTCGGCAATTGATAGAAGATCAAATAATCATGAAGATATCCAGGCAATGATCATTAATTATATAGGCATCACGTCCAAGACAAGTAGACCGAAACGATTCTGCTTCTACTTCTATTACTCCACACATCGACCGCTATCCATCATGCATCTAGTGTATTAAGTTCATGGAGAAACGGAGTAATGCAATAAGAAAGGTGACATGATGTAGACAAGATCTATTCATGTAGGAATAGACCCCATCTTGTTATCCTTAATGGCAACGATACATGCGTGCCTTGCTGCCCCTTCTGTCACTGGGAAAGAACACCGCAAGATCGAACCCATCACAAAGCACCTCTTCCCATGGCAAGAAAAATCGATCTAGTTGGCCTAACTAAACCAAAGATTTGAAGAAGAAATACGAGGCTATAAGTAATCATGCAAATAAGAGATCAAAGAAGACTCAAATCATATTCATGGATAGAAACTGATCATGAACTCAAAATTCATCGGATCCCAACAAACACACCGCAAAAGTCATTACATCAAATAGATCTCCAAGAGACCATTGTATTGAGAATCATAAGAGAGAGAGAGTAAGCTATCTAGCTACTGCATACGGACCCGTAGGTCTATGGTGGACTACTCACGCATCATCGGAGAGGCACCTATGAGGAAGATGAACCCCTCCATGATTGTGTTAGATTGGATCTCGAGGTTCTGGAACTTGCGATAGCTGGAATTGTGTTTCGTCGACTCCCCTAGGGTTTTTTGAATAGTTGAGAATTTATAGAGGCGATAGTCGGTGGAGGGGAGTCCCGAGGTGGGAACAACCCACCAGGCCATGCCAGGCTCCTCTGGTGCGCCCTGGTGGGTGTTCCCCACCTCGGTCCGCCTCTCCGGCACTTGTTTGGCCCATCTGGTGTCTTCTGGTCCAAAAAAATTCCACAAAAAATTTCATGGTGTTTGGGCTTCGTTTGGTACTGATTTTCTGCGAAGTAAAAAAACAAGCGAAAATAGGAACTGGCACATTGGCACTATGTCAATAGGTTAGTCCAAAAAAATGATATAAAGTTGCTATAAAATGATTGTAAAACATCCTAGATTGATAATATAACAGCATGGAACAAGCAAAAATTATAGATATGTTGGAGACGTATCAACAACTCATGTCTATGGTTAGGAAACCTTAACCATCTTTGATCAACGAGCTAGTCTAGTAGAGGCTCACTAGGGACACGGTGTTGTCTATGTATCCACACATGTATCTGAGTTTCCGATCGATACAATTCTAGCATGGATAATAAACGATTATCATGAACAAGGAAATATGATAACAACAACTGTATTATTGCCTCTAGGGCATATTTCCAATAGTCTCACACTTGCACTAGAGTCAATAATCTAGTTCACATCCGCATGTGATTCACACCCAATGAGTTCTGGGGTTTGATCATGTTTTCCTTGTGAGAGAGGTTTTAGTCAACGGGTCCGCAACATTCAGATCCGTGTGTACTTTGCAAATCTCTATGTCATACTGTACATGCTGCTACTACGCCCCAGTTGGAGCTATTCCAAATGACTACTCCACTATACGTATTCGGTTTGTGACTCAGAGTTATCCGGATCAGTGTCAAAGCTTGCAACGACGTAACCCCTTACGATGAACTCTTTATCACCTCCATAACCGATAAATATTTCCTTAGTCCTCTACGGATAATTTTGACCGCTGTCCAGTGATCCACTCCTGGATTACTCTTGTACCCGTAGCCAGACTCATGGCAAGGCACACACCTGGTGCAGTACACAGCATGGCCTACACTGTAGAGCCTATGGCTGAGGCATAGGGGACGACATTCGTCCTTTCTCTTTCTTCTACCGTGGTCAAGCTTTGGATCTTACTCAACTTCACACCTTACAATACAGTTAAGAACTCCTTCTTTGACTGATCCATTTTGAAATCCTTCAAAATCTTGTCAAGGTATGTACTCATTGAAAGTCTTATCAAGAGTCTTGATCTATCTCTATAGATCTTGATGCCCAATATTTAAGCAGCCTTATCCGGGTATTCCTTTGAAAAACTCCTTTCAAACAACCCTTTATGCTTTCCAAAAATTCTACATCATTTCCGATCAACAATATGTCATCCACATATACTTATCAGAAATTCTATAGTGCTCCCACTCACTTTCTTGTAAATACAAGTTTCTTCATAAACTTTGTATAAACCCAAAAGCTTTGATCACCTCATCAAAGCGCATATTCCAACTCCGAGAGGCTTGCACTAGTCCATAGAAGGATCGCTGGAGTTCACATGCCTTTTAGCATCCTTAGGATCGACAAAACCTTTCGGTTGTATCACATGCAACCTTTCCTCAAGGAAACCGTTAAGGAAATGCTGTTTTGACATCCATCTGCCAGATTTCATAATCGAAAAATGCAGCAACTGCAAAAATAATTCCAACAGACTTTAGCATCGCTACGGGTGAGAAAGTCTCATCGTAGTCAACTCCTTGAACCTGTTGGAAACCTCTTTGCGACAAGTCGAGCTTTATAAACGGTGACATTTACCATCAGCGTATGTCTTCTTCTTAAAGATCCATTTGTACTTAACAGCCTGTCGTTCATCGGGCAAGTCTACCAAAGTCCATACTTTGTTTTCATACATGGATCCTATCTCGGATTTCATGGCTCCTAGACATTTGTTGGAATCTGGGCCCACCATCGCTTCTTCATAGCTCGTAGGTTCACTGTTGTCTAACAACATGACCTCCAAGACAGGACCACCGTATCGCTCGGGGCAGTATGTGTCCTTGTCGACCTACGAGGTTCGGTATTAACTTGATCCGAAGTTCCATGATCATCATCATTAGCTTCCTCTTAAATTGGTTTACGCATCACAGGAACACCTTTCTGTGTTGCGCTACTTTTCCAATTCAAGTGAAGATTCGATAACCTTATCAAGTTATACCTTCCTCCCACTCACTTCTTTCGAGAGAACATCCTTCTCTAGAAAGGATCCATTATTGGCAACAAAGGCCTTGCCTTTGGATCTGTGATAGAAGGTATACCCAATTGTTGCTTTAGGGTATCTTATGAAGATGCACTTTTCCGCTTTGGGTTCGAGCTTATCAGACATAAGTGTCGCAATCCCAAACTCTAAGAAATGATAGCTTAGGTTTCTGCCAAACCATAATTAATACGGTGTCATCTCAATGGATTTATATGGTGCCCTATAAAAGTGAATGAAGTTGTCTCTAATGCATAACCCCAAAACGATAGTGGCAAATTGATGACCCACAAGTATAGGGGATCAATCGTAGTCCTTTCGATAAGTAAGAGTGTCGAACCCAACGAGGAGCAGAAGGAAATGACAAGCGGTTTTCAGCAAGGTAATTTCTGCAAGCACTGAAATTGTAGGTAACAGATAGTTTGATAGCAAGGTAATTTGTAAAGAGCAAGTAACGGTAATGGTAAACAAGGTGCAACAAGGTAGCCCAATCCTTTTGAGGCAAAGGACAGGCCAGAACAATCACTAGTAATAGGCAAAGGTGTTCTTGAGGGTACACGGGAATTTCGTCTAGTCACTTTTATCATGTTGGTTTGATTCGTGTTCGCTACTTTGATGATTTGATATGTGGGTGGACCGGTGCTAAGGTGCTGTTCTTACTTGAACTAACAACCTATTTATGATTAACCCCCACGCAAGGATCCGCAACTACGAGAAAAGTATTAAGACAAAGTCTAACCATAGCATTAAACATGTGGATCCAAATCAGCCCCTTACGAAGTAGCGCATAAACTAGGGTTTAAGCTTCTGTCACTCTAGCAACCCATCATCTAATAACTACTCCACAATGCATTCCCTTCGGCCCATGAATGGTGAAGTGTCATGTAGTCGATGTTCACATGACACCACTAAGGGAATCACAACGTACATATCATCAAAATATCGAACACATATCAAATTCACATGATTACTCGCAACATGACTTCTCCCGTGACCTCAAGAACAAAGGTGACTACTCACAAATAATGAACATGCTCAAGATCAGAGGAGTAATGAATAGCATAATGGATCTGAACATATGATCTTCCACCAAATAAACCATATAGTAATCAACTACACAAGGTAATCAACACTACTAGTCACCCATAGGTACCAATCTGAGGTTCCGGTACAAAGATTGAACACAAGAGATGAACTAGGGTTTGAGAGGAGATGGTGTTGTTGAAGATGTTGTTGAAGATTGGCCTTCCAAAGATGAGAGGGGTGTTGGTGATGACGATAGCTTCGATTTCCCCCTCCGGGACGGAAGTTCCCCCGGCGGAATCGTTTCGCCGGAGGGCAAAAGTGCTCCTGCCCAAGTTCCGCCTCGAGGCGCCGGCGCTTCGTCCCGAAAGTCCTCCTCCTAATTTTTTTAGGTTTTTTGGGAATTTATACCAGAAGATGGGCATCGGAAGCGGGCCAGGCTGGGCACAATACACCAGGGCGCGCCCAGGTGGGCCTGGCGCGCCCTGGTGGGTTGTGCCCACCTGGGGTCCCTCCTCCGGTAGTTTTCAGCTCCAGTAATTCTTATTAAATACAAAAATAATCTCCGTAAATTTTCAGCTTCATTGGAGTTGTGAAGAATAGGTATCTCTGACGTGCTTTTCTTGGGTCCAGAATTCCAGCTGACGGTATTCTCCCTCTTTGAGTAAACCTTGCATATTATGAGAGAAAAAGCATTAGAATCACTCCCCAAAGCATTATTATTCAACAAAACAAAGTAAATAACAGTAGGAAATCATGATGCAAAATGGACGTATCAACTCCCCCAATCTTAGACCTCGCTTGTCCTCAAGCGAAATCCGATATTGAAAAGCATGTCCACATGGTTTGAGAGAGAGGTGTCGATAAAAACAAAATACAGACATAGAAGCATCATGCTTATTAACATAGCAGCAACAAACTCTAACATAGGAACTTATTTCAATACATTTTTATCATAAAGCTTCTCATGAACAAGTAACAATTCATCACAGCATAGAAGTATGAAGCATAAACCTTATTGGAAACCAACAAACTATGTTCTCAGTCAACTTTGCAACTACAATTCATCATATTTTTAGGAAGGGTCTCATGTAGGAGCCTTTTGGCAAGTCCACATACTCAACTATCATTTAGTCTTCTATGATTGCTAACGCTCACGGCATACCCATGAACAAAAAGTTTCAACCGGACACGTAGGAAGATAGGGGCTTATAGTTTCGCCTCCCAACTCACTCACCTCGAGGGTGATGTCAACAATATTAAATCATGCCCACCCATATCCAACTGAATATATGTGCCTAGATCTTTCCTCACCACATGATGCTTGCAAAAGGAAAAAGTAAAAAGGAATAGGGAAGAATACTTTGACTCTTGCATAAAAGTAAGTGCATAAAAGTAAAAGATAGGCCCTTCGCAGAGGGAAGCAGAGGTTGTCATGCGCTTATTGATTTGTATGCCCAATCCCTTAATGTAAAAGAACGTCACGCTATATTGCCCCCTATGATAGCAACCTTTATTATGCAGTCCATTGCTTTTATTACTTTGCCATCATAAGTTCGTATAGCGCTCAATTTTCTCTTACACTAATTGATCAAAACACTTTTAGAAGCAATTTTTATTGCCTTGTTGCACAGATGACAATTACTTGAAGGATCTTTCTCGATCCATAGGTAGGTATGGTGGACACTCAAAGAAAGAGTTTGGTTTGGGTTTTTGGATGCACAAGTAGTATCTCTACTTAGTGCGGAATTTTTGGCTAGCAAAGATATTGGGCAAGCACCACATGTTAAAGGATCTATGACAATATAACTTCTATGTGAATATGAACAAACATAAATCATTACGTTGTCTTCCTCGTCCAACGTCAACAATTTTGGCATATAATATTTGATGGGGGCTCACAATCATAAAAGATGTCCAAGATAGTGTATTTGCATGTGAATCTTCTCTTCCCTAATTAATTCTTTCATGAATTGCATCATTGACCAATGTTATGTTTGTCAATCTCCAACAAATTTTACTACTTATACTTTTCATTATGTGATGTCATTACTCACCATAAGATTAGCAAATGATTTTTTCATTTGTTTCTTTTCCTTTATTTGATTGCAACCAGAAAGTAGAGAAGCAAAAACTCAAACTAAACTTTATTATATAACTTTCACTCGATTACATAGATAGATAGGCCACGGAACTAACACACGAAAATAGATCATGGTAAACTTTTATTCAACTAAAGCGAAGGGAAACTAAGGATCGAACTAAAATAGGTAAAGGTGAATAAAAGTGGTGGTGATACGATACCGGGGCACCTCCCCCAAGCTTGGCTCAAGCCAAGGGGAGTGCCCATACCCATGTGCTCAAGTCTCCTTTGGTGGTGGTGATGAAGAAGTTGGAGGTGTTGATGTATAGGTGGTGGTGATGATGTAGTAAGCTTGTCCTCCAGCTTCCAGGGAAAGGGCTCCCCATCAAAGGTTGACGCGGGAGTCCCCTGAGTCCTGCAACTGGCAGCTAAACTCATACCTTTAAATCTCGCTTCATATCCGAAGACTTGGTTTTCAAGATCATAAACTTGGCTCTGCAGAAAATTAATTTGCTCGTTGAGGTTGGAGATGCTGTCCATCACAGACCGGCCATCCACCGTCTGATCACGGGTGAATTCCGTGATCATGGAGTGATTGGCACTAAGTTCATGCTCCACCATCTTCTGGCACTTGAAGATTTCTTGTTCCGCCGCCTTGAGCCTAGCCTCCACGCTTCCGGTCTTCTTGGGTCCATGAACATCGCGGATGTGGAGCACCCCCTCACGCATCTCAATGGCTTGGGGGTGCTTCATCACCTCCGGCAAATACGGGTTGATGACCTTCTCGAAGAACTTGTCCTTGGAGGAACTTGGTGGAGCCATGCAGATCTAGATCTGACGAGAAAACAGCAAGAAACAAGAATAGAGGATTTTTCTGCGATGCGGTCGTTAAAACAGTCGGGGGTATATATAGAGAATTTTTATTCTTGGGAAACAAGTATTTGGAAGGAAAACAGAGTCGGGAAGGCATCCGAGGTGGACACAACCCACCAGGGCGCGCCCAGGGGTGCCTGGCACGCCCTGGTGTATCGTGCTCACCTCGATCACCTTCTGGTTTATTTTTTTATTTCCAAAATTCTAAAATATTCCAAAGCTGACAAAAAATATATTTTTGCGGATTGTTCGGAGTCCGTTTACTTACCGTATCACATACCTCCTATTTTTAAGTATTCTGGAGTGTTCCGGAAGGTTTCTTTTATGTGTTCCTCCGGTGTCATGGTTTGGATAACATTGCTTTCAACATTAATAGGCGTACCTGAGATGTAATGCTTAATTCTTTGCCCATTGACAACCTTCGGGTTAGTACCTTCGGCGTTATTAATCTTGATAGCTCCAGAACGATAGACCTCTTCAATAATATATGGTCCTTCCCATTTCGAGAGAAGCTTTCCTGCAAAAAATCTTAAACGAGAGTTGAACAAAAGAACATAATCTCCTATTTTGAATTCCCGCTTTTGGATTCTTTTGTCATGCCATCTTTTTACTTTTTCTTTGAATAGTTTGGCATTTTCATACGCTTGGGTTCTCCATTCATCTAGTGAGCTAATATCAAATAGCCTCTTCTCACCGGCAAGTTTGAAATCATAATTGAGCTCTTTAATTGCCCAAAATGTTTTGTGTTCTAGTTCTAGAGGCAAATGACAAGCTTTTCCATACACCATTTTATATGGAGACATACCCATAGAATTTTTATAAGCTGTTCTATAGGCCCAAAGTGCATCATCTAATTTCTTAGACCAATTCTTACGAGACCTATTGACAGTTTTTTGTAATATTAATTTTATCTCTACTGCTAAGTTCTACCTGACCACTAGATTGGGGATGATAGGGTGATGCAATTCTATGGTTAACATCATATTTAGCAAGCATCTTACGGAAAGCACCATGAATAAAGTGTGAACCACCATCGGTCATTAAATATCTAGGGACTCCAAACCTCGGAAAGATAACCTCTTTAAGCATTTTAATGGAGG
Source organism: Elymus sibiricus (assembly GCA_039707655.1). NCBI lineage: Eukaryota > Viridiplantae > Streptophyta > Magnoliopsida > Poales > Poaceae > Elymus > Elymus sibiricus. The sequence continues at coordinate 437,563,892 of CM077669.1, read as the reverse complement.
TGTGGTGACCAGCACTACTAGTTGGAATAGCTTCTACCCACTTAGTGACATAATCAACCGCAACTAAAATATGAGTGTACCCGTTAGAGGATGGAAAAGGTCCCATCTAATCAAAACCCGACACGTCAAATGGTTCAACAACAAGTGAATAATTCATAGGCATTTCTTGACGCTTACCGATATTACCAATTCTTTGACATTCATCACAAGACAAGACAAACTTACGGGCATCCTTGAAGAGAGTAGGCCAATAAAAACTAGATTGCAATACCTTGTGCGTAGTTCTATCTCCCGCATGATGTCCTCCATAAGCTTCAGAATGACATTTCCGTAGGATTTGTTCCTGTTCATGCTCAGGTACACAACATCTAATAATACCATCTACTCCTTCTTTATAAAGATGTGGGTCATCCCAAAAGTAATGTCTCAAGTCATAGAAGATTTTTTTCTTTTGTTGATATGTAAAGCTAGGTGGTATATATTTAGCGACAATGTAATTAGCATAATCAGCATACCAAGGTGTGTTGTGTGAGACACTTATTGCAGCTAGCTGTTCGTCAGGGAAACTATCATCAATAGGTAGTGGGTCATCAAGAATATTTTCTAACCTAGATAAGTTATCAGCTACGAGGTTCTCAGCTCCTTTCCTATCAACGATATGTAAGTCAAATTCTTGAAGCAAAAGAACCCACCTAATAAGTCTAGGTTTACCATCTTTCTTTTCCATAAGATATTTTATAGCAGCATGATCAGTGTGAACAATAACTTTGGAGTCAACAATATAGGATCTAAATTTATCACAAGCAAACACAACTGCTAAAAATTCTTTTTCAGTAGTAGCATAATTTCGTTGGGCACTGTCTAGAGTTTTACTAGCATAATGGATAACATTCAATTTCTTATCAACTCTTTGTCCTAGGACAGCACCAACAGCATAATCACTAGCATCACACATAATTTCAAAGGGCAAGTTCCAATCAGGTGGTTGAACGATAGGTGCAGAGGTTAAGGCTTTCTTGAATGTTTCAAAGGCTTCCACACAATCGTCATCAAAAACAAAAGGGATATCCTTTTGCAAAAGATTAGTAAGAGGCCTAGAAATTTTAGAGAAGTCTTTAATGAACCTCCTATAAAAACCATCATGACCAAGGAAACTTCGAGTACCTTTAATATCTTTAGGACATGGCATTTTCTCAATTGCATCGACTTTAGCTTTATCCACCTCAATACCTCATTCAGATATTTTATGCCCCAAGACAATACCTTCATTAATCATAAAGTGGCACTTCTCCCAATTCAAGACAAGATTAGTTTGTTCACATCTCTGCAAAACTCGGTCAAGGTTGCTTAAGCAATCATCAAAAGAAGTTCCGTAAACGGAAAAGTCATCCATGAAAACCTCCACAATCTTTTCACAAAAATCAGAGAATATAGCAGTCATACATCTTTGAAAGGTAGCAGGTGCATTGCATAAACCAAAAGGCATACGTCTATAAGCATAGGTTCCAAAAGGGCAAGTAAAGGTAGTTTTCTCTTGATCGGATTGTGACACAGGTATTTGAGAGAAACCAGAATATCCATCTAGGAAACAAAAGTGTGTGTGCTTAGATAGTCTCTCTAGCATTTGATCAATGAAAGGCAAAGGGTAATGATCTTTCCTTGTAGCTTTATTTAATTTTCTAAAATCAATTACCATTCTATAGCCAGTGACAATTCTTTGTGGAATGAGTTCATTCTTATCATTAGGAACAACGGTAATGCCTCCTTTCTTAGGGACACAATGAACGGGACTTACCCATCTACTATCAGCTATGGGATAGATTATACCTGCTTCCAGAAGTTTTAGTATTTCAGTTCTTACCACTTCTTTCATCTTGGGATTCAATCGCCGTTGGTGATCAACGGGTTTAGCATCAGGTTCCATATTGATCTTGTGCTGACATAGAGTGGGACTAATGCCCTTAAGATCATCAAGAGTATATCCAATAGCATCCCAGTGCTTCCTTAGAACTTTAAATAATCTCTCTTCTTCATGTTCTGAAAGGTTAGCACTAATAATAACAGGATATATCTTTTTCTCATCAAGATAAGCATACTTCAAAGTGTCAGGCAGTTGTTTCAATTCAAACACAGGATCACCTTTAGGTGTAGGAGGACCTCCAAGGGTTTCAATAGGCAAATTGTGTTTCAAGAGTGGTTGTTGTTCGAAGAAAATTTGATCTATTTCATTTCTTTCACGCAAGGGCATATCATTTTCATGGTCAAGCAAATATTGTTCTAATGGATCAGTAGGAGGCACAGCAATAGAATCAAGACCAATTATCTCATCCTTATTAGATAATTCTTTATCATGGGGTTGTCTACTAAACTTGGAAAAAATAAACTCATGAGACACATTACCAAAGCTGACACCGACGGTTTGTTTTTCACAATCTATCTTAGCATTGATGGTGCTCAAGAAAGGTCTACCAAAGATAATGGGACAAAAGTCATCTTGTGGGGAACCAAGGACTAGAAACTCAGTAGGGTATTTTACTTTCCCACACAAGACTTCAACATATCTAACAATCCCAAGTGGTGTGATAGTGTCTCTATTAGCAAGTTTAATAGTAACATCAATATCTTCCATTTCAGCAGGTGCTATTTCATTCATAATTTCTTGGTATAAGGTAAAAGGGATAGCACTCACACTAGCACCTAAATCACATAAACCATGGTAGCAATGATCTCCTATTTTAACTGAGACAACGGGCAAGCCTTCTATAGGTCTATGTTTATCTTTCTTATCAGGTTTAGCAATTCTAGCAGCTTCATCACAAAGGCAGATGACATGCCCATCAACATTTTCTACCAAGAGATCCTTAACCATAGCAACACTAGGTTCTACTTTAATTTGCTCAGGGGGTTTAGGTGCTCTTATATTGCTCTTACGAACCACAGTCGATACCTTGGCATGTTCCTTTATCCTAATAGGGAAAGGTGGTTTTTCAATATAAGCGGTAGGCACAACTGGATCAACATTGTAAAAGATGGTTTCTTCTTTAGCTATGACCGGTTCTTTAATTTCTTCTTTAATAGGGGGGTGATATTTAAACCACTTCTCCTTAGGGAGGTCAACATGAGTAGCAAATGCTTCACAGAAAGAGGCTACTAACTCAGAGTCAAGTCCATATTTAGTGCTAAACTTATGAAAAGTATCGGTATTCATAAAAGATTTAACACAATCAAATTCAAGCTTTATACCTGACTCATTACCTTCGTCGAGTTCCCAATCTTCAGAGTTGCGTTTAATTCTTTCTAAGAGATCCCACTTGAAATCAATAGTCTTCTTCATATAAGAACCAGCACAAGAAGTATCGAGCATGGTTTGATCATTATGAGAAAGCCGAGCATAAAATTCTGAATGATAACTTCCCTCGGAATGTCATGATTGGGGCATGAATATAACATTGACTTAAGCCTCCCCCAGGCTAGAGAGATACTTTCTCCTTCAAGAGGCCAAAAATTATATATATAATTCCGATCACGATGAACTAGATGCATAGGATAAAACTTTTGATGGAATTCCAATTGCAAACGATTCCAGTTCCATGATCCAAGATCATCACATAGCCTATACCATGCCAATGCTTTTCCCTCCAAAGATAAAGGGAAAACCTTCTTCTTAACTTCATCTCCGGGTAAACCTGCAAGCTTAAATAATCCACATATTTCGTTCACATATAAAAGATGCATATCAGGATGTTCAGTTCCATCTCCTGCATAAGGTTTAGCAAGCAGTTGTTCTAGCATACCCAAAGGAATTTCATAACTAACATTTTCAGTAGGTGTTGTAGGTTGAGGGGTAACTAATTGTGGTTCCGGTCGAGGTGAAGATACCCCGAACAAACCCCTCAAAGGATTGTTCTCCATAGTAGCAAGTAGCAATAAATTTCAGCACGTAGTATAAGTTTTTCCTTACCGATTTCCACTTACCAAGAGCGCTTCACTCCCCAGCAACGGCGCCAGAAAAGAATCTTGATGACCCACAAGTATAGGGGATCAATCATAGTACTTTCGATAAGTAAGAGTGTCGAACCCAACGAGGAGCAGAAGGAAATGACAAGCGGATTTCAGCAAGGTAATTTCTGCAAGCACTGAAATTGTAGGTAACAGATAGTTTGATAGCAAGGTAATTTGTAACGAGAAAGTAACAGTAACGGTAACGGTAAACAAGGTGCAGCAAGGTAGCCCAATCCTTTTGAGGCAAAGGACAGGCCAGAACAATCACTAGTAATAGGCAAAGGTGTTCTTGAGGGTACACGGGAATTTTGTCTAGTCACTTTTATCATGTTGGTTTGATTCGTGTTCGCTACTTTGATAATTTGATATGTGGGTGGACCGGTGCTAAGGTGCTGTTCTTACTTGAACTAACAACCTACTTATGATTAACCCCCTCGCAAGCATCCGCAACTACGAGAAAAGTATTAAGACAAAGTCTAACCATAGCATTAAACATGTGGATCCAAATCAGCCCCTTACGAAATAGCGCATAAACTAGGGTTTAAGCTTCTGTCACTCTAGCAACCCATCATCTAATAACTACTCCACAATGCAATCCCTTAGGCCCATGAATGGTGAAGTGTCATGTAGTCGACGTTCACATGACACCACTAAGGGAATCACAACATACATATCATCAAAATATCAAACACATATCAAATTCACATGATTACTCGCAACATGACTTCTCTCGTGACCTCAAGAACAAAGGTAACTACTCACAAATAATGAACATGCTCAAGATCAGAGGAGTAATGAATAGCATAATGGATCTGAACATATGATCTTCCACCAAATAAACCATATAGTAATCAACTACACAAGGTAATCAACACTACTAGTCACCCACAGGTACCAATCTGAGGTTCCGGTACCAAGATTGAACACAAGAGATGAACTAGGGTTTGAGAGGAGATGGTGCTATTGAAGATGTTGATGAAGATTGGCCTCCCAAAGATGAGAGGGGTGTTGGTGATGACGATAGCTTCGATTTCCCCCTCCGGGAGGGAAGTTCCCCCGGCGGAATCGCTCCGCCGGAGGGCAAAAGTGCTCCTGCCCAAGTTCCGCCTCGAGGCGGCGGCGCTTCGTCCCGAAAGTCCTCCTCCTAATTTTTTTTTTAGGTTTTTTGGGAATTTATACCAGAAGATGGGCACCGGAAGCGGGCCAGGCTGGGCACAATACACCAGGGCGCGCCTAGGGGGCCTGGCGCGCCCTGGTGGTTTGTGCCCACCTGGGGGCCCTCCTCCAGTAGTTTTCAGCTCTAGTAATTCTTATTAAGTACAAAAATAATCTCCGTAAATTTTCAGCTTCATTGGAGTTGTGCAGAATAGGTATCTCTGACGTGCTTTTCTTGGGTCCAGAATTCCAGCTGCCGGTATTCTCTCTCTTTGTGTAAACCTTGCATATTATGAGACAAAAAGCATTAGAATCACTCCCCAAAGCATTATTATTCAACAAAACAAAGTAAATAACAGTAGGAAATCATTATGCAAAATGTACGTATCACAAATCGGTAAGAGACATCATAGTACGCACCATATCCAATAGAGCACGACTACGACGTTCGGACAAACCATTACACTATGGTGTTCCAGGTGGCGTGAGTTGTGAAACAATTTCCACATTGTCTTAAATTCATACCAAACTCATAACTCAGATATTCTCCACCACGATCAAATCGTAGAAACTTTATCTTCTTGTTACGATGATTCTCAACTTCACTCTGAAATTGCTTGAACTTTTCAAACGTTTGAGACTTGTGTTTCATTAAGTAAATATCCCAATATCCACTCAAGTAATTCGTGAAGGTAAGAAAATAACGATATCAACCACACGCTTCAACACTCATTGGACCGCATACATCAGCATGTATTATTTCCAATAAGTCACTTGCCCGCTCTATCGTACCGTAAAACGGGGTCTTAGTTATCTTGCCCATGAGGCATGGTCCGCATGTCTCAAGCAATTCGAAATCGAGTGATTCCAAAGATCCATCAGCATGGAGTTTCTTCATGCGCTTTACACCAATATGACCTTAGCAGCAGTGCCACAAGTATGTGGTACTATCATTATTAACTCTGCATATTTTGGCATTAATATTATGAACATGTGTATCACTACGATCGATATTCAATAAACCATTCACATTGGGTGTATGACCATAGAAGGTATTATTCATGTAAACAGAACAACCATTATTCTCTGACTTAAATGAATAACCGTTTTGCAATAAACACGATCTAATCATGTTCATGCTTAACGCAGACACCTAATAACATTTATTTAGGTTCAACACTAATCCCGAAGGTAGAGGGAGCGTGCGATGGTGATCACATCAACCTTGGAAACACTTCCAACACACATCGTCACCTCTCCCTTAGATAGTCTCCGTTTATTCCGTAGCTTTTGTTTCGAGTTACTAATATTAGCAACTGAACCGATATCAAATACCAGGGGCTACTATGAGCACTAGTAAGCTACACATCAATAACTTGTATATCGAATATACTTTCGTTGATGTTGCCAGCCTTCTTATCTGTCAATTACTTGGGGCAGTTCCGCTTCCAGTGACCATTCCCCTCATAACAGAAGCACTCAGTCTCAGGTTTGTGTCCAACCTTGGGTTTCTTCACTGGAGCGACAACTGTCTTGCCATTCTCGAAGTTTCCCTTCTTGCCCTTGCCCTTCTTAAAACTAGTGGTCTTACTAACCATCAACACTTGATGCTCCTTCTTGATTTCTACCTTCGCGGTGTAAAACATCGCGAATAGCTCAGGGATCATCATCTCCATCCCTTGCATGTTATAGTTCATCACGAAGCTCTAGTAGCTTGGTGGCAGTGACTTGGAGAACTCTGTCAATCACTATCTTGTCCGGAAGATGAACTCCCACTTGATTCAAGCGATTGTAGCACCCAGACATTCCGAGCACATGCTCACCGATTGAGCTATTCTCCTCCATCTTGCAGGCAAAGAACTTTGTCAGAGGTCTCATACCTCTCAACATGGGCATGAGCCTGAAATTCCAATTTCAGCTCTTGGAATATCTCATATGCTCTGTGACGTTCAAAACGTCTTTTGAGCCTAAATTCTAAGTCGTAAAGCATGACACACTGAACTATCAAGTAGTCATCACAACGTGTCTGTCAGATGCTCACAACATCCACAGATGACGCTTGAGGGGGTGGCGCACCGAGCGGTGCATCAAGGACATAAGCCTTCTGTGCAGCAATGAGGACAATCCTCAGATCACGGACCCAGTCCGCATAATTGCTACCATCATCTTTCAAATTACTTTTATCTAGGAACGTATCAAAATACAGGGGAGCTACAGTGCGTGCTATTGATCTACAACATGATTTGCAAAGACATTTTGACTATGTTCATGATAATTAGTTCAGTTAATCAAATTACTAATAAACTCCCACTCAAATCAACATCCCTCGGGTTGTCTAAGTGTGACATGATCCAAATCCACCAACCCAAGTCCGATCATCATGTGAGATGAGGTGGTTTCAATGGTGAACATCTCCATGTTGATCATATCTACTATATGACTCATGTTTGACCTTTCGGTCTCCTGTGTTCCGAGGCCATGTCTGTACATGCTAGGCTCGTCAAGTTTAACCCAAGTATTCCGCGTGTGTAAAACTGGCTTATACCCGTTGTATGCGAACGTTGAGTCTATCACACCCGATCATCACGAGGTGCTTCGAAACGACGAACCTTTGCAACGGTGCATACTTGGGGAGAACACAATTTTATCTTTAAATTTTAATGAGGGGTCATCTTATAATGCTACCGGCGTCCTAAGCAAAATAAGATGCATAAAAGGATAAACATCACATGCAAATCATATAAGTGACATGATATGGCAATCATCATCTTGTGCTTTTGATCTCCATCTCCAAAGCACTGGCATGATCTCCATCGTCACCGGCATGACACCATGATCTCCATCATCGTGTCGTCACGTGGTTGTCGCGCCAACTATTGCTTCTACAACTATTGCTAACTCATAGCGATAAAGTAAAGCAAATGATACAAATAAATTAAAGACAACCCTATGGCTCCTGCCGGTTGCCGTACTCATCGACATGCAAGTCGTGATAACTATTACAAAACATGATCATCTCATACATCAAATATATCAAATCACGTCTTGGCCATATCACATCACAACATGCCCTGCAAAAACAAGTTAGACGCCCTCTACTTTGTTGTTGCAAGTTTTATGTGGCTGCTATGGGCAACTAGCAAGAACCGTTCTTACCTACTCAAAGCCACAACAGTGACAATCAAGTTGCCTTTTAACCTTCTACAAGGATCGCCTCTGTCGAATCCGATTCAACTAAAGTAGGAGAGACAGACACCTGCCAGCCACCGTTATGCAACCAAGTTACATGTCAGTCGGTGGAACAGGTCTCTTGTGTGAGGGCAAGTAAGGTTGGTCCATGCCGCTACATCCCACAATACCGCCGAATCAAAATAAGACTAAGGAGGTAAGCAATCTGAACATCAACTCCCACAAATACTTTGTGTTCTACTCGTGCATATCATCTATGCATAGACCTAGCTCATGATGCCATTGTTGGGGAACGTTGCATGGGAAACAAAAAATTTCCTACGAACACCCAAGATTTATCTATGGAGATGTATAGCTATGACAGGGGAGTGCATCTACATACCCTTGTAGATTGCTAAGCGGGAAGCGTGAAGAAACGCGGTTGGTGTAGTCGTACGTCTTCGCGATCCAATCATGATCCATCCCGATCTAGTGCCGAACGGACGGCACCTCCGCGTTCAGCACACGTATAGCTCGATGACGTCTCCGCCTACTCAATCCAGCGAGCGAGGGCGGAGTAGTAGATGAGTTCTCCGGCAGCACGACGGCGGCGGTGGTGGTGGAGCTGTCCAGGCAGGGCTTCGCCAAGCGCTATTGTGACACGAACAAGGGAGAAACCGATCTAGAGAGAGGGAGGGCTGCGCCGTGGCTTGTGGTGCAGCTGCCCTTCCTATCCTCTCATATATATAGGGGGAAGGGAGGAGGGGTTGCGCCCTAGGGTTTCCCCTAGGGTGGCGGTGGCCAAGGGGTGGGGCGGCGCCCCAAGAGGTGGCTTGCCACCCAAGCGAGGGTGGCGCCACCCCTAGGGTTGGCCCTCCACCAGCCCTAGCTGCATGGGCCTAGGTGGGGAGGGGCGCCCAGCCCACCAGGGGCTAGTGCGCACCCTTCTCAGCCCATGTGGCCCCTCCGAGGCTGGTGGGCCCCATCCAGAAGACCCCGGAACCCTTCCGACACTTCCGATACTTTATCGGTGATGCCCGAATTCCTTCCGGTGACCAAAACAGAACTTCCTATATATCATTCTTTACCTCCGGACCATTCCGAAACTCCTCGTGATGTCCAAGATCTCATCCACAACTCCGAACAACTTTCGGTCACCAATATATATATAACTCAACAATACTATACGTCATCGAACGTTAAGCGTGAGGACCCTGCGGGTTCGAGAATGATGCAGTCATGACCGAGACACTCTCTGGCCCATAACCAATAGCGGGACCTGGATGCCCATATTGGTTCCTACATATTCCACGAAGATCTTTATCGGTCGAACCACGATGTCAAGGATTCAATCAATCTCGTATGCAGTTCCCTTTGTCCATCGGTATGTTACTTGCCCGAGATTCGATCGTCGGTATCTCCATACCTAGTTCAATCTCGTTACCGGCAAGTCTCTTTACTCGTTCCTTAATACAAGATCCCGTGACTAACTCCTTAGTCGCATTGCTTGCAAGCTTCTTGTGATGTTGTATTTACGAAGGGCCCAGAGATACCTCTCTGTCATACGGAGTGACAAATCTCGGTCTCGATCCATGCCAACCCAACAGACACCCTTGGAGATACCTGTAGAGTACCTTTATGATCACCCAGTTACGAAGTGACATTGGATACATACAAGGCATTCCTCCGGTGTCAGGGAGTTGCATGTTCTCATGGTCTTAGGAACAGATACTTGACATGAAGAAAGCAGTAGCAATAAACTAAGTGATACGATCAAATTCCATGCTTACGGTTGGGTCTTGTCCATCACATCATTCTCATAATGATGTGACCCCGTTATCAAATGACAACTCATGTCTATGGTTAGGAAACCTTAACCATCTTTGATCAACGAGCTAGTCTAGTAGAGGCTCACTAGGGACACAGTGTTGTCTATGTATCCACACATGTATCCGAGGTACCGATCAATACAATTCTAGCATGGATAATAAATGATTATCATGAACAAGGAAATATGATAATAACAACTTTATTATTGCCTCTAGGGCATATTTCCAACATCTACTTCCCGCCCACGTAACTCTAAATGAAAGATAGAGTAATGACATGCAAGTGTTAACGAGGAAATGTAACGGAGACAACCCAGCAAGGTTGTCACCACATCATCATGCCTTTGATGCAATAATTAAAAGTGCTATAATGCCATGCAAGAAATAGTTCCATCGACATGGTTAAGGGATGCTTGCCTAGCTGAGCAAAGTCTTCGAGGTCTTCAAAAGCTTTTGCTCCAACTCCAATCACTCCGTCTACTTCATCAACTACCATCGGAGACAACCATAGTAAGCAACACAACAATGAGGAAAATTATAGAAGTGTCCTAAAAATAAGAATTTTATTTTTCTTGTACACCTCTGGTTATAAGAAAAATAACTAAGGTGGTTCTACTAGATTTGGATCAATGAGGATCTTTGAAAGGTGGAAATAGAGGGAATAATGATCCTATAAGAAGTCTACAGAAGATATTTTTGCAAAAATGAGTGGATGCACTCACTAAATAGGGCATGAGTTTAGAAGCATTTAGAAAGCAGTCTCACTAGATTTGGAGTTGGGATGAATTTCCTATGAGTTTTTTAAGATGGAATAAATGGAAAATGGGGTCATTTAGCAGATCCAACAGAAACATGGCATTGGGAGAATGTCCACTATTTTTAGATAAATATGGCATCATGTAAAAATCACATAGAAGTTGGAATCATGTCATTTGGAGCTAGAATGAATGCCCTAAATATTTTACAAAATGGCTTTGAATAGTTCAAATTGGAATTTAAATTTGAACGGTACATAAAAGTGTTATGGAAAAATTTGTAAGTTGCACCATTAAATAGGTTGGAATTTTAGAAGAATATAGGAACTTGAATAATTGCATTTGGACAATTATTTTATTAGTTGTGATTCTGGAATATTTAGATAAAAGAAAAACAAAAAAATGCACTGTAGCAGCGGGCCTAATGCAACACAGCCGAGCCGGCCCAGAAAGGAACCGGCCCAGGGCGAAGAGGCGGTACGTGTGGCGGGTTTCTATTTAAACCTGCCCACGGGCCCGACTGGTCAGTGTGAGAGGGCTGGTGTAAGGATGACGGGCGGGCCCCGCCTGTCATCTGCAAACTCTGGACATGGGAAAGAGGAGCTCACCGGCGGTGATTCCGGCTGTGGATTTAGGCGGGGATGACACCATCGTGCTCAGGGCATCATCACCAGTCGGACGACGTCGAGTCCGAGCGGTGCCCGAGGATTTTGATGACGAACCGCTCAATCCTATCGCCAAATCAAGGGAATAAGAGAGGTGTTAGCTCCATGGGGTTGAGAGGGAACCGAGGGAGAAAGACGGAAGGCCAGAGCCGCCATGTACCCTCGGGTTGGCCCTGACCCGAGGTGGCGGATTCCTGCTCGAACTCGAGCTCTCCAGCACCAAATCGAGAGGAGCAAAGTGCTCACATGCAATTGAGAGAGTAAGGGGCGGGAAGAGGCTGGAAGAGTTGTTGCGGGGTCATTTTTATGGTGGCCCGAGGTGCACCGTGGGCTAGGTACAGGGGATCGGGTGATCGAGCAATGGAGCTCATGGAAAGGGTGCACCTGGTGCTGAGAGGTGCGGGGGAGCGAGAGAGAGAGAGAGAGTCTCTGGAGCGGTGGGCAGCCAGCCACAGTGTCTCAGTTGTGAGCCAATGGTGCGGGTCCCGTGCGCACGCAAGGTGTTCGATGGCGGGTCCTATCATTCTGGATAAGAATCGGCGATGTGGGGAGGGAGCCTGGAAGCTTAGGCGCGAAGGAGGAGGCTTCCCGCGTCTTCTCCGCGTCAGCTTGACGAATAGGGGAGGGGGCGTCAGGGGTGGAGTCGACGCTGCGGCAACCATTGGCGGGCTCGGGCGGTGTGAAAGCACATTTGCTCCCTTGGTGGTTTTGGTAAATAATAACAACATATATGTCATTGAACTAATGTTTCCACTAAGTATATTTCAGGAAAAGTTCAATGATAGGTTAGCAAAAGGATTGTGGAGAAACCCCAAGATGCAAGGAAATGGATTGGCAAAGCTTCAAGCAAGAGGACTCTACATTTTACTTTGTGAGAAATCACTTTGAGTCCATAGGAAAGCCAATACTATTAAAAGGGGGTAAGGTACTGTTGGTGAACAAGATGCTCCACGTGCACAAGTGACAGTCACCAAAAACACCCACAAGCTCTTCCACAAATACTCTGTCTAGAACCCTACCACTCAAATCGGTAAGACCAACAATTCCTATTCGGTCTCACCGAGATTCAAACCCTAGACACATCCTAAGCCAAACCCTAGCACATCGGTGCAGCCGATTCAGATTCGGTGCCACCGAGTTCAGATGCCAACTTTATGGTTAGCCATTCTCAAGAATCGGTACCACCGAGTTTTGCCAATCGGTCTCACCGAGATTTGGACCAACTTTCTGGTTAGCCATTCTCAAGAATCGGTACCACCGAGTTTTGTGAATTGGTCTCACCGAGTTTTGGACCAACTTTCTGGTTAGCCGTTGTCAAGAATTGGTACCACCGAAATTTGAGAATCGGTCTCACCGAGTTGTGCAATCTGACCGTTGGTCATCTTATTGGTACCACTGAGAATTATATATCAGTCTCACCGAGATTCAAAAGTTGCTACCTTTGGAGCAACTCGGTACCACCGAGTTTTATACTTCGGTGTCACCGAGTTGGTCACTTTAGATGTAACGGTTGGATTTTTGGGGATGCCTATATATACCCGTTCACCACCACCCACTCGAAAGAGAAGCACTCAGAACTATTCCATACTTGCCCCATCCAATTTTCTGAGAGAGAGCCACCTACTCATGTGTTGAGATCAAGCTATTCCATTCCTACCATATGAATCTTGATCTCTAGCCTCCCCAAGTTGCTTTCCACCAAATCAATCTCTTCCACCATAGCCAAATCTGTGAGAGAGTGATTGTGTGTTGAGGAGTCTATCATCTTGAAGCACAAGAGCAAGGAGTTCATCGACATTGCCGAGCCTATTACCTTTTGGAGGGTGGTGCCTCCTAGATTGGTTAGGTGTTGCTTGGGAGCCTCCTACTTCGTGTTGTGGAGTTGAACCAAGAAGTTTGTACGGGCAAGGAGATCGCCTACTTCGTGAAGATCTACCCATAGTGAGGCTAGTCCTTCGTGGACGGAAGCCGTTATGGAATAGTCAAGGTTGCTACTTCGTGGACCCTTATGGGTGGAGCCCTTCATGGACTCTCGCGACCGTTACCCTCCGTGGGTTGAAGACTCCATAAACGTGGACGTACGATAGCACCACCTATCGGAACCACGGGAAAAATCATCGTGTCTTCAAATTGTGTTTGATCTTCCTTCCTACCCTCTACTACATATGCTTGTTGTTACTTTCCGCTGCTATACTCTTAGACATGCATGTGTAGGGTGTACTTGAATTGCTATAATCACTAAAATCTGCCAACACTTAAAATTGGGAAAAGGTAGAATTTTTATTTGCTCAAGTAGTCTAATCCCCCCCCCCCATCTAGACATACTTTCGATCCTACACGGTGCTCAGAGCATGCGGGAGAGAGAGATAGGAGGGGGCAACCCGGTGTCGTGCTGCGGACGTCGAGGCATACCGGCAGGCATGCTGGATGGGGGTCTGCGATGGTCGGGACGCGGGGATGGGCGCCGCTACAGTGTCAAAGAGCACTGGAGCACGCTTCCTGGGAGTTTTTGAGATGCCTTAGGGTGATCACGTGCCAGAGGGGATGCTTATATAGAAAAATGGAGAAGAGGGGGCTGTCCCCTTGTAGATCAGAGAGGGAAGAGAGAGGTTTTTACCCCCAAATAATTGAGCTATGGGCTTGGAACTTGTACTGCAGGTAGAATAGGACCAGGACATGATGTGATAAAATTTTGGGGTCAAGGAGAATAGTGGAAGAGGTGAAAATAGTGTATACCAGATTTTACCAGAAGGTGTTTGTGCTGGTTTTGAGCTAGTTAGGTTGATCTCCTTTATATGAGATTTAACAGGAAGGACAATTTGGATAAAATGGACATGCCCACAATTTTCAACTCATTTGAAGAAAGTGGCCAATGTAAATTTGGCAAACCCTATAAATGGGCAGAAACAAGTTTGTTTAGATCTAGATAAGCTACATTGTTCTCCTTGATGCACCACTTGGTGTGGATGCATTATTAGGGGATTAGAACATGCCCACAAATTTGAGATCAAATGGAGATACTTGACAATGTAAAGTTGATCAATGTTGGATCTGAACAGAAAGGGTTTTGGGGCACTTTTGTGAAACAAAACAATTTAGATTCTGACAAAAGTTGGCTAGATCATCCAATGAGGCATATGGGAATTTCTGGAATGTTATTGGATTTATTTGACAATATTTCTTATAGAAATATTTCAAACACTTGAAATATCCAGAAAAGGTTTTGGAGGGTTTTGTACAATATTTTGAACAGGACCATGTGTTGAAACTCATATATATGTCAAATATATGCCCACTAAGTTTCCCTAAATTTTCTCAAATATTTTTAAAACATCAAAAATATTTTTTCCCTATAAAAAACATTTCTGGACTCAGAAAAAGGAATTTAAATAAAATACAAAAAAACTTTTAAAATAATATTTTTGTGGTTTTGAGAAGTCTTATATATAATAGGATCCAATAAAATATTTCAGGAAAAATATTGTCCCTAATTTGAGGACTTGTAGTACAAACCTCAATTCAGGGGGTTTTGAAAACTTAATTTGAATAAATGCTTTTCGGCCAAAATAATTTTATATAAAAATAGTTTTATAACCTATACACATGGCATGATCATTGGGAAAAGATTTGGATCAAGGAGATGAGCTTTGAGAGTAGGAGGATTTTTGTGAATTAAGAGCGCACTCAAGCAAGCAAACAAACAACAATCAAATAAAGCATCATATGCACACAAAAAGTTTTGTTGGTCCAAATTTTTGAGCTTTATTAACTTAGTAATGTGACTTAAAACACAGGGTGTGACATTCAATTTCCCTCTATCCGCTACTTTGCAATATTTAATGGGAAATGTATTGTGTGCAAGCAAGATTGTAGTGCTTTGTGCGCTTCTGACTTGAGCATCATTCACACTACGGTGACTGGTGATAAACAGTATAGCATTGGGGCAATTGTTTCTTGTAGGCTGGACCTTAACGCGAGTAATGGTGATTTGTATGGAGGAATTTATGCCTCCCGCATAGCTGCAAGACTGAACGTCTCACCTCAACTTAACGATCCTATGTTGCGTGAGAGATACTTAGACTTTGAAGCCATGCAATGTCATGACTTTATTAAGGACAGGGCTCGGGGTTATGATTACAACTTAATATTTGTAATAAATATCATATCATCTTTGTTATGTTGCATGCGCCTTCCCTCTTTCATTTTCATAACAAACAAAGATATTACATTCTCGAGAATGAAGCGCATGAGCACAACACAACAGTGGAGCCGCTCGCTTGGCTGAGGAGGCGGCGAGGAACGTCTCCACGAGATATCACTTTGATTATTACCCAGACCAGCAATGGTGATCACCAAGATAGGCCTAAAGCCTAAGCTTGGAGGAGTACGTATTTCTCACCGACATTACATTCATGTTCACACATTTTATATCAACTCTCGGTGTTCATCCTCTTTCATTGTATATCCATGTTAGTTTTATTTTTTCCGCTTTCTTCTTCTGTGTTTGATAAACTTCAAAAACCCAAAAATATTTCTCGCTTCTTTTCGGTTTTTCTTTCTTGTTTGATTAGTTTGTACTATTAAAATAAAACCCAAAAAGATTGTTTTTTGCTTGTTTTTTTTCCGTGTAAATAGTTTTTCTCGCTTTTCATTTTCCTTCGTTTATTTGCTTTCGTCGAGAAAACCAAATACTTCAAAAATATTTTAGTGTGTTTCTCTGAATTTCCCTTCTTTTTATTGAGTCGTTAAAAGAAGAAGATCATGATGAAAATGTTGAGTGGCTTTCATATGCATTATTGTTTATCTAACAAAGAGCCAATATTACCTTGTCCTCTCCTTTGCATACACTATTTTGCAGATTCTAGCTTAGTCCACGACACACTTGCACTATTATTTTTATCACATCATTCGGTCGTGCAAGTGAAAGGCAATAGTGACGCTATTTGATGAAGTGGTCGTGGTAAAGGAAGCTGGTATGAACTCTTCTTGTTTTCTGTTTTTGTAAATATGTTCAGCTCTCCGATCTTGATTTAGCATATTATGAGTAAACATGTTTATGATGACAATTAGAGATTATAGTTGCTCATGCCATGCTTAAATAGCTAGGAGTGAATAATGATTTATCTTATGCGTCAACATGCATCAAAATGATTGTGATGTGGTATGGTAGTATGGTATCATCCTCTGAGTAATTCGAGCGACTGGACTAGACACATATGCAAACATGTAGTTGATTCAAATACAATGTACCCTTCATGATATTTATGTTTCGAGTGTTTATATCCTACTCATGCTAATGTTCATTGTTAATTATTCTCAATGCATGATTATGACCATTTTCGCTCTCTAGCTGGTCGATTCTCAATCTATTGCTAGCATTCACTTGTACTAAGCGGGAATGCTGCTTGTGCATCCAAAATCCTTAAACCCAAGTTGTTCCACATGATTCCACCACATCTACCTATATAAGTTATTACCCATCCGTTCCAAGTAAATTTGCATGTGCCACCTCTAAACATTCAAATAAACATCCATTTTGTGTGCTCGTACTGCTCATGGAGCGACGGGGCGGTTAGTATCTTCCATGCTAAGAGAGTTATTCTCAAGATGGGCGTTTATTCGTGTGTCATTGCACGAGAGAGGCTGGTAAAAAGGATGTCCAGTCCCACGTAATCAAAAATCCCTCTCCTCCATCAAGGCATCCCTCTCCTCCCTCAGTTTGTTTGAATTATTGAGGGCATCAGCACCCTCTATGAGCAGCCTATCCTTTTCATTCTTCACAGAGACATTGTGTTCTTCTAGTTTTTTTTATGAGCCACTGTGAATGCTCTAAGCTCTCCTTATTCCACTTGTCCACATCGTACACCGACTCGTTGTTGCTTGTAGAATTGTCCATATGTCCTGGTTAAAATTATGTACAGAAGCAAATTAAAACTTGTAATAGCAATTATAAATCAACTACTACCTAAACATTGCAAGATTGAGACATATGAAACTTTTGTATAAATCATCATGTGCATTCTATAATTGGATACACGTTGAAAGGACGTGGATGTCGCCTAGAGGGGGGTGAATAGGCGCTTTAAAATAATTACGGTTTAGGCTTGAACAAATGCGGAATAAAACTAACGTTTAATTAGTCAAGCACAAAACCAAAAACAACTAGGCTCACCTATGTGCACCAACAACTTATGCTAAGCAAGATAAACAACTAAGTGATAGCAAGATATATAACAAGAAACAATATGGCTATCACAAAGTAAAGTGCATAAGTAAAGGGCTCGGGTAAGAGATAACCGAGGCACGTGGAGACGATGATGTATCCCGAAGTTCACACCCTTGCGGATGCTAATCTCCGTTTGGAGCAGTGTGGAGGCACAATGCTCCCCAAGAAGCCACTAGGGCCACCGTAATCTCCTCACACCCTCGCACAATGCAAGATGCCGTGATTCCACTAAGGGACCCTTGAGGGCGGTCACCGAACCCGTACAAACAAGGTTGGGACAATCTCCACAACTTAATTGGAGGCTCCCAACAACACCACGAAGCTTCACCACAATGGATTGTGGCTCCGAGGTGACCTCAAATGCTCGGGGCAATCTCCACAACCTAATTGGAGACCCCGATGCTTGCCTGGAGCTTTGCACCACAATGATTGAGCTCCGAGGCACCACCAACCGTCTAGGGCGCCAAGGCACCCAAGAGGAACAAGCTCTAGGGTTATAAAACACCCAAGAGTAATAAGCTTCTCAACTTCTCACTTCCACATATCACCGTGGAGAACTCAAACCTATGCACCAAATGCAATGGCAAGGGCACACGGAGTGTCCAAGTCCTTCTCTCCCAAATCCCACCACAACAACTAATGTTATGGAGGAAAATGAGAGGAAGAATGAAGAAGAACATGAAGAACTCCAAGATCTAGATCCAAGGGGTTCCCCTCACATAGAGGAGAAAGTGATTGGTGGAAATGTGGATCTAGATCTCCTCTCTCTTTTCCCTCAAGAACTAGCAAGAATCATTGGAGGGATTGAGAGTTAGCAAGCTCAAAGAAGGTCAACAATGGGGGGCAAACTCGAGCTCAAAAGGAGAAGATCCATTGGGGAAGAAGAACCCCTTTTATAGGAGGGGGAAAATCCAACCGTTACCCCCTCAGCCCGCACACAAGCGGTACTACCGCTCGGGCGGATGAGGCAGCCAAACAGAGCAATGGAACGAGGTGCGATAGTGCCGCCGGAGCGGTACTACCGCTCGTAGGAGCGGTACTACCGCTGGGCAGCGGTAGTACCTCATCCTACTGCCTCCCAGGGTAGCATGGGGTACTCGCGTACAGAAGAGTAGCCGGTAGTAGTGAGCGGTACTACCACCCTGGGGCGGTACTACCGCACCACTACCGCGCACACCTTCTGCCTAAATACAAGAACAGAAGGGTAGCCAGTAGTGTTGGGCGGTACTACCGTGCCAGAGCGGTACTACCGCTTACTACCTTCAAAACCAGAACAGGAAACGGATGAACGCATGAACACCAGAACTGCCATAACTTCTGTAAATGAGCTCCGAATTGAGCAAACTCAAGCTTGTTGGATTCAGGACGACAAGGGCTATCCAACAGCGATGAAAATGCCAATTATATAGAGATGTGAAACCTCTATGAATGAAGAACTGGCAAAAACTCCAACATCGAAAACATCACAGAAGATGCATATGGACTCCGTTTTCGATGAACTTGAGCTTGTCATGAAGCTGACCATAAGCTCAAGCAACCACAAAGAGAAAACCCAACCAAGAACCAAGAAAGATGATGATGCCAAGAATGCAATGGTTTGAGCTCTCAACGAACGATACGATCAAGCTACTCACTTGAGAGCCCCCCTTGATAGTACGGCTATCGATCCTATAACCCGGTCTCCCAACTACCACCATGAGACCGGTAAAATAGAAAACCCTATCAAGGTCAAACATTTGCATTGCGCATAGTCCACTTGAGATAGATGATGACGATCTTGTCCTCCTCAAGATGGACCACCTTTCTTGATTGCGGCGGCTCGATGAAGACTAGTAGATTGCTCCCCCATACTCCACTATGGGTGATCCACTCTTCGACACATCTTCACAAGTCCATTGTCACCACAATGGACGGCAAGCTTCAAGCATGATCTCTCCGTGATGCTTCACTTGAGCTTGCACACTGCAACCTTGATGACGATCACCACTTGATGTCATCTTTCATGGGATGTATGGGATCTTCCTCTTGATGCAAGCCCATGGAAATATACCTAACCCCACAAAGAACTCTCACGTAGACCATGGGTTAGTACACAAAGCGTAGTGGACAATACTTACCATACCACGAGATCACTTGATCCCACTTGGTACATCTCCTACGCTTTGTGTGTTGATCAACTTGAATCATTCTTTGCCTTAGTCTTGATCAACTTGAATCATTCTTATCTTCTCTCTTCAACAATGATGATGTCTTGAAGGTAAACATGAATGTTCACACAATCTTATTCTTCAAGACATGCTTGCAATAAGCTCAACTCTCACATGACCAATCTTTGGATAAAACCTTACATACCACCTTGGTCACCATATAAACTCCTTGAAACCAACACATGTACTTCAAGAAGTGCCTATGGACAAATCCTTCGAATATAACTCAAGGCAACCATTAGTCCATAGGGATTGTCAACAATTACCAAAACCACATATGGAGAAATATGCTCTAACACACGTATACAAGGATAACTACTTGTATGAAATTATCTAGTAGTAAGATCCCCACAAAACATAAACCAACACCACCTACGCACTCATGGCGCATCGCCAAATCTTGAATTTGCCGCACGCCCAAACCGTAACTAATATACTCTGACTGCTAACTACAATATGGCTAGATGTATGCTCTCAAATCCATCTAATATAAAGCACTAAGAAGTAAGTGTTCTACGGGCCCATTTGTAGTACAAACAAATGGTGTCTCTATCTAGATTGAACTAAATCAGTTCCCCCACAAACTACAATTGAATTAAATCAGTTCCAATCAGATAATAACAAGTATATATAAGCAGCATGTACTCAGATCCCCCACAATGCTATCTCTATCTAGATCTGCCACTAGGGGGTGGGGGGTTCAGGTACCTATCGAGGTCGGCAGCGTGAAGGGCGGTGACGGCGTCGAGCGGGGCGGCGTTGGGCGGTGTCGGGCGGTGCTGAGAAGGGGAAGACGAGGTGGGGGGCGAGCAAGTGTGAATCGATCAAATGAGACCACACCGGGGTTCAGATAAAACGGGCTAGTGCTGGCGTGGGCCTAATGGGCTACGCTGGCACAATCTGAACCAAACAAAAAAACGTGAAATTACCTATGTCGTTAGACAATATTGCAACGCCATCACTGTATGTAGCAATAACGTGTAAATTTAGCCAACACTGACTCTATTTAAAAATATTAGTGCTGGCGTTGGAAGGAAATGGAGCGCCACCAACAAGAGTTGTGGTTAGCCATTTCTCCACTAGTGCCTGGTAAATCAAGGATCAAGCACCTGGCAAGTCAATCACCATGCTACTGCTAAGCACAAAACATCATGCTCGTGATAATTTATATCTTTATAACCCATGGTAATTCAAGCAATATAGCCTTGGTAATTCAAACACCATGCTAATGGCAAGTACAAATGCCATGCCCCTATTAATTTATAGCATGATCACCCTGGTAATTCAAGCATTATGCACCTAATAAGTTCAAGCACCATGCTCCTGGAAGCAGAACAAACATCACGCCCCCAGATAAATTTAAGCACTACATACCCTGGTAATTCCGGCATTATACCCCTGATAAGTACAAGCATTAGGACATGGTAAATACAGAACAAATTGCTATAGTAGTTTCAAGCAAACACATGCAGGATGGGAGCAAAACAAACTAACTACCAAATGTAAAAATCACGAACAATGAGGGTAAATATCTAAGTTTACAACATGTAATTTCAATAGCAATTAAACAACATTGACAAACCCTGGAACCCTAATCAACAACAAAATAATACATCTAACATATGAACAACAAAAGGGCAAAATCATGGAGTTACTGTTTAAAATCCGCATGCACTCTTTTTTGCCACAAAACCTACTACACAGACCAATCCGCAATGGCGAAAACTAATCCCATGCCCGCACACACAACAAAATCCGTCAAAATCCTCCACAAAAACTTCACCGCCACCCACCCAGCGACCAAATTCACACGAAATCAACCAAATCCGTACATCCATTTGGTAGCAAATCTTACGCATAACCTAATCGGGCCATTGAATAACTTAATCTCATGAAGTACCAGCCAAAAACGGAGGTGACAACAACAAAATCCGTGGCGGAACATAAGGGGAAACACTACGCAAAAACAGAGGTAATGGGGAATGGGGGCCTCACGGCAAAACAACTGCCGTCTGCCAAGAACCAGACCTCGCTGTCGCCCGGAACCGCCACAGATGGAGGAGAGGATGGGAGGATAGGCAGGGGAGATGGATTTCAATGGCGACCGCACAGCCGCGGTTACGAGAAACTGATGAGCGAATGCGGGCGGAGGAGGCGAGGGGAGTAGAGGTCGTGCATATTGGGCGAGTTGCGCGGTTCGACCTGGACCCACATGTCAATGGCAGTATTGCAACCAACGGCTATGCACACGCGAGCACGACGCCAGGTTCGCTTGTGTTAAAACCGCAACGCATATTTAGACCGTCGGATCCAAAATGAACGCCATCCGCGTTGTTCGGATCTGTAGCAGAAATCCGTACGTTCGAATTTTAGCTTTTAAAAAAAAAATTAAAGTAACATTTCTAAATGTGAACATTTTCTAGATCATTATTTGGAAAAACATGAACATTTGCTGAAAAACGTGAATATGGTTTAAAACTTGTGTGAGTATTGTTTGTCATGCGCTTGTAAGGGCTACTCTAACCGATTCTTTATATATAACGGAAGATCCGGTGGAGCAAAAACTTAGTGGAGTATTTTTACTCCATCAAGATTTGACCAGATCTAGTCGATCCTCTATGTATAATGGAGCATTTTTTTTCATGTGGATTTCATTTTCGGCCACTGAAACATTACATTGCTTCTTTATTTCATTCAATGATATTTTGATACTTTGGAGTACATAATTCACCAATTCTTCATTACAAAAACAATACAAAGAAAATAAGAACCACCATTAAACACTTCAAAAGATATCTAACTTTCATAACTGCTTCCACTAGTTGGATTAATATTTTCTCTTTGTCTTCATTGTTGAGTCTCTTTATTGGCTTCTCGAGCTTGCACATTTTTTTCCGATTCCGACAAATTCGAGTAGCCTCTATTCTAGCAACGAGTGCACGAACATCTATCAAATTCCGTGCTATCAATAGATCGATGTAATATTCTTCTCAATACCAAAACTTACATCCATCCTACACACAAGTTTGAACAAAGAATGAGCTACCATCGACGAGAAAGATCCGAGTGGCTAGAGGAGGAGTCAATACATACATGCGGCGCGGAGATCTTGCCGGGGTTGTGTGGTATGGCACCCGGCCAATCCATGACAAAGGCACAGTCGACGGTGGGAATGCGTCAAATCCAGCGACGACGGCAATGCGTCAAATCCAGCGACGACGACGGCCGTAGATCTACCGGTTGTGCGCTGGCAACGGGACGAGAGAGACAGAAATCCGAATGGACAAGGACCGCGACAGAGCCTACAGAGCATCCCTGGTGGCGAGCGGTGGCTGAGGGGGGGGGGAGGACGGCCCTGGCGTGGATGCGGCGAGGGAGTGAGGCGGGTAGGCGACGAGCGGGGGGGGGGGGGGGGGGGGGGGGGGAGATTTCTTTTCTTCAAGCCCGAATGGTGGAGCAAAAATAAGAACAACGGAGGCGGCTGAGGATAATTTATCCTCCGCTAACTACTGTTGGGGATCGGCTAAGTACCGGCTAGAGGAATAAAACCGAATTTTTACTCTAATGAGTTGGTTAGAGTTGCCATAAGTAAAACAGTTCGGCCCGTGCTACGTACCTGGGTCTGGGCCGCGTTTTCTTTGGGCCTATACTCGGGACGGGGACGCCACACTGCCACAGTGCCTCGTCTTCTCGCTCGCCTGGATCGATCCATCTCAACGCCCGCCACCGCTCAAAAAAGAAATCTCAACGCCGGCCGGACGCCGGAGTGTCCTTCCGTCTCCTTCTCCCCGTGCAGCATTCTCCTCGCGCCGCCCCACCCCACCCTTCCCCGCGCGTCACTTCGGAGTCAGTGATCGAGCAGTGAAGGTGGCGACAGCAGGCGGCCATGCGGCGGCGCCACGCCGCGATCCTCTGCCTCGCTGCCGTCTCTCTCGCTGGTGGCCACACTCCACGCCGCCGCGCTCCGACGAGGCGCAGTCCTCGCCCCCTCTCTCATCCACGCATGCTCCGCCAGCGGGGACCCGGATTCTTCGCGCAGCGTGTTCGACGAACTGCCCGCGCGGGAGCAGACTGTCTCCGCACTTCCCTCGCTGGCCAGCGCCATTTCCGCGAGCGGGCAGCGCCGGCAGGTGCTCGGCCTGTTACGTGGCGAGGAAGGGGGAATGGACGACAAGGTGGTGACCGTGGTCCTCGCCGCATGCGCGGTGGCCGGGACGGTGGGCGAAGGGATGCAAGTGCTCGCAAGGAAGGGTGAGGAGGCCGGGGCTGCAGCGCTATACGTGTGTGGTGGAGATGCCGGGAAGGGCAAGGGACGCCGATGAGGCAGAGGGGCTGTCGGTGCAGATGTAGGCGCGTCCGGACAGGGTGATCTGCACGGTGCTGCTTGCCGCATGCCGGGTGCATGGCCGCATCAATGTGGCCGATAGAGTTGCCAGGTTGATGATGCATGCGCGAGTATGGTAATGCATGAATTTTGGTCAACTTACTGCCGTGTTAGCCGTAGCCGAAAATCAGTGGCTTCTATGACATGGTTCGGTTGCTGCAGTAGATTCGGTAATGCCCTAGCTAGCCGGTGGAGGTCTGAAATTTGTACAACATGATCCTTTGTTTACCTACATGGATATGCCCTTCCACAATCTGATTGTCCGGTTTGTCGTCGCCCCATTACTCTGCTGGTACCTTCTGGTGTTGCTTCCCTGCTGCTTTGTGAGCTAGAAACCGCTCCTGTTGTTTACTGAATTGAGCAATACAATGACCTTGGTGGAAGCCTGGAGCTCCTCACGTACAATTGGAATCTGGATTACATCACTGGTAAACCCTAAGAGCCCTTGGTTTCTTGGCTTTTTTTTTCGTCATGTTTAGATTGTTGGCCTATCATCCAATGAAATGCCAATTTACCTCTGAAAATATAACTAAGCATGCAGAGTTGTACTATTTTAGATGTTTCTGATGAAGTCCTATGATTTGATCTAGATCAGTCTATAGTAGCAGTTCTATTATCTCGACATACTTGTGCAGTACAATGTCCTCAACGTTGCAACAGTAACCCTTTGAATCTGTTTAGAAACAAATTAAATCCACCGAACGAGACTGAAATGTCTATCAGAGGGTACAATTGAACTTATAGTTGATGATATACTGTAGTCGCACCTAACTAGTTGGGTGAAATACATTATCAGAGATATTCTTGGTAAGCTGGCTTCTGCAACATTCTTTGGGTTGAGAGGTATTTTATTTTACCACAGGTTCATATACTGAAAGACTTCAGTGTAACAATAACTGTTCTGTCCAGCTAGGAAAATTTGCACCCATCCACTTAGTCCAATGAATTAATGGATGTTCAAGTACACACTACCCTCATCATGCTGCCAAGTAACTAGTTCCCTGCCTATTTGGGACCAGGCCTGCTTGGCAATCGCTAGAAATACACAGAAGAAAAATGCACTAGGGAATCCATGGCCACTCTTGTCTATAATGAAATACTCCGCAGTAGATAAGTGGTTTTGTGCCTTAGATCAGTGGAGGTTGTGCCCTAGACCATGGCAGGAACTCTAAAGGCTTCAGCGTATGTAGTATTGCAGTTAAGACTAAATGAGTTAACTACAAATTCCTTAAAAGATCTTGAGCTCCAATTTCACGTGGGGTTATTAATTTCTTGCCAACTGCTTACATATTCCCTTCATGTTTTTAAGCTTTTCTATGGAGCTGAGATGATCAAAAGACAGGCGCTTTCCCGGGTGAGTCTGAGTTGTGCAGCAACCGCTTCAACATTCCAGGTTTTCTTTGTCCTGCTTCTCATGAGTACTGAGAACATTTGATTATAAACTTATCATTATAGAACTACTTTTCTTAGTTTCACTGATAGCGTGTCAGTAAATTTAGAACAATCTTACTTGTTGTCCTGATCTGTTGAAAAACAAGCATGCTGTGTTTTCTGGTTTACTGATGGCCATGGTCTGAAATGAAAGTATAACCAAACTTGCGAGTCCCAGTTGAGATCCCTGGACTTTGTCAAACTGTTCTCTGTCATACCCTGCCCCAATCATTTGCTACTAAAGATTCATGCTGGATGTGAATTGTGAGCTAAACATTCTCTTGTCGTATAAATTTGTCTGACGGTTGTTCTGTTTCTCATCTCATGCAAACGGCAATGCTTTGACAAAACATGTTCATGATCTAGTTATGCTGTATTGCAGTTTAGTTGGCCCTGATGGAGCGGATTCCGAGCTAGCCAAACGGAGAAGCAAAGCACAGGC
This sequence comes from Elymus sibiricus, assembly GCA_039707655.1. Taxonomy (NCBI): domain Eukaryota; kingdom Viridiplantae; phylum Streptophyta; class Magnoliopsida; order Poales; family Poaceae; genus Elymus; species Elymus sibiricus. The sequence goes on along the minus strand of CM077669.1, from coordinate 437,537,628 downwards.
CGTGCACTTGTATACGCACGGAAGTTATTGGAACTCCTCTTCCATGGCTTCTCTTCGCATGGATGTTTTTAGTGAAGTGAAGCGTCGCGTGTTATATTCGACGAGGGTTGCGGCTGTAGGTAGGTAGCTTGGATTTGGTCCCTGCTGCACCATTTTATCAGTTGTTGGCAGCCTCTAACGGCAACTTGCGTCCTGCCTTCCTGTTTGTATGTGACGACCTGTTGCTGGCAATTTTGGTCATGTGTAGTCGTTGTTTAATTTTCTGCTCGAAAGACATTGGAACTCCACTAGGCATTGTTGAATGATTTCTTTTGTCGGAATGCGTAGTGTTGATTTGGCTCGCAAGTTTGTCAAAATTCAAGGGCTGAAAGTTGCCATCAAAACATGAACAAGCCTGGCATGCACTTCTTCTTGATGGGCAGCTTTACCTGAATTAGATTTATATGAATCATCACTATTGGCAGTTAAATAAATAGCAGTAGTTTAATATATACGTACTTATTATACAAGAGTTTCATTACACAGGATTGAAACTTATACCCGTGTTATCTCGTGATCATTGAAATGCCCTTGTACAACACTGAAGTGGTGCTATTTAGGATAGATAGATAGATAGATAGACGAAAATCCAACTCTGAGCTCGGGCTCAGCTGCTCCCGCTGACGAAAAAAATAAAAAAAAATACTAGAAAAATTCCAATTTTTTTTTGTGGTAGATATTTTGATGCGTGAGGTTCGCTCCAAATTTCAAGTTATTTGGACATCTGAGCAGCTCTCGGCAAAAAAGACAAATCGGGTTAGAAAAGTTCGTGAACATTAAACCTTTTTTACAGACCCCGATTTGTCTTTTTTGCCGAGAGCTGCTCAGATCTCCAAATAAGTTGAATTTTGGAGGCTCCTCACGCATCAAATTACCTACCACAAAAAAAAATTGGAATTTTTTGAATTTTTTTAGTATTTGTTTTGATTTTTTTCGTCGGCGCGGGTGCAGATGCACCCGAGAGCCGAAACGCCGCACTCGATAGATAGATAGATAGATAGATAGATGCAGCAGCTTGCGTTAGTTGGTGCATGGTGTGAACCTAAAGAGGAGAAGAAACGATTGACTGCAATACGTGCGAAACAAGTTTGCAACATCGGAACCGCACATTTGCAGCAATAGACGTCTAGAATCATCGCAGCAGCAACAAACAAGAGATAGGCTTTACAGTTTGTGCTCCCATCTAACACCGAAGTCATGAAACGCCAAAGTCATGAAAATTGTGTTGCCTCTTTTGCTAGCCAAAAAGATACACAAGTATATGCATGGTAAAGGATGTTGCTTTCGCGCGTTTTATACTCTCTGCAATCGTCCCTACAAACATGACGATCGATCGATCGATCGATTCGATGTATCTAGCTAGTATGTTGTACTTACAAAGTAATCACGTATGAGATGAGTTAGCTAGCTATGAATGTTGCCTAGCTAAGCTACTCCTGCTCATCGTCCTCGTCCTCCTCGTCCTCGTCCTCGACCTCGAATCTGGGTGTGCGGGGCTGGTTCTGCCTCACCCACCGGTAGAGATGGGGGGATGCCACGAAGTAGGAGTGGGTCCCCCCAAACCCGCCGTGGAGCATCCCGATGACCCTGCCGTCGGCGTCGAGCAGGGGCGCCCCAGACATCCCGGCCATGCTGTCCACGTAGACCTCAACCAACGTCATCCTATAGCCGAGGTCGTTGGTGCTCATCACCTCCACGGCCCTCGTGCAGCTGGTGCGCCCCATGGCCTCCCTTGGAGGCCCATTGGCCGCTGGCCCGGTCACGAGCATGCACCTCACTGCCGTCCTTGGCATGCTAGGAGCCACCGGGAGGGCCGGGTGCAGGCTGGGGCAGACCTCGTCGCCGTGCAAGTTCCTCAGAGCCTCGACTCCGACGGTGAGCACGAGGATGTCCTGCGCCCATGCCGACGCCGTGATCTCAGCCTCGGCGTATCTCCTCGCCTCCTCGGGCATGCCGGCTTGCCGTCGCTCCTCTTCCTGATGGTAGCAGACGACCGATGCGCGGAACATGTCGGTCTTCTCCACGGTCAAGGGATCGGCCCAACTGTACACGTGCTTCAGGGCGTGCGCGGTCGTCATCACGTGACGTGCGTCGCCGCCATTGGAGGAGCTGTGCACAAAGCCGACGCAGGTGCTTGGGTTCTCCACGGCCAGCATTCTCTCCTCCTCGTCCGCGATGCTCATCACGCGATCAGCGAACCACGGGATCCCATCCACCATGCCGGGCTTCGGGCCCAACTCGATGTACACCAAGGAATGCTTGGCGGCCTCGAACCTGGCCCTCCACTCATTATTTGCCTGCGCCATCGGCCCGCTATTTTACTGCTCTGCACCTGCACACACAACACACACACACAAAAAAAAAAAAAAGTATGAGCAAATATGCATGCTGGCCATAGGATTTTCTTTCTGTACGAAAAAAGAACAATCAATGTAATGTAGCGACTGATACAAGAGCTAAGCTAGCAAATCTAAAATTTCACCACAGTACCTGAAAAAAATATAAACAATCTATTTTCTACATGGCCCCAAAAAAATACGACTCCAACAACGCACCTAAATATACATGTGAATAATGTTGTGTGGTCACATATTTCTTCTTACTACCAAGAACCTGTATTTGGGTACGTACAACCTACCACAAGATCCAAGCAACCCAAAAACATAGCACCAACACCGTCCGCATGGTCAAGTTTCCACATTCCACCGGCCACCCCAAGCCCCGCCGCCCAATTGTGATGCCCCGAGGCCTAACTTTACCCCAAGACATAAAAAAATAAATGAAATTTCATGCCTTTTTTGAAACAAAAAAACATGCGCCAACAGCACGTCCAAATCTCCAAGAAGACAAGAAAAATTATAGGTACCCATATTTTGGGTCCTACCTACCACAAGACCAAAAAACTTGGCACCAACCCGAATCGCCACGTGGTGAAACTTCATCGCCGACGCACCCCATGTTTGCGTCGGCCGATTCCGGCTGCCAACAAGCACGATCCCGGCAGATCAATCCCGATGCTTGAGGCCGTACCCCCGCTATGGTCGTAACGCTACTACCCGGTCCCACGGATTCCATTCAGACCGGTTCCCGCCCAATCCCTCCACTTAAGGTCGTACACCGCGATCGCTAGCATGCTCGCGACACTACCACTTGAGCCCACGGATATAGTTTAGACTCACCGGCGCCGCCCTAGATGGTCGCCGCCGTTTGCCGAGCTCAACCACCAACCTGCTCCATTCAGCCTCGGGCCTCCCTTGCGTCTTATGGAAACTTGACCCAAAATGTTGCTCTGATTTGTTTATTTTTGTCTAAAAAAATGTTGTTCTTGTTGTTGACGTGGCCAGCAGATGATCGAGCAGTTAATAATCGACTCGGAAAATCTTTATCGAAGTTTTTTGGTTGGGTGAAATTCTAGTTGGTAAACTTTTTGTAGAAATTTTTTTTCGCTGTTCCGTAGAAAAATTACTTTTCTGTGCCCAAACTTGAAAGCGGGAAAATGAAGTCCGAACCGGGCGGAGGGGAGGGGGAAAGAAGAGGAGGACGGCGACGCACCCCAGGCCGTCGGCAGGGAGGGAGGTGGAGGCTGCGGCTCGATTTTCTTGGCCGCGGGTCTGGATTTTGTCCGGCCGCCGGTGCGGCTTGAGTTTCTTGGCGGCGGGTCTGGATTTCGCCGGTCCTTTTCTTGCCCGGCCGCCGCGGGGATGGGGGAGGGGGACGGTCCCGCTGCTTGTCCTGCCGCCGCCGCGGGGATGGGGGAGGGGGAGGAGGAGGGGGCGGTCCCGCTGCTTGTCCTGCCGCCGCGGGGAGGGAGAGGGGGCGATGCCGGTTCTTGCTTCCTGCCGCCGGGGGGAAATACAAATGCCAGACCTTATAATCGGCTGATAAACTATTCTCGTTTGTAAGGCTGCGATTTCCTGATGGCTATTCTTGTTTTTCTTCTGCAGGTTGTTCCAAGTAGTATATGGGTTGCATTTGCATCTTTGTATACCTCCGACTAGGCAGTGGCCAAGCCGGCTACCCCGGGGCGTGCCTGAGGATGCCTGCTTGAGTGTATGTTGCCGCATGGTTTGTTGCGGATTTGGGTTGCAATATTGTTTGTTTGCAAGAGACGGAAATCTCAGATGACACCTTGGGGCCGCGATTTGGAGATACCTTCATTTTTTTTCCTTACAGGCCGATGGATCCAGATGGGGAATCGTAATTGCGGCGTCCAACGATTATTTATTTTTTGTCATCCAACAGGAGCATTTGGCTGACTGCAATTTTTCTCTGTCTGGACACATCACAGACAAATCAGATGGAAGCCAATGGTCTTATCACTGGTGCTTATGGACCCCAAGATGATGCCAGTAAAGTGGTGTTTTTTGCAAGAGTTGAGAAATTGTTTGCCACATATGCTCCCACGGTGGCTGTTGCCGGGCGATTTTAACTTGATCTAAAGAGCCAATGAAAAGAGCAACACCAACCTCAACTTGAGAATGATGGGCAGGTTCACAACTACTCCATGATCGAGATGCCGCTGGTGGGGCGCCGCTATACATGCTCGGATGATTGGTAGAGTACTCATGTCTAGAGATTGGGAGGAATTTCTTTTCCTTATATCAGCTTAAACCGCCTTCGACCAGCGTATCGGACCACTGTCCACTTATTATCAAGAAGATGCAGCGATCGCATTTCAAGGGATTTCCGCTTCGAGGCCCATTGGTTAAAAAGTGATCAACTTAACAGAGTTCTATTAGATGCTTGGAACAAGGAGGTTTAGTCTAGGGACCCAATTAGAGTGCTGCATACCAAGCTTTCAAGAACAGCGGCTGCCCTACGAAGATGGGATAGGGTCAATGTTACATGGACCAAATTCATGTCCACTCTTGCAAATGAGATCAGTTTCAGGCTACATCTGGCTCAGGAGGAGAGGGTGTTGACTGATGATGAGCGAGTTTTTCGTGGATTATTAAAGAACAAGCTGTTAGGATTTGCTGCGATTGATAGGGCACAATGCAGGCAAAGATCTCGTTTGACTGAGATAAGGGAAGGCGACGCGAACACCAGGTACTTTCAGATCAGGGCAAATGGAAGACGACGCAAGAATCACATTGCAAAGCTTGCCGCCCCAAATGGGTTGAAAATCGTCCACATTCCATTACTGCTAGTCAGTTGTTCAAACATATGACTGCCTACCACTTACGATGGGTGAACATGGCGAAATCATGGACCTTCTGATTGCAAGTCTGCGATTTTCTGATGAACTATTCTTGTTTTCATCTGCAGGTTGTCCAAGTACTATATGGGTTGCATCTTGTATGACAAGAAGAGGGTTGAGCGTCGTATTTAGTCACAAGTGCTGCTAGTCTGAATAAAAATGAAGCACTGCAGTATAAGAACCTTCCTTGGCTCCAAATACTTCTCTTTTTTTTCTGTTGATCAATCCCACACTTTGATACCCCAAGCTCTCAACAGTCAAAACAAACGGCTCTGCTTCTACAAGCATGCGCCCGATTGTACCACCTAGAACTTCTGGGACATGGCCAAATGTGCTGATTTTTTCGAAAAGGAGAATATATTAATATCGCGGAGATACCAATTACACCCAGCCTCTGCACCAACCAGATACTGAAAGACATCCAGGATGCACACAGCCAAGAACAAAATAAAAAAGAGAGAAATATAAAAACAAAGACCCTGTCGCAGTGATGAAACACTCGCAACAACAACACTCTAACCACCACCAAAGACAACACTCAGACTGCAAAAGTGGTTCTTCAAAAACGATACCTCCAAGAAGGAAACAATGCACAAGCATTGTCGTCGCCCGATCAAGAATCGTGAGTTTTCACCCTGAAGAAAGACCGAGATCCCAAAACAATGTCTTCAACAAGTCCATTGTCAGGTACCACCAATGAAGGCCAGACCTTAGGCTTTCACCCTGGTAATCGCGGCTCGGTACTCGAGAGCACCACCAGAAATGCTTTCCACCTGTGTTGCCGCCCCCTCCTGCCAAGGCCGCTGCTGCAAGTACTCAACACCCGACACACAGGAAAACATGTGCCCAAGTCTTCATCGTAACCAAAACTCCTCTCCGCCGTTGGTAACTAAGCCTTTTGGTGTCCGAACTGTTCCCAGTCCACAGCAACCGAATGGAATCACCTTACCAATCAAGTCATGAGCATCTTTCAACAAATTGTTTGCTCCTTGCTCCCAAACAACGAGATAGCACTGAGATCGTTTTGTCGCAAACCAGCCATACCCATTTTCTCATGATTATCCGCGCAATATCTTGACTTCTCGATGCATGACACAACACCCAACTGAACTGATGGAATTATGTCTTCAGTAAAGCAGTCATTTGGTGGCAGCAGCTTGTTATGCCCTCCGATATCTAACTCAGGTTCCAACTAATGATGATGGAAGCTATTTGTGCTCAACTCCGTATGTCCCTTCGTTTGTCTCTGGAAAGTCCACAGCACAACGCTAACTGGAAGGCTAATTGCGACATCCACTGCGACCAATTCATGCCAGGGGTCCTGATTGTGATGCTCGGTTCTGGAACCAATTCCAGCACTGTACTTATGAAGAGATTCTCAAGGTGAAGAAATTCAGACTGGCTGCCCACCGGTGCTTGGACCTTGAGTACATCCGCGCCCGTGATGATCTATATCCTTATGTGCCAAGGGTCTTCAACACGATGGGATTGATTCCTTTTCTGCAGTTCAACAAGGCCTATAATGAAGACCTTGTTCAAAGAGATTTATGCATATGAGCACCAGCATTTAAACAGCGCCACCCCTCCGAAATAAACTCGACAAGGTATTCCGGCATGCCCTGAAGCTCCTCAAGTGTCAGCAATCATTCAACAAAAAGAAAGTGTTACTGACTACATCGCAATCTATATTCAACAGAGAGAAAAACATTATGGTGCAGATGGCTCTGACAGAGAACAGATGGATGAGGTTAATTCAGGGAATCAATTGGACTGAGCTGCTGCATGAGTTCGTGGCTCTATGTCTCAGGGTTACGGAGGTGCAGCTCACCCCTGTTGTTGTAGACGATGTACGCTGGTGCTGGACGGCCAAATCAGCATACACAGCCATGTTGTTCGTTGGGTCTTTTGCTCGTCACAACTTCAAGGCTGTCTGGAAGCCATGTTGTTGAACGCGGTGAAGTTAGGCAGAGGGCGTTTTTGGTCTTTGAAAGAGTGGTTCAAGATGATGGAGGTTGATGTTTAGATTTAACTTGATAACCCACCCCTAGGCAAAGCCCTGTGTGCCTCTGCTGTGAACTTGGTTCTTTTCTCCGTCTAATATATATGACAGAGCTCCTGTCAATTTTTCGAAAAAAGATTCTGGAATTTATACATGTCAGACATAAGTTAGATCTACATCTTGTTCAGTCAACAAGGTATTACATACTTATGAATAACATATAAGGATGTAAGAAATAAATCAGACATCTCATAAACAAGATTTGAATAATTATTTGAAACTTGTCATTCTTTTTTAACAATCTTGTGGGAAAAACAGGGAGAAACAATTGTTCTTCATAACGTTGTCATCATCACACAAGCTTCTGAGGTCATAACAGATTGGGCACTAGAAAAGTACCAACAGGGAGAAACAACTAACGGATGTTTTCCACAATTTCAGGAAACATGAATGTAATTTGACGAGACAGAAGGTGAATCCTATGCGCGACAAAAGAATTCTAGAAAGACTAATTTAACATTCTCCACTTTATAGCTGGCAACAACTTTACAGATGTAAACCTCAGCGGAAGTTTTCATTTCTTATAAATTAATATCGATAGATTGCGCGGATAGAATGTTTGTATCAAATTATACCAAATAGCATCTATAATTCCTGATGCCTATCATCCTATACACTTGCCTCAATATATAAGTTAGTACATTTTCCAATGGTCATGAGTATCCAAAGCATCATGTGCTATATTTTTTTACTCCTTTCTCCGGCTCCCCAAACCTAACCAGACCTAAGGTGTTGCAGTCCTATCACAAGATCGAGATACAATAGAACCGTAAATAACATGCAGATGCAGACATACAAAATAACAAGAATCCTAAAATGAGATGCACTGTCACCGACCCTGATGTGTGCTAATTGCAATCAACCTATTCAAGCACACTTTTCCAAGATATTGTGTGTTTCGTGCATATAAAGCAACTAAATGGTCAGTGAGCAAGTAGAGAAACCTTGTAAAGAAAGCATTTGGCAACCATAAATTTAGCTATGCTGATGTCGTAATGAGGAAATTATACTGCAAACACATGTAGCGTTACTTATTAGTATCATCCCTTAGTTAAGACGGATGGCTATCTAAACTGAATATCCGTGTCTATTAGAAGCCCAAAGTTACTCAAACAATACCTACAGCCTGATGCTCCGCTGACTATACTACTAATACTATCCAAAAGGAAAGGACATATAAATATAATTGTAAGACAACTATACTTTCTAGTAGTCTAGATAAGGTTTTCTTTTCATATCTCTAAATCCGCAATGTAAACTGAGGTTTTGCAATCAAGAAATTAGGAAGTAGATTAACTGCAAAGCTAAGGAATGTTCATACTACAATTCTATTAGATTCTTTGCAAGAGTCATATGTCCATTAAATTGAATTCTCCGTAAGCATCATCTTGTGCTTATTTATCAAGACAGGTGGCCCGTTTTCAGTTATACTAGCACATATGCCCGTGCGTTGCACCGGGAGAGAAAATTTGTATGTACTTAATTAAATGTAATGGGAAGCGAAGTGGAGCTAACAACAACCGAGTCATCCCGTCAACAAAAAACAACAACCGAGTCTGAATTAAAAAGCCTTCCTTCCTTGCCGCTGTACTAAAAGCCTTCAGGATTCGCGTCGCACCAGTCCAAAGGCTTCAGAGGCTTCCTGCTGCTGGCATCCTCTTTGCCGCTGGGCGAAGGAACTTACAATTCTCCTCTCTAGAAGCCATATGTAGCTTCAAGTAGTTGAAGGTATGTGGATGAAGAGGAAGATGAGATATGCTGAATGTTAATGTAATCTTAATCCAGACATTATTACCAGCAGATGGTACATTTGCTATGTTAAAATTGGTCAAAAAATGGTTTAATGGTAACCTGTTGTATCACAGATCATAATATTGCCACAAATTTGTGTAAGAAAAAAAGAAAAAGAAACATGAACTGCCATATTCAAATTCTATCAAACCAAGACACTGCTATTCATAAATATCTAGTGTAGATGACAATGCCCAATCTGCACGAATAGAATAGTAGTTAGGAGAACCAGTTAATTATCCTGGAAAAGCATACCGAAAAAATAGAAGTGATGGAGCGTAGCAATAGCAGATAATCATTAGTTTGTTGGAACATTCATTCACATAGTAATAATCTATCGAATGCTAGTAGTAATGTTTCTCGCGGGATGGGCCAAAAACATCAAAGAAAACTGTAGGCATCATCAACCTAAGAAAGTATCAATGTTACTAAACACATACCTTAAAGTGCAACATGACTGTTAGTGTTTGATAGGTTGGTATGTGCCTCCTTAAACGCTGACCGGACTCGGGTCCACCTTGGCGCCCTCCGCTCACCAACCTCCTCGTCCTCGTTGTCAGTTAATACCACGTACTCCCTGCCCTGTAAGCTCAGCATCATGTACACCCGCTCCTGCAAGTCTGCAACACCAAGCCCACTGACCCAAAATTAAACTATGAAGCATCAGAAACTACATGATGTTACAGCAAAGAACAACATTCATTTCTACAACAAAGCTGAAGTCCACTCAATCATTTGCACTATATAACTTAGAAATACGTATTGACAATCAAAAGTGCTTCCTGTAAAAAAATCTCAGAGGTTCTGCACCTCCAGGAGCTTCCTTTTGAGTCAGAGACAGGTAGAATGGCGGATTCCGGCTGATTTTGGAGCGATTCCTACACGAAGCTCCTAGAACTAAAGAAGGCCACAACAGCAAACCCATCAACTTGGTGCTTCACTATTTTCATTCAAATCGGCCGCCTATGCAGGAAGGAAGCAAAAGGGGAGGAGGGCAGAGGGGTGAAATTTAAGAAATAAAGCTTTGGTGTGTGCAACATCTCCATATGTTCTGAGGTTCAACTTTTTTATTTAAAAAATGGGTCACAGGTTTAAATAACAAAACTGAATCACCTAGAAATCATGATGTCACAGAATGCTAACAACATATGAAGTTTCACCCATATCAAATGTTAAATGAATAATCACTTTCTAATTTAAAAGAGATACAGAGTTCAGAATAGTATGATGAATATTAAAAAAAAAATGAAAATCAACTACGAGACACAGATGTCAAGGTGGCTTGCTATGTTTTGTAGCACCAATCTACTTACCAAAATTGAGATGCTGAGAAATAGGATTAAGAACTGAAAAATCAACAAAGCTTATCAAAAGATATGAAAATGTTACCCTAATTTTCAGACCATCGAGTTGATCCTTTTTTTCAGATGTAAAATTCGTCATATTAGGCAAGAGGATCAACGAACTCCTTGTGGGCTGACATTGAGAAGCATACAATGTTAATACAATTCACCAGATTAGCACCTTAAGTCCTTAACCCATGCCACTTCCTTTGTTGATTAGCAAAGCCAACTCCAGTATGTCCGCTAAAGCATTGTCCATCTGCACTGTCCTATTTAAGAAATTAAGACATCAAATTACACATAAGAGAGCACTCCAATTCCGTTGTCAAACTGCGGTGATGTTTCAGGTCCTCAATCAAATTACATTTGAAAAATTGTCAGAACAAATTAGATAAAATTAAATTATTAATTACTCACGTCTATATGATGACCCAAGCAAGGTGGCGATCAGAATATGTCAGAATAGCTTTATTGAGTGCTTATATATCATGGCCTAGAATAGCAGGATATATGAAAAAAGTGTAGGACGATAGAAGTAGATCAATAACAAAGTACCTAAAATTACCATACGTGTGAGATGTCAATGAGCCTCAAATGCAAGCAGTGTACTGTCGAGCACACATGCTGCAGCTAGGAGGCAAATCATGATATATGTGTACATGTTTCATCTGCTCAACGGACCTATATTTGGCTCACTGTTTTGTGATTTTCTTAAAGTAGCTAATTAGTCATGGACTTTATCCATTAAATCTCCACATCATGTGTGTCAAATTCCTGAACATGAAGATTGTCTGCCTGTAGCTAGCCCCTACAAAATAGCTGGAGAAAGACAGATCTGTCACTGAGAAATAAAATTTCAGCAGTGTAAGTTTCCAGCCATATCAATCCTCGCTTTGAAACTTTCGACAGAGATCGGTCAAGGAGCTACAACTGTCTGTCAGGCTCGAGAGCCAGCAGCACAAAAGACATGTACGTACCGCCAACAGAAAGACCAATGATGCCATGCTGGACGCTAATGGTTTCAGACCAGCGATGACTGACAACATCAGAGATTCATCATCTTATAAGAGGAACATGCTTTCTTGTAGGTTTGGCCCAAATTTTGAATTGCCAAATATCTGAATGAGGATGATATGTAGATAGCTTGAAATTCGGAGAAATCCGGCAGGGATTCAGCCCACGACTCATGCCCGCTCCTGCGACTCGAGTTCCCCACCTACCACCATCGCTGCCGCCGCCACCCCCACCCCCACCACCGCCGCTGACACCCTCGGCCGCCGCCACCCAGCATGCAGCTACTCGTCGGGGCCAGGATGTTGAGCCACCCTGTCGCCACCGGAGTCAGAGATCGGGGAGGCTTTCGGATGCCGCTCCCACACATCTACCAAGCCTTCCCGAAGATGTTGCGGCCGATCCATTCGATTCTGGCGGAAACCTTAAGGGAGACGCGGGAGAGGCGCTGGCGGGAGCGGGCGATGCGGATCCGCGACGATGCCCTCTCGTGGTCGTTGTGCGTCCGCGAGTGCAGGGAGGCGGATACGCTGGTGGAACCGGGATCAGATCCGCTCTCCCATGCGCAGCGATTTGCTCAGGTTTGTCGAGACCAAGCCAATCGAGAACTGTTGAACCTGGCATGGAGGATCTACTTCGAGGGGACCGCGGAGGAGAAGCGCAGGATGCCGCATCCGTCGAGGCCGCCGAAGGAGTTCATCAACTGGGCGCGACGAGAGGCGAGGGCAGAGGATCCGACCCGCGCGGAGAGATGGAGGTGCATCGTGGGTCTGATGCCCACCGGGGTTCCTCCAGAGCCTCTCCCTGTGGATCCACTGCCATTCCTGTCCCCGACACCAGCCTTGGACTGATCAACGGTCGGCCTCGCCGGCCTGATCTGGAGCCGCCATGGACAGGTAATAGAGGTGAGGTCCCGATTCCTTTCCAATCTAAATTGAGAGCAAAAAAATCTTCTCCGTTTTTGGTCGATGGAGCTGGGTTGTCCCATAAACAACCGTGCGATTTAGCTAGAATAATGTCTGATAAGTTGAGCTTATGCTCTGTTCCGCCGGAATTCTCACCGTCGGCGAGCAATTCCCCACCTGTTTCACCAATCGCTGTTCGAAAAGGGACGATGGACCAGACCTGCAAGCCCATCGAAAAAACACCCGTAGTGGGCCTGGGCCCTTTAGTCAAGCCGCTACCTTCCATTAAGTGTAATATATCGGGCCGTTATCGGCCGAAAAAGCCCACCCCGCACTGCGAAGATATTGAGACAGTCACTAGGGTTTTTGGCCAGCTCTGGTCCATTCCCTCTCCCCGCCGTCGCCCCACCCCCCGCAAACCCTCGACTTCCACCATTGCCTGGATTCGCAAAGATCTGATCCAATCTGGCAGTTTCTCCCCATCAGATCTATTTCCTGTTGCTAGAGTTCGACCGTGGGATCCCAACCCTGTTAACCTGAGAATTATCCGGGAGGGGATCGGCCCCGGATCAAGGTCCTTTGCAGAAGTTGTGGCCATGGCTGACAAGCCTCATCACCAGGGTGCGGGCAAACAACGGGCGCCAGCCCCTCGAAAGGCCGCTGGGGCACGACAGCAAGCAGGCCCTGGTGGGCGACCCCCTGCGGCCAGTGAAGCTGGGGGAGGAGGTGTCCCTAAACCTGTTCCACGCCAACCAGTTGGCCCGGGTGGTCGACCTCCTGCAACAACTACGCCGGCGGCTGCTCCTCCTCCACCAGCGCCGCCTGTCCAGATCCTAGATGAAAGGTACAAGGATATGGTCTGCTTTACATGTGGAGGTTCGGGACATTATGTTGGTAATTGCATTGAGAACAAAAACTACTTTATATGTGGATTAGAGGGACACAATGTTAATAACTGTGTAGCTTGGACTCATCCCCATCCAGTGGCTACTTTCTTTGGGATCTCTGCCTTGGGTTTGGGGTTATATCACATTGATGCCCTTGTGGGTAGAGAGGCAAACTAGCTCAATTTTAGAAACTGTGGAGAAGTACAGATTGTCAAAGGGAAGATTAATCAGGAGGAGCTCCGCAAAAACCTTTCTGGGATCTTTTGCAAAAGTAAACAATGGCCTTGGCAGATCAGAGCCCTTTCTGAAAAATCTTTTCTGGTCAGGTTTCCCCCTTGGAAGAATGTAGATGAACTCATTGAGTTCCCTGCTTTTGATCTCCCTATCAGTGGTGTTTCTGTTTCTGTTGAGAAGTGGACAGGGGCAGTTGACCCTTTCAATGAGCTGACTGAAGCCTGGGTAGAGATTTTGGGGTTGTCCTCAAAGTGGTGTACCTGGAAAGTTTTCTCCCAAATTGCTTCGTGCTTTGGGATCTTGGTGGATGTTGACTAGAATGGCATGATGAAGAGCTTTTATGAGAAAGTCAGGATCAAGATTGCGTGCAGGAATCCAACTAAGATACCTTTTGAGAGATTGATGGAAATGAGGAAAAAAATTGTACATTTTGGAATTCATTGTGGAAGGGTTTGAACAGATTGGTGCGGATGATCCAAATGATGATGATGGGCCTACTGACATTAAGGTTGATGAGGATGGTAAAGAGATGGATGATGCTGATAGGGATATCTTGAAGGAAGGTGAAGAGGAATTTGATGAGTTGGATCTTGCCAACAAGGCTGGCACTTCTAACTCTGCAAACTCCTCCAAACTGACAGAAACACTATCTTTCCACCCTGCTCCATTGATGGCTGCTTGTTCCTCCCCAGTAATTGGATCCAAAGGAATACAACTAGAGGTGGGCTGTGTTAATGAGGAAGTTAAAACTATCCCATACAACCTGGCTATGGAAACTCTGTCTTGTGACACATTTCACAATGAGGTGGGCTCTGGGACTAAAGCATATATCAATAACATGAAATCCCCAGCCTCTGCCCAAAAGATCTACTGCTCTGATCTGCTACTTGACCTTGATGGAGCAAGCTCTGATTCTGAGGATGAGGATGGAAATGGGACCTCTGATGTGGAGATGGCTACTTTTGATGTACCTGTGGATCAAGGTTTGAAGATGTTGGCTCTTAACAAATGCAATAATTCAATGACCAAAGCCCCTGAAGTGTCTGATATCAACAAAAAAATACTCACACTCAGTGGGGACCTGTGATATCTCAAAGGCCTAGCACCAGGATGCAGAAAAGGCAAAATGTCATTGAGAAGGCTGCTGCTTACAAGATGAAGATGAACCTGGAAATTCTTCCTACTTTCAAAAGTAAGTCCTTTACCTCCGAGTCTTGTAATACTTGGGAAAAATATGCTTCTGCTGTGAATTTGAGAATTGGACATAGTGAAGAAGAAAAGAATAGTATTGTTAACAATATCATCAAATGTGAAACTGAAAAATGTCTAGTTTTTGCTAGTCAGAATCCTGAAGTAACACTTCCTAAAGATCTAGATGTAGACTTTTCTGATTTAGAGGGAGTTTGTACTCCAGAAAAATCAAACGGCACTGTTTCACACATGCCAGGGGGCACTGCTGGTTCATGTGGAAACTCTGGTGCTGTTCAGAAAGCTGGGCTATGTAGCCTATCACACCCTTTCAAAATATCATGATAGGTCTCTTCTGAAATACTAGAGGTGTGAGCCAAAAAGGGAAACTACAGTGCCTGTCTGATATCATTAGCAAAAATATACCAGATTTTGTTGGCTTTCAAGAGACAAAAAAAGAGAAGTTTGAGGATTCTTTCCTCAGTTCTATTGCTGGTTCTATTCCCTATGCTTGGCACTGCCTGCCTGCTATTGGGACTGCAGGTGGTATCCTGGTTGGGATCAATAGCAACATTATGGACACTATTGGTGCCCTAAGTAAAAAAATACTATTTAGTTATCACTTTAAAAAATAAGAATGACCAGTTAGTTTGGCACCTGGTTGTGGTTTATGGCACAGCTTATGCTGTTGATAAGGTTGATTTTTTAGCTGAGCTTCATGAGGTTATGGAAGGTCTCCCCCACCCAGTTTTGCTTGGGGGTGACTTCAACCTAGTGAGAGAGGCCAAAGACAAGTCATCTGGGGTGGTTAATACCTCTTGGACTTTCCTTTTCAATGACTGGATGAATAAATGGGGACTCATGGAGACTAAAATTGCAAATAGGGTTTTTACCTGGAGTAACAATCAAGATAATCCTATCTTTGCAGTGATTGATAGAGTTTTCTCTTCTACTGACTGGGATAGCCATTTCCCACTCACTACCCTATGTGCATTACCCAGAGTGGGGAGTGACCATGCCCCCCTACTTCTGGATACTGGCAATAGAAGCAATGTTATAGACAAACCTTTTAGGTTTGAAAAATGGTGGCTGAGTCAACCAGACTTCTTAGCTTTGGTTGAGAGAGTTTGGTCCACCCCTTCTCCTTGCAGTACAGCAATAGATACTTGGCAATTCAAAACCAAGCTTTTAAGGAAGAAAATAAAAGGGTGGAGTATTAATATAGAAGCTGATATGAAGAAGAAGAAAAAAGATCTGTTACAAGAATTTGATATACTAGATGTGTTCTCTGAGCAAAACAGAGTGTCCAATGAGGATATCCTCAGAATGAAAGAGATTAGGGCAGAGTTAGATGATATTTGGAGGAAAGAAGAAACTGCCATGTGGCAAAGATCTAGAGATAGAAAAAATTTAGAAGGGGACAGGAACACCTCATATTTTCATGCTGTAGCTAACCAGCGCAGGAGGAAGAATTTTCTTTCGATGCTCGAAGGTCCAAATGGTCCTGTCCATTCTACTAATGAAATGTTGGGGGTGGCTACAGATTTTTATAAAAATCTATTTGGCCATGAAGACAAACCCAACATACACCTTGATGATCATTTTTGGTCAGATGAAGAGAAAGTCACACATGAGGAGAATAATGAACTAGAAACACCCTTTTCAGAAGAGGAAATCAAGGATGCTATTATGGGATCCTATGCATGTGGTGCCCCTGGGCCCGATGGGCTATCCTTCCTCTTCTATCAGAAGTTCTGGGACCTGATTAAACAGGACTTTATGGCCCTGGTTAAAGATTTTGAAAATGGGACTCTAGACTTACAACGACTAAACTATTCTATTGTCACCCTAATTCCTAAAGAACCAGATGCTAGGCACATGAAAAAATTTAGACCAATTTGCTTGAGTAATGTCTCGATCAAGATTTTCAGTAAGGCAATGACCAACAGAGTTTCTCCGCTTGGTAATTGTTTACTTTCGCCTTGTCAAAATACTTTTGTCCGTGGACGGTTCATCTTAGAGAGTGTTGTCACGGCTCATGAAGCGATACACGCAGTTCATAAGTCTGGAAAACCTGGGGTTGTCCTCAAACTAGATTATGAAAAAGCTTACGAAAGGGTTAATTGGGATTTCCTATTAGAGATGCTGACTTCTAGAGGTTTTGGGAGTAAATGGATCAAATGGATTTTTTCCATTTTGAAACAAAGCTCCTTTGCTGTAAAAATTAATGACACTGTAGGCCCATATTTTGTGGGTGGCAAGGGTCTTAAACAGGGTGATCCATCGTCTCCTATGTTGTTCAATTTGGTGGCGGATGTATTTTCACGAATGCTAGCCAAAGCAACAAGGGAGAAAATTATTACTGGATCCTTCCGGAGGTGATCCCTAATAGCTTAATTAGTTTACAATACGCGGATGACACGATCCTATTCCTAGACCCCAAATCCAAAATGTGCGAAAAACCTGAAATGGCTATTAGCTTGTTTTGAGAATCTTTCTGGTATGAGGATCAATTATGATAAATGTGAATTGGCTGCGATTAATTTGGGAAAAGAAGAGATTAAGACTCTCTCCCAAATTTTCTGCTGCAAAATTGGGGGTTTCCCCTTGAAATATTTGGGAGTACCACTTCATTTTCTAAAACTAAGGAGGGAGGATCTCCAACCTATCATTGACAAAATTATTAAGAGAATTTGTGGATGGAGAGGCAGATTACTTAGCTATGAGGCCAAATTAATTTTACTACAGACTTGCATTGCAAGCATTCCTATGTATTTAATGTCTGTTATTAAGTTTCCGAAATGGGCAATTAAAGCCATTACTTCCCAAATGTCTCATTTCTTCTGGGGTAATTTGGGTGACATCCACAAATACCATCTGGCCAACTGGGGTTTAGTTTCCCAGAAAAAGGCCTTTGGTGGTCTTGGGGTAACCAACCTAAGGGAGTTTAATATGGCCCTGTTGACTACTTGGTCCAAAAGGTATATGCAGGGGGTAGAGAAAACGTGGGTGACCTTGATTAACCACAAATATAACACTTCAAGGCCTAATGTCCTATGGGCTCAAGAAGGAGTGGGTTCGCCATTCTGGAAAGGGGTTACTTGGGCTTTCGCTGGGGCCCGACCTTTCTATAGATGGATCTTAGGTAATGGTAGCCACATCAGTTTCTGGCACAATATTTGGGTGGGGGAACCACCCTAAAAACTAAATTCTGGGACATTTTTGACATTTGTCAGCAAAAAAATGTTTCTGTTGCCCAGGTATGGGATGGTGTAGAGCTTAGACTTAATTTTAACAGATGCGTGGACGAGAGGCTTATGGGTGTGTGGCGTGAGCTTTTGCTGGCTATTACTGACTATATACCAAATGATGAGGATAAACCTGTTTGGATGCTAGAACATAATGGTATATACTCTGTAAGGTCCTTTTACAACACTATGAATTGGGGAGGGGTTTATACTCCCATTTGGAAAAAGTTTTGGAAAATCAATGTCCCTAACAGATATTTGGTGTTTATTTGGCTGACCTATCATAATAAGATCCCGACTAGGGACAATCTAGGAAAAAGACAACATGTGGAAGATGAAACATGCTTATTCTGTAGTGATAAGGAGTCTGTGCAGCACCTTCTTTTTGATTGTGTTGTTGCCAGAGCCATTTGGCATGATATTGCTGATATTTTTGGTTTTATTCAACCAACCTGTATGAATAATTTTTCTACTCTGTGGAATGTCAACAATAAAAAAAGTGTGATAAATATTGCATGTGTTGCTGCCATTTGGAGCATTTGGACTATGCGTAACAAAATGTGTTTTCAGGGCGTTCCATGTAGAAGTACTCAGGTTATCCTGGGAATGATCAGCTCATACATCCACCAATGGAAGATTCTGTGCAAAGGGGACCAATTTGTCCTACTACGGCGTTGTCTCCTGCTCCTGGACCATCGAAGAGGAGAACTGCTTCGCATCGCCTGGAGATGATACGCCAAGGTGAAGATGTTGCTGGATCCAAAGACAGCTACATGAGGGTGCACGCTGGATGAGGATGTCCTGTTCTCAGTTTACGCTGGGTTGTAATAGGATCTAGTTTATGTCTTCGTCTTGGCTGGAGTTTGTGTGAATCCTATTTTAAGACTGGTTAGCTTTCATATGCCACTGGAGAACTCCGTGCTCCGTTTTATTCAATAAAATGGAGTGGGGGAAGCCCCTTTTGATCAAAAAAATAGCTTGAAATTCATCCTAGTTGGCCGAACAGGGTCGCTGGAGTAAATTTGGGACTACTATGTTCCCCGCAAATAACGAACTGTCTGTAACTATAATGAATCCAACAAACAGGAAAGACACAAATCTCTTGAACAGAACACTTTCCTCAGTTCGATCATTGATACTTGGTGAAGCCATCCACGTAACCTGATTCTACCTACAAAATTCACATATTAGCGCCCTTTTGGACTGACGACAGATCACCCAAACTTCTATATTACATGTACCTTTAACAATCTCCGTTTCACCACTTTAATTAGCAGCCAACCCCCATCTCCTGCCACACCGACTGCTGCAGGTCAGAACCAAAGTAGATCCAACGGCAGTTACAGGACGCATCAAACGGCTGGGGGGCGATGAGCCGAAAATTGGGCCCGTCCCCCTGCGCCTAGCACTGGCCTTATCATAATCTTGTAGTCCCCAATTCACACGATACAATGCAGCAGCTTAGTGATAAGCTACAACGTGACAAAATGTATAGCCATCAGAACTACCTGAAAAGAAAACTACTCTACGACGATTAGACATCCGCTTTTCCTTGCCCTGTATGAAAACCGGAGAATACAGAATGGCCAACGAGCTGCACACTGATTGTAAGCACAAATGATCGATGATCACAACCACAGAGGGAACACATCTTTCAGCATCAGTCACACATCACCTGCAAGCACAAATGTTGTAGATCAGAATCACATGGGGCAATCCAAAATGTCATGCAAATGCCATGCTCAAGAAATGAAAGAAAGATCCACAGACCGCATGTCTAAGCAAAGGTGATGTTGATTGTCACAGGATGGTCTCACCGAACAATCAAATGTCATGAACAACGGAAAAAGTGAGCAAGTAGTTAATTTTCTGCTATGATAGTAGAGTACAAATACTACAACTGCAGAAGCAGGATTTCAAGATCCATAAGTGGTTAGGCCAATCTAACAACAACTTTCAGGAAAATGATAGAACAATTACTCAGCCTCCAGCTTGCCGACCCCCCGTCCTCTCCATCCCGGCCTCGATCTTGCCGGCACCCGCCCTCTCCATCCCCGTCCGCGAGCCCCCCGGCGCCACCCTCCAATCCCCGTACTCGAGCCCGCTCGTCTCGAGCGCAGCACGCCATCTCTGCCTCCCGCGAGGTCGCCGACGCGCAGATCGGCACGCTCGAGCTCCGGGAGCTGTGAACAACGAAGAAAGACGCGGGTGAGGAGGAGATGGGATTGGGAGGAGGAGGCGGCCGACGGCGCACGGTGAGGCGTGGCGGGGCGGGTCTGGAGGCGGCCGGCGGCGCGCAGTGAGGCGGAGCGAGGCGGGGTTGGAGGTGGGAGGCAGGAGTATGAGGCCCGACGCCCTTCTCGCGCGCAAGCACGGCAGCGCCAAATTCCTGAGCTCGCCTCACGGCGGTCCGGCCGCCTTCTTTGCCCCATTCCTGGGCTCACCTCGCCGGAGAGGGCCGCCTGGGATGGAGGAGGCCGTCCGCGCCGCCTCGCCATTTGCTTGGCTGCTGCGGCGGGACGCCGGCGGCAAGAGGCGCAGCGACGCCTGCCATTCCTTTGTTCCTACGGCGTGGACGCTGACGGCAAGCGGCGGCGCGGCGGATTGCCGGAGAGGGGATCCCGCGGTGGAGGACGGGGTGGATAAGGTGAGCTGGGGGTGTTTTTTTTAAACTGAAACGTATTTCTTCTTCACTTAAATCAGGAGCGCGGGTTGAATACCCAAGACAACAGGGGCTTTTTTGCAAAGACGCCGGTACGACCAGAAGTTATCCCTGCTTTATTATTAGGTAGAGATATATGTTTCAGTACGCGAATATTGTCTTTGGAGGCCGAGCTCCATGGAGCTCGGTTTTGAAAAATTCATTTTTTGTCAATTTTCATATTTTATACATTTCAAAAAATTCTAAAAAAAACACAGACATACATGAAGGCATAACACACATGTGTAAATTTTTAGGCAAAATACGTTGAAATGAGGATGTGCAGAAAAGACAAGTCTGGTTTTTTTTATCACATGATACTATTCATCCTCATAGGCCATGAATTTGTCTTTTTTGTACAGTTTGCATTTCAACGTTTTTCATCCTGTAATTTTACACACATATACATAACATCCTTGTTTACTTGAACAATTTTTTAAAGATTTTTTTGAAATTGAAAAGTTTGAATTTTGATTTTTTTTCTTCAAAAAAAGGCCTCCATGAAGGCCGAGAGCCAAACATCTGTTCTCTTTCAGTGCATCTTTAACAATAATTAAATGCAGTTGCTCTATAGTTACCATGACAAAAGGCATGAGCGTTAATACACGAGGTGTTGCAGTTTGATCCACGTTGTTGTCACTCTGAGGTTCGTACCACACAAATTCCACGAGAATCGCAATCATTCTCTTCTGATGAAGCTGTTAAATAGAATGAACAGTGTCATCAAAGCTGTGAGTCTTCAAGTGAAAAATCACTTGAAAACTTCAGGCTTTACTTGACACTTCTCGTGGTACATCTGCATCGCTGCGGCGTGCATAAGGATGATATTGTGTGTGACAATGTACGGTTTTGTCCTGGGGTCATTTGCTGCAGGCCACTTAAAGCACCTCCCCGACACATGGAAGCCATTGCCATACATTAGAGCGGCAGCGACCCTTGGCTTGTTGAAGGTTTTTAAAATTTATGAAGATTTTTGAAATTCAAATTTTGTTTGAAATCCTCAACAGTTTTTTAACGAAGCCAAAAAAACGAAAACGAAAAAAAAACGAAAGGAGAAAGAAGAGGCACCCGCCCCGCTCATGGGCCGGCCCGAAAGCATTCGCGGGAGGTCCACCTGAACAGACACCTACTCCTCCACAACAACAACAACAACAACGAGGACGACGACGACAAGGACGACGACAACGACAACAAAGCCTTTAGTCCCAAACAAATTGGGTAGGGTAGCCTACTCCTCCACGAATGAAAAAAAAAAACTCGTCGAATAAATCCCCACTGGTATCCCCGTCACAGCCGGCGGCGGAGGCGGCGGTGCGATTGGAGGATCCGCCACCGCGACACAGTCGTTCGGATCAGTTGGAGTCGGTCGGTGGACTGTTGGAGATCCGCCACCGCGACACAGTCGTTCGGCGGCGGGGCGATTGCCAGAGGAGGTTCCTCGATCGGGTTCCAAGAAAGAAGATGAGTGCGGCGGGATCTAAGAACAAAAGGAGCAGGTCCGGCCGAGACGACCCCTCGCCGGAGAAGAAGAAGAAGAAGGTGATTGTATGGAGACACGAGGATCCAGACGCGTGGGTCATCAGCGATGCCGACTTGGCCAAGATGAAACGCGACCGAGAATCAGGTCCGTCTCATCCCTTTTCTCATAAAAAATCAGCCAGTTTTACTCTCGATTCTTTCATCAGTCAGCTCACTCAAGATGTAACGCAGCTGTTTGATTGATTGATTATTTATTTACTCTCGATCGATATATAGCTCCCCGCCCTGTGAAAATCCCTACGATCGATTACTTCAAACCCCCGACCCGGTTTCACACCGCCGAGGTCTTCGCCGTCCGTGATTCAAGCGACGCCGTGCTCTCTGCTGCCAAATTTCTTCTAGGGGTTTCGTCCTCTCTTGGTATGTACTATGTGTGTGTGTGTGTGCGCGCGTATGCACCCTCTCTGTTTTGGATTTGATCGATCCATCAACTTGATGTGTGTATCGATCGTGCCTGAATCACACAGATGGCCAACCGCTGAGACGCTGCTCCGGCTTCTGGGTCGACTGGGATGAGGAGAAGAAAACCGGCCTCGTTTTGACAACCGCGTGGCTGATTCGCACAAAGGATGCTCCTGACAGCGTCTGGTCAGGCGGCCAAGAGTATGCCCCTCATGCTGATGTGAGTCAGATCTAGTGTTTCTTCTGAAAATTTCTACCCTTGTATGATTCTGTTCCAGCCGCTTCCACCCCAAAATAAATCATTAACTCTCTGGTGTATATCTAACTAGTTGCAATTCGCTTGTTTTTTTGTGTGTGTGCGCTACTATTGGCCGTTCCTAATAACAAAATGGGAGTGGCACATGTGTTTGCTTACTAAGCATTGTTCAAAGATCTTATATAATCTGTTCTGCAACTTTGTTTTAGCTCACTGTTCATTTGCTAGATAGCACCAGTGCAAAGGACATGTTTTTTGTGCTAGCTATTGCCTTTTCTAGTTAATAACAAAATGGAAACATTATATGCGATTTGCTTACTAGGCATTGTTAAAAAATCTAATACAATCTGTTCCACAACTTTTTTTAGGTCACTGTTCATTTGCTAAATGGCACCAGTGCAAAGGGCACGCTGGTCTA
The DNA here is from genome assembly GCA_039707655.1 of Elymus sibiricus. Taxonomy (NCBI): domain Eukaryota; kingdom Viridiplantae; phylum Streptophyta; class Magnoliopsida; order Poales; family Poaceae; genus Elymus; species Elymus sibiricus. The sequence goes on along the minus strand of CM077669.1, from coordinate 437,514,407 downwards.
CTATCAGCCCCATTACGATATTGCCTTCTTGAATGTTGGGGTGGATCAACCTATCAAGTTACCAACTTTTCGTGAAGAAGATGTAAAATTTGCTGAAGACGTTTTTCGCCTCGGAAGAGACAATTCCTTAGATCTAAGGATAACATATGCTAGGGCAGAATATCGGAATCCAAACATGTATCGGCGGTACCACAATGTGCACTTCCGTTCTCCAGATGGCCATGGTGATGATAATGAGGTAATATATCTTATCATGTGATGGTACTATATGCATTTGTTACAACTTTGAGTTTTTCTATGTCATTTGTTTTATAACATTTTTCTTGTCACTGTAAACTCTCATGTTCTGTCAATATGAATTGTTGTAGTATGACAATGGGGGCCTGGTCATTGACTTGAAGGGAAAAGTTGTCGGAATGGTCAACCTCCCTAAGAGATTTGGGTCTTTTATACCTTCTTCCATTTTGCTCAATTGTTTGGATTCGTGGAAGAAATATCGGTGCGTTTTTCCTCTCAGCTCTGTGATAGCATTTATATGATTATTTGGTGATGCTAAGCTAATGTGTTCTCTCCTATTTTTTCTTCTTACTTATTGTTAGAAGTCGAACTGTTTTTTGCAGTATCTATTTGCTCACTTTTATGCAATTTAACAATGTTCTGTAATTGGTGCATATCGGTTGGGTGCTGAATAGGGATTAATCGGCTTATCAGCCTATTAACTGAATTTATTGGTAGGTTAACTAGGGTATATCCTAGGCTGCATCTGAATTTCTTTTCCATGTTGGAGCACTTGCTGCAGCAGCAGAAGCCATAGATTGCTACAAATGGCAAATGCACCACATCAGTATATACTACGTAGATACTATACATAGGAGAGCAGCACAGCAGTATTAAATAACAGAGGAGAGGATTTTAACTTGCTACATGGTGACACAATGGACAGAGGACAGGAGGAACAGGCGACGAAGCAGCTGGAGGAGTGGGAGGCATGTGTCCACTGTGACGGCGCATGCCGCTGTTCGGGGAGGGGATGACGCTGGCGGCAGCTCAGGGCGCGGGCTGTGGCTGCTACTCCAGGAGCGGGAGAAGGGAGGGAATGGGCTAACCTAATGCACGGTAGGCTTGGGGAAAAAGGGAGGGAACGGGCTAAATTTGGGCCAAATTGCCCAGACAGTTAATCGGCCCAGCCGATAATTCGGTCTGACAGCCGATTAGTCGGCTTATCAGACAGGTAAATCGATCCACCCAGTTAATCGCGTGAATAGGTGGTTTTTGTATCGGCAGGTGGCCGAGACACGATTAACTGTCCGATATGCCGAGATTAACTGGCCAATATTTTTGACAGTGCAATTTAATCACCATAAGTTACGTTAAGATTCTCAAAGCAAATGTGATCACTGCCGTGTTTTATGTATATATATATAGTCGTATGTTTGAACAAGTGGCTGCAATAAATAATTTAGTAATAATAATTTATTTATAAGAAAATCAAGAACTAGAAATAAACAAGTAGAACCACGCCTAGACTACAAAATGGTTCACGATGACAACTATTTATAAGAAGGAACTTATAAGACTTTATAATTCTGCTTCGCATGTCTTTAGCCAAATTGTAGAGTGAAGTTAAATGGAAAGCTATGTTTTAGGTTTTCTCTTAATGGACAACTGTCCTGAAACCTAGGAGATATTCAAATGTTTATTTGTGGTATTCAGTTGTTCTCGGTCATATTGAAATATGATGTTTTACTTTTACGTAATATCATGAAAAACTGTCTTCGAGCATTTTTCAACTACTATGAATGATGCAATGAATGATCCCCCCCACCTTGGGGTCTGTTTGAGCTTTATTTGAATCAAAATATTTGTTACCGTTTTTTTAACATGTTAGATAGAAGTTGAATTCCACCAAAGATTGCTTATTGTGGAAGGGTTACTTCTGTATACCTGGCTCGAAATATGTTAAATGATGTCTGATTTGGCGCAGGTACATCGCTCGGCCCCATCTTGGGATGATGTTTGAGGCGATCAAGCTTCTGAAGCCTGCTCATGTTGACATGTTATGGCGCATGTATAACATTGAACATGGTCTTATTGTTCAAGAGGTATGTAATGGCTTCCTGAAGCTGCTCTTTTTCCCATGTGTATATGGTATAATTATTTGGCAATTGAACCCTAGGTGTCGAAAGTATCTAATGCTGAGATACTCGGAATCCAAAAAGGTGATGTTATTGAATGCATCAATGGAAAACCCGTTTCTACCACAATTGAGGTGGGTGTATTAGAGATCTTGTTAGGTTAATGAGTTGAAAATAAATTACATTTGTGTGATAGTTGGTAGCTTCGTGGTCTTGACTGCAATGTTTTTTCTCTGCAATTATCAGTTGGAGAATACGCTGATGAGCACATGCAAGGGCCCTTCAGGTGCTGAAGTTCATATTTCTGTAAGTTCATTTCTACATTATAACGGCGGTTTGCTTGACCACTGCCATCCATTCCTCTGTACCGAAGTATTATTAGCAAGATGCTAGCACTAAGAGATTTGTTTCGCTAACTCCATAGGTCGGGGTGTTCCAGACGCTCAAAGAACAACGAAGCACCATTGAGTTGACTGCAGAATTATCAGAACTTGGAGAAGTTCTTACAAGCTAGGTACACCTCTTCTTTTAACTAGACCATTCTACAGATTATTATCCATATTATTATTTCAAATTCTCAAGTATGTATATTCCAATCTTTGTAGATAATTATTATCCAGACATAATGCTAGCACTAAATCTATGTAAGGTTATGCCACACTCTTACATGACACCCATGTGATGTTCAAAATATCACACCACACCATAAAGTATGCTGATATTTTGGAAGTTTATGGTTTTGGTAAATAGGTGGTGTGCAGCTAGTAAGTTGTAGAGAACGGACTTCATCCATGTTTTGTTTTACCAAAGCATCCATCTTCCATTTGTAGACTTGGAAGTTTTAGGAATTTTTGGAACAAGAGATGCATGTCTGTGCTTGTAGGTTTGTCGACGGGCACTAACTTTGAGTTGTGTGACATTTTGCAAAGAATGTCCGCTCTCAGTTATTTTGGATATGGATACAAAACATTCTCCTTGAGAGAGGTGTTCTGCATGCAAAAGAAGGCTTGGTTATTTGGCACTCATCTTGTGTTATTTATTTGTTACAGGTCCTTACTCTTGAACTAACTGCTAGTGGAGGGATGTTTCTATAGTGTGGCGTACTGTGATGGATACTTATATGTGACCATATGTAGTACTCAAGATACATCTGTATCTGTAATTTAGTAGCTTGGTCCTCCAGAGTAGCAGCTCCTTGTGAGTTTCAGTACACCTTATTGAAACCCCTCTTAGTGCCTGAGGAATCGTTGTTTGTTGCCTTATCTCATTTGGTGGTCAACAAGCAAGTATCTTGGCTCTGCGCGTATGGGTATGCACGAGGAGGACCAAGTATCTTGTCTCATGAACTTTCTGAAAAAGCACTAATACTAATTTTTAACTGTTGCTGGTTTGTAGCAATTCTTTTCCAGAGTGATCTCACTGTAAACACATGTATATTTTTTTGCTGTTACGAGTATATGAAATTTCTAAGTTCCAAGTGTAAGCTGGCACATATACGAGCTTGTCCACTATTAAGCCATGCATCACAATCCTAGCTTGTGGTCTCTTATCTATTTGTGTGTTGACTTCTAGTCATTTGGCATGGAATTTGCAGTGTTCCCTGATGTTAATTTTGGTACATTGACAAATATGATGTTATGTCCTGAAGTTCTTTATCCTACCACCTGCTGATAACAACTGATGATTGATGATGTATGTGCAATGATTCGTTCTGATTCCATTTTTTGTAGACTGGTGATGTTAACTGAAAGAATGAATACTTTGTAGCTAAGTTTGTATTTATGTTTTGAACCTGTGTGTAGTGAACTGTGATGTGAATATATATCCTGAAGTTGCTCCTTTTTGTGCTGTATTTCTTATTGGACGGTTTTATGCATAAATTTTAAGATGAACATGCATTTTGCCTTGGCATTACAAATAAATAAATAGTACTAATTTCGTGAGAAACTGGCACTAACCATGGTGACCCTGAGGAAGTGGAATAGAGTGTGTTCGGAACCAAAATCATAGATCAAATCACAAAGGGGTTGTTTTGAAATCAAACAAGTTTTTTTCTGCTTGCAAAGCGGTTTACCAGTATATCAAGGTATATGGAGTAACAACTGCCTCCATGACTTTATGATGCCAGCCGATAGGATCATTAAGATGAAAGTATATGGACCCTGATAAGTGTTACACGTGTGGCACGAACACATGCCAACTATGAACTGTTTAGTGATGCAAGGATGACAACTTAAGTTGTCAAGCATGCAACTTCTTTTCGGACGATAAGTTTCAGTTTTTTAGTTTTTTTTTTCTTTTCGTATGGCAACTTTAGTTGTAAAAAACGCAAGGCTCAGAGTGTTTCATGTCACACATGTGTCACTTATTATTTGGAAAGTATATGACAGCTCAAAGAGAAGAAGGGAAACGAGTTAAAAGAGCAAACTGAATCGGCGGTTCTGGACGGTATGTCATGTCCAAACGATCGTGGTTGATATGTACTCCCTCTGTTCTTATTTACTCCGCGTATTAGCTTTGGTCAAAGCCAAGCTTTATAAATTTTGACAAAGTTTATAGACAAAAATATTAACATATACAATAACAAATCAATTCCATTAGATTCATTATTGAATGTACTTGCACACCATATGAATTTGTTATGGTAACTATTTATATTTGTTTCTATAAACTTGGTCAACTTTATAAAGTTTGACTTCAGTCAACTCTAATATGCAGAGTAAATAAAAATGGAGGGAGTAGCTACATGACCAGCACCCCTCACTTCCTCTACCTGCAGCGCGCAAACCCTAGATTAGCTGATTCAACTTGCTTTAAGGTTTGTGTGCAAAAGAAGTAGTGTTAAAACACTGAGATGTTAAAACCAAACACCATGCTCTTGAACCTGAGAAATTAACAATCAATCTATGTTGGGTTGCATATGTTTTTTAAATTGGTATACACCATGCTTGATCTGTGGAGTTGGTAATACTGACTAGACATACTGTGTTGTTGACTGAAGATTACAATGTTGTGTGCTTCACAATCTGTCACAAAATTGTTGTTCACCCATCCAATGCAACAAAAAGCATGTGAATGATGTTAACGTAATAACAAGTAGAGAGGGAGACTAAAGTCCATATTTTTTCTCGTATCCACCATAGTTTCGCGATCAGTAGACCTAGTAGGAGTCAATCAAAATATGGACATAAATCAATATTGAATATGTAAATGGTAGGTGAAAAATCTAGCCACACAATTACGCAGACAACCGAAAAGTTTTCTTAATATTAAAATAACACACCTGAATTCAAAATCATAGCAAATTTATGATCTCACCAACACATCATTATTTCGAGAACCATAAGGTTGAGATTTATCCACCCAAAAAAGGTGAGATAACAAAACTACTGCGTTGTTGTTGCTGCTCGTTTGCAATTAATCTTGCAGGGACAGTTCATGAAGCATTTTACGAGATTTGGCCAGCACAACATATCTATTTTAGAACAGAATTGTCCAAGGATTTGGTTGTCTTTATAACAAGGGGGTCTGGTTACATGGCTTACTTTGGCCATCATGTTGCTCGGATTTATAGTTTCACCTAATTAACATAAAAGAAAGAATAGACTTATCATCTCAACATATAAACAATCAAAATCAACAATCTATACATATCCGAAAAAAAACTTTGAGTTGTTAATTACCATATGTGCATCAGAAGTCAAACACACCACAAGAAGAAAAGAAAGAAGCACAAGTCCTTGCACATTGTTCCTCATGTACATGGTCATCATCACCGAGGACCAGAGGTTATTAATGGGTGGTATTCTTGTAAGTGGGTTTGAGGAGTGTAAGACCATGAAATGCTTGATCCATGAATGGTTAATATATATAGGAAAAATTTCTTGGCGTTGATGCGTGAAGTTATAGAAAATATTGATATTTGTAGTTATGGCTTGTCTAAACTTCTAGTTTTAGTTACACTTCTAAAGATGCATGGTTCCTTCCTTAAGTTTTTTTTAAATGATACCTTGTCATGTTGTGCAAGTTACTTTAGTGCCCCCTCTAGAATTGATGAATTGATCGCTTATACTGAGTATCTCAAAACCGGTGCATAGTAATATTATGTTTAAGGCATTGATAATAATTGGTATAGTATCAATAGTTTCTACATATACGATGCCTTATCTGCATAGTGTCATTAATTTCTCCCTTGGGATAAGTGACCATGATTTAAAATCCACCAAGACTGATCCGCTTAGCATTGAACTTATTTTTTTAATGTTGACAACTGTTCTTAAATATATTAGCAATTTTAAAATCATTTTTTACTTTTATAAACATGAACATGTTTTAAATACGGGTTGGCCATATTATAAATATAAGATGAAGATTTATTGTCATATACATGAACATTTTATATCCAGGTACTTGATTAGTTTTTTTCTATACACAAAATTTTCTCCAATACTAAGTTGGACTTGATTTTCTATACACAAAAATGTCGTGCCGGAAGGATGTAATTTTTGTTAGGCGGAGCTTCCCAATTCTCGGGACTCCCTATACACCGCTCCTTGCGGCAAACAGCCTCCCCTTCCCACAGCGCATATCTGACTGGCCCAGCCTATGGATGACGCGAGCGGGAGAGCAGGAGCTGACCCGATCCACTTTAGCGACATTTTTAAAATTCCGAAAACATTTTTTCATTACAAAACGTACAAGCTTTGAAAAAATGTGGAGATTTCGTTTTATTTTTTTAACACTATCTAAATTTTTAACAAATTCCCAACATTTAAGAAAACACGAGCACATTTATGAATTCCCTACATTTTTGGAAAAAGCAAACATTTTTTGAACTGTACATTTTTCTGAAAGCTATGATCATTTATTTGGAAAACTAAAATTTATGAAAAATGTAAACAGTTTTTTAATAATTTTGAACTCTTTTTAAAATTCCGAAAAATTGGAAAATGGGATAATTTTTCTACAAATTCTGGGACCTTTTTAAAAAAATGTGAACATTTATTAATCAAACTTGATTTAATAAGATTCATGTATGGGAAGCGGGAGGGAGGGGGCCTTGCCCCCTCCCCGCGTTCATGTAGTTAAGCACCTTCTTTTAAACTAAATTTAAATCATGAGAAACTTCAATTTTGTTATCCTCCATTTAACTTATATTGCAAATTCATTCTCCTATCTACAATTGATCTATCGCCTTAAAACATGTTCATTCCCCTGCACATACCATGTGTTTTACATCGGTAAAAGATAAATTCAGGCTGACACATGACCCATATATATAAGCATTTAAATGCATTATAACTGAGCGCTTTTGCTGCCCTCTCAAGCCATTAGCATCCGTGGCCATCGGATAATCACTTTTAGACATTTTTTTTATCGTCCGATTAGCTCTGAATCGATATACGTCCTGGGCAGCTGCTCTGGAGGCAATTTTGGGCGAACGTGGGTAACTGGTCCTGATGGGCTCTCCGCCACTGAAGTCTTCGTCCGTGCAGGGACTCTATAGATTCCATTCGTCCACTGATCCCTTGCTAAATAAAAAGGGAACGGGCATGTCAATGGGTGAAACCATGAAAGCGATGCAATTGGGATGCTATAAGTTGTTGGCGCTTGGAGTTCGTTCACCGCCACTCGAGAGTAAAAGCAGTCGTTTGTAAACTCAATTAACGCCAGCGGCCAATGGTGGAGGGACTCTATAGATTCCATTCGTCCTTTTCGTTTTCCAAATGATAAGTGTCATACGTGTGACACGAAATAACATTGTCGTGATGTTTTTACAACTAAAATTATCATCCGTGTCATGGTTTTGTTACGACAGATGTCCTAGTATCAGGACTTAGGTGTGAAGCCATCGCTACGGCGGTTAACCCGAAGGGGTTGGTCGGGACGAAAGACATAGGTTTACCCAAGTTCGGCCCCTCTCGAAGGAGGTAATAGCCTACGTCCTGCTTGGAGTTGTATTGATTGGATATCGATTACAAGGGAGCGGATTCGCTTGACCTAGTACTCGATCAAAGGTTTCGTGGTCTAAGCCGCCCAGGTAACCCGCCTTTATATACACAGATCGAGGCCCTGGGCTTACAAGAGTCCGGGCCGGGTCGTACTTAATAACCGACCTTGCCTCTAACTACTCTTTCCTTGTCTGACAAGCCGCCACCGGCGGCTTACGCCACCGGGTCACACATTGTCTTCTGGCTCTGGGCCTCCAGGCCCATTGGGCAAGCTTCTTCCAAACCTTACCGTTAAGCCGCCAACCTCATGACCCGGCCCCACCTGGGCGGGTCTCACCACAAGGTTATATCCACAACATTAGGCCCCAGATTGATTTGAACCAGTTCATGTCAATCTTCAAGTCTTCTGGTTGGCGGATCTTGCATTCTTTGACAAATCTTCATGACCCGCCACATCTGAAAATGGGTGACGTCGTTTCTGTCAAATCTTCATGACCCGCCATGACGTCATCTCAGGAAAATAAAAAAGATTCCCCTGACATCACAACAGATCTTTTTCATTAATATGACCAGCCCGAGAATCAAGGCACTTTCTTGGTCAATCGTCATCGTGTCTCCTCGATTCCCGCACCGGACTGTTGCTATTCCATCACCCCCTTATAAATAGGCACGGGGGGCCCCATCATTTTCACTTTCCTCGCCGCTGCCTTCTTCTTCTTCCTCCAGACTCCCGCGCCGCCGAAGCTGCCCCGCGCCGTCCGGTCCTCGCCGTCGTCTCCAACTCAGGCCGCTGCATCACCCTAATCGCATCTAGAGCACTCCCGCGTTTCAGCCGCTCCATCTGCACTTCTCAGGTTCCAATCTTCCCCTTTTCTCAGATCTGCATTAATTCTTCAAGCTTCCCCTGAGTTCATCGGTTTTTCCTCGAGTTCATCATCTCTCATCGGAGTGTTCTTCGTAGATCAGGGAAGAAATACTTCTTTAGGCTTTATAATGTTGCCTGAATCATGCGGTCATCCGCTCAACAAGCATGCCATGTTCATTATAGATTGCTGGCTCACTCTAATCCGTATAGGAACTGCCTGTTCTTCCACTGGCTTTTTAGGTTTAGGAATATTTTTCTTTTATCTCGCCTGTAGATCTTAATTCGGTAGCTGTAGCTGTTGGAATCTGTTTTTCCACACTTAGCAATTTTTCCAATTCTCACTGGCAAACTTGACCCGCCGTCGTACTGTCGGCTCACGTTGTCATATTGCGGCCTGCTTCGGCGGCTCATAATTTTATACTGACCCGCCGAATACCATCACCATTTTTAAAGTCATAGCTGCCTTGGTCATAACACGTTTTTAACCCGCCATATGCTCATGCCCTTCCACAGTCTTTTAAGCCGCCGCCATGTCTAAAGCCCCAGCTTCCTGCGACTGGGTAAGGTCCGGGGTGACTGAGGAATCACTCAAGGATTTTGTCACCATGGGAGTTTTGTCGGCTCAGAATGTTATCCACTGGCGGGTTCCGGGCAATTAAACCACTCCCAAGCCTGAGGATGGGGAAGTCATTGTATCACAGACCATCTTCTTCGTGGCTTCTCACCGCCCGGGTCTAAATTTTTCCGGGACGCCCCACACTTGTATAAATTGCACCCTCAAGACATTGGCCCCAATTCTGTCACCAATATGTGCCAGTTTCAAACTCTCTGTGAAGCTTATCTGCAAGAAGAGCCGTCTGTTGACCTCTTCAAGGAGTATTTCTACGTCAATCGCCAAACAGAAATGACGGATGGACCGAGTCTTGAGCTTGGAGGCATTACTCTTCAGAGACAGAGGGATGTACTCTTCCCTGCAGCAGTTCTGCCAAGTCATCCCAAGGACTGGAACAAAACTTGGTTTTACTGCAAAGACACTTCCCCAGAAGGAGAGAATCCACTGCCGGGTTATCGTCCTTACTGGCTCAGCACCGACACTGAGCTCCCAGACCGGATGTCCGCTGCACAGCGCATCCAGTATGGTCCAACCTTTTCGAAGATAAGGGCCCTGTTAGCCAACGGGTTAACATGCGTTGATCTGACCCGCTGCTGGGTCTCTTGGAGGATTCTGCCTTTGAGCCGCCGCGGCGCCTTAATGTGTCAATATACTGGTGAAGTGAACGACCCTCAACGCTTCAACCAGACTCCCTTGACAGACCAGGATCTCAATACAATTGTCAAATCCTTGTTGGGAGAACCTCAAGCCGCCTGCAGCAAGACGGGGTTAGCCCCTTTTTATGCACTTAACCCGGCTCCAGAGGTGAATCTTTTCATCCTTATCTTCACCCATTCTTTAAATGCTATATTTCATGCATTCCATTTTGACCTTTCTGCAAATGCATACATCATAAGCAGGCCGGCTCTTCCTTCTGGTGCAAGAGGTTAACCATTACCTCCAAAAAGAAAAGCAAAGCAAACAAAGCAACTAAGGCTAAAGCTCCGGCTCGCAGAAGGAAACAATCAACCGAAGAACTATTCGGTCTGGACGACTCAGAGGTAGAACTTGACTCCCTTGGTCGTCTTTTTATGCAACTTATTGACGCCGACTCCTCTCAGGAAGAGGTGGAAGCCAGTGAAGCCGGGGCTGCAAAGGTAACTATCATCTCCTCCGACTCAGAACCTCTGCCAACAGAGAGAATTTGGCGGGTCATCCGGAAGGTTAAGTTTTCACATCCTCTTGCTCACTTGGACCCCGACTTTCTTTTGAAGAAACAGCAACATGACGCCAGACGTCAGACCCGGAGTGGCGGCTCTGAAGACCTGGTGACCGGCTTGCCTGATACTCCGGCTTGCCGAAAACGTCGCAACGAGGTACTTCCGGCTTATATTTGTACTGCTGCATACTACTCTTGTGTTGTCACTTACTCATACTGCTTCTTCTAATTGTATCAGGAAATTCCTCCTTTGTCTGGCGACTCGACCGCCTCCAAATTGCCTCCCCTTGTCATCAACCCAGGGTAATTTTCTTATATCCTTTTCCTGCTTATTACTATAATGTCTTTGCATATAACTGATAATGAAATCTGTGCCTTGCAGGGCCCAGGCCAAGAAAAGGAAACAGAGCGGGTCATCTTCCCGTTCAGATGTTTCAGAACCGGAAGATCCAAAGCTTGACGCTCCTGAAACTCAAGTGGAGCCATCCGATGCCGGCCAGAGTGCTCATGATAATACTCCCCAGCCCAACGAGTCGGTGGATGCTGATGTTGTGATCACTGAAGCTTCTCTGGAGATGGACCCTAAGCCGCCCAGCCCCTTGCCACCAACTCAAGAGGTGCCGGCTCAAGAAGAAGAAGTTACCATTACCGGCTCAGCCTATGCCGCTCCGGCTCCCTCCAACGTGCTAACCAAGCATATCAACAAGGCCGAGACACCTTCTCCTGAGAAGGATAAAAACAAACTTGACCTGCCAAACTTGGAGAAGCTGACCGCTGACGAATTGCACTCGGGCTATTTGAGCCGCCTGGCCGCCAGCCGGGACATGGAAGCCAGACTGGTAGACATGATGAAGAAAAAATATGAGGTATTCCACTTCTCTGCTCTCTGTATACTCTTACGTAGCCCCCAAGGGCCGGCTTATATTCTCGAAAATAAGCCGGGTCTTGAAATAATATATAAACTTGAATAGACCAATGTTGTACCCCCCCAAGGGCCGGGTCATTATACCAATAATGAGCCGGTACTTATTACCTTAAGAAACGCAAAAATGCCAGTTGTAGCCCCCAAGGGCCGGGTTATGATGTCAATAATGAACCGGGACTTTTTGTAGACCTGATCCTAGAATTTAAGAGCAAGGTTTAGCCCCCAAGGGCCGGGTCATCTTCATGAAGATGATCCGGGTCTTACTTGTATTGTAGACATAGGAAAGAACTTATACACATTAGCCCCCAAGTGTCAATTATATTGCTTGCAATCTGCTTGGGACTTGTAATGATTCTCTGCCCAACTTCTAAATACCAGTATGAGCCGGCTGGCGGCTTAAAACTGACAATATTGCCTTGTTATACCTTGTCTTGTGCAGTAATCCTTAAATGTTGCTGAGTCTAACGTGTCAGACCTTAAGAAGAGTCTGGCACTGCAACAAGAAGGCCGAGCGGAAACCTACGCAAAATGGAAGATCGCTTTGACCAAGCTGGAGGTAGTCAAGACTGAGCTCGAGACATTCAAAAAATCTGCTGAAATGAGCCAAGACGCCCTGACTAAGCGCGCAGAAGACGCAGAAGGCCGTCTGAAAACGGTGACTGAGGAGTTGACTAGCTTGAAACGGCACATAAGCCAGATGACCGAAGCCGTCTTTGGTAAGCATTGTTGACTTGTAATTATGCTTGAAATGATGCTATGGAGACTCGCCTGGCGACTTACAATCTCAATCTCTCTTGCAGGCCAACGAACTCGCCAACTTCCGGATGACAGCCTGTTGAAGCTGAAGGCTTTATACGCCTTCACTGAGCAACTATACTCCGGAAGCCTCCTCACCATCAGAGCAGTCTTTGGTGAGAAGGGTGTGCCAAAACTGATCAAGGATGTGTTGAATTATCTCTCCACTGTTCCCAGGCACTTCGAGGAAATAAAGAGATCAGCCGCCCGCAAGGGTGCAATTTCTGCTTTAAGCCGGGCACTAGCATATGCACCGGAACTTCACCCGGAAGAGATGATGGGCGGCTTCCCGCAACTCAAGGATGACGGGTCAGAATTCACCCAGGATGACTACGCCCGTTGCCATCGAGAGTCTCGAGTGTTGGCCAGCCAGTTAGCCGCAGAAGCTGACCTGTCAACATACCAGGCGGCTTATGACGACAGCAACACTCGAGTACGGGCGCCTACCTTTGAGCCGAAGGATCTAACCCCTCAACGGCGTAAGCATATCTTTGTCCCTGACGTTGACTCGTCTCCCATCTTGAATGATGAAGCTCAATTTGAAGCTCTACTCAACTGTAACTGGGATGTGGACAACCTTCAGATCCAGGAGCCCGAAGACCTGGCGCACGGTGACCCGTCGACGAGCTAGGCGAAGAGCCGTTCTTCAAAGATTCTGACCCTGGCGAAACTGAGTCGCCAGGTTTTAACTTGTGAAAAACTTAAGCAACATATTTTGGGCCCTGTGAGGCCTTGTAATAGCAGTAGAAAGACTTGATCGTCTGTTCCTGTGCCTTCGTGCACTTTTTAAACATCTTTCAGTCCATACGCCGACGACTTAACAAAATGTCTTGATATAATCATCTGACTGTATTGACTCGCCCGGCGGGTTATATTCCATGAGCAACGCTAAGCCGGGGTTACCCAAAAAACTTAGAATCTCACCATGAAAAATACCTGCAAAAAACAAGCAATATACTTGTGCATATCTCTTGCCTTATGAACCGGCTTTAAAGGCCCAGCAAGGCAAGAAACTTTATTTTTGCATGATTTTTTTTGTATTGCTTCCGAAGAAGCTAGGCATAAAAGCCTGAAAACCTCGTAAGCCGGCTCTCACGTGACATAAATCCATCGTTTAAACCTTAGCAAGTTCAGGGTCTTTAAAAGATTGACGTTGCTAAGAGTACGAACGGGCCACATAGCGGAAATACTACAGCAGACAAGGCGAGTTTATCCTAGCTCACTGTAAGCCGACTCTCGCGTGACAAAAGCCACCGTTTAAACCTTGACAAGTTCAGGGTCTTTATGCGAGATTGACTTTCAAGTTCAGGGTCTCTGAGCAAGATTGACTGTCAAGAGTTCAGCGGGTCACATGGTGGAGTAGCAAGTTGCAAACAGGCAGGTTTAACTCGAACATGGCATGTAAAGCCTGGCCAAGAGGGTATGAAAGCTAAACCCAGTGGGTTGGAAGCCCCCAAGCGACCTGATGAAGAAATCAACTCTTTGCACGAAACTTGGTGCAAGAAAACGGCAGAGGCCCCGAATTATGAGGATGCCAACTTTATTATATCATAAAAGACGGTATGTACAATGACAGGGGTATGTACATTGATGAGAGCCGGACCGGCGACTCAATTATAGTATGGCCGAAGGTGAGAAATATTCCATGGCCTTGCAGTCTCTTCACCAGAAGTGCGTGACTTGTCGCTCTCCCGTATATCGATGAGATAGTAAGAACCATTGTTGAGATTTCTGCTGATCACAAACGGTCCTTCCCAAGGAGGTGACAACTTATGCATATCTGAATGGTCTTGAATCAAGCGGAGTACTAAGTCACCTTCTTGGAACGTCCGGGTCTTGAACCTGCGGCTATGACAGCGACGCAGGTCTTGCTGGTAAATCGCGGACCGTGCTGCTGCAAGATCATGTTCTTCGTCTAAGGCATCCAAAGCATCCTGACGTGCCGTCTCATTATCAGCTTCCACGTACGCCACCACTCTGGGCGAGTCATGACGAATATCACTGGGGAGAACGGCTTCTGCGCCATAAACCATGAAGAAGGCGTATAGCCTGTTGACCTGTTGGGGGTGGTTCTTATGCTCCAAAGAACTGAAGGTAACTCCTCCACCCAACAACCTGGCATGCGCTCCAAAGGAAACATAAGCCGGGGTTTTATCCCTCTCAAAATTTGTTGGTTAGCACGCTCTGCTTGACCATTAGACTGTGGGTGAGCCACAGAAGATACATCGAGGCGGATATGCTCACCATCACAAAACCCCTTCATAGCCCCCTTGGACAGGTTTGTGCCATTGTCAGTAATGATACTATGAGGATAACCAAACCGAAAGATCAGCTTCTTGATGAATTGAACTGTTGTTGCTGCATCACACTTGCTGACCGGCTCAGCTTCAACCCACTTAGTAAACTTATCAACCACCACCAAGAGGTGGGTCTTCTTGTATTTAGACCTCTTAAAAGGTCCCACCATATCAAGCCCCCAGACTGCAAACGGCCAGGTGATTGGAATCATCCGTAACTCTTGAGCCGGCACATGGGCACGTCGTCCAAATTTTTGGCACCCGTCACATGTACTGACCAAGTACTCTCCATCTTTATGAGCTGTTAACCAGTAAAAACCGTGCCGAAAAGCCTTGGCCACCAAAGATTTTGACCCGGCGTGATGACCACAATCGCCAACATGTATCTCTTGTAGGATTTCACGGCCCTCGTCAGGAGAAACACATCGCTGAAAGACGCCAGCCACGCTGCACCTGTGTAACTCGCCATTGACAATAGTCATAGACTTAGACCACCTTATAATCCGCCGCGCCAGAGTCTCGTCTTGAGGTAACTCGCCACGGGTCAGATACGCCAGATAAGGCAGTGTCCAATCAGGGATTGCACGGAGAGCCGCCACCAATTGTCCTTCCGGGTCAGGTATAGCTAAATCCTCTTCCGACGGTAACTTAACCGACGGGTGATGCAATACATCCAGGAACACATTAGGCGGCACCGGCTTACGCTGAGATCCCAGTCTTGATAACGCGTCAGCCGCCTCATTCTTCCGCCGATCAATATGATCCACCTGATAGCCCTTGAAATGGCCAGCGATAACATCAACCGCCTGGCGATAAGCCGCCATGTGAGGGTCCTTAGAGTCCCACGTGCCAGAAACTTGCTGAGCTACCAGGTCTGAGTCGCCAAGACATCTGACCCGGCTCAAACTCATCTCCTTGGCCACACGAAGCCGGTGAAGCAAGGCCTCATATTCAGCTGCATTGTTAGTACAAGGAAACATTAACCTCAAAACATAACAGAATTTGTCACCTCGTGGGGAAGTTAAAACAACTCCAGCCCCCGAGCCTTCCAATTGCCTGGAGCCATCAAAATGAATTGTCCAATATGTATTGTCCAGCTTCTCCTCATGTGCTTGACATTCTGTCTAGTCATTGATAAAGTCCACCAGAGCTTGAGATTTCACAGCCGTCCGGGGCACATATTTCAGATTGAGAGGTCCAAGCTCAATTGCCACTTAGCAATCCTGCCAGTGGCTTCTCTGTTTTGAATGATATCTCCCAAAGGAGCAGAGCTGACCACTGTGATTGGATGCCCAAGGAAATAATGCTTCAGATTGTGATTGGCCATGAATACCCCAAACACCAGCTTTTGCCAATGCGGATATCTTTGCTTGGACTCCGTCAAGACCTCACTGACATAGTAAACCGGCCGCTGGACTGGGTAGTCCTTACCCACCTCCTTGTGCTCCACCACAACTGCAGCACTGACAGCTCTGTTGTTAGCCGCCACGTACAAGAGCAAAGGCTCCTTTTCCACCGGAGCAGCCAAAACGGGCGGCTCAGCCAACTGCTTCTTGAGCGCCTCAAACGCCTCATTAGCCGCATCACTCCAAACGAAGTTATCTGTCTTCTTCATCATCTGATATAGAGGAATAGATTTCTCACCCAGGCGGCTTATGAGCCTGCTCAGAGCGGCAATACAACCCGCCAAGCGCTGAACATCATTAATACACGCCGGCTTAGACAAAGAAGTGGTGGCCTTTATCTTGGCTGGGTTAGCCTCAATGACACGCTCGGAGACCAAGAATCCCAAGAGCTTGCCTGCAGGTACACTAAACACACACTTTGCCGGGTTAAGCATCATCTTGTAAACCCGCAGATTATCAAAAGTCTCCTTCAAATCAGCCAACAGAGTCTCCTTCTCCCTTGACTTGACCACAATATCATCCACATAAGCATGAACATTGCACCCCAATTTGACCATGAAGATAGTTCTGCACACAGCGCTGATAAGTCGCCTGAGCGCTCTTGAGCCCGAAGGGCATAGACACATAGCAGAAAGCTCCAAAAGGCGTAATGAAAGATGTCTTCTCTTGGTCTTTGACTGCCATCTTGATCTGATGATAACCCGAATAAGCATCCAGGAAACATAAACTCTCACAACCCGCCGTTGCATCAATGATCTGGTCGATACGGGGGAGAGCAAATGGATCAACCGGACACGCCTTGTTGAGATCAGTGTAATCCACACACATGCGCCATGTGCCATTCTTCTTGAGTACCAACACCGGGTTAGCTAACCACTCCGGGTGAAAAACTTCGACGATAAACCCTGCTGCTAAGAGCCGGGCTACCTCTTCTCCAATAGCCTTACGCCTCTCCTCATTGAAACGACAGAGGAACTGTTTAACCAGCTTAAACTTAGGATCCACGTTAAGGTGGTGCTCATCGAATTCTCTCAGTACACCCGGCATGTCAGAAGGCTTCCATGCAAAGATGTCCCGATTCTCACGGATGAATTCGATGAGCGCGCTTTCCTATTTGGGATCCATATTGGCCCCGATAGTGAACTGCTGCGATGAGTCGCCAGGAGTAAAATCTACCAGCTTGGTATCTTCTTCCACAAACTTCAGGGGCGGCGCAGATTCCGTGCTAGGCTTCTTCAGTGGGGTCATATCTGCCGGGTCAACATTCTCCTTATAAAACTTGAGATCTGCCTCAGCACAACTTGATTCTGCATACGCCGCATCGCCCTCCTCGCACTCGAGAGCAATCTTCCGATCACCATGCACTGTAATCGTTCCGTTTAACCCGGGCATCTTGAGCTGCAAGTAGACATAACAAGGCCTAGCCATGAACTTGGCATAAGCCGTCCGTCCAAACAAGGCGTGGTACGGGCTCTTGATTTTGACCACCTCGAACCATAAGGTTTCTACCCTGTAATTGAACTCATCACCGAAGGCTACTTCCAGGGCAATCTTTCCAACTGGATAAGCCGATTTTCCGGGCACCACCCCGTGAAAGACCGTCGAAGATGGCTTGAGATCCTTGTCAAGCAAATTCATCCGGCGGAACGTGTCATAGTACAAGATGTTGATACTGCTACCACCATCCATAAGCACCTTGGTGAACACGTAGCCTCCTACTTGGGGGGCTACTACTAGGGCCAACTGCCCCGGGTTATCCACACGCGGCGGGTGATCCTCCCTGCTCCAAGTTATGTCATACTCAGACCACTTTAAGTACTGTGGGAGAGCCGACATGACCGCGTTAACCGCCCGCTTGCGCACCTTCTGATCCCGCTTGTCAAGGCTTGTCGTAAAGACGTGATATTGGCCTTCATTAAGCTGTTTTGGATTACTCTGATACCCGGACTGGTTGTTCTGTTGCTGACCTCCATTGCCAGACTGTTGATTATGACCATGGTTTCCCTGACCTTGATAACCAGAACCTGATCCGTCGGCACCAAAACCGGAGCCAGGAGAGCCGGATCCTGACCCGCCGGATGGTCCATTGCCGCCATCCTGATGCTGGTTAATGCTGTAATTCCGGAATTCCCGCATGACCCAACAATCCTTCCAGGCATGAGTGGATGGTTTATCGGGAACACTATGTTTTGGGCAAGGGGCATTCAACATTTCTTCCATATTGAAAGGCTTAGACTTGTCGAAAGGCGGTTTACCAGTGCCCTTGCCGCGGTTGCTCCCAGCACTAGTGTTGGCCACCAGATCTGACCCGCCGTCCGGGTGTTTTCGCTTACTGCCATTACCGTTATTATTATTTCCTGCCCCACTCTGCTGCTGACCCTTGCCATTGCCATTCTTCTTACCCTTAGCTGATTTCTCCTCATCAGACCCAGGATCCTTCGTACTATCAGAATCTGCATATTTGGTGAGAGCCGCCATAAGCTCCCCCATATCCTGGCACGAACGCTTGAGCCATCCAAGCTTCTGCTTGAGGGGCAAAAAGTGTCAATTCTTCTCCAGAATTAGAACCGCCTGAGCCGCCATGATATTATCAGAAGAGTGGATAATGGTTGAGACCCGCCGGACCCAATGATGGACCGACTCATCCTCCCGCTGCACACAATGATCCAAATCCACAATTGTCATGGGCTGCTTGGACGTTCCTTGAAAATTCTTGATGAACTTTGCCTTCAACTCGGCCCAGGAATTAATGGTATTGGGTGGTAAACCCTTCAACCATGTGCGAGCCGGCCCCTCCAGCATCATGATGAAATACTTTGCGCAGACTGCATCACTGACGTCTAACATCTCCATGGCTAGCTCATAACTCTCAATCCAAGCTTCCGGAGGCAGATCGGCAGTATAATTTGGCACCTTGCAGGGACCCTTGAAATCCTTCGACAGGCGTTCATTTCGTAAAGCCGGCACTAAGCACGGCACTCCCACAGCCCTGGAAGTTACTCCGGCTCCTACCGAAATAGAAGGCGCTACTGTGGGTTCTTGGTAAGCCACCGCAGTTGCCGCTGCTGCCAACTCTTGCTGTGCTCTCGCACGATCTACAAGCCTGGGCATCAACAGCAGGCGGGTCATCTCGCGCCGGGTTCCGACGTCACTCGCTGCTAGAAATCACAGGCGACTCTATGCGCCCGCTGTAACTGTGGCTCGGGATAGGTGTCGAGTGCACACGACTCCGGCTGTAGGTATACTTCTCCTGTTGCGCCACCGCGGTCTGTAAATACCCAATGGCATTCCGCGCTTCTTCCACAAAAGGCGTTCCATCAGGGATTGGGAGCGCGCCGAGCCTGACTGCCGCTGCCACCATGTTCTCCACCGGGTTAGAATAATGATCGGGTGGTGTTGGGAAGTGCTGTGGCAGGGTCTGGTTCCTGCGGGGCGGGTCTGGCTGCCGATGCTGAACCGCCGCCCTACTCCCAGGCACTTCCGTTGTCCGGGTTATGGTCAGAGGTGCATTCCGTCCTGTCCCTGGCGTGTTGAAAAGATTCCTAGGCTCAAACTGATCCGGCACGCGGGTCTGGTGCCTCATCCGACGGACTGCATCTGCGGTCTGTTGATCCAGGTCAAGGCGAAAAGCTTCCGCCCTGAGGCGCTCCGACTCAGCATCCATCTGAGCTTTTAGAGCGTTGATTTCCTCTTGGGCACTGGCCATCTGGTCCTTCAACCTCGCGATCTCCGTGTTACGGGCTGCTTGGTTTCGCCCGTGACCTCGGTTCCCATCAGAGCCGTAAGTTCATTCATCAAATCCAGCAGAACTTGAGCCGGCGGCCTGGTTGACCCAGATCCCGTTGCGCCAGCGGGCGCTGTCCCAGCCGCCGTGCTGCCAGAAACCGGCATCGATCCAGCCATGAAGACAGCGGCCCGGCTTGGCGGCTCATAGTATTCCGGGTCATGGTAGCCCTCGAAGTAGCCCCCAAGCCCGCCATTGTGAAGCTGGTAGATTGATTCCGCCTCCCCGCTCGAGGATCCATCCTCCGAGCAGATGAGGGTTTCATCCCATGACATAGAACCTTCAAGTGCCTTGGGTGAAGCCGACGAAGACGTGCTTCCGACCCGGGTTGACCCGGGCGGGTTGCGCGCGCCGGGACGGCTCGACGAGGTCGGTGCAGATGTCCGTCCCGGGCTTAGACCCGCCGATCTTGCCGATGAAGACGTGAATTCCGCCGAAGGGGACCCGGTACCCATACTCGATTGAGTCGGCCTTGGGGCCCCAGCCAGCGTCGTCGATGTAGAGCTTGCCGCGGCGACTCTTGGTCATCCTGCCAACAGCGTATCCCTCGATCCCTGGGAGAGAGCCCTTTGAGTACTCCAAACCACCGAGCATGTGCCCCACGGTGGGCGCCAACTGTCGTGGTTTTGTCACGGCAGATGTCCTAGTATCAGGACTTAGGTGTGAAGCCATCGCTACGGCGGTTAACCCGAAGGGGTTGGTCGGGATGAAAGACACATGTTTACCCAGGTTCGGCCCCTCTCGAAGGAGGTAATAGCCTATGTCCTGCTTGGAGTTGTATTGATTGGATATCGATTACAAGGGAGCGGATTCGCTTGACCTAGTACTCGATCAAAGGTTTCGTGGTCTAAGCCGCCCAGGTAACCCACCTTTATATACACAGGTCGTGGCCCTAAGCTTACAAGAGTCCGGGCCGAGTCATACTTAATAACCGACCTTGCCTCTAACTATTTCCTTGTCTGACAAGCCGCCACCGGCGGCTTACGCCACCGGGTCACACATTGTCTTCTGGCTCTGGGCCTCCAGGCCCATTGGGCAAGCTTCTTCCAAACCTTACCGTTAAGCCGCCAACCTCAAGACCCGGCCCCACCTGGGCGGGTCTCACCACAGGGTTATATCCCCAACAATCCGTAAAGAAACAAACCACAATATTTTTTTAAACTTGCCGTCCAAACAAAAAGTTGTCATGCTTCATAACTAAAGTTATTATCCTCCGATAACTAAACTTGTCATAAAAAGTCCTTGGGACAGACTTGCTTCATGCTACATGCGTGGCACTTATCTGGTGTCTCTTCGGTCGGCATCTATCCTTCACGCTTTTCCTTTCACAACTCCACCACAACAGCTATGCCTTTTCATCAGGTTGCACTTCCATCTTCAACATCGCTACCGCTTTTCCTCCTCCTACAACCTATGCTCCAGCCAGTTGTTATTAGTTTTAATTTTTTTCCTTTGCTATTCATTTGTTGCAGGTTTGGTCATTACAACTGATCTATAGATTTGGAGGATTCTTGGAATCTAGATATCCATAATTATAGAGAAACACTTTATATCTATAGTCTGTAAAGACACCAGCCTCAGACCACTCCAATACTGTTGATTCAAATGAAATCTGACGCTCAAGATTTTGCTTGTTAGTTATATTACTGTGATATTGCCTGATGTATGATTGTGGATAAAGGTGCACCTTAAGCCGCTCATGCTGGAACAAGGTCATCTAATCTAAGATATCCGGGATAGCCATGGATATATCAATCCCAATCGGGCTTAGATTAAACATCTGGATTAGACATAGGGAACACAAGACCTCTTACTTGATCCCAGAACATGATGATGTAGGTAATTTTACTTGTGTTTGTGATTTCTTTTGGCCATGAAGTGTCAATTAACATCACGACTGAGTTGATTTTTGGTGTGACCGCCTATGCATTTCCTGGTTATTTCATTCAATTTCGATAGGTGAGGTCACTAGTAGAAAACAGGGCTTTGATCCTGGCCAGAACAAAGCATTAGTCCCGGTCGTGTTACGAACCGGGACTAATGGGAGCATCAGTCCCGGTTCGAGAGGCTAGGACGCCGGCGGGGCCTCGGCACACATCAGTCCGGGTTTGGCTGGGACCTTTAGTCCTGGTTCGAGCCACCAACCGGGACTAAAGGGGTTGCTGCCTTTTAGTCCCGGTTGGTGACACAAACCGGGAATAAAGTTGTTGCCTATATATACACACGCCCCCCATCTCCTCTGTTTTTTGGCCGTGGAAGGGTGGAGGTGGGCTACTCTGTTTTTTGCCTATATATGCACATGAGGTGTTCCATGAAATGTCGGAGCCACAATTAAGCTTCCTCCTCTGTTCTTCCTCCAAGCTCGACCTCCAAGCTCCATTTTCCCCAAGATTTGTCTAGGTTTGGCGGTGCACCAACTACCCAAGTGTTCTAAAAAGGTTAGCAACTTCATCCTTTCATCTCTCACTGCTAGTTTAGCTCATTTCAAATGCTCTACAAGTAGTGTGGTTTGTGGGTTTCAGTGGAGGAGTTTATGTGTGAGTTTATTTGATTTAGATGCACAATTTGAGCTCAAATTAACTTCTTAGTTTGCACATGTGTAGGGTGCCGTCCCGTCCCCGTCCCCATCCTCACCGCCGTCGATCGCCTGCGCCGATCTCGTCGCCAGCATCACCGTGGTGAGCCTCTTGTTCTTATCTTTTTTTAAAGAAAAAAATTCTTACTTGTATGATTTATATAGCTACTTGTATAATTTTCTTACTTGTATTATTGTTTGTTATTATATAGTGCCATGGTTTTGGTATCCGCCCCCATCGGCTCTCGTCCTATCTATGATTCGGATGTGGTATATTATCTTTTATAACTATTTGTTTCATTTAGTGTTTATGACAATTATGCCGACCAACTTGACATAGATGTCTTTATCTAGGAGGTATGTGAGCCGGAAATTCCAACCGACCCTCTTGTCGAGAGGTTAAATTAGTTGAAAAAGAAAACAATTATTTAGAAGAAAATTTGAAAAGGATTGAAGAAGAGAAGATGAAATTGGAGTTGCATGTTGCCGATGTTGTCGATCTACACAAGATCCAGATGGATGCAATGCACTTGAAGATTAGAAAGATTAGAAAATATGCCATTGATAAAGAGGCTTGGTATCATTATGTTGTTGGATCAGTTGTTACCTTAGTTGCGATTTTGATCGCATTTATTGTTGCATTTAAATGTTTTACATAGTTGTATGTTAGTTTCAATGTATGTTTTAATTAGATGCTCTAGAGAGCTGTATGTTGTTCTATGAGAACTATGTATGAACTTTATGTATTTATTTTTTCAGTAACAACATTTGATCACTACTGTACTTTGATCACTACTGTACATTTGATCACTATGTATGAACTTGTATTAATTTGGTCATTTCTCTATTCATGATGTTCTATAATGGTTTTTGATATACTTAATTATATAATGCACGCAGATGAACTTGTATCTAGGCACCTTTATATTATCTTACATCAGGAGTACAAACCCACATCATGAGTATGGTACCTATGAAAAATAATATTAACTTAAAATTATATAAATTTTATGTTAACAAAAAGTATTTTATAATATTCTTCAATACCAAAACGAATCAACTAAAAAGATTTTATAAAACTCTATTTATGATCAAAATAATATTAACTTAGAATTAAATAAAAAGAATCAACTAAAAAGCTTTTATAAAACTCTATTTATCTTACATTAGGAGTACAACCCCACATCATGAGTATGGTACCTATGAAAAATAATATTAACATAAAATTATATAAATTTTATGTTAATAAAAAATATTTTATAATATTCTTCAATAGCAAAAAGAATCAACTATTTTTTTTATAAAACTCTATTTATGATCAAAATAATATTAACTTAGAATTAAATAAAAAGAATCAACCAAAAAGCTTTTATAAAACTCTAGTTATCTTACATTAGGAGTACAAACCCACATCATGAGTATGGTACCTATGAAAAATAATATTAACTTAAAATTATATAAATTTTATGTTAACAAAAAGTATTTTATAATATTCTTCAATAGCAAAAAGAATCAACTAAAAAGATTTTATAAAACTCTATTTATGATCAAAATAATATTAACTTAGAATTAAATAAAAAAGAATCAACTAAAAAGCTTTTATAAAACTCTATTTATCTTACATTAGGAGTACAAACCCACATCATGAGTATTGTACCTATGAAAAATAATATTAACTTAAAATTATATGAATTTTATGTTAACAAAAAGTATTTTATAATATTATTCAATACCAAAAAGAATCAACTAAAAGGATTTTATAAAACTCTATTTATGATCAAAATAATATTAACTTAGAATTAAATAAAAAGAATCAACTAAAAAGCTTTTATAAAACTCTATTTATCTTACATTAGGAGTACAAACGCACATCATGAGAGAGAAATTAATCGCTAGAGGTGTTGTCATACCAGGTTTATTATTTTTTTCCAGCAACCTAGTAACATAAAACGATGATGGGTGCAAGTTTCGTATTTTTGTGATTTGTTTTGAATTAGTTCTGGTCAACCCTAGTGCTCATAACCCCTTCAAAACCCCTCATAACCCTTCAAAACCCCTCAAACCCTTCCTGGCCGCTCGATATCTGCGATTGGACGGTCTGGATTAGGCGCTAGGGCGGGGTTTAGCGGACTCCAGGCTGGTGGCCCCCCTTTAGTCCCGGTCCGAGCCACCAACCGGGACTAAGGGCCTGAGTTTCGCGCCCTTTGGTCCGGTGTAATTCACCTTTAGTCCCGGTTGGTGGCTCCAACCGGGACTAAAGGGGGGCCTTCAGTCCCGGTTGGATCCACCAATCGGGACTAAAGGGTTGGGTTTCGCGCCCTTTGGGCTTGTGAAATTCACCTTTAGTCCCGGTTGGTGGCTCGGACCGGGACTAAATGTCGGGGTATATAAGCTGCACTTAGAAATTTCCCCAATCTCTCCCATTCTCCCCCCGACGCCGAACCACAGCGCATGACGCCGCCAGGCTGCTGTGCCGGAGCACCGCCGTCGCTGCCCCCGTGAGCTCCGCTGCCATCGCCGCCCCCGTCGAGCTCCGCTGCTTCGTAGCTGGGCCTCCTCGCCATCGCCGCCCCCGTGAGCTCCGCTTCCATCGCCGTCCCCGTCGATCGAGCTCCGCTGCGCATCGCCGGGCCTCCTCGCCATCGCCGCCGCCGTTCTCCGGAGATCGCCGTCGCCTCGGTGAGCACCGCTCATTCCCCTCCGTTTTCTGCCTCGATCCGTCGCCGTCGCCGTGGCCGTAGCCGTCGCCGTGGCCGATCCGTTGCCATGGATATTCTATCATTTTTTGCATGGATGAACAAGCAAATTAATAGTATGGATGCAAGCGCTACTATCTTGTAGATCACAGAGAAATGCTCATTTTTTTGCTTGTTTTGTATAGTTTTACTAGGTTTTTAGATACATGCATATACTCAATGTGATACCTTGTTTGAAGTGTTAATGCTTTATGTGTGACCTAGCTAGCTAGTTTGCCTAATTTGTTCATGTGCTCACAATGTCAGCACACGAACATTTTTAAAAAGAGCAAACAACATTTTGCTCGTCCATGTGCTAGCTAGTTGTATATGTTGTGTAATTCATAGATGTTTTTGGTTCTATGTAATAGCTACAAATATGTTATTTGTTGTGTGTGTGCGAGTGTGTGCGTGTGGATTTGTTATAAAATATGGTATCGTTTTTATTGTTGTTAAATGAAATGTTATTTTCTAGCCACAATTTGTTCTCGTCGACGATGCCCATCCCGCATCCTCGTCGTCGACTCGGCGCCGACAACGAGTTCCGCCATGTCGGGACTGGGCTCCGCCGGGCTGGCACCGGGAGATGCTACCTTCCGGAGCGCGCAGCTTGGTGAGGAATCCGGGTCTCATCGTCGACTCAGAGCTTCTTTGGTGGCGGTCGCGTGGGCCACTACCGGTGCGGAGGGAGCCAGCCCCCGCGGAGGTGGTACGTCGCCGTGTCAGGGAGGAGGACGAGCACGTCCGTCGCTACATGATTGCGTTGGACATCAGGTTCTCCAATACCCGGCAGGTTCTTCAGGGATCTCACCCGAGTTATGATCCTGTGATGGTTCCTTCTCTTTGGGTGTCCACCGCCCGCGCCTCAGGAACTGCGAGTCAACTAGATTATTCGATAATATTCGAGCTGTATTAGTGATAATATTCGATGCTTCATTAACTGGATTATTCGAGATGTATTAGTGATGTTATCTGATAATATTATATGAAGAGTCCCTGAGGATCGCCGGTGATATTATATGTATTAGTGATATTATATGATGATCTTGCTAAAAAAATTTCCGTAGATTTTTAATCTTAGAATCATGAACACAGGAAATGTCGACGTCGTCTGACGATGAGGAGAGGTTCCCTGAGTGCCCTTTGTGCTGGGATGACAGGGCGACCTTTGTCCTCACCTAGACAATGGTACATCCTTCACCGTCAAGCTAACGGAATAATTTAGTATTATTATGGTATGTAAAGACGACATGTATTTTTTTGTTAATGTAGTATGACGTGTTTTTTTGCTTTAATTAACCTTTAATCTACTTTTGTATAATTCGACTAGTGCGTTCCCTGTCATGCAAGATTCGCTGTGTTGGACAAGTTCCATTTCAAAGAGAAGGGTAGTACCGAGCCTAAGATAGCTCACCTAAGAACGGAGCATTACACTTTTGTTGTTAAGGTGAAAAATAACGAAGATCACACATATTTTGGTTGTTCTAATTGGAGAGCATTTTGCAAGGCGTATGGGTTGGATGAGGACATGAACATTACCTTCGATCTTGGTAATGATGATGTTCGTGATAATAATATAAAAATTTGGGTGCATGCGGATGACTTGATTCCAGTTCTACCTCCAGGTGCGTTTGTCAACATATTTCTTAGGTAATTTATATTGATTATTGCAAAGTATTAATTTGGTAGTCATCCCGACTAAATTTCTTTATTTTTAATTATCAGCTTATTTCCGTGCTACAAGAACTACCCGACAGATAATAGATCAGACCTACTACAGTTATGACTCCAATCTTACTTGTTTGGAGAAAGATCATCTCATCTCATTTATTCATGATGTTCAGCATCATAATAGAAATTACATGCCTGGCAACATTTATCATGGATATGTGCCACTAGTGCACAAGTTGAACCCTTATAACATCACTAGAGACAACTTTGTACGATTTTTTTTACTCTTGTGTCATTAGTCCATCTTTTTCATACATTGTTCTTAAGCAAAACTAGTTTGCTAACTTTGTTATTATAACTTATGTTCTTCAACAGGTACTCCCACTAGAGACCGTGCCTAAATGGATGTTTACCAAAGGTGATTTGCATATGGTTAGTTTACGGCCAATGCCGATGAGTTACCCTGGTAAATACAAAATATCTCGAAGTCCACGCGTCCTGAACATCAAAGGATGGAGCAAGGCAATAAAAGCATCCAGACAACCACTTGGAGACTATAACTTGCGCATGCCACAAGTTGGAGATAGGTTGATCTGTATTCTTCAATGGGGGGATGCAAGAGTTCACCTTTTTTATGCTATCTTACCTAGGAGAGAGCACTAGTAGTGTTTCTAACTTATGATAACTTGATCACTTGCTAGTATGGTAACAACCAGAATGATGAGGAGTTCACCTTTTTATGCTATTTTACCTAGAACGATGAAGAGTTGATTAAGATGATGTTGAGTTGTTATATGGCATATACCAGTACAAATTAGATGGATGCAATAGACCAACTTGGTCTATTGCATCCATCTATTTTGTACTGATGTTGGATGTTATTCCTTCATAATATATACTGATGTTGTATATTAATATGTGTAACCGCGTGAAAATACAATATAATTATAAAATAAAATGAAAACATAAAATGAAACACGGTCGTTTAGTCCCGGTTGGTGTTACCAACCGGGACTAAAGGTCCTCCTGCCTAGGCGCCCACAGCGGCCATGTGGAGCTCCTTTAGTGCCGGTTCGTAACCCAACCAGGACTAAAAGTTTGGGCCTTTTGTCCCGATTGTTTAGTCCCGGTTGTAGAACCCGGACTAATGGCCCTCTGGAACCGGGACTAATGCCCTGTATTCTACTAGTGGGTTCCGGTGAAATTACGGATGTGCATTTTTTAGATGGATTGGAGTTCGTCCTCGTCGTCTTAGTTGGGTGATTCGGACATGGAAGAGATGATCCTCGACGATGATGTCGACAATCTAGTTTTGTTGCATCTCGTCGAAGAATTTGAGAAAGGCCCGAAGAAAAAGCATCGCAGATCCACCGTTGGCCGGCTATGCATTCCTCGCAACCGAGCTCTTAGCGACAAGATGCTCATGAAGAGCTACTTCACCGAGGTATTGACACACCCGCTTCACCTATTTCGTAGGCGATATAGAATGCGTAGGTCTCTTCCCGTGCACATCATGCAAGCTTGCGAGTAGAATTGCCGTTTTTCACTCCGCGTAGAAATGCCGCCATTTTTGTTCGTTTTAGTGCATATCAAAAAATATCAACGGCGATGAGAGTGAATGCACATGATGTTTCCACCGACTACGCGAATGAATATCTTCGCATTGGTGAAGATACCACCATCAGGGACGAAGATGAGAATAGTGTCCAGAGACCGAGCGGAAGATCTAGAATCGTGATTCACACCAGCAACTCCAGCACGATCTTATTGAGCATCGCGGGCACCTCCAGGGGGGTAGATCCCCTTTTATTCATTTGTAGTTGCGTGTGATTTGGACAATTTGGTGTTGTAATAATAATTTGAATTCGAACATTTGTTGTAGTGAGAACGATTGTTGTATCGTGATTTGCTTTTTGGACCATTCATATGTTTAATTTATATTATGATTCTATTCTCTTCATAATGTTGAAAATCTAGAATTTGTGAAGATATAAACTGTTCTACGGTACCGCGAGTGCTCCGGCAGAAAAGGACCCGTAAACGCATCCAGCAAAACATTGTTGGACGCGTTTACGGGGTCTGCTATGCCGGAGGACTCGCGGTACCAGAAACAAGTTTTAGAGGAGTCCACAAACGATTTTTGTGGGATGTGGCTTTGCCATATCTGCTAGAGTTGCTCTAATGAAGACGTGGGCGACCTAGAGGGATGGTGGGGATAGGAAGAGGCTAGGCACATGCGCTGCTGCTCTCCTTATTTTTATTATTCTCTTCCTTTTTTGAAATCAAAAATAATTTTTTGCAAACAATTTTTGAGATTTGGAACATTTTTCAAATTCACGAGCATTTTTGTGAAATCGTGTATGATTATCAAATTCGTGAACAATTTTCAAATTCATTAATATATTTATAAATGCACAAACAATTTTAAATTCCTGAACATTTATTGAATATTCAAACCCTTTTGAAATTTGTAAGCATAATTTGAAATTCTGAAACATTTTTCAAAGTTGCTAATATCTTTTGAAATCGCAACTATTTTTTCAACCCGCAAACCTTGTTTTGAATTAATGCACATATTTTGAACCCACAAACATTTTATTAAAATTGTTAAAAAATTGAACTTCATGAATTTTTTTTCAATTCTTGAACATTGTTTGAATTTTGTTTTCAAGACAAAAAAAGGAGAAACGAAAACTGGCTGCGCTAACTCCTGCACTGGGCTGGCCCAATTAGTTGCACGCGTTTGGTGGACTCCTGGCCGCTTCTTTTCCCGACCCCCAAATCGAGTGTTCCTCGCCGGAGCTGCTCTCCTCCCCCGCATCCTTCCTTGCACTCTGACAGAGTTAGCGTACGTAACCGTGTGAGTTGTCTTCTGCTTCATTCAGTTTCACTTGGCACATTGCTTTATGATCAACATATCCAGCTTAGGGAACATGACGTCATTAACACCTTCTTTACCACTGGTATATGAAGTGCTCCACTCTTCCAAGACCTCCATACGGCAGACACACAGCCATCGAAGGCGTGGTAGTTGACTGAGTAGTGGCAGGTTCTTGCACTTGGCAAAATCACACAAATCTATCTTAGAAAGATTAGGAACATACTGCCTAATATTCATAAGCCAATCAGAAATGCTAGCACTATAATGCAATTTACCCCCGCGTCGCGTGGCTCGGGCGACACGGGGGGCCCTGGCGCCGTCGCCGTCGAAGGCCCTCACCTCCCTGCTCTCCCGCGTTGCCGCCGCTGGAGGGGCCGCCGGGAAGCCCGCGCATGCCCCGGGGAACGTGGCGGTAGGGCGTTCCTCTTTCCGTAACGGTGCGTGTGGTGGCTCCGTCTTCCTGGCGGCACGGTCGAGCTACAGGGTTGCGGGGGCAACGTTTCGTGGGGAGTCGCTGGATCCTGGTCGGCCCTGGCCGGATCTGTCTTCTCCACCCTCGGTGGCCGCAGGGGTGTGGCGTGCGACGTGATGGTGACCCGGTGCTTGGCGGCTCCATGGTGGGGTTGTGGACGCCGGCGGTCTGCGTTTTGTACTGCATGGTGCGGCGTGCGGCGGCATGGTGATGCTTGGCGGCTCCATGGTGGGGCAGCGAGCTACGGCGGACATCGAGGGCTGGAATCTGGCGTGGCGGCTCCGGGATGGTGGTTGATGTGACGGCGGCTGTGGAGTTCGCGTGGGCGATGTAGCGGCCGCGGTGTGCTTGGTGGTGGGAGGCTCGTCTCTCCTGTCTTGGCAGCTCGGCGACAACGGTTCTTCGGTGGGTTGTGATAACCCACAAGTATAGGGGATCGCAACAATTTTCGAGGGTAGAGTATTCAACCCAAATTTATTGATTCGACACAAGGGGAGCCAAAGAATATTCTCGAGTATTAGCAACTGAGTTGTCAATTCAACCACACCTGAAAGACATAATATCTATAGCAAAGTATTTAGTAGCAAAGTAGTATGGAAGTAGCGGTAACGGTGGCAAAGTGACAGTAGCAGTTTCGTAGCAATCGTAACAGTGGCAACGGAAAAGTAACTTAGCAAAGATCAATATATGAAAAGCTCGTAGGCAATGGATCAATGATGGATAATTATGTCGGATGGCATTCATCATGCAACGGTTATAACATAGGGTGACACAGAACTAGCTCCAATTCATCAATGTAATGTAGGCATGTATTCCATATATAGTCATACGTGCTTATGGAAAAGAACTTGCATGACATCTTTTGTCCTACCCTCCCGTGGCAGCGGGGTCCTAATGGAAACTAAGGGATATTAAGGCTTCCTTTTAATAGAGAACCGGACCAAAGCATTAGCACTTAGTGAATACATGAACTCCTCAAACTACGGTAATCACCGGAAAGAATCCCAGTTATTGTCACCCTAGGGGATGCGGATCATAACTCGTAATAGGTGTCTACAACTTGCAAGATAGGATCAAGAACACATATATATATTCATGAAAACATAATAGGTTCAGATCTGAAATCATGGCACTCGGGCCCTAGTGACAAGCATTAAGCATAGCAAAGTCATAGCAACATCAATCTCAGAACATAGTGGATACTAGGGATCAAACCCTAACAAAACTAACTCAATTACATGGCAAATCTCATCCAACCCATCACCGTCCAGCAAGCCTATGATGGAATTACTCACGAACGGCGGAGAGCATCATGAAATTGGTGATGAAGGATGGTTGGTGATGACGACGGCGTCGATTTCCCCTCTCCGGAGCCCAAAACAGACTCCAGATCTGCCCTCCCGAGGAAGAACAGGAGGTGGCGGCGGCTCCGTATCGTGAAACGCGATGAACTCTTCTCTCTGATTTTTTTCTCCACGAATAGGAATATATAGAGTTGGAATTGAGGTCGGAGGAGCTCCAGGGGGCCCACAAGCCTGTAGGGCGCGCCCTAGGGGGGGGCGCCCCCCTGGCTTGTGGCCAGATGGTGGACCCCCTCCGGTTGATTCTTTCGCCAGTATTTTTTATTAATTCCAAAAATATTCTCCGTAAATTTTCAGGTCAATCCGAGAACTTTTATTTCTGCACAAAAATAACACCAAGGCAATTCTGCTGAAAACAGCGTCAGTCTGGGTAAGTTCCATTCAAATCATGAAAATTAGAGTCCAAAACAAGGGCAAAAGAGTTTGGAAAAGTAGATACGATGGAGACGTATCAACTCCCCCAAGGTTAACCCATTGCTTGTCCTCAAGCAATTCAGTTGACAAACTGAAAGTGATAAAGAAAAACTTTTACAAACTCTGTTTGATCTTGTTGTTGTAAATACGTCTAACTGATGTTCAGATTTTCAGCGAAGATTATAGACTAACCACATTCATAATAACATTTAGGTCTCACATTTACTCATATCAATGGCATAACCAACTAGCGAGCAATAATAATAAGTCTCGGATGACAACAATTTTATCAAAACAATCATGATACAATATGATATAATGGTATCTCGCTATCCCTTTCTGAGACCTTAAAACATAAATGCAGAGCACCTCTAAAGAACAAGGACTGACTAGACATTGTAATTCATGGTAAAAGAGATCCAGTCACAATCATACTCAATATCAATTAATAACAAAGCATACAAATGACGGTGGTGCTCTCTAACCGGTGCCTTTTTATAAGAGGATGATGACTCAACAGTAAAGTAAAATAGATAGGCCCTTCGCAGAGGGAAGCATTGATTTGCAGAGGTGCCAGAGCTCGAGCTTTTAAAACAGGGATGGATATTAATTTTGAGTGGTATGCTTTCATTGTGAACATAACCACCAAGAGATCTCGGTATATTCCATGCTAGATACATTATAGGCGGTTCCCAAACAGAATAGTAAAGTTTTTACTCCCCCTCCACCAATCAATCACACTCCACGGCGGGCCGAATCCACGGGTACCGTCCATACAAACAACAATCCCGGAGGAGTTTTGTTTTATTATATTTTGATTTGAATTTTGAGCATGGAACTGGGCATCCCGAATACCAGCCACTTTCTCGTGAATGATAGTGAATCAACACATATCGTGAGAATAACCCACCTAGCATGGAAGATACTGACAGCCCCCAGTCACTACATGAGCGATTCGGGCATACAAAACGGAATATTATTTGAAGGTTTAGAGTTTAGCACATGCAAATTTACTTGGAACGGCAGTAAATACCGCATATAGGTAGGTATGGTGGACTCATATGGAACAACTTTGGGTTTATGGAGATGGATGCACAAGCAGTATTCCCGCTTAGTACAAGTGAAGGCTAGCAAGAGACTGGGAAGCGACCAACTAGAGAGCGACAACAGTCATAAACATGCATTAAGATTAACCAACATTGAATGCAATCATGAGTAGGATATAAATCACCATGAACATAAACATCGTGGAGGCTATGTTGATTTTGTTTCAACTACATGCGTGAACATGTGCCAAGTCAAGCCACTTGAATCATTCAGAGGAGGATACCATCCTATCATACTACATCACAACCATTTTAAAATGCATGTTGGCACTCAAGACAAACCATTATACACTCTTAGCTAATTAAGCATGGCATGAGTAAGTATAATCTCTAATTGTCATTGCAAGCATGTTTCATCTATAATGAGCTGAATTCAGAACGATGAGCTAATCATATTTACAAAAAAAATAGGTCGAGTTCATACCAGCTTTTCTCCATCTCAATCACTTCATCATATATCGTCATTATTGCCTTTCAGTTGCACGACCGAACGATGTGAATAATAATAAGAGTGCACTTGCATTGGACTAAGCTGGAATCTGCAAACAATAACACAAAGGAGAAGGCAAGGTAATATGGGCTCTCTGATAGATAAACAATAATGCACATGAGAGCCACTCAACATTTTCATTGTGGTCTTCTCCTTACGACCCAAAGGGAAGAAATTTCAAAACAAGAACGAGAAAAACTATCTACACGGGAAAGCTCCCAACAAGCAAAAGAAGAACGAGAAATCATTTTGGGTTTTATTTTAATAGTACAACTAGACAAACTAAAAGGTAAAGCTAAAACTAATTTTTATTTTATTTTTCTCAAGGTTAATTAAACACACAAGAAGAAAGCGGAAGGAAGAAATAAACTACCATGGATGATACAATGAAAAAGTATGAACACCGACAACTAAAATGAGTGTGTGAACATGAATATAATGTCGGTGAGAAATACGTACTCCCCCAAGCTTAGGATTTTGGCCTAAGTTGGTCTAGGGCCACGGCTGAAAATAACCATCTCCTGGATACTCCGGAGGATATTGAGGGTTCCACTGGTTGGCGAGCTCCTGTGGCTCCCACTGAAAAACTGGGTCGTGATACGGATCAAGGGCTGGTGCCGGCTCAGGTGCTGGGGGCTGCGACAGACCCCAATATCTGTAGATGTCCTCGGGCATAATAGTGTACCTGCCTGAATGAATATCGAACAAAGAAGAAGCAGGCAGAGCAATAATCTCACAAGTACCCTGACTAAATACTAAGTTGTAAAGTAGCCTCCTATCATTATCCTTCCTAATAAAATCATGTGCCATCATACAATCATAGTCTAAATATCTTGTAGGTAGTAACATTTCCTCTTCCTCGTCGAGGCTAATGGGTATCTTAAAGTGTTCGGCTAGACGAGAGGCATAGATACCTCCGAATATGGGGCCCTTCGAATGGTTTAAGTTCAACCATTGGGCCACTATAGCGCCCAGACTAAAAGTTCTATCAGCAAGTAAAGCGTGGCGCAGAATGGCGAGGTCAGGTGCACTAAGGCTTCCACTCTCCCCACGACCAACTAAACATCTCCTCGCGAATAATGAATAATAGCGTAGAACAGGAAAATGTAAACTAGCCGCTCTTGCCTTTGACACCCCTCTCTCTTCCCCCATAGTGATGGCGGCAATGAAGTCCTCCATGTCTCTAGGACGTGGTTCACTGATGCTGCCCTCATAAGGTATTTTGCAAACTTTGCAAAAATCGTAAAGTTCCATCTCCTTAGGCACATCATATAAGTAAAACTCTACCATGGGAGGATTCTTCCTAGGATAAAAATGAAAGTTTTGCACGAAGATATTAGTGAGTAAGAGGTACTGGCCACACTTATCGTTGAGGAAGTCGGTGATGCCTGCATTCTCTGCCAAATAATAAAAATCTTCATAAATTCCGGCCGCCCTCAAGAATGCATCACTTGGCCATTCGCATGGCCGAACCTCCGCGACGTGAGGAAGATTATATTTGGGCTTCTGCTTCACCTCATTTTCATCATCTTTAGAACCCCGGCTTGAAGAGCCTCTTAATAATCTCCTCAGCATTTCTTTCTCTGAAAAATTTCTGAAATTTTTAGTGATTCAAAATAAAGGTGAACCAAACTCAATAAAACTTATAGCAACTACTCCCACAAGTGCCTAGAGGCTATATCAGGCATTTAAAACTACTTGGGACCTTACAAATTTGACATGCAAGCTCAAGAACAAGGTCACCACAGCAGCAAAAATTTGCAATATATAAAGCACTAGAACAAAAACTAATTGGACCATTGGAGGAGTCACATACCGATGAACAATCCCCCAAAACAGTTTTGCAAATGGAGCTTTGAGCAAGGAGATCGAAAATGGCAGCAAAATGAGCTAGAACACGGGTTTGAGCAATGGTGGGATTTTTTCTGGAGGAAGACGAAGTGGATGGTGGCTGGAATAAGTGAGGGGGCCCCACGTGGGACCCACAAGCCAGGGGGCGCGCCCAGGGGGGTGGGCGCGCCCTGCAGGCTTGTGGCCCACTGGTGCAGCCCCTGATGTGTTCTCAGTGCCAAAAATTCTAAAATATTCCAGAAAAAATCATACTATATTTTCAGGGCATTCTGAGGACTTTTATTTTCAGGTCATTTTTCTATTGCACGGATAAAACGGAAAACAGAAGAATAATAGCATTTTTACTTCATCTAATCTAAAGAACAGAATATAAAAGTTGGGTACAGAAGGTTGTGCTTTCTGAATTCATCCATCTCATGCTCATCAAAAAGAATCCATCAATAAGGTTGATCAAGTCTTATTGACAAACTTTTTTCGAATGACACGAAACCGGAGAATTTTCGAATAACACTAGGTTACCTCAATGGGGATATGCATGTCCCCAACAATAAGTATATCATATTTCCTTTTGGCAGTAGGAAAAGGGAATTCAAAATCTCCAATAATAATCGTTGAAATTTTTCCAATGGAGTTGATACTATGAACTTGAGATTGTTTCTTCGGAAAATGTATCGTATGCTCATTACCATTAACATGAAAAGTGACATTGCCTTTGTTGCAATCAATAACAGCCTCTGCAGTATTAAAAAGGGTCTACCAAGGATGATCGACATACTATCGTCCTCGGGAATATCAAGAATAACAAAGTCCGTTAGGATAGTAACATTTGCAACTACGACAGGCACATCCTCACAAATACCGATGGGTAAAGCAGTTGATTTATCAGCCATTTGCAAGGAGATTTCAGTAGGTGTCAACTTATTCAAATCAAGTCTACGATACAAAGAGAAAGGCATAACACTAACACCGGCTCCAAGGTCACATAAAGCAGTTTTAACATAGTAGGTACTCCGGGATCTCCTAGTTTCTTTGGTATTCCACCCTTAAAGGTATAATTAGCAAGCATGGTGGAAATCTCAGCTTCCGGTATCTTTCTTTTATTTGTCACAATATCTTTCATATACTTAGCATAAGGAGACATTTTCAGAATATCAGTCAAGCGCATACGCAAAAAGACAGGTCTAAGCATTTCAACAAAGCGCTCAAAATCCTCATCATCCTTTTTCTTGGATGGCTTAGGAGAAAAGGGCATGGGTTTCTGAACCCATGGTTCTCTCTCTTTACCATGCTTCCTAGCAACAAAGTCTCTTTTGTCATATCTTTTATTCTTAGGTTGTGGGTTATCAAGATCAACAGCAGGTGCAATGTCCACATCATTATCATTACTAGGTTGAGCATCAACATGAACATCATCATTAATATTATCACTAGGCTCATGTTCATTACCAGATTGTGTCTCAACATCAGAAATAGAAATATCATTTGGGTTCTCATGAGTATCTATAACAGGCTCACTAGCAGCATGCAAAGTCCTATCATCATTCGTTTTCCTACTATTACTGGGACGACTAGGTGCATCAGTTTTAACTCTCTGAGAATCTTGCTCGATTCTCTTAGGATGGCCCTCAGGGTACAAAGGTTCCTGAGTCATTTTACCACCTCTAGTCACAACTCTAACAGAATGATCATTGTTCTTACCATTCATCTCATTAAGCAAATCATTTTGTGCCTTAAGTACTTGTTCTACTTGAGTAGTTACCATGGAAGCATGTTTACTAATAAGCTTAAGATCATTGATAGTTCTACTCATATAATCACCTAAGCGATCTAGCATGTAATCATTATGTTTCAATTGTCTACTAACATAAGCATTGAAATTTTCTTGCTTAACAATAAAGTTATCAAATTCATCCAAGCATTGGCTTGCAGACTTATTATAAGGAATATCACCTTCATCAAATCTACGGAGAGAATTTACCTCTACTACCCGTGTCAGGTTATCAAGACCATGTATTTCTTCAATAGGTGGTAGATTCTTAACATCTTCAGCTTTAATACCTTTTTCTTTCATAGATTTCTTTGCCTCTTGCATATCTTCAGGACTGAGGAATAGAATACCTCTTTTCTTCGGAGTTGACTTTGGAGGTGGTTCAGGAATTGTATAATCATTATCATTGCTCAATATATTATTCAATAGTAGTTCAGCTTGTTCAACAGTTCGTTCCCTGAAAACACAACCAGCACAACTATCTAGGTGGTCCCTAGAAGCATCGGTTAGTCCATTATAAAAGATATCAAGTATTTCATTTTTCTTGAGAGGATGATCAGGCAAAGCATTAAGTAATTGGAGAAGCCTCCCCCAAGCTTGTGGGAGACTCTCTTCTTCAATTTGCACAAAGTTAAATATTTCCTGCAAGGCAGCTTGTTTCTTATGGGCAGGAAAATACTTTTCAGAGAAGTAATATATCATATCCTGGGGACTACGCACACAACCAGGAGCAAGAGAATTAAACCATATCTTAGCATCACCCTTTAATG
The DNA here is from genome assembly GCA_039707655.1 of Elymus sibiricus. NCBI lineage: Eukaryota > Viridiplantae > Streptophyta > Magnoliopsida > Poales > Poaceae > Elymus > Elymus sibiricus. The sequence goes on along the minus strand of CM077669.1, from coordinate 437,476,344 downwards.
AGAAAGGAAACAACTTAAGAATATAGTAATAACGAATTTTTTCCTCATGAGTAAATAGGGTGGCTATATCATTCAATTTAGTAAGATGTGCCACAACAGTTTCAGATTCATAACCATGGAAAGGATCAGATTCAACCAAAGTAATTAACTCAGGATCGACAGAGAATTCATAATCCTTATCAGTAACAAAGATAGGTGAAGTAGCAAACTTAGGATCATATTGCATTCTAGCATTCAAAGATTTTTCTTTCCACTTGCATAGCAATTTCTTAAGATCATCTCTATCCTTACAAGCAAGAAAGTCCCTAGCTACCTCTCCTTCCATAACATAACCCTTAGGTATATCAGGCAATTGATATCTAGGAGAGCTAGGTCTAGCAGGTGTATCATAGTGTTCAGTTTCAATAATTTCATCAGATTCAGGGATATCATCAGTTTCAGCATTCACTCTAGCAAAGTATTTAGTAGCAAAGTAGTATGGAAGTAGCGGTAACGGTGGCAAAGTGACAGTAGCAGTTTCATAGCAATCGTAACAGTGGCAACGAAAAAGTAACTTAGCAAAGATCAATATATGAAAAGCTCGTAGGCAATGGATCGGTGATGGATAATTATGTCGGATGGCATTCTGTAGGACCGAAAGTATGTCTAGAGGGGGGGGGGGTGATTAGACTACTTGACCAAATAAAATTTCTATCTTTTCCCAATTTTAGTGTTGGCAGATTTTAGCATTCATGGCAAGTCAAGTACACCCTACACATGCATGTCTAAGAGTATAGCATCGGAAAGTAACAACAAGCATGAGTAGAAAGGAAGGGTTGGAGGATCAAACGCAATTGTAGACACGATGATTTTTCCCGTGGTTCCGATAGGTGGTGCTATCGTACGTCCACGTTTATGGAGTCTTCAACCCACGGAGGGTAACGGTCACGAGAGTCCATGGAGGGCTCCACCCATAAGGGTCCACGAAGTAGCAACCTTGACTATTCCATAACGGCTTCCGTCCACGAAGGACTAGCCTCACTATGGGTAGATCTTCACGAAGTAGGCGATCTCCTTGCCATTATAAACTTCTTGGTTCAACTCCACAACACGAAGTAGGAGGCTCCCAAGCGACACCTAACCAATCTAGGAGGCACCACCCTCCAAAAGGTAATAGGCTCGGCAATGTTGATGAACTCCTTGCTCTTGTGCTTCAAGATGATAGACTCCTCAACACACAATCACTCTCTCACAGATTTGGCTTGGTGGAAGAGATGGGATTGGTGGAAAGCAACTTGGGGAGGCTAGAGATCAGGATTCATATGGTTGAAATGGAATGGCATGATCTCAACACATGAGTAGGTGGCTCTCTCTCAGAAAACTGGATGGGGCAAGTATGGAATAGTTCTGAGTGCTTCTCTTTCGAGTAGGTGGTGGTGAAGGGGTATATATAGGCATCTCCAAAAATCCAACCGTTACACACAAAATGACCAACTCGGTGACACCGATGTGTTAATCTCGGTGGTACCGAAGTGACCAAAAGGCAGCAACTTTTGAATCTCGGTGAGACTGATATATAAAATTCGGTTGCACCGATAAGGTGACCAACGGTCAGATTGCCCAATCTCGGTGACGCCGATTCAACAAACTCGGTGGTACCGATTTTGTGAAACTGCGTAACAGAAAGTTGGCAACCCAAACTCGGTGGCACCGAAGCAGAATCGGTTGCACCGAAAAGCTAGGGTTTGGCTTAGGTCTGTCTGAGTATGGGATTCGGTGGCACCGAGTGGAAAGTGTTGGTTGCACCGATTTTGGATATTTGACTTTGGACAGACTTTTGTGGAAGAGCTTGTGGGTGTTTTTGGTGACTATCACTTGTGCACGTATGAGCATTTTGTTCACCAACAATACCTTACCCCCTTTTAATAGTATTGGCTTTCCTATGGACTCAAAGTGATTTCTCACAAAGTAAAATGTAGAGTCCTCTTGCTTGAAGCTTTGCCAATCCATTTCCTTGCATCTTGGGGTATTTCCACAATCTCCACAATCCTTTTGCCAATCCTATCATTGAACTTTTCCTGAAATATACTTAGTGGAAACATTAGTCCAATGACTTATATGTTGTTATTAATTACCAAAACCACCAAGGGAGCAAATGTGCTTTCAATCTCCCCCTTTTTGGTAATTGATGACAACATATAGATCAAAGCTTCGACATATGATATAATCAATGAATATAATCATCGCTTTGAGAAGTATGTGATAAGCAAGAGCTCCCCCTAAATTTGTGCATTATTTTAAAATTTGCGTTTGAATGCAAATGCACAATCGATTAGGTACATGGGGCACTTCTTCCGTGTCACATACAACTTGGTGGTGTGCGAGAATAATAACAGTTAATATCATAGCACAACACTATCAAGCAAAGGTGAATGATCATCTCATAAGCAGCATAATGATAGGAAATAGTAGCAACACACATTAAGCGTATGATCAAAACACCACATAGTTCAACACAAACAAAGCAAAAGATCAAATGTTTTGAAAAAGCGATAAAAACCAAACGCTCTCTCACTCGAAGCCTAAAGATCTATATACACTTCTCCCCCTTTGGCAACAAGTTACCAAAAAGTTCAAAGAGATATAGCTAAGCATTCTTGTGCTGATCTCCTCCGGTTGTTGATGAAGGAGTCGAGAGAACAGCGTCGGCGAAGATCTCTGCTGATGTCCTGGATGGAGTTGAAGTAGCAGCTGGAGGAACTGGAGCTGATGGAGCTGAGGTGACAGTAGCAGGTGCTGATGAAGAGGGCCTCAAATCTGGAGCTGGCACGGTGGCTGATCTGGCCTGGGTAGTGAAGTGTGTGCCTGGCCTGAGAGGTGAGTCATCCTCATCATCATCATCATCATCATCATCATCATCTGAAGACTGAGGAAGAGGCACAGAGTCAACTTCCTTCTTGAGCTCATTGACTGTCTTGGTCAGCCCATCTACCTTGTCATTAAGGGTCTTGATCCTGTTCTCAAAGATCCTGACAAGACTGTTCTGGTTGTTCAGAATGTCCTTGATGTCCTTCTGCATGCCTTGAACTGGTGAGATTAAGAGATCCATTTGCTCGTTCCTGGATCTAGGGACTTGAGCACTAGTGGCTCTAGCTGCCTCTGCCTCTGCGTGTGCTTGAGCTGCAGCTGATGTGGGATGTTCTGGATCCATCACCACAACGTTGTCCTCTAAATCTGGCTATAGGGGCAAATGGGGTCTGTCCAGAGCAAAGATGTGCTTCTCCAGCTTGGAGTTGATGAGCATCTGAATGTAGGGTGCATAGCAGCATGAGCGCTTCTGATCAGCAGCAACCCTCTTCACAGTCTCTACTATCAAGTCCATCACACGAATCCTGGTGTGCCTATCAAAATGGATCAGCATGTTGATGGAATGGCCTCGAATCATCTTCTCATCTCCTAACTTGGGCATCAAAGTATGCCTCAATATGGTGTTCATGGTGCAGAGGCCAGCCTGGAGGAAGTAGATAGAACCTAACTTGTGAGATTTCAAGTTAGCAGCAGGGATAGCATTGTACATGTCCTTCATAGCATCATGGCTCTCCTTGGATTCAGAGTAGACATCCAAGTCACCATCCTGCACCTCTGGGACTCCTAAGATGGCAGCCCATTCATCAACAGTAGACTCGTATCTTGCTCCTTCTGTCATCCATACAATTCTACCATCTCCATAGAAATGAGCAGTGGAGTAGAATTGCATGATCATCTCGTCGTTCCATGCAGTGAACTCTTTGCCAACAAACTCATCCAAGCCAATGCAATGAAAGTTGTCATGAACATTTGGAAAGAAATATTCATTAGCCTTGATATACTGCCAATCAACATATCTCATATCGCTCACAGCTGGACTCTTGTCAAGCAGCACAGTCTCATAGAAATCCTGTTGCTCCTTGGTGTAGAACCTGTAGTCCACAGCTGTCTTTCTCCTCTGGGCATATGGATCAACAGCTCTCCATGCCCTCAAACCAGAATCCTTCCTCTTCTTCATGTCTTCAGCAAGTGGATGGCTGGCATTGTGTTCAGGAAGGTGTGGTCTAAGCTTCATCAAAGTAGACATGGCATCCTCATCCTCAACTCTAGAGGTAGTCCCTTTGTTCTTCTCAGAAGCTGGAATCTGCCTGGATGTCCTCTTGGGTTTCTCAGCAGCAGCCTTCTTGGGGGCAGACTTGGTGCTCTTGGAGGGACCTTGCTTTGGCATAGCATCTGCCAAAAGCTTCTTTTGCCTCTTCTTGGGAGGGGCCTTGACAACCTGTTCTTCCTCCTCCTCCTCAGGAGCAGCACCAACAGTCTCCTCTGGGTCCTCATACATGGATGTAGGCCTGCCAGTGACATAGACAATCCTCTTTCTGGCATGCTTCTTCTCTCCTGCCTTCTTAGGCAAAGACTTCCTTGGAGGCTCAATGGTCATGGTAGCCCTAGCACTCTCAGGTGCTCTCATAGCTTCAGAGCTAGCATAAACCTTACTGACAGTCCTTCTGGAAGATGTGGCTTCATTAGCAGACTTCTTAGCAGCTTTCTCTTGCTTCTTGGCAAGAACTTCCTCTGGAACAAAATCTGAATCATCCTCATCTGAATTCAGCTTCATCCTGGCCCTAGTAGCAGCCTTGGGCAACCCATGAGAACTGGGGGTGCCTGGATCTGAAGAGGAACTAGACTCAGGACTAGTGCCTGAATCCATCTCAACACTCTGCTCTCTGAGATCATTCTGACTGTCCTCAGCATCTGACATACTGACCCTATGAATAGAGTATAGAGGAGTAGAAGAGGATGAGTCATCACAAAATGCAGCTATTTTTGAAAGTTTGAACTTAGAATTTCTCAAATTTTGCATTCTGCCAAATGTATGTCGGTACAGCCGAGACAAAAAAATTCGGACACACCGAGACTAACAACCTGCTTTCCAGGAACTTGGCACCATTCTCGGTTTCACCGAAAATAGGTACTCGGTTCCACCGAGGTGTCCTCAGTGTGCCAGAAACAACAAATCGGTGCTACCGATTATTTTGCATCGGTTCTACCGAGATACATGAGGCAGACGGCAAAACCTAAAAAATCCATCATTCGCTATTCTATTGAGTTTTCTAGAGGATAAAGAGATGTGCAATTGGTGGCTTATAGATAAATCTAACTTCATTGCGCAAGAATCGGACGGGGAGCGCAAGAAGAGTCGAATCCGTACCCTAACTTGGCGATGGATCCGCTACGGCGAAGACGGCGGCGAAGATGCCCGTCGACGGTGAGGATCCCAGTGGCGGAGACGCACGGGGAAGCAAAGACGACGACCAGGGGTCACGAATCGGCAGCTTAGGGTTTTGAGGCGCGATGGTTTGAAGATTGATTTTCAAAGCGTCGGGTCCACAACATATATACCCCTCGCTGTCGGTGTCACCGATTCTAAATTTTCGGTGTCACCGAGTTCCTCAACTGTCAGCTGACAGGGAAACTCGGTGTAACCGAGGATATGGAATCGGTAGTACCGAGATAGAAAACCAGATCAACCCTAGGCATTCGGTGAGACCGAGAATTGTGGGTTGGTTCCACTGAGATGCACTTGGGAGGTTTTAATGGTCAGTCCTTTGTCGATACGGAGCTTCGAGTGCTCCACACACAGAGGGATCGAAAAAGTACTTGTTCAAATTTTGTGATGCAGCATGAATGGAATATGAGGTGAGATAGCATAGATAGCTAGAGAGTGGTCCTAGGCATTCTTGTCCATCAAATTGGCAAAAGATAAATCAAAAACCAAATAGCAACAATTGGATGTCCTCGAATGGATAAATAAATGCAGACCAACATGCTCACACAATAAGATGTCAAATGAAATTATGGCAAACATGCACAAACACACTAGCATCTAACAAGCACTTTGGCGATGACGAAGTCATCTATATATGAGTATATTGACTTAGGAGCCAAGTAAGAATACTTGATCATAGGTCATACTCATCGTTTAAGCACAAGTGGGGTTACCACTTTTACATAAAGCATTTAATGTTGTCACATACTAAGAGATGCTTTAACTCAAGTCTTAGAGTAAAGCTCCCCCTTTGATGTGACATCCCCCCATAGGAGGGATAAACTAACCTTGGGTTTTGTCGATGAAGACTTCATGTTGGTGAGGTAGTGATGGATGCTCAAGGTTGATGAAGATCATCTAGAGTTGGGAGCATCCTTGTTGTTTCCTTACTCTACTCACCTACATGGGTTAGTCCCAACACACAAGAGATAAATACAAAGATATCTATGGACATGGAGTGCAAAGCATGTGTAATGATGTCCATTGATTTGTTGATTACCTTGTCCCTTGCTTACCTTTGAGGGAATGTGTGACTCCTTGAACTATTGCACAGAGTTGATGTTGATTGCAAATAGTTCTTGCCAATAATGAATGTGAGTGTATTTCATTGGCGGAGTCACCCCTCAAGAACTCTCTAGTTCTTCTTCTTGGGGACCCACATGAAGTTTATGGGGATCCTTGGTGTTGAAGCAGCCTTTGTCGAAGTTGAGCTTGAAGTAGCCTTGGGAACCCACTCCACCAAAGCTAGGGATTCATCTTCATATGAGTCAATGTCCTCTTGAAGCTTGTTCTTGCCCTTGAGCTTGTGGTCTTGTGGTGGAAGGTCATCTTGAGTGTTTGTTCCCTTGGGAAGAGTATTTTCATACTTCTCCTTTTGAGGAACAAACTTGGGCTTGGGGTATTGACCTTCTTCCCATTCAACTCCATTAGCGTTGAAGTAGCCAACACCATGGTTCTTTCGGTATCCTCCGTGCTTGCGTACAATCTCCTCAAATTGCTTACACCCGGCAAGACTCTTGTAGATACCTTTCTCTATAATTCCTTTCAATAAAGCATTTTCTTGCTCAAGTGTAACTTGGCTAAGAGAATCATCATTAGTGGAATCAATAGAACTACTAGAATCAACATCATTAGGTTTAGCATTTTTATTGTTGCTACTAGATGAAGAACCTTTCTTGCCTTTGTTACTAGTTTGTTTAGATTTAACTTGTGGCATGAATGTAGACAAGAGTAGTCGTTTGGCTAGATAAGATGAAGTCTTCTTTCGGAGATCGTCATTGATAGCTTTAAGAAACTCATGCTCTTGCTCCAAGTTGAGCTTCTCGAAGCGTAGCTTCTCATGAGTCCTTACAAGCTCTCTATGATCTTCAAGAGTAGATTCATGAGCTAACTTAAGAGTGTTTAGTTCTTTAGTTAGTTGTTCTATTTTCATCTTATCATCATCAATTGACTTATCTTGACTAGCATGAGAATTATCAAGTTCACTTTGACTAACATTACTAGTTTTATCAAAGAGCAAGTCATCATCACAAAGCAAATCATCTTCATCACTATCGAAATCAAGATACTCGGGGTGTGATACCTTGGGGCCTTTAGCCATGATGCAACTTCCACTCCCTTCGTTTGGTGAATCAAATAGATCATAGGAGTTGGTAGTCACAAGAGCAAGTCCGGCAACACCTTCATCTTGACTATAGTCGGAGTCGAAGTGATAGCTTCTCTCGGAGTTGTTGTTGGAGTCGGAGCCGGAAACCCATTCACCAACATGAGCTTGATGTTTTCTTCTTCTATAGCTCTTGGTGTACTTGTCCTTCTTCTCCGAATCCCTACTTCTCCTTGAGGGTCTTCGTTCATAACGATCATCTCTACTCCTTCTCTCTCTTTGAGGTGATTCATTCCTTGAGCTTCATCTTCTAGGTGACTCTTCTCTTCGTTTGTAGGGAGCCGTGCACTCATTGGAGTAGTGTCCGGGCTTCCCACAATTGTAGCAATTGCGGTCACGACTTGACGAACGTTTCTCATCATATCTTGAGTTGGAGCTTCGTTCTTTGCCTCTATTCTTGTAGAACTTATTGAATTTCTTGACCATGAGGCTTATCTCTTCATTGGTGACAAGGTTGTCGCTTGAAGTTGCGGGACCATCACTTGTGGCTTTGTAAGCACCGCTAGACTTGTTGTGAAGCTCTTCTTTGTCTTTGAGTGTCATCTCATGAGCAACAATCCTTCCAATGACTTCCGTAGGCTTGAGATCTTTGTAGTTGGGCATCATTTGGATCAATGTGCACACGGTGTCGTATCTCTCATCCAAAGCTCTAAGTATCTTCTTGATGATGAATTTGTCGGTCATTTCTTCGCTTCCTAAGCCGGCAATCTCATTGGTGACGAGAGCTAGCCTAGAGTACATCTCTGCGAGTCCTTCACCATCCTTCATCTTGAACATGTCAAGCTGACTTTGAAGAACATCCAACTTGGCTTCTCTCACGGACTCGGTTCCTTCGTGCATATCAACCAAAGTATCCCAAATCTATTTTGCATTCTCAAGATGGCTGACTTTGTTGAATTCTTCGGGGCATAGGCAGTTGAAGAGAATGTCGCATGCTTGAGCGTTGTATTGCAACATCTTCAATTCATCCGCGGTCGCTTCACGATCTGGTTCCTTTCCATCACCAAAGAATTCACCTTGCAAGCCAACACGAACAACAGCCCATACGGCGGGGTTATGACCAAGAATATGCATTTTCATTTTGTGCTTCCAACTAGCAAAATTAGTGCCATCAAAGTACGGACCTCTACGGTGATAATTTCTCTTGCTAGACGCCATACTCTCCTAGGTTGTGAGACCAATGCAATGGAGACCAAGGCTCTGATACCACTTGTAGGACCGAAAGTATGTCTAGAGGGGGGGGTGATTAGACTACTTGACCAAATAAAATTTCTACCTTTTCCTAATTTTAGTGTTGGCAGATTTTAGCATTCATGGCAAGTCAAGTACACCCTACACATGCATGTCTAAGAGTATAGCAGCGGAAAGTAACAACAAGCATGAGTAGAAAGGAAGGGTTGGAGGATCAAACACAATTGTAGACACGATGATTTTTCCCGTGGTTCCGATAGGTGGTGCTATCGTACGTCCACGTTTATGGAGTCTTCAACCCACGGAGGGTAACGGTCGCGAGAGTCCACGGAGGGCTCCACCCATAAGGGTCCACGAAGTAGCAACCTTGACTATTCCATAACGGCTTCCGTCCACGAAGGACTAGCCTCACTATGGGTAGAACTTCACGAAGTAGGCGATCTCCTTGCCCTTACAAACTTCTTGGTTCAACTCCACAACACGAAGTAGGAGGCTCCCAAGCGACACCTAACCAATCTAGGAGGCACCACCCTCCAAAAGGTAATAGGCTTGGCAATGTCGATGAACTCCTTGCTCTTGTGCTTCAAGATGATAGACTCCTCAATACACAATCACTCTCTCACAGATTTGGCTTGGTGGAAGAGATGGGATTGGTGGAAAGCAACTTGGGGAGGCTAGAGATCAAGATTCATATGGTTGAAATGGAATGGCATGATCTCAACACATGAGTAGGTGGCTCTCTCTCAGAAAACTGGATGGGGCAAGTATGGAATAGTTCTGAGTGCTTCCCTTTCGAGTAGGTGGTGGTGAAGGGGTATATATAGGCATCTCCAAAAATCCAACCGTTACACACAAAATGACCAACTCGGTGACACCGGTGTTAATCTCGGTGGTACCGAAGTGACCAAAAGGCAGCAACTTTTGAATCTCGGTGAGACCGATATATAAAACTCGGTTGCACCGATAAGGTGACCAACGGTCAGATTGCCCAATCTCGGTGACGCCGATTCAACAAACTCGGTGGTACCGATTTTGTAAAACTGCGTAACAGAAAGTTGGCAACCCAAACTCGGTGGCACCGAAGCAGAATCGGTTGCACCGAAAAGCTAGGGTTTAGCTTAGGTCTGTCTGAGTATGGGAATCGGTGGCACCGAGTGGAAAGTGTTGGTTGCACCGATTTTGGATATTTGACTTTGGTAAGACTTTTGTGGAAGAGCTGTGGGTGTTTTTGGTGACTATCACTTGTGCACGTATGATCATTTTGTTCACCAACAATACCTTACCCCCTTTTAATAGTATTGGCTTTCCTATGGAATCAAAGTGATTTCTCACAAAGTAAAATGTAGAGTCTTCTTGTTTGAAGCTTTGCCAATCCATTTCCTTGCATCTTGGGGTATTTCCACAATCTCCACAATCCTTTTGCCAATCCTATCATTGAACTTTTCCTGAAATATACTTAGTGGAAACATTAGTCCAATGACTTATATGTTGTTATTAATTACCAAAACCACCAAGGGAGCAAATGTGCTTTCACATTCATCATGCAACGGTTATAACATAGGGTGACACAGAACTAGCTCCAATTCATAAATGTAATGTAGGCATGTATTCCATATATAGTCATACGTGCTTATGGAAAAGAACTTGCATGACATCTTTTGTCCTACCCTCCCATGGCAGCGGGGTCCTAATGGAAACTAAGGGATATTAAGGCCTCCTTTTAATAGAGAACCGGACCAAAGCATTAGCACTTAGTGAATACATGAACTCCTCAAACTACGGTAATCACCGGAAAGAATCCCAGTTATTGTCACCCTGGGGGATGCGGATCATAACTCCTAATAGGTGTCTACAACTTGCAAGATAGGATCAAGAACACATATATATCCATGAAAACATAATAGGTTCAGATCTGAAATCATGGCACTCAGGCCCTAGTGATAAGCATTAAGCATAGCAAAGTCATAGCAACATCAATCTCAGAACATAGTGGATACTAGGGATCAAACCCTAACAAAACTAACTCGATTACATGGAAAATCTCATCCAACCCATCACCGTCCAGCAAGCCTACGATGGAATTACTCATGAACGGCAGAGAGCATCATGAAATTGGTGATGAAGGATGGTTGGTGATGACGACGGCGTCGATTTCCCTCTCCGGAGCCCAAAACAGACTCCAGATCTGCCCTCCCGAGGAAGAACAGGAGGTGGCGGCGGCTCCGTATCGTGAAACGCGATGAACTCTTCTCTCTGATTTTTTTCTCCACGAATAGGAATATATAGAGTTGGAATTGAGGTCGGAGGAGCTCCAGGGGGCCCACAAGCCTGCAGGGCGCGCCCTAGGGGGGGCGCGCCCCCCTGGCTTGTGGCCAGGTGGTGGCCCCCTCCAGTTGATTCTTTCGCCAGTATTTTTTATTAATTCCAAAAATATTCTTTGTAAATTTTCAGGTCAATCCGAGAACTTTTATTTCTGCACAAAAATAACACCAAGGCAATTCTGCTGAAAACAGCGTCAGTCCGGGTTAGTTCCATTCAAATCATGCAAATTAGAGTCCAAAATAAGGGCAAAAGAGTTTGGAAAAGTAGATACGATGGAGACGTATCAGGTTGCAGCTCCGGCGGCTTTGCTGTTCGGAATGCAGCGTTGGTGTAGTTTGCGGGCTCTGGACCGTCAGATCTGGCCGACGAGGTGGTGCGGGGTGGCAGCCTGCCCGTCCCTGCCCAGAGGCTTGTCGTGGTTTTCTCGACAAAGAGCGTGGTGGTGGCCCCTGCATGGTGATGGCGCGGTTGCTGTGCAGGGGTGCGCGGGTCAATGAAGGTGCTGGTTGGTGTGGTCAACCGCGTGGGAGTGATGGTATTGCTGTTCCAGGCGAAAGATTAGCCAGTGCTTGCCGGCCGATGACGGCGGTGCCCGTGGGCGTCGGGTTCTTCCTTGGAGGCGTTGTCGAAGTGACCTGCGCATCCTCTTATCTTGGGCCAAGTTCGTCGGGCGAAAGTCAAGATCTTGTTTGGATCTGGCGGCAGCAGCGTCTTCAACGTCGTATTCCCTCTTTGGGGCACAGTCTTGGAGTTTCTTGGTCCCATTTGTGCTTCCTGCAGGCTGGACATGCACATCATCGTTGTCGGCAGGTGGCCAATCGACGGTGAGGTTGGGTTGGCATTCCGATGTGTGTGGCAACGACGATGGTGGCAAGTAGAGATGGGTCGCGGCTTGTCCTTCTGATGTCGAAGTTGCGGTGCGCCAATGGTTGTGCCTATGTTGGTTTCTGGCTATGACAGAGAAGTCGGAGCTGCGGGCGGCGGGGCCACTGCGGCAACGATGACTCCATGAGGGTGGTCTTCAGTGGGCGGTGCTCTCCGGATGTTGCGTTCAACTAGGTCGGTGCGAAGCTTGCAACTTTCTCCTATGAAGCTCGTCAGCAAAATCGGAGCTGCCATGTCCTCGACGCTGTGGTTGACTGTTTGGCGTTGCTTTATTGCTCGGTGCTTCCTCTCGACGGTTGTGTGGTTGGGTGTATCATGATCTTGTTTGTGGCCAGGTCATCCGCGTGTGCCCCGTGTGGGGTTTGTAATCTAGGTTTTCATCCGGTTCCCTTATAATTAACCGGGCACCTCTCTTCTTCTTAATCAATGAAAATGGCAAATCTTTTGCCTCGTTTTAGAAAAAATGATGGCACTTCTGTAGCTGGTTATCGACAATACTCGCACACTTCTTGGTGGCACTAGTTTTTCCAATACCTCCTTGTCATTCAGAAACCTTACAGAACCTACGGTCCAATTAAACTCTTTAAATCGTGAGGATTTTGGAAAAAAAGTTCCATATGACTTGTAATCTAGCTATCAAGAGCTTTTCAACGGTATATTACACGCCCTATTACGATAAAAAAAATTGTAAAAACTTTTTGAACTAAAAAAGACGATCAATTCGACGAGATGAAAAGCATCAGTTCAACTGCTTGAAATCATCAGTTCGATAATATTAACAGATTATTATTCTGTTACGCGAAACAGAATAGCTCGTAAACTTTGTATGCTCTTTTGTATCCAGAAATTTGTGTATGCTCTTTCCAAGATGTTTTGCTTGTGTATACATCACACCCACTTTTTTGTGGGGAGGAAATGAAGAACCTTTTTGTCAAAGGGGAGCCCCTTTGTATTCAGAAGAATAGGTATTGTTAACGCAGAAAAGTGGCACATTCATAAAAGTAGCTTAAGAGCATCTCTAGCAGACCCCCTATTCCGAGAAACTGTAAATTACAGTTCGCGCGGGGGGGGGGGGTATACGAGCTCAAAATTGTTGCGGCAGATCAGAAACTGTATGAAGAACTGTAAAATTTAAAAAACAGGTTTCGCGCGAGAAATTTAACGCAATAGCTCGCCGGAGCTACGATCATTCTTAACATAGGGGCAATTTGTTCGTACGGAACATAGATATTTTTACATAGAAGCTTGCCGGAGCTATGCTACCCTAGCACTATCCAAAATGGAGCTCACTGGAGCTCGTGCGGTTGCTGACCAGCGGCGGCGCTCAATCGGAGTCGGCGTCGGAGGTGAGGTCGACGAAGATCCACTCCTACTCAGCAGCCTCCAGCCCGACGACGCCACCGACACGTTGCTCCGTCCCCGCCTCGGCCTCCGGCTCCCTCTTCACCGGTGTGAGCTCCTCTAGCTCCCTCTTCACTGGGGTGAGAGAGGAGCACGAGCTGGACGCCCCGGAGGAGCTGTCGCTGCTGGAGAAGAGACGCCCGCTGTCGGGGTAAACCAAACAGGGGTGTTCATTCCCCCTGACTTGTGCATGGACAGAAAGCCTCCAGACCCCGCGAGCAAAACCCGTTGGGAAGGCCACCGCGTCTCCAAGCAAAATTCAAGAACCAACATCCGGCAGCAGCCACCTACGGAAGGCCAAGCAAACACCGACAGACTCCAGCAAGCTCAACACGGCAGCCCAAGCCTGGACTGCAATGCGCCAAGCACGTCCCCGACGCTTGCCGGGGACCAAGACATGCACACCTCCCAGAAGACCCGGCAAGCCACTCCCCGGCAGGTGCGAGCCAACCGGCCACCGCTCCACCGCATCGCTACGCCTGTCACTTATCGATGCGGTGTTGAGCCCTCAGGCGGCTAATCAGCTCTCGCTAAGCACGTGGCGACACATCGGAATGCAAGTTACGCTTGGTTGACACCCGCCCTGCAGCGTGTCAAGACCATAAACAACGACCAGCCAAGCGGTGGCAAGAGCTTGCCGGGGATGCACCCCCGAGCACCACCTAGGCAGGTAATCATGGCATTTTGTCCTAAATGCCAGAGTTAGGTATGATAGCTCTACTTAGCTATCTAATCAAATCAATAGATAATGACTGTTTTGCCATTGTGGTAACCCCTTACACTATAAAAGGAGGCCCAAGGCTACCTAGCTCAGGATTCGGACCCTCGAACACTTGTACTTGCATAACAACTCTTTCCCCGACAGTAGTCCTTCCGGGGTTAGGCGCTGTGCATTCTTCGTGTTCCTCCAATCAATCCACCAAAAGCAGGAGTAGGGTTTTACGCTTAGAAGCGGCCCGAACCTGGGTAAAATGCATGTGTCCCGATCATCGCGCCGTCTCATGCTCTCCGCTCTTCGTGCAACTTGACCCCCCATGCCGAACCACAAGGGACCTCTGGTCCCATAGGTGATCGTGAGCATCCGTGCCCCGACATCTTTGGCGCGCCAGGTAGGGGGCACGCATCATTTGCGCGAACCCGAATTCATGAACGGCGAATCGATCTTCATCATCATCTTCTTCAACAATGGTTCCAACGAAGAAGACCAGCACGACCGCGCATCCTTCCACTTCAAAGGCTCCCTCGCACGCAGCCGCGAGCACGGCGGGCGTCACGACGGCCGCAAATGAAGAAGGCGCCGTGGGCAACACAGCTAGCGTAGGCGGCGCCGCCGTCGTGTTCTCTGCGGCCGAAACCGGAGCGGAGAACGCCGGAAGGAAATGGGTACGTTCGACCCTAGCAAGATATGGCGCAATCCAGCAGGCCAAGGGGAGAAAGAGGTACCTGGCCATATCTTTCTCCCTCCTCCTTCCCCGCCTGTGGTTAGCTCTGTGCGGCGACGACGTCGTCAGTGTCGATAAGCTCGCATGAGGTTCGGTCTTGCATTTCTCCCACCAGGGGACGAGTCCTGGACCGAATGCTAGAGTATATCCGCTGGTACACGCTCCCGGCAGGCGAACCACGGCAAGGTCCCATACACCCATCGCGGGTCGCCACGGGACCGCTGGGTGCGAAGAAAAAGGGGGGAAGAAGTGGCCATACCTGCTTCCTTTTCCATTCCCGAATTAATCATGAATATCGCATTAACCCGGCAGGCTCCTGCCGCGGACCATATGCGTGACTAACGGGTCTTCAAGTATCCCCATTTTGCTCTTCTCTACATCCCTTCTCTTTCAGGGATGCGGTAAGCACATGCTTGCGCGCGTACCGTATGGAGCACGGGAGAGAGAAGACACCAGGACGAAATGAAAAGCCATGACAAAAGCTAAGTTGACTCAAATAATCAACTTCCATTAAGATATACATTTGTATGTCCCTTCGCCGAACCAAAAGGTTTCGTATGCTAAACCTTGCGTGTGACAGAACCTTACTGTGTTCGTTTGCGCCCGTGTTTTGTTTCGAGCCTGCTCAACAAAACACGCGGCAGCGTCAACACTGCCAAAGGTAATCCCGCCGGCAGCGTGCTCTTGCCAGCAGAAAACTAAGGACCTGTTCCTCAAAGCAATTCGCGGCATCATTTCGTTGGCGGGTAACTAGAAACGCTCAATGGTGATTATCATATGAACGCCGGAAGGGAAACGAAGGGCATAGTATGCGATTACACAAAAACTTTAGTTCAACAAACGATAAAATGAAGTAAGTTCACGCCCTAATACGAGATACCTACTGTGTCTTAAGTACAGGGCAACATGGCGACAAGGAAGGCATAAAACTAACTCCGGTGGCTCCCCCGGGTTCTTGAAACTTTGAGGATCATGTCGACGAGAGGACTGGCCTTCTCCGTGGCGGCCGAGGTGTCGGCACCCGACGACAGCTTCTTGAAACCATCGGAAAGATCGAGCTCCAGGTGGAAGAAGGCGAGGTTACTCAAGACCAGGAAGAGGGCACCGCGTGCTAGCTTCCGGGATTCGTTGGCGAAAGAGGCAGCCCTGTCCTCCTCATATGTGTTCAGCCCCTCGATCAAGCCGTCGAAGAAGAGTGTCAGCTTGACGCTTGGAGCTTCGTTTTTGCCGACAGAATAGGCCCAGCTCTTCATGTCCATCTTGGCAATCTGGGCAGTGAGGCGCTCGACGATGTCCACCATGCTCTTGATCCAGAGGTCACGCTATTCAACCAAGTTCTCCAGTTTTTCTCCAGCATCCGTCTGAAGGGTCTGCGCACGGGTCACATCTGTCAGCAGCAGTTTCTCGCGAGCCCTAGCTGATTCAAGGCCACTTTCCAAGGAAGCAAGCCTGGATTCCATTTCGGAAATGGTGCCGTTAGCAGCTTTGAGGTCCTGGCCCTTGGAGGAAAGCTGTGATTGCACCTCTTCCAGTGTTGTCGCTGCCTTTTGCGCCTCCTCTTTGAGGGTCACGACCTCCCTGGCACTCCCGACAAGATCCTCTGTCAGCTTGATCAGTTGGGCTTCAAATTTGGCCTTAGCAGCAGATGTGGCGGCCAACTCGTTGGCTACCTTCTTCAGTTGAGCAGCGGACTCCAAGGAAAGTGCATCAAGAGCGGTCTTGTGGCCATCTTCCAGCTCCCTGGTACGCTGTTGGACGCGGTCCTCCAGCTCCTCATCCTTGGCATGGAGGGTGGCCTCGAGGTTCCCTTCCCGGAGGGAGATGCCATCCTCTCTGGCGTCCAGAAGCGCCTCGCGCTCCGCCAGACGGGCCTTCCGGGCGGTAACATCCTCGTTAGCCATGGAAAGCATCTCGTGCTGCCTCTTGAGAGAATGGACCTGCCGATTGTACCAGTCCCGCAGCTCGCTCCCTTTGCTCCTCAACTGCTGGTCCACGAGCTCGGCCGAGTCACTCTACTCCTTTACCGCCTGCCATTGGAGGTTGTACCTGCTCTGCACATCTTTAAGCCCTGCTGCTATGGACTCCAAGAAAGCCAAGTCCTTGGTGGCGTCAGTAGTGCTGTGAGTTCCTTCGATCTTTTGAGATAACGGCACCAGGATCTTGTTAATCTCTTCGTCAAGGTCTGCACCCACTAAGAAGGGCGAGCCGGGGGCTGTATGGCTTAACGGAGAGGTGATCAACGCCATATGACTCTGCGGGGACTGCAGGGCCGATGCCAGGGGATAACTGGACGAAGAAGGCATCCTGGTTTGAAGGGGAATCTTCTCTTCAACCACTGAGCTCAGGCCGGGCACGCTGCCGGGATTTTGTTCTGTTCTCTTTGAGGACCCCTGAATATCCCCGGTAGCCGAGCCATGTTCTTCCACGGCAGCAATCTTCATCGCTTCCGCGGCAGCGTCCTTCCCAATGACAGCAACCTCCTCCAGCATTTCGGGCTCTTCAAAAAGTGGGACTGCAGAGTAGAACAACAAAACAGAAGTATGGAAATCAAGAATCAATAAAGCATGTAAAGAAAAGATACAGGGGGAAACAAGAACACCGACAAGAGGGATACCCGATGGAGAATGCTGCGGAAGGACCTCTCCTTCCCCGGCAACATCAGTTGCCGGCGTGCAGTCTGTCGCCGCCCCTTCACAATGACCTTTGCACAAGTAGGTTCCTCAGCGGAGGCCCTTGCCGGTGAATCCCCCTCACGGGAAATGGCTGACGGGGAATCTTGGAGAAGGAGCTCCGCTTGGTGAGCCTCCCTCCGATTTTCCTCTCTTGTTTCCCTGACGGGAGAAGGAAGGCGCCCCTCCTCATCCCTGCCAGCAGACGAGGCCTTCGCTTGGGTTTCGCGAAGAGGACGGGGCTAGGGGCTAGACACGGGATTCTCTTTCGTGTCTCCTGCAGAACCTCCGCCTGCTGCAAAGTCCGAACCCGCAGCGGATTTGTCCCTCTTGACCCTGTGCGCAAGAGTCTCCTCATCTTCGTCCCTGTCAAGGTCAACCATGCAAGATTAGTCAGGAAGATTAAAGATTGAAAGCCTTCTGATGGAAGCTGAGATCAGCTAGACTCACTCTGAGGCAAGGAGCATTGAGCCCAGCTCGTACGACGCGGGCAGTGGAGTCGCCCGGCCCCTCTTCAAAGTTGGGGGGACAGGGCTTCACGGAGCGACCAGGACTGCCGGCAAGGGCGAGCCTGGCGGAGGAGTTGGGCTTGACGGGGGGCTGGGATCCACCCCATGCACCTTCCGTCGCTTGGCGGGGGACACCTTGGCCTGGGAAAGAAGGGAGGATTGGCAACGTGCTACTTCGCGGCCACTGCCCTTAGCAGTCGTCTTCTTCACCTTCGAGGAACCACGCGAAGATGTGGGGGCTATTGACTCCCGGCTGGCGCGTAGACGGAGGTGGCGGACCGGCTCCGGGGCCTGGGGCCCCTCTTCAAGCCCCTCCTCTACCGCCTCCGGAGCCTTCACCCCCTCCACTTCGCCCTCCGCCTGGGTCCATGTTGCCGCGACTTGGAAGCCACTGGCCCTGGCAAGCTCCAGCCCGGCAGACTACTCCAGAGCAAGATTTTCGCCCTCCTCCTCAGAAGAACCGTCATCTTCGGACTACTCCTCCTCCTCTCCTCCGGAGGCTGCTCTCCTGGCGGTCCTGACGGCCTTGTCCTCCGCGATTCGTCCGGAGATATAGGCCCTCTCCGCTTCCCTGGTCGGCGCGGTCAAGTTGTCCTTCGGTTTGATAGCTCTCTCATCCAAGGCGGAGACCCACTCCATCTCGCTCTCTAGGGCGGGCAGCTCCCAGTCAGACTTAACACTGAAAGCATCGCATTCTGGCATCCATTGGAGGATCTGATTCCGGGCAGAATTGCGGTGCAACGGGATGACTCCCTCCGGCAGACGGTGTGTCCCGAAATGGCCAAACAACTGGTCGCACAGCCAGCCATGGCCGTAGGCTGTCAAGTTGTTGGTGGGACCTGGATACAGGCGCATCCAATCGGCAGGACCATTGAACTCCCAAGCAAACCTGTCCCTCTTCTGCAAAGGAGCGATGCGGCGGCAGAGGAAATCTGCCCCCACATGCTCAATGGTCAGCCCGGCAGCCTTGAGGCGAACGATCCTATTTAGCGCCAGGCGGAGTTTATTGTCAGAAGGGCCTAGCTTCCCCCAGTCGTGCGTAGCGCATTCAGTCCGCGCCCGGCAGAATGCGGGGGCTTTGTCATCCTTGATCCAGCACCAGTCGCCCCTCCATTCTTCGCACTTCCCGCGCAGCTGTCCGGAAAGGTACTCCTTCTTGTCCCGGGGGATCCAGCTTATGTTCCCCGAGCGATGGGATTTATCCTCAATCCAAGGAAGGAAGAAGTGCCTGAACAAGTCTACATTGGGAGCAACTACAACAAAGTTCTCGCACAGATGGGCAAATATCGCCATGCAAGACATCGCATTGGACGTAAAATCCAGAAGGTGGAATCCATATGCTGCCATCATGGCGCAGAAGAAATCAGAGAAGGGAGGGGCAAGGCCACAGTAAAAGTACGGACAACAGAAGTGGTACGAATCTAAGGGCTTCTTCTCCTTGGGGTTGTCCGGCAAAACTTGGGACGCTCCATGCCCCTTTGTCGCCCGCCCCCACATATAGGCATACCTCTTTATCAGGGTGTTGCCATCCAGGCTCGACAGAGAGATAACCACATCTCCCTGCCGCCGCCTCTCGAGCTCTTCCGCTTTCTTCTTCCTCTCCTCGGCCACCAGGTCCGTG
Source organism: Elymus sibiricus (assembly GCA_039707655.1). Classification (NCBI taxonomy): domain Eukaryota; kingdom Viridiplantae; phylum Streptophyta; class Magnoliopsida; order Poales; family Poaceae; genus Elymus; species Elymus sibiricus. The sequence continues at coordinate 437,456,808 of CM077669.1, read as the reverse complement.
GATGCGGCCGCCTGCTTCCCCTTGTTACCAGCCTTTTTCTGCCCCATCCTTGAAGCCTTCAAGGACAGCGGATGATCCGGCAGCGCTCGGTAAACCGAGAGTGGCGGTGGGAGCAGTTCTTTGGCGTGAGGAGGAAGATGGAGGACGGAGAAAAGGATGCGAATGAGCAGCACCCCTGTGCGTTGTCCTTTTTATTTTAAGGGACCCGCACGGGGGCTAGCTCTTCGCAATCTTTTCGGAAAACTGCCATTTTATTACTGGCAGTTCTTTTTATTCTCCAACGGCTCCCGTTCACGACCCCACGACCCGCGATAATTGCGCGGAGTGGGCATGGGTGGAAGGACAGAATCCCTTCGACGTGTGTCCATGCACTGTTTGGGGCCTAACCCAACGTGCCAAGCGACACGTATGGCTCAAGCCCGGGGGCTTCTGTCGGGGTAAACAAACAGGGGTGTTCATTCCCCTTGACTTGTGCACGGACAGACAGCCTTCGGCCCTCGCGAGCAAAACTCGTTGGGAAGGCCACCGCGTCTCCAAGCAACATTCAAGAACCAGCATCCGGTAGCAGCCACCTACGGAAGGCCAAGCAAACGCCGGCAGACTCCAGCAAGTTCAACACGGCAGCCCAAGCCTGGACTGCAACGCGCCAAGCACGTCCCCAACGCTTGCCGGGGACCAAGACATGCACACCTCCCAGAAGACCTGGAAAGCCACTCCCCGGCAGGTGCGAGCCAACCGGCCACCGCTCCATCGCATCGCTACGCCTGTCACTTATTGATGCGGTGTCAAGCCCTCAGGCGGCTAGTCAGCTCTCGCTAAACACGTGGCGACACATCGGAATGCAAGTTACGCTTGGTTGACACCCGCCCTGCAGCGTGTCAAGACCATAAGCAACGACCAGCCAAGCGGTGGCAAGAGCTTGCCGGGGATGCACCCCCGAGCGCCACCTAGGCAGGTAATCATGGCATTTTGTCCTAAATACCAGAGTTAGGTATGATAGCTCTGCTTAGCTATCTAATCAATAGATAATGACTATTTTGCCATTGTGGTAACCCCTTGCACTATAAAAGGAGGCCCAAGGCTACCTAGCTCAGGATTCGGACCCCCGAACACTTGTACTCGCATAGCAGCTCTTTCCCTGACAACAGTCCTTGCTGGGGTTAGGCGCTGTGCGTTCTTTGTGTTCCTCCAATCAATCCACCAAAAGCAGGAGTAGGGTTTTACGCTTAGCAGCGGCCCGAACCTGGGTAAAATGCCTGTGTCCTTATCGTCGCGCCGTCTCATGCTCTCCGCTCTTCGTGCAACTTGACTCCCCCATGCCGAACCACAAGGGACCTCTGGTCCCATAGGTGATCGTGAGCATCCGTGCCCTGACACCCGCGCGCGCGGTCGTACTCTTCTGTCTTGCGGCGGAGGAGCAACCCCGGCGACGTCCGCCCGTAGCGGGTGTACCGCAAGGCTGCGCGCTTCCGCGCCGCGTCGGATCTTACGCAACGCGCCCGCTCGGGGTCGTCATTGGCCATCGCGGGTAGCGGATTGGAGGCGCAGGCGGCGGATTGGAGGCGCCGGCGGTGAGGGATTTGGGATTTTCGTGGCGGCAGAGCGATAGGGTTTGGACCCGTATCCAGCGGGCGGACCCGCAGATATAATGGTCAAGGGGGCGCTTTTCCGGGCCACCGCAAAAAAATATATGGGCCGGGCTGCGTTTACGGTGTCTGATCTGGCAGGAAAAACGCCCAAACCCGTATAATCACCGGAATTTTACAGTTCCAACGGTTATATGGGGTCTGCTAGAGATGCTCTAAGTTATATCAAGATTAATTCAAACTTGAAGTCACCTTCGGATATCTATTTTTGAGAAGATCAAGATGGATATGAAGATGGTCCAAAACGGAGCTTGGACGCAAAAGTTATGACATTTTTAGAGGTGCCCGTCTTGATATGAGATGAAAGACCTTCTTTTATTCATATATGTTTCAATGAATATGCATGTTGTTATCGTATATAAGCTGTATCTGTATAAATAGAGCAAAAAACGCAAAAAAAACATAAAAATATTTGTAGTAGCATGCATAACAGTAGCGCTCCTTGTCAACACGCGCTGCAGATAGTTAGCAGTAGCGCTTGTCAGAGGAGCGCTGCTGATAGATATTACCAGTAGCACTGGGCAAAACACGCGCTACTGCTAAAAAATAGCTGTAGCGCCGTAGCTGTAGCGCGCCTACCAGCGCTACTGGTAGCTAAAACCCTAGCGCTACTGGTAGGGTTTTCCCTAGTAGTGTATAGTCGAGGTCGAGGCCGGCAAGAATGTGGAGACGATCTCGGTGCTTCTTAGCGCTGCTCCTGTACAAGCAATCTCATCCAAAAGTAACTTGAGGTGGACGCTAGCGCGAGAGAGAAATCAGAACCGATGTCTCAAGAACTACTACATAATCCCGCTTGTGCTCATCGTGATCGTCCTTCTCTTGTATGCGATCAGATCATAGCTAGGTTACATAGATGATGAAACATGAGTGTGACCATGGTTAGTTGCATGTATTCGAGACTTCTAATAACGTGTATCGCTATATCTTCGAGACATGAACGTGTTCGACTATTAGTGATGATGATGATATGAGATGAAAGACCTTCTTTTATTCATATATGTTTCAATGAATATGCATGTTGTTATCGTATAGAAGCTGTATCTGTATAAATAGAGCAAAAAACGCAAAAAAAACATAAAAATATTAGTAGTAGCGCTGGGACAAAAATTACCAGCAACGCGTTTATAACAGTAGCGCTCCTCGGCAACACGCGCTGCAGATAGTTAGCAGTAGTGCTTGGCAGAGGAGCGCTACTGATATAGGATATTACCAGTAGCGCTGGGCAAAACAAGCGCTACTGCTAAAAAATAGCTGTAGCGTCGTAACTGTAGCGCGCCTACCAGCGCTATTGGTAGGGTTTTCCCTAGTAGTGTATAGTCGAGGTCGAGGCCGGCAAGAACGTGGGAGACGATCTTGGCGCTGCTTAGCGCTGCTCCTGTACAAGCAAGCTCATCCGAAAGTAACTTTATCTATGCAAGGTACTCGCTCATGCTTAGGTTACCTTTCTTGAGGGTTTCTGAGCTCAATTCTCATGTTGATGGCTTGGGCCTGGGTTTGAGCAGTAAACGAAGCATGGATCGCTGCCCATACCTCCGCCGGCGTCTGAAGGGTGACCACCTGTGCAAGGATCTCGCGAGACAAAGAGCCCATCAGAAAACCTTGAACTTGTTGTTGTTGTGCATACCAGAGAACACGTGAAGAAGTTGGTGATCTGTTCTTCCTTCCCATCTTTAGTGACGGTGAGGGTCTCCGGCGGTGCAGGACTCGCGGGATCGAGGTGGTGAGCCATCTGTGCACCTTTGATCTGCGGCAGCACGATGGCTTTCCACATGAAGAAGTTATTCCTCGTGAGCTTCTCCTGGGTAGGTGGCCCGAGCGACATGGTTGGGGAGATGCTGGATGACGATGGGGCAAAGGTGGATGATGAGGCGCGGGAGGTGGCAAGCGCACTCATGGTGTTGTCATGGGTGGAGGAAGTGGTCATGGCGAGGGTTCGAGGTAGCTAGATCTCTTTCTTGTCTATCGATCTAGGAAGAAGTTACTGTGATTACCATGTAAATTAAGTTGGGAAGCATACTACCACCCGTAGGTGGCCGCGGGCCCGCGGGTATATATTGATCGAGGCAAACAACCTGCCGTGACTTACAAGTTAGGAACGATCGCTAGGAGTCGTTCAGATTTACAGGAGATTGAGAGAGAGAGGTTTAAACAGAGAGAAGAAGAGATAGAGGAAGATACAAACTAACTATATCTATATCCTCTTGTCTAACACGGCCCTGGTAACCTTAGCATGTGCAGTTACCAACCCACGTAAAAGTTTAGGTGGAAAGATAGTATGAGCCGATGGAGGACATTGTGAAAAAATAATAGAACTATGTGAACTAAGAACTAGTGTAGAAACATGCAAAAGAAATGGTAATTGGCTGACCGTTCTTTTTCTATTCAAACTCGTGGTATTCCGGAAATCCTGGTGCTCGCATTTATTCCTGGATTTATTTCAGGATTTTCGGCGATGCACATTCAGTGGGAGGAGACGTTCCCATTGACGACGAGGCGCCTACGGTGACTTCGTAAATCTCAAGATGATATGCCGGCTCAGTCTCTCGGAGGTGCTCATAGGGGTAGGGTGTGCGTGTGTGCGTTCATAGGGATGAGTGTATGCGCGTGTATGTGAGCTCTTGCGTTTGTACTGTGTTCAAAAAAATATATAACTTGATTGTAAAAAAAATGAGTTAATCTGGTGGTTTGTGAAGTAGTAGTACTTATCTGAGGTCGTGGGTTCAATTCCCATCTAGGACAATGATTTTTAGCATTTTTAAATTTTTTTTGAGGCACTTTAGCGTTTTTAACTTTATTTTTTTAGACAAACTCGCAAGCTTTATTATACCGTCACAATGTTTACAGGGACGAAACCAAGATCTCCGGGTTGGCCTAACCATACATGGCGACCAACCCCTAAAGTAAGACCATGCTTTGCGAGATTGTGAGCCTCAACATTTGAGGTTCTAAATTCATGACTAAAAATGCTAGAAAAAAATCTACTGAACGTTCATGTATTTCTTTAATCACAGCCCCATAAGTCGCCGAGCTCCCCATCTTGATTTCCTCCATGATAGCCTTACAGTCCGAAGCAATGAAGATGTGCTATGTGTACAAGTCCTCTGCAAGGGACAGAGCTTCCCTCACCGCCAGAGCCTCCAAGGTAGCCGCATCTGTTATGTATGGAAAGAATAGTGTAGATGCACCCATGAATAAGCCCCTTGGTCTCTACAGATAGTACCTACTGCACCAAAGCAGCCATGCCTTGAGACTGCAGCATCAACATTTATTTTTACGTAACTTTCAGGCGGTGGCAGCCAACCCCGAGGTCTAGGTACACCTGCTGCTTGCCTTGGCATCGTATGCTTCTGGAGGGCTTGAAGATCTGACAGAAACGTCTGGACAAATAGATGTGTTGATAGAGGGCTCTAAAATATATCCTCGTGTATGGCTTTCCTTCGCGAGCTCCAAATTGCTCATAGGGTAACAATCATCTTTGTGAACTTCACATGCGATAATGATTCACTCATTGCAAACAACCATTCCTTTGCCCCAGGGTTACCATTATGGTTCATGTGTTCCACCATTTGTTCATCAGAGAGTGCCCATACGCTTCTAGCCATGCTGCACTCAATGAGACTATGCCTCCAGCTGTCTGTCGGTCCACATAAAGCGCACCCCGGGGACGAGGCCATGTTACGATGATGCAGAAGGTCCCCAGAAGGAAGTGACTGCCTGCACAGCCTCCACGCAAAAATTTTGAGCTTTGAGGGAACCCTCAAATTCCAAACGGAGGACCAGCCCACATCGTCTTGTTGCCCATTCGAGACTCCCTGCTCCTCATCAAGACATGCCTCTCTCTATATCTTGGTTTGGAGGATCATGTTATATGCTGACTGGAAGGAGAAGCAACCCTTGCGGTCAGGGGCCCATGCCCAGAAATCTGAAATTCGTCTTGTATATATGGGTATGCCCAGGATCGCCTCAGCATCGTATGGCACAAAAGTGTTCCTCACCAGTTCCTCCATCCACTCTCCTGTAGTCGCTTCAAATAGTTGTGACACCACCATCAGAGCGTTCACTGGGCGGGTGGAAATTGGACGCATCATCCGGTCCCTTGGGATCCAATTATCGTACCAGATATTAGTAGTTTCCTCGTCTCCGATCCGGTGAACAAGACCCTGTAGAAGTATGTCCCTCCCATCCAGCATCGCCCTCCAGATTTGTGAGGGACTATGTCCAAGCTCTGCGTCTAGAAACCCGCATGTCGGGAAATATTTTGCCTTCAAAATCATTGCACTAAGAGAAGTAGGCTCCTGCAGTATACACCATGCTTGTCGAGAGAGCAAAGCCAAATTAAAGATCTCTAGGTTACGAAATCCTGGACCTCCCAAGTTTTTAGGCCGGGTCATATCATCCCAAGCCACCCAGTTGGGCTTCCGTTTCCCATTTTGCTGCCCCACCAAAATTGTCGGATTATTGATGTTATATTCTCACAAAGGCCCTGTGGCAACCTGAAGCATGCCATGGAGAATACCGGCAGAGCTTGCGCTACTGCTTTGATCAACACCTCTTTTCCTCCTGCAGACAGGAGTTTCTCCATCCACCACCTTATCCTCTCCCATACTCTATCACTGAGATACCTGAAAGTTCCATTGATTGAGTAACCAATATCCGTAGGCAATCCAAGGTATCTCTCACTTAGGGCCTCATTATAGACATTAAGCGAAGTCTTGACTTGTTGCCTTAGGGTCTGGGGACATCCCTTGCTAAAGAAAATCGAAGATTTTTCATGATTAACTTGTTGTCCTAACGCTGCACAATATGAATCTAACAGGTTTGATACCGCAGTTGCTCCCTCCACACTTTATTTGAAAAAGCAACAGGCTGTCATCGGCGAATAACAAGTGATTCACGGCAGGAGCCGTAGGAGCCACTTTAATACCACTGAGCACCAATGACTTAGAACTGGATTTCAAGAAGCACGAGAGGCCCTCTGCTGCAATCAGAAAAAGATAGGGGAAATAGGATCTCCCTGTCATATCCCTCTGCTAGGTGTAAACTCCTCTAACTGTTCACCATTGAAAAGCACTGAAAACCTTACTGAAGTAACCATTCCCATGACTATAGCTATCCATGATGGACAAAGCCCAGCTTTGTCATGATGGCCTGTAAGTAAGCCCATTCAACTCTGTCATAGGCTTTCATCATATCAAGCTTTAGAGCACACATACCATTGACCTTGGATTTATTTCTTTTCATGAAGTGTAAGCATTCGAAAGAACTAATGATGTCTGATATCAGTCTACCTGGAACAAACGCCAACTGCTCCTCGGAGATTATTTCAGGTAAGATATGCTTCAATCTGTTAGCCACCACCTTGGATGCTATCTTGTAAATGACATTGCAGAGACTTATAGACCTGAACTGGGTTATTAAAGTTGGGTTCTGCACCTTGGGAATTAGAACAAGCAAAGTATCATTCACACAAGAGGCACTCTCCTCTCCCCTAACAATACGCAGGACTGCCCGAGTAACATCATCTCCACAAAGGTCCCAGTGCCGCTAGTAGAAATGTGCAGGGAAGCCATTAGGGCCAGGCGCCTTTGTTAGAAACATTTGAAAAAGAGCAATCCTCACCTCTTCATTAGTATAAGGAGCAATAAGGCTAACGTTCATTGCTTCGGTGACCTTACATGGGACATGCGCCAAGACCTCTTGAACTCCTGTAATACCTTCACAAGTATATAGATTCTGGTAAAATTCTTGGACCATACCTTTCAGCTCGTGCGGATCATCCTCTTGTACTCCCAGTGAGTTAATCAAAGCTCTGATCATGTTCTTCTTTCTTCGGAGACTTGCCCGCATATGAAAAAACTTGGTGTTTTTGTCCCCCTCCGATAACCATTGTATTCTGGATCTTTGGCGCCACATGATCTCCTCGCGATGATACAACTCAACAAGGCGGTCATTCAACTTGATCTCTATTCGTGAGGGACCTACCCTAGCTGGACTGTTGAGAAGAGATTCTAGTTCTTTCTTGGTTTGACGTATTTCCTTTCGGACACTGCCAAAAGTTTCCTTACTCCATCCCTCAAGATCCCTTGCTAACGAAGAAAGCCACGACCTGAGGTCCTCGAGCTGCAGCCCCACAGCTTCTGCATTCCACTTCTTTGTGATCATTTCATGCCATGACTCATGAGCTTCCCACATCACCTCATATTGAAATCTTCTTTTCTGAACTGGTCGGGATGGGATGTCCCCATATTCCAAGAAAATCGGGCCATGGTCAGAGGTAGCTGCCGTCAAATGTTTCAGGTTTGCCGAGGGAAACATGTTCATCCACTCAACGTTGGCCAGTCCTCTGTCCAGCCTTACTCTGGTGAAACTACCTCCAGCAACTTTTTTCTCATAAGTCCAGAAGCGGCCTTGATAGCCCAAATCAAGCAACATGCAGACATCAATAGAATTGCGGAAACCTTGGATTTGAGCATTGCTCCGGTCAGCAACCCGCTCGTGCTCTTCCGGACGTAGAACTTCGTTAAAATCACCGATGCCTAACCAAGGGAGCGAGCTCAGCGTGCTAATCCCCTTCAATAAATACCAAGTTTGGTGTCGTAAGTGTGTTTGTGCTTCACCATACACACAGGTAAACCTCCACGGATCACATCCTACCTCATCTATCTTAGCGTCTATGTGGTAGACAGAATCACCCAAAACCTCAACAGTAATATTATTATTCCAGAAAATCTCAATACCTCCACTGCTACCTTGGCTATCAGTAGCAAAGGCTTTATCAAATCCTAAAGTACTTGCCAAAGATTCTACACGTGCCCCACTAATTTGAGTTTCAACGATGCACAGCACGGTAGGGGTAAACTTTATCGAGAATTCGCGTAGTTCTCGGACTGTCGCGGCATTACCCACTCCCCGACAGTTCCATACAAAGGTACTCATTTGCCCCGGCGGCGCTCCTCCAGGGAGCCCGCCATGGGTGCTTTGTTTGATGTAGTGGAATCTTTCGCATTCGCTGAGGCCTTGTTCCTCTTCATCTCCCTATTGGGAGGTGGGCTGATCAGAATTCCAGTGCTAGGGACCACGGTGAGTTGCATCCCTGTCTCATCAAGTGCATGAGTCTGCACCACATGAGACCCTTGATTCTCCCTCATCTCCGCTGGAGAATAGTTAGCAAGTTTAGAGACCCTCTTCCTATTATTTTCTGCATCAGGCATATCCGCATCAACATCCTCAACCTCTTCCTCTTCGCTCGCTCCGTCAAATTGGCTGCTATAATTGGGTTCACGTCCTCATCCCCCAGTCCTTCCTCCTCTGTCCATTTGACCTCCCCGGCAACCACGGCCACCACCAGGGCCATGGCCGGTCCGCATGAACCAGGATGCACGGAGCTCTTTGAAAACTAGAGCCGAAGGCGGATGGATTCCTGTACAATGTTCCTTGTGGAGATGGCCCAGCGTCCCACAAACAACACACCAATCTGGAAGCTTTTCATACTTAACTTTATAGATCTGGCACTTGCCTCCCTATATCATGGACACGGCGTTCTTCAGCAGCTTCATCACATTGATTTTGATCCACACATGATGGAAATTCCCCATAAAATCCTGTGAAGGGGGCTCTGCAAAGAGTACTTCCCCTACCTTAGCAGCAAGCGGCGTGTCAAGGTGAGCATACAATTCTGGAACGTCATGGATCTGGATCCAGATTTCAATTGTGTCTAGCTTGATTGTCGTGGGCTTGGTAATACCATCATAAGGTGTAAGAATCACATCATCTCCTCTAAAGTGCCAAGGACCATCCTGCATAACCCTTTCCAAATCACCAAGGCACGAAAATTGGATGCTATACAGATTTGATTCGAGCGGCTTGAATTTCACCTCCTGCGCCAAGTCCCAAGCTGAGCGCATGTTCCTAAAGAACCAGGTCTGACTATAGGATTTATCAATGTGAACCCTAGCCAGCGCTATCCAACGAGGTGATTCCGCCGGTGCATCCTTCTCATCAAAAACCACATCATCAAGGTCTTCCTCACGTAGCCCAAGCTCTTGCATCATCAACTCAACCTCGGTAGCATCTGAAGAGCCAGGCGCCTCGGACGTAGCCATATCAGAAAGCTTACCCGATGTAGATCGATCGGGTGTTTGAGAGAAACCCTAGATCCGTCACAGCCAGCACTCCACCGTTGTCTGACACAACACCAGGCTGCATCAGATGAGGGGCGGATGCTGGGGGAAGGCGACGGCAGGGACGGCCAATGCTCACGACGGCGGCGAAATCGCCACCCGGAGAAAAACAAAACCCTAACGTGAGGGGAAAAGTCCTTACTTTAGCGTTTTTAACTATGTATAAAGCAGATGAAACGGGCCTGTTATCTCATTGGGAACATGGGCCTAAGGATGCGAACGTGGTAACCAAGCGGCTAGATTGGTAAGCTACCATCATAAAATTGCAATCAAGGATGGGAACGTGGGAAAAAACTGCCAGAACGTGGGCGTTTGTGCACTACAAGCGGAGTCAAGCGGAGAGATCGAGCAAGACATGGGGATCGAGGCGGAGATCCAGCGGGAATTGCAGATCACAGAAAACAAGAGATGCAGTTGGAGCGGGATCACGGCAACCGTTTGATTCGAAACTGACGAAATCGGAGGTGTTCGGATTTGTTGCAGAAATCCGAACGTTTGGATTTTAGCTGTTTCGATCAATTATATAGGATGACCTCAAAATAAGATTCAGATTTCTCAGATTTGTGTAATAATATGGCAGATCTATTTATGCGAAGAGGACGACGAGAGCCTTCCACCCGCGGTGAGGTGAGGATTCTTCTGTCCACCTCTTCTCGTCCAAAAATGCAATGGTTCCCTCAAGACTGACAAAGAGAGATCCGCCTGAATCCAGTGTTGTGCTGAATATATGGTGACAAAATCGAGGTGACCAAGAAAGCTGTTGTTTTTCCGTACAGATGGAGGATGAAACAAAGGTGCAGGATGGTTCGTTCCCTTAATTAACTGGCATCCAGATGGATGGAGCAGAACAAGTATGAACTGCAGTCTGCAGAGCAGAGGAAGCTCGGCAAAATCTGCTGTCAGGTGGTAAGCCTCTCGCCCCCGCCCCTTTTTTTCCTACTCCAGCAAGCGCCCAAATGAGCTTCATTTTGTTCAAGTCTCATTGGATAACAAGTCTTGTTCTGTTAGACTCGAAGACCTGAAAGATGATGTGCAATCTGCTAGGCAACAATTAAAATCAAACACAATAAAAAATAAGAAAATAAAAAGGAAATGAAGAACAGTGCGGTGTAAGGCATTCCAGGTTTAGTGGTCTGTAAGCCTAGAGCATCCACATAAATGATGATCCAACCCTTGCTGGCCCGTTCTGTAGCTCCCATCCATGATTTACGCCCGTTTCCTTTTCGCTGAGAAAGAATGTTTCGTGGTGCAGAAGGATTGAGCCAGTCTTTCCACACAACTCAACTTTTTCCACTTGCTTATATTCTCTCTCATCCACGGAGCTGCTAGCTAACAGACTTCAGAAAGTGATTCTCAAGCTTATTCACATAAACCAGTATGGATTCATAAAAAAATAGAACTATACAAGATTGCCTTGCCTGACCATTTCAATATCCAATGTTCAAAAAGGCGTGAAGCTTAAGCGAAGCCAAAGGTTGTTGATTAGAGCAATGGCCGCTTAACCGTTTCTAAAAATTTGGCCAGAATTTGACTATTTTTTGATAGTATGCACATGAAAGTAGGAAACATAACATACAGGGAACTGAAATAGCATCTAAAATGCAGTTCACACCATACCAAATAGACATCAGGTTCACAGACCAAGCAAAATAACAACTCCAGAGCAGTGCAGTTCAAATAGGCATAGCCTAATAGAGATCAAGTGGCCGGAATCTGAAGAAAATAGTTCTTGAACACCTTATAATAAGATAAATGGCATACTGCCATTAATGCGCAAGCATCAAGCAGAAGCGGTCCAAAAACTCGGTGATGATTTCAATTTGAATGCTGCAGACATGGGACTTCTGTTCAAAACTAAAGGCCTCTTTAATTCAAATGATTTTCGTAGAAATTTTGAAGGATTAAAATCCCGAGGCACTTTTCTATAACAATTGTCTGATTCGTAGTATTGAATCCTATAGGAAATTTTCCTAGCATCCAACTTCTTGCAAAGAATCATTTATCTTTCCTGTGATGCAATCAAATAAGCTAAAATTCTGTAGGATTCAAATGGGCATGACATTACAATCTTATGTCTTTTCTATTCCTATGTTTTTGGAATCCTGCGAATCAAAGAGGCCATAAGAGTATGTGTATGCCTCGTACTTAAAAAAAACTAGCGCGGTACACGGAGAGACGACACAAACTCATGCTCTTGGCTGAACTGCCGTGAGACCTGCTCACCAATCACCGGAACAATGCCACCACAGTGCGGCCGTGGCTCCACTTGGTCCCGGCGGACCGTTTGTGAAACACATCGCCCAGCCAGGAGCTGCAGCCTCATCTCCACATCTTTCATGGTAGGCATGTCCCCTTGCGTGAGACTAAGGCACTCTTCCGCCAACCGAGCCATGCACAATACCCCTTCCTCCAACAAGATGTGTGTGTCCAGGGTCTCTTGGAGGGGCCTCTTCTCCCTCATAGCCCACAGGAAGTAACTGGACAGGTTCTGCTTCTCGCCGTGCTCGTTCTCGATGATGGGTTTCCTTCTTGTCAACAGCTCAACAAGGATCACCCCAAAGCTATAAACGTCGCTCTTCTCGTTTAGCATACCGGTGTGGTAGTACTCCGGATCCAGGTACCCGAACGTGCCCTGGACGGCAGTCACCAGGTGGGTTTGATCCATCGGGATCAGCCTCGATGCGCCAAAATCTGATACCTTGGCGATGCGGCTGTCCGTCAGGAGCATGTTCATGCACTTGACGTCCCTGTGTAGGATGGACACGAAAGTCGCGGAGTGCAGGTACGCGAGCGCGCCGGAGATCTCGGTGGCGATCCGCAGGCGCTCCTCCCAACACAGGGGCGACAAGCCACCATCCTGCTCCGACTCGGAGGGGTGGTGCAGGAGGTCATAGAGCGTGCTGTTGGAGATGAAATCGTAGACGAGCAGGGTGACCTCGGACTCAAGGCAGCATCCGTGGAGCTTCACCATGTTCCTGTGGTTGATCTGCGAGAGGATGGCCACCTCATTGATGAACTGGTCGATCTCACTCATCACCACACGCGTCGACTTCTTGATGGCCACCACACGCTGGTCGGCCAGGAGGACCTTGTAGACGGTGCCATGGCCCCCGCGCCCGACCACACGTGCGCGCTCGAAATTGTTGGTTTCCTTTTGCATCTCGTCCAGGGAAAATATCTTGGTGCCGTCGCTGGCACTTTTGTCGGAAGAGATGAGCTGTTGTAGCAGAATGCCTCTGTTCTTACGGAAATGCCTTTTTCTCATACGTTTCTCGATGCTTCTCTTCCATCTCCGAGTAACAATGGCAACAATTGTGGCAAGAAGTATAATGCCTCCACCATCGCAACCGGCAGGCGTACCGACCGAACTATGGGGGTCGGGGGGTGGAAGGAGGCCACGTGCCCTACCCCCCCCCCCCCCCCCCCGCGCGTTGAGCCAAAGAGGACCAGCTGCCATGATGCGTTGTTCAAACATAGGTATCCTGCTTTATTGGATCATCATATTATCATATTATGATCAATGGAATAAAGCCGGCTTATCTGGACCCCAGATGTTTTGCAGTAGGTCTCCTGTATATCCTATGCCGAGCTTTTCCATGATCACATGTCACTTGGGGGCTTCCAACTCATCGAGTTTAGCTTTCTCACCCTCTTGATTAGGCAAAGACGCCACAAAATGGTTAAACCTGCCTGTATGCTTGATGCGGCTCCGATCAGGTGACCCCATGTACTCTTGACAAGTCAATCTATCTGGACCCTGAACTTCTTAAGGTTAAAACACTGGCTGAGTCACGTGAGAGCCAGCATACAGAGAGCCTAGGATAAACCATGGGTTATCATACCCGCTTCATTGAAGCAAGACACGAGCCTCGAAAGCCAGTCTTTATGTCATGCCTTGAAAACTGGCACTTTATATTCTGTTATCATATACATACATCATCCTGCATTGCATCATGCATCATACATACATATCAAGCCGGTCATCAAACCGGGTTACATCGTAACCTTTGCAGGAACAAATAGATCTTTCATAGCCAAAATGGCTGGATCTTCATCATGGTTTATCATAACCAGTATTAAATGATTGGGGTGTTGGGGAATGTTGCATGGGAAACAAAAAAATTCCTACGCACACGCAAGATCTATCCATGGTGATGAGCATCTACGAGAGGGAGAGTGGATCTACATACCCTTGTAGATCGCTAAGCGGGAAGCGTTAAGAAACGCGGTTGATGTAGTCGAACGTCTTCGCCATCCAAATCGCTAGCCATCCCGTGATCCGATCACGATCCGTCCTGCGATCCAATCACGAACCGTTCCGCGGTCCAATCACGGTCCTTCCGATCTAGCGCCGAACGGACGGCACCTCCACGTTCAGCACACGTACAGCTCGATGACGATCTCCGCCTTCTTGATCCAGCAAGAGGGAGCGGAGAGGTAGATGAGTTCTCCGGGAGCGCGACGGCGCTGCGGCGGTGGTGGTGGAACTACTCCAGCAGGGCTTCGCCTAAGAATTGCTGAAAAACTAGAGGAACTAATCTATCGGGAGAGAGGGCTGCACCGTGGCCTATTGGGTTGAAGTGCTATGACCCTCTCTCCCTCTAGTATATAGGAGGGAGGGGAGGGGCCAGCGCCCTAGGGATCCTCCCCTAGGGTCGGCCGAAGTGGGGAGGAGAGGGACTTGGACTCCAATCCTACTCCTAGTAGGACTCCTCCCCCACTTGGAAACCCTTCCCCCTTTGGGCTTTCCCCTTTTCCTCTCACCCCAGCCGCATGGGCCCCTAGGGGCTGGCTTGCCCAGCCCACTAAGGGCTGGTGCGCCACCCCTAAGGCCCATGTGGCCTCCCGGCGTGAGTGGCCCCTCCCGATGGCCCTCCGGGACCCTCCCGGCACTTCCGGTACACTACCGGAAACACCCGAAACTTTTCCGGTGGCCAAAACGGGACTTCCTATATATCAATCTTTACCTCCGGACCATTCCGAAGCTCCTCGTGATGTCCAGGATCTCATCCGGGACTCCAAACAACCTTCGGTCACCACCATACATAACTCTACCATATCGAAACGTCACCTAACCTTAAGTGTGCAGACCCTGCGGGTTCGAGAACTATGTAGACATGACCGAGACACCTCTACGGTCAATAACCAATAGCGGGACCTGGATGCCCATATTGGTTCCTACATATTCTACGAAGATCTTTATCGGTTGAACCTCTATGTCAAGGATTCAGTTAATCCCGTACGATGTTCCCTTTGTTCTTCGGTATGTTACTTGCCCGAGATTCGATCGTCGGTATCTCCATACCTAGTTCAATCTCGTTACCGGCAAGTCTCTTTACTCGTTCAGTAATACAAAATCCCGTGGCTAACACTTTAGTCACATTGCTTGCAAGGATTATTGTGATGTTGTATTACCGAGTGGGCCCTGAGATACCTCTCCGTCATACGGAGTAACAAATCCCAGTCTCGATCCATGCCAGCTCAACAGACACCTTCGGAGATACCTGTAGTGCATCTTTATAGTTACCCAGTTACGTTGCGACGTTTGATACACACAAGGCATTCCTCCGGTGTCAGTGAGTTGCATGATCTCATGGTCATAGGAACAGATACTTGACATGTAGAAAACAATAGCAATAAACTGACACGATCATATGCTACGCTCATAGTTTGGGTCTTGTCCATCACATCATTCTCCTAATGATGTGATCCCGTTATAAAATGACATCTCATGTCTGTGGCCAGGAAACCTTGACCATCTTTGATCAACGAGCTAGTTTACTAGAGGCATACTAGGGACACAGTGTTGTCTATGTACCCACACATGTATTTGAGTTTCCAATCAATACAATTATAGCATGGATAATAAACGATTATCATGAACAAGGAAATATAATAATAAATAATTTATTATTGCCTCTAGGGCATATTTCCAACATGGGGTTTTTCAAGCCAGCTCGGAAGAAATGACTATTCTCGAAGAGCCGCCCTATCACATATAATGCTGGTTCATCTAATTGACCGGCTCTTGGATTTTTTTTAATTTGTGCTCTGTAGTAAACTACAACACTTATGGATTTCTCAAACATATATTTGCCGGATTGCACCGCAACCATGAGCAGGGATTTCATTCCAAGAACAAAGGCATTATTCCAGGATATTCGTACCGGGTTACATTATAACCACGGTCAAGGATTCATTCAAATCAGGTCAATACCAGTTCAAGAGAACTTCTGAAGTGCAATATGATGGGTTATTCTCATACAGTCCCAAGTTGTTGCAGGCATGCGACCCGGCACTTGGGAGCTACATCATATGATGTTTTTCTTTTCAAAGGAGAAGTACATATAAGTCCCGAGTCGCTGCAGGCAAACGACCCGGCACTTGGGGGCTACACTACTCAGATCAAAATTTCTAAAGTCCCAAGTCGCTGCAGGAATGCGACCCGATGCTTGGGGGCTACAATATTCAGCTGTTTAAACAGATTATAAGGTCCAGATTGAAGACCCGTCCCATCACATACTGATGAGCCGGCCCTTTGGGGCTACACATGTGAAATGCAAGACATTCAGTCCATATCTGGCGACTCAGATGACAACCTAGATTTCTCCAAAGCTATCTATTTACAACATTCAAAACCAAGTTCAAAAGTCCCAGGTTGTTGCAAGCAAAACAACCCGGACCTTGGGGGCTACACTGGCTGAAGTTTTATAAGTATAAGACGATTAAAAGTCCCAGGCTGCTGCAGGCAAGACAACCCGGCACTTGGGGGCTACACAGTCAAAGATGTTATTGCAAATCACCAAGTCATCATGAACTGATAAACTTGGAGCTTGGAGGCTACAGGTAATATGGATATATCAAAAAATTGAAGAACACTTTCAAGCTGTCAATTGTGAGCGAGACAGGTCTCATTTCTTCATGGAACTAAAGCACTAAAAGACCGGCTCAACATCAGATGGATCTTTTATTCCCAATAATTTTATCAAGTCAACTGGAGTCCATGGCGTCACCAACGATCATGACCCGGCGTCATCAAAGATCATGACCCGACAGAGTCTATATAAGCAACCCGACTTCACAAGTTGGCAAGTTTTACATCCATAAATCAACAATATTTTCATCCTAAGTTGGCATCCACTACGTCTGATGACCCGGCAAGATCCCCGCGTCCCATGAAGTGGTTTAACAACGGACGAATTTTTATTCCCAATATTTTCATCAAAAGCCGAAGCAATGGAAGTCGGCTCAACCTCATATGGTTTTCTTATCTCCAATATTTTCATCAAGCCAAAGCATTGGAGGCGGACTCAACGACATATGGGTGTTTTTATTTCCCAATATTTTTCCCGTAAAGGACACGGACCAGCAAGATGATTGTGAAGACGGCCCGTTGATATGAAGAACAAACCTGGATTTTCAAGGAGCCACTTCATTAAGTTAAGCCGGCCAGTGGAGCAAGCTGGTTGCTTAAACATATTTATTATTCCTATTTCAGGAGCTTACCATGAATAAATTCAAGCTAACTTGGGGGCTACTATCGGGGATATTACCCACGGTTTGACCCGGACAGGAGAATGACCCGGCCCATCATTTGGTGGCTCATACGGGCGCCGTGTTTTATCGGGTCAACCTGGACGGCAAGGCCCAAGGCCCGGCGTGCACCCCGGCAGAAGGCGGCTCATAGAGAGGCCAGGAGGGCCGGCTCACAGAGAAGGCCCCCAGAAGAGGAAGAATTCCCTCACAAGAGAAACAAGACCCGGATTAGAACTCAAGAGAGACTAGTCCTAGTCCTACTCCCAGTAGGACTCTACATGTAAACCTACCCCTTCAACTTATATAAGGAGGGGTAAGGCACCCCAAGAGGGACAAGTTCAAGTCATTAGAGATAGACAGATTAGAGGCTCTCGAAACTAGAGGTAGCAAAACAACACCCTTGTAATCGAGATCATCCCCATCATCAATACACACAAAGCAGGATGTAGGCTTTTACCTCCATCGGAGGGGCCGAACCTGGGTAAACTCGCGTCTCTCGATTCCGACTAACCCCTCTCAAGTCGCCACCTAGTTGCGATGGCCTCACACCTAAGTTCTCTCATGAGGACATCTGTCGTGATAAAAACCACGACAACATGCCTGTCTGATCTTGAACCAAACGGAGCACTAAGTCACCCTCTTGGAAACTGCGGCTGCAAATTCTTCGACTGTGGTAACGACAAAGGTCTTGTTGATAAATTACAGATCGAGCCGCCGCAAGATCACGTTCCTCCTCCAAGGCGTCAATAGAATTTTGTCGAGCCGTCTCATTGTCAGTCTCAACATAAGCCGACACTCGAGGCGAGTCAGGACATCTGTCACTTGGAAGAACCGCCTTTGTGTCGTAAACCATAAAGAACGACGTATAACATGTTGATCTGTTGGGGGTAGTCCTTATGCTCCAAAGAACTGCAGGAAGCTCTTCAACCCAACAACCCGGAGTACGCTCCAAAGGAACCATGAGCCGGGGTTTAATCCCTCGTAATATTTCCTGGTTAGCTCGCTCTGCCTGGCCATTGGACTGTGGATGAGCCACAGATGAAACATCAAGCCGGATATGCTCCTTCTGACAGAACTTCTTCATAGCACCTTTAGACAGATTTGTCCCATTATCAATGATGATACTATGAGGATAACCAAAACAAAAGATCGGCTTTTTTCACAAACTGAACTGAAGTTGCCGCCTCACAATTGCTGACGGGCTCTGCTTCAACCCACTTGGTAAATTTATCAACCGCCACCAGAAGGTGAGTCTTTTTATCGTTAGACCTCTTGAATGGCCCAACCATATCAAGCCTACAGACTGCGAACGTCCAAGTTATTGGGATCATCCGCAATTCTTGAGTCGGCACATGAGCTTGCCGTGCAAATTTCTGACAACCATCACACTTGCGAACAATGTCTGCCGCGTTAGCATGGGCAGATAACCAGAAAAAGCCATGTCTGAAGGCCTTGGCCACCAAAGATCTTGACCCGGCGTGATGACCACAATCTCCTGCATGAATTTCCTGTAAAATCTCCCTGCCCTCGTCAGGGGAAACACAACGTTGAAATACGCCACTGACGTTGCATCGATGTAACTCGCCATTGACAATAGTCATGGACTTAGACCGTCGGATGATCTGTCGGGCCAGGAGATCTTCCTCTGGAAGCTCACCCCGGGTTAAATAAGCCAGATAAGGTACTTTCCAATCTAGAGTTGCTCGTAGAGCCGCCACCAACTGCCCTTCCGGGTCCGGGATAGCCAGATCTTATTCGGAAGATAACTTAACAGAAGGATTATGCAACACATCCAGGAACACATTAGGGGGAACCGGCTTACGCTAGGAACCTAGCCGAGATAAAGCATCAGCTGCCTCATTAAGCCGCTGGTCTATGTGATCCACTTGATATCCTTTAAAGTGACCAGCAATGTTAGTCACTGCCTGACGATAAGCCGCCATGAGCTGGTCTTTAGAATCCCACGTCCCTGAAACTTGCTGTGCAACAAGGCCTGAGTCGCCCAAGCACCTGACTCGGCTTAAGTTCATTTCCTTAGCCATGCGAAGCCCATGTAGCAAAGCCTCATACGCAGCTGCATTGTTAGTACAGGGAAACATAAGTCGTAGGACATAAAAAAACTTATCACCTCGTGGGGAAGATAAAATAACTCCATCCCCTAAGCCTTCCAATTGCCTGGATCCATCAAAGTGTATCGTCCAGTATGTATTATCTGGTCTTTCCTCGGGTGTTTGTAACTCTGTCCAGTCATTAATGAAATCTACCAAGGCTTGAGACTTGATAGCAGTCCTGGGTACGTATTTCAAATGGTGAGGCCCAAGCTCAATTGTCCACTTAGCAACCCGGCCTGTAGCTTCTCTGTTTTGGATGATATCTCCCAGAGGAGCCGAACTGACCACAGTGATTGGATGCCCAAGGAAATATTGTTTTAATTTGCGACTAGCCATGAACACTCCAAACACCAATTTCTGCCAATGTGGATATCTCTGCTTGGATTGTGATAAAACTTCACTGACATAATAAACTGGCCGTTGGACTGGGTACTCCTTCCCTGCCTCCTTGCGTTCCATGACAACTGTCATGCTAACGGCCCGATTATTAGTCGCCACGTACAGGAGCATAGGCTCTTTGTCGATCGGAGCCGCCAAGAGGGGCGGCTCAGCCAACTGCCTCTTAAGTGCCTCAAAAGCTTCATTAGCAGCATCACTCTAGACAAATTATCAGTCTTTTTCATCATCTGGTATAGCGGAATCGCCTTTCCCCCCAGACGGCTTATGAACCGGCTCAGGGCCGCAATGCGACCCGCCAGGCGCTGCACATCATTGATACATGCCGGTTTAGACAAGGAAGTGATAGCCTTATTTTTCTCCGGGTTAGCTCCGATGCCTCTCTCTGAAACCAGAAAACCTAGCAGTTTTCCTGCAGGTACCCCAAAAATGCACTTAGACGGGTTAAGCATCATCTTGTACACCCGGAGATTGTCAAAGGTTTCCTTCAAATCCTCAAGCAAGGTTTCCTTCTTCCTTGACTTCACCACAATGTCATCAACATAAGCATGAACATTGCACCCAATCTGTCCATGGAGGCAATTCTGAACACTACGCTGGTAAGTCGCATGAGCACTCTTAAGCCCAAAAGGCATAGACACATAACAGAAAGCTCCAAAAGGTGTGATAAAAGTTGTTTTCTCCTGGTCTGCAACTGCCATCTTTATCTGATGATAACCAAAATAAGCATCCAGAAAGCACAGACGCTCACTACCCGCTGTTGCATCAATGATCTGGTCAATACGGGGGAGGGTAAAGGGATCAGTTGGGCAAGCCTTATTGAGATCTGTGTAATCCACACACATACGCCATGTGCCATTCCTCTTGAGCACACGCACCGGGTTAGCCAACCACTGAGGGTGAAAAAGTTCACTATGAACCCGGCAGCTAGGAGCCGAGCCACTTCTTTTCCAATGGCCTTACGCCTCTCCTCGTTAAAACGACAGAGGAATTGTTTGACTGGCTTCATCTTAGGATCCACATTAAGGTTGTGCTCAGCGAGTTCTCTCGGTACACCTAGCATGTCAGAAGGTTTCCATGCAAAGATGTCCTGATTTTCACGGATGAACTCGATGAGCGCGCTTTCCTATTTGGGATCCATTCCTGTCCCGATGGTGAACTGTTGAGAAGAGTCGCCAGGGACAAAATCAACTTGCTATGTGTCTTTAGCCGATTGGAACTTGAGGGGAGGGTCCTTCTCAGTGGTGGGCTTCTTGAGAGGGGTCATATCAGCCGGGTCAACATTGTCTTGATAGAACTTGAGCTCCTCAGCAGTGCAGGCCGACTCGGCATATGCTGCATTCCCTTCCTTGCACTCTGGAGCTATTTTTCTGCTACCACTCACAGTTATGGTTCCGTTTGGACCCGGCATCTTGAGCTTGAGGTAAATATAGCAGGGCCGGGCCATGAAACGAGCATAAGCCGCCCGCCCAAAGAGGGCGTGGTAAGGGCTCTTAATCTTGACTACCTCAAACCACAGTGTCTCTGCCCTGTAGTTATATTCGTCGCCAAAAGCCACCTCCAGAGCAATTTTTCTACAGGATAAGCCGACTTGTCGGGCACGACTCCATGAAAGACAATAGAAGACGGCTTAAGATCCTTCTCTATCAGGTTCATTCATTGAAAAGTGTCATAGTACAATATGTTGATGCTGCTGCCACCATCCATAAGTACTTTAGTAAACTTGTAACCGCCCACTTGAGGAGGCCACCACTAAGTCCAGATGACCCGGATTGTCCACACGGGGCGGGTGATCTGCACGGCTCCAAGTGATCGTGTGCTGAGACCAATTCAAATAATGTGGCACCGCCGGCTCAACCATGTGAATTGCCCTTTTGTTGACCTTCTGGTCACGCTTGCAGGTGCCCGTAGTGAATACATGGTACTGACCACCTTCAATTGCTTAGGATTACTATGATATCCTGATTGATTATGCTGCTGCTGATTACCTTGATCAGATTGCTAATTCTGACTACCATGGTTCCCTTGGTCGTGATAGCGAGAACTTGAGCCACCATTGACAAACTCGGCTCCTTGGAATCCTCCAGAACCTGACCCGCCTGGCGGCCCATTGCCTTTGCCATGATGTTGAAACGCCTGGTTCCTGAACTCTTGAATGATATGACAATCCTTCCAAGCATGAGTAGATGGCTTGTTAGGATAACTGTGCTTCGGACATGGCGCATTAAGAGCCTCCTCATAATTTTTGGGCTTCCCTCCAGCGAATGGATGCTTGCCGTTACAACGCTGATTTTTGAACCCTGCATTGGTGTTGGCAACAAAATCTGATCCGCCATCTGAGAACTTGCGCTTTCCACCATTGCCCTGGTTATTATTATTATGCATTGGGGCATTCTGTTGCTGACTCTTACCGCCACCATTCTTCTTACCTTTTCCAGACTTGTCATTGTCTGAATTAGGATCCTTCGTGCCATCAGAGTCGGCATACCTGGTAAGCGCATCCATGAGATTGCCCATATCCTGGCACTTACGCTTAAGCCGCCCTAACTTTTGCTTAAGAGGCTGGAAGTGACAGTTCTGAGCCGCCGCGATATTATCTAAGGAGTGGATAATGGTGGCAACCCGGCGAGCCCAATGATGGGCCAACTCATCCTCACGCTGCACATAATGCTCCAAATCCACAATTGTCATAGGCTGCTTACAAGTCCCTTGAAAATTATTGATGAAGCGCTCCTTCAATTCTGCCCAGGTGTTGATGGAATTGGGGGGCAGGTTCTTCAACCATGTACGAGCCGGCCCCTCCAACATCATAGTGAAGTACTTAGCACAGACTGCATCGCTGACGTCCAACATGTCCATAGCCAGTTCATAGCTCTCAATCCAAACCGTCGGTTCAAGATCCGCCGTGTAATTTGGCACCTTACGAGGTCCCTTAAAATCCTTAGGCATGCGCTCACCACGTAGAGCCGACACTAAGCACGGAACTCCGATCGTTCTGGCACTTGACCCAACGGCCACCGAAGGTAAAGGGACCACCGAGGGCGGCTGATAAGCCCCCTGGTTTGCTGCTTCCGCTTCTTGACGGGCCATCGCCTCGTCCACAATTGATTGAGCATCCGTACGACGCCGCTCACTGCTGGAGACTGCCGGCGACTCGCGCGCCGGCTATAGCTATGACATGGCAAAGGAGTCGAATGGACACGCTGCCGACGGTACGAATAATTAGCTTGCTGGGCAATCGCTGTTTGTAACAGTTCAATGGCATTCCGGGCTTCAACCGCCATTGGCGACTCACCATCAATAGGGAGTGTAGTAAGCCGAGTTGTCGCTGCCACCATGTTATCCACCGGGTTGGAGAAGTGCCCCGGCGGTGTCACAAAATGTTGCGGCGTCATCTGGACGAGGGGCGGGTTTGGCTCCGGCTCTTCCCTCCAGGCCGGCTCTGGCCAGTGAGGTTGAGACGCCACCCTGCACCCAGGCATCTCAGAAGTCAATTGGGGTATAACTGGCGCTCCTAGAGTACTTGGGCCCGCTCTCGGAGAGTTGAACAAACGCTTGGGATCATAGACTAGGGGTAAACAGCTCTGGTGCCTCCTCCGAAGGACTGGATCACATGCGTTTTGATCCAGGCTGATCCGCCAAGCTTTCATTCTCAGACGCTCTGCTTCTGCATTAACCTGAGCTTGCAGTGCAGCTGTCCGGGTGTTCTCGGTGTTAATGCCTTACTGGGCTTTGGTCATCTGTTCCCTTATCTTTGCAATCTCCTCATTGCATACTGCTTGATTTTCTAGAGTGACCTCGGTCCCTAGTAAGGTTGTCAGGGTAGTCACCAGCTCAGACAGAACTTGAGCCGGTGGCCTGACCGAACTAGACCCCCCAGGAGCCGGCGCTAAAGGGTTAACCGTTGTTGTTGCTCCGGCCGCCGTAGACTGGAGAGCCGGAGCCGTCCCAGCCATGAATATGGCGGCTTGGTACGGCGGCTCGTAGGGGTCCAGAATACTGTTGCCATCGGAACAGCCCCCAAGCCCGCCGTCTTCAAGCTGATAAACTGACTCTGTCTCTCTGGTCGAGGACTCATCATCTGAGTAGACTAGAGTCTCTCCCCCAGACACGGAGTTTTCCTCAAGTTCTGCGCCCTACACAAAACCAACAAAGACATGCTTCTAGCCGGCTTGACTCCGGGCAGGTTGCGCGCATCGAGCCGACTCGACAAGGTCGGTGCAGATGTCCGGCTCGGGTCCTGACTCGCCGATTTTGCCGATGAAGACATGAATCTTGCCGAAGGGGGCCCGATACCTGTACTCGATTGAGTCGGCCTCGGGACCCCAGCCGGCGTCGTTGATGTAGAGCTTGCCGCGGCGACTCTTTGTCATCCTGCCAACGGCGTATCCCTCGATCCCTGGGAAAGAGCTCTTCAAGAACTCGAAACCACCGTGCGCGGGCCCCACGGTGGGCGCCAACTGTCGTGGTTTTGTCAAGGCAGATGTCCTAGTGTGAGGACTTAGACGTGAGGCCATCGCAACTGGGTGGTTAGCTTGTCGGGTTTGATCGGAATCGAAAGACACGGTTTACCCAGGTTCTGCCCCTCACGATCGAGGTAATAGCCTACTCCTGCTTTTCTGCTTATTGCTTGGTGATCAATACAAAGGAGCGGATTCGCTTGACCTATCTATTGATCGATTGTAACTTAAGTCTATTGGCCTCAGGAACTCGCCTTTATATACAGGTCGAGACCCTGGGCTTACAAGAGTCCGAGTCGTGCTATGACTCGTGACTAAGTACGTCTCTAACACGCCTTGACTTCTAAGCAAGGAAACTCTAGGCGGCCTTCCACCTCTTGGGCCTTGAGTCGCCGTCTTCGAATACTGGGCTGCAAACCGGCTTACTTGGTAAGCCGCCTTGCCAGTCTTGCTCTTCAGCGTTGCAGCCCGCCTTGTGTCTTGCTGACGAGCCGCCATGAAGATAACCCGGCCCAATAGGGCGGGTTATATCGTGGGGTTATATCTCCAACAGAACTCCTATGATGTTCATTTTCGCAAGTCATGTACTACGCAGAAGAAGTTCGGCCAAAGCGTCTTTTTTATAAAGGGTTTGTAGATTCCACTCCGAATAGGTGCAAGTTTTGTTCCACATGCATTAATTCAAAAATATCCCCCCTCCCATTCACATACATATAAATATAACATGAAGTGCATGTAAAATATTGTGTTCGCTGATTTAGTATAAATTTGTACTGAATCAACGACATTATTAATATGGAACGGAGGAAGTACACTAATAGTGCACAATGTGTTCCAAAATTATGTTGTACCTTCTTCTCATTATTTATGTGGTAAAATTATGTAGTACCTTCTTATCATTATTATTTTTAATGAGGGCAATTATGTAGTGCCTTAGATTGCAAAACCTAGCACATAACTAAGGAACTGAAATAGCTTGAAAAAACTAAGTGAAATTTGGTGACACTAGAAAATAAAAGGCACGAGTGCCACGACAATTATACCATTCACAGTTTTTTTTTTAACACGGGTCCACCTTTCTATACAAGTTCCCACTCACCGTGTGAACATGGTGTGTGATTTAGTGCAAAGTGCTGCTAGTTGGTACATTAGCCAAGGTAAGCGCATACATCAGCAAGGCATCTCAACTAATAAAACTATCGCCATCATCGTGTTTAAAGGGGCAGCAATTTGTAAATGCAGTTTATTTTGACTAATCCAAAAGAGCGGCTATCAGTTTTGTAAATAAAAAACATTAACTATGGAAGAGTGCTTGCTCTTCCTGGCCTGATATAGCTATAAGGCTCAAAACTAGATGATAGCCCGGTGTAGGATCGCGGGCCATTTGGTGTACATATCCTTAAATTCACGAACCTAGATGTATATTTTATTTCTGATATCCTCTGTACAACCTTGATAGTTGATGAACATATCAGAGGTTTTTTCAACAACAACAAAATTCACCAGGCTCCAGATAGGAGTAATCGGAGTCAATTGAGGTTTTTAATTTAGTGTTCGGCCCTGATGGTGATAGGGATGAAATGCTACAATTGGTGGGCTGGGAGAGATCGGGAAGAAGCCATAGGGGCTACCATGTGTCGTGAATCATGTAGTTTGTTCTCATGTTGATGCATCTCGCGGGCAAATCCTATTTGATGCCAAATAGAGGTCGAACTGTACGGCCCGCACACCTTAGGACCGAACATGCATATGCCCACTTAGGACTGTACATGTAGTGCGGTTTTCTTTTGTTTTTTTAGGGTTTGTTCTCTGTTTTTTTCTTTTTCATTTATGATTTTGGGCCGGTTTTTGCTCAGTTTTTTTCATTTCCTTTTCCTTTTTCTTGTTTCCTTTAAATTTTCATAAACTTTTTTTTTCAAATTTGTAATTTGTTTCTCAATTTTTTTAGCAAAGTCATGTTATTTTAATTTGTAAACTATTTCAAATTCATCAAACTTTTTAAAAATTCATGAGCTTTTTAAAAATACATGTTTTTTGTTTCAAATTCACAAACTTTTTTTGTATTCATAATCATTTTCTCATGACTTGTTTGTAGTGAGATCAACGACCGCCACGCCCACAACACAAGGCTAAATAGTCCATGCTCAGCTAGCGAGCTACATACTTACGATTTTCAGCGATTTTGCCTTTTTTACGTTATTCTCTTCATATTTATATATATTTAAAATGCTCTAAAATATATTTTAGAAAATATTCTTGTTTCATTAAAAATGCTCGTCATGATTTTTTTGCAACTAAAATAAATGCTTGCACAGTTTAAATAAAATGTCATGCCACTTAAAAACCTCTTCACACATTTATAAATCTGCTTATGAGATTTTAAATAAAATGTCCATGACTCTTAAAAATATGTTCAGACATTTATAAAAATGTTTATGACATTTTCTTGGTACCATTCAACGCAAATATCCACATGTTTAAAAAAAAGTCGTGGTAATTTTAATTTATTTTTCAGGAAATGTCAACTGGTTGACACATAAAAATTGTTTGTAGTCATTTCAGTAAAATATTCACAACATATAAATACTTGTTTGCACATCTTTTGAAAGCTACATAACATGTAAAAATATATTTATATTGTTTAAAAAAGGTTTGTAACACTAAAAAATGTTCTCACATTCTAAAAAATGTTCATGACAGTTTTTTAAATTGTTCAATGTGTATTCAAACAAACATTCACTATGCATTTAAAATTGTTCAATGTGCAATCTGCAAATGCTGAAACATTATTCGGATAAATTATCCAACGTGTGTTTGAAATATGTTCAAGTGTACCTCAAGTTCTCGACCTGAATGCGAAAAACATTTAATGTGTATTGAAAAATCAACATGTTATTAAAAAAACTGAGAAAATGAAAAAGTGAACATGAAAAGGAAGAAAAAACAAAAGAAAACAATACAATCGATAGAGAAAACATAGGAAAAAGGTAAAACCCCACACGAAACATTCCCAAAACCTGAAGGAAGGTTCCCCAAGCCGTTGCTACAACGTTGTTGGGCAGACCCACTTTCTCGATTCAATGGGAATTTTTAGGGAAGTGTTTCATTTGTTTCTCTTAAGTGATAGTTTTCTTGGAATGTAGCCTTGTAGACGAGTCGTGCTTCTGTGTGGCATTAAGCGAGACATAGCACTGGCGGCTAAAACGAGTTTGACAAAATTAAATGTGTGCGCAAAATTAGTTTCCAACCAAACTGAGTCGGGCATGCGTCTCCCTTGGGCCTCCTTTGGTTTACATGAATTTTGAAGGATATGAATTTTATAGGAAAATTTCTTTGGGACCCTTTGGTTTGCAGGAAAAGAGTCCTACTATAAGGGTTGAGTGCGCTTTGCTGCGTCATTGGTATCGTTGGGTTTTCATAATTTTTTACTCACTCTGTTGTAAAAAATAAGGTGTATTTTTTAAAGTCAAAACCCTTTCAGTTTGATCAAATTTGTAGAGAAATATATCAACATCCATAATATTAAAATCGGTATCATTAGATTCATCATGGAATGAATTTTCATATTGCATTTATTTACTACTACGGACACCAATATTTTTGGCTCGGAACTGGATGAAATTAAAGAAATTCAACTTTTCAAAAAACTAACACACCTTATATTTTGGAACTGGGAGTATATTTAGTTTGCCGCGTGTGGAAGATGATGGTTTGTTTTTAATATTTATTTATAAGGAGGTGTTTCGATGGCCATTGATGGTGTGATTATGTGTTATCTACTAATCAACCCATATTTATGTAGAATTTTTTGTACCAGTGGCAGCATGTACTATATTGATGCTACAGTATCACACGACGGTGCTTCTTTTTTCTAGGTGATGAGAGGATGCGCGGGGTTGATATATTTTTAAAGGCAGTTAGCCCAGTCAAAACCATGAACCAAAATTGAATAGCTCAAATTGAATGGAAGAACTATAAAATTAGGGAGCATGATGAATTAAAAGAATAGAAAGAGAGAACTCCTTCAGAAATTGTTGACTCAGTCAGTGCTTTTATAGGCCGATTGCTGCTAATTGATTTGAAAAATTATTGGCCCAATCAAAATCGTGAACCAAATCCAAAATTGAATACCTCAAATCGAATGGAAGAACTCTAAAATTATAGAGCATGTGAATTAAAAGATTTAAATGATAGAGCTCCTTCAAAAGTTGTTGATTCGGTCAAAATCGGGCGATCCAATTTCAAATTAAAGACCTCAATTGATTGGGTGTGTATATATATATATATATATATATATATATATATATATATATATATATATATATATATATATATATATAAAGGATAGGAATCTATCCTTTGTATTTCAAAGGAAAAAACTTTAGCCTAGATCCAATTGAAATAATCATATCATATGAACCGAATGACATATATTTATTGTTCCAATTTTATTATATGTCCTTGAAGGGTTAATAAAATGATATCTCTTTCTCTATATGATATGAGACAGTTAGGGGAAAAAATATTTTCCTATCCGACGACAACTTGGTGTGAGCGGTGCAGTGAGGCCCGACGATTTCCCTTTGAGGCGAGTTCTTCTTTCTTAGTCGCTGGTCTTTTTATATAAAGGGTTTTTTATTGAATTTTAATATAGCATCAAGAGATACAAACATATGAGTACACACCTGAATTTTGCATAGCTATGATGCACACAACCAATATTAACACATGCACACAAAAGATCACGTCGGCAAAAAGCAAATCCATGCAAGACCAATGCTATACCATGCGAAGAGAAATAAAAAAAGCAGCATTAATCCTCACGAGTCGTGCACACACCAGGCAAGTAGCCGCACGCCAACAACCGTTTATGGAGCCAATACCAACTCTCGTTGCCTGGCGAGAGAAGGCAAAACCGCCAGAATCTCACATTGGAGACGCTTCGGCGGTCGCTGCCTATGAAGAAAGTGTACGCCGGTGGTAAATCTAGGCATGGACAATGCCCCGTGACAGTACACCGCAAGCCGCCGCTTCGTCATCATGGCATCAATCGTCTGCCATGAACTTCCTTGAGCAACCATGGCGCATGCATTGGCACCACCGACCATCGACAGCTGCACTGCCACCATGCATCACCGTCACAAAGCCACACTGCAGCAGAGTATCACCGTTCCGCCACACACCGTCTTCATACCTCAACCACCCAAATCAGGGCACTGGAGAGACAAGTAGGCGGCAGGTGCAACACAAACCTCCTACAAATCACAAGTCCCTCTAGCCAAGGCCATCTTCAAAACGATGCCCCGAAGAGGGTACACGAAACATGTGACGGCCGTCGTCCGACCCGAAGAAACTAAGACCTAGGGTTTTCCCCTGGAGAGCAATGGAGGCCATGAGAAAAATCCGCATCTTTGACGCCTTCATCGAGGTAATGGCGCCCATAGGTGTCGCCGTCATCGGCTTTCACAGGTGGTCTCACCACCCAAGCCCCTGGTCGGCTAGCCAACCAAGCTACCACTGCCGAACGAACTACCGCCGCCGGACAGACTCGGCTAACGGGGCGAAGGCCGCTCACCGTCCAACAGTCGTAGTCGTCGGCCACCACCAGGAGTATGTGTCGCACTGCCCCGCCTCATGCCGACGAGAGCAACATGCGGCACGTAGAGCACAAGCACAACAGAGGAGGCACGAGCAAACGGCATTGCAACGCTTCTCGACCGTTTCATTCACCACCACCATCCATTGTCATGATGTTTCATCACCCACCACAGAGAGGAGGCAGCCAAATTGCCCCGCCACCGCACGGGCTTTGCCCGACAGTAGTCACCTGCGGTGGCGAGGGGGAGGAGCGGAGCAAGGAGGGTCGCAAGTAGGAAGGAAATCCGAGCCATACCTGTTGGGTGACGACATGGGTGTCAGGTCCCTTTTTCTTAGGCGGGACTTCATCTCCTCGCGCGACAGGTGGCGGCACGGGCCTTTCATCCCCACCCGGCGGGATCTCCGGCTGCTGCAGATCGGCGGCCCTGGACGTTGAGGTGCACGCGACGGAGATGGACGCCAGGGCGGCGGCCCCTGTCTTCTTCGGCGACCTTGGCTACCGTTGTGGCCGCGAGGGCGGCACGGCGCCTAGTTCGCGTGACTCGGCTCAGCTAAGCCCCTCATCTCCGCGTGGTGCGGGTGATGACGGCGGTGTCCACTCAGATCTCTGGCCTGCTGTTGGGAGCCGACGGACGACGACATGGGGCCCATCGTTCTGCCTAATAAAGGTGGCAGTCCTAGGGTTCCTCTCGTGCCAAGACGAGGATCTTCTTTATGCTTGTCTTCCTTGATCGGGCCGGAGTGTCAAGTTCCGGAAGACTCCGCCGACGAACTCCCTTGGGCGCCTCATGCCTGGAGATTGCTGGATCGGATGAGATTTGGTCATGCACACCCATGTTTTCTTCCGACCGGTTGGTTTCTAGAGGAAGTGGCGCGAAGCTCATCTTTTTGTTGCCATCATGGGACATGTCTTTTTCGTTCCATGGTGAAGTCAGATGCAGAGAATGTCATAGAAGCTATGATCTAAGGACTAGTAATGGTGGTTCTAGTCTTTACGGTGATGAGGAATTTGCTTGTTGTTTCAAGACTCGTTGCAGCGGCATGGAAGTGAGGGCGACAACATAGGAAAAGTTCAAGGTCTTTTCGTTGATCAAATCATGACTTTTTCTTTTTAGCCTTTTTATTTTGACTGTGTGCATCGGTAATGCCATTAGGGTATTAATTGCATTGTTGCAGATGCTAGACGTAATTGGTATATCCATGATATTAATATATTCTTTTGCCGAAAAAAGTTACCAAAGGCGACCTTTGTTCACAAATCATGACGTGGTCTGTTTACCAAGAATCGGCCAGGTTAAAATAATTTACTGAGAAACTGGAAAAGTGAAACAACTTGTAATACATGAATTCCTCTATGTACTATCGTATCGAACTATAGATCAAGAACTAGGACGAGAAAGGCATCCGCGTGACAAACAGTACAACGAGCACACACCAGCCGGGAAGGAATTCACGCTCACCTTCCGACAAACCAATAAGAACTGCCTGTGTCCCCGGTAACGTGGCGCCTGCCTGGCCAGTGACCGCACCCATTCAATTACTTCGTGGCCGTGTCATCTTCGCCCTCTCAAGCCTGCCTGCGTGCCGCCGTAAAACAGAGCAACGGCGCCGATCAAGGCGCGCTGGCTAGAAGGCGGCGGCCCTGTCCTTGACGACGACGTCCTCGACCTCCCGCCGCATGAGCTTCTCCTCGTGCTGCCGCCGGCAGAAGACCACCCAGGCGTTCACCTCCAGCGCCACGCAGCCGCCGACGAGCGTCGCCAGCGCCATGCAGTAGCCGAGCTTCCAGTAGGACGCTTCGAGGCCCATGACCTCGAAGCCCTGGAACACGTTCACCACCCCGACCACCACGCACCCGTACCCCACCAGGTGGTGGTACGACTTCCAGTACTTGCGGTACCGGTTCGTCGTCTTGGGCCGGAAGAACACCGCCAGCGTCTGCAGGCTCCCCGCCGTCGCCGCCGCGATGCCCAGCCCGCGGTGCAGCTTGTACGTCACCCCGGGCGATGCCGCGCCCATCGCGATCCCCAGCGCGAACCCGGCCGCCCCCAGCGCGTACCCCGTCGCCTGCACCGCCGCGTGCCCGTAGAACCACGCCGGCCCGGCTGAGGCGCAGGGCCGGAGGTACCGCGCCAGCGCCGCGCCCACCGGGAGCAGGAGGCCCCAGGAGAGCGCGTTGAGGGAGCCGTGCGCCCACTGCAGCCTGGCGGACGCGATGGGGGAGGACTCCGTCGCCGTGGTGAGGATGTCGACGGTGGCGTGCGACGCCAGGTCGGAGGCGTCGGTGGGGTGGATGGTCGGGGAGTAGCCCTGCACGTAGAGGCCACGGTTCCAGACGAAGTGCACCCTGGTGCGGTTCGGGGAGAGGCGGATGGTGGCGGCGATGGTCACGGTCGCGCCGTCGCGGACGGTGCGGGCCGGCGCGACAAGGGACGCCGAGGAGGCCAGCAGCGGGATGTCGAGCGGGCGGGACACGAGGGGCTTGGCCTGGAGCTTGACGTCGGCGGAGAGCACGAACGGGAGCGCGAGCAGCGCGCCCGTGGACGGGTCGGAGAAGGCGGCGATCACGCGCGCCCCGGCCATGGCCGGCGCGTCCTGGTTGACGCCCCACGCAACCCACCCCGACGGCGAGATGAAGGACCCCGTGAAGGCCGCGTCCAGCGTGGCGTTGCGCGCGTCGTACGTCCACGCCAGCGTCGCGCCCTGCGTCGGCAGTGCGATGCACTTGGCGTACGCCTTGACCGGCGTCGACGTCGTGCACCGCCCCGGCGCCCCTGCCGCCGCCCCGCCGCACGGAAGGACGACCACCACCACGAGCATCAGCAGCAGATCGAATTTCCTCATTGTCGTTGTCGATCGATCGTGTCCCGTGGAGCTAGGTGGCGGTGTCGAACAGGGAGTGGTGCCGAGCTAACAGAGCGCGGTGGCGTGTGTCAGTGTGCGCGACGCTGTGGCGTGCGTCGGGTTGGGTTTTGTCTGCGCTCGTAAGTGGGGTTTTAGTGGGGCGTTTTGGAGGGTGATTGTGAAATGTGATGATGGCTGTGAACCGCATGTGCTGCTCCCGTTTGTTGGCTGTGTATTTCGTTCCGTTTCGATGATGGATTCTTTTTTTTTTTTTTTTGATAGGCTTCGATGATGGGTTCTTGGCTTCGAAGGCAAGGGAGAGCCTCCACAAGGAAGACTGAAATATTCTGTGGTGATCTGTGTGGTGCCCAACTTTGGCCCCATCTTGCACTTGCCTCCTGGGTTAGACAAGTGTGGTGGTAGGTGCAAAAGGCAGGCAGTGAGTGTAATAGTTAACCAAAAATTGAGCTGCACACTGAGAATTCGAGACACACAAGTTTGCATATTGTATTATGAGCCAGCTTAACTGAAGAAGAATATGAAAGGAGCACATGGATCAAAGCTGACCAACTAAATCATAGTAAGAGTTTGCCTAGGCAGGTCCATTTAGTTGAACTAGGGAGGGTCGGAGGATACCCTCAAGGTTCAAAATTCGCATCCATAAGTTTGCCAAAAAAAACTAGAAAATTATAAGAATTTTACATTTTACTACCGGAATGGAATATATATCAATTGCGATTTACCAGCCTATTAATGCTGCACTTACTAGGTTAGGTGATCTCACTCGGCAGTGGGCAGACTGATTGATGCTAAGTGGAAGATTTGGTGGCGGCAGTCGGCACGCCGCTCGCGCGCAACCGGCGTGGTGATGTGATACGATGGATTCGATCGGCTGGGAAATGTTTCGCGTGAGCTTTAGCGGTTATGATCATGATGGTTATGATGATGATGGTCCTGGCTAAGCTTGCCATTATTGGCTTTGAAGGCACGGCTCCGGCGAGAGTTGTGTGATTCTTGTTGGCAAAGCGGCGAAACGGATGCATGATCGGAGAAAAGTAGCATGGGCGCACCATGCATGCTTCCAGGAAAGCAAGCGAGTTTAATCTATGCTTAAAATCTTTAAGGAGGATTAGTGGAGTGCCAGCGTGTAAAAAGCATGCGTTCAGGGGGCTCATGGCACCTGGATAATTATTATCATCTGTAGTTGGATCTTGCTGTTAATGGTCTGTTAGAATTGTTGGCTGCTGTTGCTGATCCTAATCAGTGATTGTGCAATTTCACCATGTAACTAAATTCAAGTTTAGTGGACTCGGATTTTGGCTTCTAGTTATTACACTATGGGGACCCCTTCAATTTTTTTCTCAAAACAAACAGTGGTAAACTGATAGTGTCATATGGATTTTGCACACAAGAACTCATTTGAAAGAAGAAGGGAATGTTTTGATTTTTTTTTCTAAAAAAGGAGGAATACCTCCGGCCTCTGCATCAAAAAGATGCATGTGGCCCCTTTATGAATGAAAGCAATAAAATACTCTGGGTCCAAAACAAGCTCATAGAGAGCTGCAAAATAACCCAAAAGTAAATAAAGATGCCACAACCAGCGAAGATAGAACTAGATGCATAACCACATATCCTACTACTGGACCGTCATCCAAACCAGTTGTAGATATCCCGAGCTACCATCTCCCATCGGGTAGACCCAGTAACCAAAGTCTCCCTGGTTTCCGCAGGAGTGAGTAACGACCACGTACGGATCAAAGCAGTTGCCCTGTATATGACCTGCAAATTTTTTTATACGAGTTTGTCTGTTAAAAACCATGTCATTCTTGCAATTCCATATAACCCACAGTAAAGCACATACTCCTATCCGAATATGTCTCGCAGTATTTATCTCTACTCCATTTAGCCACGTCCCAAATAACGTGTGAATACTATCTGGAGATGTGATATTAAAGGCTATATGCACGGATCGTCATAAAATTTTGGCTAGCAGACAGTCGAGAAATAGGTGTTTGATGGTCTCATGGTGATCACAAAAACAACATCTTTTACTACCCTCCCAATTACGCTTTGCCAAATTATCTTTTGTGAGAACCACCTCCTTATGAACAAAACACATGAAGACTTTGATTCGTAAGGGTACTTTGACTTTCAAAATATATATCGATTTGGGAATCGGTCCACAATCAATAAGGTTCAAATACATCGATTTCACTGAAAAGATGCCATTCATGGTTAACTTCCAATGAAACCTGATGGTTTCAAACTTGAAGCCATACAGTTTTCCTGACATCTTGCTGAAATCAAGATGTTACAATACATAAGACAGAGATTATTTTATACAAACACAATCAGATGCATATTCACAACTAGCGTAATTGTTCTGACAATTTTCTTGCATTCTTCACCTTGGCTTCTTACTCTTCATCCCATAATCGTCAAGTCAGCACAACTTCTGAAACCAGTCCCGAACGTATACAACTTGGTATTTTTTTAGTTCTCACATTTAGGCTGGCCGACAAACTAAACCGGTGACCACCACGGGATGGCTCTCGCGAACACGCCTGCTGCTGGCGGGCGCGCTGCGCCGCCGGCCTGATCTCCCGTCCCCGGCCGCCCCTGCCTCCGGCTGGCTCGGATCTGCAAGCCCAGTGCCGTCCTCTTTCCATCCATCCCACTGCCGAGCTCGGCCGCCTCCGTTTCGCTTCGGCTGTCGTCGCCCATCCAGCTGCCGGTCTCCCCTGCCGCTCGGGCATGTGCCCCGGCGAACTCCGTCCCTCACCAACAGCAGCCATTCCGCCCCCCTGCACTTCCCCTCGCTCGCGGCTAACGCCTCGAGCTTGGAGGTATAGGAAGGAGAATGGGGGCGTGATGAAGCTGACGAAGAAGATGACGGTGGCGGCGGCTCCTCTGCCCCAGCTACGTCGACCGGCGCCGCACCGCGCCCGACATCGATCCTCCCCGACCTGGTTCTTCCAGCCCCGCTGGTTCCAGATCTGGAGGATCTGGAGCCCGCCTGCCTGCGCCGGCGTGCTGTAGCCCGGCTCCTGGCATTGAGGTCATGGATGAGGAGCTCCGGTCCCCACCGCTGACGCCTGGGTGCCTCTGCCAGCCCCGTGTGCAGCCTCCACCTCCGACGGTTACCCCAACACCGAGGACGCTGACGCCGGTTGTCCCCGTTGGTTTGCCGCGCACCGTCGTTACCCCGGAGGGCCCTCCCGTTCGCCCAGGCTGGGGTCCCTCTGACGGCCAGCTGCATCACCACCCTGGATTGATCCACGCGGGTCCTCTGCATCCGGTTCAGCAGGAGCTGGATCCTGTCGCCACGGCTCCGACGCCCTCAGCCACCGGCGAGCTGTTGCCCCATCTGGCGCCGGTCATCGCTACCCAGCGGCCGCTTGACATGGTTGCACGGGACGACGTGCCTCCTTTGCGTCCAGGATGGGGTGACTGGCGTGGCTGCTTTGACCGGGAAGCAGTGCCTGTTGTTCCTATGTGTTGCGTGCCCGCGCCTTCGATGGATCTTCAGGATGTAAGGAGGCGTCGCTCGCCGCCTCCTGTGGCCTCTCATGGCTCTGCTTTCATCGGGCGGCCAACTCCTCCGGCGTGGTTGAAAGACCGTTGCTTCCGGTGCCTCTCCATGGGTCATCGTGCTCGTGAATGCACGGATCCAATCCGGTGCATGGGATGCCTTCGATTTGGCCATAAAGCGTGTTTCTGTCGTGCACAATACCGCACCAATCGGACTACGATGCCACAACATGCTGATCCACCATCCTCTCCACCGCTTACATCGAATGTTGATGCAACCCAGGTTGATGTGTCCTTGCAACCAATCCTCACGGAGCAGACCGTGCTACTCCGCACTGAGCTTTGCGACTGCATTGCGCGTGTTGGGAGTGTTTTGGCAAGAGCAGAGGCCGCTCTCGCCAAACTTCAGGGTGTGCCGGTTGTGTCTTTGTTGCCCGAGCTCCAGGTTGGTTCTGCAGATGGGGAAGTAGGCCTCTATGGAAGTTTCTCCCCTCGTGCTTCATCTTGCCCGTCGCCACTGCCTGTCACGCCGATTGCTTCTGTGAGTGAACCTGTTGTCGAGGTCGTGGCTCCAGTGCTACAGATTATGCCTGAGCTACAGAAGTTATGTGGAGAGCCCACTTCACCTCTTTCGATGGTGCTTCCAGAGGAGATGGGGTCGCTAAGGGCATTGGCGATGCCGACCACGCCCTCACCACCGTTGTTGGAACCTAGCCACTTGCTCACCTTTGTGGACCGTGGGGTTTTGGATGCTACTGGTACTCACTCACCTATGGCCGTTGAGCAGGTGGTGTCTATGAGGGATGAGGTTGATAAGGTGGACCGTGGGGGTTTTGCCTCTCCGAAGTCCACCCGGTCGTTCGTCTTTGATCGTGAAGAAATGTTGGCACGTATTGACGAGGCGATCTTCGCGAAAAAGCTTCGCGGCTTGCTCGCCTGCTTGGAGGCCGATAGCCCTGGGTCTGGCAAGGCTATTGTCGGCATTTTGGATACCAGGGTACCCAGACTTGCCTGCCTGCGGCCCAGGGCGTGGCCCAC
Source organism: Elymus sibiricus (assembly GCA_039707655.1). Lineage (NCBI taxonomy): Eukaryota > Viridiplantae > Streptophyta > Magnoliopsida > Poales > Poaceae > Elymus > Elymus sibiricus. Next base: position 437,419,468 of record CM077669.1, on the reverse strand, counting down.
CTCGATGACCAAGTACGGCCCGGCGTGGTCTCACTCAACACAAGGCCCTTGCGAGGCCTCGAGCTCGCGGGGGAAACAACGCCAAGACCCGCGGGGAGGTAGGCCTCCCCAGGCCTCCTCCCGAGCGGCGGAGATTCCTATGCAACGCACGGCCTCAGGAGGCCAAGGGTGACGCCAGCCGGGCCAGGCGGGCGCCAGCGCGTCAGAAAGGACAGTTTCCCCTTTGATGCAAAGGAGGCAGGGGCACACGCGAGTTCCCAAAGCGCCCCCAAAGGTTTCCACTTCGGTGCAACAAGACCAAGACCCCAAGCCCCGCAGGACGGACGTCATCACCGAGCCCACCTCTGCATCACCGTCGACTACTTTGCAGGCGAAGACCACCTTTCGTCAGGATAAGATGTACCTCCTGTCCCCTTTCAAATTTGCCTGTTGTGGGATTCCTTCCCGCCATTGCGACAAGGGAAGAGGACCCGGGCCGCTATAAATAGAGGCTAGGCTGCTCTGTAGAGGGGGACGACTGGAAAACACACCGCGAGGCAAGACGCCACTGTACTAGTTCATCCACAAACCTCCTCGTGAGGCAATCCACCAAAGGCAGGAGTAGGGTTTTACGCTTCGCAGCAGCCCGAACCTGGGTAAACTCTTGTGTGCTATCTTCTTCCTCGCCATCGAGCGGGCGTATCGTGCTGTGGGCTTTGTGGGGGCAAAGTTGTTGGAGATCTTCGCACACGCCCCTGGGTTCGAACTCCTTAGGGTTTTGCGGAGCCCGGAATCCGACATTTGGCGCGCCAGGTAGGGGGCGTGTCGGGATCCTCACTCAAGCTTCGCCTCGCCTCCGCTCGGTGCTTCCATCGACAAAGGACGCCGAGCCCGCGCCGAACGACGGGCTGCCCGCGTTGCTCGGGCGACGCCACCAGACCTCGGCGTCCCGCGCTGCCCTGCTCTTCCGTCAGAAGGCGCCATCTCCAGCCTGGCCTTGGACGGGCACCGGGGGCTGTCGCCCTCGCCAACCGCGCCACGTGCCCTCGCCGCCCTGACCCCCCAAGCGTCTGATACGTCTCCAACGTATCTATAATTTTTGATTGTTCCATGCTATTATATTATCTGTTTTGGATGTTTTATATGCATTAATATGCTATTTTATATTATTTTTGGGACTAACCTATTAACCTAGTGCCCAGTGCCAGTTTCTGTTTTTTCCTTGTTTTTGAGTATTGCAGAAAAGGAATATCAAACGGAGTCCAAACGGAATAAAATTCTACGCTGATTTTTCTTGGACCAGAAGGAACCCAGGAGGCTTCGAGAAGAGGCCAGAAGACCTACGGGTGGGCCACAAGCCACCAGGGCGCGCCCCCTGGCTTGTGGGCCCCCCGTAGCCCCTCCAACCCTAACTCTTCGCCTATAAATTCAGAAATATTCCCCCAATACCAAAGAGAGCCACAAAAATACTTTTCCGCCGCCGCAAGCCTCTGTTCCCGTGAGATCCCATCTTGGGGCCTTTTCCGGCGATCTGCCGGAGGGGGATTCGATCACGGAGGGCCTCTACATCAACACCATTGCCCTTCCGATGATGCGTGAGTAGTTTACCTCAGACCTTCGGGTCTGTAGCTAGTAGCTAGATGGCTTCTTCTCTCTCTATGTTCTTCAATACCATGTTCTCCATGATCTTCATGGAGATCTATCCGATGTAATACTCTTTTGCGGTGTGTTTGTCGAGATCCGATGAATTGTGGGTTTATGATCAGATTATCTATGAATATTATTTGAATCTTCTCTGAATTCTTATATGCATGATTTCATATCTTTGTAAGTCTCTTCGAGTTATTGGTTTGGTTTGGCCAACCAGATTGGTAATTCTTGCAATGGGAGAAGTGCTTAGTTTTGGGTTCAATCTTGCGGTGTCCTCACCCAGTGACAAAGTAGGGGTAGCGAGGCATGTATTTGTATTGTTGCCATCAAGGATAAAAAGATGGAGTTTTCATCATATTGCTTGAGTTTATCCCTCTACATCATGTCATCTTACTTAATGCGTTACTCTGTTCTTCATGAACTTAATACTCTAGATGCAGGCAGGCGTCGGTCGATGTGTGGAGTAATAGTAGTAGATGCAGAATCGTTTCGGTCTACTTGATACAGACGTGATGCCTATATGCATAATCATTGCCTTGGATATCGTCATAACTATGCGCTTTTCTATCAATTGCTCGACAGTAATTTGTTCACCCACCGTATTATTTTCCTTCAAGAGAGAAGCCTCTAGTGAAACCTATGGCCCCCGGGTCTATTTTCCATATTATATTTTCAGATCTATAAACTAAAAAACACAAAAATACTTTGCTGCAATTTATTTACTTTTATTTTAATTATCGTTTTAGTAATCTTTTATATCTATCTCTATCGGATCTCATCCTTGCAAGTGACCGTGAAGGGATTGACAACCAATTTATAGTGTTGGGTGCAAGTGTTTGATTGTTTGTGCAGGTGCATAGATTGGGGCCTTGCTTATACCTCCTACTGGATTGATACCTTGGTTCTCAAAACTGAGGGAAATACTTATCTACTTTGCTGCATCACCCTTTCCTCTTCAAGGGAAAACCAACGCAAGATCAATAAGTAGCAAGAAGGATTTCTGGCGCCGTTGCCGGGGAGGATACATAGCAAGTCAAGACAAGAACTCTCCCGTCAACTTGCCAATTTCTGGCGTGGTTGCCGGAGAGATCTACATCAAGCCTACCAAGTACCCATCACAAACTCATCTCTTGCATTTACATTGTTTTCTATTTGCCTCTCGTTTTCCTCTCCCCCACTTCTAAAACGAATTTTCAGAAAAAACCAAAAAGATTTGCCTTTTTATTCGCCCTTCTTCCGTTCGTCTTTTCGTTAGCTTTCCGGTTGCTAGATTTCCCGTATGGCTCAACCCAAGAGTTTTGATCCTTATTTTAGGAAATTGGAAGAGATTGAAAATAATGCTAAAAGTTTCATGACTTTACAATATGAGTATAATAATCTCTTTAGAAACGAGCTTAAAGAACAAAAATCTTTGATGGAGTATATTAATAAAGAGCTTGATGATATGTCTAAGGAATTTTATGGTTTGAAATCTCAGTTTGCTCATCTTGAAAATCTAATAGGCCAAATTTCTGATACACAAGCTACTTTAGTGAATAAGATGGCCGCTAAACCGGAGTCTTTGAATAGTGATGAAGATCTTAAAGTGATTGATGTGACTCCTATTGAATCTTTGTTTTCCAATATAAATCTTGATAAAGATGGGGCTGGAGATAAGTGTAACACCCCAAAAAAATTAATCATGTTTTATTAATTAAAATTTTGCCAGGAATTTAAATTTTTATATTTCTGGATCATCGATTGATTTCAGAACCACTCCTTTCTTCTGAAATGTGGAATTTTCCCTCCAAGTAGAAACTTTTCAAAAATGTTTTGGACTTGAGTACCTACTCAAGAACATTTCATTTTTATTATATATGATCAGTGAAAACCGTTTTTATATTATTTTGCCAAGCTTTAATTCTTTTTAAAATGGACTTTCATATTTTTAAGAGCCTCATTTGCACTACAACCATTTGATAACTTCATATAAAAATTCTACAAAAATTTGTAGATGACATGTGATGTTCCTACATCACTTTTATGCAAAGACACAACTTTGTGTTTTGGACTTTTTGAGCATATCATCCTATTTTGTATTCTGGCCCAGTTTGAGGCTTTGTACTGCAACCCCTTTGTAGTTTGCCCTAATGCCCTTGGGATTTTCCCTACCTTTAGTAATCCCTATGAAACCCTTAAGTCCAGGAGTTTAGGTCTAGTGGAATAATTTTTGGCCATACTATAGCCCCATTTAGTTTCTGTCCAGAAACTAACTTTTATAAAACTTGCACTAGAAAGTTTTTGTGTTGCCCAAACTAACCTTGCCATCATCACCTACACCTAAAGAGACCCCAACCTGGAGATTTTGGCCTTCAGAAGAGTTGCCTTGATGCCCTTGGCATTCTGTCGAGCACCTTATGTGCCGGTCCAGAATTGACATGAATCCATGTTTGCATTGTGGACTAGCTCCCCAGACCAAACCAGCATGTCCAATGGTCTTCTAGAAACCAAACTAGTAACCCTATTAATTTGCAGCACCATCTTGCCTCCTGGCATGCCTTGGCATTTCGCCGAACACCTACTGTGCATGCACTGGGCGTGGCCAGAGCGCCCGCGTTGCAACCACCGGCATCGCGCTGCTGCCCCACTTCTGTTGCTGCCCTTGCTCGCCCTAGCCTCCACCTGGATCCTCCCGACTACACAGAAGCCTGCCGACACCTTCCCGCGTCCGCTAGCGCCGGCCACCGCCGACCACCGCCGTCCAAACTGCAGCCCGATGATTTCTTCTCCGCCACGTCTCTGCTCCCTTAATTGCCAACCACCGAGCTTATCCGCGGGCGGCCACCGTCCACGCCGACCTCACCGGCCTCGCTGACCATCGCCACCGACCACAACCACTTCAGCGGCGCCATTAATGGCCACCCGCCGACGAGCCGTTCTTATCCCAGCCGCCGCGGGAACCGCCATTGCACGCCTATAAAAGTGGGGTCCCGAGCTCGCCCAGCTCCTCAGAAGCCCCCTCCCCTTCCTTGCGATGCCTCTCAGACCCTCCAATCGACCGAGAACCATCGCCCCCTCATCTCCGGTCAGGTTCGGCCGCCGCCTCCCGCCGCTAAATTCGACGCCACCAGGGCATCCCTCTCCCTCTTCTCTTCGCCATTAGCCTCCCCTCGACCAGACGGAGCCGCCCCACCTCTCGGCCCCGACCAGGAGCCACCATGGGGGATATCCCTTTTGCTCCCGAGCCACCGTCCGCCGGAGATCTTGTCGCCGGCGACCCCGTCCACCTCTCTGTCTATGGCAACCACCGGGAGAACCGCGAGAATCCCGTGGACCCATTCCCGTGCCAAGGACCCCGCGAGGAGCTGCCGTTCGTCGGCGACGATCACCGGAGTTCTCTCCTCCGCTCGGCCAGAGGAGGGAGACGACCGGTAGGACCAGTCAAACCCGACTGGTGGACCCGCGGGCCCACGGTCAGGGAGACACAGGTCATCGGCTTGGCTCTAAGTGGAGGCGTATTCACCAGAATACGTTTTCATTTGAAGAAAAGCGTAAGCCAGACCGAACCGTTTTATTTTTCTGATTTATTTTAAAAACAGAATTTTGACCAATCTTTGACTGGCTATAACTTCTAAAATAAAACTCCAATAGACTTGATTCTTTTTCCCACCTCTCTTAAAATCCCTCTAGTTTATTTTCGTATTTATTTGAAAATTTTCCAAACAACTTTTCTGTACTGATTTTAAATTGTGTGTTAATTAGAATATTTTCAAATAGGAATTTGGAGGGAAAAACTTTCAAAAGTTTTTGGAGTGCTCATCACCTACCAACACATTGAAGGCAAGCATTTTTGAACACTTGATATGGTGGATGTTTGATAATAGCTAGATAGAATATTTGAAGCATGGTTTTGATAATTTTAATAGAAATTGCATATGGGTAGTAATATTGCATGAATGCATGGTCATGTATATATTTTCTCTTGCATGCATTCCACTCAATTGCTGACATGAATAAGTTGTGAGAATCCAGGAGTGTGCTCCTGCCTTGGACGTGCCGGTGGGCACGGGACATATTTGACACGGTGGTGTCACGTGATATATGTGGAACATACCGGTGATAATAAGTAACACCTCCTGAGTCGACCGTAGATCGAGTCTTGTCACCGGTAACCCCCATACTTGATTCGTGCTGCCACTTGTCCCTGCCTCAGGTGGGGTATGGTTCAGTAAGTTGATAACCTCTGTCCAGGTACACACTACAGAGAGGGCCACGATGAGGGTTTCCACGCATGGACTAAATCCTGTCATCGGGTCAGGGGGCATGGGTGTTTCCGGTTGTAACCGAGAGGGGGGCACCCCTTGTAATCCGCGCGTATGAATAGTGATCCCATGCAGGACGTTGGTCTCCCCGTCTTAGAGTTTTACGAACAGATGCCCTGGGTGATTCCTGGCATCCGGACAGTTAAGCTGGTGTGTACTGGTCAGGTGTGTTTCAACCTAAAGACCGTAATGGGAATTAGCCAACGTCTCGGTGCTGGCTAAAGAAATCCTTTACTTGTTGGTAAAGAGTACACCCTCTGCAGAGTTATATCTATTCGAATAGCCGTGTCCGCGGTTAAGGATTACAGTCTGGGTTGGTCAAGTGTCGTTCTTAGAGTCGGTCTCCGGAGGAAATAATTAAAATTGTGCATGGTTTATTTTGCAGAATAATTACTACTACTACTGATGTTATCATGAATATTATTGATGCTATGATTATTATTGTGGACTAACCCGTTTCTCTTAATTTTATTTTCTGAGTGTCTCAGGGGCTGGCCAGACTACCCCGGGCATTCAGTTTTATTTTCAAGACCTTATGAGGCGTCTCTCGAGTTCTCGGGCGGTACTGTCTCGCCCGACACTCTTGTAGATACCCGTCTGGCATTTCTTTTCAAAACCTCTCGTGGCGTCGCTTGGGTTCCCGGATGGTTCTGTCTCGTCCGATTACTCTTTTAGACACCCGTTTGGCATTTCTCTTCAAGACCTACTGTGGTGTCACTTGACATCCAACCGGCATTTCTTTTATATTTTCTTTGGATTCTCGGATGGTTCTGGCTCATTACTCCTGCACATGCTAAAATGTCATCATGCCATGATTCAATTCCTGTCAGCATGCATATAATATAATCCAGCATGAGCATAAGCAAATAGTTTAGTTCACCATGATCATATGTTATCTACTGCATTCGGTATATCATTTGTCCATAATGTTTGTGAGTACATTCAAACGTACTCACTGGCTTGTCCCTGGTTATTTCATTGGCCAGGTCAGAAGAATATTATGACGACGTCCATGCGGAGCCTAGGATAGTAGCCACGCGGGATAGGAGTTATCCAGGTTAGCCGTTCCTATGGGAATGGAGCCCCATCGACGTTGGAGAATTCACGAATCGCTTCCGTCATCCACCACCAGAATCATTGTTGTATCATTGGACCTTTATGGTCTTGTACCCAATTCTTGTAATTGCTTGGTAATCTGTAACAAGGACGTGTCCACCAGTAACAGAAATCCTGGGGCTGGTAGTGACACGAGGGGTTAATTTCTAGGAATAGTGTTTTCCCGAAATCCGGCCCTGATAGCCTTGGTATCAGAGCCAAGCTGACCATTGGCTAATCATATCTTAGCCTGGTCATTATCCTTAGGTTTCCACATCGTCTAAGCCTTTCCTGTCCGTAGCTAAGCCCATCATATCCGATAAGCCTGCACAGTGGCCAGCCGACATCTTTTGACAGTCCGTGCCCAACCTAGCAGCCGGTCCATAGGCCGTGTGCCTGTGGCCGACACCTGAGTTGCCCCAGCCGCAAGCGTGCGATGGAAGACTCCTCTCTCTGATCTATAAAGGAAGCCATATCCAGCACTAGCCCTTGTCAAACTAGAACACCACTCCTTCCCGACCTGCACTCCATGTCTCACCCCGGTTTCCACCTGAGAACTCCAGAAGCAAGTCCTGGCAGTTTTGTTAAAGTTTTGTGGGATTTTACCCGCAACATTTTTGGTTCCAGCCAACCACCCCAGTATGAGTTGTTCAAATTGAGGATCACCTCTGACTCCTCGAAATACTAGGCAGTTGTGCACATCCCACCAGCAGACCCAGACCAAGGCCCTCCATATGTTGTTTACATCGGGAGATCCATGCCAACCCCAGGCGTGGCCATTGAAGCTGCTGCTTATGAAGCAGTTACCCGTCTCCGATTCGCGGTACCCACTGCCAGCGAATGGAGATACTGCTATTTTCTGAGCCGTGCAACATCAGGGGCAAATACAACATTCCGCTGTGAACGTATAGAAAGGGATCCAGCTCTGGCCAATCTCATTCAATATGTGATGGCTCAAGAGCATCTGACCCAGCAACTAATGGATTACCTCTCTTATCTTGCTTTTCTGAACCCTCAGATAGCCATTGGCGGGCCACCTTTGCCAACCTTGGAAGGGCACGTTCTACGCCTGCTTCCACCACCCTCCCCGGAAGAAGAAGAAGGTGCTCCAGCACCAGGAACTTTTCCGCAAGACCCTGTAGATTTCACTTTCGAACCATAGACGATCATGAGTGCATTTGTGTAACACTTGTTTGCATGATGTAACCTTTGTAGTATTCTTAGGGTGTATGCCATGTATATTTTATCATGATTGCATTTTGCATATGAATGTTTTGTTCCGAGGTTATTTTCCTTCCGCCCCTAGCAAATCTCAAGGGTGAGATTTTGTTGGAAATATGCCCTAGAGGCAATTAATAAAGTGTTTATTATTATCATATTTCGCCGTTCATGATAATGGTTTATTATTCATGCTAGAATTGTATTGACCGGAAACTAAATACATGTGTGGATAATAGAAAAATATTATGTCCCTAGTATGCCTCTACTAGACTAGCTCGTTGATCAAATGATGGTCAAGGTTTCCTGACCATGGACATGAGTTGTCATTTGATAACGGGATCACATCATTGGGAGAATGATGTGATGGACATAACCCAACCGTTAGCATAGCAAATGATCGTTCAGTTTATTGCTATTGCTTTCACTATGTCAAATACACGTTCCTCTGACCATGAGATCATGCAACTCCCGGATACCGTAGGAATACTTTGGGTGTATCAAATGTCACAACGTTACTGGGTGATTATAAAGGTGCACTACAGGTATCTCCGAAAGTGTTTGTTGAGTTGGCATAGATCGAGATTGGGATTTGTCACTCCGACTATCGGAGAGGTATCTCTGGGCCCTCTCGGTAATACAGCATCACAGAAGCCTTGCAAGCACCGTGACTAAAGAGTTAGTTGCAAGATGATGTATTACGGAACGAGTAAAGAGACTTGCCGGTAACGAGATTGAACTAGGTATTGGATACCGACGATCGAATCTCGGGCAAGTAACATACCGCCAGACAAAGGGAACAACGTATGTTGACATATGAGGTTCACTGATAAAGATCTTTGTGGAATATGTAGGAACCAATATGAGCATCCAGGTTCCGCTGTTGGTTATTGACCGGAGAGTCGTCTCGATCATGTCTACATCATTCCCGAACCCGTAGGGTCCGCACACTTAAGGTTCGATGACGATTTAGTATTATATGAGTTATGTGATTGGTGGCCGAAGTTTGTTCGGAGTCCCGGATGAGATCACGGACATGACGAGGAGTCTCGAAATGGTCGAGAGGTAAAGATTCATATATTGGAAGGCTATATTCGGACGTCGGAAAGGTTCCGAGTGATTCGGGTATTTTTCGGAGTACCGGGGAGTTACGGGAATTCACCGGGAGAAGTAATGGGCCTTTTTGGGCCATACGGGAAAAGGAGAGGCAGGCCACGTGAGGAGGCGCGCACCCCCCCTTGCCCAAACCGAATTGGACTAGGGGAGGGGGCGCAGCCCCCTCTTTCCTTTCCCTCTCCCTTCCCCCTTTCCTACTCCATATGGGAGGTGGAATCCTACTAGGACTAAGGAGTCCTAGTAGGACTCCCCACACTTGGCGCACCCCTAGGGGGCCGGCCTCCTCCCTCTCATCCTTTATATACGGGGGCAAGGGGGCACCCCAAAACACACAATTGTCCCATAGCCGTGTGCGGTGCCCCGATCTTCGTTTTCCACCTCGGTCATATTTTCGGAGAGCTTAGGCGAAGCCCTGCCGGAATCACTTCACCGTCACCGTCGCCACACCGTCGTGCTGACGGAACTCATCTACTACCTTGACGTCTTGCTGGATCAAGAAGGCGAGGAACGTCACCGAGCTGCACGTGTGTAGAACTCGGAGGTGCCGTACGTTCGGTACTCGATCGGTGGAGCGCGAAGGATTGTTCGACTACATCAACCGCGTTGTGAGACGCTTCCGCTAACGGTCTACGAGGGTACGTAGACACACTCCCCCCTTCTCGTAGCGATGCATCTCCATGGATAGATCTTGCGTGAGCGTAGGAAATTTTTGAAATTCATGCTCCGTTCCCCAACAGTGGCATCCGAGCCAGGTCTATGCGTAGATGTGATTTGCACGAGTAGAACACAAGTGAGTTGTGGGCGTGGGTGTATACATATTGCTTGCCGTTACTAGTAGATACTTGATTCGGCGGTATTGTGAGATGAAGCGGCCCGGACCGACATTACGCGTACGCTTACGCGAGACAGGTTTCACCGCTACGTGCACTCGTTGCATAAAGGTGACTGGCGGGTGTCTGTCTCTCTCACTTTAGTTGAAACTTTTTCAATGAAGAAGGTTCTTTTAGAAGATCAAAAAGCAATCACTACACCACGTTGTGGTTTTGCGTAGGTAAGAACGGTTCTTGCAAACCCGTAGCAGCCACGTAAAACTTGCAACAACAAAGTAGAGGATGTCTAACTTGTTTTTGCAGGGTATGCTGGTGATGTGATATGGCCAAGACATGATGTGATATAAGTTGTTGTATGAGATGATCATGTTTTGTAAAGTTATCAGGCAACCGGCAGGAGCCTTATGGTTGTCTCTTTATTGTATGCAATGCCAACGCTATGTAATTGCTTTACTTTACCGCTATGAGTTAGCAGTAGTAGTAGTAGCAATAGCCGACGAGACGACCACGACGCTGCGATGGAGATCAAGGTGTCACGACGTTACGATGGAGATCATGATTTCAATCTGGTGACGATGGAGATCATGACGGTGCTTTGCTGATGGAGATCAAAAGCACAAGACGATGATGGCCATATCATGTCACATATATTGAATTGCATGTGATGTTAATCCTTTTATGCATCTTATTTTGCTTAGGACGACGGTAGCATTATAAGATGATCCCTTCACTAAATTTCAAGATAAGTGTTCTCCCCTAGTATGCACCGTTGCAAAGGTTCGACGCTTCTAAGCACCACGTGATGATCGGGTGTGATGGATTCTTTCGTTCGCATACAACGGGTGTAAGCCAGTTTTACACACGCAGAATACTTGGGTTAAACTTGACGAGCCTAGCATGTACAGACATGGCCTCGGAACACAAGAGACCGAAAGGTCGAACATGAGTCATATAGTAGATATGATCAACATGAAAGATGTTCACCATTGATAACTAATCCACCTCACGTGATGATCGGACGTGTTTTAGTTGATGTGGATCATGTTACACTTAGACAACTTGAGGGATGTTAATCTAAGTGGGAGTTCTTAAGTAATTTGATTAATTGAACTTCAAATTATCATGGACATAGTCAATAGTGTCTTAGCAAGTTTATGTTGTAGAATGATAGACCACGCTGTTACTCCCCTGTATTTTAATGCGTTCCTAGAGAAAGTTAAGTTGAAAGTTGATGGAAGCAACTATGCGGACTGGGTCCGTATTCTGAGGATTGTCCTCACTGCTGCACAGAAGGCTTATGTCTTTGATGCACCGCTCGGTGAGCAACCCCAATGGCTTTGTCTGAAGACGTTATGAACATCTAGCAGACAAGAAAAGATCAGTGCGCCATGCTTTACGGCTTAGAACCGGGGCTCGAAAGATGTTTTGAGCACCATGGAGCATATGAGATGTTCCAAGAGCTGAAAGTTTGTTTTTCAAGCTCACACCCGGGTCGAGAGGTATGACACCTTCGACAAGTTCTATAGCTGCAAGATGGAGGAGAACAGCTCCGTTAGTGAGCATGTACTCAGAATGTCTGAGTACTTCAAACACTTGAATCAAGTGGGAGTTAGACTTCCGAATAAAGTGGTGATTGATAGAGTTCTCTAGTCACTATCACTAAGCTACTGGATCTTCGTGATGAACTATAAACATGCAAGGGATAGAAGATCTTTAAGCTATTCGCGATGCTACAAGCTGCGGATGTAGAAATCAAAAAGGGAGCATCAAGTGTTGATGGTTAATAAGACCACTAGTTTCAAGAAGGGCAAGGGAAAGAAAAGGGAACTTCAAGAAGAACGGTAAAACAGTTGCCGCTCACGCGAAGAAACCCAAGGCTGAACCAAACCCGAGACTTAGTGCTCCCATTGCAAAGGGAAATGGCACAGGGAGCGGAACTTCCCCAAAGTAACTGGCAGATAATAAGACTGGCAATGTCAACAAAGATATTTGATATACATGTTATTGATGTGTACCTTACTAGTACTCGTAGGAGCACCTGGGTATTTGATACTTGTTCAGTTGCTTGCAACTTGAAACATGGAGCTTCAGAATAAACGAGGGCTAGCTAAGAACGAGGTGACGATGTGCATTGGAAGTGTCTCCAAGGTTGATGTGATCACCATCGCCACGCCCTCTCTACCTTCAGGATTAGTGATGAACCTAAATAATTGTTATTTGGTGCTTGCGTTAAGCATGAACATTATATCTGATAGTGTTTTTTGCAAGACGGTTATTCAAATTCAGAGAATAATTGTTATTCTATTTATTTGGATAATATCATTGATGATCATGTACTTAAAATGAAAGGTTTATTGAATCTTGATCGTAGTAATACACATGTTCATAACACAAATGCCAAAAGATAATGATAGTACCACATATTTGTGGCACTGGCGCTTAGGTCATATCAGTGTTAAACACATGAAGAAACTCCATGTAGATGGGTTTTTGGAATCTCTTGATTATGAATCATTTGAGACATGTGAACCGTGCCTTATTGGCAAGATGACTAAAACTCCGTTCTCCGGAACAATGGAGCAAGCAACCAACTTATTGGAAATAATACATACCGATGTATGCAGTCCGATGAGTGTTGAGGCGCGCGGTGGATATCGTTATGTTCTCACGTTCACAGATGATTTGAGTAGATATGGCTATGTCTACTTGATGAAGCATAAATCTGAAACATTTGAAAAGTTCAAAGAATTTCAGAGTGAAGTAGAGAACTATCGTAACAAGAAAATAAAGTTCTTACGATCTGATCGTGGAGGAGAATATTTGAGTTACGAGTTTGGCAATCACTTAAGACAATGTGGAATTGTTTCACAGCTCACGCCACATGGAACACCACAGCGTAATGGTGTGTCCGAACGTCGTAATCGTACTCTATTGGATATGGTGAGTTCTATGATGTCTCTTACCGATTTTCCACTATCATTTTGGGGTTATGCATTAGAGACAGCTGCATTCACTTTAAACAAGGGCACCGTCTAAATCCGTTGAGATGACACCGTATGAACTATGGTTTGCAAGAAACCTAAGATGTCGTTTCTGAAAGTTTGGGGATGCGATGCTTATGTCAAAAGGCTTCAGCCAGATAAGCTCGAACCCAAAGCGGATAAGTGCGTCTTCATAGGATACCCAAAAGAGACCGTTGGGTACACCTTCTACCACAGATCCGAAGGCAAAGTTTTCGTTGCTAAAGAATGGATCCTTTCTAGAGAAGGAGTTTCTCTCGAAAGAAGTGAGTGGGAGGAAAGTAGAACTTGATGAGGTAATTGTACCTCCTCTGGATAGTAGTACGCCACAGAAAGAAATTTCTGTGACACCGACACAGACCAGAGAAGAAGTTAATGATGATGATCATGAAACTTCGGATCAAGTTGTTACTGAACTTCGAAGGTCAACCAGGACACGTTCCGCACCAGAGTGGTACGGAAATCCAGTCTTGGAGGTCATGTTGCTAGACAACGATGAACCTTCGAACTATGAAGAAGCGATGGCAAGCCCGGATTCCGACAAATGGCTTAAGGCCATGAAATCCGAGATTGGATCCATGTATGAGAACAAAGTGTGGACTTTGCTAGACTTGCCCGATGAACGGAGAGCTATTGAAAATAAATGGATCTTTAAGAAGAAGATGGATGCTGATGGTAATATCACCGTCTATAAAGCTCGACTTGTTGCTAAAGGTTATCACCAAGTTCAAGGAGTTGACTACGATGAGACTTTCTCACCCGTAGCGATGCTAAAGTCTGTCAGAATTATGTTAGCAATTGCCGCGTTTTATGATTATGAAATCTGGCAAATGGACGTCAAAACGGCATTCCTTTACGGATTCCTAAAGGAAGAATTGTATATGATACAGCCGGAAGGTTTTGTCGATCCTAAAGGCGCTAACAAAATATGCAAGCTCCAGCGATCCATCTATGGACTGGTGCAAGCATCTCGGAGCTGGAATACTCGCTTTGATGAAGTGATCAAAGCGTTTACGTTTATACAAGTTTATGGAGAAACTTGTATTTACAAGAAAGTGAGTGGGAGCTCTATAGCATTTCTAATAGTATATGTGGATGACATATTGTTGATTGGAAATGATGTAGAATTTCTGGAAAGCATAAAGAATTGAAAGGAGATTTTCAATAAAAACCTGTTTTTGAGTTATCCACAGATTGGGCATCGAGATCTATGGAGATAGATCAAAACGCCTGATAAAAGTTCACACATCTTGATGAGTTTTTTTGAAGAAGTTCAAAATGGATCAAGTCAAAGAAATGAGTTCTTGCCTGGTGTGAAGTGGAGTAAGACTTGAAAATCTAGGTAAAGGTTGTTTTACATGTTAGGCATCAAAATCTATAGAGATAGATTGAGACGCCTCATAGGACTTTCACGAAGCACATACCTTGACAAGTTTGAAGAAAGTTCAAAATGGATCAATCAAAGAAAGAGTTCTTGACTGTGGTGCAAGGTGTGAAATTGAGTAAGACTCAAATCTCAACCACGGCAGAATAAATAGAAAGGATGAAGGTTATCCCCTATGCCTCGGCCATAGGTTCTATAAAGTATGCCATGCTGTGTGCCTTGCCATGTGTCTGGCAAAGAGGTACGAAAGTGATCCAGGAGTAGATCACTGGACAGTGGTCAAAGTATATCCTTAAGATGATTAAGGAAGAATTTCTCGGGAAATAGAGGTAATAAAGAGTTCGTCGTAAGGGGTTACGTCGATGCAAGCTTTAAACACCAATCCGGAAGACTATGAGTCTCTGACTGGATACATAAAGTGGGGTAGTTTTTTTTGGAGTAGCTCCAAAGCAGAGTATGGTGACCGCATCTACATAAGACATAGAGATTTGCAAAGTACACATGGATCTGAATGTTACAGATCCGTTGACTAAAACCTCTCACACAAGCTAAACATGATCAGCTCAAGAACTGATTGGATGTTAATTACATGGAGATGTAAACTAGATTAATTGACTCTAGTGCAAGTGGGAGACTGTTGGAAATATGCCCTAGAGGCAATTAATAAAGTGTTTATTATTATCATATTTTCCCGTTCATGATAATGGTTTATTATTCATGCTAGAATTGTATTGACCGGAAACTAAATACATGTGTGGATAATAGACAAATACTATGTCCCTAGTATGCCTCTACTAGACTAGCTCGTTGATCAAATGATGGTCAATGTTTCCTGACCATGGACATGAGTTGTCATTTGATAACGGGATCACATCATTGGGAGAATGATGTGATGGACATAACCCAACCGTTAGCATAGCAAATGATCGTTCAGTTTATTGCTATTGCTTTCACTATGTCAAATACACGTTCCTCTGACCATGAGATCATGCAACTCCCGGATACCGTAGGAATACTTTGGGTGTATCAAACGTCACAACGTTACTGGGTGATTATAAAGGTGCACTACAGGTATCTCCGAAAGTGTTTGTTGAGTTGGCATAGATCGAGATTGGGATTTGTCACTCCGACTATCGGAGAGGTATCTCTGGGCCCTCTCGGTAATACAGCATCACAGAAGCCTTGCAAGCACCGTGACTAAAGAGTTAGTTGCAAGATGATGTATTACGGAACGAGTAAAGAGACTTGCCGGTAACGAGATTGAACTAGGTATTGGATACCGACGATCGAATCTCGGGCAAGTAACATACCGCCAGACAAAGGGAACAACGTATGTTGACATATGAGGTTCACCGATAAAGATCTTTGTGGAATATGTAGGAACCAATATGAGCATCCAGGTTCCGCTGTTGGTTATTGACCGGAGAGTCGTCTCGATCATGTCTACATCATTCCCGAACCCGTAGGGTCCGCACACTTAAGGTTCGATGACGATTTAGTATTATATGAGTTATGTGATTGGTGGCCGAAGTTTGTTCGGAGTCCCGGATGAGATCACGGACATGACGAGGAGTCTCGAAATGGTCGAGAGGTAAAGATTCATATATTGGAAGGCTATATTCGGACGTCGGAAAGGTTCCGAGTGATTCGGGTATTTTTCGGAGTACCGGGGAGTTACGGGAATTCACCGGGAGAAGTAATGGGCCTTTTTGGGCCATATGGGAAAAGGAGAGGCAGGCCACGTGAGGAGGCGCGCACCCCCCCTTGCCCAAACCGAATTGGACTAGGGGAGGGGGCGCAGCCCCCTCTTTCCTTTCCCTCTCCCTTCCCCCTTCCCCCTTTCCTACTCCGTATGGGAGGTGGAATCCTA
Organism: Elymus sibiricus; assembly: GCA_039707655.1. Taxonomy (NCBI): domain Eukaryota; kingdom Viridiplantae; phylum Streptophyta; class Magnoliopsida; order Poales; family Poaceae; genus Elymus; species Elymus sibiricus. The sequence goes on along the minus strand of CM077669.1, from coordinate 437,403,005 downwards.
CTAGGACTAAGGAGTCCTAGTAGGACTCCCCACACTTGGCGCACCCCTAGGGGGCCGGCCTCCTCCCTCTCATCCTTTATATACGGGGGCAAGGGGGCGCCCCAAAACACACAATTGTCCCATAGCCGTGTGCGGTGCCCCGATCTCCGTTTTCCACCTCGGTCATATTTTCGGAGAGCTTAGGTGAAGCCCTGCCGGAATCACTTCACCGTCACCGTCGCCACGCCGTCGTGCTGACGGAACTCATCTACTACCTCAACGTCTTGCTGGATCAAGAAGGCGAGGAACGTCACCGAGCTGCACGTGTGTAGAACTCGGAGGTGCCGTACGTTCGGTACTCGATCGGTGGAGCTCGAAGGATTGTTCGACTACATCAACCGCGTTGTGAGACGCTTCCACTAACGGTCTACGAGGGTACGTAGACACACTCCCCCCTTCTCGTAGCGATGCATCTCCATGGATAGATCTTGCATGAGCGTAAGAAATTTTTGAAATTCATGCTCCGTTCCCCAACAGATTTTTCTTAAGGGCCACGGCCACAGAGATTTCTCCCAACATAAGCTTAATTAACGTGCCGCCACGGCATCTGGCTGATAGCCACACCACTCTACTGCATGCCCTAAGTGCAGACACACACACATTTAGCACCTAACTGATCACCGCACTAACACACCACATTTTTTCTGAAAGAGAAATTTGTGGGTAATTATTCTAATGCAGATTGACTCCAGCACACTGACAGCAGTCAGCACCTGACACCGGCACCTAATCCTCGTGATCACCGCTACCACGGAGAGCCACCACTCGAGTAGCAGCATTACGACGATCATCGTGGATCATCACGCATAGGAGCACGGATAATCCAAGCAATGCCGCCAACCCTCCACACATCAGGATCGTGTACCAATCCGGCATCACCTCCGCCATTAGAGCCTCGCCTCGAGCTCCTGCAAACAGAAATGGAGGAGGAGGAGGAAGAAGAAGAAACGAGACCAGGTGTGAGGAAGAAGAGAGAAGCACCGCGGTCATTTTATAGCTCGAGATCGGTGTACGGTGAGCAAAGTCCACCAGCGCCGCTCGTCGCTCGATCGCCGGTGTTCGGAGGCGAATCCGCGAGCAGTGCCGACAGCGCACTGGCCCGCGAAGTGAGTGCACGCTGCGCTGGCAGCTAGCACGCCGCGCACTACCGCAGTACGGCCTAGATGCCCTACGCGCTAGACGCCGCCGGAGGAGAAAGCGCGGGAAAGCGCGCGAGAGAGAGGAAGAGATGAGAGCCAGAGGTAGAAGAAGAGACTGACAGTGGGCCCTGGGTCCACCTGTCAGCCAGAGAGAGCACTGTACACTCGGGTACGACCAACATAATATGAAAATTTAGAATTTTATTAATTCTAAATTTACCGTAGCCATAAGTAGAAATCTCTCGGTTTCCCCCACCGTAGATTTTTCCACGCAGCGCCAGTACCCCACTGTAGTTGCACCAATTATATGCCCTCTCACTGTAACCACGTCGTATCGCATGAGTAGGATATTTATTTTTCGTATTATTACTGCATGATAGTAGGAATAATATTTTTGAGACCGTCCTTAGCAAATCTCGAGGACGAGATTTTTCTTAAGGGGGGTAGTGTTGTAACACCCCAAAAATTTTAATCATGTTTTATTAATTAAAATTTTGCCAGGAATTTAAATTTTTATATTTCTGGATCATCAATTGATTTCAGAACCATTCCTTTCTTCTGAAATGTGGAATTTTCCCTCCAAGTAAAAACTTTTCAAAAATGTTTTGGACTTGAGTACCTACTCAAGAACATTTCATTTTTATTATATATGATCAGTGAAAACCGTTTTTATATTATTTTGCCAAGCTTTAAATCTTTTTAAAATGGCCTTTCATATTTTTAAGAGCCTCATTTGCACTACAACCATTTGATAACTTCATATAAAAATTCTACAAAAATTTGTAGATGACATGTGATGTTCCTACATCACTTTTATGCAAAGACACAACTTTGTGTTTTGGACTTTTTGAGCATATCATCCTATTTTGTATTCTGGCCCAGTTTGAGGCTTTGTACTGCAACCCCTTTGTAGTTTGCCCTAATGCCCTTGGGATTTTCCCTACCTTTAGTAAGCCCTATGAAACCCTTAAGTCCAGGAGTTTAGGTCTAGTGGAATAATTTTTGGCCATACTATAGCCCCATTTAGTTTCTGTCTAGAAACTAACTTTTATAAAACTTGCACTAGAAAGTTTTTGTGTTGCCCAAACTAACCTTGCCATCATCACCTACACGTAAAGAGACCCCAACCTGGAGATTTTGGCCTCCAGAAGAGTTTCCTTGATGACCATGGCATTCTGTCCAGTACCTTATGTGCCTGTCCAGAATTGACATGAATCCATGTTTGCATTGTGGACTAGCTCCCGAGACCAAATCAGCATGTCCAATGGTCTTCTTGAAACCAAAATAGTAACCCTGTTATTTTGCAGCACCATCTTGCCTCCTGGCATGCCTTGGCATTTCGCCGAACACCTACTGTGCGTGCACTGGGCGGGGCCAGAGCGCCCGCGTTGCAACCACTGGCATCGCGCTGCTGCCCCACTTCTGCTGCTGCCCTTGCTCGCCCTAGCCACCACCTGGATCCTCCCGACTACACAGAAGCCTGCCTACACCTTCCCGCGTCCGCTAGCGCCGGCCACCGCCATCCAAACTGCCGCCCGATGATTTCGTCTCCGCCACGTCTCTGCTCCCTTAATTGCCAACCACCGAGCTTATCCGCGTGCGGCCACCGTCCACGCCGACCTCACCGGCCTCGCTGACCATCGCCACCAACCGCAACCACTTCAGCGGCGCCATTAATGGCCACCCGCCGATGAGCCGTTCTTATCCCAGCCGCCGCGGGAACCGCCATTGCGCGCCTATAAAAGCGGGGTCCCGAGCTCGCCCAGCTCCTCAAAAGCCCCCTCCTCTTCCTTGCGATGCCTATCAGACCCTCCAATCGACCGAGAACCATCGCCCCCTTATCTCCGGCCAGGTTTGGCCGCCGCCTCCCTTCGCTAAATTCGACGCCACCAGGGCATCCCCTCCCTCTTCTCTTCGCCATTAGCCTCCCCTCGACCAGACGGAGCCGCCCCACCTCTCGGCCCCGACCAGGAGCCACCATGGGGGATATCCCTTTTGCTCCCGAGCCACCGTCCGCCGGAGATCTTGTCACCGGCGACCCGTCCACCTCTCTGTCTATGGCAACCACCGGGAGAACCGCGATAATCCCGTGGACCCATTCCCGTGCCTAGGACCCCGCGAGGAGCTGCCGTTCGTCGGCGACGATCACCGGAGTTCTCTCCTCCGCTCGGCCAGAGGAGGGAGACGACCGGTAGGACCAGTCAAACCTGACTGGTGGACCCGCGGGCCCACGGTCAGGGAGACACAGGTCATCGGCTCGGCTCTAAGTGGAGGCGTATTCACCAGAATACGTTTTCATTTGAAGAAAAGCGTAAGCCAGACCGAACCGTTTTATTTTTCTGATTTATTTTAAAAACAGAATTTTGACCAATCTTTGACTGGCTATAACTTCTAAAATAAAACTCCAATAGACTTGATCGTTTTTCCCACCTCTCTTAAAATCCCTCTAGTTTATTTTCGTATTTATTTGAAAAATTTCCAAACAACTTTTCTGTACTGTTTTTAAATTGTGTGTTAATTAGAATATTTTCAAATAGGAATTTGGAGGGAAAAACTTTCAAAAGTTTTTGGAGTGCTCATCACCTACCTACACATTGAAGGCAACCATTTTTGAACACTTGATATGGTGGATGTTTGATAATAGCTAGCTAGAATATTTGAAGCATGGTTTTGATAATTTTAATAGAAATTGCATATGGGTAGTAATATTGCATGAATGCAAGGTCATGTATGTATTTTCTCTTGCATGCATTCCACTCAATTGCTGACATGAATTAGTTGTGAGAATCCAGGAGTGTGCTCCTGCCTTGGACGTGCCGGTGGGCACGGGACATATTTGACACGGTGGTGTCACGTGATATATGTGGAACATACCGGTGATAATAAGTAACACCTCCTGAGTCGACCGTAGATCGAGTCTTGTCACCGGTAACCCCCATACTTGATTCGTGCTGCCACTTGTCCCTGCCTCAGGTGGGGTATGGTTCAGTAAGTGGATAACCCCTGTCCAGGTACACACTACAGAGAGGGCCACGATGAGGGTTTCCATGCATGGACTAAATCCTGTCATCGGGTCAGGGGGCATGGGTGTTTCCGGTTGTAACCGAGAGGGGGGCACCCCTTGTAATCCGCGCATATGAATAGTGATCCCATGCAGGACGTTGGTCTCCCCATCTTAGAGTTTTACGAATAGATGCCCTGGGTGATTCCTGGCATCCGGACGGTTAAGCTGGTGTGTACTGGTCAGGTGTGTTTCAACCTAAAGACCGTAATGGGAATTAGCCAACGTCTCGGTGCTGGCTAAAGAAATCCTTTACTTGTGGGTAAAGAGTACACCCTCTGCAGAGTTATATCTATTCGAATAGCCGTGTCCGCGGTTAAGGACTACAGTCTGGGTTGGTCAAGTGTCGTTCTTAGAGTCGGTCTCCGGAGGAAATAATTAAAATTGTGCATGGTTTATTTTGCAGAATAACTACTACTACTACTGATGTTATCATGAATATTATTGATGCTATGATTATTATTGTGGACTAACCCGTTTCTCTGAATTTTATTTTCTGAGTGTCTCAGGGGCTGGCCAGACTACCCCGGGCATTCAGTTTTATTTTCAAGACCTTACGAGGCGTCTCTCGAGTTCTCGGGCGGTACTGTCTCGCCCGATACTCTTGTAGATACCCGTCTGGCATTTCTTTTCAAGACCTCTCGTGGCGTCGCTTGGGTTCCCGGATGGTTCTGTCTCGTCCGATTACTCTTTTAGACACCCGTTTGTCATTTCTCTTCAAGACCTACCGTGGTGTCACTTGACATCCAACCGACATTTCTTTTATATTTTCTTTGGATTCTCGGATGGTTCTCCCTCATTACTCCTGCACATGCTAAAATGTCATCATGCCATGATTCAATTCCTGTCAGCATGCATATAATATAATCCAGCATGAGCATAAGCAAATAGTTTAGTTCACCATGATCATATGTTATCTACTGCATTCAGTATATCATTTGTCCATAATGTTTGCGAGTACATTCAAACGTACTCACTGGCTTGTCCCTGGTTATTTCATTGGCCAGGTCAGAAGAATATTATGACGACGTCCATGCGGAGCCTAGGATAGTAGCCACGCGGGAGTTATCCAGGTCAGCCGTTCCTGTGGGAATGGAGCCCCATCGACGTTGGAGAATTCACGAATCGCTTCCGTCATCCAGCACCAGAATCATTGTTGTATCATTGGACCTTTATGGTCTTGTACCCAATTCTTGTAATTGCTTGGTAATCTGTAACAAGGACGTGTCCACCAGTAACAGAAATCCTGGTGTTGGTAGTGACACGAGGGGTTAATTTCTGGGAATAGTGTGTTCCTGAAATCTGGCCCTGACAATAAGCCAACTTTAGTTAAAAGTCCTCTCAATGATTCGGAGTTTATAGATCTTAATGCTAAAATTGATAAAAGTGGGATTGAAGAGGTTAAAACTTTAAATAGCAATGAACCCACTCTTTTGGATTTCAAGGACTTTAATTATGATAGTTGTTCTTTGATTGATTGCATCTCCTTGTTGCAATCCATGTTGAATTCTCCGCATGCTTATAATCAAAATAAAGCTTTTACTAAACATATCGTTGATGCTATGATGAAATCTTTTGAAGAAAAACTTGAGTTGGAAGTTTCTATACCTAGAAAGCTTTATGATAAGTGGGAACCTACTATTAAGATTAAAATTAAAGATTATGAGTGCCATGCTTTGTGTGATTCTGGTGCTAGCGTTTCCACGATTCCGAAAACTTTATGTGATGTGCTAGGTTTCCATGAACTTGATGATTGCTCTTTAAATGTGCATCTAGCGGATTCTACTATTAAGAAACCTATGGGAAGGATTAATGATGTTCTTATTGTTGCAAATAGGAATTATGTGCCCGTAGATTTCATTGTTCTTGATATAGATTGCAATCCTACATGTCCTATTATTCTTGGTAGACATTTTCTTAGAACGATCGGTGCAATTATTGATATGAAAGAAGGAAACATTAGATTCCAATTTCCGTTAAGGAAAGGCATGGAACACTTCCCAAGAAATAAAATTAAATTACCATATGAATCTATTATGAGAGCTACTTATGGATTGCATACCAAAGATGATAATACCTAGATCTATTGCGTTATGCCTAGCTAGGGCCGTTAAACAATAGCGCTTGTTGGGAGGAAACCCAATTTTATTTTTATGTTTTTGTTTTAGTTTCTGTTATTGAATAAATTACACATTATTACCTCTGTAGTAATTGTGTTTTAGTGTTTTAATTAGTGTTTGAGCCAAGTAAGACCTTTGGGATAGTTTACGGTGATTGTTGATTTTATCTTGCTGAAAAACATAAACTTTCGCGCTCAGTCCAGGAATTTTATAAATTCACCAGAGTGTCGAATGAGTCTGAAATTTTTACACAAGATTGATATACAAATTTACCAGATTTTCCTAATTTTTCAGAATTTTTGGAGTTACAGAAGTATTCGAAGTTTCCAGAATGCTACAGACTGTTCTGTTTTTGACAGATTCTGTTTTCTTTGTGTTGTTTGCTTATTTTGATGTATCTATGGGTTGTATCGGGGGGTATGAACCATGGAGAAATTGGAATACAGTAGATATTACACCAATATAAATAAAGAATGAGTCCACAACAGTACCTAAAGTGGTGATTTATTTTTCTTATACTAACGGATCTCACGAGTTTTCTGTTGTGAAGTTTTCAAGTTTTGGGTAAAGAATTGATGGACTATGGAATAAGGAGTGGCATGAGCCTAAGCTTGGGGATGCCCAAGGAACCCCAAGGAATATTCAAGGATACCAAAAAGCCTAAGCTTGGGGATGCCCCGGAAGGCATCCCCTCTTTCGTCTTCAATCCATCGGTAAATTTACTTGAGGCTATATTTTTATTCACCGCATGATATGTGTTTTGCTTGGAGCGTCTTGTATGATAAGAGTCTTTGCTTTTTAGTTTGCCACAATCATCCTTGCTGCACACATCTTTTGAGAGAGACACGCATGAATCGTGAATTTATTAGAATACTCTATGTGCTTCACTTATATCTTTTTAGAGCACGGTGGTGTTTTATTTTATAGAAATAATTGAACTCTCGTACCTCACTTATATTATTTTGAGAGTCTTTAAACAGCATGGTAATTGGTTTAGGTTATGAATTTAGTCCTATTATAATGGGCATCCAAGAGGGATATAATAAAAACTTTCATATAAAGTGCATTGAATACTATGAGAAGTTTGATTCCTTATGATTGTTTTGAGATATAAAGATGATAATATTAGAGACATGCTAGTAAGTAATTATGGATTGGTAGAAATACTTGTGTTAAAAGTTTGTGATTCCCGTAGCATGCACGTATGGTGAACCGTTATGTAACGAAGTCGGAGCATGATTTGTTTATTGATTGACATCCTTTGTGTGAGGGTCGGGAGCGCGCGATGGTTAGCTCCTACCAACCGCTCCCCTAGGAGCATGCGTCTAATACTTTGCTTCGATAACTAATAGACTTTTGCAATAAGTATGTGAGTTCTTTATGACTAATGTGAGTCCATGGATTACACGCACTCTCACCCTTCCACCTTTGCTAGCCTCTCTAGTACCGCGCAACTTTCGCTGGTGCATTAAACCCACCATATACCCTTCCTCAAAACAACCACCATACCTACCTATTATGGCATTTCCATAGCCATTCCGAGATATATTGCCATGCAACTTTCACCGTTCCGTTTATCATGACACGCACAATCATTGTCATATTGCTTTGCATGATCGTAAGACAGCTAGCGTGATGTTTTCATTAATGTCATTTGCTATGCTAGATCGTTGCACATCCCGGTACACCGCCGGAGGCATTCATATAGAGTCATGTTTTGTTCTAAGTATCGAGTTGTAATTCTTGAGTTGTAAGTAAATAAAAGTGTGGTGATCATCATTATTAGAGCATTGTCCCATGTGAGGAAAGGACGGAAGCTATGATTCCCTCACAAGTTGGGATGAGACTCCGGACTTTAAAAATAATAAAAGAGGCCAATGAAGCCCAAATAAAAAAAAAGAGGCCAAAGATGCCCACCAAAAAAAATGAGAGAAAAGAGAGAAGGGACAATGCTACTATCTTTTTTCCACACTTGTGCTTCAAAGTAGCACCATGATCTTCATGATAGAGAGTCTCCTATTTTGTCACTTTCATATACTAGTGGGAATTTTTCATTATATAACTTGGCTTGTATATTCCAATGATGGGCTTCCTCAAATTGCCGTAGGTCTTCGTGAGCAAGTGAGTCGGATGCACACCCACTTAGTTTCTTTTTGAGCTTTCATACACTTATATCTCTAGTGCATCCATTGCATGGCAATCCCTACTCACTCACATTGATATCTATTGATGGGCATCTCCATAGCCCGTTGATATGCCTAGTTGATGTGAGACTATCTTCCCCTTTTCCTCACAACCTCCACCATATTCTATTCCACCTATAGTGCTATATCCATGGCTCACGCTCATGTATTGTGTGAAAGTTGAAAAGGTTTGAGAACATAAAAAGTGTGAAACAATTGCTTGACTTGTCATCGGGGTTGTGCATGATTTAAGTACTTTGTGTGGGGAAGATGGAGCATAGCCAGACCTTATGATTTTGTAGGGATAACTTTCTTTGGCCATGTTATTTTGAAAATACACGATTGCTTTGTTAGTATGCTTGAAGTATTATTGTTTTTATGTCAACATTAAACTTTTGTTTTGAATCTTATGGATCTGAACATTCATGCCACACTAAAGAATATATTACATGCATAAATATGTTAGGTAGCATTCCACATCAAAAATTCTGTTTTTATCATTTACCTACTCGAGGACGAGCAGGAATTAAGCTTGGGGATGGTGATACTTCTCCAACGTATCTATAATTTTAGATTGTTCCATGCTATTATATTATTTGTTTTGGATGTTTTATATGCATTAATATGCTATTTTATATTATTTTTGGGACTAACCTATTAACCTAGTGCCCAGTGCCAGTTTCTGTTTTTTCCTTGTTTTTGAGTATTGCAGAAAAGGAATATCAAATGGAGTCCAAACGGAATAAAATTCTACGCTATTTTTTCTTTTACCAGAAGGAACCCAGGAGGCTTCGAGAAGAGGCCAGAAGACCTACGGGTGGGCCACATGCCACCAGGGCGCGCCCCTGGGGGGGGGGCGCCCCCCTGGCTTGTGGGCCCCCGTAGCTCCTCCAACCCTAACTCTTCGCCTATAAATTCAGAAATATTCCCCTAATACCTAAGAGAGCCACGAAAATACTTTTTCGCCGCCGCAAGCCTCTGTTCTCGTGAGATCCCATCTTGGGGCCTTTTCCGGCGATCTGCCGGAGGGGGATTCGATCACGGAGGGCCTCTACATCAACATCATTGCCCTTCCGATGATGCGTGAGTAGTTTACCTCAGACCTTCGGGTCCATAGCTAGTAGCTAGATGGCTTCTTCTCTCTCTATGTTCTTCAATACCATGTTCTCCATGATCTTCATGGAGATCTATCCGATGTAATACTCTTTTGCGGTGTGTTTGTCGAGATCCGATGAATTGTGGGTTTATGATCAGATTATCTATGAATATTATTTGAATCTTCTCTGAATTCTTATATGCATGATTTCATATCTTTGTAAGTCTCTTCGAGTTATTGGTTTGGTTTGGCCAACTAGATTGGTAATTCTTGCAATGGGAGAAGTGCTTAGTTTTGGGTTCAATCTTGCGGTGTCCTCACCCAGTGACAAAGTAGGGGTAGCGAGGCACGCATTTGTATTGTTGCCATCAAGGATAAAAAGATGGGGTTTTCATCATATTGCTTGAGTTTATCCCTCTACATCATGTCATCTTACTTAATGCGTTACTCTGTTCTTCATGAACTTAATACTCTAGATGCAGGGAGGCGTCGGTCGATGTGTGGAGTAATAGTAGTAGATGCAGAATCGTTTCGGTCTGCTTGATACGGACGTGATGCCTATATGCATAATCATTGCCTTGGATATCGTCATAACTATGCGCTTTTCTATCAATTGCTCGACAGTAATTTGTTCACTCACCGTATTATTTTCCTTCAAGAGAGAAGCCTCTAGTGAAACCTATGGCCCCTGGGTCTATTTTCCATATTATATTTTCAGATCTATAAACTAAAAAACACAAAAATACTTTGCTGCAATTTATTTACTTTTATTTTAATTATCGTTTTAGTAATCTTTTATATCTATCTCTATCGGATCTCATCCTTGCAAGTGACCGTGAAGGGATTGACAACCTCTTTATAGCATTGGGTGCAAGTGTTTGATTGTTTGTGCAGGTGCATAGATTGGGGCCTTGCTTGTACCTCCTACTGGATTGATACCTTGGTTCTCAAAACTGAGGGAAATACTTATCTACTTTGCTGCATCACCCTTTCCTCTTCAAGGGAAAACCAACGCAAGCTCAAGAAGTAGCAGCGTCCACGTCGCGGCATCATCCCCCCGGGCTCGCCTCGACACGGCACGCGGGCGAATCATGCTCCTCGTGGCCCGTGAGCTGTAGCCTTTCCGCATTGCTCGTGGACGCTACGACAGCTGGATGTGCCGTGCGGCCATGCGCACCACCACAACCGGTGAGGCCCAGGTGCCCCCCTATGGGACGGCCCAGGAAGCGCATCGTGACCCGCACCCGCCGGGAGTACGGCCTGGCTCGTTGGGCACGCAGGAGTTAGCCCCTGGCGCAGACGGGGGCCGACGAGAGCTGCCAGCCGCACGGGGTAGGCGCCGCAACGTGACTCCCGGCACACCCGGCGCATCAGGGGAGGGTGCCTGGCGACTCGTCTACCCCAACACCCGGGGGCTTGCGCAACTCTATCACGACGATGTTGGCGAGCGCCCGGGACACGATGGGAGCAGCGCCAACCACTACGACAACAGGAGGAGCGTATATGACCCCGCGAGCAGCTTTCGTCGGGGCTGGTGCGAACAGTCTTGCGAGGGCGGCTGGCGGGGCCGGCCTCATGAGGATGCCAGGCATTGGTAGCCCCGCGAGGTGTGCCCGCTAGTGGGGGACTACCCTTGGCGAGCGCCTGGGTCCGCGGACCGGGGGTCGCCTGCCTAGAGACGGAGGGTGTAACATACGCCCATGTCTCCTGGCAGGGTGACCCCATCCTGGAGACGGAGGGTGGAACACACGCCCATGTCCACAGGCCGGGTGCTCCCAACCTGGAGACGGAGGGTGGAACACACGCCCATGTCCACAGGCCGGGTGCTCCCAACCTGGAGACGGAGGGTGGAACACATGCCCATGTCCTCAGGCCGGGTGCCCCCAGCTGGGGGACGGAGGGTGGAACATACGCCCATGTCCCCTGGCAGGGCGACTCCTACCCAGAGACGGAGGGTGGAACACACGCCCATGTCTCCGGGCCAGGTTTCGCTCAACCAGTGGCAAGAGCTCCCGTACTCACCCATGTCCCCGGGCCCGGTCCGGCCCGCCCGGGGACGGGGGTTGGGGTACCTGCGCGGAGCTCCCAGGCACCCCAGCGAGGCGCGCTGGGATACCGCCTTGGGCGTCCGCCTCGCACGCGATGAAGGGCCCCCGCGCCGAGCCCCGCCCGCGGCGCAGGGGGCTGCAGCACCGCTACAACGACGACACCCGTCCCCGGGCTTCGAAGAACCCGTGGCCCTGCTCCGAGATGGGCCCTCCCTGCAAAGGCTGTGGGGGGATCGCCCCACGCTCGAGGGCCCGTCCGGGACCCACCCCGCGTCGCCACATCATGCTTGGGGGCTGGGAGCGGGCTCCGTGTCAGGGAGGCATGGAGCTCTCAGCGCACCCCCAGGCCCAACCCGTGACACTCTCACGTAATAATGAGTGGGCTGTATACGCCCGGAGCCCCCCGAGGACGCGGAGGGGTTCCATCCCACGCCCAAGTGGAAGCCCCATGCTCCGCGCTGGCGGACAGCACTGCCCCCCAATGGCTATGCCCACGCAACGTGGAAGCGCTACGCTCCGCGCTGGGGAGAAGACGAAGATGAAGATTAGACTAGATGCCGTACGCGGCTGTTCTTTGCCCATTCTTGTGTTCGAATTTGTCGTTTTCTGGAATAAAACTCGAATTTCTTGTGATTTTCTTCTGGAAGTATAGGGGGGAGGTCATTCTTTCTGGTAACGATTTCCATTTGGTATCTCGCTTTCTTTGGGAAGTTCGGCAGCTGCTGGATCCCACCGCTCTCGCGATCGACCCGAAGCGGGGACCGGGCGCGGTGAGTGCGCTATCGCACATACCCCGCCAAGGCATAAACACTCAAGCGCTCGCGAGGCGCGGTCATCCGGGCCGACAAGGGTTTTCGGCAAAAACGTACAACATTGTGCACCATGCAACACGGGGGCATCCTCGGAGGTCCCTCCAAAAACGCGCTCAAGCCGCCACAGGGTTGCGCTCATGATCCCGACGGGCGAACACGAAAACTACTCATGGATACACGCCGTCGTCGTCGCCCACGTCGTCACCACCACTACCGGGCTCGCGGCCCCCGGCTCCGCCGTGGTCCTCCGGTTCCTCGGACGAAAATCCCGCGATCAAGTCCTCCACGTGGTCCTCCACCCACCCGGCGAGGGCGCCTTGGATCACTTCAGGCACCGGGGCAAGCACCGCCCCGAAGTCGAAGTGCGGATCTAGGCGGAGGAGGTGGCTGAAGACGTGTGAGGCCGCCCGCGCAAGGAGATCGCGGCGCTTCTCCTCCACGAGCTCGCGGATCTTCTCCGCACCCCCCTCAAGGCACTCCACGACCCTGGAGAAGAAGCCCATGTACCCTGCGTCGTCTGGAACCAGGGGGCTCGAGACGCTCGCGCCACAGATGTCGCTCAAGGCCCGGTTGACCCTCTTCTCGAGGGACTGGAACATCTGAGAGCGCGTATGCTGGAGGCCGCGGGCACGATCCGCCTCGTCCGAAGCGTTCTCCGCAAGGGAAGCAACACCCTTTACCTGTTTATAGAGAAAAGCTAGCTCGGCCTCGGCAGCAGCCTTGGCATCCATTGCTGCTTGCCGGCGTCGCTCCTCTTGATCTAACCTTTTCTTGAGGGCGTCGACCTCGTCTTTCAGGTGGTCACGTCGCTTGCAGTAACGGGACTCCTGGAGCTTCAACTTCGTGCGGTAGTCTTGGAGGAGGGAGCGCCAAGCCTCCGCCACCTTGTCATCGACCTCCTCCTGGAATTTCGCCTCGCGGGAGGCGAGGGAGTCCTTGGCAAGAGACACCTGGTGTTCCCTCACCTCCAGCCTCTCATGCTCCAGACTCTGCTCCAGCGCTTCCATCGTCAGCGCATCCTCGGGTATGCAGGGCCCCGCACCGCCGGTGCGCGGCTCGGTCGTCATGGCGTCAAGAGTGGCCCTGTGTACCTGGATTCGCCTTTCAAGGGCGGCGTTGGAGGCTTCAAGTTCCTCCAGGCGTTCCTCCGAGGCCTTGCGTCGGTAGTCGGCAGCGTGGGCCTCTGCGAGGGCGCGGTCGCAGGCCTCCCTCGCCGTGGCAAGGGACCCCTCGGCGATGGCATGGGCGCGCTCACGCCGCAGGCGGCCGAGATTGACGGTGACCTCAAGACGATGCCACTCGCGCGCAAGGCGCTGGCGCTCTACCTCGAGACGAGCGTCGGCGGTGATGAGCTCCGTCCCCTGACGCCCCAGCGTGTTCGCCGCGGTCTGGAGTAGGCCATGCCGTACGGCGCTCCGGTCGCATGCGAGCTCGAGGGCCCAACCGGGATCTCCGCCTTCCTCTGGGCCGGTCGGAAGGGCATGCGAGGGGTCGCCCGGCCCTGACACGCGCGCGGGGGCTAGGGGCTCATCTCCTCTCCCCTTAAGCAGAGGCTGCACCCCACGAAGGTCCGTGTCATCGATCGGGGAAGGCCCTAGGGCACGGCGCGGCTGGTTTCCAGTGAAGACCACTAGCGGAGGGTGTAGCCCCATCCCTGCGAGGTGGGGACCGGGCATGAAGAAGTTCCCAGGGAACTCACGCACGGGACCTCGCGAGGGCCGCGCAAGCTCGGGCACGGGCGCCCCGTCGTGAGGGGCCTTGAGGGCTACGGGCGCCAAGGCCACGATGGGCCCGGTGGCCTCAGGAGGCGGCGGGGGCGTCGCGCCTTCTTCTTCAGTGGAGGGGAGCCTGCAAAACAGAGATTCAGGACGAAGACACCAGGGAAGATCGAGGGGGCTTGGACACTTACTCGTCTAAGGCGACCCACTTCCTCTTCATCGGCACCCAAGGCGACGAGCGGTGGCTGCCCCCGAGCCTTTTCCTCTTCCGGCAGGCGCGGGGTCCCGGGGGTGGCGTGTCGGCACCTGACCCAAGGCATCCGGCGACAAATATGGTGGCTGCCCCCGTTGTCGGGACGTTGCCTTCACTTCCGGGCATGACCTCGGCGACAGCCCGAGGGATGGGCGACGTAGGGCGCCTCTCCACGGCCAAAGGGGGAGTCATGGCCCCTGCACCCTCAGGACCCCCTGGCCTCGAAGCCATCGCGGAGGGATTGTCCCGGGGGGCTGCCTTCACTAAGGGGAGGAGCCCCCATTCATCGAAATGCGACATTCTGCCGACAAGAGCCTCCCCGTCCGGGTGGTTGTACAGAGGAAGGCCGTTCCGGGGAAGCTCGTCCGGATCCCCGCCGGTTTGGCAGCGGAGAAGCTCGCGCAGCGCGCTGGGAAGAAGAGAGGGGACCTGGAGCCACATGGGGTCGCAAGGGCCCGCGAGGGTCCACATCGGGCGGGAATGGCGTTGGAGGGGAGCAATTCGCTGGCGGGAAGACTCCCGCACCACCATCGCCATTGTCACGCCGGCATCCCTCAGTTCCGCCAGCCTGACCAAGACGGGCGCAAGCCGAGGGTCGTCAAGCTCCTCGTCCCCCCATCGAGGGTTTGGTTCTGTAGAAACCAACGGGGGTTGGAGCAAGAGGCCGGCCTCGGCAGCATCCACATACACCCACTGCCTCTGGAAACCTTCTGCGTTCGGTGAAAGCCGGGCGTCGGGGGCCCCACTGGCCGTTGAGACATCTCCAACGTATCTATAATTTATGAAGTATTCATGCCATGTTTACAATAATTTTATATGATTTTGGTATGATTTGATTAGAACTAACCTGGACTGACGCTGTTTTCTGTAGAGCTACCGTGGTGTTGTTTTTGTGCAGAAATAAAAGTTCTCGGAATGGGCTGAAAATTTACGGAGAATATTTTTGGAAAATATAAAAAATACTGGAGCAAAAAGATACCGGAGAGGAGTCCCGAGGAAGCCACAAGCCTAGGGGGCGCGCCCCCCTAGCTTGTGGGTCCCTCGAGCATCCCCCTGACTTGATTCCAACGCCAAGTACTCCTATAAATCGAGAAACCTCCAGAAAGAAACCTAGATCGGGAGTTCCGCCGCCACAAGCCTCTGTAGCCACGAAAAACCAATCGGGAGCCCGTTCCGGCACCCTGTCGGAGGGGGAAACCATCACCGGAGGCCATCTTCATCATCCCGGCGGTCTCTATGACGAGGAGGGAGTAGTTCACCCTCGGGGCTGAGGGTATGTACCAGTAGCTATGTGTTTGATCTCTCTCTCTCGTGTTCTTGAGATGGCACGATCTTGATGTATCGCGAGCTTTATTGATATAGATAAATCATATGGAGTTTTCCCCTCTCTATCTTCTTGTGATGAATTGGGTTTTCCCTTTGAACTTTTCTTATCGGATTGAGTCTTTAAAGGATTTGAGAACACTTGATGTGTGTCTTGCGATGGGATATCCGTGGTGACAATGGGATGTTCTATTGATCCACTTGATGTATGTTTTGGTGATCAACTTGCGGGTTCCGTGACCTTGGGAATCTATGCATAGGGGTTGGCACATGTTTTCGTCTTGACTCTCCGGTAGAAACTTTGGGGTACTCTTTGAAGTTCTTTGTGTTGGATTGAACATGATGAATCTGAAATTGTGTGATGCATATCGTATAATCAAGCCCATGGGTACTTGTGGTGACATTGGAGTATCTAGGTGACATTAGGGTTTTGGTTGATGTGTATCTTAAGGTGTTATTTTAGTACGAACTCTAGGGCTGTTCGTGACACTTATAGGGATAGCTCATAAGATTGATCGGAAAAGATAACTTTGAGGTAGTTTCGTACCCTACAATAATTTCTTCGTTTGTTCTCCGCTATTTGTGACTTTGGAGTGAACTCTTTGTCGCACGTGAGGGATTTACATATGATTCAACTATGTCAGTATTGTTGAGAGAACTTGCACTAGTGAAAGTATGAACCCTAGGCCTTGTTTCTAAGCATTGCAATACCGTTTGTGCTCACTTTTATCATTAGTTACCTTGCTGTTTTTATATTTTCAGATTACAAAAACCTATATCTACCATCCATATTGCACTTGTATCACCATCTCTTCGCCGAACTAGTGCACCTATATAATTTACCATTGTATTGGGTGTGTTGGGGACACAAGAGACTCTTTGTTATTTGGTTGCAGGGTTGTTTGAGAGAGACCATCTTCATCCTATGCCTCCCACGGATTGATAAACCTTTGGTCATCCACTTGAGGGAAATTTGCTATTGTCCTACAAAACTCTGCGCTTGGAGGCCCAACACGAGTCTACAAGAAGAAGGTTGCGTAGTAGACATCAGCCGTCGCATCGGCGGCCCGCAGGGACACGCATCCAGAGCAGTGCACCCCGGGGTTCAACCAGAGAGAGAAGAAGTGGCGGAGCAGGGCCACGGAAGGGGAGACACCTATGAAGGCCTCGCACAAGAACGCGAAGGCAGAAAGGAGGACAAGGGAGCCAGGGTCGAGATGGAGCGCGTGAACCTGGTAGTGCGTGAGCACGGCAGAAAAGAAGTCCGAGAACGGCGGCAGTAAGCCGGAGAGGAGGGCGTGGAGATGAAGAGGGATGCAGGTGGCCTCCAGCTCGGCCTGGCGGCGACCGCTAGGCGGACCGTCTCCAACCCCTCAAGGTTGACCACTAAGGATCGACCTAACGCGGGCTCAGGCGTCGGCGCAGGTTCCGGCGCCTCCGAGGCCCCGCCCCCTCTCTTCTTGGGGGCCATTGCGGGCGGCCGGGCCGGACGGACGGGAAGTTCGGCGGAGAAGGAGTGAGCCGCGGAAGGAGGGAGACGGGACACCAGATTGATGGGAAACAGTGATGGCTCGGAGGAGTGCGCCAGACGGTTTGTCAGCCGGGGCAGTCGCCGAGGCAGCGCAAAGGGAGTAGGCGTCCGCGTCTCGCTATGGGCCACACGTCAAGTTGGGCCCGCAGGCGTTAGGGCCCACGGCGCTTCGGGCCATCCTCCGTGGCTTCGCCCAGAAGCCAACCCGAGCGCGCCTCGGGCCCGGGGGCTACTGTCGGCGTTCTGGATACCCGGGTACCCAGACTTGCCTGCCTGCGGCCCAGGGCGTGGCCCACCTCGACGACCAAGTATGGCCTGGCGTGGTCTCACTCAACACAAGGCCCTAGCGAGGCCCCGAGCTCGCGGGGGAAACAGCGCCAAGACCCGCAGGGTGGCAGGCCTCCCCAGGCCTCCTCCCGAGCGGCGGAGATTCCTATGCAACACACGGCATCAGGAGGTCAATTGGTTAGTCCCAAAAAATGATATAAAGTAGTAATAAATTGATTGTAAAACATCCAAGAATGATAATATAACAGCATGGAACAAGCAAAAATTATAGATACGTTGGAGACGTATCAGCATCCCCAAGCTTAATTCCTACTCGTCCTCGAGTAGGTAAATGATAAAAACAGAATTTTTGATGTGGAATGCTGCTTAACATGTTCATCATATTCTTTTCTTCTTTGTATAGCATGGACATTTGGACTTGTAAATGATTCAAAGCAATAGTCTAGTTTTAACATAATGACGTCAATACTCAAGCATGTCAACAAGCAAACATGTCTTTCAAAATATCAACACTAAAGCAAGTTATCCCTAGCCCATCATGCTCAATCATTGATCCATTCATGAAACACACTCAAATATTAGCTATGCCCAATGCTCAAGTACGATCATAGTGCCCCCTAGTTGGTGCTTATAAGAGAAGATGGAGACTCAAAGCAAAAATAAAAATTGCATAAAGTAAATAGATAGGCCCTTCGCAGAGGGAAGTAGGGATTTGTAGAGGTGCCAGAGCTCAAAGTTTTAAATAAAGAGAGAAAAAATATTTTGGGTGGCATGCTTTTCCTGTCAACGAAAACGACAAAGTAGCTCACAATACTTTCCATGCTAGATATATCATAGGCGGTTCGCAAACAGAAAGTAAAGTTTATTCCTTTTTCCACCAAACTTTCACTTTCCATGGCGGGCCGTATCCACGGTTGCCTTCAATACCTACACTTTCCAAGGAATTTATTATTTGACAACATAAAGTAAATATTTTTTTCTTTTTCATATCGGGAATGGGCATCCGTATTACCGCCGCACTGTCGTGCAATGACAAGTGAATAAACATTCATCTTGAGAATAACACATCTAGCATGGAAAAATATTGTACACTCCCCATCGTTTCATGAGCGGTACGGGCACACAAAAGAGAAAATTTATTTTGAAAATTTAGAGATGGCACATACAAATTTGCTTGGAACGGCATGGAAATACCGCATATAGGTAGGTATGGTGGACTCATAAGGCAAAACTGGGTTTAAGGATTTTGGATGCACAAGTAGTATTTCTACTTAGTACAAATGAAGGCTAGAAAAAAGATTGGGAAGCAACCAAACCAAGAAACGAAAAATCACATAAGTGAGCATTGAACATAACTAACACCGAATAATGCACCACAAGTAGGATGTAACTTCATTGCATAACTATTGACTTTCGTGCATGCATAGGGAATCACAAACCTTAACACCAATATTCCTACTAAGCATAATTACTCACTAACATGACTCACATATTACTATCATCATGTTTCAAAACTATTACAAGGAATCAAGTTTAATTTGTCCAATGATCTTCATGAAAGTTTTTATTATATCCTCCTTGGATATCTATCAATTTGGGACTAGTTTCATATATTGCCATTGCTTTTTGGCAAGCTCAAACAAATTTAAGTGAAGAACATGAGCATAAAGATTTCATCTCTCAAAAAGGTATAAGTGAAGCATGAGAGGATTTCTTCAAAAAATTACTAAATCTCAAATTAATCTAAGTGAAGCATGAGAGTATTTCTACAAAAGTTTCCAAGCACACCGTGCTCAAAAAGATATAAGTGAAGCACTAGAGCAATTCTATAGCTCAAAAAGTTTAAGTGAAGCACATAGAGCAATTCTAACAAATCATAGCATGATTTTGGCTTTCTCAAATAGGTGTGTACAGAAAGGATACAAAGGAAAAACTAACAAACAAAGCAAGCAAAGATACAAGACGCTCCAAGCAAAACACATGATATGTGACGAATAAAAATATAGCTCCAAGTAAAATACCGATGGTCGTTAGAAGAAAGAGGGGATGCCACTCGGGGGCATCCCCAAGCTTAGTTGGTTGTTACTCTTTGGATATATCTTGGGGGTGTTGTAGCGTCCCCAAGCTTAGGCTTTTGCTACTCCATATTGTTGGAAATATGCCCTAGAGGCAATAATAAAAGTAGTTATTATTATATTTCCTTGTTCATGATAATCGTTTATTATCCATGCTATAATTGTATTAATTGGAAACACTGATACATGTGTGGATACATAGACAACACTGTGTCCCTAGTATGCCTCTAGTAGACTAGCTTGTCGATCAAAGATGGTCAAGGTTTCCTAGCCATAGACATGAGATGTCATTTGATAACAGGATCACATCATTAGGAGAATGATGTGATGGACAAGACCCAAACTATGAACGTAGCATATGATCGTGTCAGTTTATTGCTATTGTTTTCTGCATGTCAAGTATCTGTTCCTATGACCATGAGATCATGCAACTCACTAACACCGGAGGAATACCTTGTGTGTATGAAACGTCACAACGTAACTGGGTGACTATAAAGATGCTCTACAGGTATCTCCGAGGGTGTCTGTTGAGTGGGCATGGATCAAGACTGGGATTTGTTACTCCTTGTGACGGAGAGGTATCTCAGGGCCCACTCGGTAATACAACATCACAACAAGCCTTGCAAGCAATGTGACTAAAGTGTTAGCCACGGGATCTTGTATTACGGAACGAGTAAAGAGACTTGCCGGTAACGAGATTGAACTAGGTATAGAGATGCCGATGATCGAATCTCGGGCAAGTAACATACCGAAGAACAAAGGGAACATCATACGGGATTAACTAAATCCTTGACATAGAGGTTCAACCGATAAAGATCTTCATAGAATATGTAGGAGCCAATATGGGCATCCAGGTCCCGCTATTGATTATTGACCGTAGAGATGTCTCGGTCATGTCTACATAGTTCTCGAACCCGCAGGGTCTCCACACTTAAGGTTCGGTGACGTTTTGGTAGTATAGAGTTATGTATGGTGGTGACCGAAGGTTGTTCGAAGTCCCTGATGATATCCCGGACGTCACGAGGAGCTCCGTAATTGTCCAGAGGTAAAGATTGATATATAGGAAGTCCTGTTTTGGTCACCGTAAAAGTTTCGGGTATTTCGGTAGTGTACCGGGAGTGCCGGGAGGGTACCGGGGGACCATCGGGAGGGGCCTCTCGCCCCAAAGGGTCTCATGGGCTGTGGGAGGAGTTAAACGAGCCCCTAGTGGGCTGGCCGAAACCCCACTAAGGCCCATAAGGCTAGGGGTGGGAAAACCCAAAGGTGGAAAGAGTTTCCAAGTGGGGGAGGAGGAATCCTACTCCTAGTAGGATTGGAGTTGGACTCCTCCACCTCCCCACTTCGGCCGCACCAAAGGGGCAGCCCTAGGGGCGCAGGCCTCCCTCCCCTTCCTCCTATATATATTGGAGGGGAGAGAGGGCAGCCGCACCAGAAAACCCTAAGCCACGGTGCAGCCCTCTCTCCCCAATAGATCAAATCCTCTAGTTTTCAGCAGTGCTCAGGCGAAGCCCTGCTGGAATAGTTCCACCACCACCGCTGATAACCCACAAATATAGGGGATCGCAGCAGTTTTCGAGGGGAGAGTATTCAACCCAAATTTATTGATTCGACACAAGGGGAGCCAAAGAATATTCTCGAGTATTAGCAGCTGAGTTGTCAATTCAACCACACCTGAAAGACTTAATATCTGTAGCAAAGTATTTAGTAGCAAAGTAGTATGGAAGTAACGGTAATGGTGGCAAAAGTAACAGTAGCGGTTTTGTAGCAATCGTAATAGTGGAAACGGAGAAGTAACTTAACAAAGATCAATATGTGAAAAGCTCGTAGGCAATGGATCAGTGATGGATAATTATGTCGGATGGCATTCATCATGCAACAGTTATAACCTAGGGTGACAGAGAACTAGCTCCAATTCATCAATATAATGTAGGCATGTATTCCATATATAGTCATACGTGCTTATGGAAAAGAACTTGCATGACATCTCTTGTCCTACTCTCCCGTGGCAGCGGGGTCCTAATGGAAACTAAGGGATATTAAGGCCTCCTTTTAATAGAGAACCAGACCAAAGCATTAGCACTTAGTGAATACATGAACTCCTCAAACTACGGTAATCACCGGAAAGAGTCCCAATTATTGTCACCTTGGGGTATGCGGATCATAACACAAAATAGGTGTCTACAACTTGCAAGATAGGATCAAGAACACATATATATTCGTGAAAACATAATAGGTTCAGATCTGAAATGATGGCACTCGGGCCCTAGTGACAAGCATTAAGCATAGCAAAGTCATAGCAACATCAATCTCAGAACATAGTGGATACTAGGGATCAAACCCTAACAAAACTAACTCGATTACATGGTAAATCTCATCCAACCCATCACCGTCCAGCAAGCCTACGATGGAATTACTCACGAACGGCAGAGAACATCATGAAATTGGTGATGAAGGATGGTTGGTGATGACGACGGCGTCGATTTCCCCTCTCCGGAGCCCAAAACGGACTCCAGATCTGCCCTCCCGAGGAAGAACAGGAGGTGGCGGCGGCTCCGTATCGTGAAACGCGATGAACTCTTCTCCTTGATTTTTTTTCTCCCCGAATAGGGTTATATGGAGTTGGAGTTGAGGTCGGAGGAGTTGCAGGGGGCCCACAAGCCACCAGGGCGCGCCTTAGGGGGGGGGGGGGACGCGCCCCCCTGGCTTTTGGCCAATGGGTGGACCCCCTCTGGTTGATTCTTTCGCCGGTATTTTTTATTAATTCCAAAAATATTCTCCGTAAATTTTTAGGTCAATCCGAGAACTTTTATTTCTGCACAAAAATAACACCAAGGCAATTCTGCTGAAAACAGCGTCAGTCCGGGTTAGTTCCATTCGAATCATGCAAATTAGAGTCCAAAACAAGGGCAAAAGAGTTTGGAAAAGTAGATACGATGGAGACGTATCAACTCCCCCAAGATTAACCCATTGCTTGTCCTCAAGCAATTCAGTTGACAAACTGAAAGTGACAAAGAAAAACTTTTACAAACTCTGTTTGATCTTGTTGTTGTAAATATGTCTAACTGATTTTCATGTTTTCAGCAAAGATTATGGGCTAACCACATTCACAATAACATTTAGTTCTCACATTACTCATATCAATGGCATAATCAACTAGCGAGCAATAATAATAAATCTCGGTTGACAACAATTTTATCAAAACAATCATGATACAATATGATATAATGGTATCTCGGTAGCCTTTTCTGAGACCGCAAAACATAAATGCAGAGCACCTCTGAAGAACATGGGCTGACTGGAAATTGTAATTCATGGTAAAAGAGATCCAGTCACAGTCATACTCAATATCAATTAATAAGCAAACATACAAATGACGGTGGTGCTCTCTAACTGGTGCTTTTTATAAGAGGAGGATGACTCAACAGTAAAGTAAAATAGACAGGCCCTTCGCAGAGGGAAGCATTGATTTGCAGAGGTGCCAGAGCTCGAGCTTTTAAAACAGAGATGAGTAAAATTTTGAGCAGTATGCTTTCATTGTCAACATAACAATCAAGAGATCTCGGTATCTTCCATGCTAGAGACATTATAGGCGGTTCCCAAACAGAATGATAAAGTTTTTACTCCCCCTCCACCAATCAAACACACTCCACGGCTGGCCGAATCCACGGGTACCGTCCATACAAACAACAATCCTGGGGGAGTTTTGTTTCATTATGTTTTGATTTGATTTTTTTGAGCATGGAACTAGGCATCCCGATTACCAGCCACTTTCTCGTGAATGACAAGTGAATAAACACTCATCGTGAGAATAACCCACCTAGCATGGAGGATACTGACAGCCCCTAATCACTACATGAGCGATTTGGCCACACAAAACAGAATATTATTTGAAGGTCTAGAGTTTGGCACATGCAAATTTACTTGGAACGGCAGGTAAATACCGCATATAGGTAGGTATGGTGGACTCATATGGAACAACTTTGGGTTGAAGGAAGTGGATGCATAAGCACTATTCCCGCTTAGTACATGTGAAGGCTAGCAAGAGACTGGGAAGCGACCAACTAGAGAGCGACAACAGTCATAAACATGCATTGAGATTAACCAACATTGAATGCAAACATGAGTAGGATATAAATCACCATGAACATAAATATCGTGGAGGCTGTGTTGATTTTGTTTCAACTACATGCGTGAACATGTGCCAAGTCAAGCCACTTGAATCATTCAAAGGAGGATACCATCCTATCATACTACATCATAACCATTTTAAAATTCATGTTGGCACTCAAGACAAACTATTATACACTCCTAGCTAATTAGGCATGGCATGAGCAACTACAATCTCTAATTGTCATTGCAAACATGTTTCATCCATAATGAGCTGAATTCAGAACGATGAGCTAATCATATTTACAAAAACAAAATAGGTCGAGTTCATACCAGCTTTTCTCCATCTCAATCATTTCATCATATATCGTCATTATTGCCTTTCACTTGCACGGCCGAACGGTGTAAATAATAATAAGAGTGCACGTGCATGGGACTAAGCTGGAATCTGCAAACAATAACTCAAAGGAGAAGACAAGGCAATATGGGCTCTCTGATAGATAAACAATAATGCATATGAGGGCCACTTAACATTTTCATTGTGGTCTTCTCCTTACGACCCAAAGAAGAAAAGAAAACTATTTACACGGGAAAGCTCCCAACAAGCAAAAGAGGAACGAGAAATATTTTTGGTTTTTCTTTTAATGCTACAACTAAACAAACTAGAAAGTAAAACTAGAGCTAATTTTTTTCTTAAGGTTTTTCTGACACACAAGAAGAAAGCGAGAAAAAGAAATAAACTAACATGGATAATACAATGAAAAAGTATGAACACCGACAACTGGAATGAGTGTGTGAACATGAATGTAATGTCGGTGAGAAATACGTACTTCCCCAAGCTTAGGCTTTTGGCCTAAGTTGGTCTATGGCCACAGCTGGCCTGGTTAATATCCAAAGTCATAGTTGGGGTTGTACTGGGCTGCGGCGGCTACCGCCTGAACGGCTGCAGCGCGGAGGCGAGCGGCTTCCGCCTCTCTCTCGTACTCGTTTGCCTCCTCTCTGGTTATAAAGTGTCTCCGTTTTTCCTGAAAGTTAAAGAAGGCGGGAGCAGGAAGGGTAATATGGACAGCACGTTGTCTATCAAAAATTAGTCGGTACGGGAAGGGCTGTTCGTTCCTCTCAAGAAACTGGTAGCGCACCATAGCCTCATAATCAAGAAAAGCAGTAGGTAACTCAATGTCACTTCCCTTTATGGGTACCCCAAGATAATTAGCTACACGAGTGGCATAAATCCCGCCAAAGAAATATCCTTTCTTAGCATTTTTATGTAGCCTCCTAGCAATAATAGCCCCCAAATTATATCGTCTATCACCCATTACCGCACTCTTAAGAATACTAAAGTCAGGTACACAAAGGTGGCTATGATCATGTTTACCGTTAATACATCTACCTATGAAGAGAGCAAAAATAATGTATAGCAGGAAAGTGAATGCTCCCCAAGGTAGCCTGTGTAATGTTTCTAGTTTCTCCCACAGTGATGCTAGAAAGAAAATCATTATATTCAGTTTTGTGAGGATCACTATGTCTGCCCCATTGTGGAATTTTGCATGCATGGTTAAAATCTTCTAGGTCCATAGTATAAGATTCATCATAAAGATTTAATAAAACTGAATGCGTATTACGCCTGGATGAAAATTCAAACCTCCGCACGAAGGAATCAGTGAGTTGACAATATTGCTTGCATTGGTCTGAAACGAAATCTTCAAGGCCATCATTTCGTATGTACGCGTAAAATTCTTCCTTGAAACCTGCATGAACCATGAATTGATCCGACGGCCATTCACAAGGCCGCACTTGAGCTTCCCTCGGTGGTTCAAAGTCGGGCTCACGTATTGCGAGTCTCGCGGCGTTCTTGCTCGAGGAACCACCTTGGTATATTCTCCTCAACATCTTTCTTTCTCTGAAAAATTTCTGAAATTTTAGTAACTCAAAATAAATTGGAACAAAACTCAACAAAATTCAAAGCAACCACTCCCATAAGTGCCTAGAGGCTAAATCATGCATCTAAACTACTTGGGACCATACAAATTGAACATGCAAGCTCAAGAACAAGGTCACCACAACAGCAAAAAATTGCAATATATAAAGCACTAGAACAAAAACTAATTGGACCATTGGAGGAGTCACATACCGAAGAACAATCACCCAAAACAGTTTTGCAAATGGAGCTTTGCACAAGGAGATCGAAAATGGCAGCAAGATGAGCTAGGACACGGGTTTGAGCAATGGTGGGATTTTTTATGGAGGAAGACGAAGTGGATGGGTGCTGGAATAAGTGAGGGGGGGGCCTACATGGGACCCACAAGCCACCAGGGCGCGCCCTGGGGGGGTGGGCGCGCCCCCTGGGCTTGTGGCTCACTGGTGCAGCCCGCTGGTGTGTTCTCAGTGCCAAATATTCTTAAATATTCTATAAAAAATCATACTAAATTTTCAGGGCATTTGGAGAACTTTTATTTCCAGGTCATTTTTTTGTTGTATGGATAATTCAGAAAACAGAAGTATAATAGTATTTTTGCTTTATTTATTCTAAACAACATAAAGTAAAAGTTGGGTACAGAAGGTTGTGCTTTCTAAATTCATCCATCTCATGTCCGTCAAAAGGAATTCGTTAACAAGGTTGATCAAGTCTTATTAACAAACTTCTTTCGAGTAACATGAAACCGGAGAATTTTCGAATAACACTAAGTTACCTCAACGAGGACAGGCATGTCCCCTACCATGATTATTTCATATTTCTTCTTGACAGTAGGGAGAGGGAATTTAAAACCTCCAATAGCAATTGTTGGAATTTCTCCAATAGAGTTGATACTATGAACTTGAGGTTGTTTCTTCGGAAAGTGCACCGTATGCTCATTACCATTAACATGAAAAGTGACATTTCCTTTGTTGCAATCAATAACAGCCCCTGTAGTGTTCAAAAAGGGTCTACCAAGGATGATCGACATGCTGTCGTCCTCGGGAATATCAAGAATAACAAAGTCTGTTAAGATAGTAACGTTTGCAACCACAACAGGCACATCCTCGCAAATACCGATGGGTAGAGCGGTTGATTTATCAGCCATTTGCAAAGAGATTTCAGTAGGTGTCAACTTATTCAAATCAAGTCTACGATATAAAGAGAAAGGCATAACACTAACACTGGCTCCCAAATCACATAAAGCAGTTTTAACATAGTTTCTTTTAATGGAGCCTGGTATAGTTGGTATTCCTGGATCTCCTAGTTTCTTTGGTACTCCACCCTTAAAAGTATAATTAGCAAGCATGGTGGAAATTTCAGCTTCCGGTATCTTTCTTTTATTAGTCACAATATCTTTCATATACTTAGCATAAGGAGACATTTTCAGAATATCAGTCAAACGCATACGCTAAAAGACAGGTCTAAGCATTTCAACAAAGCGCTCAAAATCCTCATCATCCTTTTTCTTGGATGGCTTAGGAGGAAAGGGCATGGGTTTCTGAACCCAAGGTTCTCTTTCTTTACCATGCTTCCTAGCAACGAAGTCTCTTTTATCATATCTTTTATTCTTAGATTGTGGGTTATCAAGATCAACAACAGGTTCAATCTCCACATCATTATCATTACTAGGTTGAGCATCAACATGAACATCATCATTAACATTATCACCCAGTTCATGTTCATCACCAGGTTGTGTTTCAGCATCAGAAATAGAAATATCATTTGGGTTTTCATGTGTATCAATAACAGGTTCACCAGCAGCATGCAAAGTCCTGTCATCATTCGTTTTCTTTCTTTTACTAGAATGACTAGGTGCATCAGTATTAATTCTCTGAGAATCTTGCTCAATTCTCTTGGGGTGGCCCTCAGGATATAAAGGTTCCTGAGTCATTTTACCACCTCTAGTCACTACTCTAACAACATTATCATTCATCTCATTAAGCAAATCATTTTGTGCCTTAAGTACTTGTTCTACTTGAGTAGTTACCATGGAAGCATGTTTACTGATAAGCTTGAGATCATTAACAGTTCTACTCATATATTCACCTAAACGATCAAGCATGTAAGCTTTATGTTTCAATTGTCTACTAACATAAGCATTGAAATTTTCTTGTTTAACAATAAAGTTATCAAATTCATCCAAGCATTGGCTAGCAGACTTATTATAAGGAATATCACCTTCATCAAATCTACGGAGAGAATTTACCTCTACTACCTGTGTCGGGTTATCAAGACCATGTATTTCTTCAATAGGTGGTAGATTCTTAACATCTTCAGCTTTAATACCTTTTTCTTTCATAGATTTCTTTGCCTCTTGCATATCTTCAGGACTGAGGAATAGAATACCTCTTTTCTTCGGAGTGGACTTTGGAGGTGGTTCGGGAATAGTCCAATCATTATCATTGCTCAATATATTATTCAATAATAGTTCAGCTTGTTCAACAGTTCGTTCCCTGAAAACACAACCAGCACAACTATCTAGGTGGTCCCTAGAAGCATCGGTTAGTCCATTATAAAAGATATCAAGTATTTCGTTTTTCTTGAGAGGATGATCATGCAAAGCATTAAGTAATTGGAGAAGCCTCCCCCAAGCTTGTGGGAGACTCTCTTCTTCAATTTGCACAAAGTTAAATATTTCCTGCAAGGCAGCTTGTTTCTTATGGGCAGGAAAATATTTTTCAGAGAAGTAATATATCATATCCTGGGGACTACGCACACAACCAGGAGCAAGAGAATTAAACCATATCTTAGCATCACCCTTTAATGAGAAAGGAAACAACTTAAGAATATAGTAATAACGAATTTTTTCCTCATGAGTAAATAGGGTGGCTATATCATTTAATTTAGTAAGATGTGCCACAACAGTTTCAGACTCATAACCATGGAAAGGATCAGATTCGACCAAAGTAATTAACTCAGGATCGACAGAGAATTCATAATCCTTATCAGTAACAAAAATAGGTGAAGTAGCAAACTTAGGATCATATTGCATTCTAGCATTCAAAGATTTTTCCTTCCACTTGCATAGTAATTTCTTAAGATCATCTCTATCCTTACAAGCAAGAAAGTCCCTAGCTACCTCTCCATCCATAACATAACCCTCAGGTATACCAGGAAATTCATATCTAGGAGAGCTAGGTCTAACAGGTGTATGAAAGTGTTCAGTTTCAATAATTTCATCAGTTTCAGAAATATCATCAGTTTCAGTGATCTCATTCTCTCTAACCCTAGCAAGTTGTTCATCAAGAAATTCACCCAAAGGCACAATATTATCAAGCATAGCAGAAGTGGCATCATCAATTACTTGTGACATATCAGAATTACTAGCAGGTGGTGGTGTCGCAAATTTACTCACAACAGAAGGTGAATCAAGTGCAGAGCTAGATGGCAATTCCTTACCTCCCCTCGTAGTAGAGGGATAGATCTTGGTTTTTGGGTCTTTCAGATTCTTCATAGTGATCAACAGATATAGATCCCAAGTGACCCAGAGAATAGAGCTATGCTCCCCGGCAACGGCGCCAGAAAAAGGTCTTGATAACCCACAAGTATAGGGGATCGCAATAGTTTTCGAGGGTAGAGTATTCAACCCAAATTTATTGATTCGACACAAGGGGAGCCAAAGAATATTCTCGAGTATTAGCAGCTGAGTTGTCAATTCAACCACACCTGAAAGACTTAATATCTGTAGCAAAGTATTTAGTAGCAAAGTAGTATGGAAGTAACGGTAATGGTGGCAAAAGTAACAGTAGCGGTTTTGTAGCAATCGTAACAGTGGCAACGGAAAATTAACTTAGCAAAGATCAATATGTGAAAAGCTCATAGGCAATGGATCAGTGATGGATAATTATGTCGGATGGCATTCATCATGCAACAGTTATAACCTAGGGTGACACAGAACTTGCTCCAATTCATCAATATAATGTAGGCATGTATTCCATATATAGTCATACGTGCTTATGGAAAAGAACTTGCATGACATCTTTTGTCCTACCCTCCTATGGCAGCTGGGTCCTAATGGAAACTAAGGGATATTAAGGCCTCCTTTTAATAGAGAACCGGACCAAAGCATTAGCACTTAGTGAATACATGAACTCCTCAAACTACGGTAATCACAGGAAAGAATCCCAATTATTGTCACCTTGGGGTATGCGGATCATAACACATAATAGGTGTCTACAACTTGCAAGATAGGATCAAGAACACATATATATTCATGAAAACATAATAGGTTCAGATCTGAAATCATGGCACTCGGGCCCTAGTGACAAGCATTAAGCATATCAAAGTCATAGCAACATCAATCTCAGAACATAGTGGATACTAGGGATCAAACCCTAACAAAACTAACTCGATTACATGGTAAATCTCATCCAAACCATCACCGTCCAGCAAGCCTACGATGGAATTACTCACGATCGGCGGAGAGCATCATGAAATTGGTGATGAAGGATGGTTGGTGATGACGACGGCGTCGATTTCCCCTCTCTAGAGCCCAAAACGGACTCCAGATCTGCCCTCCCGAGGAAGAACAGGAGGTGGCGGCGGCTCCGTATCGTGAAACGCGATGAACTCTTCTCCTTGATTTTTTTCTCCCCGAATAGGGTTATATGGAGTTGGAGTTGAGGTCGGAGGAGTTGTAGGGGGCCCACAAGCCACCAGGGCGCGCCCTAGGGGGGGGCTGGCTTGTGGCCAATGGGTGGACCCCCTCTGGTTGATTCTTTCGCCAGTATTTTTTATTAATTTCAAAAATATTCTCCGTAAATTTTCAGGTCAATCCGAGAACTTTTATTTCTGCACAAAAATAACACCAAGGCAATTCTGCTGAAAACAGCGTCAGTCCAGGTTAGTTCCATTCGAATCATGCAAATTAGAGTCCAAAACAAGGGCAAAAGAGTTTGGAAAAGTAGATACGATGGAGACCTATCAACCGCCGCCGCGCCGTCGCGCTGCCAGAGAACTCATCTACCTCTCCGATCCCTCTTGCTGGATCAAGAAGGCGGAGATCGTCATCGAGCAGTACGTGTGCTGAACGCGGAGGTGCCATCCGTTCGGTACTAGATCATGATTGGATCGCGGGACGCTCGGCGATTTGGATCGCGAAGACGTTTGACTACATCAACCGCGTTTCTTAACGCTTCCCGCTTAGCGATCTACAAGGGTATGTAGATCCACTCTCCCTCTCGTAGATGCTCATCACCATGGATAGATCTTGCGTGTGTGTATGAATTTTTTTGTTTCCCGTGCAACGTTCCTTTTTACTTATTCCTTCATCCATCGTGATCTCACCCAAAACTTGAAAACTTCAATCACACAAAACTCAACAAAATCTTCGTGAGATCCGTTAGTATAAGAAAGCAAATCACTACTTTAGGTACTGTTGTAAACCCATTCAAATTTTATAATTGCACTATACCTACTGTATTTCAACTTTACCATGGTTTATACCCTCCAATACAAACCATAGATTCATCAAAACAAGCACACAATGCAACAAAAACAGAATCTGTCTCAGATTCAGCATCACTTCTACTCATCCTATGAATCATCCTAACGGTTCTACTTGGCACAAACACTAAATAAACCATAAAAACACAACCATAACAGAGGCATAATTGTGTCAACACTCAAAAACAGAAAGGAAAAAAGCAAAAATTTATTTATTCATTGGGTTGCCTCCCAACAAGCGCTATCGTTTTACGCCCCTAGCTAGGCATATTGGATAGATTCATGTATTGTCATCTTTGGTTTTCAAATCTTCAATCACACAACTAGATTTCTTCAAGGATTTAGCATGCATGTTCTTAACGATAACACTCCTAAGAACAAAACCAAAAAATTCATTCTTGTAAATAGGATCTCTTATGATTTCAACAAAGTCGGGATGAATACTAATCATTTTAAGATCCCCCTTGTGGCCACTAGTTGTAGCAACTTTGTTCTTAGTGACTTGCGTGGTCTTGCCAATTTTTACGGGAGTTTTTTCAATAGATTTAATAGAAGAAAAAGCCGAACACAAATTACTAAAGATCTCTTCCAACTTATCAATACGGTAAGGACTTTCTTCTACCCTTTCGTTAACTACGGTTTCTTTTGCCTTAAACAATTTAAGAGCATCTCCCGCCTTAGATCCAATTTTATTAGCAAGATTATGCATCTTTTTATCTAGATCATCAAGATGTTCCTTAGTAATCATCTTCTTTTCAGTAGCATCTAATCTCTCCATAACGTGTTCAAGAGTTAAAGTTGTTTCATTGATCATGATAGGTGGCGATCCCACTAAACTTCCCAAAGCATTAAAAGCATCCAAAGATGGACACATCAAGAAATTCCCACCGGTAATCGTATCAAGGACGAATCTATACCACGTGGTAATGCCAACATAGAAACTGCGAAGAAGAACAACGGTAGATTGCTTATGGATAGATCTATTATGAGCATTGCAAATCCCATACCAAGCATCTTTTAGGTTCTCCCCTCCCCTTTGCTTAAAATTAAGAACCTCATTATCGGGAGTACAAGCAATAAAGGAAGAACTAGCCATAGTGACAAAGCAAGAGATCCGGTGAGAAACAGGGCAAACGAAAAAGAGGGCGAATAAAACGGCAAATTGGTGAAGTGGGGGAGAGGAAAACGAGAGGAAAATGGCAAACAATGTAATTGCAAGGAGATGAGATTTGTGATAAGGAACCTGGTAGATGATGATGGAGTACCCTCGGCGCCTACGATAGGCACGTAGAAGAGACCGCTTCCTCCCCGGCAATGGCGCCAGAAATTCCTTTGACGTGGCTTGGACTGCGTCGGTATTTCCCCAAAGAGGAAGGGATGATGGAGCACAGCAACGGTAAGTATTTCCCTCAGTTATGAAACCAAGGTTATCGAACCAGTAGGAGGATCACCACCACCCAATAAGCAGCATCTGCACACAAACAACAAATACTTGCAACCCGACGCGAAAGAGAGGTTGTCAATCTCTCTACGGTAATAAGATAGATTAGGTAGTAATAGATAGGAGAGATAGATCTCTCAAGAACACAAATAAAAAGAGTAAAAATGCAGCAATATATTTTTGGATTTTGGGTTTTGTAGATCTGAAAACAAAGATTGCAAAAAAACGTAGATCGGAAAGCAATATGATAGGAAAAGTAGACCCGGGGGGCGTAGGGTTCACTAGTGGCTTCTCTCATGAGTATAGCGCATGGTGGGTGAACAAATTACTGTTGGGCAATTGATAGAAAATCGAATAGTCATGACGATATCCAAGGCGATGATCATTATATAGGCATCACGTCCAAGATAGATAGACCGACTCCTGCCTGCATCTACCTCTATTACTCCACACATCGACCGCTATCCAGCATGCATCTAGTGTATTAAGTTCATGAAAAAACGGAGTAATGCAATAAGAACGATGACATGATGTAGACAAGATCTATTCATGTTGGAATAGACCCCATCTTGTTATCCTTAATAGCAACGATACATGCGTGTCTTGCTGCCCCTTCTGTCACTGGGAAAGAACACCGCAAGATCGAACCCATCACAAAGCACCTCTTCCCATGGCAAGAAAAATCGATCTAGTTGGCCTAACTAAACCAAAGATTCGAAGAAGAAATACGAGGCTATAAGTAATCATGCATATAAGATATCAAAGAAGACTCAAATAATATTCATGGATAGAAACCGATCATGAACTCAAAATTCATCGGATCCCAACAAACACACCGCAAAAGTTTACATCAAATAGATCTCCAAGAGACCATTGTATTGAGAATCATAAGAGAGAGAGAAGAAGCCATCTAGCTACAGCCTACGGACATGTAGGTCTATGGTGGACTACTCACGGATCATCGGAGAGGCACCTATGAGGAAGATGAACCCCTCCGTGATGGTGTTTAGATTGGATCTCGCGGTTCTGGAACTTGCGGCAGCTGGAATTGTGTTTCGTCGACTCCCCTCGGGTTTTTGGATTTTCTGGGAATTTATAGGCACGATAGTCGGTTGAGGGGGTGTCCGAGGTGCCCAGCCCCCACCAGGCCGCGCCAGGGGGCCTCTGGCGCGCCCTGGTGGGTGCTGGCTAGCCTGGGCCCCCTTCTTCTGGTGTTCTTTGGCCCATCTTCTTTCTTCTGGTCCGTAAAAAATCCACAAAAATCCTCGCAGCGTTTCATCTCTGTTTGGTACTGATTTCCTGCGAAGTAAAAAAACAAGCAAAAACAGCAACTGGCACTTTGGCACTATGTCAATAGGTTAGTCCCAAAAAATGATATAAAGTTGTAATAAAATGATTGTAAAACATCCCAGAATGATAATATAACAGCATGGAACAAGCAAAAATTATAGATACGTTGGAGACGTATCACTGTGTTGCATCATCCCTTCCTCTTTGGGGAAATACCGTCGCAGTCTCAAGCCACGTCAAAAGGAATTTCTAGCGCCGTTGTCGGGGAGACATCATCAACATCTATCAGGTTACTAATCACAAATCTCATCTCCTTGCAATTACATTATTTGCCATTTGACTCTCGTTTTCCTCTCCCCCACTTCACAAATTTGCCGTTTTATTCGCCCTATTTTTTCGTTTGCCTTTTTCTCGTTAGATATCTTGTTTGCTTGCAATCTTGTTTGTGTAGTCATGATGCCTCAACGAAAGTATTATGATGTTCCTTACCCCAATATTTTGCTTGAGATTGAGAAAAGTACCCAGGAATATATGACTACACAATTTGAGCATAATAAGTATTTTACCGAGGAGCTTAAAGAACACTCTACCGTACTAGATGCCATAACAAAACAACTTGATGATATTAGTAGAGAGGTTTCTAATATCCAATCTAAGTATGCTCATGCTAAAAATCTGCTAGGTAAAATATCTGACGCACAATCTACTTTAGTAAATCAAATGGCCGCTAAACCAGTCTCTCTAGACGATAAAAATGATGAAGATCTTAAATTGATTGGTGTTTCTTCTATTGATTCCTTGTTTAGTAATATTAAAATTGATGATAAAGGGACTAAAGTAGAGTCAACTTTATCTAGAAGGCATCCCAATGATTTGGAGGGTGAGAATCTTGATGAAAAACTTGATGAAAGTGGGTTTGAAGAGGTCAAAACGTTAACTAGTGATGTGCCCACTATTTTGGATTGCAAAGATTTTAATTATGATAGTTGCTCTTTGATTGAATGTATTTCTTTGCTGCAATCCATGTTAAATTCACCCCATGCTTATGAACAAAATAAAGCTTTTACTAAACATATTGTTGATGCCATGATGAAATCTTTTGAAGAAAAGTTGGAGTTAGAGATGTCAATTCCTAGAAAATTACATGATGAGTCGGAACCTACCATTAAGGTCAAGATTAAAAATTATGAGTGCTTTGCTTTATGTGATTTGGGTGCTGGTGTTTCCACAATTCCGAAATCTCTATGTGATGTGCTTGGTCTTACCAATATTGAAGAATGTTCTCTTAATTTGCACTTGGCGGATTCTACTACTAAAAAGCCTTTGGGAAGAATTAATGTTGTTCTTATTCTTGCAAATAGGAACTATATGCCCATAGATTTTATTGTTCTTGATATTGATTGCAATCCATCTTGTCCCATTATACTTGCAGACCGTTTTTACGCACTATAGGTGCCGTGATTGATATGAAAGAAGGCAATATTAAATTTCAATTACCACTAAGAAAGGGTATGGAACACTTCCCTAGAATAAGAATTAAGCCACCATATGAATCAATCATCAGAGCATCCTATGGAGCAAAAACTAAAGATTAAACACTTGAATATATGCATTATGCCTAGCTAGGGGCGTAAAACGATAGCGCTTGTTGGGAGGCAACTGATACGTCTCCGTCGTATCTACTTTTCCTCACGCTTTTGCTCTTGTTTTGGACTCTAATTTGCATGATTTGAATGAAACTAACCCGGACTGACGCTGTTTTCAGCAGAACTACCATGGTGTTGTTTTTTGTGCAGAAATAAAAGTTCTCGGAACTAGACGAAACTTTTTGGAGATTTATTTTACAATAAATAAAAAATACTGAAGCCAAGAACCACCGGAGGGAGAGCCCTGGCTGGGCACGATACACGAGGGCGCGCCACCCCCTCCAGGCGCGCCCTGGTGGGTTGTGCCCACCTCGGGGCCCCACTGACCGTAATTCCAGCGCTATAAAATCCTATTTTCGAAGAAAAAAATTAGAGAGAAAGTTTCATCGCGTTTCATGATACGGAGCCGCCGCCACCTCCTGTTCTTCATCGGGAGGCCAGATCTGGAGCCCGTTTGGGGCTCCGAAGAGGGGAATCTTTGGTCTTCGTCATCATCAACCCTTCTCCATCGCCAATTCCATGATGCTCCCCACCGGGAGTGAGTAATTCATTCGTAGGCTTGCTAGTCGGTGAGGAGTTGGATGATATTCATCATGGAATCGAGTTAGTTTTGTTAGGGCTTGATCCCTAGTATCCACTATGTTCTGAGATTGATGTTGCTATGACTTTGCCATGCTTAATGCATGTCACTAGGGCCCGAATACCATGATTTCAGATCTGAACCGTTTATGTTATCACCATTATATCTATGTTCTTGATCCGATATTGCTAGTCATACGCACCTATTATGTGTTATGACCCGTAAACCCCAGAGTGACAATAGTCGGGATACTTTCCGGCGATGACCGTAGTTTGAGGAGTTCATGTATTCACCGTGTGTTAATGCTTTGTTCCGGTTCTCTATTAAAAGGAGGCCTTAATATCCCTTAGTTACCTTATGGACCCCGCTGCCACGGGAGGGTAGGACAAAAGATGTCATGCAAGTTCTTTTCCATAAGCACGCATGGCTATTTACGGAATACATGCCTACATTACATTTATGAACTAGAGCTAGTTCTGTGTCGCCCTAGGTTATGACTGCTATAAGATGAATATCATCCAACGAGTTCATCGATCCAGTGCCTACGAGTTTTCCACATATTGTTCTTGCTGAGTTACTAGTGCTACTGCTACTGTTACACTTGCTACAAACTATTGCTATCACTGCTACTGTTACCGTTACTGTTACTACTGTTATCAAAACTATCATACTACTGTGCTACTGATCACTTTGTTGCAGATATTTAATCTCCAGGTGTGGTTGAATTGACAACTCAACTGCTAATACTCGCAAATATTCTTTGGCGCCCCTTGTGTCGAATCTATAAATTTGGGTTGAATACTCTACCCTCGAAAACTGTTGCGATCCCCTATACTTGTGGGTTATCAAGACCTTTTTCTGGCGCCGTTGCCGGGGACCATAGCTATATTTGTTGAGTCACTTGGGATTTATATCAATTGATCACTATGAAGAATCTGAAGGATCCAAAAACCAAGAGTTTTCCCTCTAAGACGAGGGGAGGTAAGGAATTGCCATCTAGCTCTGCACTTGATTCACCTTCGGTTATGAGTAAGTTTGCAACACCACCACATGCTATTAATCCTGATATGTCACAAGTTATTGATGATGCTACCTCTGCTATGAATGATGCTTATGATGATGATGCTAGTACCATGCTTGATGATAATGCGCCACTAGGTGAATTTCTTTTTGAACAAATTGCTAGAGCTAAAGAGAATGAAATTACTGAAACTGATGAAATTATTGAAACTGATGAGATTGCTGAAACTGATGAAGCCTTTGAAACTGATGACTATGAAACAACTATTAGACCTAGATCTCCTAGATTTGAAATGCCTAAGATACCTGAAGGTTATATTATGGATGAGGAGACAACTAGAGAAATCCTTTCTTGTAAGGATAGAAATGATCTTAAGAAATTACTACGCAAGTATAAGGAAAAGACTTTGAATGCTAGAATGAAATGTGATCCTAAGTTTGCTACTTCACCTATCTTTGTTACCGATAAGGATTATGGATTCTCTGTCGACCCAGAGTTAATTACTTTGGTTGAATCTGATCCTTTCCATGGCTATGAAACTGAAACTGTAGTGGCACATCTTACTAAGCTGAATGATATAGCCACCCTCTTTGCTCATGATGAGAAGATTCACTACTACTATATTCTTAAGTTATTTCCGTTCTCATTAAAGGGTGATGCTAAGACATGGTACAATACCCTTGCTCCTGGTTGTGTGCGTAGTCCTCAGGATATGATTTACTACTTCTCTGAAAAATATTTTCCTGCTCATAAGAAACAAGCTGCCTTACAGGAAATATTTAACTTTGTGCAAATTGAAGAAGTAAGTCTCCCACAAGCTTGGGGGAGGCTTCTCCAATTGCTTAATGCTTTGCCTGATCACCCTCTTAAGAAAAATTAAATACTTGATATCTTCTATAATGGACTAACCGATGCTTCTAGGGACTTCCTAGATAGTTGTGCTGGTTGTGTTTTCAGGGAACGAACTGTTGAACAAGCTGAGGAACTATTGACTAATATATTGAAGAATTATGATGATTGGACTCTTCCTGAACCACCATTTAAACCCACTCCAAAGAAGAGGGGTATCTTATTTCTCAGTCCTGAAGATATGCAAGAGGCAAAGAAATGTATGAAGGAAAAAGGTATTAAAGCTGAGGATGTTAAGAATTTGCCACCTATTGAAGAAATACATGGCCTTGACACACCACCACCTCCACAGGTGGTAGAGGTAAATTATTTATTAAAGTTTGATGAAAGTGATATCCCTTACAATAAACATCCTAGTCAATGCTTATATGAGTTTGATAACTACATTATGAAACAAGATCACTTCAATGCACATGTTCTAAAACAATTGAAATATAATTCTAATATGATTGCTCGCTTGAGTGACTTGTTATTTAGAATTAGTAATGATGTTAGAGGTGTAGGAAAGCATGCCTCTATGGTTCAAACTCGGTTAGAACAAGTTGCTAAATCTAAAAAAGAATTGCTTGATGAAATGAATAATAATATGAATGACTTTGCTGCTAGAGTAGTAACTAGAGGAGGTAGAATGACCCAAGAACCTCTTTAAGGTCATCCTAAAAGAATTGAACAAGACTCTCAGAGAATTAATACTGATGCACCTAGTCCTTCTAAAAAGAAAAAGAAAAAGAAAAAGAAAAATGATAGGACTTTGCATACCTCTAGTGAACCTGAGATACAAAAACCTCCTGATAATAAGGATGTCTCTATTTCTGATGCTGAAACTCAATCTGGTAATGAACATCCACCTAGTGATAATGAAAAAGATAATGATGATATTCATGAGGATACTCAACCAGACTATGATAAAGAACCAAATAATGATGTTGAAATAGAGCCTGCTGTTGATCTTGATAACCCACAACCTAAAAATAAACGATATGACAAAAGAGACTTTGTGGCTAGAAAACATGGTAAAGAAAGAGAGCCATGGGTTCAGAAACCCATGCCCTTTCCAATTAAACCATCTAAGAAAAAGGATGATGAAGAATTTGAACGTTTTGCTAAAATGATTAGGCCAGTCTTTTTGCGTACCCGCTTAACTGATATCTTAAAGAGGCCCCTTATGCAAAATACATGAAAGACATCATCACTAATAAAAGAAAGATACCTGAAGCTAAAATCTCCACCATGCTTGCTAACTATCTTTTAAGGATGGAGTACCTAAAAAACTTGGAGACCCTGGAATACCAACTATACCTTGCTCCATTAAAAGGAATTATGTCATAACTGCTTTGTGTGATTTGGGAGCTGGTGTTAGTGTTATGCCTTTCTCCTTATATAAAAGACTTGATTTGAATAAACTCACACCTACTAAAATATCATTGCAAATGGCTGACAAATCAACTGCCATACCTATCGGTATTTGTGAGGATGTGCCCGTTGTTGTTGCAAATGTTACTATCTTAACGGACTTTGTTATTCTTGAGATGCCCGAGGACGACAACATGTCGATTATCCTTGGTAGACCCTTTTTGAATACTGCAGGGGCTGTTATTGATTGCAATAAAAGCAAAGTCACTTTTCATATTAATGGTAACGAGCATACGGTGCACTTTCCGAAGAAAAAATTCCAAGTGAATGGTATAAATGTTATTGAAGAATCTCCAACACTCACTATTGGAAGTTTTCAATTACCTCTACCTACTGCCAAAAAGAAATATGACATACTTATTGTTGGGGATATGCATATCCCCATTGAGGTAACTTAGTGTTTTACGAAAGTTCTTCGGTTTCATGCTAATCGAAAGTGGTTGTTAATAAGACTTGATCAACCTTATTAATGGATCATTTTGGAGAGGTATGAAGTTGGTGAATCTAGTAAGCACAATCTTCTGCTCCCACCTTTTATTTTCTGTTTTACTTAGTCCAATAAAATAAAATGCCATGATTATCCTGTTTTCTGTTTTCTCCGTGGAATAAAAAAATGACCCAAAAATAAAAGTTCTTAGAATGTCCTGAAAATTTGATACAATTTTTTTCTGAATATTTCTGAATTTCTGGTGCAAATAATACCAGAGCGGGTGCACCTGGTGCCCAGAAGACGTCCATTTTGCATCATGATTTCCTACTGTTATTTACTTTGTTTTGTTGAATAATAATGCTTTGGGGAGTGATTCTAATGCCTTTTCTCTCATAATATGCAAGGTTTACACAAAGAGGGAGAATACCGGCAGCTGGAATTGTGGACCCAAGAAAAGCACATCAGAGATACCTATTCTGCATAACTCCAATGAAGCTGAAATTTTACGGAGATTATTTTTGTATTTAATAAAAAATACTGGAGCAGAAAACTACCAGAGGAGGCCTGCCAGGTGGGCACAACCCACTAGGGCGCGCCAGACCCCTTGGGCGCGCCCTGGTGTATCGTGGCCACCTCGGCCCGCCTCCGGAGCCCATCTTCTGGTATATAGTCACATTTGACCTAGAAAAAAATCAGAGGAGGACTTTAGGGACGAAGCGTCGCCGCCTCGAGGCGGAACTTGGGCAGGAGCACTTTTGCCCTCCAGCGGAGCGATTCCGCCGGGGGAACTTCCCTCCCGGAGGGGGAAATCGAAGCCATCATCATCACCAACACCCCTCTCATCTTTGGGAGGCCAATCTTCATCCACATCTTCAATAGCACCATCTCCTCTCAAACCCTAGTTCATCTCTTGTGTTCAATCTTTGTACCGGAACCTCAGATTGGTACCTGTGGGTGACTAGTAGTGTTGATTACCTTGCGTAGTTGATTACTATATGGTTTATTTGGTGGAACATTATATGTTAAGATTCATTATGCTATTCAATACCTCTCTGATCTTGAGCATGTTTATTATTTGTGAGTAGTTACCTTTGTTCTTGAGGTCACGGGAGAAGTCATGTTGCAAGTAATCATGTGAATTTGATATGTGTTCGATATTTTGATGATATGTATGTTGTGATTCCCATAGTGGTGTCATGTGAACGTAGACTAAATGAAACTTCACCATTCATGGGCCTAAGGGAATGCATTGTGGAGTAGTTATTAGATGATGGGTTGCTAGAGTGACAGAAGCTTAAACCCTAGTTTATGTGCTACTTCGTAAGGGGCTGATTTGGATCCAAAGGTTTAATGCTATGGTTAGATTTTATCTTAATACTTTTCTCGTAGTTGCGGATGCTTGAGAGGGGGTTAATCATAAGTGGGAGGTTGTTCAAGTAAGAACAGCACCCAAGCACCGGTCCACCCACATATCAAATTATCAAAGTAGCGAACACAAATCAAACCAACATGTCCCGTGTACCCTCAAGAACACTTTGCCTATTACTAGAGATTGTTCTGGCTTGTCCTTTGCCACAAAAGGATTGGGATACCTAGCTTCACCTTGTTTACCGTTACCGTTACTTGCTTGTTACCAACTATCTTGCTATCAAACTATCTGTTACCTACAATTTCAGTGCTTGTAGAAATTACCTTGCTGAAAACCGCTTGTCATTTCCTTCTGCTCCTTTTTGGGTTTGACACTCTTACTTATCGAAAGGACTACGATCGATCCCCTATACTTGTGGGTCATCAAGACTCTTTTCTGGCGCCGTTGCCAGGGAGTGAAGCGCTCTTGGTAAGTGGAAATCGGTAAGGAAAAACTTATACTACATGCTGAAATTTATTGCTACTTGCTACTATGGAAAACAATCCTTTGAGGGGTTTGCTCGGGGTATCTTCACCTCGACCGGAACCACAATTAGTTGCCCCTCAACCTACTGCACCTACTGAAAATATTGGTTATGAAATTCCTTTGGGTATGGTAGAACAACTGCTTGCTAAACCTTATGCAGGAGATGGAACAGAACATCCTGATATGCACCTCTTATATGTGAACGAAATTTGTAGATTATTTAAGCTTGCAGGTTTACCCGGAGATGAAGTTAAGAAGAAGGTTTTCCCTTTATCTTTGAAGGGATTAGCATTGACATGGTATAGGCTATGTGATGATCTTGGATCGTGGAACTGGAATCGTTTGCAATTGGAATTCCATCAAAAGTTTTATCCCATGCATCTAGTTCATCGTGATCGGAATTATATATATAATTTTTGGCCTCGTGAAGGAGAAAGCATCGCTCTAGCTTGGGGGAGGCTTAAGTCAATGTTATACTCATGCCCCAATCATGACATTCCGAGAGAAGTTATCATTTAGAATTTTTATGCTCGGCTTTCTCATAATGATCAGTCCATGCTCGATACTTCTTGTGCTGGTTCTTATATGAAGAACACTATTGAATTTAAATGGGATCTCTTAGAAAGAATTAAACGCAAATCTGAAGATTGGGAACTCGACGAAGGTAATGAGTCAGGTATAAAGCTTGAATTTGATCGTGTTAAATATTTTATGAATACCGATACTTTTCATAAGTTTAGCACTAAATATGGACTTCACTCTGATATAGTAGCCTCTTTTTGCGAAGCATTTGCTACTCACGTTGACCTCCGTAAGGAGAAGTGGTTTAAATATCATCCCCCTATTAAAGAGGAAATTAAAGAACCGGTCATAGCTAAAGAAGAAACCATCTTTCACAATGTTGATCCAGTTGTGCCTACTACTTATATTGAAAAACCACATTTCCCTATTAGGATAAAGGAACATGCTAAGGTATCAACTGTAGTTCGTAAGAGTAATATAAGAGCACCTAAACCCCCTGAACCAATTAAAGTAGAACCTAGTATTGCTATGGTTAAAGATCTCTTGGTAGAAAATATTGATGGGCATGTTATCTACTTTTGTGATGAAGCTGCTAGAATTGCTAAACCCGATGAAAAAGATAAACATAGACCCATAGAAGGCATGCCTGTTGTCTCAGTCAAAATAGGAGATCATTGCTATCATGGTTTATGTGATTTGGGTGCCAGTGTGAGTGCTATCCCTTTTACCCTATACCAAGAAATTATGGATGAAATAGCACCTGCTGAAATGGAAGACAATGATGTTACTATTAAACTTGCTAATAGAGACACTATCACACCACTTGGGATTGTTAGAGATGTTGAAGTCTTGTGTGGGAAAGTAAAATACCCTACTGATTTTCTAGTTCTTGGTTCCCCACAAGATGACTTTTGTCCCATTATCTTTGGTAGACCATTCTTGAGCACCGTCAATGCTAAGATAGATCGTGAAAAACAAATTGTCGGTGTCAACTTTGGTAATGTGTCTCATGAGTTTAATTTTTCCTAGTTTAGTAGACAACCCCGTGATAAAATGTTATCTAGTAAGGATGAAATAATTGGTCTTGCTTCTATTGTTGTGCCTCCTACTGATCCATTAGAACAATATTTGCTTGACCATGGAAATGATATGCACTTGCGTGAAAGAAATGAAATAGATCAAATTTTCTTCGAACAACAACCTCTCCTGAAACACAATTTGCCTATTGAATCTCTTGGAGGTCATCCTCCACCCAAAGGTGATCCTGTGTTTGAATTGAAACAATTGCCTGACACTCTGAAGTATGCTTATCTTGATGAGAAAAAGATATATCCTGTTATTATTAGTGCTAACCTTTCAGAACATGAAGAAGAGAGATTATTGAAAGTTCTGAGGAAGCACCGGGCTGCTATTGGATATACTCTTGATGATCTTAAGGGCATTAGTCCCACTCTATGTCAGCACAAGATTAATATTGAACCTGATGCTAAACCTGTTGTTGACCACCAACGGCGATTGAATCCTAAGATGAAGGAAGTGGTAAGAACTGAAATATTAAAACTTCTGGAAGCATGTATAATCTATCCTATTGCTTATAGTAGATGGGTAAGTCCCGTTCATTGTGTCCCTAAGAAAGGAGGTATTATCGTTGTTCCTAATGATAAGAATGAACTCATTCCACAAAGAATTGTCACTGGCTAGAGAATGATAATTGATTTTAGAAAATTAAATAAAGCTACTAGGAAAGATCATTATCCTCTACCTTTCATTGATAAAATGCTAGAAAGATTATCTAAGCACACACACTTTTATTTCCTAGATGGATATTCTGGTTTCTATCAAATACCTGTGTCACAATCCGATCAAGAGAAAACCACCTTTACTTGCCCTTTTGGAACCTATGCTTATAGACATATGCCTTTTGGTTTATGCAATGCACCTGCTACCTTTCAAAGATGTATGACTGCTATATTCTCTGATTTTTGTGAAAAGATTGTGGAGGTTTTCATGGATGATTTTTCCGTTTACGGAACTTTTTTTGATGATTGCTTAAGCAACCTTGATCGAGTTTTGCAGACATGTGAACAAACTAATCTTGTCTTGAATTGGGAGAAGTGCCACTTTTTGGTTAATGAAGGTATTGTCTTCGGGCATAAAATATCTGAGCGAGGTATTGAGGTGGATAAAGCTAAAGTTGATGCAATTGAGAAAATGCCATGTCCCAAAGATATTAAAGGTATTCGAAGTTTCCTTGGTCATGCTGGTTTTTATAGGAGGTTCATTAAAGACTTCTCTAAAATTTCTAGGCCTCTTACTAATCTTTTGAAAAAGGATATTCCTTTTGTTTTTGATGATGATTGTGTGGAAGCCTTGAAACACTCAAGAAAGCCTTAACCTCTGCACCTATCGTTCAACCACCTGATTGGAACTTGCCTTTTGAAATTATGTGTGATGCTAGTGATTATGCTGTTGGTGTTGTTCTAGGACAAAGAGTAGATAAGAAATTGAATGTTATCCATTATGCTAGCAAAACTCTACACAGTGCTCAATG
This sequence comes from Elymus sibiricus, assembly GCA_039707655.1. Classification (NCBI taxonomy): domain Eukaryota; kingdom Viridiplantae; phylum Streptophyta; class Magnoliopsida; order Poales; family Poaceae; genus Elymus; species Elymus sibiricus. The sequence goes on along the minus strand of CM077669.1, from coordinate 437,358,113 downwards.
AAATTATGCTACTACTGAAATAGAATTTTTAGCGATTGTGTTTGCTTGTGATAAATTTAGATCCTATATTGTTGATTCCAAAGTTATAGTTCACACCGATCATGCTGTTATAAAATACCTTATCGAAAAGAAAGATGCTAAACCTAGACTCATTAGGTGGGTTCTCTTGCTTCAAGAATTTGACTTACACATTGTTGATAGGAAGGGAGCCGAGAACCCAGTAGCTGATAACTTGTCTAGGTTAGAAAATATTCTTGATGACCCACTACCTATTGATGATAGTTTCCCTGATGAACAGTTAGCTGCAATAAATGTTTCTCAAAACACACCTTGGTATGCAGATTATGCTAACTACATTGTCGCTAAATAAATACCACCTAACTTCACATACCAACAAAAGAAAAAAAATTCTTCTATGACTTGAGACATTACTTTTGGGATGACCCACATCTTTATAAAGAGGGAGTAGATGGTATTATTAGACGTTGTGTACCTGAGCATGAACAGGAACAAATCCTACGGAAATGTCATTCCGAAGCTTATGGAGGACATCATGCGGGAGATAGAACTGCTCATAAGCTATTACAATCTGGTTTTTATTGGCCTACTCTCTTCAAAGATGCCCGTAAGTTTGTCTTGTCTTGTGATGAATGTCAAAGAATTGGTAATATCGGTAAGCGTCAGGAAATGCCTATGAATTATTCACTTGTTGTTGAACCATTTGATGTTTGGGGTTTTGATTATATGGGGCCTTTTCCTTCCTCCAACGGGTACACTCATATTTTGGTTGTTGTTGATTATGTCACTAAGTGGGTAGAAGCTATTCCAACTAGTAGTGCTGATCACCACACCTCCATTAAAATGCTTTAAGAGGTTATCTTCCCGAGGTTTGGAGTCCCTAGATACTTAATGACCGATGGTGGTTCACACTTTGTCCATGGTGCTTTCCGTAAGATGCTTGCTAAATATGATGTTAACCATAGAATTGCATCACCCTATCATCCTCATTCTAGTGGTCAAGTTGAACTTAGCAATAGTGAAATACAATTAATATTAAAAAATTGTCAATAGGTCCCGTAAGAATTGGTCTAAGAAATTAGATGATGCACTTTGGGTATATAGAACAGCTTATAAAAATCCTATGGGTATGTCTCCATATACAATGGTATATGGGAAAGCTTGTCATTTGCCTCCAGAATTAGAACACAAAGTATTTTGGGCAATTAAAGAACTTAACTATGATTTCAAGCTTGCCGGTGAGAAGAGGCTATTTGTTATTAGCTCACTAGATGAATGGAGAACCCAAGCCTATGAAAACGCTAAGCTATTCAAAGAAAAAGTAAAAAGATGGCATGACAAAAGAATCCAAAAGCGGGAATTCAAAATAGGAGACTATGTTCTTTTGTTCAACTCTCGTTTAAGATTTTTTGCAGGAAAGCTTCTCTCCAAATGGGAGGGACCATATATTATCGAAGAAGTTTATCGATCTGGAGCTATCAAGATTAATAATGCTGAAGGTACTAACCCAAAGGTGGTCAATGGACAAAGAATTAAGCATTATATCTCAGGTACGCCTATTAACGTTGAAAGCAATATTATACAAACCATGACACCGGAAGAACACATAAAAGAAACCTTCCGGAACACTCCAGAATTCTGAAAAATAGGAGGTACGTGATACGGTAAGTAAACGAACTCCGAAAAATCCGCAAAAATATTTTTTTTCAGTTTTGGAATATTAGAAAATTTTGGAAATAAAAAATTAAACCAGAAGGTGATCGAGGTGAGCACGATACACCAGGGCGCGCCAGGCACCCCTGGGCGGGGCCCTGGTGGGTTGTGCCCACCTCGGATGCCTTCCCGACTCCGTTTTCCTTCCATATTCTTGTTTCCCAAGAATAAAAATTCTCTATATATACCCCCGACTGTTTTGATGACCGCATCGCAGAAAAATCCTTTGTTCTTGTTTCGTGTTGTTTCCCTGACAGATCTGAAAATATGTCATCTCCAGATTCGGAGGGGGAGAGCCATGTTGATCCCTATGTTTCAGAGCCAAAGATCTTTAGGGAAATTTACCCCTATCTATGGACCTCGGAGGAAGAAGAAGATGCTACCATGAAGGAAATAAAGGATGATAGCTCTGAGGAAGAGGATGACCCATTACCTCAACCTGGAGACATGCATGTGGAGTTTAAGAAATCAAGCCTCCCTAGAAGATACAAACTTAAGGTCCAATTTATCCCATCTCGTTTTCTGCTGGAGAGCAAGGTGGCATTGTGCAAAAAGATATTAAGGCTTGAGTTGGAGAACGATGATCTAAGGGAGGAAAAATTTATTCTTAAATATAAGTTGAAGAAGAAGGCTTGCTCAACACCGCCACCTTCTTCATCACCACCACCAAAGGAGACTTGATCACACGGGTATGGGCACTCCCCTTGGCTTGAGCCAAGCTTGGGGGAGGTGCCCCGGTATCGTATCACCATCACTTTTATTCACCTTTACCTATTTTAGTTCAATCTTTAGTTTCCCTTTGCTTTAGTTGAATAAAAGTTTAGTTTGATCTATTTTCGTGTGTTAGTTTCGTGGCCTATCTATCTATGTAATTGAGTGAAAGTTATATAATAAAGTTTAGTTTGAGTTTTTGTCTCTCTACTTTGTTGTTGCAATCAAAATAAAAGGAAAGAGAAATAAATGAAAAGAATCATATGCTAATCTTATGGTGAGTAATGACATCACATAAGGAAAAGTATAAGTAGTAAAATTTATTGGAGATTGACTAACATAGCATTGGTCAATGATGCAATTCATGAAAGAATTAATAAGGGAAGAGAAGATTCACATGCAAATACACTATCTTGGACATCTTTTATGATTGTGAGCCCCCATTAATATTATGTGTCAAAATTGTTGACGTTGGACAAGGAAGACAACGTAATGATTTATGTTTGCTCATATCTACATAGAAGTTGTATTGTCATAGATCCTTCAACATGTGGTGCTTGCCCAATATCTTTGCTAGCCAAAAATTCCGCACTAAGTAGAGATACTACTTGTGCATCCAAAAACCCAAAACCAAACTCATTCTTTGAGAGTCCACCATACCTACCAATGGATCGAGTAAGTTGTCATCGGTGCAATAAGGCAATAAAAATTGCTTCTAAAAGTGTTTGATCAATTAGTGTAAGAGAAAATTGAGCGCTATACGAACTTATGATGGCAAAGTAATAAAAGCGACGGACTGCATAATAAAGGTTGCTATCATAGGGGGCAATGTAGCGTGACATTCTTTTACATTAAGGGAGTGGGCATACAAATCAATAAGCGCATGACAACCTCTGCTTCCCTCTGCGAAGGGCCTATCTTTTACTTTTATGTATTTACTTTTATGCAAGAGTCAAAGTATTCTTCCCTATTCCTTTTTACTTTTTCTTTTTGCAAGCATCATGTGGTGAGGAAAGATCTAGGCACATTATGGCGCCCCGCCTGATTACCACTGTAGCCAGACGGTCGCCACGCATACCAGCCTAGGAAATCACTCTGGCATGCGTGTTTACAACAAGTATCATGAACAGAGGCATTTCTATTAATGGAGATATAAGTCTTACATGGGGTATATTACAAAGGTGATGGCAGCGGAAAAGCTCTATCTAGGGCAGCATGGTCTTGGTGCGGCTCCAATCCACAGGGATCTGACTAGGTTACTCTTCTAGCCCGCGCACGCTCTGGCTCCTCGTCGACGGACGACGGATCCTTATGTGAACCTGGCCATGTTAAAGGCCGCTGAGTACTTTTGAATGTACTCGCAAGCAAACCAAACTAACATATACACCAAGCAAGGCAATCCATGGCATTCAAGCATGCATTTGTTATTAGAGCAATATTAATTATAATGGCATAGCATACCTATCTAGCAATATTCATTATCATGTTGCAACAGGATTATCCAGCAAGATAACTACTAAAGTAAATACAGTATAGTAAAGCATACTAAGTAAATACTCCATACTCCGAACATTCTCACGGTCCAATCTGAATCTGATCCAAATCCAATCCAAATCGTGTGGTCATCCGACCACTCATCTCATAGCCATCCCATGGCTAACATATCATATACCTCTCATCATCTGATGTCTGCCCATCTACTGAGGTCTGGACGGGCTGTCCAATACCATGGACACGGCTATTCGAATAGATTTTTACACTCTACAGAGGTTGCGCACTTTACCCACACCATGAAGCACCTGGCCTCGCGATCCCACTCGGGTGGACCAGCGTTGCTTCAACAAAACCTGCCTGACTCATGACTCTTTCATGGTACCACCGGCACTCTTCCTTCCCCGGAGGTCAGCCTTGGGTGGCCCCTGTGTCCTCATGACACCTGCCACCGTCGTGGCCAAACTAGGTAATCCCAAACGGGGATTACTGTCCCAAACGGGGACGGGCCCAATAACCAAACAACAACTGGGCTCACAAGGTTATCGCCGCCTACCGGGCCAGGGTAGCACGCGCGCATAACCTTCCCTCTTTGGAGGTACCGATGAAAGATCACGCAGGCAGACCAAGTCAAGGCCGTCCCATACCGGCAAATGTGGCTGCACGGATAAGCCCGGACAGGTGACTCTAGATCAACCGCCTATGTTTCATTTAGTAGGCATGTGGTTCGCCACAATAACTTATGAGGGCAGCAACTAGGCATTTACTCAGTTTACTATGAAGTATGAAAGTGATGAAAACAGTAGGTGCAATGTAACAAGAATTAAATTATTTCTATCACAAGTATAATCAATGAGTAAACACGCATGAATAACATAGAGCGATGCTTTAGAGCATATGTCAGATGGTCAGCTTACCTGGGGTCGAAGAATACTCCGGGAGGAAGTGCGGAGAGTCCGCGGAAGGGATTTGCCGGAAAGGATTCTCTCTCGGAGGACTTATAGAAGGGCAAGGGCAAAATGGTCATTTCCACTTTGTAACCACCTTGTGAAAATGATAACATAAGAACGGGCTCGACGAGACGAAGATGTGGGCATTGGAATCACCTCAATCGAAGCTACGAGCAAAAAGATATGAGGGATTGAAGTGGAGGGACCTGTCTGTAAATATAATATTTCCTTCTAGGTCCCTAGCAGCTCAGCGGGTCGCGCACTCCAGCAGAATACGCTTTCCGGCAGGGAAAACATAATCACGCCGAGGGCGTTTAAACTTAATCTAGCTGGCCAGCCTCCAGTCGCCGACAGGTGGGTCCTGACCCCACCTGTCGGGTCCTCTCTCTCCTCCCTCCATCGCTTTCTTCCTCTCCCCGACGCTCGCTTACAGAGCAGAGGGGATCGCCGCCGCCGGTGCTCGTCTGGGCGTCTCAGGACATCTCCGGCGAGGCTCTGACCACTGGCGTGATCCCCGCGACGCGGCGCCTCCAATGGCCCCATTCGCGGCAGCCGGAGAGTTCCAGGGCAACAGCAGCGTGGCCCGCGACGGACAGCAGTATGCGGCGGGTCCGGCGAGTAGGCGGGGTTCCGGCAGCCTGCAGGCGCTCCGGTGGACCAGGGGCAAGGGCGAGGGTGTGGTTGGGGTCACTGGCGTCCGCCGCATCCAAAGGTGGGCGGCACAGGCCTCGGGGATGGCCGGAGATGCAGTGGCAAGCCGAGGCGGCGGCGGCTGCTCCGGTCGATTGGAGGGCTCCGGCGACGGAATCGACCGGGCGAGGGTGTAGGGGGGAATCCAAAGGGAGAGGGAGGGAGACTGGGAGAGGCGTGGGTGCTCGGGAGGCTCCGGGCCACGGCTATTTATAGCCGGCTGAGGCAATCGGATGAGCACGCCGCCGTGGAGACCTTATCTCCGCACTGGAGATTGCAGGCGAGCTGGCCTTGGACGCAGGTGCGGCCGACCTGACGAGCAACAGGGGGAGGGGACGGCTCGGGAAGGAAAGGGCCAAGGGAGGGAGGAAGACGACGGCGTCACGGGCGGAACAGAGGCATGTCGGTGACCGCCGTGGCGTGGAGAGGAAGAAAGAGGAGTAGAGAAGGGTCTAGGGAGGGGTAGGTGGACGCCGCGGAGCCGATGGACATGACCAGACGGTCGGGGACTGATCAGAGGTGGCCGGACGGCGACTGTTTTGCCACAGTTCACGTCGGCTGCCGACTAAACTCGTGGTCACCACTGGCACCACGTGCACAAGGCACCAAATTGATCCCAGATCTTGTCCAGCATCCGTGTCTATCTTCAAATAGATGGTTTGAACCATCATATAGACACAAGGTGACCTGGTGTGACCACACACTGCTCAAACATGTGCTGGCAGCAAGGTGTTTGACATGTGTTATGGCCAGCATAGGGCTCCTCTTGGCATGGTCTTTGGCTGACCTTGATCATCCACTAGAGTGATCACTTTGGCAAAATATTAGCACAAATGGGCCACTCTAGATAACCTCTCCTTTGCAAAAGACTAAACTGGACAGAATTGAACTTGAAGTTGCTGGGAGAAATTGGCTACATATATTTATCTCAAACTTGGAGGATGATGATGATTTGAACATATGAAGCTACTGTAAAAGTTTCATACCATTTGGGTTCACCAAAATGGTACTTCCTTCACAGTGCTTCCAAATGGACAGGAATTTGGAAAAATTGCTAGGGAAAAATGGATAGATGGATTGAGCTGATTTTTTTTATCCATGAGTGATTTAGCAATTATAATCACCATGAAAATTTTCAGCTCAAATAGATAAAGGAATAGAGCACTTCCTTTGCAATTTGCCCAACTGGACAGAAATTGCAAATTTATGTTGTGCTCAAAATTTGAACTATGGAACTTGGGATTTTGATGGAAATGGGGAATATATGGATATAAGAAGCTCCACAATTTATTTGGGAATTTTTCTGGCTACCAAAATGGTAGTTCCTTTAGAAAGTGCCCAAAATACATTATTGGCATTAAATTGGAGAAGACAATTTTCCTTATTTAATTATGGCCAATATTTTTGTGGGAGCACAATATGATCACAAAGAATACCTCCACAAGTTTTCATGAACCTTGGAGATGGATAGATATTTTCCTGGATTTAATTCCTTTAACTGGCAGAAAAAGGAATTAATTTTAAATGAAAAATATTGCAAATGACTTGGCAATATTTTTGGATATCCAGGGTTTATAGATGAAGGATGATCACTGGGAAAAGTTTGGGAGGCAGAAGATCAAAGGAAATTGGGGTTCCTTCGAAACTTGAAGGATTAGGGTTTCTCTTCCGGCAACTCGGAAGGTAGGGTTCTGATGACAAAGTCCTGAGATGGATCTTGGGTGGCAAGGTTGGACTGGGGAGAATCTTTGGTTGGATAGGGGAGGCAAGGTTGAATGACCATCTTCATGTACCCAAGAGCGAAAGAAATCCGATAACATCGAGAAAAAGGACGGGAGTCGAATCCCGCAAAGAAAAAAAACAGGAGCGAAAACCAAGGTTTTACAAACCTACCCCCCTTAAGAAAATCTCGTCCTCGAGATTTCCGGGCTTACCTCCCGGTGAAGGGGGACTTACCTGTGTACGACTTGGATCCATCAGCGGTCTTGTCTTCGTTGGTTCACTGACCTTTTAACTGTCTTTTCTGATGGGTCATGTGTTGTCTCTGTACACCACTTTCTTGAATCCTTCTCTTTCCTGTCAGGTGTACCTTTTGTACTGGTAGTGGTGTTGTTGAGTAGTATCAGACAGCTTGGTTTCCATGGTCTGGAGTTTACTGCTTCGGTTTTATTGCGATACTTCGTACCCTGACTGTCGTGGGCAAGACATCCTTTCCTGGTACCAGGCTCTCGTGCTAGTATGACCTCGAGCTGCTAGGGGTGGTTCTCTTTTGCCGTGTCAGGATGTTCAGTATGGTTGTTAGTTCCGTACTGACATTCCTTTTATCTTCAGCATCCTGACTTTGCCCTTAGGTAGTCCATAATTCAAGGAATCAACATGACTGAACTATGGCTGCTGTATCTTCAACTGAAATGTCAGGCATGACCACAAAATAATCATAGACGGTAATCTCTTATTCCAATGATGTCGTGACGTCTTCGAGCTGCTGGTGCTAATGCGCTTTGAGCCATTCCATCTGAATGTCCTGTTTCAAACTCTGCCGCTTGTGGAGAGGGCTCTTCCCTATATAGCATCGGTAGTCCTTGCTATGACCACTGAGCTGAACATAATATCGCTAGCATCCGAAGCTGAGCTTCGTGCCATTGCCACTGTCACGTCACAGCAGAGATCGTATGGTCTCTGCGGGAACCCGCATCCCGGCCTTTCTATCTTTCGGAGCATAGCCTCTTATCTTGGTTAATGTCCCGTATTTAGGATGAGTATGACATGCTGACTACATTGCTGTGGCCGTATATGCAAGAGTCTGACAAGGACTGGTAATACCACTCTGTTCGTGAAGTTGTATCTTGTTGACCGTCACGGAGGTTGTTTGTCCACAACTTCTTTGTGCTTGACGATTCCTTTGATGGACCTGTCCTGACCTGCCAACACGGCTTCTTGATTATTTTCCAGTTGATCGGGCTTGTTCTCTTGTATACCTCGTAGGGATTGATGTGCTCATACTCCTCTCGGGACTATGGGACCAATGTTTCTTGGAACACAGTCATTCCCGTGTACGAGTGGCTCGCATGAACTGATCCACTGGACTGCATGCTCACAACATCTGCCGGTGTAGGATAAATCCTTTCACTGAGTTCTGAGGCGGATGTGTGTCCAGGCTAGTTCGTGCTCTAGACAAGCTTGTTGTAGGCACGATGGCGCGTTGAGGAGTACTGAATTCCTTCTGCTCGAAGCTTCTGCCGAAGTAGCATGCTGAAGAAGGCTGGGTGTCGTACCTCGGAAGTTTTTCCTTCATGTGGCTTGCCACGGAAGGTCGGGTGCCTTATGCCGGAAGTTTTCCGTGGTAGCACGCTGTGGAAGATGGGAGTGTTGTATCCCAAAAGATTTTCTCACCAAGTGGCATACCGAGGAAGATTAGCAGTCTGGCATCGTAAGCTCTTCTCGGTAGCTTGCGGAGGAAGGCTAGGTTCCTTATACCAGAAGCCTTTCACTGTGATATGCGGTCGGCTCTATGGCCGATTCTGGCTTCCTTCCGAAGTATCCGGAATTTTATCCTTAGCAGAGCCAAAACTTGATATAGGCCACACCTTGATTGAAGATATTCCATTGGTCATGCACATCGCTTGTCCTTCTGCTGGTCTGATCATTGTTGCTGTAAAGGTTGCACAACAGAATTCTGTTGTGGTTCTTGGCACATTCACCTTCTTGAAATATGTCCTCGGTGAGTAATAGATGGTTCTTGAGTCCCTTGAGAAAAGACTCAAGGTTCACCTTACTGACTGAAATAATCCTTGTGTCGAGGACGGAATCATTTGTCCCTACTGGTGTTCGTTCTTGGTAGCTCATCTAACTGTTCTTCAGGCGTGCTTTGCTCTGAGGCAAACTCTCTCAGGTATATTCTGGCCTTGTCTGTTGCACACGGATTCTGCTTCTGACCCATTCTTCATTCTTGACAGATCCGAAGGTAATGTTCTGAATATCAGGCAGTTGGCTGGACAGGACTCTTGCTGAATTGGGATTATTGGGTATTATCCCGGTTGCATGCTGATCTTCTTAGACAACTCTTGTGGATGGATCCAGTCGGAGCGGAGAAATGGAATCGACAAAAGAAACAAGAACCGCGAAAAACCAAAAAGCAAATAAAGCTCAAATTTTGCGGACCTTAAACATGTGGCCAAGGATCCACTAGTATACTAGTATAGCGCACTCGATGCACCTCTAAGGATTTAGAAGCGAAACCACCCAATGCTCCTGGTAGCACTGGTGTCAAGCTCCTACTACTTCCTTAGAGAACATCACACTCGACACAGGACCATAGCCAAAGTGGCTTAGTCAACGTTCCTAAGGTTGTCGAGGAGAGATAGAATTTATAAGCGTTTCCCAAAGGAAACTAGAATAAGAAGAGAAATGTCATGGCTAGCAAGCAGGATATCTGGTTTACCTAGGGGTTTCAGGGCTCACGGGTCGTTGCCGGGTGCGAGCATTTCACACCGGAGGCAAGGGCCACGAGAGTTGGGGTCTAATGGAGCCGAAGACCTATGGGATTGCCTTATGATCAATAGTAGCCGTGCCAGGTGGAAAAGATGGCTGAAATCCATCTGGGCTTTCTACTGAACACAAGACAGTGAAGTCTGGCTAGGGTAACCTATAGTCAGCCTGGCTGCTCTGATACCATTCGTTGTGGCTCCCTGCCTGATTACCACTGTAGCCAGATGGTCGCCACGCATACCAGCCCAGGAAATCACTCTGGCATGCGTGTTTGCAACAAGTATCATGAACACAGGCATTTCTATTAATGGAGATATAAGTCTTACATGGGGTATATTACAAAGGTGATGGCAGCGGAAAAGCTCTATCTAGGGCAGCATGGTCTTGGTGCGGTTCCAATCCACAGGGATCTGACTAGGTTACTCTTCTAGCCCGCGCACGCTCTGGCTCCTCGTCGACGGACGACGGATCCTTATGTGAACCTGGCCATGTTAAAGGCCGCTGAGTACTTTTGAATGTACTCGCAAGCAAACCAAACTAACATATACACCAAGCAAGGCAATCCATGGCATTCAAGCATGCATTTGTTATTAGAGCAATATTAATTATAATGGCATAGCATACCTATCTAGCAATATTCATTATCATGTTGCAACAGGATTATCCAGCAAGATAACTACTAAAGTAAATACAGTATAGTAAAGCATACTAAGTAAATACTCCATACTCCGAACATTCTCACGGTCCAATCTGAATCTGATCCAAATCCAATCCAAATCGTGTGGTCATCCGACCACTCATCTCATAGCCATCCCATTGCTAACATATCATATACCTGACATCATATGATGTCTGCTCAAGACGAGTTCTTCCATCATTATTAACACTGCTACGGCTGACCATCTACTGAGGTCTGGACGGGCTGTCCAATACCGTGGACGCGGCTATTCGAATAGATTTTTACACTCTGCAGAGGTTGCGCACTTTACCCACACCATGAAGCACCTGGCCTCGCGATCCCACTCGGGTGGACCAGCGTTGCTTCAACGAAACCTGCCTGACCCGTGACTCTTTCATCGTACCACCGACACTCTTCCTCCCCCGGAGGTCAGCCTTGGGTGGCCCCTTTGTCCTCATGACACCTGCCACCGTCGTGGCCAAACTAGGTAATCCCAAACGGGGATTACTGTCCCAAACGGGGACGGGCCCAATCACCAAACAACAACTGGGCTCACAAGGTTATCGCCGCCTACCGGGCCAGGGTAGCACGCGCGCATAACCTTCCCTCTTTGGAGGTACCGATGAAAGATCACGCAGTCAGACCAAGTCAAGGCCGTCCCATACCGGCAAATGTGGCTGCACGGATAAGCCCGGACAGGTGACTCTAGATCAACCGCCTATGTTTCATTTAGTAGGCATGTGGTTCGCCACAATAACTTATGAGGGCAGCAACTAGGCATTTACTCAGTTTACTATGAAGTATGAAAGTGATGAAAATAGTAGGTGCAATGTAACAGGAATTAAATTATTTCTATCACACGTATAATCAATGAGTAAACACGCAAGATAACACAGAGCGATGCTTTAGAGCATATGTCAGATGGTCGGCTTGCCTGGGGTCGAAGAATACTCCGGGAAGAAGTGCGGAGAGTCCGCGGAAGGGATTTGCCGGAAAGGATTCTCTCTCGGAGGACTGATAGAAGGGCAAGGGCAAAATGGTCATTTCCACTGTGTGACCACCTTGTGAAAATGATACCATAAGAACGGGCTCGACGAGACGAAGATGTGGGCGTTGGAATCACCTCAATCGAAGCTACGAGCAAAAAGATATGAGGGATTGAAGTGGAGGGACCTGTCTGTAAATATAATATTTACTTCTAGGTCCCTGGCAGCTCAGCGGGTCGCGCACTCCAGTAGAATACGCTTTCCGGCAGGGAAAACGTAATCACGCTGACGGCGTTTCCACTTAATCCAGCTGGTCAGCCTCCAATCGCCGACAGGTGGGTCCTGACCCCACCTGTCGGGTCCTCTCTCTCCTCCCTCCATCGCTTTCTTCCTCTCCCCGACGCTCGCTTACAGAGCAGAGGGGATCGCCGGCGCCGGTGCTCGTCTGGGCGTCTCAGGCCATCTCCGGCGAGGCTCTGACCACTGGCGTGATCCCCGCGACGCGGCGCCTCCAATGGACCCATTCGCGGCAGCCGGAGAGTTCCAGGGCAACAGCAGCGTGGCCCGCGACGGACAGCAGTATGCGGCGGCTCCGGCGAGTAGGCGGAGTTCCGGCAGCCTACAGGCGCTCCGGTGGACCAGGGTCAAGGGCAAGGGTGTGGTTGGGGTCATCGGCGTCCGCCGCATCCAAAGGTGGGCGGCACAGGCCTCGGGGATGGCCGGAGATGCAGTGGCAAGCCGAGGCGGCGGCGGCTGCTCCGGTCGATTGGAGGGCTCCGGCGACGGAATCGACCGGCGAGGGTGCAGGGGGGAATCCAAAGGGAGAGGGAGGGAGACTGGGAGAGGCGTGGGTGCTCGGGAGGCTCTGGGCCACGGCTATTTATAGCCGGCCGAGGCAATCGGATGAGCACGCCGCCGTGGAGACCTTATCTCCGCACTGGAGATTGCAGGCGAGCTGGCCTTGGACGCAGGTGTGGCCGACCTGACGAGCAACAGGGGGAGGGGACGGCTCGGGAAGGAAAGGAACAAGGGAGGGAGGAAGACGACGGCGTCACGGGCGGGACAGAGGCATGTCGGCGACCGCCGTGGCGTGGAGAGGAAGAAAGAGGAGTAGAGAAGGGTCTAGGACGCCGCGCAGCCGATGGACATGACCAGACGGCCGGGGACTGATCAGAGGTGGCAGGACGGCGACTGTTTTGCCACAGTTCACGCCGGCTGCCGACTAAACTCGTGGTCACCACCGGCACCACGTGCACAAGGCACCAAATTGATCCCAGATCATGTCCAGCATCCGTGTCTATCTTCAAATAGATGGTTTGAACCATCATATAGACACAAGGTGACCTGTTGTGACCACACACTGCTCAAACATGTGCTGGCAGCAAGGTGTTTGACATGTGTTATGGCCAGCACAGGGCTCCTCTTGGCATGGTATTTGGCTGACCTTGATAATCCACTAGAGTGATCACTTTGGCAAAATATTAGCACAAATGGGCCAATCTAGATAACCTCTCTTTTGCAAAAGACTAAACTGGACAGCATTGAACTTGAAGTTGCTGGGAGAAATTGGCTACATATATTTGGCTCAAACTTGGCGTAGGATGATTATTTGAATATATGAAGCTACTGTAAAAGTTTCATTCCATTTGGGTTCACCAAAATGGTACTTCCTTCACAGTGCTTCCAAATGGACAGGAATTTGGAAAAATTGCTGGGGGAAAATGGATATATGGATTGAGCTTATTTTTGGTATCCATGAGTTATTTAGCAATTATAATCACCATGAAAATTTTCAGCTCAAATAGATAAAGGAATATAGCACTTCCTTTGCAATTTGCCCAACTGGACAGAAATTGCAAATTTATATTGTGCTCAAAATTTGAACTGTGGAACTTGGGATTTTTATGGAAATGGCTAATATATGGATATAAGAAGCTCCACAATTTATTTGGGAATTTTCCTGGCTACCAAAATGGTAGTTCCTTTAGAAAGTGCCCAAAATACATTATTGGCATTAAATAGGAGAAGGCAATTTTCCTTATTTAATTATGGCCAATATTTTTGTGGGATCTCAATATGATCACAAAGAATACCTCCACAAGTTTTCATGAACCTTGGAGATGGATAGATATTTTCCTGGATTTAACTCCTTTAACTGGCAGAAAAATGAATTAATTTTAAATGAAAAATATTGCGAATGACTTGGCAATATTTTTGGATATCCAGGGTTTATAGATGAAGGATGATCCCTGGGAAAAGTTTGGGAGGCAGAAGATCAAAGGAAATTGGGGTTCCTTTGAAACTGGAAGGATTAGGGTTTCTCTTCCGGCAACTCGGAAGGTAGGGTTCTGATGACAAAGTCCTGAGATGGATCTTGGGTGGCAAGGTTGGACTGGGGAGAATCTCTGGTTGGATAGGGGAGGCAAGGTTGAATGACCATCTTCATGTACCCAAGAGCGAAAGAAATCCGATAACATCGAGAAAAAGGACGGGAGTCGAATCCCGCAAAGAAAAAAAACATGAGCGAAAACCAGGGTGTTACACACATATATCCAGTTGGATATGAGTTGGCATGAGTTATTATTGTTGACATCACCCTTGAGGTGAATACGTTGGGATGCGAAAACTATAAGCCCCTATCTTCCTATGTGTCCGGTTGAAACTTTTTGTTCATGGGTATGCCATGAGTGTTAGCAATCATAGAAGACTAAATGATGGTTGAGCATGTGGACTTCCCAAAAGGCTCCAACATGAGACCCTTCCTGAAAATATGATGAATTGTAGTTGCAAAGTTGACTGAGAACATAGTTTGTTGGTTTTCAATATGGTTTATGCTTCATACTTCTATGTAGTGATGAATTGTTACTTGTTCATGAGAAGCTATATGATAAAAATGTGTTGAATAAATTTTATATTAGAGTTTGTTGCTGTTATATTAATAAGCATGATGCTACTATGTCCGTATTTTGTTTTTATCGACACCTCTCTCTCAAACCATGTGGACATGCTTTTCAATATCGGATTTCGCTTGAGGACAAGCGAGGTCTAAGCTTGGGAGAGTTGATACGTCCATTTTGCATCATGATTTCCTACTGTTATTTACTTTGTTTTGTTGAATAATAATGCTTTAGGGAGTGATTCTAATGCCTTTTCTCTCATAATATGCAAGGTTTACACAAAGAGGGAGAATACCGGCAGCTGGAATTCTGGACCCAAGAAAAGCACATCAGAGATACCTATTCTGCACAACTCCAATGAAGCTGAAATTTTACGAAGATTATTTTTGTATTTAATAAAAAATACTGGAGTAGAAAACTACCGGAGGGGCCCTACCAGGTGGGGACAACCCACCAGGGCGCGCCAGACCCCCCTGGGCGCGCCCTGGTGTATCGTGGCCACCTCGGCCCACCTCCGGAGCCCATCTTCTGGTATATAGTCACTTTTGACCTAGAAAAAAAATCAGAGGAGGACTTTCGGGATGAAGCGCCACCGCCTCGAGGCGGAACTTGGGCAGGAGCACTTTTGCCCTCCGGCAGAGCAATTCCGCCGGGGGAACTTCCCTCCCGGAGGGGGAAATCGAAGCCATCGTCATCACCAACACCCCTCTCATCTTTGGGAGGCCAATCTTCATCAACATCTTCAACAGCACCATCTCCTCTCAAACCCTAGTTCATCTCTTGTGTTCAATCTTTGTACCGGAACCTCGGATTGGTACCTGTGGGTGACTAGTAGTGTTGATTACCTTGCGTAGTTGATTACTATATGGTTTATTTGGTGGAAGATTATATGTTCATATCCATTATGCTATTCAATACCTCTCTGATCTTGAGCATGTTTATTATTTGTGAGTAGTTACCTTTGTTCTTGAGGTTACGGGAGAAGTCATGTGCAAGTAATCATGTGAATTTGATATGTGTTCGATATTTTGATGATATGTATGTTGTGATTCCCTTAGTGGTGTCATGTGAATGTCGACTACATGACACTTCACCATTCATGGGCCTAAGGGAATGCATTGTGGAGTAGTTATTAGATGATGGGTTGCTAGAGTGACAGAAGCTTAAACCCTAGTTTATGCGCTACTTCGTAAGGGGCTGATTTGGATCCAAACGTTTAATGATATGGTTAGATTTTATCTTAATACTTTTCTCGTAGTTGCGGATGCTTGCGAGGGGGTTAATCATAAGTGGGAGGTTGTTCAAGTAAGAACAGCACCCAAGTACCGGTCCACCCACATATCAAATTATCAAAGTAGTGAACACAAATCAAACCAACATGATAAAAGTGACTAGAGCAAATTCCCTTGTACCCTCAAGAACACTTTGCCTATTACTAGAGATTGTTCTGGCCTGTCCTTTGCCACAAAAGGATTGGGCTACCTAGCTGCACCTTGTTTACCGTTACGTTACTTGCTTTTTACCAACTATCTTGCTATCAAACTATCTGTTACCTACAATTTTAGTACTTGCAGAAGTTACCTTGCTGAAAACCGCTTCTCATTTCCTTCTGAACCTCGTTGGGTTCGACACTCTTACTTATCGAAAGGACTACGATTGATCCCCTATACTTGTGGGTCATCACAACCCCAGGCGCGCCCTGGTGGGTTCTGGTCCCCACGTGGGCCCCCTCACTTATTCCTTTAGCCCATGTCATCCCCTACCTCTAGAAAAAATTCACTATAACTCCCATTCCCGTGTTCTTGCTCTCAAACCCACAGATTTCGATCTCTTTGCTCGAAGCTCCGTTTCTGAAACTGTTTGGAGGGATTGCTACTTGGTATGTGACTCCTCCATTGCTCCAATTAGTTTTTGATTTAGTGGGTTATTTTTAGAGTAATTAGCTACTCTGGGTGCTGCTGTAGATGAGTTTGCATGTTTAATTCTTAGAGTTCTAAGTAGTTTGAATGCTTAATTTGGCCTCTATGCATCCTTGGGAGCAGTTGCCATCAATCTTACAAAGTTTTGTTGACAAAAAATTTGTGGACTAAAATTTTCAGAATTTTTTATTATAGGAATAAGATGGATTTCTTTAGGAAGTTTTCCTCCAAGAAAAATGCCAAAGGAGTCATTGGGGAATCATCGGACACTGACCTCCACACTTCGAGAACGGTGGAGGTGCGGCCGTGCGAATGGCCGCATGATGCCTTCATGGAGGAGGTCGGGTTCCATCGAGAGTTTGCTCAACTCGTTACAAATGCTGGGCTGACAGAGTTCCTCGCAGCTAAGTGTGACTAACACCACATCCTTACAAATTCCTTTGTGCAAAGTTTTCATTTTCTATGTAGGAATAATCCTCCTGAGGTGCAGTTTAAGCTATATGCTGAAACTCACAAGATACCACTCACTGACTTTTGCGACATATGCTTGATCCCTTCTGATGGGGAATTAAGAGAGCCTAGAGCAGGGGAGTTTGAGGACTTTCTCCTCACTTTAACAGTGGGTGAAGATAGAGGCATGTCAAAAGCCACTGCTACCAGTTTGCAGTTTCCTTTTGTGCACTACTTTGCTTTATTCATCGCGAAGTGTTTAACCTCTAGGGAGAAGGTTGGTGCACTCAGTGCCCCCGACTTCGCCCTTTTACGCCGTGCACTGCACAATGATCACACCTTTAGTATGGGGGCTATTATTGCACATCGCTTACACCTTAACAGGACTAAGGGAAAGATACATGGTGGTATTTATGCTACTCGCTTAGCGAGACACTTTAATGTTCAGATTCGCCCACATGATTATCCCTTGTCCCAAGTTTATCTTGATCACAAGGCGTTACAGGATCACCAATTTATTGAGGCAACTGATTCTTTTC
The DNA here is from genome assembly GCA_039707655.1 of Elymus sibiricus. Lineage (NCBI taxonomy): Eukaryota > Viridiplantae > Streptophyta > Magnoliopsida > Poales > Poaceae > Elymus > Elymus sibiricus. Next base: position 437,340,582 of record CM077669.1, on the reverse strand, counting down.
ATAACATTCGTTACAACTTAGTATTCAGCGTCGAAATCCGTGATGTTATCCCGTTGCCTGCACCTGCTTTGTTTGATTCTATTGCCAGGAACGGATACATGATCATGCCCGATGACATTACAGCCTACCGGAACAACCTAGCAGCTGCTGAGGAGGAGCCCCAGGAGTGGGACGCTCAGGTGCCGCCTCCACCTCACTTTGACTTAGGACCGTATGGTTACTACGGATGGTGATTACCAAGCTAGGCCAAAAGCCTAAGCTTGGGGGAGTACGTATTTCCACCGACATTACATTCATGTTTACACTTTTCATTCCAGTTGTCGGTGTTCATACTTTTTCATTGTATTATCCATGCTAGATTTATTTTCTCGCTTTCTTCTTGCGTGTTTGAAAAACTTTGAGAAAATCCAAAAATATTTCCTACTTCTTTTCGGCTTTTCTTTCTAGCTTAAATTAATTGTAGTATCAAAAGAAAACCCAAAAAGATTTCTTGTTTCTTCTTTTACTTGTTGGGAGCTTTCCCGTGTAAATAATTTTTCTCGTTTTTGTTTTTCCCTCTTTAATCTGCTTTCTTCAAGAAAAACCAAAAACTCCAAAAATATTTCAGTGTGTTTCTCTGAAATTCTTTTCCTTTTATTTGAGTCGTACCAAGGAGAAGACCACGATGAAAATGTTGACTGGCTCTCATATGCGCTATTGTTATCTAACAACGAGCCCATGTTACTTTGTATTCTCCTCTTGAATAAAATGTTTGCAGATTCCAGCTTAGTCGACGACACTCTTGCCCTATTATTATTTTCATATCATTCGGTCATGCAAGTGAAAGGCAATAATGACGATATTTGACGAAGTGACAGTGGCAGAGAAAAGCGGGTATGAACTCAACTTGTTTTTGTTTTTCTAGATATGTTTAGCCTAGTATCCATGATTCAGCATATTATGATCAAACATGTTTGCAATGAAAATTAGAGATTATAGTTGCTCATGCCATGCATAAGTAGCTAGGAGTGGATAATGATTTATCTTGGATGTCAACATGCATTAAAATGATTGTGATGTGGTATGATGATATGGTATCCTCCTCTGAATGTTTCAAGTGGCTTGACTTGGCACATGTTCACGCATGTAGTTGAATCAAAACCAACATAGCCTTCATGATATTTATGTTCATGGTGTCCATATCCTACTCATGCTAGTAGTCAATGTTTATTATTCATAATGCATGTTCATGACCGTTTTCGCTCTCTAGATGGCTGCTTCTCAATCTATTTGCTAGCCTTCGCCTGTACCAAGCGGGAATACTGCTTGTGCATCAAAATATTTAAGCCAAAGTTATTCCAGATGAGTCCACCATATCTACCTATATGCGATATTACCCTGCCGTTCCAAGTAAATTTGCATGTGCCACCTCTAAAAATTCAAATGAACATTTGTTTTGTGTGCCTGGACCGCTCATGGAGCGACAGGGGGCGGTCAGTATCTTCCATGTTAAGCGGGTTATTCTCATGATGAGTGTTTATTCACTCGTCCTTGCACGAGAGGGGCGCTAATAGGGATTCCCAGTCCCGAAATCAAAAATTACAAATAATTAAACAAAACTCCCCCAGGAATGTTGTTGGTATGGACGGTACCCGTGGATTCGGCTAGCCGTGGAGTGTGATTGTTGGTGGAGGGGGAGTAAACCATTACTTTTACCGCTTGGGAACCACCGCTAATGTGTTTAGCATGGAAGATATTGATAACTCTTGGTCGTAACGTTGACAGGAAGGGTGTACCTCCCAAAATTATATCTATCTCTGTTTTAAGCTTTGAGCTCTGGCACCTCTGCAAATCCCTGCTTCCCTCTGCGAAGGGACTATCTATTAACTTTTATGTTGAGTCATCACCTTCTCAAATAAGCGCCAGACCTGAGAGCACTATTGTCATCCTCATGCATTGTGTATAGTTAATGTTGGGTGCAGCATGACTGGATCTTTTCTACCATGAATTACAATGTTTAGTCGCTGCTTGAACTTTGGAGCTGCTCTGCATTTATGTTTTGCGGTCTCAGAAAGGGCTAGCGAGATACCACTATTGTCATATTATATCATGATTGTTTTCACAAAGTGTTGGCGCTTGAGATATTTTATTATTGCTCGCTAGTTTCTTATGTCATTGATATGAGTTAATATAATTTCTAAGAGTTATTGCTGGCATGGTTAGTCGTAATCTTTGCTGAAAACCTGGGTGCTACTTCAGCATATATATGTAAACAAGAACAAAAGAGTTCGTAAAGGTTTTTCTTTATAACTTTCAGTTTGTCAACTGATTTGCTTGAGGACAAGCAATGGGTTAAGCTTGGGGGTGTTGATACGTCTCCGTCATATCTAATTTTCCTCACGCTTTTGCTCTTGTTTTGGACTCTAATTTGCATGATTTGAATGAAACTAACCCGGACTGACGTTGTTTTCAGCAGAACTACCATGGTGTTGTTTTTTGTGCAGAAATAAAAGTTCTCGGAACTGGACGAAACTTTTTGGAGATTTATTTTACAATAAATAAAAAATACTGGAGCCAAGAACCACCGGAGGGGGAGCCCTGGCTGGGTACGATACACCTCGGGACCCCACTGACCCTAATTCCAGCGCTATAAAATCCTATTTTCGGAGAAAAAAATCAAAGAGAAAGTTTCATCGCGTTTCACGATACGGAGCCGCCTCCACCTCCTGTTCTTCATCGGGAGACCAGATCTGGAGCCCGTTTGGGGCTCCAGAGAGGGGAATCGTCGGTCTTCGTCATCATCAACCCTTCTCCATCGCCAATTCCATGATGCTCCCCATCGGGAGTGAGTAATTCCTTCGTAGGCTTGCTGGTCAGTGAGGAGTTGGATGAGATTCATCATGGAATTGAGTTAGTTTTGTTAGGGCTTGATCCCAAGTATCCACTATGTTCTGAGATTGATGTTGCTATGACTTTGCCATGCTTAATGCTTGTCACTAGGGCCCGAGAACCATGATTTTAGAGCTGAACCGTTTATGTTAGCACCATTATATCTATGTTCTTGATCCGATCTTGCTAGTCATATGCACCTATTACGTGTTATGACCCGTAAACCCCAGAGTGACAATAGTCGGGATACTTTCCAGTGATGACCGTAGTTTGAGGAGTTCATGTATTCACCGTGTGTTAATGCTTTGTTCCGGTTCTCTATTAAATGGAGGCCTTAATATCCCTTAGTTTCCTTATGGACCCTGCTGCCACGGGAGGGTAGGACAAAAGATGTCATGCAAGTTCTTTTCCATAAGCACGTATGACTATTTACGGAATACATGCCTACATTACATTTATGAACTGGAGCTAGTTCTATGTTGCCCTAGGTTATGACTGTTATAAAATGAATATCATCCAACGAGTTCGCCGATCCAGTGCCTAGGAGTTTTCCACATATTGTTCTTGCTGAGTTACTATTGCTACTGCTACTGTTACACTTGCTACAAAACTATTGCTATCACTGCTACTGTTACCGTTACTGTTACTACTGCTACAAAAACTATCATACTACTGTGCTACTGATCACTCTGCTGCAGATATTTAATCTCTAGGTGTGGTTGAATTGACAACTCAACTGCTAATACTCGCAAATATTCGTTGGCTCCCCTTGTGTCGAATCTATAAATTTGGGTTGAATACTCTACCCTCGAAAACCGTTGCGATCCCCTATACTTGTGGGTTATCAGCAACCCAATGAATAAATTTATTTTCAGCTTTTTCTTTCTGTTCTTGAGTGTTGACACAATTATGGTACTGTTATGATTGTGTTTTTTATGTTTTAATTAGTGTTTGTGCCAAGTAAAGCCTTTAGGATGATTCATAAGATGAGTAGAAACAATACTGAATCTGAAACAGAAACTTTGACTCCAGTGCAGGAATTTTCATTTTTTACTGGAGCGTGATAATGAGCTGAAATTTTAACACGGTATTTCTATAGAAATTCTTTACGTTTTCCTAATTTTTCACAATTTTGAGAGTTACATAAGTATGGTTAGATTACAGATTACTACAGACTTTTATGTTTTTGACAGATTCTGTTTTTGTTGCATTGTGTGCTTGTTTTATTGAATCTATGGTTTGTATTGAAGGGTATAAGCCATGGAAAAATTAGAATACAGTAGATATAATGCAATAATAAAATATGAATGGGTTTGCAACAGTACTTAGAGTGGTGATTTGCTTTGTTATAGTAACGGATCTCACGAAGGTTTTGTTGAGTTTTGTGTGATTGAAGTTTTCAAGTTTTGTGTGAGATCACGATGGATGAAGGAATAAGGAGTGAAAAGAGCCTAATCTTGGGGATTCCCATGGCACCCCAAGATAATATCCAAGGAAAAACAAGCAACTAAGCTTGGGGATGCCCCGAGTGGCATCCCCTCTTTCTTCTAACGACCATCGGTATTTTACTTGGAGCTATATTTTTATTCGTCACATATCACGAGTTTTGCTTGGACCGTCTTGTATCATTTGAGTCTTTGCTTGATTTGCCTTTTAGTTTGTCACAAGTATCCTTGCTGGACACATCTATTTGAGAGAGCCAAAATTATGCTATGATTTGTTCGAATTGCTCTATATGCTTCACTTAAAATGTTTGTGAGCTATGGAATTGCTCTAGTGCTTCAGTTATATCTTTTTGATCATGCTGTGCTTTAAATTTTTGAATAAATACTCTCATGCTTAACTTAGATAAATTTGAGAGTTAGTAAACTTTGAAGAAATTCTCTCATGCTTCACTTATACTATTTTGAGAGACGAAATTTTTATGCTCATGTTCTTCACTTAAATTTATTTGAGCTTGTCAAAAGCAATGGCAATATATGAAACTAGTCCCAAAGTGATAGATATTCAAGAGGGATATAATAAAAACTTTCATGCAGATCATTGGACAAATTAAACTTGATTCCTTGTAATAGTTTTGAGACATGATGATAGTAATATGTTAGTCATGTTGGTGAGTAATTATGCTTTAGTAAGAATATTGGTGTTAAGGTTTATGATTCCCTATCCATGCACGAAAGTCAATAGTTATGCAATGAAATTACATCCTACTTGTGGTGCATTATTCGGTGTTAGTTATGCTTAATGCCCGTTTATGTGAATTTTCGTTTCTTGGTTGGTTGCTTATCAATCTATTTGCTAGACTCCACTTGTACTGATTAGAAATACTACTTGTGCATCCGAAATCCTTAAACCCAGTTTTGCCTTATGAGTCCACCATACCTTCCTATATGCGGTATTTCCATGCCGTTCTAAGCAAATTTGTATGTGCCATCTCTAATTTTCAAAATGAATTTCCTTTTTGTGTGCCCGTACCGCTCATGAAACGGTAGGGGGTGTCCAATATTTTTCCATGCTAGATGTGTTATTCTCAAGATGAGTGTTTATTCACTTGTCATTGCACGAGAGTATGACGTTAATAGGGATGCCCATTCACGAAATCAAAAAGAAATTTACTTTATGTTGTCAAATTATAAATTCCTTGGAAAGTGTTGGTATGGAAGGCAACCATGGATACGGCTAGCCTTGGATTGTGAAAGAATGGTGGAAAAAGGAATAATCATTATTTTATGTTTGGTAACCGCCTATGATGTATCTAGCATGGAAAGTATTGAGAACTACTCGGTCGTTCTCGTTGACAGGAAAGGCATGCCACCCAAAATATTTTTCTCTCTCAGTTTAAGCTTTAAGCTTTGGCACCTCTACAAATCCCTACTTCCCTCTGCAAAGGGCCTATCTATTTACTTTATGCAATTTTTATTTTTAATTTGAGTCTCCATCTTCTCTTATAAAGCACCAAATAGGGGTAACTATGATCATACTTGTGCATTGGGTGTAGTTAATATTTGAGTGTGTTTCATGAATGGATCAATGATTGAGCATGATGGGCTAGGGATAACTTTCTTTAGTGTTGATATTTTGAAAGACATGGTTGCTTGTTGGCATGCTTGAGTATTAAAGTCTTTATGTCAAAACTAGACTATTGCTTTGAACCATCTAAAAGTCCAAATGTCCGTGCTACAAAAGAAAAGAATATGTGATGAACATGTTAGGCAGCATTCCACATCAAAAATTCTGTTTTTATCATTTACCTACTCGAGGACGAGTAGGAATTAAGCTTGGGGATGCTGATATGTCTCCAACGTATCTATAATTTTTGATTGTTCCATGCTATTATATTATCATTCTTGGATGTTTTACAACCATTTTATAGCAACTTTATATCATTTTTTGGGACTAACCTATTGACATAGTGCCAAGTGCCAGTTGCTGTTTTTTGCTTGTTTCTTACTTCGCAGAATATCAGTACCAGCCGTAGTCCAATCGCGATGAAACTTTTCGGAGATTTGTTTTGGACCAGAAGGAAGCTAGTGGGCCAAAGAAGCACCCGGGAGGGGGCCCAGGCGGCCCACAAGACACCAGGGCACGCCAGAGGTCCCCAGCGCGCCCTGGTGGGTTGTGGTCACGTAGGGAGTCCCCTCCACCGTCTCTGAGCTCTATAAATACCCAAATATTCTAGAAACCCTAGAGGAGTCGACGAAAAATACTTCCAGCCGCCGCAAGTTCCAGAACCGCAAGATCCAATCTAACACCATCACGGAGGGGTTCATCATCCTCATTGGTGCCTCTCCGATGATGCGTGAGTAGTCCACCATAGACCTACGGGTCCGTAGGTAGTAGCTAGATGGCTTTCTCTCTCTTTTGATTCACAATACAATGGTCTCTAGGAGATCTATTTGATGTAATGACTTTTTGCGGTGTGTTTGTTGGGATCCGATGAATTTTGAGTTCATGATCAGTTTCTATCCATGAATATTATTTGAGTCTTCTTTGATCTCTTATATGCATGATTACTTATAGCCTCATATTTCTTCTTCGAATCTTTGGTTTAGTTAGGCCAACTAGATCGATTTTTCTTGCCATGGAAAGAGGTGCTTTGTGATGGGTTCGATCTTGCGGTGTCCTCTCCTAGTGACAGAAGGGGCATCATGACATGCATGTATCATTGCTATTAAGGATAACAAGATGGGTCTATTCCTACATGAATAAATCTTGTCTACATCATGTCACCGTTCTTATTGCATTACTCTGTTTTTTCCATGAACTTAATACACTAGATGCATGATGGATAGCGGTCGATGTGTGGAGTAATAGTAGTAGATGCATAATCGTTTCGGTCTACTAATCTTGGATGTGATGCCTATATAATGATCATCGCCTTGGATATCGTCATGATTATTTGATCTTCTATCAATTGCCCAACAGTAATTTGTTCACCCACCGTGTGCTATACTCATGAGAGAAGCCACTAGTGAAACCTACAACCCTCGGGTCTACTTTTCCAACATATTGCTTTCCGATCTATCTTTTGCCGCTTTTGTTTTCAGATCTATTATTCCAAAAACCCAAAAATACCTTGCTGCACTTTTTATTTGCCTCTTTTATTTTGTGTTCTTGTGGGATCTATCTATCCAATCTATTACAATCTAATATATCTTTTTACCGTCAAGAGATTGACAACCACTCTTACGCGTCCGGTTGCAAGTATTTGTTCTTTGTGTGCAGGTACCGTTTACATAGTGTTGCGTGGTTCTCCTACTGGTTCGATAACCTTGGTTTCATAACTGAGGGAAATACTTACCGTAGCTGTGATGCATCATCCCTTCCTCTTTGGGGAAATACCGACACAGTCTCAAGCCACGTCAGTCGCGGCCATCCTCGACCCTGCACGCAGCCCGCCATCACAACACTGGTTGCCCCCACGACCTTGTCGTTGCTGCTGGCTCGTGATCCAGCCCACACTCTAATCCGAAGCCCGACGGAGCACCTGCCGATTGGCGCCGGGGGTTGGTGATCCCACGCCAAATTCCGGGGACCTCGCGGAGGTCGACCTGGATGCAGTCCACTTAATTGGAGGGCGGCACCAAGAACGGAAGCAGCAGTATGGGCTTGCTGTCTGCAAGGTTGACTACTTCCTTCCCTTAATTTTTTGGGCATTTTTCACTGTACTGCACGGGATAAACTGACAACTGTTTCTTCAAATGTAGATTGCAAATTTCAGGAATTTGGTAGAACAACCCGTTTTTCTACTTTTGCAAGTCATTGCTTGCAGCTAGAGCTAACTTATATCCATCCATCCACAATGGCTGGCTCCACAGGCAACACCCCTCTACATTCTATTAGCAGGTTATGTATACTTAACATGACAGCTTCTGTTTAACTTTTTTCAGGTTTTATAGATTTATTTCATGTCCTAGTGATATGCTATGTGCCGGCTATGGGGTTTCTATCTGCAGAACCATGTAAAGTAATTTGAGATGCTGCATGCAGGACCACCTGAATGTTTATGGCTGAATAGCTCTGTGATTCACCCAAGGTAGAGGTTAGTTCTATCATTATGTTGGATTGAGAGGGGAAGGTGCCTAAAAAAGGTCTTTGTTGTTTAGCTATGAATGCAGAACAATTTGCTGCAGTCGGAAATCTCTGGAGAAATGCATCAAACCATCAAATTTCTCCTTGATTTCTCTGCTGCTAAAAGCATATGCGATTAATTCATATGATATATTGTTGGAAATATGCCCTAGAGGCAATAATAAATTAGTTATTATCATATTTCCTTGTTCATGATCATCGTTTATTATCCATGCTAGAATTGTATTGATCGGAAACTCAGATACATGTGTGGATACATAGACAACACTATGTCCCTAATGAGCCTCTACTAGACTAGCTCGTTGATCAAAGATGGTCAAGGTTTCCTGGCCATAGACATGAGTTGTCATTTGATAACGGGGTCACATCATTAGGAAAATGATGTGATGGACAAGACCCAAAGTATGAACGTAGCATATGATCGTGTCAAGTTTATTGCTATTGTTTTCTGCATGTCAAGTATATGTTCCTATGACCATGAGATCATGCAACTCACTGACACCGTAGGAGTACCTTGTGTGTATCAAACGTTGCAACGTAACTGGGTGACTATAAAGGTGCTCTACAGGTATCTTCGAGGGTGTCTGTTGGGTTGGCGTGGATCGAGACTGGGATTTGTCACTCCGTATGACGGAGAGGTATCTCTGGGCCCTCTCGGTAATACACATCACAAGAAGCTTGCAAGCAATGTGACTAAGGAGTTAGTCGCGGGATCTTGTATTATGGAACGAGTAAAGAGACTTGCCGGTAATGAGATTGAACTAGGTATGGAGATACCAACGATCGAATCTCGGGCAAGTAACATACCGATGGACGAAGGGAACTGCATACGGGATTGTCTGAATCCTTGACATCGTGGTTCGACCAATAAAGATCTTCGTAGAATATGTAGGAACCAATATGGGCATCCAGGTCCTGCTATTGGTTATTGACCGTAGAGGTGTCTCGGTCATGTCTACATAGTTCTCGAACCCGCAGGGTCTGCACACTTAACGTTCAGTGACGATTTCGTATTGTTGAGTTATGTATGTTGGTGACCGAAAGTTGTTCAGAGTCCCGGATGAGATCCCGGACGTCACGAGGAGCTCCGGAATAGTCCAGAGGTAAAGATTTATATATGGAAAGTCATATTTTGGCTACCGGAAAAGTTTCGGGTTTTTCCGGTATTGTACCGGGAAGGTTCCGGAAGGTTCCGGAGGAGTCCGGAAGGGTCCCTCCAGCCTCTAGGACATGCATGGGCTGTACGGGGGCGTCCAAGCCTTGTTCGGCCAGCTCCCAAGGGCCCATGCGGCTAGGGGGTAGGAAACCCCAAAGGGTTAGGCACCTAGGAGGTGCCTTGGGGAGGGAGGACTCCTCCCTCCTGGCCGCCGCCCCCTTGCTTGGAGGAAGGGCTAGGGCTGCGCCCCATCTAACCTCTCCTCCTATATATAGAGAGGGAGAGGGAGGGCAGCCACACCCCAAGCCATTGTGCAGCCCTCCCTCTCTCCCTAGATCTGTTTCTCCTCCAAAACGCATCTGCGGCAGCGCTTGGCGAAGCCCTGTTGAGATTGCTCCACCACCACCGCCACCATGCCGTTGTGCTGTCGGAGAACTCATCTACCTCTCTGCCCTCGCTTGCTGGATCAAGGAGGCGGAGACGTCATCGAGTTGTACATGTGCTGAACGCGGAGCTGCTGTCCGTTCGGCGCTAGATCGGAACGGATCAAGATTGGATCGCGAAGACGTTCGACTAGACCAACCGCGTTTCTTAACACTTCCCGCTTAGCGATCTACAAGGGTATGTAGATGCAATCTCTCCTCTCGTAGATGGTCATCTCCTAGATTGATCTTGGTGAAGCGTAGGAAATTTTTTGTATCCCATGCAACGTTCCCCAACAGTGGCATCATGAGCTAGGTCTATGCGTAGATGAGATCACGGGTAGAACACAAAGGAGTTTGTGGGCATTTATATTCAGATTGCTTCCCTCCTTAGTCTTTTCTTGATTCAGCGGTATTGTGGGATGAAGCGGCCCGGACCAACCTTAGATGTCCTCGTACACGAGACCGGATCCATTGACTGACATGTAACTTTGTTGCATAAGATGGCTGGCGGGTGTCTGTCTCTCCTACTTTAGTTGAATCGGATTCGACAAAGGTGGTCCTTGTAGAAGGTTAAATAGCAACTTGTTTGTCACCGTTGTGGTTTTGCGTAGGTAAGAATCGTTCTTGCTAGATATCCATAGCAGCCATGTAAAACATGCAACAACAAATTAGAGGACGTCTAACTTGTTTTTGCAGGGTATGTTGTGATATGATATGGCCAAAGACATGATGATATATATTTGATGTATGAGATGATCATGTTTTTGTAATAGTTTATATCAACTTGCATGTTGATACGGCAACCGGCAGGAGCCATAGGGATGTCTTTAATTATTATGTGGCTTGCGTGTCACTTATTAAGCGCTATGTAATGCTTTACTTTATCGCTAAGCGGTAGCAATAGTAGTAGAAGCATGGTTGGCGCGACAACCCCGATGGCAACATGATGATGGAAATCATGGTGTCATGCCGGTGACGATGGAGATCATGCCGGTGCTTTGGAGATGGAGATCAAAAGCACAAGTTCATGGCCATATCATGTCACTTATGATTTGCATGTGATGTTAATCCTCTTATGCATCTTATTTTGCTTAGGACGACGGTAGCATTATAAGGTGATCCCTCACTAAAATTTCAAGATAAAATTGTGTTCTCCCCGAGTGTGCACCATTGCGAAAGTTCGTCGTTTCGAAGCACCACGTGATGATCGGGTGTGATAGACTCTACGTTCACATACAACGGGTGCAAGCCAGTTTTGCACATGCAGAACACTCGGGTTAAACTTGACGAGCCTATCACGTACAGACATGGCCTCGGAACACAAGAGACCAAAAGGTCGAACATGAGTCATATAGTAGATATGATCAACATGGAGATGTTCACCATTGAAACCACCTCATCTCACGTGATGATCGGACTTGGGTTGGTGAATTTGGATCATGTAGCACTCGGATGACCGGAGGGATGTCAATTTGAGTGGGAGTTCTTTAGTAATATGATTAATTGAACTCATTATCATGAACATAGTCTAAAGTTGTATTTGTGATACGTCCATTTTGCATCACGATTTCCTACTGTTATTTACTTTGTTTTGTTGAATAATAATGCTTTGGGGAGTGATTCTAATGCCTTTTCTCTCATAATATGCAAGGTTTACACAAAGAGGGAGAATACCGGCAGTTGGAATTCTGGACCCAAGAAAAGCACATCAGAGATACCTATTCTGCACAACTCCAATGAAGCTGAAATTTTACGGAGATTATTTTTGTATTTAATAAAAAATACTGGAGCAGAAAACTACCGGAGGGGGCCTGCCAGGTGGGCACAACCCACCAGGGCGCGCCAGAACCCCCTGGGCGCGCCCTGGTGTATCGTGGCCACCTCGGCCCACCTCCGGAGCCCATCTTCTGGTATATAGTCACATTTGACATAGAAAAAATTAGAGTAGGACTTTCGGGACGAAGCGCCGCCGCCTCGAGGCGGAACTTGGGCAGGAGCACTTTTGCCCTCCAGCGGAGCGATTCCGCCGGGGGAACTTCCCTCCCGGAGGGGGAAATCGAAGGCATTGTCATCGCCAACACCCCTCTCATCTTTGGGAGGCCAATCTTCATCAACATCTTCAACAGCACCATCTCCTCTCAAACCCTAGTTCATCTCTTGTGTTCAATCTTTGTACCGGAATCTCAGATTGGTACCTGTGGGTGACTAGTAGTGTTGATTACCTTGCGTAGTTGATTACTATATGGTTTATTTGGTGGAAGATTATATGTTCAGATCCATTATGCTATTCAATACCTCTCTGATCTTGAGCATGTTTATTATTTGTGAGTAGTTACCTTTGTTCTTGAGGTCACGGGAGAAGTCATGTTGCAAGTAATCATGTGAATTTGATATGTGTTCGATATTTTGATGATATGTATGTTGTGATTCCCTTAGTGGTGTCATGTGAACGTCGACTACATGACACTTCACAATTCATGGGCCTAAGGGAATGCTTTGTGGAGTAGTTATTAGATGATGGGTTGCTAGAGTGACAGAAGCTTAAACCCTAGTTTATGCGCTAGTTTCTAAGGGGCTGATTTGGATCCAAACGTTTAATGCTATGGTTAGATTTTATCTTAATACTTTTCTCGTAGTTGCGGATGCTTGCGAGGGGGTTAATCATAAGTGGGAGGTTGTTCAAGTAAGAACAGCACCCAAGCACTGGTCCACCCACATATCAAATTATCAAAGTAGCGAGCACAAATCAAACCAACATGATAAAAGTGACTAGACGAAATTCCCGTGTACCCTCAAGAACACTTTGCCTATTACTAGAGATTTTTCTGGCCTGTCATTTGCCACAAAAGGATTGGGCTACCTAGCTGCACCTTGTTTACCGTTACCGTTACATGCTTGTTACCAACTATCTTGCTATCAAACTATCTTTTACCTACAATTTCAGTGCTTGCAGAAATTACCTTGTTGAAAACCGCTTGTCATTTCCTTCTGCTCCTCGTTGGGTTCGACACTCTTACTTATCGAAAGGACTACGATTGACACCCTATAGTTGTGGGTCATCAAGACTCTTTTCTGGCGTCGTTGCCGGGGAGTGAAGCGCTCTTGGTAGGTGGAAATCGGTAAGGAAAAACTTATACTACGTGCTGAAATTTATTGCTACTTGCTACTATGGAAAACAATCCTTTGAGGGGTTTGTTCGGGGTATCTTCACCTCGACCGGAACCACAATTAGTTTCCCCTCAACCTACTGCACCTACTGAAAATATTGGTTATGAAATTCCTTCGGGTATGGTAGAACAACTGCTTGCTAAACCTTATGCAGGAGATGGAACTGAACATCCTGATATGCACCTCTTATATGTGAACGAAATTTGTGGATTATTTAAGGTTGCAGGTTTACCCTTTATCTTTGAAGGTAAAAGCATTGACATGGTATAGGCTATGTGATGATCTTGGATCGTGGAACTGGAATCGTTTGCAATTGGAATTCCATCAAAAGTTTTATCCCAGGCATCTAGTTCATCGTGATCGGAATTATATATATAATTTTTGGCCTCGTGAAGGAGAAAGCACCGCTCTTGCTTGGGGGAGGCTTAATTCAATGTTATATTCATGCCCCAATCATGACATTCTGAGAGAAGTTATCATTCAGAATTTTTATGCTCGGCTTTCTCATAATGATCAATCCATGCTCAATACTTCTTGTGTTGGTTCTTATATGAAGAAGACTATTGAATTTAAGTGGGATCTCTTAGAAAGAATTAAACGCAACTTTGAAGATTGGTAACTCGACGAAGGTAATGAGTCAGGTATAAAGCTTGAATTTGATTGTGTTAAATATTTTATGAATACTGATACTTTTCATAAGTTTAGCACTAAATATGGACTTGATTCTGAGATAGTGGCATCTTTTTGCGAAGCATTTGCTACTCACGTTAACCTCCCTAAGGAGAAGTGGTTTAAATATCATCCCCCTATTAAAGAAGAAATTAAAGAACCGGTCATAGCTAAAGAAGAAACCATCTTTTACAATGTTGATCCAGTTGTGCCTACTACTTATATTGAAAAACCACCTTTTCCTGTTAGGATAAAGGAACATGCTTAGGTATCAAATGTAGTTCGTAAGAGTAATATAAGAGCACCTAAACCCCCTAAACAAATTAAAGTAGAACATAGTATTGCTATGGTTAAAGATCTCTTGGTAGAAAATATTGATGGGCATGTTATCTACTTTTGTGATGAAGCTGCTAGAATTGCGAAACCCGATGAAAAAGATAAACATATACCCATAGAAGGCATGCCTGTTGTCCTAGTCAAAATAGGAGATCATTGCTATCATGGTTTATGTGATTTGGGTGCCAGTGTGAGTGCTATTCCTTTTACCCTGTACCAAGAAATTATGGTTGAAATAGCACCTGCTGAAATGGAAGACATTGATGTTACTATTGAACTTGCTAATAGAGACACTATCACACCACTTGGGATTGTTAGAGATGTTGAAGTCTTGTGTGGAAAAGTAAAATACCCTACTGATTTTCTAGTTCTTGGTTCCCCACAAGATGACTTTTGTCCCATTATCTTTGGTAGACCTTTCTTGAGCACCGTCAATGCTAAGATAGATTGTGAAAAACAAACTGGCGGTGTCAGCTTTGGTAATGTGTCTCATGAGTTTAATTTTTCCAAGTTTAGTAGACAACCCCATGATAAAACGTTATCTAGTAAGGATGAAATAATTGGTCTTGCTTCTATTGCTGTGCCTCCTACTAATCCATTAGAACAATATTTGCTTGACCATGAAAATGATATGCACTTGCGTGAAAGAAATGAAATAGATCAAATTTTCTTCGAACAACAACCTCTCCTGAAACACAATTTGCCTATTGAAACTCTTGGAGGTCCTCCTCCACCCAAAGGTGATCCTGTGATTGAATTGAAACAATTGCCTGACACTCTGAAGTATGCTTATCTTGATGAGAAAAAGATATATCATGTTATTATTAGTGCTAACCTTTCAGAACATGAAGAAGAGAGATTATTGAAAGTTCTGAGGAAGCACTTGGCTGCTATTGGATATACTCTTGATGATCTGAAGGGCATTAGTCCCACTCTATGTCAGCACAAGATTAATATGGAACCTGAAGCTAAACCCGTTGTTGACCACCAACGGCGATTGAATCCTAAGATGAAGGAAGTGGTAAGAACTGAAATATTAAAACTTCTGGAAGCAGGTATAATCTTTCCTATTGCTGATAGTAGATGGGTAAGTCCGGTTCATTGTGTCCCTAAGAAAGGAGGTATTATCGTTGTTCCTAATGATAAGAATGAACTCATTCCACAAAGAATTGTCACTGGCTATAGAATGGTAATCGATTTTAGAAAATTAAATAAAGCTACTAGGAAAGATCATTACCCTCTACCTTTCATTGATCAAATGCTAGAAAAACTATCTAAGAACACACACTTTTGTTTCCTAGATGGATATTCTGGTTTCTCTCAAATACCTGTGTCACAATCCGATCAAGAGAAAACCACCTTTACTTGCCCTTTTGGAACCTATGCTTATAGACGTATGCCTTTTGGTTTACGCAATGCACCTGCTACCTTTCAAAGATGTATGACTGCTATATTCTCTGATTTTTGTGAAAAGATTGTGGAGGTTTTCATGGATGATTTTTCCTTTTACGGAACTTCTTTTGATGATTGCTTAAGCAACCTTGATCGAGTTTTGCAGAGATGTGAACAAACTAATCTTGTCTTGAATTGGGAGAAGTGTCACTTTATGGTTAATTAAGGTATTGTCTTGGGGCATAAAATATTTGAGCGAGGTATTGAGGTGGATAAAGCAAAAGTTGATGCAATTGAGAAAATGCCATGTCCCAAAGATATTAAAGGTATTCGAAGTTTCCTTGGTCATGCTGGTTTTTATAGGAGGTTCATTAAAGACTTCTCTAAAATTTCTAGGCCTCTTACTAATCTTTTGCAAAAGGATATTACTTTTGTTTTTGATGACGATTGTGTGGAAGCCCTTGAAACACTCAAGAAAGCCTTAACCTCTGCACCTATCGTTCAACCACCTGATTGGAACTTGCCTTTTGAAATTATGTGTGATGCTCGTGATTATGATGTTGGTGCTGGTCTAGGACAGAGAGTAGATAAGATTTTGAATGTTATCCATTATGCTAGCAAAACTCTACACAGTGCTCAACGAAATTATGCTACTACTGAAAAAGAATTTTTAGCGGTCATTTTTGCTTGTGATAAATTTAGATCCAATATTGTTGATTCCAAAGTTATTGTTCACACCGATCATGCTGCTATAAAATACCTTCTGGAAAAGAAAGACGCTAAACCTAGACTCATTAGGTGGGTTCTCTTGCTTCAAGAATTTGACTTACACATTGTTGATAGGAAGGGAGCCGAGAACCCAGTAGATGATAACTTGTCTAGGTTAGAAAATATTCTTGATGACCCACTACCTATTGATGATAGTTTCCCTGACGAACAGTTAGCTGCAATAAATGTTTCTCAAAACACACCTTGGTATGCTGATTATGCTAACTACATTGTCGCTAAATATATACTACCTAGCTTCACATACCAACAAAAGAAAAAATTCTTCTTTGACTTGAGACATTACTTTTGGGATGACCCACATCTTTATAAAGAAGGAGTAGATGGTATTATTAGACATTGTGTACCTGAGCATGAACAGGAACAAATCCTACGGAAATGTCATTCCGAAGCTTATGGAGGACATCATGCGAGAGATAGAACTGCTCATAAGGTATTACAATCTTGTTTTTATTGGCCTACTCTCTTCAAAGATGCCCGTAAGTTTGTCTTGTCTTGTGATGAATTTCAAAGAATTGGTAATATCGGTAAGCGTCAGGAAATGCCTATGAATTATTCACTTGTTGTTGAACCATTTGACGTTTGGGGTTTTGATTATCTGGGACCTTTTCCTTCCTCCAATGGGTACACTCATATTTTGGTTGCTGTTGATTATGCCACTAAGTGGGTAGAAGCTATTCCAACTAGTGGTGCTGATCACCACACCTCCATTAAAATGCTTAAAGAGGTTATCTTCCCGAGGTTTCGAGTCCCTAGATATTTAATGACCGATGGTGGTTCATGGTGCTTTCCGTAAGATGCTTGCTAAATATGATGTTAACAATAGAATTGCATCACCCTATCATCCTCAATCTAGTGGTCAAGTTGAACTTAGCAATAGAGAAATAAAATTAATATTAAAAAAACTGTCAATAGGTCCTGTAAGAATTGGTCTAAGAAATTAGATGATGCACTTTGGGCCTATAGAACAGCTTATAAAAATCCTATGGGTATGTCTCCATATAAAATGGTATATGGGAAAGCGTGTCATTTGCCTCTAGAATTAGAACACAAAGCATTTTGGGCAATTAAAGAACTTAACTATGATTTCAAGCTTGCCGGTGAGAATAGGCTATTTGATATTAGCTCACTAGATGAATGGAGAACCCAAGCCTATGAAAACGCCAAGCAATTCAAAGAAAAAGTAAAAAGATGGCATGACAAAAGAATCCAAAAGCGGGAATTCAAAATAGGAGACTATGTTCTCTTGTTCAACTCTCGTTTAAGATTTTTTGCTGGAAAACTTCTCTCCAAATGGGAGGGTGATGGAAATATGCCCTAGAGGCAATAATAAAATGGTTATTATTGTATTTCCTTGTTCATGATGATTGTCTATTGTTCATGCTATAATTGTATTAGCCGGAAACCGTAATACATGTGTGAATACATAGACCACACCATGTCCCTAGTGAGCCTCTAGTAGACTAGCTCGTTGATCAATAGATGGTCATGGTTTCCTGGCCATGGACATTGGATGTCGTTGATAACGGGATCACATTATTAGGAGAATGACGTGATGGACAAGACCCAATCCTAAGCATAGCAAAAGATCGTGTAGTTCGTCTGCTAGAGCTTTTCTATTGTCAAGTATCATTTCCTTAGACCATGAGATTGCGCAACTCCCGGATACTGTAGGAATGCTTTGGGTGTATCAAACGTCACAACGTAACTGGGTGACTATAAAGGTGCACTACAAGTGTCTCTGAAAGTGTCTGTTGGGTTGGCACGAATCGAGACTGGGATTTGTCACTCCGTGTGACGGAGAGGTATCTCTGGGCCCACTCGGTAATACATCATCATAATGAGCTCAATGTGACTAAGGAGTTAGTCACGGGATCATGTGTTACGGAACGAGTAAAGAGACTTGCCAGTAACGAGATTGAACAAGGTATAGGGATACCGACGATCGAATCTCGGGCAAGTAACATACCGATGGACAAAGGGAATTGTATAAGGGATTAATTGAATCCCCGACATCGTGGTTCATCCGATGAGATCATCGTGGAACATGTGGGAGCCAATATGGGTATCCAGATCCCGCTATTGGTTATTGGCCGGAGAGGTGTCTCGGTCATGACTGCATGGTTCCCGAACCCGTAGGGTCTACACACTTAAGGTTCGGTGACGCTAGAGTTGTAATGGGAATTGTATGTGGTTACCGAAAGTTGTTCGGAGTCCCGGATGAGATCCGGACGTCACGAGGAGTTCCGGAATGGTCCGGAGGTGAAGATTTATATATGGGAAGTCAAGTTTCAGTCACCGGAAAGGTTTCGGGGTTTATCGGTATTGTACCGGGACCACCGAAAGGGTTCCGGGGGTCCACCGGGAGGGTCCACCTGCCCCGGAGGACCTAATGGGCTGTAGTTGGGTGGGAACCAGCCCCTTAGTGGGCTGGTGCGCCTCCCCCAAGGGCCCAAGGCGCCTAGGGTTGGAAACCCTAGGGGGGGCGCCGCCCCCCGGGGGGCCTACGCCCCCCCTCTAGATGGATCTAGGGGGGCCGGCCCCCTCTCCCCTTCCCCCTATAAATAGTGGTGGTTGGGAGGGCAGCCACACACCCTTCCCCTGGCGTAGCCCTTCCCCCTCCTACACCGCCTCCTCCTCCGTAGTGCTTAGCGAAGCTCTGCCGGAGAACCACGAGCTCCACCGTTACCACGCCGTCGTGCTGCCGGAGCTCTCCCTCAACTTCTCCTCCCTCCTTGCTGGATCAAGAAGGAGGAGACGTCCCCGGGCTGTACGTGTGTTGAACGCGGAGGCGCCGTCTGTTCGGCGCTTGGATCGGATCTTCCGTGATTTGAATCGCCGCGAGTACGACTCCATCAACCGCGTTCTTTGTAACGCTTCCGCTTTGCGATCTTCAAGGGTATGAAGATGCACTCCCTCTCTCTCGTTGCTAGCATCTCCTAGATTGATCTTGGTGACACGTAGAATTTTTTTGAATTATTACTACGTTCCCCAACAGTGGCATCATGAGCTAGGTCTATGCGTAGATTCTATGCACGAGTAGAACACAAGTAGTTGTGGGCGATGATTTGGTCAATTTGCTTGCCGTTACTAGTCCTATCTTGATTCAGCGGCATTGTGGGATGAAGCGGCCTGGACCGACTTTACACGTACGCTTACGTGAGACTGGTTCCACCGCCTGACATGCACTTGTTGCATAAGGTGGCTAGCGGGTGTCTGTCCCTCCCACTTTAGTCGGATCGGATTCGATGAAGAGGGTCCTTATGAAGGGTAAATAGCAATTGGCATATCACCGTTGTGGCTTTTGCGTAGGTAAGAAACGTTCTTGCTAGAAACCCATAGCAGCCACGTAAAACTTGCAACAACAATTAGAGGACGTCTAACTTGTTTTTGCAGGGTATGCTATGTGATGTGATATGGCCAAAAGGATGTGATGAAATATATGTGATGTATGAGATTGATCATGTTCTTGTAATAGGAATCACGACTTGCATGTCGATGAGTATGACAACCGGCAGGAGCCATAGGAGTTGTCTTAATTTATTGTATGACCTGCGTGTCAATCAAAAAAGCCATGTAATTACTTTACTTTATTGCTAACCGTTAGCCATAGTAGTAGAAGTAATAGTTGGCGAGACAACTTCATGAAGACACGATGATGGAGATCATTATGATGGAGATCATGGTGTCGTGCCGGTGACGATGGTGATCATGCCGCGCCCCGAAGATGGAGATCAAAGGCGCAAGATGATATTGGCCATATCATGTCACTTTATGATTTGCATGTGATGTTTATCATGTTCTTACATCTTATTTGCTTAGAACGACGGTAGCATAAATAAGATGATCCCTCACTAAAATTTCAAAAAATGTGTTCTCCCTAAGTGTGCACCATTGCGAAGGATCGTTGTTTCGAAGCACCACGTGATGATCGGGTGTGATAGATTCTAACGTTCGCATACAACGGGTGTAAGCCAGATTTACACACGCGAAACACTTAGGTTGACTTGACGAGCCTAGCATGTACAGACATGGCCTCAGAACATGAGAGACCGAAAGGTCGAACATGAGTCGTATAGTAGATACGATCAACATGGAGATGTTCACCATTGATGACTAGTCCGTCTCACGTGATGATCGGACACGGCCTAGTCAATATGGATCATGTATCACTTAGATGACTAGAGGGATGTCTATCTGAGTGGGAGTTCATTAAATAATTTGATTAGATGAACTTAATTATCATGAACTTAGTCTAAAATTGTCTTTACAATCTATCTTGTAGATCCAATGGCCCACGCTAATGTTGCCCTCAACTTCAACGCGTTCCTAGAGAAAACCAAGCTGAAAGACGATGGAAGCAACTATACGGACTGGGTCCGTAACTTGAGGATCATCCTCATAGCTTCTAAGAAATTATATGTCCTTGATGCACCGCTAGGTGACACACCCGTTTTCCCAGCAACTCAAGACGTTATGAACGCCTGTCAGTCGCGTAGTGATGATTACTCCCTGGTTCAGTGCGGCATGCTTTACAGCTTAGAACCGGGGCTCCAAAAGCGTTTTGAGCAACATGGAGCATATGAGATGTTCCAAGAGCTGAGAATAGTTTTCCAAGCTCATGCCCGGGTCGAGAGATATGAAGTCTCCGACAAGTTCTTCAGTTGTAAGATGGAGGAAAATAGTTCTGTTAGCGAGCACATACTCAAAATGTCTGGGTTGCACAACCGCTTGTCTCAGCTGGGAGTTAATCTTTCGGATGACTCGGTTATTGACAGAATCCTCCAGTCGCTTCCACCTAGCTACAAGAGCTTTGTGATGAACTACAATATGCAAGGGATGGAGAAGTCCATTCCTGAGTTATATTCGATGCTGAAATCAGCGGAGGTGGAAATCAAAAAGGAACATCAAGTGTTGATGGTGAATAAGACCACTAGTTTCAAGAAAGGCAAAGGTAAGAAGAACTTAAAGAAGGACGGCAAAGCAGTTGCCGCGCCCGGTAAATCAGTTGCCAGGAAGAAGCCCAAGAATGGACCCAAGCCTGAGACTGAGTGCTTTTATTGCAAGGGAACCGATCACTGGAAGCGGAACTGCCCCAAGTACTTAGCAGATAAGAAGGCCGGCAACGTCAAAGGTATATATGATATACATGTTATTGATGTGTACCTTACCAGCGCTCGTAGTAGCTCCTGGGTATTTGATACCGGTGCGGTTGCTCACATTTGTAACTCAAAACAGGAGCTGCGGAATAAGCGGAGACTGGCAAAGGACGAGGTGACGATGCGCGTCGGGAATGGTTCCAAGGTCGATGTGATCGCCGTCGGCACGCTACCTCTACATCTACCTTCGGGATTAGTTTTAAACCTCAATAATTGTTATTTTGTACCAGCTTTGAGCATGAACATTGTATCTGGATCTCGTTTGATGCGAGATGGCTACTCATTTAAATCCGAGAATAATGATTGTTCTATTTATATGAGAGATATGTTTTATGGTCATGCCCCGCTGGTCAATGGTTTATTTTTATTGAATCTCGAACGTGATGTTACACATATTCATAGTGTGAATGCCAAACGATGTAAGGTTGATAATGATAGTCCCACATACTTGTGGCACTGCCGCCTTGGTCATATTGGTGTCAAACGCATGAAGAAACTCCATGCGGATGGACTTTTGGAGTCTCTTGATTATGAATCATTTGACACGTGCGAACCATGCCTCATGGGCAAGATGACTAAGACTCCGTTCTCCGGAACAATGGAGCGAGCAACCAGCTTGTTGGAAATAATACATACCGATGTATGTGGACCGATGAGCATTGAGGCTCGCGGTGGCTATCGTTATGTTCTCACCCTCACTGATGACTTAAGCAGATATGGGTATGTCTACTTAATGAAACACAAGTCTGAGACCTTTGAAAAGTTCAAGGAATTTCAGAGTGAGGTAGAGAATCAACGTGACAAGAAAATAAAGTTCTTACGATCTGATCGTGGAGGAGAATATTTGAGTCACGAGTTTGGCACGCACTTAAGGAAATTTGGAATTGTTTCACAACTCACACCGCCTGACACACCTCAGCGTAATGGTGTGTCCGAACGTCGTAATCGCACTCTATTGGATATGGTGCGATCTATGATGTCTCTTATTGATTTACCGCTATCATTTTGGGGATATGCATTAGAGACTGCCGCATTCACTTTAAATTGGGCACCGTCTAAATCCGTTGAGACGACACCGTATGAATTATGGTTTGGGAAGAAACCTTAGCTGTCATTTCTGAAAGTTTGGGGATGCGATGCTTATGTCAAGAAACATCAACCTGAAAAGCTCGAACCCAAATCGGAAAGGTGCGTCTTCATAGGATACCCTAAGGAAACTATTGGGTATACCTTCTACCTCAGATCCAAAGGCAAGATCTTTGTTGCCAAGAATGGATCCTTTCTAGAGAAAGAGTTTCTCTTGAAAGAAGTAAGTGGGAGGAAAGTAGAACTTGATGAGGTAATTGTACCCCCTCTCGAACCGGAAAGTAGCGCAGCGCAGGAGAATGTTTCTGTGGTGCCTGCACCGACTAGAGAGGAAGTTAATGATGATGATCATGAAACTTCTGATCAAGTTACTACTGAACTTCGTAGGTCCACGAGGACACGTTCCTGCACCGACTAGAGACTCAGATGGACGCTGAGGCAGAGCGCCTTAGGGCGGATGCTTTCCGTCTTGGGCTGGAGCAGCAATCAGCAGCGGCGGTTCAGCGGATGAGGCACCAATCCCGCTTGCCGGATCAGTATGAAGCGAGGAATCTTTTCAACACGCCAGGAACGGGACAGAACGTGCCTTTGGTCGTAACCCGGACGGCGGAAGTACCTGGAAGCCGGGCGGCGGCTCAGCATCAGCAGGTTAACCCGCCCCGACGAAACCAGATTGCACCGACCTCTTTTCCTACGCCGCCGGGTCATTACTCTAACCCGGCGGAGAACTTGGTAGCGGCAGCGACTCGGCTGACTGCTATCCCAATCCCCGATGAGTCACCCTTCGCAGAAGAAGTGCGGAACGCGGTTGGATACCTGCGAACGGCAATGGCCCAGCAGGAGAAGTATGCTTACAGCCGGAGTCGTGTGCATTCAACCCCCATACCCAGTCGCAGTTACAGCCGGCGTTATGAGTCGCCGGCGGTATCTAGCAGTGAACGACATCGGAACCCGCCGCGGGCTGACCGGCCGGCTCTGGATGCGCAGGCGCTGGTGGATCGAGCAAGAGCACAACGAGAAGCGGCGGCTCTGGCGGCAGCGGCGGCTCATCCGGAACCCACGGCTGCACCTTCCGTCTCAGCCGGAGCCGGGTTGACCTCCCGGGCTGTGGGAGTGCCGTGCTTAGCGCCGGCTTTACGGAACGAGCGCCTGCCAAAAGATTTCAAGGGCCCTCGTAAGGTGCCCAATTACACAGCTGACCTACCTCCGGAGGCTTGGATCGAAAGCTATGAGCTCGCCATGGAGATGTTGGATGTTAGTGATGCAGTGTGTGCCAAGTACTTTATCATGATGCTAGAAGGGCCGGCTCGCACGTGGTTGAAGGGTTTGCCACCCAACACCATTACTTCCTGGGCCGAGTTGAAGGCGAAATTTATCAAAAATTTCAAAGGGACGTGCAAGCAGCCCATGACGATCGTGGATTTGGATCATTGTGTGCAACAGACGGATGAGTCGGCTCATCATTGGGTCCGGCGGGTTTCGACTATCATCCACTCTTCAGAACAGATCACGGCGGCTCAAGCAGTTTTGATTCTGGAGAAAAATTGCCACTTTACGCCTTTGAAGCAGAAGCTTGGCCGGCTTAAACGTTCGTGTCAAGACATGGGGGAGCTTATGGCGGCTCTAACCAAGTATGCGGACTCTGACAACACGAAAGACCCAGGCTCTGATGATGAAAAATCAGGTCAAGGGAAGAAAGGTAACAATGGAAAGGGTCAGCAGCAGAACGCGGCTGGAAACGGCAACTCTGGCAAGCGGAAACACCCGGACGGCGGGTCAGAATTGGTGGCGAATACCAGCGCTGGGAATAACCATGCCAAGGGCAATGGGAACTTCAAGCAGAATTTTAACAAGGGAAAGGTTCCATTTAATTTGGAAGCAATGCTTAATAAGCCTTGTCCAGAGCATAGTCGACCTGATAAGCCGGCAGGGCATACGTGGAGGAATTGCCACATTATGCGGCAGTTTCGAGATTACAGCCTTCAGCAGCATCATAACAACGGTAATGGACCGTCCGGCGGCTCAGGGCCAGGCGGGTCAGGAGCCGGCTTGGGTCCTGGCGGCTCAGGGTCGGGTTACCAGAATCAGGGTAATCAAGGAGGTCATAATCAACAGTCTGGAGGCGGTGGCCAACAGCAACATAACCAGTCCGGTTTTCAGAGTAACCCAAAACAACTTAGCGGGGGTCAGTATCACGTCTTCACAACCAGCTTCGACAAGCGAGACCAGAAGGTACGCAAGCGGGCGGTTAATGCGGTCATGCCGGCTCTCCCGCAATATCTGAAGTGGTCTGAGTATGACATCACTTGGAGCAGGGCGGATCACCCGCCGCGGGTTGACAACCCGGGGCAATTAGCTTTGGTGGTTGCCCCCCAAGTTGGTGGATACATGTTCACGAAGGTTCTTATGGATGGTGGTAGCAGCATCAACATCCTGTATTATGATACTTTCAGCCGGATGGGTCTGCTTGACAAAGATCTTAAGCCGTCTTCCACAGTCTTTCATGGTGTGGTGCCTGGCAAGTCGGCTTACCCAGTGGGCAGGATTTCGCTGGAAGTCGCCTTTGGTGATGAGTACAATTACAGGGTGGAGTCCCTGTGGTTTGAGGTGGTCAAAATTAAAAGTCCGTATCATGCTTTATTCGGACGGCCGGCTTATGCCAAGTTCATGGCTAGGCCTTGTTATGTCTACTTACAGCTCAAGATGCCCGGGTTAAGAGGAACGATTACTGTGCACGGTGATCGGAAGACGGCTCTTGAATGTGAGGAAGGCGATGCGGCTTATGCAGAGTCAAGTTGTGCAGAGGCAGAGCTCAAGTTTTATAAAGAGAATGTTGACCCGGAGGATATGACTCCCTTGAAGAAGCCTACTACGGAATCAGAGCCGCCCCTCAAGTTTTCGGCGGATGATACCAAACAGGTGGATTTTACGGAGGGCGACTCATCTCAGCAGTTCACTATAGGGGCTAACATGGACCCCGCATAGGAAAGCGCGCTCATCAAATTCATCCGTGAGAATCGGGACATCTTTGCATGGAAGCCGTCTGACATGCCGGGTGTACCGAGAGAGTTTGCTGAGCACCACCTTAATGTGGATCCTAAGTTCAAGCCGATCAAGCAATTCCTTCGTCGTTTCAATGAGGAGCGGCGCAAAGCTATTGGAGAAGAAGTAGCCCGGCTCTTAGCAGCAGGGTTCATCATGGAGGTCTTTCACCCGGAGTGGTTAGCTAACCCGGTGCTGGTGCTTAAAAAGAACGGCACTTGGCGAATGTGTGTGGATTACACGGATCTCAACAAAGCCTGTCCAGCTGACCCGTTTGCTCTCCCTCGGATTGATCAGATCATTGATGCAACGGCGGGTTGTGAGAGTTTATGCTTCCTGGACGCCTATTCAGGTTATCACCAGATCAAGATGGCAGTCAAAGACCAAGAGAAGACGGCTTTCATCACGCCTTTTGGTGCTTTCTGCTATGTGTCTATGCCTTTCGGGCTCAAGAGTGCCCAGGCGACTTATCAACGTTGTGTGCAGAACTGTCTTCACAGTCAAATTGGGTGCAATGTTCATGCTTATGTGGATGATATAGTGGTCAAGTCAAGGAAGAAGGAAACTTTGCTGGACGACCTGAAGGAGACTTTCGACAACTTGAGGGTTTACAAGATGATGCTTAACCCGGCCAAGTGTGTTTTTGGAGTTCCCGCAGGCAAGCTTTTGGGGTTTCTGGTTTCTGAGCGTGGGATTGAAGCTAACCCGGACAAGATCAAAGCAATTACATCTTTGTCTGAGCCGGCGTGCATAAACGACGTTCAGCGCCTGGCGGGTCGAATCGCCGCGTTAAGCCGGTTCATAAGCCGCCTGGGCGAGAAGGCAATCCCCTTGTATCAAATGATAAAGAAGACGGATGATTTCGTCTGGAGCAAGGCGGCGGGTGAGGCGTTTGATGCGCTTAAGAAGCAACTGACTGAGCCGCCCGTCTTGGCTGCTCCGGCTGAGAAGGAACCGTTACTCCTCTATGTGGCGGCTAACAACAGGGCAGTCAGCGCTGCGGTTGTTGTGGAGCGCAAGGAGGCAGGGAATGAATATCCGGTTCAACGGCCGGTTTACTACGTCAGTGAAGTTTTGATCGAGTCCAAGCAGCGATACCCACATTGGCAGAAGCTGATCTATGGAGTATTCATGGCAAACCGGAAGTTGAAACACTATTTTTTGGGACACCCGATCACAGTGGTTAGCTCTGCCCCGTTGGGAGACATAATTCAAAACAGAGAAGCCACTGGCCGGATTGCTAAGTGGGCGTTGGAGCTTGGACCTCTTAATCTAAAATATGTGCCTCGCACAGCGGTTAAGTCTCAAGCTTTGGTGGACTTTATAAACGACTGGACTGAGTGTCAGTCGCCAGAGGAGAAGCCGGACAACACTTATTGGACGATTCACTTCGACGGGTCTAGACAGCTGGAAGGTTCGGGGGCTGGAGTTGTCTTAACTTCCCCCAAAGGTGATAAGTTCTGTTACGTATTAAGGCTGATGTTTCCTTGTACTAACAATGCAGCTGAGTATGAAGCTTTGCTTCATGGCCTCCGGGTTGCTAAGGAGATGAATCTGAGCCGGGTTAGATGCCTCGGCGACTCAGACCTTGTGGCTCAGCAAGTTTCAGGCACGTGGGATTCCAAAGACCCACGCATGGCGGCTTATCGTCAGGCGGTAGACGTCGTTGCAGGTCACTTCAAGGGTTATCAGGTGGATCACATTGATCGTCGTAAGAACGAGGCGGCTGACGCATTGTCAAGAATTGGCTCCCAGCGTAAGCCGGTGCCGCCTAACGTTTTCTTGGACGTGTTATATCACCCTTCAGTTAAGTTACCTTCGGAGGAAGATCTGGCTATTCCTGACCCGGAGGGGCAATTGGTGGTGGCTCTGCGTGCTATTCCTGACTGGACGTTGCCTTACATGGCGTATCTAACTCGTGGCGAGTTACCTGACGAGGAGACCTTGGCAAGACAAATCGTCAGACGATCTAAGTCCATGACAATCATCAATGGCGAGTTACATAAACGCAGTGTTACGGGCGTTTTTCAGCGTTGTGTTTCACCTGAGGAAGGCAAGGAGATCCTTAATGAAATCCACGCCGGAGATTGTGGTCATCATGCCGGCTCAAAATCTCTGGTGGCCAAGGCTTTTAGACATGGTTTCTTCTGGTTGACGGCTCATAAGGATGCAGAAAACTTAGTGCTCAAGTGTGATGGCTGTCAAAAGTTTGGACGGCATGTTCATGTGCCGGCTCAGGAGTTGCGCTTGGTCCCGATTACTTGGCCGTTTGCGGTCTGGGGGCTTGATATGGTCGGGCCCTTCAAGAGATCCAAAGATAAGAAGACCCACCTTTTGGTGGCGGTTGATAAATTCACGAAGTGGGTAGAGGCTGAGCCGGTCAGCAAGTGTGACGCAGCTACGGCGGTTCAGTTTGTCAAAAAATTGATCTACCGTTTTGGTTACCCTCACAGTATAATCACAGATAATGGCACAAACCTATCCAAGGGGGCTATGCAAACCTTCTGTGAAGAAGAGCACATCCGGCTTGACGTCTCTGCTGTTGCTCATCCACAGTCCAATGGTCAGGCGGAGCGTGCTAACCAGGAAATCTTGAGAGGTATCAAGCCCCGACTTATGGTTCCTTTGCAGAGAACGCCGGGTTGTTGGGTTGAGGAGTTACCATCAGTCTTATGGAGCATCAATACAACTCCCAACAGATCCACTGGCTATACGCCTTTCTTCATGGTTTACGGCGCAGAAGCCGTCTTACCAAGTGACATACATCATGACTCGCCACGGGTGGCGGCTTACATTGAGACAGACAATGAGACAGCGCGTCAAGACGCGTTGGATGCTTTGGATGAAGAGCGTGACCTGGCGGCGGCTCGATCGGCGATTTATCAGCAAGACCTGCGCCGCTATCACAGCCGCCGAGTCAAGACCCGGACGTTTCAAGAAGGCGACTTAGTGTTGCGCCTGAATCAAGATCAGACGGATGCGCACAAGTTGTCTCCTCCATGGGAAGGGCCTTTTGTGGTTAGCAGAAACCTCAACAATGGGTCATACTATCTCATTGACGTACGAGACGAGTCACGCACTTCTGGGCAGGAGACCCTCCGGCCGTGGAATATCGCTCATCTGCGGCCTTACTACACCTAAGTCATCGACTTCCCTCGTTGTATAATGTCATTGTATATATTATATATATATATATAATAAAGTTGGTATCCCTGCAAGCCGGGGCATCTGCCGTTTTTACATCACATTGTCCAAGATGGCTACAATCATATGATCATTTGGAGGCTTTCAACCTGCCGGGTTAGGCTTCAAGCCTCTTGGTCTGGCTCTTCAAGCCGGAGTTACAAGGTCATTTGGGGGCTTCT
Source organism: Elymus sibiricus (assembly GCA_039707655.1). Lineage (NCBI taxonomy): Eukaryota > Viridiplantae > Streptophyta > Magnoliopsida > Poales > Poaceae > Elymus > Elymus sibiricus. Next base: position 437,311,538 of record CM077669.1, on the reverse strand, counting down.
AACCCGCCGGGTTAAGCTTCAACCTTCTTGATCGGCTCCTTATCTACAATATCACCACATACTGGCGGCTTACAAGACGGCGGCTTATAAGTTGGTGTGCAAAGTTGATAATATCAACAAAGATTACTGGGAGTGCAGCGAGTCATGAACTCACCTCCTCTAATCTGTGAAAACGGGTTATGCCTGCCTGTATGCAGATGCACTTTGTCAGGGGTGCAGCAAGTTCTAAAACTTACCCCCTGCAAAGGCCTCTTACAGCGGCGAGGCTAACTCTGTAAGGCCGGGTTATACCTGCCTGTATGTAGATGCGCTTTGTCAGGGGTGCAGCGAGTTCTATAACTTACCCCCTACAAAGGCCTCATACAGCGGCGAGGTTAACTCTTACATTTGTAACTACGGGTTATACCTGCCTGTAAGTAGATGCGTTTTGTCAGGGGTGCAGCGAGTTCTATAACTTACCCTCTGCAAGTGCCTCTTACAGCGGCGAGGTTAACTCTTCTATTTGCTGCATCTCTTTCTGGGTTGCTACGCTCTTATTAAGAGTTCAAAGTAGCTAAGACCACAGAAGAACCGGCTTATATATTCGGAAAAGCAGGCAAGGAAAATGAGGTTTCACGCCTCCGGGTTAGACTTTTTAAGTCACCCTTCGCAGTGATGCAGAACATGTTTCTGTCTTGTCTTATATTGCCGGGTTTGTCTACAAGGTAAGACGCCGTGCAGATTGATATCATAAGCCGCTTGAAGAAAAGCAAGGAATATATTATGATTGACTAAAGACTCATACGTGCACTATGGCACGGGTCAGACAGTGAAAGAGTTTTTCTACAAGCCTATTACAAAGCTCTCTTTGAGAGCTCACCAGGCAAGCAGCCAAAAGTTTTATACACATCGGCGGCTCAAGAAGCCGGGTTATCAAATATCAAGTTCAGCTCGACGGCGGGTCATCCTGCTCCGGGTCTTCGACTTCTTCGATCTGAAGATTGTCCACGTCCCAGTTGTAGTGTGTTAGTGCTTCAAACTGGGCGTCCTCAAACAGAGGAGACGGATCAATCTCAGGGGCGAAGAAATGCTTACGGCGCACGGGGGTCAAGTCTCTGCATTCAAATGTGGGACCACGTATCTTCTTGGATGTCTCGCTGTAAGCCGCCTGGTAAGTTGACATGTCAAGATCCTCCACCAGCTTGGAGGCAAGAACCCTGGAAGATTTTCTGCATTGAGCATAGTCTTCTGTAGTGAACTCCGAGCCGTCATCTTTCTTGGACGGGAACCCGTCCATCATCTCGTCAGCAGTTAACTCAGGAGCGAAAGCCAAGCACCGGCTTAGCGCGGATGGAGCCCCCTGCCTGGCGGCTGATCTTTTGAGCTCATCAATCTGCTTAGGCAGCGTGGACAGCAGCTCTAAGATATCTTTCATGTGCTTGGGGATGCTCCTTTCAGTCAGCATAGCTTTAATGGTCAGGAGAGTCCCGCAGTAGAGTTGTTCAGCTAAGGAGTACACTGCCTTCAGCTTCATCACACTGTCAGAGGATAACTGGCGGCTCCTTTCACCTGCAAAAAAAAAAGGTTTGGTGGTATAAGCCGCCAGAAATATTATTTATCACGGACAAGACGGTCATTAAGTACCATATGCTTACCAAAGATAGCAGAGGTCATCCTGGATATATGCTGTTTCAGGGTCTGCAGCTCTGTCGACACAGTGGCAAGCCGCCCTTCAGCATCTTCTGCATGCTTGGTCAGGGCGGCTTGATGATTTTCAGTATTCTTCTTGAAAAGAGCAAAGTCCACTTGCGTCTTTTCAAGATCTTCGACGGCAACCCGCCACTTGGTTTCCGCCTCTGACCGGGCGGTCTGTTGCACATCGAGATTTTTCTTCAGGCTGGCCATTTCAGACTCAGCCGCCTCTAGAGCATCCTGTAACAATTCAAAAGCAGGAAAAGGGGGGTTCAATGTTCATGGTAAGTTACCACTGAGGAAATTATGCTACAAGTCTCAAGCAGATTGCAAGCAATATACTCGACACTTGGGGGCTAATGTCTATTTGTTCTCTAGGGCTTGTCCCGGCTAATCTTTAAAAAAAGGTAAGCCGGCCCTTGGGGGCTACAGATCACGCTCTCAAGTCTTTCAATTAAAGTCCCGACTCATCTTTAAAAAAAAAAGATAAGCCGGCCCTTGGGGGCTACAATCAGCATTTATACAGTATCCAATGAGAATCCGGGTCATCATTTCATGATAACCCGGACTTGGGGGCTACAACTGTTCAAACTCTATACATCGAGTATCGGCCTACTACTTATACTAACCCGATACTTGGGGGCTACAGCTCAAGTTATGAAAAGTATTGCTAAGGAAAGCCCCGGTTTATTATTTGACATATTAATCCGGCTCTTGGCAGCTAGGAAAGGGTATAAAGGACAGGCTGGTAAAAGTATTACCTCATATTTTTTCTTCATAAGGCTGACAAACTTCAGCTCCATCTTCCGGCTTGACTCCAGGCGGTTTAGAAATCCAGCATGAAGTTCATCAGCGGTAAACTTCTCCAGTACAGTAGGTTCCAAATTAAATTCCTCCAGCGAAGAAGTTTCAGCTTTGCCAGAGTGCCTTGTTAATACACGGGGTTCAGGGGTGTGGTGACCCGTCTCAGTAATAGCAACGTCTGGAAGGGCTGTTTCTTCATCAGCCATTGAAGGGCTGGGCAGTTTAGGATCATCCCTCGCAGGGCTTTCAGCGGTCGTATCATGACCCGCCGGCTCAGGTGGCTGGTGAATGTTTTTCTCAGTATCTGCGGCTGGTGGAGAGGCCGGCTTAGCAAACACTGGCTCTTTAGCAATTGGGGCGGCAGTAGACCCGCCAGTTTTTCTTCGTTTGGCTTGGGCCCTGGAAGGCGCAGTTGATGGTTATATATATGTCAAGGACATTGAAAACATTCAAGTGCAAAATAATATACATACTCCGGGTTGATCTTCATTGGGGGCAGCTTTGATGCGGTTGAGTCGCCAGATGAAGGCGGAGAGTCCTGAAGGCATCCAAAGTAATACAAGACAGTAAAATTACAATGCAAAGTTGATGAGAATTATGTTTCCGTAAAAGGATACCTCAGCTGGCCGTTTTCGAGGAGTCGGGGAATGAGGTAACCCGGCCACGAGGTCGTCAGAGCCGGCGCTCCGGGTCTGGCGTCGGGAGTTGTGCTGTTGCTTTTTCAAAAGGAAATTGGGATCTAAGTGAGCAAGAGGATGAGAGAAGGGGACTTTCCGGACGACCCGCCGTACTCTGTCTTGTGAATAGATCTCTGAGTCAGAAATATCAATTACCTCAGGAGCGTTGGCGTGGCTTGCTTCCGTCTCATCCTGTGAGTAATTATTGTCAATAAGCTGTATAAAGAGACGGCCAAGAGAATCAAGTTTTACCTCCGAGTCGTCACTTTCGGCCGGCTCTGGAGTGGCGGCTTTCTTCTTCTTCTTGGATGGGGTTTTCGTCTTAGGCTTTCTCATCGGCGGGTTAAATTTCTTCTTCCAGAACGGGGAGTTGGCCTATATATAAGCCGCCGGTTAAGGTTACAAGGTGCAAGATAAGTATAATCAATTGAAGGAAAAGAGACTTACGTCTGGAGCCGGATTCTTGGCATAGAAGGGCTTTAGCCCAACCTTGTCGCAAGCTTCCTGACTTTCGCCAAGGAGTCCCTTGACGCCACTGTTGATGTCTTCGTCAGTCAAGGGAGTTGTCTTGAAGCAAAGGGGGTCATTGGGTTCACCCGTATATTCGCACATGAGCCGGTCACGCCGGCTCAACGGCATGATTTTCCAGCTTACCCAGCAACGGGTTAGGTCAACACCTGTCAAGCCGTTAGCCAGCAGAGCCTTGACCTTGGTGTAAGCCGAGGCATACTTTGCTCGCTCGGCGGCTGTCATTCGTGCTGGGAGGGGGTTGTCATTGGTAAAGCAGAGCCGGGTTGGACGGTAACCCGGCAGGGGATTCTCGCCTTCAGGAGAGGTGTCCTGGCAATAAAACCAGGTTTTGTTCCAGTCCTTGGGGTGACTCGGCAAGGTGGCTGAAGGGTATGGCAGGTCTCTTCGTCTTTGGATGGTAATACCACCAAGTTCCAAGCTGGGACCGGCCGCCATTTCAGTCTGGCGGTTTGCATAGTGATATTCATAGAAGAGGTCAACAGACGGTTCTTCTTGCATATAGACTTCAGTTAAAACTTGGAATTGGCATATATTGGTAACTGAGTTGGGGCCTATGTCTTGAGGATGGATCTGGAAGAAGTGAAGAACATCCCGAAAAAACTTTGACCCGGGAGGGCGAAACCCGCGAAGGATGTGGTCAGTAAATATGATGATCTCTCCTTCCTTGGGCTCAGGCCTCTTCTCCGGTCCTGGAACCCGCCAGTGTATTTCCTCTTTACTTGGTAACATGCCAGATTCAACAAAGTTAGCTAGGAGTTCTTCAGTGACTCCGGAGCTGACCCAATCACAGGAGGATGGAGTCCTTGTCATGACGGCGGGTTACGCTACAAAAATAGAAGGAATGGCGGGTTAAGAAGAGCAGTCGCTGTGTAATGCAGTTATAATCAGTGTAAGTGGAAGAGCTAAGCCGCCAGAAAAATTGGCGGAGAGCCGGCAATACAATGGCGACTTACGAAGCCAAGATGGTATGGATGGGAAAATGACTAAGTGCAGAAAACAGATTTTGCATATTGTCTATTCATTGCAAGATCTACGGGCGAAGAAAAAATGAAAATGAATACGACCTAGAAATAACAGTGGATGAACGGGATCAATCTACCCGCAACAATGAGTGTCATATGGACACAAAAATGAGTGGGGGATGGACTTCGGAGGAGTGCCCGCAGCCAAAGGGTAGTGATACGAGGTCTTGGGCAGTGCTCGATGCCTCGGTGGTTATCGATGGTGATGAACTCGCAAGAACAAGGAAGAACTCGGAACCCTAACGGGAGTGTACACAGATTCAATGAGGATCAGAGGAGCTTACCTCTGAGATGCGGAGGCGCCGATGAGGCTCTGGTCCGTTTCGGGCTGAGGCAGTGGCCGGCGAGGAGAGCGACGGCGCGTCTTCGGTTGCGGGCGGCGGAGCTCTGGAGAGGGAGGCTTCACGCGAGGAAGGAGACGACAGCGACAGGCGGAGAAAGGGAGGAGGCGCACGTGGCGCTATTTATAAGGAAAAGGGCAACCGTACGCGCGAAAGTGGGGAGCTACAGTAAATTGGCGCCTTGATTTTCGGGATGACCTTTCGGTGACAAAGATCCGTTGCAAACGTCATGGAATCTTTTCCGAATATTCCGTGTGACGTCATGGCGGGTTACAAGTTGACTTTCCAGATGACAGCGCAATGAAGACTCGCCGTTAAGTAAAGTTAAAGATTGACATGAGCTGGCTCAAATCAACCTGGGGCCTAATGTTGGGGATATAACCCGTGGTGAGACCCGCCCAGGCGGGGCCGGGTTACACCGGGCGGCTCGTAAGCCCAAGACTTGTAAGGTGGGCTTAAGGATGCAGGCAAGGCCACCAGGGCGGCTTACCAGATGGGCCGTTGACAGGGGCCCAGAGACGGAAGATGGCGTGAAGACCCGGGTGGCTAAGCCGCCCGGTGGCGGCTTACCCAAGATGGTATGGCGGCTTAGAGACAGAATAGGACACGCTGTGTGAGTCGGTTTGAGACTCGTGTAACCCGGGGCCTTGACCTCTTATATAAAGGCTAGACCCCGGGGCGGCTTAGACAAGAAACCAAGTAATCGAGAGCTAGGTCAAGCAATCCGCTCCCTTGTAATCGATACTCCAGCTAATACAACACAAGCAGGACGTAGGCTTTTACCTCTACTTGAGGGGCCGAACCTGGGTAAACTCGTGTCCTTCGTCCCGATCAACCCCTTTGAGTCCACTGCTATGGCGATGGCCTTGAACCTAAGTCTTCGGACATCTGCCGTGACAAAACCACGACAAGAGTGGTACGGCAACCCTGTCCTGGAAATCATGTTGTTAGACAACGGTGAACCCTCGAACTATGAAGAAGCCATGGCGGGCCCAGATTCCAACAAATGGCTTGAAGCCATGAAATCCGAGATAGGATCCATGTATGAGAACAAAGTATGGACTTTGGTGGACTTGCCCAATGATCGGCGAGCCATAGAAAATAAATGGATCTTTAAGAAGAAGACTGACGCGGATGGTAATGTGACCGTCTATAAGGCTCGGCTTGTCGCTAAGGGTTATCGACAAGTTCAAGGAGTTGACTACGATGAGACTTTCTCACCCGTAGCGATGCTGAAGTCCGTCCGAATCATGTTAGCAGTTGCCGCATTTTATGATTATGAGATCTGGCAAATGGACGTCAAAACGGCATTCCTTAACGGTTTCCTTAAGGAAGAATTGTATATAATGCAGCCGGAAGGTTTTGTCGATCCTAAGAATGCTGACAAGGTATGCAAGCTCCAGCGCTCCATCTATGGGCTGGTGCAAGCATCTCGGAGTTGGAACATTCGCTTTGATGAGGTGATCAAAGCCTTTGGGTTTATACAGACTTATGGAGAAGCCTGTATTTACAAGAAAGTGAGTGGGAGCTCTGTAGCATTTCTCATTTTATATGTGGATGACATATTGTGGATGGGAAATGATATAGAACTTTTGGAAAGCATAAAGGCCTACTTGAATAAGTGTTTTTCAATGAAGGACCTTGGAGAAGCTGCTTACATATTAGGCATCAAGATCTATAGAGATAGATCGAGACGCCTCATTGGTCTTTCACAAAGCACATACCTTGACAAGATATTGAAGAAGTTCAATATGGATCAGTCCAAGAAGGGGTTCTTGCCTGTATTGCAAGGTGTGAGATTGAGCACAGCTCAATGCCCGACCTCGGCAGAAGATAGAGAAAAGATGAGTGTCATCCCCTATGCCTCAGCCATAGGCTCTATTATGTATGCCATGTTGTGTACCAGACCTGATGTGAACCTTGCCATAAGTTTGGTAGGGAGGTACCAAAGTGATCCCGGAATGGAACACTGGACAGCGGTCAAGAATATCCTTAAGTACCTGAAAAGGACTAAGGATATGTTTCTCGTTTATGGAGGTGCCGAAGAGCTCGTCGTAAAGGGTTACGTCGATGCTAGCTTCGACACGGATCCGGATGACTCCAAGTCACAAACCGGATACGTGTATATTTTGAATGGTGGGGCAGTCAACTGGTGCAGTTGCAAGCAAAGCATCATGGCGGCATCTACATGTGAAGCAGAGTACATAGCTGCTTCGGAAGCAGCACAGGAAGGAGTCTGGATGAAGGAGTTCATCACCGACCTAGGAGTGATTCCCAATGCGTCGGGCCCGATGACTCTCTTCTGTGACAACACTGGAGCTATTGCCATTGCCAAGGAGCCCAGGTTTGACAAGAAGACCAAGCACATCAAGCGCCGCTTCAACTCCATTCGTGGTTACATTCAGGATGGAGATATAGATATTTGTAAAGTACATACGTATATGAATGTCGCAGATCCGTTGACTAAACCTCTTTCACGAGCGAAACATGATCAACACCAGAACTCTATGGGTGTTCGATTCATCACAATGTAACTAGATTATTGACTCTAGTGCAAGCGGGAGACTGTTGGAAATATGCCCTAGAGGCAATAATAAAATGGTTATTATTGTATTTCCTTGTTCATGATGATTGTCTATTGTTCATGCTATAATTGTATTAGCCGGAAACCGTAATACATGTGTGAATACATAGATCACACCATGTCCCTAGTGAGACTCTAGTAGACTAGCTCGTTGATCAATAGATGGTCATGGTTTCCTGGCCATGGACATTGGATGTCGTTGATAACGGGATCACATCATTAGGAGAATGATGTGATGGACAAGACCCAATCCTAAGCGTAGCACAAGATCGTGTAGTTCGTCTGCTAGAGCTTTTCTAATGTCAAGTATCATTTCCTTAGACCATGAGATTGCGAAACTCCCGGATACCGTAGGAATGCTTTGGGTGTATCAAACGTCACAACGTAACTGGGTGACTATAAAGGTGCACTACAAGTGTCTCTGAAAGTGTCTGTTGGGTTGGCACGAATCGAGACTGGGATTTGTCACTCCGTGTGACGGAGAGGTATCTCTGGGCCCACTCGGTAATACATCATCATAATGAGCTCAATGTGACTAAGGAGTTAGTCACGGGATCATGTGTTACGGAACGAGTAAAGAGACTTGCCAGTAACGAGATTGAACAAGGTATAGGGATACCGACGATCGAATCTCGGGCAAGTAACATACCGATGGACAAAGGGAATTGTATAAGGGATTAATTGAATCCCCGACATCGTGGTTCATCCGATGAGATCATCGTGGAACATGTGGGAGCCAATATGGGTATCCAGATCCCGCTATTGGTTATTGGCCGGAGAGGTGTCTCGGTCATGACTGCATGGTTCCCGAACCCGTAGGGTCTACACACTTAAGGTTCGGTGACGCTAGAGTTGTAATGGAAATTGTATGTGGTTACCGAAAGTTGTTCGGAGTCCCGGATGAGATCCGGACGTCACGAGGAGTTCCATAATGGTCCGGAGGTGAAGATTTATATATGGGAAGTCAAGTTTCAGTCACCGGAAAGGTTTCGGGGTTTATCGGTATTGTACCGGGACCACCGAAAGGGTTCCGGGGGTCCACCGAGAGGGTCCACCTGCCCCGGAGGACCTAATGGGCTGTAGTTGGGTGGGAACCAGCCCCTTAGTGTGCTGGTGCGCCTCCCCCAAGGGCCCAAGGTGCCTAGGGTTGGAAACCCTAGGGGGCCGCCGCCCCCCCCCCTCTAGATGGATCTAGGGGGGCCGGCCCCCTCTCCCCATCCCCCTATAAATAGTGGGGGTTGGGAGGGCAGCCACACACCCTTCCCCTGGCGCAGCCCTTCCCCCTCCTACACCTCCTCCACCTCCGTAGTGCTTAGCGAAGCTCTGCCAAAGAACCACGAGCTCCACCGCCACCACGCCGTCGTGTTGCTGGAGCTCTCCCTCAACTTCTCCTCCCTCCTTGCTGGATCAAGAAGGAGGAGACGTCCCCGGGCTGTACGTGTGTTGAACGCGGAGGCACCGTCCGTTCGGCGCTTGGATCGGATCTTCCGCGATTTGAATTGCCGCGAGTACGACTCCATCAACCGCGTTCTTTGTAACGCTTCCGCTTAGCGATCTTCAAGGGTATGAAGATGCACTCCCTCTCTCTCGTTGCTAGCATCTCCTAGATTGATCTTGGTGACACGTAGGAAAATTTTGAATTATTACTACGTTCCCCAATAGAGGGACCATATATTATCGAAGAAGTTTGTCGATCTGGAGCTATCAAGATTAATAATGTCGAAGGTACTAACCCGAAGGTGGTCAATGGACAAAGAATTAACCATTATATCTTAGGTACGCCTATTAACGTTGGAAGCAATGTTATACAAACCATGACACCGGAAGAACACATAAAAGAAACCTTCCGGAACACTCCAGAATTCTGAAAAACAGGAGGTACGTGATACGGTAAGTAAACGGACTCCGAAAAATCCGCAAAAATATTTTTTGTCAGTTTTGGAATATTAGAAAATTTTGGAAATAAAAAATTAAACCGGAAGGTGATCGAGGTGAGCACGATACACCAGGGCACGCCAGGCACCCCTGGGCGTGCCCTGGTGGGTTGTGCCCACCTCGGATGCCTTCCCGACTTCGTTTTCCTTCCATATGCTTATTTCCCAAGAATAAAAAATCGCTATATATACCCCCGACTGTTTTGACGACCGCTTCTCAGAAAAATCCTTTGTTCTTGTTTCGTGTTGTTTCCCTGACAGATCTGAAAATATGTCGTCTCAAGATTCGGAGGGGGAGAGCCATGCTGATCCCTATGTTTCAGACCCAAAGATCTTTAGGGAAATTTACCCCTATCTATGGACCTCGGAGGAAGAAGAAGATCCTACCATGAAGGAAATAAAGGATGATAGCTCTGAGGAACAGGGTGACCCATTACCTCAACCAGGAGACATGCATGTGGAGTTTAAGAAATCAAGCCTCCCTAGAAGATACAAACCTAAGGTCCAATTTATCCCATCTCGTTTTCTGCAGGAGAGCAAGGCAGCATTGTGCAAAAAGATATTAAGGCTTGAGTTGGAGAACGATGATCTAAGGGAGGAAAACTTTATGCTTAAATATAAGTTGAAGAAGAAGGCTTCCTCAACACCGCCACCTTCTTCATCACCACCACCAAATGAGACTTGATCACACCGGTATGGGCACTCCCCTTGGCTTTAGCCAAGCTTGGGGGAGATGCCCCGGTATCGTATCACCATCACTTTTATTCACCTTTACCTATTTTAGTTCAATCTTTAGTTTCCCTTTGCTTTAGTTGAATAAAAGTTTAGTTTGATCTATTTTCGTGTGTTAGTTTCGTGGCCTATCTATCTATGTAATCGAGTGAAACTTATCTAATAAAGTTTAGTTTGAGTTTTTGTCTCTCTACTTTGTTGTTGCAATCAAAATAAAAGGAAAGAGAAATAAATGAAAAGAATCATATGCTAATCTTATGGTGAGTAATGACATCACATAAGGAAAAGTATAAGTAGTAAAATTTATTGGAGATTGACGAACATAGCATTGGTCAATGATGCAATTCATGAAATAATTAATAAGGGAAGAGAAGATTCACATGCAAATACACTATCTTGGACATCTTTTATGATTGTGAGCTCCCATTAATATTATGTGTCAAAATTGTTGACGTTGGACAAGGAAGACAACGTAACGATTTATGTTTGCTCATATGAACATAGAAGTTATATTGTCATAGATCCTTCAACATGTGGTGCTTGCCCAATATCTTTGCTAGCCAAAAATTCCGCACTAAGTAGAGATACTACTTGTGCATCCAAAAACCCAAAACCAAACTCATTCTTTGAGAGTCCACCATACCTACCTATGAATCGAGTAAGATCCTTCAAGTAAGTTGCCATCGGTGCAATAAGGCAATAAAAATTGCTTCTAAAAGTGTTTGATCAATTAGTGTAAGAGAAAATTGAGCGCTATACGAACTTATGATGGCAAAGTAATAAAAGCGACGTACTGTATAATAAAGGTTGCTATCATAGGGGGCAATGTAGCATGACGTTCTTTTACATTAAGGGATTGGGCATACAAATCAATAAGCGCATGACAACCTCTGCTTCCCTCTGTGAAGGGCCTATCTTTTACTTTTATGTATTTACTTTATGCAAGAGTCGAAGTATTCTTCCCTATTCCTTTTTACTTTTTCTTTTTGCAAGCATCATGTGGTGAGGAAAGATCTAGGCACATATATCCAGTTGGATATGAGTGGGCATGAGTTATTATTGTTGACATCACCCTTAGGGTGAATACGTTGGGAGGCGAAAACTATAAGCCCCTATCTTCCTATGTGTCCGGTGGAAACGTTTTGTTCATGGGTATGTTGTGAGTGTTAGCAATCATAGAAGACTAAATGATGGTTGAGCATGTGGACTTCCCAAAAGGCTCTGACATGAGACCCTTCCTGAAATATGATGAATTGTAGTTGCAAAGTTGACTGAGAACATAGTTCGTTGGTTTTCAATAAGGTTTATGCTTCATACTTCTATGTTGTGATGAATTGTTACTTGTTCATGAGAAGCTATATGATAAAAATGTGTTGAATAATTTTATATTAGAGTTTGTTGCTGTTATATTAATAAGCATGATGCTACTATGTCCGTATTTTGTTTTTATCGACACCTCTCTCTCAAGCCATGTGGACATGCTTTTCAATATCGGCTTTCGCTTGAGGACAAGCGAGGTCTAAGCTTGGGGGAGTTGATACATCCATTTTGCATCATGATTTCCTACTGTTATTTACTTTGTTTTGTTGAATAATAATGCTTTGGGGAGTGATTCTAATGCCTTTTCTCTCATAATATGCAAGGTTTGCACATAGAGGGAGAATACCGGCAGCTGGAATTGTGGACCCAAGAAAAGCACATCAGAGATACCTATTCTGCAGAACTCCAATGAAGCTGAAGTTTTACGAAGATTATTTTTGTATTTAATAAAAAATACTGGAGCCGAAAACTACCGGAGGGGGCCTGCCAGGTGGGCACAACCCACCAGGGCGCGCCAGACCCCCTGGGCGCGCCCAGGTGTATCGTGGCCACCTCGGCCCACCTCCAGAGCCCATCTTCTGCTATATAGTCACTTTTGACCTAGAAAAATTCGGAGGAGGACTTTCGGGACGATGCGCCGCCGCCTCGAGGCGGAACTTGGGCAGGAGCACTTTTGCCCTCCGGCGGAGCGATTTCGCCGGGGGAACTTCCCTCCCAGAGGGGGAAATCGAAGCCATCGTCATCACCAACACCCCTCTCATCTTTGGGAGGCCAATGTTCATCAACATCTTCAATAGCACCATCTCATCTCAAACCCTAGTTCATCTCTTGTGTTCAATCTTTGTACCAGAACCTCAGATTGGTACCTGTGGGTGACTAGTAGTATGATTACCTTGCGTAGTTGATTACTATATGGTTTATTTGGTGGAAGATTATATATTCAGATCCATCATGCTATTCAATACCTCTCTGATCTTGATCATGTTTATTATTTCTGAGTAGTTACCTTTGTTCTTGAGGTCACGGGAGAAGTCATGTTGCAAGTAATCATGTGAATTTGATATGTGTTCGATATTTTGATGATATGTATGTTGTGATTCCCTTAGTGGTGTCATGTGAACGTCGACTACATGACACTTCACCATTCATAGGCCTAAGGGAATGCATTGTGGAGTAGTTATTAGATGATGGGTTGCTAGAGTGACAGAAGCTTAAACCCTAGTTTATGCGCTACTTCGTAAGTGGCTGATTTGGATCCAAACGTTTAATGCTATGGTTAGATTTTATCTTAATACTTTTCTCGTAGTTGCGGATGCTTGATAGGGGGTTAATCATAAGTGGGAGGTTGTTCAAGTAAGAACAGCACCCAAGCACCGGTCCACCCACATATCAAATTATCAAAGTAGCGAACACAAATCAAACCAACATGATAAAAGTGACTAGACGAAATTCCCGTGTACCCTCAAGAACACTTTGCCTATTACTAGAGATTGTTCTGGCATGTCCTTTGCCACAAAAGGATTGGGCTACCTAGCTGCACCTTGTTTACCATTACCGTTACTTGCTTGTTACCAACTATCTTGCTATCAAACTATCTGTTACCTACCATTTCAGTGCTTGCAGAAATTACCTTGCTGAAAACCGCTTGTCATTTCCTTCTGCTCCTCGTTGGGTTTGACACTCTTACTTATCGAAAGGACTACGATTGATCCCCTATACTTGTGGGTCATCAGGACTCCTTTCTGGCGCCGTTGTCCGGGAGTGAAGCGCTCTTGGTAAGTGGGAATCGGTAAGGAAAAACTTATACTATGTGCTGAAATTTATTGCTACTTGCTACTATTGAAAACAATCCTTTGTGGGGTTTGTTCGGGGTATCTTCACCTCGACCGGAACCACAATTAGTTGCCCCTCAACCTACTGCACCTACTGAAAATATTGGTTATGAAATTCCTTCGGGTATGGTAGAACAACTGCTTGCTAAACCTTATGCAGGAGATGGAACTGAACATCCTGATATGCACCTCTTATATGTGAAAGGAATTTGTGGATTATTTAAGCTTGCAGGTTTACCCGGAGATGAAGTTAAGAAGAAGGTTTTCCCTTTATCTTTGAAGGGAAAAGCATTGACATGGTATAGGCTATATGATGATCTTGGATCGTGGAACTGGAATCGTTTGCAATTGGAATTCCATCAAAAGTTTTATCCCATGCATCTAGTTCATCGTGATCGGAATTATATATATAATTTTTGGCCTCTTGAAGGAGAAAGCATCTCTCTAGCATGGGGGAGGCCTAAGTCAATGTTATATTCATGCCCCAATCATGACATTCCGAGAGAAGTTATCATTCATAATTTTTATGCTCGGCTTTCTCATAATGATCAATCCATGCTCGATACTTCTTGTGTTGGTTCTTATATGAAGAAGACTATTATATTTAAGTGGGGTCTCTTAGAAAGAATTAAACGCAACTCTGAAGATTGGGAACTTGACGAAGGTAATGAGTCAGGTATAAAGCTTGAATTTGATTGTGTTGAATATTTTATGAATACCGATACTTTTCATAAGTTTAGCACTAAATATGGACTTGGCTTTCAGATAGTAGCCTCTTTTTGCGAAGCATTTGCTACTCACGTTGACCTCCCTAAGGAGAAGTGGTTTAAATATCATCCCCCTATTATAGAAGAAATTAAAGAACCGGTCATAGCTAAAGAAGAAACCATCTGTTACAATGTTGATCCAGTTGTGCCTACTGCTTATATTGAAAAACCACCTTTCCCTGTTAGGATAAAGGAACATGCTAAGGTATCAACTGCAGTTCGTAAGAGTAATATATGAGCACCTAAACCCCCTGAACAAATTAAAGTAGAACCTAGTATTGCTATGGTTAAAGATCTCTTGGTAGAAAATATTGATGGGCATGTTATCTACTTTTGTGATGAAGCTGCTAGAATTGCTAAACCCGATGAAAAATATAAACATAGACCCATAGAAGGCATGCATGTTGTCTCAGTCAAAATAGGAGATCATTGCTATCATGGTTTATGTGATTTGGGTGCCAGTGTGAGTGCCATCCCTTTTACCCTATACCAAGAAATTATGGATGAAATAGCACCTGCTGAAATGGAAGACATTGATGTTACTATTAAACTTGCTAATAGAGACACTATCACACCACTTGGGATTGTTAGAGATGTTGAAGTCTTGTGTGGGAAAGTAAAATACCCTACTGATTTTCTAATTCTTGGTTCCCCACTGTCACGCCCCCAATTTTGACCGTACGCTAAACATACACGCAATGCGTACAACCAAGATTAGGGACTCACTGATTGATATCACAACACAACACTAGACACAAATTAAAGTCATACAGCTTCATATGACAAGCGAGGGGCCTCGAGGGCTCGAATACAAAGATCGACAAGGACGAGTCAGCGGAAGCAAATAATATCTGAGTACAGACATAAGTTAAACAATTTTTGCCTTAAGAAGGCTAGCACCAACATAAGCAATGGATCGAAAGAGGCGAGGCCTCCTGCCTGGGAGCCAACCTAACTACTCCTGAGCGTCAGCACTCTCCACGTAGTAGTAGGCTCCAGCGGTGGTGTAGTAGTCGTCTCCGGCGTACTCCATCTCTTGGGCTCCGTCGTCTGAACGCAGAATCGTATCGAGGGGGAAAGAGAAGGCAAAGCAGCGGTGAGTACTCATCCAAAGTACTCGCAAGACTGACATCAGAACTATGCTAAGTATGCATCAGTATCAAGGAAAAGGTTTTATATGGGCTGACTGCATAAAGCAAGAACGAGGGGGAAGGCCTAGTCCTATCGAAGACTAGCATCTTCAGCATCTTGCAGCAATAGAAGAGAGTAGACTCGTATCTCATATATAGTCATATTATTGTAGCAATTTTATTAAGTAACCACGCCCAGAGATTCTTCCTCGACTCCCTGCGAGGAAGCAATCTCGGAGCCAACATTCATTTCAATTTAAAGTCTCAATTATAGTTGTAGAAGGTCAAGGTACAACTCCAAGTCGTCCTGTTACCATGGACACGGCTATTCGAATAGATAATTCATCCCTGCATGGGTGCACCGCATTTCCAACACGCTTGATCACCTCCGGCCGGACACACTTTCCTACGTCATGCCCGGCCTCGGGATATCAGCACGTCGTCGCCCCACCTAGGCTCAACGAAGAGGCCTGCCCGCTGGTCTAAATCCTAAGCACAAAGGGGTCGTGGGCCCACTTGCCCTCTGCGCTCCTGCACGATGCGTGGGCGGCCGAGGTCAGCCCTAGTACACTCTAGTCCAAGAGCTGCACCGTCCAGGCCACTCGGGCGCGCGCCGCTCCATTGCTGACGTCCGAAGAACTTCGGCTGATACAACGACACTGAGTACCCATAACTTCTCCCACGCGATGGTTTGGTGCGTAAAAAGGCCAACGACCCAACTCAGATTAAATACCCAACCCATTAGCATTTTATTAATGTGGGGAAAGCGCGACCCATGAAGTGCGGTCCCGTCGCCCCGTCTCGAGGATGTGTGGCAAGGGCCTCTCCTGCCCGTCCACGCCTCATCATCATCAAACCGTGGGTACCCCTCAGGGCCGACCCATCACCAACATGTTCCTGTAACCAGGTCATAGTAACTGTGTGTATAAAACATCAAGACGGAACCTGAGGAATCACCCTCAAAGGGGCCCCGCTCGATGAAACCGTCAAGGTGGACTTAGAGGAATCACCCTCGAGGGTCCCACTCTTGAGGGGTTGCACGACAGAGTCATCATCGGGGGCGGTGAAGGAGGAATCACCCTCGATAACCACGACCGACTAGCTGCACTACAGAGTTAACATCATGAGTACTTCACGAGGTGCCACCCTCGGTACTCAATAGTAGCTCTGCAGAGTCGTACAACTAAGGGGTGTGCGGTGATGTGAGGGGCCTGGCTCGTCGGTCGGTTGACCGAGTCTTCGAGTCGTCGAGTCGTCGATGAAGAAGCAGGGGCAACTGGGACTAAGGGGGTCACAGGGGATTCATTGATCAACCTATACTAAGCAGTTGATATGATTGCAAGTATAGTAGCAGTTTATCAAAAACAGGCTATGCATCAGAAATAGGAGCTAGCTAATACAGTAGCAAAATCTAATGCAAGAATGAGAGGGAGAGAAATGGGCGATATCAGAATGCTCAAGGGGGGTTGCTTGCCTTGCTGCTCTGCGGAAAAAGGCTGATCGTCAACGGTGTAGTCGTACCCGACAGCACCGTCAGTCTCGGGGTCTACCGGCAAGAAGAGGGGGGAGAAACAATAAATATAAAGCAGACAAATGCATCACGATGCATGACATGGCAATATGCAGAGCTAAGCATGCACTAACGCAGTATTACGCGTCGCAGGTGGGTCGGAAGAATATCTCACGATATTTCCCGGGTCTCTGGCTTTTACCGGACAGATGAAAACGATGGAAAAGTTCCATGTTCGCTATGCTAGGAGCACGTGACAGACTAACAGACTGCGTATTCGAAACCGTAGGATTATTCGGAGCAACTTTCATGTTCAAAACTTTTTCATCTGAGCTACGGTTTATTTTATATGATTTAATAAAGATTTAATCAATTTTCTGGAATTAATAAATTAATTTAATTCGAAAATGCAATTATGATGTCATCATGACGTCAGCAGTCAACTGTACTGTTGACTGGGTCAAACTGACATGTGGGTCCCACCAGTCATTGACTGTTTAGTTTAATTAACAGATTAATTAAGTTAATTAGTCATTAAGTTAATTAAACTTAATTAGTTAATTTAAACAGACTTAATTAAATTAATTAATCATTAAATTAATTAATTAATTAATTAATATTTATTTTTATTTATTATTTTTATTTATTTATTTATTTTATTCCGTTCTGGGGGGTGTGGGGCCTCCCTGTCAGTGGGAGTGGGGGGATTAGCCCCACCTGGCAGTGGCCAACCCATATGCCCCCGCGGGCACAGCTGCACGCACGCACACGGTCGGCCAGGGGCAACGGTCACGCCGGGGGAGGGACTCGCCGGCGGTGGCGACGGCCGGCGACGGCGAGCGGGCATAGCGGGGGTGCGGGGCGCAGCCGGGCCGCGGCGATGCGGCGAGCGCAGCAGGGGCGGGGCGAGCGAGCGTGCGATGCGTGCGCAGCTAGCGCCCGGCGAGGGGGGGACGCGGCGACTTGGGCCGGAGCGGGGCTGCGGTGCGGGCCGGAGCACGGTGGCGCGCGGAGACGCTGTGAGCAGCGCCGGCGGCCGGATCCGGTCGGAGGGGGAAGAGGGAGGGGAGGGAGGAGTCCTGGGAGGGCTCGCCGGCGAGGAGGGAAGTGGGGTCGGCGAGGCTCGGTGTAGCCGTGGTGGGGAGGAGGTCGGGGAGGTCCGGGGCGAGGCGGGTGGCGGCGGTGAGCGGTAGCGGCGGGGTCCGACGGCGGCAAGGGGCGCCGGCGAGGAGGCGACGGGGTCACGGGCGACGGCCGACGGTGTCGCGGGGGGGGGGGGGAGCGGCGGCGGGGCTCCCCGATCCCGATCCAATCGGGGGGGAGGAGAGAGAGGAGGGTGGGGGCGAGTGGGGGAGTGGGGGAGGAGGCTAGGGTTCGGGGGGTTTTGACCCCAGGGGGCGGCGTGGGCCGGCCTGCTGGGCCGATGGCCCAGTTGGGCCGGGTGGGGGGGGGGGGTTTCCTTTTTATTTATTTATTTGTTTTAGATTTTCTTTTAAATGTTTCTGTTTTCTGTTTTCTTTTATTTATTTAATTTCTTTTTACTTTAAAAATACAAAAACAGTACTAAATTAGTATAACTAGATATACTACTGCCACATTGATTATGGCACCCTAATAAAATAGTTTAACCTTTTATTAATTATAAAAGGCATTAATTAATTGTTTTAATCACTGCTTTAATTGTTTTTGGGCCTTAAATCACTTTATCAAAAATGTTGGTTCACCACCATAATTAGTTATGGGTTAATTGCCACAAGATGAACATTTTAGATTTCATGTGCGACCAATTTGAATTTTGACTTTAGATTGGATTTGAATTTGAACTGCGATTTGGATCAAGTGAAGATTAGAAAAATGGATTAGCATAATCCACATGTTACTGTAGCTTGATTATAGAGTTTACTGTAGCACTTAATCCAGGGCGTCACAATTCTCCCCTACTAAAAAGAATTCTCGTCCCGAGAATTAAGAAGTAGAAGGAAAGAGCCTGGGATATTCTGCACGAAGATGACCTTCGCGTTCCCAAGTGGCCTCATCTTCAGAATGATTTGCCCACTGCACTTTGAAGAACTTGGTAGCCTTCTGACGAGTCCGACATTCAGTTTCACCAAGAATGCGGACTGGTTGCTCTTTGTAAGAGAGGTCTTGTTGCAGCTCCAGCATATCATGATCCACTGCTCGGATAGGATCCTTGAAGCAGCGACGAAGTTGTGACACATGGAACACATCATGAACCTGAGAAAGGTTTGGCGGTAGTTCCAGTTGATATGCCACTTTACCAAGCCTTTCGAGAACAGTGAAAGGGCCAATATACCGAGGAGCCAGCTTGCCCTTGATCCCAAAACGGTGTGTACATCTCATTGGCGTGACTCGAAGATAAGCCTTTTCGCCAGGTTGATAGACCATATCTTTGTGATGACGGTCATACTAACTCTTCTGACGAGACTGAGCAGCCTTCAGATTTCCATGAATAATGCGGACTTGATCTTCGCCATGTTGGATAATATCCGGACCGATAAGTGTACGTTCCCCAGTTTCTGACCAATTCAGAGGAGTTCGACACTTACGTCCATATAATACTTCAAAAGGAGCCATCTTCAGACTAGCTTGATAGCTATTGTTGTAGGAGAACTCAGCATACGGGAGAGATTCCTCCCATTTCTTGCCGAAAGAAATGACACATGCTCGAAGCATGTCTTCGAGAATCTGATTGACTCTTTCAACTTGTCCCTAGGATTGAGGGTGAAAAGCGGTGCTGAATGACAAATGAGTTCCCCTAGCTTCCTAGAAACTTGCCCAGAATCTTGAAGTGAATAAACTGCCACGGTCTGAACTAATCACCAATGGAATACCGTGGAGCGAAACAACTCTGGACATATATAGATCTGCCAGCTGACTAGAAGTAATAGTTTCCTTGACAGCCAGAAAATGTGCAACTTTGGGCAGTCGGTCAATGACGACAAGAATAGCATCATTACCTTTCTGCGATCTAGGAAAACCAGTGACGAAGTCCATTTCAACATGGTCCCATTTCCATTCAGGAACCGTAATAGGTTGCAGAGTTCCGGCAGGCCTTTGATGTTCTGCTTTGATACGACGGCAAACATCACATTCAGCAACATAGCGAGCAATGTCTTGCTTCATGTTAGACCATCAGAATCTTTGTCGAATGTCTTGGTACATCTTGGTACTACCAGGATGAATAGACAGCGGAGTGTCATGCGCTTCCTTCATGACCTCCTGAGTCTTATCATGGTTTTTCTCCGTACTCGGTACCACTAGGCGGCCTTTGAAGTACAAAATGCCATCCTCAGCAATAGTGAAGGGTGAGGGCTTTCCTTCTGCGAGATCGAATTTAATCCTCTCGACTTCATTGTCACACTTCTGGATCCATTTGATGACGTCCACTAGATCTGGTTTAGCAAACAGGGTATTAAGAGAACCCTGGGAAACAACGTGGAGGTTCATTTTGTAGGACCCTTCAGGAGGGAGAGCGAGATAACCCTGAGGAACAATATGGAGGTTCAGCTTGCGGAATTCTTCTTGAAGAAGGGGGTGAACCTTGTGAATCTGAAGGTGGTTGCAGTATGACTTGCGGCTCAAAGCATCAGCCATTACATTAGCCTTGCCTGGTGTATAAGAAATACCCACGTTGTAATCTGCTATGCGCTCCATCCATCTCTGTTGACGGAGGTTCAGAACTGGTTGGGTAAACAGGTACTTCAGACTTTGGTGATCGGTGTAGATCTCGCAACGATTACCAACAGGGTATTGCCGCCACTCTTTTAGTGCATGAATTACTGCACCAAGTTCAAGGTCATGAACTGGGTAGTTCTCTTCATGAGGACGCAATTGATGAGATGCATAACCAACCACTCTGCGCTCTTGCATTAGGACACAACCTATTCCCTGACGCGAAGCGTCACAATAAATGACGAAGTCCTTACGAGTATCCGGAGGAGCAAGCACTGGAGTAGACGTCAGTTTGTCCTTAAGTGCCTGAAAGCTCTCCTGACATTTTTCTATCCACTCATACTTAACACCTTTGTGAAGCAGATTGGTTAAGGGCTTTGCAATCTTGGAGAAGTTCTCGACGAATCGACGGCAATAGCTGGCAAGTCCGAGAAAACTTCTGACTTGCTTGACATTCTTCGGGGGAGTCCAGTCAAGAATAGCCTGAACTCGTTCAGGGTTGACCGCAATACCATCCTTGGAGATCACATGACCAAGGTAGGTTACTTCGTCCATCCAGAACTCACACTTTGAATACTTTGCATAAAGTTGGTGTTCTCGAAGCCTTTCCAGTATAAGACGAAGATGTTCAGCATGCTCTTCTTTATTCTTGGAATAAACCAGGATATCATCCAGGTAAACCACGACGAATTTATCGAGGTAATCCATGAATATATAGTTCATCAGGTGAGAGAAGGTTGCTGGAGCATTGGTTAAGCCAAAGGACATGACGGTGTACTCGCATGAACCATAGCGAGTAACAAATGCAGTCTTGGGAATATCCTCTTCACGAACCCGGATCTGATGGTAACCCAACCTCAAGTCGAGTTTAGAGAATATTGAGGAACCAGCACGTTGATCATACAGATCGTTGATCCGAGGAAGCGGATATTTGTTTTGAATCGTTGCTTGGTTGATGGGACGGTAATCTTGGACCAATCGATTCGTTCCATCTTTCTTCTTGACAAAGAGAGAAGGTGCTCCCCAAGCAGAGGAACTTGGACGAATGAAACCCAGACGAAGCGAATTGTCAATTTCTTGCT
The DNA here is from genome assembly GCA_039707655.1 of Elymus sibiricus. Lineage (NCBI taxonomy): Eukaryota > Viridiplantae > Streptophyta > Magnoliopsida > Poales > Poaceae > Elymus > Elymus sibiricus. Next base: position 437,289,908 of record CM077669.1, on the reverse strand, counting down.
TAAGTTCAAGGAGTTCATGTGGTGGCATCTTATACAGACACTTGGCTATAGGAGTGGTACCAGGTACCAAGTCTGTCGTGGTATTTTCACGGCAGATGTCCTCATAGGACTTAATCTCGAAGCCATCGCGTAAGTAGCAGATCGAAGGGGTCAAACGAGGAACACGGAAGGCAAGATTTACCCAGGTTCGGCCCCTCTCGAGGAGGTGAAGCCTACTCCTGCTAGATGTATTTGAAGATCTTGATTACAAGGGTTTTAAGACTTGTCTAGCCCTAGCTCTCGAAAGCTTTTTCTCTCCCCCTTCTATCCCCGGGGGCTCCCCTTTATATACAGGCGGGGCCCCGGGGCTCACATAAGAGTCCGGGCCGGGATAACAATCCGAGCCCAACTCCCCTTACTTGTTTTCTAAGTTATACCCTTAGGCGGTTTGCACTTACCGCCTCTCTCGGCGGGTCTTGGGCCGGCCCCTCATTGGGCGGCTCTCCTTCTGGGCCTCCATAGAAGACTCTACGGCCTACCTGGGTTTCATGGTTTTACTCCTCGAGACCCGGCCCTGAACGGGCGGGTTTCACCCAAAGATATTTCCCTGACATTAGCCCTCAGGTTGGCTTGAACTGGTTCCAGACAACCTCGTCCTTTTCAAACTTAACCTTGATATTTTCGAGTCTTCAGCAGAACCCGCCTCTTCTGAATATTTCAACTGCCTTTCCTTCAGTCCTGCTCTTCTCGTGATGTCACCGAATCTCCAGAACGAATCTTTCCATGACATCACCAATATCTCAAATGAATTCATTAGGCGCGAAAATCGGGGCGTCGGATTACTGTAGATCCTTAAATCTCGCCTCGACCCTTCGGTGTCTCGCCCCCTTATAAATACCCTTTTCAGGTCCTTTTCCTCATTTTCTCCATCTTCTTCCTCCTGCCGCCCGAGCTTACGCCTCCTCTCGACACACCTTCGAGCTCGCCGGCCATCGGAAGGAGAAACAGTCCCGACGCACCGCCGTCACCTGTCTGCAACCGTGCCGCGCGGCCATCCGATCCAGGTATTCCCAGTTCTTCTCACCCTTCTTAGGGTTCCGCCATTGTCGGGCTCGAGCTCCGCCTCGGCCTCTCCGCGGCTACTGTCGCCGGCCGCACCTTGGTACTCTTACCTCATGGAAATGGCGCCGTTGCTATCCCTCCAATGATCAGGAATTAAATCTTGTATCAAGATAGATCTGAGAAATCCCATCTATAAAAACCTGCCGCGGCTTAACAAACAGTAGCAAGAACTGCTTTTTTCCTTATTTTATAGAGCTGTTTGATCCAAAAAATTTACCGCGTTGGCAGAAATCTGTTGTTACACACTTAGCGAAATTTTCACGTGTGCTGAACATCCTTCACTCGTGGCGGCTTAAGGAAAGTCGCCATCCTTGCTTTAATAATTTTTTCTTTTTCGACTTATGAAAGCCGCTGACTTAATCCTTCTCCCCATTTACTAGGATGACAAAGAAAGCAATAGAATGCAACTGGGTCCGCTCCGCGGTTACCACCAAACATGTCACAAGACTCATAGACAACGGTCTCCTATCGAAAACAGAAAACTGCCGGGTCTCCAAGAAGGACTGTCCTCCCAAGCCGAAGGAGGGGGAAGTCATTATTTTTACCGATCACATTGAGAGAGGGTTTGATCCACCCGGCTCTAAATTTTTCCGAGACCTTTTACACTTCTATGGTCTGCATCCTCAAGACCTTGGATCCAACTCTATTGTTAATATAAGCTCTTTCGTAGTAGTTTGTGAAGCTTATCTCCGGATAGAGCCAACGATCTTGTTATTCCGAAATTTATTCTATGTGAACAAGCAAACTGAAGTCGCCGGAGGCCGCCATCAAGAGCTTGGCGGCATATCCTTTCAGAGACGGCGGTTTACTTATTTTCCTAGTGCTGAGCTCTTGAGCCACCCAAAGGGCATGCCGGAGACTTGGTTTTACGTGAAGACCAAGGTGCCTGAAGGGCAACACCCATTGCCGGGTTTTAGACCTGACCGCCTGGATCATAAAAAAGAATATCCTCCCAGGCCCACAGAAACAGAACGGATCCAGCTTCAGCCTCTGATGGACAAGATAGCCGCTTTGATGGCCAATGGTCTTACAGGAGCTGACTTGATCCTTTGTTGGCTTTCCTGGAGGATCCAGCCATTGAGCCTTCGAGACCGGCTGATGTATGAATACTCCGGTTTAGAAGATCCTCAGAGGTATAATAATACGCCTGCTCCTGTGTCAGACGTGGTGAAACAGATGAGGATAATCGTCAACTTACCCGGCGACTATACAGGCGAGTTTTCTCTGAAGCCCTTCACTGAAGCCAATCCACCACCGGCTGTAAGCAAATCTCCTTTAGGCTTCTGTTTTATTGTTTACATTCTTGAGGCTTACCCCTTGCAACTTTCAGGATGATGATCCCTTTTGGGAAGCTCGGCCACAGGTGAAAGAAAAAGAAACCAAAGGCCAGAAGCCGGGCAAACAGGCCGGCTCTCGAGGAGGAAAGAAAAAGAAGGAGACCATCAACTCTTTGGAAGCGGATCCTGCTATCTTAGAATCCTCCAAAGATGAAACATCGGCAAGTTCATAATTTACACCCATTTTTTTCCTTTTCATTAGCGGCTTATGCTTAATAATTTTTCCTTGACACCTTCCAGGGTGAAGAAGAAGAAGACGAACAGGGAGAAACTGAGGTAACTTCCACTCCGTTCAACAATCATTTTTCTAGGAAACCCAGAATTACTGTGAGGAAATATCCTTTCTCACATCCTTTTGCTCGCCTGGATCCCAACTATTCGTTAAAAACAATTCAGCATGCCGCCTTTCTCCAATCTGATTGTGGCGGCTCTAACACTGGCGCCAGCGGTTCTGTCATTAATAAAAGCGACTCTCATAAGCGCCCGCGTGAGGTGCTTCTCCATCCAACACCTCTGCTCCCTAAAGCTGGTTTGTTTAAACATCTGCTTAATCCCTCTGATTCGGACTATCAGGTTTCATCTTCCTCTGATGACGCCTCAGAGTCGCCAGAGGATTTCGTTATCAAACCAGGGTAAGATTATGATCACTTCTTATTATCACACCCTTGTGTGATCTCAAAGCTATCAGTTTATTTCAAATCTCAATAAATATGCAGAGTTACCTCCAAGAGACTGAAGCCCTCAACTTCCTCTTCACCTCCGGCGGGCTCCGGAGACCCAGCCAAGGACTCTGAAGAAATAACCAATGACCCTCCGGAAATTCAGGTATCTTTAGAGCCAGAGATGGAAGCACCGGCTGATAACATCGACCAACAGCCGGATGCAACGATATCTTCACCGATTCAGGAAGTGCGACTTTCAGAAGCCGCTGTTATTCCGCCCTCGCACAATATTGAGGAGGGTACTGTTGCTGCTGCTATTGCCACCGCCACAGACTCGCCGGCGGCTTTGGGCAAATCTTCCCTTGAAGCCATGTATTCTCAAGGGAAAGACAAGTTAAACCTCTCCTCCTTAGAGAATGCTGATTTAGATGGCCTTCATGAAGCTCTTCAGACTCGATTATTTGAGAGTCAGGAGATCGCCAAAACCTTGGTTAATAAACCAAAGGTGAGATAAACATCATTTTTATTCATAATCCTTATTAGTCGCCCAAACCTGCATATTACTGATTTCATAGTTTTATGGAGGTTTACCAATTTATATTTTAAAAATGCGTAAATGTACACATGTAGTCCCCAAGAACCGGCTATCTTCTTGAAACAGCCGGGTCTTAGAGCAAAGAACCACATGCGTTTTAAATACAGCAAAGAACCACATGTAGTCCCCAAGAACCGGTTGTCTTCTTGAAACAGCCGGGTCTTAGAGCAAAGAACCACATGTGTTTTAAATAGAGCAAAGAACCACATGTAGTCCCCAAGAGCCGTCTGTCTTCTTGAAACAGCCGGGTCTTAGATCAAAGAACCACATGTAGTTAAAAGAACCTCATGGGTTTCAGAAAAAATTTCTTTGTAAAAACTTCGGGTTTGCATTAGCCCCCAAGTGCCATGTGGATTACTTGTAATCGGTATGGAACTTTATCTGCATAAGTAATTTGATCCTTCCTCTTTCTTTCAGGCTCAATTGTCTTCATTAGAGACCCAGCTGGCCGACTCTCAGAGGAAACTGAAATCTGAACAGGAAATGAGAGCCGCCGCAGAAGAGCGGGTTACATCCTTAGAAAAGGCTGCGTCTGAGGCAGCCGCCAAGTTGGTCACCCTGACCTCTGAACATGCGAAAGAGAAACAACTTCTTGTTCAACGCGCCGAAGAAGCTGAAAAACGCCTTCTGCCTATCTCTGCAGAGCTCGGCGGCCTTAAACTTCACATCCGTCAAATGAGCCATGCAATCTTCGGTAAGCCGCCAGATTTCCTGAAGCTTTTTACACAAGTCTCCTAAATAATTTTTAAATTCTGACGTTTTCTTTGCAGGTCCCAGAAGCAATAAGCTGGATAAGGATCCAGCCACACAGCTCAAAGCAGCTTATACTTTCCTCGAGCAACTTTATACTGGAAGCCGTCGCGCAATCCATGCTGCTTTTTATGGGAAGGAAAAACCTTCCGCCATAAAGGGAGTTCTGGAGGCCTTGTCAACTCTTCCTGCTCAACTGAAGTTTGTGAAGGAATCCAGCGCCCGTATCGCCACGATGCACACTATGGCCCGCGCAAAAGCTCATTATGAGGACTTGGAGCTGCAGACTCTTGTTGGCGGCTTTCCCGAAACTTACAAAGGGAAAAAGATCGATCAGGCGACTTACAACGCTCTGAGGAAAGAAACTTTCATCCCCGCAAGTCTGTTGGTGAAAGAAATGAAGCTTGCAAGAGTTCAACCGTCTTATGGCGAAGATGGAAAGAAGGAAAAACTCGACCCTCTGCCACCTCTCACATTATCTCCTAAAGGCCGTAAGGACGAATTCGCTCCTGCTATTGATTCTTCAAACCTTATAGACGCTGAAGAGATCTTCGAGGCTTTTGCCGACGTTGACTGGGATGCTGATCATGACCAGATAAATCCTTCAGCAGACGTGGACCGAGCCGGAGGCGACAAGACCCAGGAGTAAAGCTGGAACCTTGAAAGTCGCCAGCTGCCGAACCTCTTGTAATATATGATCTGAACCATGATTCTGAAATTCCCTCTAGTGGCCTTTTGTAATAGACTTTTAGAAAGATCTTGGCCTCTTGCTTTTAAATGCACACTGGCTTCCTTGGGAAGCAAGCCTAATACCTTGGCATGAAGCTTCCTTATAAAAATTACTCTGGCTGCTTCTGAAATAAATTGAATCCTTCGTGGACGCTGGCGGCTCTTAGCCAAATATCAAGATAATCATAACACTTTGATAAGAGGTATGCATCATTTGAAACAAGTATTTAACCAAAAACTAATTAGTCATGGCGGCTTATAACCAGCAAACTTGCATAAACATGCTGTAAACAGCGCAATAAACTGGCGGCTCTTGGCCAAATACGAACTTTTAGAAAAGTTCATAAAAATCGTAAGACTCGCAAAGGCAATAAATCTCAAGAAAGTTTGTCAAACTTGTAAAGACGTAAGAAAGGATGCGAAAGCCCCTAGTATGATGGCGGCTCTTGGATTACCAATAACCCCAACCAAACCAGTTCTTTTCTTCCCGTATGGTGGCGACTTCCATGAAGTTCGGCCCATAAGGTTATCTATTTTAAGATGGTGAAGGCTTCTGGATTACCAGTAGCATCGTCACATCTAAGTTTTTTCCCCCGTACACGGATGAAGGTTCTGGATTACCAGTAACGCGACCCGTTTATTAGGTGCCTGTACACGGATGAAGGTTCTGGATTACCAGTAACACGACCCGCTTATTAGGACTTTAACCCAATATGGCGACTTCTGGATTACCAGTAAGTTCAGCCTCATAAGGGTTGAAGGTCCCAGGATGGTGAAGGCTTCTGGATTACCAGTAAGCATCATCCCATCTAAGTCTTTTAAGCCCGTACACGGATGAAGGTTCTGGACTACCAGTAACACGACCCGCTTATTGGGTGCCTGTACACGGATGAAGGTTCTGGATTACCAGTAACACGACCCGTTTATTAGGACTTTAACCCAATATGGTGGCGACTTCTGGACAACCAGTAAGTTCGGCCCATAGGGTGGAAGGTCCCAAGATGGTGAAGGCTTCTGGATTACCAGTAAGCACAGCCCATATGGGTCTTTTTTATTCGACTAAGTGCAGGGTCCTCCATATGATGGATGGAAAACGACAGATACCCCGAGTTTCAGGGCCTCCAGCTTTTATTCATTATTGATAATATATACAAGAGAGGTATGTACATGATCCCTAGAGCCGGAACTCTAGGTGTAGTAGGGTCTTAGATGAGCTATGTTCCAGGGCCTGCTGGTCTCTTCTTCAGATGTTCGAGACTCCTTTCCAGGCCGGTGATCAATCAGATAATAAGACCCGTTATAAAGATTTTTGCTGACAACGAAGGGCCCTTCCCAGGGAGGCGAAAGCTTATGCATGCCTGACTGGTCTTGAATTAAACGAAGCACCAAGTCCCCTTCCTGGAAAGTCCGGCTTCTGATCCTACGGCTATGATAGCGACGCAGGTCCTGCTGGTAGATAGCAGATCAGGCGGCTGCCAAGTCCCGCTCCTCTTCCAAGGCATCCAGAGAGTCTTGACGAGCCAACTCATTGTCCTCTTCAACGTATGCTGAGACCCGGGGCGAGTCGTGGCGGATGTCGCTCGGTAAGACGGCCTCTGCTCCATAAACCATGAAGAAAGGCGTGAAACCCGTCGATCTGTTGGGAGTTGTTCGTATGCTCCATAAGACGGAGGGAAGTTCTTCTACCCAACAGCCGGGTGTGCGCTGAAGAGGAACCATAAGCCGGGGTTTTATACCATGAAGGATCTCCTGATTGGCGCGTTCAGCTTGCCCATTAGATTGCGGGTGCGCAACAGCCGCCACATCAAGTCTGATATGCTCCTGATCACAAAACTGCTTCATGGCGCCTTTTGAAAGGTTCGTGCCGTTGTCAGTAATGATGCTGTGCGGGTATCCGAAACGGAAGATTAACTTTTTGACAAACTTAACAGCCGTCTCTGCATCCAAATTACTGATGGGCTCTGCCTCCACCCACTTGGTAAACTTGTCAACCGCCACCAAGAGATGAGTCTTTTTGTTACTAGAAGCTTTGAAAGGCCCCACCATATCTAGCCCCCAGACCGCAAAGGGCCATGTGACAGGGATCATCCGAAGTTCCTGAGCCGGCACATGAGCTTGGCGGGCAAACCTCTGACAGCCGTCACACTTCCTAACTATATTCTTCGCATCAGCATGAGCTGTGAGCCAAAAGAAACCGTGGCGGAAAGCCTTCGCCACCAATGACTTAGAGCCGGCATGATGACTACAGTCACCAGAGTGTATCTCATTGAGAATATTCCGGCCTTCATCAGGTGATACACAGCGCTGAAAGACGCATGTGGCACTTCTGTGGTGTAACTCGCCATTGACAATGGTCATAGATTTGGACCTTCTCACGATCAGACGGGCTTCAATTTCATCAGCCGGCAGGACGCCTCGAGTCAGATAATCCAAGTATGGGACAGTCCAATCCGGGATTCCATGGACAGCAAGGTCATCCTCCGTTGGCAACTTAACTGACGGGTTATGGAGCACATCCAGGAAAACATTCGGAGGCACCGGCTTTCGCTGTGATCCAAGCCGTGACAAGGCATCAGCCGCCTCGTTCTGCCGCCGATCAATGTGATCCACCTGATAACCTTTTAAGCAACCAGCCACATTAGTAACAGCTTGTCTGTAAGCCGCCATGAGCGGGTCTTTAGAATCCCAAGTCCCTGAAACTTGCTGTGCCACCAGATCAGAGTCGCCCAGGCACCTAACCCGGCTGAGATTCATCTCCCTTGCAATCCGAAGCCCATGGAGAAGGGCCTCATACTCCGCAGCGTTGTTAGTGCAAGGAAACATAAGCCGTAAAACATAGCAAAACTTGTCACCTCGAGGGGAAGATATTATAACTCCAGCCCCCGAGCCTTCCAGCTGCCTAGACCCATCAAAATGTATGGTCCAATATGTATTGTCTGGCTTTTCCTCCGGGGCTTGAAGCTCTGTCCAGTCATTGATGAAGTCCACTAAAGCCTGAGACTTTATAGCTGTTCGAGGTACATATCTGATATCATGGGGTCCAAGTTCAATGGCCCACTTTGCAATCCTGCCTGTAGCCTCTCTGTTATGAATTATATCCCCCAAAGGAGCTGAAGAGACCACTGTGATAGGATGCTCTAGAAAATAATGCCTCAGCTTCCGGCTTGCCATGAATACTCCAAAAACCAGCTTCTGCCAGTGTGGGTAACGCTGCTTGGACAAAGTCAGGACCTCACTAACATAGTAGACCGGCCTCTGGACAGGATACTCCCGGTTTGCCTCCTTTCTCTCCACCACCATTGCAACACTAACAGCTTTGTTATTTGCTGCAATATACAGGAGCATTGGTTCCTTGGTGACAGGAGCTGCCAGTATGGGCGGCTCTGCCAGCTGCTTCTTTAAAACCTCAAAAGCTTCTGCGGCGGCTTTCGTCCACTTGAACTCATCTGCTTTCTTCAACAGCTGATACAGAGGAATAGCTTTCTCCCCCAGGCGGCTTATGAAACGACTCAGAGCCGCCACGCGACCCGCCAAGCGCTGGACATCATTTATACACTTAGGCTCGGCCAGAGAGGTGATGGCCTTGATTTTCTCCGGGTTAGCTTCAATTCCACGCTCAGAAACCATGAAACCCAGGAGCTTTCCTGCAGGAACACCAAAAACGCATTTATCTGGGTTAAGCTTCATCTGATAAATCCTGAGATTGTCAAAGGTTTCCTTGAGATCCTCCAGTAAAGCTGCTTTCTTAGCTGACTTGACCACAATATCATCCACATAAGCATGCACGTTGCGACCAATCTGCCCGTGGAAGCAATTTTGCACACAACGCTGGTAAGTCGCCTGGGCACTCTTGAGCCCAAAAGGCATAGAAACATAGCAGAAGGCGCCAAAAGGGGTAATGAAGGCCGTCTTCTCTTGGTCCTCCACTGCCATCTTGATCTGATGATAACCAGAGTATGCATCCAGGAAACATAACCTCTCACACCCCGCTGTAGCATCAATAATTTGGTCAATGCGAGGGAGAGCAAATGGATCAGCTGGACAAGCTTTGTTAAGATCCGTATAATCAATACACATACGCCAAGTTCCATTTTTCTTCAGAACCAACACCGGGTTAGCCAACCACTCCGGGTGTAAAACCTCTATGATAAACCCGGCTGCCAGAAGCCGGGCTAACTCTTCCCCAATAGCCTTGCGTCTCTCCTCATTGAAACGACGAAGATACTGTTTGACAGGCTTGAACTTAGGATCCACATTAAGGCGGTGCTCGGCGAGTTTTCTCGGTACACCCGGCATGTCAGAAGGTTTCCATGCAAAGATGTCCCGATTCTCACGGATAAACTCGACGAGCGCGCTTTCCTATTTGGGATCCATATCAGACCCGATAGTGAACTTAGCAGAAGGGTCGCCAGGGGTAAACTCCACTTCCTTAGTATCTCTGTGAGCCTGAAATTTGAGAGCCGGCTCTCTCTCTATAGAGGGCTTCTTGAGAGGCGTCATATCCGCCAGGTCTACATTGCTGGCGTAGATTTTGAGCTCCTCTGTGGCACAAGCCGCCTTGGCATACGCGGCATCCCCTTCTTCACATTCTATGGCGACTTTCCGGTTTCCATGCATTGTGATTGGACCCTTGGGACCCGGCATCCTGAGCTTGAGATAAATATAACAAGGCCTAGCCATGAACTTGGCATAAGCAGGCCGCCCAAAGAGAGCATGATAGGGACTCTTGATCCTGACCACCTCAAATGACAATGACTCGCATCTGGAATTATCCTCTGACGTCCCAAAAGCCACATTCAACTTGATCCTTCCAACAGGGTATGCTGACTTGCTAGGTATAATTCCATGAAAAACTGTGCTGGATGGTGTGAGGTTTTTCTCCGTCAACCCCATACGCCGGAAAGTGTCATAATACAAAATATTGATACTACTTCCGCCATCCATCAGAACCTTGGTGAGAGCATAGCCTCCCACCTGGGGTGCTACCACAAGGGCCAGGTGACCCGGATTATCAATTCTGGGCGGGTGATCCTCCCTGCTCCAAGTAATCGGCATCTCTGACCACCTTAGATATTCTGGAACTGCCGGCTCTACCGCATTAACAGAACGTCTCCTGACCTTGCGATCCCTTTTATCTGCACATGTAGTAAACACATGATACTGTCCACTACTTAACTGCTTAGGATTGCTCTGAAACCCGGTCTGATTATTCTGTTGTTGCTGATTGTTGTTCTGCGGGATCTGCTGAAAATGCTGGCCATTGTTGTATTGATTCCCTTGAAACTGCTGACCGCTGCTATTCCCCTGGAAGCCGCCACCAGACCCGCCCGGGTGGTGTGACTGTTGCTGAAAACCGCCAGGTGAGCCTCCACCAGGTGGTCCGAACCCGGGCCCAGAACCCGGTCCGTATCCTCCACCCCCACCACCTGGCGGGTTCTGGAAACGCCGAGCAAAAGCATCCATTATATGGCACTGTTCCCAGGTATGCTTGGCTGGACGCTCTTTAGTGCCGTGTTTTGGGCATGGCCCCTTCAGGAACTCCTCAAAATTTTGTGGCTTAAAAGCTCTGTTATCAGGACCACCCTTCTGAAATTTTGTACCTGCATTTGTATTAGCAACCAGCTCTGACCCGGCTTCTGGGCCCTTACGCTTCTTATCATTGTTCTGCTGCTGACTTTTGCCACCAACAGGCTTTTTACCCTTCGGATCAGAAACCTCTGGCTCATCAACTCCTGGGTCCTTTGTAGGATCAGACTCGGCATACTTGGTGAGAGCATTCATGAGCTCCCCCATATCTTTGACACTCCGTTTGAGCCGCCCTAACTTCTGCGTGAGAGGCTCATAGTGGCAGGCCTTCTCCAGCACCAAAACTGCCTGAGGGGCAGAGATGTTGTCTGAAGAATGAATAATCTCCGCAACTCGGCCGACCCAATGGTGAGCCGACTCTCCCTGCCGCTGAACACAATGCTGAAGATCAATGATAGTCTTTGGACGCTTGCAGGTACCTTGGAAGTTTTTGATAAAACGTTCCCTTAACTCGACCCATGTGTTGATGGAATTCGGGGGCAAATTCTTCAGCCATGTCCGCGCTGCTCCTTCCAACATCATGGTGAAGTATCTTGCACAAGCCTCATCGCTGACTCCCTGCATATCCATGGCCAACTCATAACTTTCTATCCACTGTGCCGGGTTCTGGTCTGGTGTATAACTGGACACCTTCCGCGGGCCTTTGAAATCTCGGGGCAGGGGCGCGCTGCGGAGAGCCGGGCTCAAGCAAGGCACTCCAATGGATCTTCCTGTTGGGGTGACTGTTGTAGTCACGACTGGTGCGAGAGCCGCCTCCTGAGCGGCGAGAGCCGCCGCCTGCGCCGCTGTCTGATCTGCCGCGAGAGCCGCCGTGTGTGCCGCGTGAGTCTCATGTACTCTGTGCCCTGGGACCATAGGATTTGGTGAATATGGCAAGCCCCCAGGCGCACCCCGATGATGGCGGGTGCTAGACACTGCAGGACTTTCAGCATGGCGGCTTCTAGTGCGGCTTCTGTTAGGAGCAGGTGTGGAATGCAGTCGCTCCCGGCTGTAAGAATAATTCGCTTGCTGGACCACAGCGGTTTTCAGCTTCTCGATTGCGTTGCGAGCCTCAATCTCCAGGGGCATGTTTCCATTGATTGGAAGTCGCGCCAGCGCGGTAGTGGCCGCATAAAGGTCATCCACAGGGTTCGTAAAATGCCCTTGCGCCGTAAGCATCGGCGCCTCTCGGCGTAAATTAGGCTCAACCCGTGGCGGCTCTTCACGACCCGCCAAGTGGCGGGCTTTCGGGTCCGGCGACCTCTGGGGAGTTCCTGTTGCAGGACCACGAATGCGTTCCCCTGGTGGGCTGCTGAACTGCAGGGCCTGACCTTCAATATTGGAGATATAGCGGCTCCGATGTCGTCGGTGATGAACCGCATTAGACTCTGCCCGGCGTTGCTCCAGATGATAATTCTCCTGTTGCAAACGCGCCGTCTCTTCCTGTATCTCTCGTTCACGAGTCGCCAGACGGACGTTCTCCGCATCAATGCTAGCCTGAGCCTGCACCATCTGACCCTTGATCCTGGCGATTTCCGCATTGAGCTCTGCTTGATTCTCCGCTGTAACCTGTGTGGCCATCAATGTCGTCAACGTGGTCGCCAGCCCCACCAGGGCCTGCGCTGGCGAGACTCTTGGCATCGCATTAGAAGTTCCAGCATCTGCCGCCGGGTCTGGCATGTCAGCCGCCCCTGCCATGTAGACAACAGGGCGAGCGGGCGGGCCTAAAGAATCCTGCGACGGCGAGTTCTGCTGAAAGCCCCCAAGACCCTCCTGATGAAGAGAATAAAGCGACTCTCCACCAGAGGAATAACCACCATCATCGTAAGTCGCCGAGCCTTCTGTGGAAACCGACGATCCAGAGTACTCCACCGCTTGAGTGAAGCCAATGAAGACGTGCCTCTGCCTGGCGGGCTGCGTGTCCTGGACCGGCTTGAAGGTGTTGGCGAAGATATCCGGCCCAAATCCAGATCCGCCGGCATGCACAGGAGCCGGAAGCCGAGGGGCGGCTCTCGCCACGGCGGGTTGCGCGCGGCGGGCCGTCTCAACGACCTCCGTGGAGGTGACTGGCTTAGAACCGCCAGCCTTCCCAATGAAAACATGAATTCCGCCAAAGGGGACCCGGAAACCGTACTCCAGAGAGTCGGCCTCGGGGCCCCAGTCTGAGTCGTCGACGAGCAGATTGCCGCGCCGACTCCTGGTCATCCGGCCAATCACGTATCCCTCGAGTCCTCGGGGAGGACCCTTTGAATACTCAACACCACCATGCGATTGCCCCACGGTGGGCGCCAACTGTCGTGGTATTTTCACGGCAGATGTCCTCATAGGACTTAATCTCGAAGCCATCGCGTAAGTAGCAGATCGAAGGGGTCAAACGAGGAACACGGAAGGCAAGATTTACCCAGGTTCGGCCCCTCTCGAGGAGGTAAAGCCTACTCCTGCTAGATGTATTTGAAGATCTTGATTACAAGGGTTTTAAGACTTGTCTAGCCCTAGCTCTCGAAAGCTTTTTCTCTCCCCCTTCTATCCCCGGGGGCTCCCCTTTATATACAGGCGGGGCCCCGGGGCTCACATAAGAGTCCGGGCCGGGATAACAATCCGAGCCCAACTCCCCTTACTTGTTTTCTAAGTTATACCCTTAGGCGGTTTGCACTTACCGCCTCTCTCGGCGGGTCTTGGGCCGGCCCCTCATTGGGCGGCTCTCCTTCTGGGCCTCCATAGAAGACTCTACGGCCCACCTGGGTTTCATGGTTTTACTCCTCGAGACCCGGCCCTGAACGGGCGGGTTTCACCCAAAGATATTTCCCTGACAAAGTCGATGACAAACTCGACAGCTCTGGCTGGGGGAATCCTTGGAAGTTCTTCCGGAAAAACATCTTGGAAATCCCGGACAACTGGAATGTTTTCAATCCCTTCAAGAGGTGACTCATTTAATGCATTCAAGGCATATAGGCGGGCTTCAACATCTATCAGCTTGGAAAGACATGATTGAGTATAAACTCATAAGCAAAGAAGATTCTAAGAGTTGTTGAATCGCAAAGCATACTCGATTCAGATAGCGGTGTCCCTGAGTGTCCCACAACTCAGAGCACGAGGAAACTGGAATCAGTGAAATATCATATTTGATGAGGAGCTCATAAGAAGTTATAAGCTCCATGATATTTATCAAGATACGAGGGATAATACTCGGCGATAGATTAGAATAGAGGTTAGACCAACGTATTGATCGGTGGAAGACAAGCACTTTAACTTGTCTGAGAATGAAATCAAAGTAGAACAACATGGTCGGAACCACGGTTGCAAAGGACAAGATCAAAGATACAAGATCAAATCATACAATGAAGGATTATTGAAAGGAGAAGCTTCTACGATAAGATCAACATTGTTTCCATGGGCATGAACACAAGGTTCAAGGTCGACTCCCACTTCATCAATGCATCACCTTCCATTTACACCTCGCCTTTGATGAAGTTGTAGTTTTGAAAGTTTAACTGGCAAAACACCGGGAGAGTATGACTCGTGGAAACTGTCGGGTTCACACGGATTAAGGAAGGCATAGGTTCAACCCACCGGGGTATCTTAGGAACATATACCACAAGATTCAAGAGTAATTAACACATGCTTGCAAACAGAGCATGGCTGACGAAAACATAGGATACAACCTATCAGGGGGAGAAGACACAGTTTACCAATGGCATCATGTATCAGGGGAAGAACATCACAAGAATTTTGAATGTGAAGGATGCTATCTGATAATAACCCAACACTGGGTCTGGCGGTCCACAAAGGACCTGATGTGAGTATCGGTACCCAATCAGAGGGAGAAAGAATGCAAGGCATCAGATCATAGAACATCCAAATAATTTGATGCTTAATTAACCAAAGGAATTAAGATTTCCAAATTGGTGTATCGGAAACAGATGTTCCGATCAAATACAAGTAAGATGAAAGGACTTAGATGGGCAATCAATCAAGGTTGATGTGTTGGGAACCAACTCATGTTTGGAAAGACGTCTGAGCCGGACGGATAATTTATGATAAACAACTGATGACTGCGTGCATTCACACGCAGGTTGAATCAATAAAATCAAATGAAAACCACAAAGGATTTACTTAATATTGCTAGACATATGGAATTAACCATAATGCAAGCAGGTGAGAAAGTCAAGAGCAAAAGGCTACAGAGGATTACGGAAGATCGAATAGCGTTTCAAAGAATTCTGTGAAACACATGATCAACCGAGGAAGAACGAATCTCCGGTAAGATAATTCGATGTACCTTGTAATAACAAGAGCAACTGGATATGAAAGTATGAGCGACAATTGCATGGAGTCATCCAAAGGGGTTGACGGCGGAAGGGAATCGCAAAAGCGATAAGCACAAGTTCTCGGGATAACATCGGCGAGTATCTTCGAAGTCTTCTGATGAATCGAGCCATCGTCTGAAATGAGGGGCTCTCCGGGAGGAGTAGTTACGAGAACCTAGAGTTAGAGTTAATAAAACCTTTAACGCGAAAGAGAAGAGAGGTCAGAACCCATAGTATAGATGAGGAATAAAAGATCCTAATACCACCCGATTGAGATGTGGGCCCGTAAGCCACACAACTATGTTAGTAAAAGTTTTTCAATGACTAGACTCAACTTCGGCCAAGGAGTTGGAAAGGGGGCTACCTACAGGCAGTCGGATCTGGTACCAACTTGTGACGCCCCCAATTTTGACCGTACGCTAAACATACACGCAATGTGTACGACCAAGATTAGGGACTCACTGATTGATATCACAACACAACACTAGACACAAATTAAAGTCATACAGCTTCATATTACAAGCCAGGGGCCTCGAGGGCTCGAATACAAAGCTCGACAAGCACGAGTCAGCGGAAGCAAATAATATCTGAGTACAGACATAAGTTAAACAATTTTTGCCTTAAGAAGGCTAGCACAAACATAAGCAACGGATCGAAAGAGGCGAGGCCTCCTGCCTGGGAGCCAACCTAACTACTCCTGAGCGTCGTCACTCTCCACGTAGTAGTAGGCTCCAGCGGTGGTGTAGTAGTCGTCTCCCGCGTACTCCATCTCCTGGGCTCCGTCGTCTGAACGCAGAATCGTATCTAGGGGGAAAGAGAAGGCAAAGCAGCGGTGAGTACTCATCCAAAGTACTCGCAAGACTGACATCAGAACTATGCTAAGTATGCATCAGTATCAAGGAAAAGGTGTTTTATCTGGGCTGACTACAGAAAGCAAGAACGAGGGGGAAGGCCTAGTCCTATCGAAGACTAGCATCTTCAGCATCTTGCAGCAATAGAAGAGAGTAGACTGGTATCTCATATATAGTCATATTATTGTAGCAATTTTATTAAGTAACCACGCCCAGAGATTCTTCCTCGACTCCCTGCGAGGAAGCAATCTCGGAGCCAACATTCATTTCAATTTAAAGTCTCAATTATAGTTGTAGAAGGTCAAGGTACAAATCCAAGTCGTCTTGTTACCGTGGACACGACTATTCGAATAGATAATTCATCCCTGTAGGGGTGCACCGCATTTCCAACACGCCTGATCACCTCCGGCCGGACACACTTTCCTGGGTCATGCCCGGCCTCAGGATATCAGCACGTCATCGCCCTACCTAGGCTCAACTAAGAGGCCAGCCCGCCTGTCGTGGTTTTGTCACGGCAGATGCCCGAAGACTTAGGTTCGAGGCCAACGCCATGGAAGTGGACTCAAAGGGGTTAAACGGGACAAGTGACACGAGTTTACCCAGGTTCGGCCCCTCACGGTGGAGGTAAAAGCCTACGTCCTGCTTATGCTGTATTAACTGGTGTATCGATTACAAGGGGCGGCTTGCTTGCCCTAGCTCTCGACTGCTTGGTCCCTCTCGCCGTAAGGCTTGTCTATCTGTCTTCACCCTCCTCAACTCGCCGCCAGGTCTCGCCTTTATCTACATAGGCTGAGGTCCGACAACTTACAAGAGTCCGGGTCGGGTTATACAACGTAACCGATCCTGGTTCCAACTTCCTAGTCTTACAGAACAAGTCACCTTATGGCGGCTTATACCTTCTGGCCCATGAGTCGCCTCCTGCCTCTTGGGCCTTGGCCTCAGCCCATCTGGTAAGCCGCCATATGGCCTGGTCTTCATGTCTTGTCTTCCTCTTGGCCCACTTGGTACCCCGCCATGTGGTTTGGTCTCCATCTTCTGGCCCACCTTATGGGTCTTGACTATGAACCGCCGAGCTGGTTTCCGGGTCTTCAGTGAATCGCCAAGTCCTGGCCGGGTTATATCGCGGGGTTATATCCCTGACATTAGCCCCCAGGTTAGCTTGAATTTATTCATGCTAAGCTCCTGAAATAAGAATAAATATGTTAAGTGACCGGCTCGCCCCATCAGCCGGCTTTAATGAAGTAATTCCTTTCAAAATCCGGGTTTCATGTGTACGAGCCGTCTTCTCAATCGTCTTGCTTGTCAGTGTCCTTTGAAGTAAAAAAACTCTGGGAATACAACACCCATATGCCATTGATTCGGCCTCCAATACTCTCGGCGGGTCATCACCGCCGGGTCATGTAATGTTGGTGACGCCGGGTCAAATAACCAGACTCCGGCTGACTTTGATAACTCCTTTCAATTTTTTGATATATCCATATTACCTGTAGCCCCCAAGCTCCAAGTTTATCCATGATGACTTGGCGCTTTGCAATCATATCTTTGACTGTGCAGCCCCCAAGTACCAGGTTGTCTTGCCTGCAGCAGCCTGGGACTTGTAACTGTCTTATACCTTATAAAGCTTCAGCTGGTGTAGCACCCAAGAGCCGGCTCTTCAGTATATGATGGGCCGGGTCTTCAATGGGAACTTTATAGTCTGCTTGAACAGCTGAATACTGTAACCCCCAAGTTCCGGGTCGCATGCCTGTGGCGACTTGGGACTTTAGAGAATTTGATCTGAGCGGTGTAGCCCCCGAGTGCCGGGTCAGTAATATGTACTGGGCCGGGACTTAGAAGGATTGTAAAAAACTGGCTCATCTCCTTGAGATAACAGGGTCTTGTTGATAATGTACTGACTTGAAAACTGGCTTGCATTAGCCCCCAAGTGCCGTGGTGCATGCTTGCAGCGACACGGGACTTGCGTACTTGACATAAACCGGACTTGAATAATGTAGCCCCCAAGCGCCGGGTTGCATGCCTGCGGCGACTCGGGGCTGTATAAGATTAATATAACTCCTTGACCGTGGTTGTAACCCGGTATGAATAATAAAATCCCTGCTCGTGGTTGCGGTGCAACCCGACAAATATATGCTTGAGAAATCCATGAGTGCTGTAGTATACCACAGAGCACCGGTTGAAAAAATCCAAGAACCGGTCAATTAGATGACCCGGCAATATAATCAAGAGGGCGGCTCTTCAAGAATATCCAGCCATGTCGGCTATTTAGAGTCTTTATTATGCTTGCAGAGGTTACGATGTAACCCGGTCTGGTGACCGGCTTGTCTTAGGAGACGAGACCTGCAAAAAATAAACAGTACAGAGCATGCTCTGTATTGCTGTGGGGGCGGATTGAAGAAGCATAACCCGGAACTGTTAAGTCTTTTATTGTTGCGAGGGTGGCTGAAGAGCCGATCAAGAGGGTGTGTAAGCTAAACCCGGTGGGTTGGAAGCCCCCAAATGACCCTTTTGACGGAGTCAACCCTTTGGGCATACAACCTGGTCTGGCGGTGGCTGAAGAGCCTGATCGAGAGGGTTGAAGCTTAACCCGGTGGGTTTAAAAGCCCCCAAATGACCTTGTTAACGGTGTCAACTTTTTGGGTATCTAACCCGGTCTGGTAGTCGAGTTTTATTTCAATGAAACTAGCGTGATAGCCACTGGTTTATCCTTGCTTCGGTAAGCCGGCTCTCACATGACCCATCATGTTTTAACCTAGATAAGTTCATGACTTATCCAGAGTACAGGGGATCGGAGTAGCATCTTGGCGAACAGGCAGGTTTAACCAAGTTTCAATGAAGGCGGCTTAACAGCCCATGGAGGATCCTCGCTTTCTGTAAGCCGGCTCTCACATGACCCATCATGTTTTAACCTGGATAAGTTCATGACTTATCAACAGTACAGGGGGTCGGAGTAACATCTTGGCAAACAGGCAGGATTACTCCGGTCTGGTTATGGCTTAAAAGCCGGTCAAGAGGGTTGAAAGCTAAACCCGGTGGGTTGGAAGCCCCCAAATGACTTTTATGATTATTCAATGAACCAGGGTACCCATATATTTGAATGGTACATCATGGCGGCTCGTCCTCTTGGGCGACTTTACAATATTCTTGAAAACTCGAACTTGCGAGAGATGAATTCTTTTGAACCAGACGCTGAGCCGGATATCAAGGTCTCAAAGCTTTGTGAGAGACAGACTTCTTTTGAGCCGGGTTTTAAGCATGGTACTGACCCTGACCGAGTTGTTTCGGGTTAGTCAGATACCCCGACTGGTTTTTCTGCTGCTGGCCTCCATCGCCAGACTGTTGATTATGACCTCCATGATCGCTTTGACCTTGGTAACCGGTTCCTGAGCCGCCAGCACCAAAACCGGCCCCTGAGCCGCCCGGTGCTGAGCCGCCTGATGGACCGTTACCGTTATCACGATGCTGATGAAGGCTGTAATCCCAGAACTGTTGCATAATGTAGCAATCCCCACAGGTATGTCGTGCCGGCTTATCGGGCCGGCTGTGTTCTGGGCAAGGCTTATTGAGCGTCTCTTCCAGGTGTTGGGGAACGTTGCATGGGAAACAAAAATTTTCCTACGCACACACAAGATCTATCCATGGTGATGAGCATCTACGAGAGGGAGAGTGAATCTACATACCCTTGTAGATCGCTAAGCGGAAGCGTTAAGAAACGCGGTTGATGTAGTCGAACGTCTCTGCGATCCAAATCGCAAGTCGTCCCTCGATCCGATCACGAACTAGTGCCGAACGGACGACACCTCCGCGTTCAACACACGTACGGCTTGATGACGCCTTCACCTCCTCGATCCAGCGAGCGATGGTGAAGTAGTAGATGAGTTCCGGCAGCACGACGGCGTGGTGATGGTGGTGAGGAACAATCTCTGCAGGGCTTCGCCAAGCACTACGGAGATTATGACGGGAGAACTAGAGGGTTAGGGTTGCCGACACACGGCTTGGGAAATCTTAATGTATCCCATGTGCTAGCCCTGCCCCTCTATTTATATGTTGAGCCTTGGGGTCTAAACTTGGAGTAAAAGCCTCCTCCAGGTCGGTTTTGCCCGCACAAGGTCGGTTTGGCCCGCAGGGAAAGAGTCCAACTCGGATCCCTACAGTACCGCGCACAAGCGGTAGTACCGCTCACGAACGGTAGTACCGCTTCACCCAAGCGGTAGTACCGCTTATGCGGTAGTACCGCTTCACACAAGCGGTAGTACCGCTCACGCGGTAGTACTGCCTTACCAGCGGTAGTACCGCTTAAGGCAGCAGCAAAACTTCCTTTTGCACTTTCCAATACCTCGTGGGTTTTACCCCTTTGGCCTATATAAAGTGTTGCTGCACCCGAACACTTCGGTAAACATCCGGAACCTCTTCCGGTGAATTCCGGAACCCTTCCGAAGATCACAACACTATTATCACATATATTAATCTTTACCTCCGGACTCTTCCGGAGACCCTCGTCATGTCCGGGATCTTATCCGGGACTCCGAACAACCTTCGGTCACCAACAAAATAACTCAACTATACTAATCGTCACCAAACGTTAAGTGTGTAGACCCTGCGGGTTCGAGAACTATGTAGACATGACCGAGACACCTCTACGATCAATAACCAATAGCGGGACCTGGATGCCCATATTGGCTCCTACATATTCTACGAAGATCTTTATCGGTCGAACCTCTATGTCAAGGATTCAGTTAATCCCGTATGCTGTTCCCTTTGTTCTTCGGTATGTTACTTGCCCGAGATTCCATCGTCGGTATCTCTATACCTAGTTCAATCTCGTTTCCGGCAAGTCTCTTTACTCGTTCTGTAATACAAGATCTCGTGGCTAACACTTTAGTCACATTGCTTGCAAGGCTCATTGTGATGTTGTATTACCGAGTGGGCCCTGAGATACCTCTCCGTCACACGGAGTAACAAATCCCAGTCTTGATCCATGCCAACCCAACAGACACCCTCGGAGATACCTGTAGAGCACCTTTATAGTCACCCAGTTACGTTGCGACGTTTGATACACACAAGGTACTCCTCCGATGTCAGGGAGTTGCATGATCTCATGGTCATAGGAACAGATACTTGACATGCAGAAAACAATAGCAATAAACTGACACGATCATATGCTACGTTTACAGTTTGGGTCTTGTCCATCACATCATTCTCCTAATGATGTGATCCCGTTATCAAATGACATCTCATGTCCATGGCCAGGAAACCTTCACCATCTTTTGATCATCGAGCTAGTCAACTAGAGGCTTACTAGGGACACGGTGTTGTCTATGTACCCACACATGTATTTGAGTTTCCAATCAATACAATTATAGCATGGATAATAAACGATTATCATGAACAAGGAAATATAATAATAACCAATTTATTATTGCCTCTAGGGCATATTTCCAACAGTCTCCCACTTGCACTAGAGTCAATAATCTAGTTCACATCACTATTGATTTACATTGTAATGAATCGAACACCCATGCAGTTCTGGTGTTGTTCATGTTTAGCCCTTGGAAGAGGTTTAGTCATCGGATCTGCAACATTCAGATCCGTGTGTACTTTGCAAATATTTATGTCGTCCTCCTTGATGTAATCGCGGATGGAATTGAAACGTCGCTTTATGTGTCTGGTCCTCTTGTGAAATCTTGGTTCCTTGGCTAGAGCAATGGCACCAGTATTATCACAAAACAGAGTTATTGGGTTAAGCGCACTAGGCACTACTCCAAGATCTGTCATGAACTCCTTTATCCAGACACCTTCCTTCGCCGCCTCCGAGGCAGCGATGTACTCCGCTTCGCATGTAGAATCAGCTACCACGCTTTGCTTGGAACTGCACCAGCTAACCGCACCCCCATTAAGAATAAATACGTATCCGGTTTGTGACTTAGAGTCATCCGGATCAGTGTCAAAGCTTGCATCGACGTAACCCTTTACGACGAGCTCTTGATCACCTCCATAAACGAGAAACATGTCCTCAGTCCTTTTCAGGTACTTCAGGATATTCTTGACCGCCGTCCAGTGTTCCATTCCTGGATCACTTTGAAACCTTCCGACCATACTAATGGCAAGGCTGACATCGGGTCTTGTGCACAGCATTGCATACATGATAGAGCCTATGGCTGAAGCATAGGGGATGACACTCATCTTTTCTCTATCTTCTGCAGTCACTGGGCATTGAGTCTTACTCAACTTCACACCTTGCAATATAGGCAAGAACCCCTTCTTGGACTGATCCATTTTGAACTTCTTCAAAACTTTGTCAAGGTATGTGCTTTGTGAAAGTCCTATTAAGCGTCTCGATCTATCTCTATAGATCTTGATGCCTAATATGAAAGCAGCTTCTCCTAGGTCCTTCATTGAAAAACTCTTGTTCAAATATTCCTTCACGCTTTCCAACATTTCTATATTGTTTCCAATCAGTAATATGTCATCCACATATAATATTAGAAATGCTATAGAGCTCCCACTCACTTTCTTGTAAATACAAGCTTCTCCGTAAACTTGAATAAACTCGAACGCTTTGATCACCTCATCAAAGCGAAGATTCCAACTCCGAGATGCTTGCACCAGTCCATAAATGGATCGCTGGAGTTTGCAAACTTTGTTAGCATTCTCTGGATCGACAAAACCTTCTGGTTGCATCATATACAACTCTTCCTTAAGGAAACCGTTAAGGAACGCTGTTTTGACATCCATCTGCCAAATTTCATAATCGAAAAAGGCAGCTATTGCTAACATGATTCTGACGGACTTAAGCATCGCTACGGGTGAGAAGGTCTCATCGTAGTCAACTCCTTGAACTTGTGAAAAACCTTTTGCCACAAGTCGAGCTTTATAGACGGTGACATTACCGTCCGCGTCCGTCTTCCTCTTAAAGATCCATTTGTTCTGAATGGCCTTACGCCCTTCAGGTAATACTTCCAAAGTCCATACTTTGTTTTCATACATGGATCCCATCTCGGACTTCATGGCCTCTAACCATTTCTCGGAATCCGGGCCCATCATCACTTCTCCATAGCTCGTAGGTTCATCGTTGTCCAACAACATGACTTCTAAGACAGTGTTGCCGTACCACTCAGGAGCAGTACGCGTCCTTGTCGACCTACGTGGTTCGATAGTAACTTGATCCAAAGCTTCATGATCATTATCATTAACTTCCTCTTCAGCTGATGTAGGCTCCACATAAACAACTTTCTGCGCTGCGCTACTCTCAGGTTGAAGTAAAGGTTCAACAACCTCATCAAGTTCTATCTTCCTCCCACTCAATTCTTTCGAGAGAAACTCTTTCTCAAGAAATGTTCTGTTTTTAGCGACAAACACTTTGCCTTCGGATCTGAAGTAGAAGGTATACCCAACTGTCTCTTTTGGGTATCCTATGAAGACGCATTTCTCTGCTTTGGGTTCCAGCTTTTCAGGCTGAAGCTTTTTGACATAAGCATCACATCCCCAAACTTTAAGAAACGACAGCTTTGGCTTCTTGCCAAACCAAAGTTCATATGGAGTCGTCTCAACGGATTTCGATGGTGCCCTATTTAAAGTGAATGCAGCTGTCTCTAATGCATAACCCCAAAACGATAGTGGCAAATCGGCAAGAGACATCATAGATCGCACCATATCTAATAAGGTTCGATTACGACGTTCGGACACACCATTACGCTGTGGTGTTCCAAGCGGTGTCAATTGTGAAACAATTCCACACTGTCTTAAGTGACTGCCAAACTCATAACTCAGATATTCTCCTCCTCGATCAGATCATAGGAATTTAATCTTCTTGTTACGATGATTCTCAACTTCACTCTGAAATTGTTTGAACTTTTCAAATGTTTCAGACTTGTGTTTCATTAAGTAAATATACCCATATCTACTTAAGTCATCAGTGAAGGTGAGAAAGTAACGATAACCACCGCGCGCCTCAATACTCATCGGACCGCACACATCAGTATGTATGATTTCCAATAAGTCACTTGCCCGTTCCATTGTTCCAGAGAACGGCGTTTTAGTCATCTTGCCCATGAGGCATGGCTCACATGTGTCAAGTGATTCAAAATCAAGTGACTCCAAAAGTCCATCAGCATGGAGCTTCCTCATGCGTTTTACGCCAATATGACCTAAACGGCAGTGCCACAAGAAAGTGGTATTATCATTATCAATTCTACATCTTTTGGCATCAATGTTATGAACATGTGTATCATTACTATCGAGATTCAATAAGAATAAACCCCTCACATCAGGTGCATGACCATAAAAGATATTACTCATATAAATAGAACAACCATTATTCTCTGATTTAAATGAGTAACCGTCTCGCAACAAACAAGATCCAGATATAATGTTCATGCTTAACGCAGGCACTAAATAACAATTATTCAGGTTCATCACTAATCCCGATGGTAATCGAAGAGCGAGCGTGCCGACGGCGATCACATCAACCTTGGAACCATTTCCCACGCGCATCGTCACTTCGTCCTTTGCCAGCCTCCGTCTATTCCGCAGTTCCTGTTTTGAGTTGCAAATATGAGCAACCGCACCGGTATCAAATACCCAGGCACTACAACGAGAGTTGGTAAGGTACACATCAATAACATGTATATCATATATACCTTGTTTGTTGTTGGCCGCCTTCTTGTCAGCCAAATACATGGGGCAGTTCCGCTTCCAGTGTCCAGTTCCCTTGCAATGAAAGCACACAGTTTCTGGTTTGGGTCCAGCCTTGGGTTTCTTCACGAGAGGAGCAACTGCTTTGCCACTCTTCTTGGAGTTACCCTTCTTACCCTTGCCATTTTTCTTGAAACTAGTGGTTTTATTGACCATCAACACTTGATGCTCCTTCTGAATTTCAGACTCAGCGGCTTTCTGCATCGCAAACAGCTCGGCGACTGACTTGTTCATCCCGTGCATGTTATAGTTCAACACGAAGCTCTTGTAGCTAGGTGGCAATGATTGAAGAACTCTGTCAGTGATAGCCTCTGGCGGAAGAGGCATCCCCAATTCAGCCAGACGGGTGGAGTACCCAGACATTCTGAGTACGTGATCACTGATAGACCCGTTCTCCTCCATCTTGCAAGTATAGAACTTATCGGAGATCTCATATCTCTCGATTCGGGCATTCTTCTGAAAGATAAACTTCAACTCCTGGAACATCTCATATGCTCCATGACGTTCAAAACGTCTTTGAAGTCCCGGTTCTAAGCCATACAATATTGCACATTGAACTATTGAGTAATCTTCAGAACGAGCCTGCCAGGCGTTCACAACGTCTAGAGACTCAACTGGAGCGGGTGGATCACCAAGTGGTGCATCAAGGACATAAACCTTCTGGGAAGCCGTAAGGATAATCCTTAGATTACGGGCCCAGTCCACAAAGTTACTTCCATCATCTTTCAACTTAGCTTTCTCTAGGAACGCATTAAAATTCAGGGGTGCTACTGCGCGAGCCATGATCTACAACATAAATATAGCAAAGACAACTTAGACTATTGTTCAAGATAATGAGTTTAGTTAATCATATTACTTAAAAAAACTCCCACTCAAATTGACATCCCTCCGGTCATTCGAGTGTAACATGATCCAAATCCACCAACTCAAGTCCGATCATCACGTTAGTTGAGGTGGTTTCAATGGTGAACATCTTTATGTTGATCATATCTACTATATGACTCATGTTCGACCTTTCGGTCTCTTGTGTTCCGAGGCCATGTCTGTACATGCTAGGCTCATCAAGTTTAACCCGAGTGTTCCGCACGTGCAACATGGCTTACACCCGTTGTATGTGAACGTAGAGTCTATCACACCCGATCATCACGGCGTGTCTCGAAACGACGAACTTTTGCAACGGTGCACACTCGGGGAGAACACAATTTTATCTTGAAATTTAAGTGAGGGATCACCTTATAATGCTACCGTCGTCCTAAGCAAAATAAGATGCATAAAAGGATTAACATCACATGCAAATCATAAGTGACATGATATGGCCATGAACTTGTGCTTTTGATCTCCATCTCCAAAGCACCGGCATGATCTCCATCGTCACCGGCATGACACCATGATCTCCATCATCTTGATCTCCATCAACGTGTCGCCATGAGGTTGTCGCGCCGACTGTTGCTTCCACGACTGTTGCTAACGTTTAGCGATAAAGTAAAGCATTACATAGCGCTCAATGATTGACACGCAGGTCATACAATAATTAAAGACAACTCTATGGCTCCTGCCAGTTGCCGAACTCATCGACATGCAAGTCGTGATATTCTATACAACACATGATCATCTCATACATCACATATATCTCATCATGTAATTGGCCATATCACATCACAACATACCCTGCAAAAACAAGTTAGACGTCCTCTAATTGTTGTTGCAAATTTTACGTGGCTGCTACGGGTTTGCAAGAACCGTTCTTACCTACGCAAAACCACAACGTGGTGTAGTGATTGCTTTTTGATCTTCTAAAAGAACCCTCTTCATTGAAATCGATTCAACTAAAGTGAGAGAGACAGACACCCGCTAGCCATCTTTATGCAACGAAGTTACATGTCAGTTGAAGGAACCGGTCTCTCGTAAGCGTACGAGTAATGTTGGTCCGGGCCGCTTCATCTCACAATACCGCCGAATCAAGTATCAACTAGTAACGGCAAGCAATATGTATACACCCACGCCCACAACTCATTTGTGTTCTACTCGAGATCTCATCTACGCATAGACCTAGCTCAGATGCCACTGTTGGGGAACGTTGCATGGGAAACAAAAAATTTCTTACGCACACACAAGATTTATCCATGGTGATGAGCATCTACGAGAGGGAGAGTGAATCTACATACCCTTGTAGATCGCTAAGCGGAAGCGTTAAGAAACGCGGTTGATGTAGTCGAACGTCTCCGCGATCCAAATCGCAAGTCGTCCCTCGATCCGATCACGAACTAGTGCCGAACGGACGGCACCTCCGCGTTCAACACACGTACGGCTTGATGACGCCTTCACCTCCTCGATCCAGCGAGCAATGGTGAAGTAGTAGATGAGTTCCGGCAGCACGACGGCGTGGTGATGGTGGTGAGGAACAATCTCTGCAGGGCTTCGCCAAGCACTACGGAGATTATGACGGGAGAACTAGAGGGTTAGGGTTGCCGACACACGGCTTGGGAAATCTTAATGTATCCCGTGTGCTAGCCCTGCCCCTCTATTTATATGTTGAGCCTTGGGGTCTAAACTTGGAGTAAAAGCCTCCTCCAGGTCGGTTTTGCCCGCACAAGGTCGGTTTGGCCCGCAGGGAAAGAGTCCAACTCGGATCCCTGCAGTACCGCGCACGAGCGGTAGTACCGCTTGAGCGGTAGTACCGCTTCACCCAAGCGGTAGTACCGCTTCACACAAGCGGTAGTACCGCTCACGCGGTAGTACTGCCTTACCAGCGGTAGTACCGCTTAAGGCAGCAGCAAAACTTCCTTTTGCACTTTCCAATACCTCGTGGGTTTTACCCCTTTGGCCTATATAAAGTGTTGCTGCACCCGAACACTTCGGTAAACATCCGGAACCTCTTCCGGTGAATTCCGGAACCCTTCCGAAGATCACAACACTATTATCACATATATTAATCTTTACCTCCGGACTCTTCCGGAGACCCTTGTCATGTCCGGGATCTTATCCGGGACTCCGAACAACCTTCGGTCACCAACAAAATAACTCAACTATACTAATCGTCACCAAACGTTAAGTGTGTAGACCCTGCGGGTTCGAGAACTATGTAGACATGACCGAGACACCTCTACGATCAATAACCAATAGCGGGACCTGGATGCCCATATTGGCTCCTACATATTCTATGAAGATCTTTATCGGTCGAACCTCTATGTCAAGGATTCAGTTAATCCCGTATGCTGTTCCCTTTGTTCTTCGGTATGTTACTTGCCCGAGATTCCATCGTCGGTATCTCTATACCTAGTTCAATCTCGTTTCCGGCAAGTCTCTTTACTCGTTCTGTAATACAAGATCTCGTGGCTAACACTTTAGTCACATTGCTTGCAAGGCTCATTGTGATGTTGTATTACCGAGTGGGCCCTGAGATACCTCTCCGCCACACGGAGTAACAAATCCCAGTCTTGATCCATGCCAACCCAACAGACACCCTCGGAGATACCTGTAGAGCACCTTTATAGTCACCCAGTTACGTTGCGACGTTTGATACACACAAGGTACTCCTCCGATGTCAGGGAGTTGCATGATCTCATGGTCATAGGAACAGATACTTGACATGCAGAAAACAATAGCAATAAACTGACACGATCATATGCTACGTTTACAGTTTGGGTCTTGTCCATCACATCATTCTCCTAATGATGTGATCCAATTATCAAATGACATCTCATGTCCATGGCCAGGAAACCTTCACCATCTTTTGATCAACGAGCTAGTCAACTAGAGGCTTACTAGGGACACAGTGTTGTCTATGTACCCACACATGTATTTGAGTTTCCAATCAATACAATTATAGCATGGATAATAAACGATTATCATGAACAAGGAAATATGATAATAACCAATTTATTATTGCCTCTAGGGCATATTTCCAACACCAGGTTGATAGGAGCTTTACCCTTAGCACGGGTGTTCCTGGTGTTGGTGCTTGCCACCAGTTCTGACTCGCCGTCCGGGTGCTTCCGTTTGCCCGGGTTGTTTCCAGCCATGCTTTGCGGTTGACCCTTTGCATTGTTACCCTTCTTCCCCTGACCTGATTTCTCCTCATCAGAGCCCGGGTCTTTCGTATTGTTAGAATCTGCATACTTGGTGAGAGCCGCCATGAGCTCCCCCATGTCTTGACATGACCGCTTGAGCCGGCCAAGCTTCTGCTTCAGAGGCGTGAAGTGATAGTTCTTCTCAAGAATTAAAACCGCCTAAGCCGCCGTAATCTGCTCCGAAGAGTGGATGATAGTAGAGACCCGCCGGACCCAGTGATGAGCCGACTCGTCCTCACGCTGTACACAATGGTCCAAATCCACAATCGTCATGGGCTGCTTGCATGTTCCTTTAAATTTTTTGATGAATTTCGCCCTTAACTCGGCCCAGGAGTTAATGGTGTTGGGTGGCAAACCCTTCAACCATGTGCGAGCCGGCCCTTCCAGCATCATGATGAAATACTTGGCGCAGACCGCATCACTAACGTCCAACATCTCCATGGCTAGCTCATAACTTTCAACCCAGGCCTCTGGAGGTAAATCAGCAGTGTAATTGGGCACCTTACGAGGACCCTTGAAATCCTTCGGCAGACGCTCATTCCGCAGAGCCGGTACCAGACACGGCACCCCCACAGCCCTGGAAGTCAACCCCGCTCCTCCTGAAACGGAAGGGGCGACTGTGTGTTCCTGAGACGCCGCCGCTGCCTGAGCCGCCTCTTCTTGCCGTTCTCTCGCCTGATCCACCAATGTCTGAGCATCCAGAGCCGCCCGATCAGCTTGCGGCGGGTTACGATGTCGTTCGCTGCTAGAAACCGCCGGCGACTCATAATGCCAGCTGTAGCTACGGCTGTGGACGGGCGTTGAGTGCACGCGACTCCGGCTGTAATTATACTTCTCCTGCTGGGCCATCGCCATGCGCAGGTATCCGATGGCGTTCCGCACTTCTTCTGCATAAGGCGCCTTATCGGGGATCGGAATTGTATCAAGCCTGGTTGCTGCTGCCACCATGTTCTCCGCCGGGTTAGAATAATGACCCGGCGGTGTCGGATAAAGCGGTGGCGGGTTTTGGCCCCGTCGTGGCGGGTCTAGCTGCTGACGTTGAGCCGCCGCCCGGCTTCCAGGTATTTCCGCCGTCCGGGTTACAGTCAAAGGTACGTTCCGTCCCGTTCCTGGCGTGTTAAAAAGATTCCGAGCTTCATATTGCTCTGGCAAGCGGGATTGATGTCTCATGCAATAAACCGCCGTTGCTGACTGCTGCTCTAACTCGAAACGAAAAGCGTCCGCCTTAAGGCATTCTGCCTCCGCATTCATCTGAGCCTTCAGCTCATTGATCTTCTGTTGGACTCCGGCCATCTGATTCTTCAACTTTGCGATTTCCGCGTTACGGGCCGCTTGGTTTTCAATAGTGACCTCAGTCTCCATTAGGGTTGTAAACTCGTTCATCAGATCCAGAAGAATCTGAGCCGGCGACCTGCCAGCCCCAGACCCGGTCGCACCGGCGGCTGTATCGCTCGGAGCCGCCGCGGAACCCGCCATAAAGACGGCAGTGTGGTTTGGCGGCTCGTAACCCTCCGGCTCATGGTACTCCGACTCGGGGTAAGGCTCGTCGTAGCCCCCAAGCCTATCGCTATGAAGTTGATAGATTGATTTCGTCTCTCCACTCGAGGATCCTTCCTCTGAGTAGTCGAGAGTTTCCTCTTGCGACATAGAACCTTCAAGCTCCATGCCTTCAGTAAAGCCAACGAAGACGTGCTTCCTGCCCGGGTCAATACAGGCGGGTTGCATGCTTTGGGCGGGTTGCTCGTGCCGGGCCGGCTTGATGATGTCGGTGCAGATGTCCGGCCCGGGTTTAGATCCGCCAGCCTTGCCAAAGAAAACGTTGATTCTGCCGAAGGGGACCCGGAAACCATGCTCGATTGAGTCGGCTTCAGGACCCCAGCCGGCGTTGTCGAGGTAGAGTCTCCCATGGCGATTCTTGATCATCTCACCAATGGCGTACCCCTCGTTCCTAGAGAGAGAACCCTTTGAGAACTCAACACCACCGAGCGCTAGCCCCACGGTGGGCGCCAACTGTCGTGGTTTTGTCATGGCAGATGCCCGAAGGCTTAGGTTCGAGGCCAACGCCATGGAAGTGGACTCAAAGGGGTTAAACGGGACAAGGGACACGAGTTTATCCAGGTTCGGCCCCTCACGGTGGAGGTAAAAGCCTACGTCCTGCTTATGCTGTATTAACTGGTGTATCGATTACAAGGGGCGGCTTGCTTGCCCTAGCTCTCGACTGCTTGGCCCCTCTCGCCGTAAGGCTTGTCTGTCTGTCTTCACCCTCCTCAACTCGCCGCCAGGTCTCGCCTTTATCTACATAGGCTGAGGTCCGACAGCTTACAAGAGTCCGGGTCGGGTTATACAACGTAACCGATCCTGGTTCCAACTTCCTAGTCTTACAGAACAAGTCACCTTATGGCGGCTTATACCTTCTGGCCCATGAGTCGCCTCCTGCCTCTTGGGCCTTGGCCTCAGCCCATCTGGTAAGCCGCCATATGGCCTGGTCTTCATGTCTTGTCTTCCTCTTGGCCCACTTGGTAACCCGCCATGTGGTTTGGTCTCCGTCTTCTGGCCCACCTTATGGGTCTTGACTATGAACCGCCGAGCTGGTTTCCGGGTCTTCAGTGAATCGCCAAGTCCTGGCCGGGTTATATCACGGGGTTATATCCCTGACACCGCCGGTATAAATCCTAAGCACAAAGGGGTCGTGGGCCCACTTGCCCTCTGCGCTCCTGCACGATGCGTGGGCGGTCGAGGTCAGCCCTAGTACACTCTAGTCCAAGAGCTGCACCGTCCAGGCCACTCGGGAGGTGCGCCGCTCCATTGCTGACGTCCGAAGAGCTTTGGCTGATACAACGACGCTGAGTACCCATAACTTGTCCCACGCGATGGTTTGGTGCGTAAAAAGGCCAACGACCCAACTCAGATCAAATACCCAACCCATTAGCATTTTATTAATGCGGGGAAAGCGCGACCCATGAAGTGCGGTCCCGTCGCCCCGTCACGAGGATGTGTGGCAAGGGCCTCTCCTGCCCGTCCACGCCTCATCATCATGAAACCATGGGTACCCCTCAGGGCCGACCCATCACCAACATGTTCCTGTAACCAGGTCATAGTAACTATGTGTATAAAACATCAAGACGGAACCTGAGGAATCACCCTCAAAGGGGCCCTGCTCGATGAAACCGTCAAGGTGGACTTAGAGGAATCACCCTCGAGGGTCCCACTCTTGAGGGGTTGCACGACAGAGTCATCGTTGGGAGTGGTGAAGGAGGAATCACCCTCGATAACCACGACCGACTAGCTGCACTACAGAGTTAGTATCATGAGTACTTCACGAGGTGCCACCCTCGGTACTCGATAGTAGCTCTGCAGAGTCGTACAACTAAGGGGTGTGCGGTGAGATGAGGGGTCTGGCTCGTCGGTCGGTTGACCGAGTCGTCGAGTCGTCGATGAAGAAGCAGGGGCAACTGGGACTAAGGGGGTCACAGGGGATTCATTGATCAACCTATACTAAGCAGTTGATATGATTGCAGGTATAGTAGCAGTTTATCAAAAACAGGCTATGCATCAGAAATAGGAGCTAGCTAATACAGTAGCAAAATCTAATGCAAGAATGAGAGGGAGAGAAATGGGCGATATCGGAATGCTTAAGGGGGGTTGCTTGCCTTGCTGCTCTGCGGAAAAAGGCTGATCGTCAACGGTGTAGTCGTACCCAGCAGCACCGTCAGTCTCGGGGTCTACCGGCAAGAAGAAGGGGGAGAACCAATAAATATAAAGCAGACAAATGCATCACGATGCATGACATGGCAATATGCAGAGCTAGGCATGCACTAACGCAGTATTACGCGTCGCAAGTGGGTCGGAAGAATATCTGACAATATTTCCCGGGTCTCTGGCTTTTACCGGACAGATGAAAACGATGGAAAATTTCCATGTTCGCTATGCTAGGAGCACGTGACAGACTAACGGACTGCGTATTCGAAACCGTAGGATTATTCTGAGCAACTTTCATGTTCAAAACTTTTTCATCTGAGCTACGGTTTATTTTATATGATTTAATAAAGATTTAATCAATTTTCTGGAATTAATAAATTAATTTAATTCGAAAATGCAATTATGACGTCATAATGACGTCAGCAGTCAACTGTACTGTTGACTGGGTCAAACTGACATGTGGGTCCCACCTGTCATTGACTGTTTAGTTTAATTAACAGATTAATTAAGTTAATTAGTCATTAAGTTAATTAAACTTAATTAGTTAATTTAAACAAACTTAATTAAGTTATATAATCATTAAATTAATTAATTATTTATTTATTTATTTATTTATTTTTATTTATTATATATTTTTATTTATTTTTTTATTCCGTTCTGGGGGGTGTGGGGCCTCCCTGTCAGTGGGGGTGGGGGGATTAGCCCCACCTGGCAGTGGCCAACCCATATGCCCCCACGGGCACAGCCGCACGCATGCACACGGTCGGCCAGGGGCAACGGTCATGCCGGGGGAGGGACTCGCCGACGGTGGCGACGGCCGGTGACGGCGAGCGGGCATAGCGGGGGTGCGGGGCGTAGCCGGGCCGTGGCGATGCGGCGAGCGCAGCAGGGGCGAGCGAGCGTGCGATGCGTGCGCGGCCAGCGCGCGGCGAGGGCGCGGGCGTGGCGTTGCGGGCGAGCGGGCGGAGCACGTCGAGGGGGGGGGACGCGGCGACGGGGGCCGGAGCGGGGCTGCGGTGCGGGCCGGAGCACGGTGGCGCGCGGGGACGCAGTGAGCAGCGCCGGCGGCCGGATCCGGTCGGAGGGGGAAGAGGGAGGGGAGGGAGGATCCCTGGGAGGGCTCACCGGCGAGGAGGGAAGGGGGTCGGCGAGGCTCGGTGTAGCCGTGGTGGGGAGGAGGTCGGGGAGGTCCGGGACGAGGCGGGTGGCGGCGGTGCGCGGTAGCGGCGGGGTCCGACGGCGGCAAGGGGCGCCGGCGAGGAGGCGACGGGGTCACGGGCGACGGCCGACGGCGTCGTGGGTGGGGGGGGCAGCGGCGGCGGGGCTCCCCGATCCCGATCCAATCGGGGGGAGGAGAGAGAGGAGGGTGGGGGCGAGTGGGGGAGTGGGGGAGGAGGCTAGGGTTCGGGGGGGGTTTTGACCCGAGGGGGGGCGGCGTGGGCCGGCCTGCTGGGCCGATGGCCCAGTTGGGCCGGGTGGGGGGGGGTTTCCTTTTTATTTATTTTTTTGTTTTAGATTTTATTTTAAATGTTTCTGTTTTCTTTTTCTTTTATTTATTTTATTTCTTTTTACTTTAAAAATACAAAAACAGTACTAAATTAGTATAACTAGATATACTACTGCCACATTGATTATGGCACCCTAATAAAATAGTTTAACGTTTTATTAATTATAAAAGGCATTAATTAATTGTTTTAACCACTGCTTTAATTATTTTTGGGCCTTAAATCACTTTATCAAAAATGTTGGTTCACCGCCATAATTAGTTATGGGTTAATTCCAACAAGATGAACATTTTAGATTTCATGTGCGAGCAATTTGAATTTTGACTTTAGATTGGATTTGAATTTGAACTGCGATTTGGATCAAGTGAAGATTAGCAAAATGGATTAGCATAATCCACATTTTACTGTAGCTTGATTATAGAGTTTACTGTAGCACTTAATCCAGGGCATCACACCCACAAGATGACTTTTGTCCCATTATCTTTGGTAGACCTTTCTTGAGCACCGTCAATGCTAAGATAGATTGCGAAAAACAAACTGTCGGTGTCAGCTTTGGTAATGTGTCTCATGAGTTTAATTTTTCCAAGTTTAGTAGACAACCCCGTTATAAAACGTTATCTAGTAAGGATGAAATAATTGGTCT
Source organism: Elymus sibiricus (assembly GCA_039707655.1). Classification (NCBI taxonomy): domain Eukaryota; kingdom Viridiplantae; phylum Streptophyta; class Magnoliopsida; order Poales; family Poaceae; genus Elymus; species Elymus sibiricus. The sequence goes on along the minus strand of CM077669.1, from coordinate 437,255,403 downwards.
TGCTTCTATTGTTGTGCCTCCTACTGATCCATTAGAACAATATATGCTTGACCATGAAAATGATATGCACTTGCGTGAAAGAAATGAAATAGATCAAATTTTGTTCGAACAACAACCTCTCGTGAAACACAATTTGCCTATTGAAACTCTTGGAGGTCCTCCTCCACCCAAAGGTGATCCTGTGTTTGAATTGAAACAATTGCCTGACACTCTGAAGTATGCTTATCTTGATGAGAAAAATCATTACCCTTTGCCTTTCATTGATCAAATGCTAGAAAGACTATCTAAGCACACACACTTTTGTTTCCTAGATGGATATTCTGGTTTCTCTCAAATACCTGTGTCACAATCCGATCAAGGGAAAACCACCTTTACTTGCCCTTTTGGAACCTATGCTTATAGACGTATGCCTTTTGGTTTATGCAATGCACCTGCTACCTTTCAAAGATGTATGCCTGCTATATTCTCTGATTTTTGTGAAAAGATTGTGGAGGTTTTCATGGATGATTTTTCCGTTTACGGAACTTCTTTTGATGATTGCTTAAGCAACCTTGATCGAGTTTTGCAGAGATGTGAATAAACTAATCTTGTCTTGAATTGGGAGAAGTGCCACTTTATGGTTAATGAAGGAATTGTCTTGGGGCATAAAATATCTGAGCGGGGTATTGAGGTGGATAAAGCTAAAGTTGATGTAATTGAGAAAATGCCATGTCCCAAAGATATTAAAGGTATTCGAAGTTTCCTTGGTCATGCTGGTTTTTATAGGAGGTTCATTAAAGACTTCCCTAAAATTTCTAGGCCTCTTACTAATCTTTTGCAAAAGGATATTCCTTTTGTTTTTGATGATGATTATGTGGAAGCCTTTGAAACACTCAAGAAAGCCTTAACCTCTGCACCTATCGTTCAACCACCTGATTGGAACTTGCCTTTTGAAATTATGTGTGATGCTAGTGATTATGCTGTTGGTGCTGTTCTAGGACAAAGAGTAGATAAGAAATTGAATGTTATCCATTATGCTAGCAAAACTCTACACTATGCTCAACGAAATTATGCTACTACTGAAAAAGAATTTTTAGGGGTTGTGTTAGCTTGTGATAAATTTAGATCCTATATTGTTGATTCCAAAGTTATTGTTCACACCGATCATGCTGCTATAAAATACCTTATGCAAAAGAAAGATGCTAAACCTAGACTCATTAGGTGGGTTCTCTTGCTTCAAGAATTTGACTTACACATTGTTGATAGGAAGGGAGCTGAGAACCCAGTAGCTGATAACTTGTCTAGGTTAGAAAATATTCTTGATGACCCACTACCTATTGATGATTGTTTCCCTAACGAACAGTTAGCTGCAATAAATGTTTCTCAAAACACACCTTGGTATGCTGATTATGCTAACTACATTGTCGCTTGATACGTCTCCAACGTATCTATTTTTCCTCACTCTTTTGCCCTTGTTTTGGACTCTAATTTGCATGATTTGAATGGAACTAACCCGGACTGGCGATGTTTTCAGCAGAATAGCCATGGTGTTGTTTTTGTGCAGAAATAAAAGTTCTTAGAATGGAATGAAAATTTCTGGAGATTTATTTTGGAAAATATAAAAAATATTGGAGCCAAAAACCACCGGAGAGGGGGCCCAGGGTGCACAGCACCCCTCAGAGCGCGCCAGCCCCCTCCCGGCGCGCCCTGGTGGGTGCTGGGCACCACGTGGCCCCACTTGCCCTATCTCCGCGACTATAAATTCCCAAAAAAAATAGGAGAGAAAGAATTATCGCGTTACACGAGACAGAGCCGCCGCCACCTCCTGTTCTTCATCGGGAGGCTAGATCTGGAGCCCGTTTGGGGCTCCGGAGAGGGAAATCTTCGATCTTCTTCATCATCAACCTTTCTCCATCGCCAATTCCATGATGCTCCCCACCGGGAGTGAGTAATTCCTTCGTAGGCTTGCTGGTCGGTGAGGAGTTGGATGAGATTCATCATGTAATCGAGTTAGTTTTGTTAGGGCTTGATCCCTAGTATCCTTTATGTTCTGAGATTGATGTTGTTATGACTTTGCTATGCCTAATGCTTGTCACTAGGGCCCGAGTGCCATGATTTCAGATATGAACCTTTTATGTTATCACCTCTATATCTATGTTCTTGATCCGATCTTGCCTAGTCATATGCACCTATTACGTGTTATGATCCGTCAACCCCATAGTGACAATATTTGGGATACTTCGCGGTGATGACCGTAGTTTGAGGAGTTCATGTATTCACCATGTGTTAATGCTTTGTTCCGGTTCCCTATTAAAAGGAGGCCTTAATATCCCTTAGTTTCCTTATGAACCCCGCTGCCACGGGAGGGTAGGACAAAAGATGTCATGCAAGTTCTTTTCCACAAGCATGTATGACTATTTACGGAATACATGCCTACATTACATTGATAAACTGTAGCTAGTTCTGTATCGCCCTAGGTTATGACTGTTACATGATGAATATCATCCAACGAGTTACCGATCCAGTGCCTACGACCTTTCTACTTATTGTTCTTGCTAAGTTACTACTGCTGTTGCTGCTGTTCCAACTGCTACAAAACTATTGCTACTACTGTTACCGCTACTGTTACTATTGCTACTGCTATCAGACCTATCATATTACTGTGCTACTGATCACTTTGCTGTAGATATTTATCTCCAGGTGTGGTTGAATTGACAACTCAACTGCTAATACTCTCAAGTATTCTTTGGCTCCCCTTGTGTCGAATCTATAAATTTGGGTTGAATACTCAACCCTCGAAAACTGTTGCGATCCCCTATACTTGTGGGTTATCAAGACCTTTTTCTGGCACCGTTGCCGGGGAGCATAGCAATATTTGTTGAGTCACTTGGGATTTATATCAATTTATCACTATGAAGAATTTGAAGGATCCAAGGACCAAGATTTTTCCCTCTACTACGAGGGGAGGTAAGGAACTGCCATCTAGCTCTGCACGTGATTCGCCTTCTGTTATGAGTAAGCTTGCAACACCACCACATGCTAGAAATCCTGGTATGTCGCAAGTTATTGATGATGCTGCCTCTGCTATGAACGATGCTTATGATGATGCTAGTACCATGCTTGATGATAATGTGCCATTAGGAGAATTTCTTGATGAACAAATTGCTAGAGCTAAAGAAAATGAAATTGCTGAAACTGATGAAGCTTATGAAACTGATTACGATTATGAAACTCCTATTAGTCCTAGCTCTCCTAAGTTTGAAATGCCTAAGATACCTGAAGGTTATGTTATGGACGAGGAGATAAGTAGAGAAATTCTTTCTTGCAAGGATAGAGACGATCTTAAGAAACTACTATGCAAGTATAAGGAAAAAACTTTGAATGCTAGAATGAAATGTGATCCTAAGTTTGCTACTTCACCTATCTGTGTTACCGATAAAGATTATGAGTTCTCTGTTGACCCAGAGTTAATTACTTTGGTTGAATCTGATCCTTTCCATGGCTATGAAACTGAAACTATAGTGGCACACCTTACTAAGCTGAATGATATAGCCACCCTCTTTACGCATGATGAGAAGATTCGCTACTATTACATCCTTAAGTTGTTTAAATTCTCATTAAAGGGTGATGCTAAGATATGGTACAATACTCTTGCTCCTAGTTGTGTGCGTAGTCCCCAGGATATGATTTACTACTTCTCTGAAAAATATTTTCCTCCTCATAAGAAACAAGCTGCCTTACAGGAAATATTTAACTTTGTGCAAATTGAAGAAGAGAGTCTCCCACAAGCTTGGGGGAGGCTTCTCCAGTTGCTTAATGCTTTGCCTGATAATCCTCTCAAGAAAAATGAAATACTTGATATCTTTTATAATGGACTAACCGATGCTTCTAGGGACTTCCTAGATAGTTGTGCTGGTTGTGTTTTCAGGGAACGAACTGTTGAACAAGCTGAAGAATTATTGAATAATATATTGAAGAATTATGATGATTGGACTCTTTCTGAACCACCGCTTAAACCCACTCTGAAGAAGAGGGGTATCTTATTTCTCAGTCCTGAAGATATGCAAGATGCAAAGAAATCTATGAAAGAAAAAGGTATTAAAGCTGAGGATGTTAAGAATTTGCCACCTATTGAAGAAATACATGGACTTGACACACCACCACCTCCACAGGTGGTAGAGGTAAATTATTTATTAAAGTTTAATGAAAGTGACATCCCTCACAATAAACTTCCTAGTCAATGCTTATATGAGTTTGATAACTATATTATGAAGCAAGATCATTTCAATGCTCATGTTTTGAAACAGTTGAAATATAATTGTGATATGATTGCTCGCTTGAGTGACTTGCTATTTAGAATCAGTAATGATGTTAGAGGTGTAGGAAAGCAGGCCTCTATGGTTCAAACTCAGTTAGAACAAGTAGCTAAGTCTCAAAAAGAATTGCTTGATGAAATGAATAGTAATATGCATGACTTTGCTACTAGAGGAGGTAGAATGACCCAAGAACCACTCTATCCTAAGGGTCATCCTAAAAGAATTGAACAAGACACTCAGAGAATTAATCCTGATGCACCTAGTCCTTCTAAGAAGAAAAGGAAAAAGAAAAATGATAGGACTTTGCGTACCTCTAGTGAACCTGAGACACAAAAACCTCCTGATAATAATGATGTCTCTATTTCCGATGCTGAAACTCAGTCTGGTAGTGAACATCAACCTAGTGATAATGAATATGATAATGATGATGTTCACGATGATGCTCAACTTAGTAATGATAGAGAACCAGATAATGATGTTGAAATAGAGCCTGCTCCTGATCTTGATAACCCATAGCCTAAAAATAAACGGTATGATAAGAAAGACTTCGTGCTAGGAAACATGGTAAAGAAAGAGAGCCATGGGTTTAGAAACCCATGCCATTTCCACCTAAGCCATCTAAGAAAAAGGATGATGAAGAATTTGAGCGCTTTGCTGAAATTATTAGGCCAGTCTTTTTGCGTACTCGTTTGACTGATATTTTGAAAATGGCCCCTTATGCAAAGTATATGAAAGACATCATCACTAATAAAAGAAAAATACATGAAGCTGAAATCTCCACCATGCTTGCTAATTATTCTTTTAAGGATGGAATACCTAAAAAACTTGGAGATCTTGGAATACCAACTATACCTTGCTCCATCAAAAGAAACTATGTTAAAACTGCTTTGTGTGATTTGGGAGCCGGTGTTAGTGTTATGCCTTTCTCCTTATATAAAAGACTTGACTTGAATAAACTCACACCCACTGAGATATCATTGCAAATGGATGACAAATCAACAGCCATACCTATTGGTATTTGTGAGGATGTGCCTGTTGTTGTTGCAAATCTTAATGGACTTTGTTATTCTTGAGATGCCCGAGGATGAAAACATGTCGATTATCCTTGGTAGACCCTTTCTGAATACTGCAGGGGCTGTTATTGATTGCAATAAAAGCAAAGTCACTTTTCATATTAATGGTAATGAGAACACGGTGCACTTTCCGAAGAAACAATTTCAAGTGAATGGTATAAATGTTATTGAAGAATCTCCGACCATCACTATCGGAAGTTTCCAATTACCTCTACCTACTGCCAAAAATAAATATGATATACTTATTGTTGGGGATATGCACATCCCCATTGAGGTAACTTAGTGTTTTACGAAAGTTCTTCGGTTTCATGCTAATCGGAAGTGGTTGTTAATAAGACTTGATCAACCTTATTAATGGATCATTTTTTAGAGGTATATGACGTTGATGAATCTAGTAAGCACAACTTTCTGCTCCCACCTTTTATTTTCTGTTTTAGTTAGTTGAATAAAATAAAATGCCATGTTTATCCTGTTTTCTGTTTTCTCCGTGCAATAAAAAATGACCCAAAAAAATTTGTCAGAATGCCCTGAAAATTTAACACGAATTTTTCCTGAATATTCAAGAATTTTTGGTGCAAATAACACCTGAGGGGAGTGCCCTGGGTGCTCAGCACCCAGCAGGGCGCGCCAGCACCCCCCCAGGCACACCCTGGTGGGTCGTGGCCCCCACGTAGGCCCCCTCACTTATCTCTTTAGCCCACTTTGTCACCTACCTCCAGCAAAAAATTCGCCACGGCCACCATTTTCGTGTTCTTGCTCTCAAACCCGCAGATTTCGATCTCTTTGCTCGAAGCTCCGTTTCCGAAACTATTTGGAGGGATTGCTACTTGGTATGTGACTCCTCCATTGCTCCAATTAGTTTTTGTTTTAGTGGGTTATCTTTAGAGTAATTAGCTACTCTTGGTGTTGTTGCAGATGAGCTTGCATGTTGAATTCTTAGAGTTCTAAGTAGTTTGAATGCTCAATATGGCCTCTATGCATGCTTGGGAGTAGTTGCTAACAATCTTACAAAGTTTTGTTGACAATTTTTTGTGGACTAAAAATTTTCAGAATTTTTATAGGAATAAAATGAATATCTTTAGGAAGTTCTCCTCCAAGAAAAATGCCAAGGGAGTCATTGGGGAATCATCGGACAATGACCTTCACACTCCAAGAAAGGTGGAGGTGCGACCGTGCGAATGGCCGCATGATGCCTTCCTGGAGGAGGCCGGGATCCATCAAGAGTTCGCTCAGTTTGTCGCAAACGTTGGGTTAACCGAGTTCCTCGCAGATAAGTGTGACCAATATCACATCCTTACAAATTCCTTTGCGCAAAGTTTTACTTATCTAGGGGGGAACAACCCTCCTGAAGTGCATTTTAATCTTTATGCTGAACCTCACACATTATCGCTAGCTGACTTCTGTAACATATGCTTGATCCCTTCTGATGGGGACTTGAGAGAACCTAGGCCATCTGAGTTTGAGGATTTTCTCCTCGCATTAACCGTGGGTGAGGATAGAGGCGTGTCGAAGGCCACTGCTATTAGCTTACAGTTTCCCTCAGTACATTATTTCGCCTTAGTCATCACTAAGTGTTTAACCGCTAGGGAGAAGGTTAGCTCACTCAGTGCTCCTGACCTCGCTATTTTACGTCGTGCACTTTATGATGATCACACCTTTAGTATGGGGGCTATTATTGCCCGGCGCTTACAGCTTAATAAAACTAAGGGAAAGATACATGGTGGTATTTATACTACTCGCTTAGCGAACCACTTTAGAATCCCCTTTCGCTCTCATGATTACCTCTTACCCCGAGTTTACCTCGATCATAAGACACTGCAGGCTCACCATTTTCTTGATGTAACTAACTCTCCACATGATATTCACTATAACTTAGTATTTAGCAAGGACACACGTGATGTTATCCCTTTGCATGCACCTGCTTTATTTGACCCTGTTGCCAGGAACGGATACAGGATTATGCCAGATGACATTACAGCTTGCCGGAACAACCTAGCAGCTGCTGAGGAGGAGCACCAGGGGTGGGACACTCAGGTGCCGCCTCAGCCTCACTACGACTTGGGACCGGACGGCTACTACGGATGGTGATTACCAAGCTAGGCCAAAAGCCTAAGCTTGGGGGAGTACGTATTTCCACCGACATTACATTCATGTTCACACATTTCATTCCAGTTGTCGGTGTTCATACTTTTTCATTGTAATATCCATGTTAGATTTGTTTTCTCGCTTTCTTCTTGTGTGTTTGAAAAACTTTGAGAAAACCCAAAAACATTTCCTACTTATTTTTAGTTTTTCTTTCTAGCTTAGTTTAATTGTAGCATCAAAAGAAAACCCAAAAAGATTTCTCGCTTCTTCTTTTACTTGTTGGGATCTTTCCCGTGTAAATAGTTTTTCTCGTTTTTGTTTTCTTCTTTGATTTACTTGTTTCTTGAAAAATCAAAAGCTCCAAAAATATTTCAGTGTGTTTCTCTGAAATCCTTTTCTTTTTACTTGAGTCGTACCGAGGAGAAGACCACGATGAAATTGTTGAGTGGTTCTCATCTGCATTATCGTTTACCTAAGAAAGAACCCATATTACCTTGTCTTCTCCTCTTGAATAAATGTTTGCAGATTCCAGCTTAGTCCACAGCATTCTTACACTATTATTATTCTCTTATCATTCGGTCGTGCAAGTGAAAGGAAATAATGACGACATTTGATGAATTGACTGTGGCAGAGAAAGGCAGGTATGAACTCAACTTGTTTTTGTTTTTGTAAATATGTTTAACCTAGTATCCCTTGATTCAGCTCATTATGATCAAACATGTTTGCAATGACCATTAGAGATTATAGTTGTTCATGCCATGCTTAAGTAGCTAGGAGTGGATAATGATTTATCTTGGGTGTCAACATGCATTAAAATGGTTGTGATGCGGTATGATGATATGGTATCCTCCTCTGAATGTTTCAAGTGGCTTGACTTGGCACATGTTCACGCATGTAGTTGAATCAAAACCAACATAGCCTTCATGATATTTATGTTCATGGTGTCCATATCCTACTCATGCTAGTATTCAATGTTGATTATATGTAATGCATGTTCATGACCGTCTTTGCTCTCTAGCTGGCCTCTTCTCAATCTAATTGCTAGCCTTTGCCTGTACTAAGCGGGAATACTGCTTGTGCATCAAAACCTTTAAACCAAGTTATACCAGATGAGTCCACCATACCTACCTATATGCGGTATTACCCTGCCGTTCCAAAGTAAATTTGCATGTGCCACCTCTAAATTTCAAATAAACATCTGTTTTGTGTACCTGGACCGCTCATGAAGCGACAGGGGGCGGTCCATATCTTCCATGCTAAGCGGGTTATTCTCATGACGAGTGCTTATTCACTTGTCCTTACACGAGAGGGGCGGTAATAGGGAATCCCAGTCCCGAAATCAAAAATCAAAAATAATTAAACAAAACTCCCCCAGGAATGTTGTTGGTTTGGACGGTACCCGTGGATGCGGCTCGCCGTGGAGTGTGATTGTTGGTGGAGGGGGAGTAAACCTTTACTTTTACCGCTTGGGAACCGCCGCTAATTTGTTTAGCATGGAAGATATTGATAACTCTTGGTCGTGACGTTGACAGGAAGGGTGTACCTCCCAAAATTATATCTATCTTTGTTTTCAACTTTGAGCTCTAGCACCGCTACAAATCCATGCTTCCCTCTGCGAAGGGACTATCTATTTACTTTTATGTTGAGTCATCACCTTCTCAAATAAGCGCTAGACCTGAGAGCACTATTGTCACCCTCATGTATTGTGTATAGTTGATGTTGGGTGCAGCATGACTGGATCTTTTCTACCATGAATTACAATGTCTAGTCGCTGCTTGAACTTTGGAGGTGCTCTGCATTTATGTTTTGCGGTCTCAGAAAGGGCTAGTAAGATACCACCATTGCCATATTGTATCACGATTGTTTTGACAAAATGTTGGCGCTTGAGATATCTAATTATTGCTCGCTAGTTGCTTATTTTATTGATATGAGTAAATAAAATTTTTAAGAGTTATTGTTGACATGGTTAGTCATAATCTTTGCTGAAAACCTGGGTGCTACTTAAGCATATATATGTAAACAAGAACAAAAGTGTTCATAAAAGTTTTTCGTTATCCCTTTCAGTTTATCAACTGAATTGCTTGAGGACAAGCAAAGGTTTAAGCTTGGGGGAGTTGATACGTCTCCAACGTATCTACTTTTCCTCACTCTTTTGCCCTTGTTTTGGACTCTAATTTGCATGATTTGAATGGAACTAACCCGGACTGACGCTGTTTTCAGCAGAATTGCCATGGTGTTGTTTTTGTGCAGAAATAAAAGTTCTCGGAATGGAACGAAACTTTCTGGAGATTTATTTTGGAAAATATAAAAAATACTGGAGCCAGAAACCACCGGAGAGGGGGCCCAGCGTGCGCAGCACCCCTCAGGGTGCGCCAGCCCCCTCCCGGAGCGCCCTGGTGAGTGTTGGGCACCTCGTGGCCCCACTTGCCCTATCTCCGCGACTATAAATTCCTAAATTTGGAGAAAAAAATAGGAGAGAAGAATTATCGCGTTTCACGAGACGGAGCCACCGCCACCTCCTGTTCTTCATCGGGAGGCCAGATCTGGAGCCCGTTTGGGGCTCCGGAGAGGGGAATCTTCGGTCTTCGTCATCATCAACCTTTCTCCATCGCCAATTCCATGATGCTCCCCACCGGGAGTGAGTAATTCCTTCGTAGGCTTGCTGGTCGGTGAGGAGTTGGATGAGATTCATCATGTAATCGAGTTAGTTTTGTTAGGGCTTGATCCCTAGTATCCATTATGTTCTGAGATTGATGTTGCTATGACTTTCCTATGCCTAATGCTTGTCACTAGGGCCCGAGTGCCATGATTTCAGATCTGAACCGTTTATGTTATCACCTCTATATCTATGTTCTTGATCCGATCTTGCCTAGTCATATGCACCTATTACGTGTTATGATCCGTCAACCCCATAGTGACAATATTTGGGATACTTCGCGGTGATGACCGTAGTTTGAGGAGTTCATGTATTCACCATGTGTTAATGCTTTGTTCCGGTTCTCTATTAAAAGGAGGCCTTAATATCCCTTAGTTTCCTTATGGACCCCACTGCCACGGGAGGGTAGGACAAAAGATGTCATGCAAGTTCTTTTCCACAAGCACGTATGACTATTTACGGAATACATGCCTACATTACATTGATGAACTGGAGTTAGTTCTGTATCACCCTAGGTTATGACTGGTACATGATGAATATCATCCAACGAGTTACCGATCCAGTGCCTACGACCTTTCCACTTATTGTTCTTATTAAGTTACTATTGTTGTTGCTGCTGTTCCAACTGCTACAAATCTATTGCTACTACTGTTACCACTACTGTTACTATTGCTACTGCTATCAAACCTATCATATTAATGCGCTACTGATCACTTTGCTGCAGATATTCATCTCCAGGTGTGGTTGAATTGACAACTTAACTGCTAATACTCTCAAGTATTCTTTGGCTCCCCTTGTGTCGAATCTATAAATTTGGGTTGAATACTCTACCCTCGAAAACTGTTGTGATCCCCTATACTTGTGGGTTATCATCGCTAAATATATACCACCTAGCTTCACATACCAACAAAAGAAAAAAAAATTCTTCTATGACTTGAGACATTACTTTTGGGATGACCCACACCTTTATAAAGAAGGAGTAGATGGTATTATTAGACGTTGTGTACGTGAGCATGAACAGGAACAAATCCTACGGAAATGTCGTTCCGAAGCTTATGGAGGACATCATGCGGGAGATAGAACTGCTCATAAGGTATTACAATCTGGTTTTTATTGGCCTACTCTCTTCAAATATGCCCGTAAGTTTGTCTTGTCTTGTGATGAATGTCAAAGAATTGGTAATATCGGTAAGCGTCAGGAAATGCCTATGAATTATTCACTTGTTGTTGAACCATTTGACGTTTGGGGTTTTGATTATATGGGGCCTTTTCCTTCCTCCAACGGGTACACTCATATTTTGGTTGCTATTGTTTATGCCACTAAGTGGGTAGAAGCTATTCCAACTAGTAGTGTTGATCACCACACCTCCATTAAAATGCTTAAAGTGGTTATCTTCCCGAGGTTTGGAGTCCCTAGATATTTGATGACCGATGGTGGTTCACACTTTGTCCATGGTGCTTTCCGTAAGATGCTTGCTAAATATGATGTTAACCATAGAATTGCATCACCCTATCATCCTCAATCTACTGGTCAAGTTGAACTTAGCAATAGAGAAATAAAATTAATATTAAAAAAACTGTCAATAGGTCCCGTAAGAATTGGTCTAAGAAATTAGATGATGCACTTTGGGCCTATAGAACAGCTTATAAAAATCCTATGGGTATGTCTCCATATAAAATGGTATATGGGAAAGCTTGTCATTTGCCTCTAGAATTAGAACACAAAGCATTTTGGGCAATTAAAGAACTTAACTATGATTTCAAGCTTGCCGTCGAGAAGAGGCTATTTTATATTAGCTCACTAGATGAATGGAGAACCCAAGCCTATGAAAACGCCAAGCTATTCAAAGAAAAAGTAAAAAGATGGCATGACAAAAGAATCCAAAAGCGGGAATTCAAAATAGGAGACTATGTTCTTTTGTTCAACTCTCGTTTAAGATTTTTTGCAGGAAAGCTTCTCTCCAGATGGGAGGGACCATATATTATCGAAGAAGTTTATCGATCTGGAGCTATCAAGATTAATAACGCCGAAGGTACTAACCCGAAGGTGGTCAATGGACAAAGAATTAAGCATTATATCTTAGGTACGCCTATTAACGTTGAAAGCAATGTTATCCAAACCATGACACCGGAAGAACACATAAAAGAAACCTTCTGGAACACTCCAGAATTCTGAAAAATAGGAGGTACGTGATACGGTAAGTAAACGGACTCCGAAAAATCCAAAAAATATTTTTTGTCAGCTTTGGAATATTAGAAAAATTTGGAAATAAAAAATTAAACCGGAAGGTGATCGAGGTGAGCACGATACACCAGGGCGCGCCAGGCACCCCTGGGCGCGTCCTGGTGGGTTGTGCCCACCTCGGATGCCTTCCCGACTCCGTTTTCCTTCCATATGCTTGTTTCCCAAGAATAAAAATTCTCTATATATGCCCCCGACTGTTTTGATGACCGCATCGCAGAAAAATCCTCTATTCTTGTTTCGTGCTGTTTTCCTATCAGATCTGTCAAGTCAGGCATCATGTCTTCTCCCTCTTCTAACAACGTGGAATAAGATGCCTGGCTAATGAAGATAGAGCTGAAGTGGAAGGAGCCTGAAGAAGTCAACAATGAAGACAAGTGCAGGGAGGCTATGGTGGATCAGCTCCCTGAAGGAGATCAACCCATGCCATCAAAGGAGGGAGAAGAAGAAGATATCCTTCAACCTTATTACAGTCATCTCACCCCTATTGAAATCGAAGCCTTTAGAGCTTTCGAAGTGGTCCGTGTTCAGAATAAATTTCTCATCCGTGAAAATATTTTGCTAGAGGAGCACATAAATAACCTTAGGAGGGTCATCTGCAAATTGGAACATCTTTTGAAGCTGAAGTGTGCCATCACATCACCACCACCTTCTTCATCACCACCACCAAAGGAGACTTGATCACACGGGTATGGGTTCTCCCCTTGGCTTGAGCCAAGCTTGGGGGAGGTGCCCCGGTATCGTATCACCATCACTTTTATTCACCTTTACCTATTTTAGTTCAATCTTTAGTTTCCCTTTGCTTTAGTTTAATAAAAGTTTAGTTTGATCTATTTTCGTGTGTTAGTTTCGTGGCCTATCTATCTATGTAATCGAGTGAAAGTTATATAATAAAGTTTAGTTTGAGTTTTTGTCTCTCTACTTTCTTGTTGCAATCAAAATAAAAGGAAAGAGAAATAAATGAAAAGAATCATATGCTAATCTTATGGTGAGTAATTACATCACATAATGAAAAGTATAAGTAGTAAAATTTCATGGAGATTGACAAACATAGCATTGGTCAATGATGCAATTCATGAAAGAATTAATAAGGGAAGAGAAGATTCACATGCAAATACACTATCTTGGACATCTTTTATGATTGTGAGCCCCCATTAATATTATGTGTCAAAATTGTTGACGTTGTACAAGGAAGACAACGTAATGATTTATGTTTGCTCATATCTACATAGAAGTTATATTGTCATAGATCCTTCAACATGTGGTGCTTGCCCAATATCTTCGCTAGCCAAAAATTCCGCACTAAGTAGAGATACTACTTGTGCATCCAAAAACCCAAAACCAAACTCATTCTTTGAGAGTCCACCATACCTACCTATGGATCGAGTAAGATCATTCAAGTAAGTTGTCATCGGTGCAATAAGACAATAAAAATTGCTTCTAAAAGTGTTTGATCAATTAGTGTAAGAGAAAATTGAGCACTATACGAACTTATGATGGCAAAGTAATAAAAGCGACGGACTGCATAATAAAGGTTGCTATCATAGGGGGCAATGTAGCATGAAGTTCTTTTACATTAAGGGATTGGGCATACAAATCAATAAGCGCATGACAACCTCTGCTTCCCTCTACGAAGGGTCTATCTTTTACTTTTATGCAAGAGTCAAAGTATTCTTCCCTATTCCTTTTTACTTTTTATTTTTGCAAGCATCATGTGGTGAGGAAAGATCTAGGCACATATATCCGGTTGGATATGAGTGGGCATGAGTTATTATTGTTGACATCACCCTTGAGGTGAATACGTTGGGAGGCGAAAACTATAAGCCCCTATCTTCCTAGGTGTCCGGTTGAAACTTTTTGTTCATGGGTATGCCGTGAGTGTTAGCAATCATAGAAGACTAAATGATGGTTGAGCATGTGGACTTGCCAAAAGGCTCCGACATGAGACCCTTCCTGAAAATATGATGAATTGTAGTTGCAAAGTTGACTGAGAACATAGTTTGTTGGTTTTCAATAAGGTTTATGCTTCATACTTCTATGTTGTGATGAATTGTTACTTGTTCATGAGAAGCTATATGATAAAAATGTGTTGAATAAATTTTATATTAGAGTTTGTTGCTGTTATATTAATAAGCATGATGCTACTATGTCCGTATTTTGTTTTTATCGACACCTCTCTCTCAAACCATGTGGACATGCTTTTCAATATCGGCTTTCGCTTGAGGACAAGCGAGGTCTAAGCTTGGGGGAGTTGATACGTCCATTTTGCATCATGATTTCCTACTGTTATTTACTTTGTTTTGTTGAATAATAATGCTTTGGGGAGTGATTCTAATGCCTTTTCTCTCATAATATGCAAGGTTTACACAAAGAGGGAGAATACCGGCAGCTGGAATTCTTGACCCAAGAAAAGCACATCAGAGATACCTATTCTTCACAACTCCAATGAAGCTGAAATTTTACGGAGATTATTTTTGTATTTAATAAAAAATACTGGAGCAGAAAACTACCGGAGGGGGCCTGTCAGGTGGGCACAACCCACCAGGGCACGCCAGGCCCCCCTGGGCGCGCCCTGGTGTATCATGGCCACCTCGGCCCACCTCCGGAGCCCATCTTCTGGTACATAGTCACATTTGACCTAGAAAAAATCAGAGGAGGACTTTCGGGACGAAGCGCCGCCGTCTCGAGGCGGAACTTGGGCAGGAGCACTTTTTCCCTCCGGCGGAGCGATTCCGCCGGTGGAACTTCCGTCCCGGAGGGGGAAATCGAAGCCATCGTCATAGCCAACACCCCTCTCATCTTTGGGAGGCCAATCTTCATCAACATCTTCAATAGCACCATCTCCTCTCAAACCCTAGTTCATCTCTTGTGTTCAATCTTTGTACCGGAACCTCAGATTGGTACCTGTGGGTGACTAGTAGTGTTGATTACCTTGCGTAGTTGATTACTATATGGTTTAATTGGTGGAAGATTATATGTTCAGATCCATTATGCTATTCAATACCTCTCTAATCTTGAGCATGTTTATTATTTGTGAGTAGTTACCTTTGTTCTTGAGGTCACGGGAGAAGTCATGTTGCAAGTAATCATGTGAATTTGATATGTGTTCAATATTTTGATGATATGTATGTTGTGATTCCCTTAGTGGTGTCATGTGAACATTGACTACATGACACTTCACCATTCATGGGCCTAAGGGAATGCATTGTGGAGTAGTTATTAGATGATGGGTTGCTAGAGTGATAGAAGCTTAAACCCTAGTTTATGCGCTACTTCATAAGGGGCTGATTTGGATCCAAACGTTTAATGCTACGGTTAGGTTTTATCTTAATACTTTTCTCGTAGTTGCGGATGCTTGCGAGGGGGTTAATTATAAGTGGGAGGTTGTTCAAGTAAGAACAGCACCCAAGCACCGGTCCACCCACATATCAAATTATCGAAGTAGCGAACACAAATCAAACCAACATGATAAAAGTGACTAGACGAAATTTCTGTGTACCCTCAAGAATACTTTGCTTATTACTAGAGATTGTTCTGGCCTGTCCTTTGCCACCAAAGGATTGGGCTACCTAGCTGCACCTTGTTTACCGTTACCGTTACTTGCTTGTTACCAACTATTTTGCTATCAAACTATCTGTTACCTACAATTTCAGTGCTTGTAGAAATTAACTTGCTGAAAACCACTTGTCATTTCCTTCTGCTCCTCGCTGTGTTTGACACTCTTACTTATCGAACGGACTACGATTGACCCCCTATACTTGTGGGTCATCAATTTGCAAAATTATATTGTAGATCAATAGCTCGCGCTGTAGCTCCCTTAAATTTTGATACGTTCCTAGAGAAAAAGTAAGTTGAAAGATGATGGTAGCAGTTATGCGGACTGGGTCCGTGATCTGAGGATTGTCCTAATTGCTGCACAGAAGGCTTATGTCCTTGATGCACCGCTCGGTGCGCCACCCCCTCAAGCGTCGTCTGTGGATGTTGTGAACATCTGACAGACACGTTGATGACTACTTGATAGTTCAATGCGTCATGCATTACAGCTTAGAATTGAGGCTCCAAAGACGTTTTGAACGTCACAGAGCATATGAGTTGTTCCAAGAGCTGAAATTGGGATTTCAGGCTCGTGCCCTTGTTAAGAGATATGAGACCTCCAACAAGATTCTTTGCCTGCAAGATGAAGGAGAATAACTCAATCAGGTGAGCATGTACCCAGATTGTCTGGGTACTACAATCGCTTGAATCAAGTGGGAGTTCATCTTCCAGATAAGATAGTGATTGACAGAGTTCTCCAAGTCACTGCCACCAAGCTACTAGAGCTTCGTGATGAACTATAACATGCCAGGGATGGAGATGATCCCTGAGCTATTCGCGATGTTTGACACCGCGAAGGTAGAAATCAAGAAGGAGCATCAAGTGTTGATGGTTAGTAAAACCACTAGTTTCGAGAAGGGCAAGGGCAAGAAGGGAAACTTAATGAATGGCAAGCCAGTTGCAGCTCCAGTGAAGAAACCCGAGGTTGAACCCAAACCCAAGACTAAGTGCTTCTATAAATAAGGGGAACGGTCACTGGTAGCGGAACTGCCCCAGATACTTGGCAGATAAGAAGGCTGGCAACGTCAACAGAAGTATATTTGATATACGTGTTATTGATGTGTACCTTACTAGTACTCCTAGTAGCACCGGGGTATTAGATACCGGTTCAGTTGCTAACATTGGTAACTCGAAGTAAAAGCTACGGAATAAACGGAGACTAGCTAAGGGTGAGGCGACGATGTGTGATGTGATCACCATCGCACGCTCCCTCTACATTCGGGATTAGTGTTGAACCTAAATAAATGTTATTTGGTGTTTGCGTTGAGCATGAACATGATTGGATCGTGTTTATTGCAATACAATTATTCATTTAAGTCAGAGAATAATAGTTATTCTGTTTACATGAATAATACCTTCAATGGTCATGCACCCAATGTGAATGGTTTATTGAATCTCGATCGTAGTAATACACATGTTCATAATATTGATGCCAAAAGATGCAAAGTTAATAATGATAGTACCACATACTTGTGGCACTGCCGCTAAAGGTCATATTGGTGTAAAGCGCATCCAGAAACTCCATGCTGATGGATCTTTGGACTCACTCGATTTCGAATCGGTTGAGACATGCGGACCCTGCCTCATGGGCAAGATGACTAAAACACCGTTTTCCGGCTTGATGGAGCGGGCAAGTGACTTATTGGAAATGATACATGTTGATTATGCGGTCCAATGAGTGTTGAAGCGTGCGGTGGATATCGTAATTTTCTTACCTTCACTTATGATTTGAGTAGATATAGGTATATTTACTTAATGAAACACAAGTCTGGAATGTTTGAAAAAGTTCAAGCAATTTCAGAGTGAAGTTGAAGATCACCGTGACAAGAAGATAAAATGTCTACGATATGATCGTGGAGGTGAATATCTGAGTTACGAGTTTGGTATGCAACTTAAGACAATGTGGAAATTGTTTCACAACTCACGCCGCCTGGAACGCCATGGTGTGATGGTGTGTCTGAACGTCGTAGTCGTACTCTATTGGATATGGTACGTACTATGATGTCTCTTACCGATTTGTCACTATCATTTTCGGGTTATGCATTAGAGACAACTACATTCACTTTAATAGGGCACCATCTAAGTCCGTTGAGATGACACTGTATGAATTATGGTTTAGCAGAAACCTAAGCTGTCGTTTCTTAGAGTTTGGGAATGTGATGCTTATGTGAAAAGACTTCAACCTGATAAGCTCAAACCCAAAGCGGACAAATGCGTCTTCATAGGATACCCTAAGGAAACAGTTGGGTATACCTTCTATCTCAGATCCGAGGGCACAGTGTTTGTTGCTAAAACGGGTCCTTTCTCGAGAAAGAGTTTCTCTTGAAAGAATTGAGTGGGAGGAAAAGTAGAACTTGATGAGGTTATTGAACCGTCACTTTAGTTGGATGGTAGCACGGCGCAGAAAGATGTTTTCTGTGGCGCCCACACCGAATGAATAGGAAGTTAATGATGATGATCATGACACTTCGGATCAAGTTACTACCGAGCCTCGTAGGTCGACAAGGAATCGTACCGCCCCTGAGTGGTACGGCAATCCTGTCTTGGAGGTCATGTTGTTAGACAACAGTGAACCTACGAGCTATGAAGAAGCGATGGTGGGCCCGGATTCCAACAAATGGCTAGGAGCCATGAAATCCGAGATAGGATCCATGTATGAAAACCAAGTATGGACTTTGGTAGACTTGCCCGATGAACGGCAGGCCGTTAAGTACAAATGGATCTTTAAGAAAAAGACAGACGCTGATGGTAAATGTCAGCATTTATAAAGCTCGACTCGTCGCAAAGTAGTTTCCGACAAGTTCAAGGAGTTGACTACGATGAGACTTTCTCACCCGTAGCGATGCTAAAGTCTGTTGGAATTATGTTAGCAGTTGCTGCATTTTTCGATTATGAAATCTGGCAGATCGATGTCAAAACAGAGTTTCCTTAACGGTTTCCGCGGGGAAAGGTTGTATGTGATACAACCAGAAGGTTTTGTCGGTCCTAAGGATGCTAAAAGGTATGCAAGCTCCAGCGATCCTTCTATGGACTGGAGCAAGCATCTCAGAGTTGGAATATATGCTTTGATGTGGTGATCAATGCATTTGGGTTTATACAAAGTTTATAAGAAACTTGTATTTACAAGAAAGTGAGTGGGAGCACTATAGAATTTCTGATAAGTAAATGTGGATGACATACTGTTGATCGGGAATGATGTAGAAATTTCTGGAAGGCATAAAAGGTTGTTTGAAAGGTGTTTTTCAAAGGAAGACCTGGATAAAAGGCTACTTAAATATTGGGCATCAAGATCTATAGAGATAGATTAAAACGCCTGATAAGACTTTCAATGAGTACATACCTTGACAAGATTTTGAAGGAGTTCAAAATGGATCAGTCAAAGAAGGAGTTCTTGCCTGATTTTTAAGGTGTGAAGTTGAGTGAGACCCAAAGCTCGACCACGGCAGAAGAGAGAAAAAGGACGAAGGTCGTCCCCTATGCCTTAGTCGTAGGCTCTATATAGTATGACATGTTGTGTACCGCACCTGGTGTGCCTTGACATGAGTCTGTCAAGGGGTACATGAGTGATCCAGGAGTGGATCACTGGACAGCGGTCAAAATTATCCTTAGTAACTTGAGGACCGAGGAAAATTTTCTCGATTATGGAGGTGATAAAGAGTTCGTCATAAAGAGTTACGTCGATGCAAGCTTTGACACCAATCCGGATGACTCTGAGTAGCAATCCGGATACGTATAGTAGAGCACCATTTGGAATAGCTCCAAGTGGAGCATGGTAGCAGCATCTACAGTATGACATAAGATTTGCAAAGTGCACACGGATTTGAATGTTGCAGACCCATTGACTAAAAACCTCTCTCACAAGCAAAACATGGTAAAACCCCAGAACTCATTGGGTGTTAATCACATGGTGATGTGAACTAGATTATTGACTCTAGTGCAAGTGGGAGACTGTTGAAAATATGCCCTAGAGGCAATAATAAATTAGTTATTATCAATTTCCTTGTTCATGATAATCGTTTATTATCCATGCTAGAATTGTATTGATCGGAAACTCGGATACATGTGTGGATACATAGACAACACTATGTCCCTAGTGAGCCTCTCTTAGACTAGCTCGTTGATCAAAGATGATCAAGGTTTCCTGGCCATAGACATGAGTTGTCATTTGATAACGGGATCACATCATTAGGAGAATGATGTGATGGACAAGACCCAAACTATGAACGTAGCATATGATCGTGTCAAGTTTATTGCTATTGTTTTCTGCGTGTCAAGTATCTGTTCCTATGACCATGAGATCATGCAACTCATTAACACTGGAGGAGTACCTTGTGTGTAGCAAACGTCGCAACGTAACTCGGTGACTATAAAGGTGCTCTACAGGTATCTCCGAGGATGTATGTTGGGTTGGCGTGGATCGAGACTGGGATTTGTCACTCCGTATGACGGAGAGGTATCTCTGGGCCCTCTCGGTAATACAACATCACAAGAAGCTTGCAAGCAATGTTACTAAGGAGTTAGTCGCGGGATCTTGTATTACGGAACGAGTAAAGAGACTTGCCGGTAACGAGATTGAACTAGGTATGGAGATACCGACGATCGAATCTCGGGCAAGTAACATACCGATGGACGAAGGGAACTGCATACGGGATTGTCTGAATCCTTGACATCGTGGTTCGACCGATAAAGATCTTCCTAGAATATGTAGGAACCAATATGGGCATCCAGGTCCCGCTATTGGTTATTGACCGTAGAGGTGTCTCGGTCATGTCTACATAGTTCTTGAACCCGCAGGGTCTGCACACTTAACGTTCGGTGACGATTTGGTATTGTTGAGTTATGTATGTTGGTGACCGAAAGTTGTTCGGAGTCCCGGATGAGATCTCGGACGTCACGAGGAGCTCCGGAATAGTCCGGAGGTAAAGATTTATATATGGGAAGTCATATTTTGGCTACCGGAAAAGTTTCGGGTTTTTTCCGGTATTGTATCAGGAAGCTTCCGAAAGGTTCCGGAAGGTTCCAGAGGGTTCTGGAGGAGTCCGGAAGGGTCCCTCCAGCCTCTAGGACCTGCATGGGCCGTAAGGGGGGCGTCCAAGACTTGTTGGGCCAGCCCCCAAGGGCCCATGCGGCTAGGGGGTAGGAAACCCTAAAGGGGAAGGCACCTAGGAGGTGCCTTGGGGAGGGAGGACTCCTCCCTCCTGGCCGCCGCCCCCTTGCTTGGAGGAAGGGCTAGGGCTGCGCCCCATCTAACCTCTCCTCCTATATATAGGGAGGGAGAGGGAGGGCAGCCACACCCCAAGCCATTGTGCGGCCCTTCCTCTCTCCCTAGATCTGTTTCTCCTTCAAAACGCATCTGCGGCAGCGCTTGGCGAAGCCCTGTTGAGATTGCTCCACCACCACCGCAACCACGCCGTTGTGCTGTCGGAGAACTCATCTACCCCTCCGCCCTCTCTTGCTGGATCAAGGAGGCAGAGACGTCATCGAGCTGTACGTGTGCTGAACGCGGAGGTGTCGTCCGTTCGGCGCTAGATCGGAACGGATCAAGATTGGATCGCTAAGACGTTCGACTACACCAACCGCGTTTCTTAACGCTTCCCGCTTAGCGATCTACAAGGGTATGTAGATGCAATCTCTCCACTCATAGATGGTCATCTCCTAGATTGATTTTGGTGAAGCGTAGGAAAATTTTTGTTTCCCATGCAACGTTCCCCAACATATATCCCATAGTTTTGCAGGTTCATAAGCAAGATGTTGTACTTGATAGATCGGTGGATTTGTCAAAGTTTAGTGACTATGACAAACTCAAATCAAAGCTGAGCTAGACAAGATGTTTGAATTTGACGGTAAATTGATGTCTTGCACTAGAGAATGGCAGATGGTGTATACTGATAAATAGGGTGACGTGATGCTGGTGGAAGATGATCCATAACACCAAGGAGGAGGTCTAGAAGATGAATTCGAAATCATCCTGTACGCAAGAAAGGAGGAAGTTCCATGGAAGTTCCATGATGTGTGAGATGGCACATCTCACACATCATATAATTTTGATAACTAGCTAACTAGGTATGTCGGTGCCTTTCGAAACTCTGCTATTGGTTAAATTGGTGTTGTTTTTGATGCATCATATTTCCCTCCATGATGTCTTCTATGTAGTATTCAATTCTCCTTTACCTTAACCAACCTCGTGGATTCATGATATGCAAGCATGGTCATAGGATGTTATTGCTTGTTATGTGAAGTATCACCCGAAGCAATTCTAACTTTCAACTGTACACCTTGGTCTTTGTGCAGTATGCTTAAGACGATTGAGGCATGAGGAGATTAATTTTTTGGACATGGTGAGACATTGGCCATACGAGACAAATGTGATAGATACGTCGTCACCAACCATGGCCACCTAGCTGTTGTCCCGTGTCGATGGATCGCACGAGTCCTCTCGGCTCCATTGCCACATGGGTGAAGCGCGGAACTCCAACATCCGGCAAGGTGTTCATTTGGGCCAGAGATCGATGGAGACGAAATTGTACATGACGAAGTCCCTGACGTGGCCCTTAGATACTACTGAATGATCGGGCCACATGCGACATCCATCCAATCTCACTGTTCGGCAACTTCGCAGGAACACTATCCGCTCGTGCTCCACCCTTCACTTGAACTCTGTCTGACCATGCTTCACCTGAGGCATGTACTACAGTTTCAGAAGATAAATAATAACCAATGCATAGCTTCTTTGTTGCCCAATGTACTATAACTTATTATGTATTCTTCAGTTCTGCACCACCTGAGGGTTATGTAATAATGTTTCTACTTCCTGCAGAAGCGACAATAAAACTTCTCTTGAGAATCAATCTAGCACATAAGGCAATCGTATGTTGGGCTTCAGACATAGACAATGTAGCTGGGAATATCAATCGTATATTGGGTTTCAGACATAGGCAATGCAGCTAGGTAGAACTGGCTTAAAGTTGTTTCTTTGGCTAAGGTAGGAAGTAGGAAACATGCAGCTTGAACCACAACAGAAAAATGTACTGCAATTTAGTTGCATCTTAGTATATGTCCAGAGGTATACCGCATACGCAGCAGGTGCGGTTCTGTTGTTTATTTTATTTTATTTTACACAGTCTATTGACTGGTAGCAGGATGAGAGGGAAGTTAGCAAGTCACCAGCTTTGAAAGTGTAATTTATTTGTTCAGTATTTAAGCAATTACTTAATTTTGAAGAGTTATTTCCATTCAAAATTAGTGTATATGCTTTTCCCCCCTCTTCATATCCCTTATTTATATCATTACTTTCAGAAGATTTACGATCATTTCACTGAAATTATCCCAAACTGGAATTCTTACAAGGACCAAGGACTCTGTGTGGATAAACATGTTTTTATTGTATACTTAATCTGTACCACCCACTCCAGATGCGAGACAAGTACATTTAACAAGGATTCCTTATGCATAACAGTGAAATGAATTTAGCGAGCATGTTCGATTCTATTCTTGACTATATCTAAAAGATATTGCATCCTCACCTAGGATCTTTGGAAACAATAACATAAGCTTTATGAGACCTTAGCCCAATGCTTCGAGTTTCTAAATCCCAGAATTAACAAGTCCTTGCTTACTTTGGACTCATAGCAATGTGTTAATTAGACATAGAGCCTTGTCATTCTGATTCACGATGGCATGGTCGTATATCATATGTTCTCTCTTGATTTGTAATTTATTGTTGTAGCTTCCAGGACAACAAGACTAAATAGTAGTACTTCATTCTTTTTGGAAATCAACTATACCAACTAGAACTAGAAGTAGAGGCATGTATTAACTGAAGCAAAGTAACTCCAGAAATTGGACAACATGGGGAAGTTAGCAAGTCACGGGCTCTGAAACGTACAAAAAATATTCAGTATTTAGGTCAATATTCAATTTGGAAGAGCTATTTCTTTACACAAGATAGATGTGTGAGCTTTTTCTAAACTCTAGGATATCATAGTCTGTTCTGCTAGCCGTAAACTGTAAGGGATTGGCATAGCTTACAGTTATTGTTGAACTGAATTAGCGAGTATATGTTGCTTTTGTTTGGGGAAGTGAAAAAGAAACTCTTTGATGTTGGACCTATCCCTGTGATAGTGAAAACATTTTTAATTTACTCACGAGCGGAGTTCGGATATTATTTGATGACAAAACAAGGACAGTACCTAATAGGATTGAGGCACCATTTTCATTTTCTTTGCTGGGCAACCATGAAAAAGTTGGGAGCGCAGTAATCATGCTAAATCTATTCAAGTGTGTTACCTTATGCATAAAATTTACGATGTACATGCACCATTAGGTTTGGTGCTGTTTTTTCCTCTGAAGTTAGCTTTGGTGCTGTTTGTGTCCTTCACCAAATATAAACTCTTTTGGGTCTTGCCAGGACACACATTGTGTTGGGTTGCTGATTAGAAGAGGTGATCGTGTCGTTTCAGCTTTCATGTTTCTGTGTTCCGACATGACACATTGGTTGGCTCGTGCAACTCCAAAATAAATGTAATTTAGTTATTGTGGATATTGTTAGTACTACATATCAGGTGATGTGCTGCGCAATGAAAGTTTTATATTGGAAATAAGGAATATTGTCTGATGTTGATCCATTGTGCCGTAAAATATATAACCATAATAGCTGAGGATCCACAACATATTTCAGCATAAAGGATTGCCTTCACACAGAGACTGTACGACAAATGTGGTCAACATCATTTTGTGTTTAAATGTTCTGGAACTTAGTTCTTTTTCCTACCTAAAATGGGTTCAGCTCGGGTGTTTGAATTTGTACTATCTCCAACCAATGGGTTTGTTTCCTTAGTCTTAAGCCACCGTGATTTGATAAGGAATATAACAAATTTTGTTGGGTTCATTTGAACCCAATGGCAATGAGCTGGCTCCACCCTTAGTGGTATATCTTAGCAAGCATGCAAGTGTCCCTTACAATTACTACGTTTATGAATTTATCCGAATCACAAAGGTGACTCTGGTTCTCCTAATTCAGAATATGCACGGATACAGATAAATAATCATGATTTATGACAGCACTCAAAAAGTTTCTTTTGAAGATTTACATATGAAGGTTACACCGATGCATCATTCAGGACTAGAATTAATAACAAAGACATTCATTCAAACTTCTCCGAGCACTCCTCCCTATACAACCACAATTCTTCCACCTAAGCGTAGTAGGTGTAGGAGGCGTTGTTGTATGACATCAAGTGAGAGTGCGGCCATATCCATTGTTGACTATGACCCATAGCAAAGCACGGACACATTTACTAGTGAGAGTAAATTTTAGAACCACGTCTTGCCACTTATTCAGGCGAATCCTATTTGGCGCTTATGCGCCCGTTCGCAAACGGACGCAACCTCCTCGTCGTAGGTTGGCTGGTGTAACCATCCGGCCAACAAGGAGGTTGTTCTACCATTCTGACCTATAAGTCTTTTATTCGTTCTTTTTTTCTTTTTTCCTTTTTTTGTTTCCCTTTTTTGTTTTCTGTTTTTCCTTGTTTGCTGAAGTGTCCGCAAATACGTGATTTTTTTTCTAATCGGTGAACTTTTTTTGAATTCGATGAACTTTTTTTAAAAATACATGATTTTTTTGAATTTCTATGATTTTTTTTCAAATTTAATGAACATTTTTTAAAATTAGTAAACTTTTTTCAGGTTTAATGAACTTTTTTTTCAATTTATGAACTTTTTTTCTAATAGATGAACTTATTTTGAATTTGATGAGCTTTTTTTAAAATACATGAACTTTTTTGAATTTATACGAACTTTTTCAAATTTAATGATCTTTTTCCAAATTGGATGAACTTTTTTTCAATTTCAATGAACTTTTTTATAAATCGATGAACTTTTTTCAAAACCGATGAACCTTTTTTAAAGGTATGAACTTTTTTTAAATGGATGAACCTTTTTCTTTAAATCTGTAAACCTTTTTTGATTTTACATTCTTATTTCGTAAGAAATAGAAAATCTGGACGGTTTTTCCCTACTGGATCAACAAAAAAAACTGAACAAAAAAAAACCGGCAGCTAGCGAGCACCCGAAGCTAGCGACCGAACTCAGCCCGAGCGAGCGAGCGTGCTAGTGGGCCCTCCCATGCCAGCGACCGTGAAAGCACCGGATCGTTAACGGGTGCCTGCAGTGCTGACTAGGAGCTCCGACTTATTCATGGCCTTTGAGATTTACTTTAGGGATTTCAAAACTTGTACATGGGCCCAGTCCATTACTTCTAACATTCTCTTTCGTGTTTGGTGTAGCCGTGTAGGTGGCTGAAGATCGAATAAAAGATAAACCTTATAAATTTCAGCAACGAGGTTGTGATAATACTGTATACCCTCGTTGCCATTTTACTCGTCATCTCATAATTGGCAAGGCAGGACTATCAAGCAGATGACCCGTTCTTTATAGCTCTTGTCAGCATCGCAAATAAAAAGGCTTCCCATGATCAGTTTCCTCCAACATCACAATCTATATGCTTTGTAGTTCTACAAATCAAATACTTCCTCCGTCCGAAAATACTTATCGGATAAATGAATGTATCTAGATGTATTTTAGTTCTAGATACATTCTTTTTTATTTATTTTTTCGACAAGTATTTTCGGACGGAGGGCGTATTCAAGTTGCTCCCGAGATGTCAATACACAGTGACCGGCTTTTGGCTGCTGTTAGCTATATCTATGTATGTATGTATCACTCTTCTTTCCTGTTGTGCTAAAAGGCAGGGTTACATGTAGACTTGTCCTGGGCTCATGGCTATATTTATACCTCCCAGCTCATGCAAGTTTTATGGAGGCCAATCTATTCTTTCACCCGGTCACTCCTCCTCCATGTCCAATTGTCAATACACATGAGCAACTAACAATAGGATTTACCTTTCCTTCGTTTAGTCATTCAGTCGTTGTGCACGCTAATGAATCCGAGACTTGTCTGCACGAAGTTCTGAAGTTCCAACTGCGGCACATGGAACTAGTCCCAGTAATCTACAGGAACTGTAGGTGGTATATGCAATGTTAATGACACACAGGACAATTTGGTTTGAAGAAGTTCACAGTTCTTAGTGCTCGCCTCATGCGTCTCCAGAGTTCAGATTGCCCCACGAGTGAATTTCTTTAGTTGAATGATCATAACAAGTCCCAAAGTTTAAGTACCTCCAAAAAAAAGTTCCAGATTTTAAGTACAAAACATTCCTCGGAAAGTGCCCTTCTGCTCTCGAGCTCAAATGAGCTCGGTGAACAGTAAAATCGAAACAAAATTGAAAGAACTTCAAAAAAATCTGATTTTTTTGGGGGAATAACATTGACAAAAGTTCTAAGAGCATGCAAAAATTTCTATAAGGCGCGGCAAAAAAAACAAAACCGGTACTCTGAAAGCGCATTTTCAGAGTACCGGTTTTGTTTTTTTTTTTTTGCCACGCCTTATAGGAATGTTATTTCAAGCCAAATTTTTGCACGCACTGAAAACTTTTGTCAATGGTATCCCCCCAAAAAAAATCAGTTTTTTTTGAAGTTGTTTCAAAAAAAATTCGATTTTACTGTTCACCGAGCTCAAATGAGCTCGGGAGCAGAAACTCTGCGTCCACATTCCTCACTCTATCAAAATATAAGACACCTTCTACCACTATGATAGTGTTAAATAAGGTCTTAGATTCTGATACTGAGGGAGTAGAAAAGATGTGCAAACTTCCCCAAAAATTCTGGTCGGAAAAACAGATTAGAGGATTCGTACCTCTGCAGCGGACTATTTCTCTCCTTTATTAGTGAAAAAATGTAATGGGCCATTTCTATGACGTCTGCTTCAATTGGGCTTTGCTTCATAGCGTTTTTTCTGATAGGGAGAGTTCGATTGGTTTGTAAAGCTGGCCGGCCCACCTAAACCTTAGAAACATGAAAGCTGCTCTCGCTGAAGGGAATAGCTCCTCGCGGAAGCAACTGGGGCACCCTATTAGCAAACCTTTAAAAAAATTGATGAGAAAAAAGGAGCGCAACTAGTATCCGAACCCAGTGCATCCTTCTACCTTCGTAAGGGTGCTAGCCAGTACGCCATGGCGAATTTGGTGTTTGATATATAGGGCACGACCACTTGAAGGAAAAAAAGCGAATTCCACTGGTTTTTCATATTGTTTTGGTTTTTTCTTGGTTTTTACCATTTTTTCTTCATTTTTTATCTTTTACTAGCTTTTTGCATTCTCTTTTCTTTGGTTTATTTTTCTTTATTTATTTGCATTTTCATTCTACATTTTTATATACGTCAAGAACATTTTTTTAATACACATTTAACATTTGTAAATACAAGTTTAACATTTTTGGGGACTATGTCAATATACACATGAGAAACTATGTCGTAGATTAATACACATGATGAACTAACAATGTGTAGTCATTCAATACTTATGCATGAAAGCGAAGCAGAGAGAGCATCATGTTTGTATGAAATTTCCACCGGCACAAAAATATTGCATTTGAATGGTTTTGTTGGTGATTTTTCTAGGTGGCATGGGGTTTTGCTGATTACTATGATTCCAATCCAACCGAAAAATGGCTTTACTGAATTGCATTACTAGCACATGCATGTCGTGCTTACATAGTGTTAAAGATCCATGCTTGGGGTGTTAAACCGTAGAACCCCACCATATTTGTGTCGCAACTAATTTTGCTTCATTAATTAATACCAATACCAATAGCATTCACAATCAGATTGAACAATGTCTATGTGGGTTGAGTTGAAATCTCTTTTGCATATTCCTAATCATAGCACACTCAATTATTAGGACATGCCCGGTGGTAGAAAATGTTGCCTTTCTCTTGTGACCTCCATGCCATGGGAGAAGGCAATAAAATCTATTGTACATTGATTAGATATCCTCTAGTATCACCTTAGCAATTAATGCACACTTTGATATAAAAATATGTGGTAATTTAACTTGAATTGGAATTGCCACAAAATAAGACCTTTTGTATAGAAGAGAAAATTAGGCATCTG
The DNA here is from genome assembly GCA_039707655.1 of Elymus sibiricus. NCBI lineage: Eukaryota > Viridiplantae > Streptophyta > Magnoliopsida > Poales > Poaceae > Elymus > Elymus sibiricus. The sequence goes on along the minus strand of CM077669.1, from coordinate 437,226,454 downwards.
TTAGTCATGAAGAGATCATCCATTTATGAAAAGAAGACAACTTATTATCATTATTTGTTTTCCATACACCATTAAAGTGTGTAACTGGTATAACGTTCATTGCTTTCATACATAGAGCGATATACATATAATAATAGCTCACTCAAAATTATCTGAAGAGAGCAATAGATTCTTAATTGCATTTGTGCGCATGTTTTAAAGTTGGTTGTAGAAAAGAAAACAGATCTCCTAAATTCATATTTATGGAGGAAGTAGGAAAAATAAATAAACTAAGCACATTTTATTTTCAAGAGAACACAAAGAACCAACAAAAGCTACATCATGGGTTGTCGAAACAAGCTTTACAAGATATCCTCCAATATTCTATAGGACACTATCTAAAGATGTTCGATCCAAATGAATATTTCACAAAGTTCTGACAAACAAAGACAAGAGAATGTTTCTTGACCCTGACCCAACAGCCTAAGTGAAATATTGTGCTCTACCCGCTCAAACACATTGTCCATGACAAAGTGAATTTTACCCATCTCCTAAACATACTGAATTACCCAGAGAGTCAAGAGAAGCGTTTTACTTCCTCATCGTCATTTTACTCGACGCCTCATAATTAGCAAGGTGGGACTATGGATGTTCGCAACGGCAACAGTTCACAATAGCCCTTGACAACGTCACAAATAAAAAGGCTTCCCATAATCAGTTCCCTCCAGCATCACAATAGCATCAGTAAATTTGCTGTGGAGACTTTTTTTGGCCGATGTAAGCAATTTGTATGTGCCCTTCTTCTTTCATGTTATGTTAAAAGGTTACAGATAGACTAGCAGTCATGGTTATATTTATACCTATCACACCTTGTGTTTTGCCTCTCTTGCCTAAGTCAACATAGCTCAAAAATTAGGACCAATTAAAACTTTTTGTGTGCTTGTGATGTTTGACTTGATTGATGATTGTTTTGATTGCTTGCTTGTGCTGTATATTCATAGAACTTCCTCCTATCCTCAAGAACTCTTTTTCCTGATCCAAACTCTTGTCCAATGGTCATACCATGTGTATAGGACCTAAAACTATTTTTATAAAATATTATTTTAGCCAAAAGCATTTACTCAATTTAGGTTTTTCAAAAAACCCTGAATTGAGGTTTGTACTACAAGTCCTCAAATTGGGTGGAATGTTTTGTCCCAAAGGATTTATTTGGAACCCACTATATACATAACTCCCCAAAACCACAAAATATTATTTTTAAAGATTATTTTCTTATTTTATCTAAAGGCTTTTTCTTAAGGCCAGAAATGGTCTTTTATAGGGAAAAATTATTTTTATGCTTTAAAAATATTTGAGAAAATTTAGAGAAACTCGGTGGACATATAATATCCATATATATGAGTTTCAACAAATGGTCATGTTCAAAATATTGGACAAAAACCTCCAAAACCATTTCTGCTTAAATCAAGCATTTGAAATATTTCTATAAGAAATATTCTCAAATAAATCCAGGAAAATTCTAGAATCTCACATATGTCATATGTGATGATCTTGCCAAGTTTCAACCCAACCCAAATTGTTTTGATTCACCAAAATAATCCAAACCCCTCTCTGGCCAAACCCAAACTTGAGCAACTCTACATTGCCAAGTTTCTCCTATTATTCTCAAACTTTGTGGACATGTTATAATACCCTAATGATGCATCCACACCAAGTGGTGCATCAAGGAGAACTGATTCACTTGTCCAAATCCCCTCAAACCCATTTTTGTTGATTTCAAGAATTGGGAATTCTTGCATTGTCAAGTTTCCCCATTTGGTCCCAAACTTTTTGGGTATGCTCTAATACCCAAATAATGCTACCACATCAAGTGGTGCATCAAGGAGAATAGTTTTGATTAGCTAAATCTAAACAACTCCATTTCTGCCCATTTCTAGGGTTTGAAACTTTTGCATTGGACACTTTCTCTAAATGTGCTCAAAACTTGTGATCAAGCTCATTTATCCCTATTTCTCAATCCTGTTAAATCTCATGTCAAGTAGATCACCTTAGCTAGCTCAAAACCAGCACAAACACCTTCTGGCAGAAAACCAAAACTGTTGTTTTCACCTCTTCCATTGATCTCCTTGACCTCAATTTTTTACCACAGCCTCTTGTAGATGCCTTGCACCTCCAGTAAATTTCCCTGGCCATGGCTCAATCATTCAGGGGGTAAAACCCCAAGATTCCCCTCTGGCCAGCCCTTGCATTGCCCTCCCCCACCTCTATTTTCTTTCCCCTCCTCTATCCTAGCTTCCTTGCACCCCAGGGCATCTTCGGTAAACCCCCGCAGCTAGTGGACAAGGTGGGCACGTCGAAAGCATCCTGGAGCACGCCATGCCAACCATATGCTTGCTCTGGAGCGCGCTACAGTGCGCTCCGGCACTGTAGCCGCCCCCCAATCCGCACCCCCGACAGCCTTGTGCCACACGCTTGTGTCCGCTGAGACGGCCTCGGCGTCCGGGACAAGCCTCCCTGCCGGCCCCCTCCTCTCTCCCCCTCTGCTGGCCTCTCCTCGCAAGCGCACCGGGCCGCCCGAGAGCTCCAATCCAAGAGCTCACACGCGCGGGCCTTGTCGGCTGATACGTCTCCAACGTATCTATAATTTTTTATTGTTCCATGCTATTATATTATCTATTTTTGATGTTTTATATGCATTAATATGCTATTTTATATTATTTTTGGGACTAACCTATTAACCTAGTGCCCAGTGCCAGTTTCTGTTTTTTCCTTGTTTTTGAGTATTACAGAAAAGGAATATCAAACGGAGTCCAAACGGAATAAAATTCTACGCTGATTTTTCTTGGACCAGAAGGAACCCAGGAGGCTTCGAGAAGAGGCCAGAAGACCTACGGGTGGGCCACAAGCCACCAGGGCGCGCCCCTGGGGGGGCGCCCCCTGGCTTGTGGGCCCCCCGTAGCTCCTCCAACCCTAACTCTTCGCCTATAAATTCAGAAATATTCCCCCAATACCAAAGGGAGCCACGAAAATACTTTTCCGCCGCCGCAAGCCTCTGTTCCCGTGAGATCCCATCTTGGGGCCTTTTCCGGCGATCTGTCGGAGGGGGATTAGATCACGGAGGGCCTCTACATCAACACCATTGCCCTTCCGATGATGTGTGAGTAGTTTACCTCAGACCTTCGAGTCCATAGCTAGTAGCTAGATGGCTTCTTCTCTCTCTATGTTCTTCAATACCATGTTCTCCATAATCTTCATGGAGATCTATCCGATGCAATACTCTTTTGCGGTGTGTTTGTCGAGATCCGATGAATTGTGGGTTTATGATCAGATTATTTATGAATATTATTTGAATCTTCTCTGAATTCTTATATGCATGATTTCATATCTTTGTAAGTCTCTTCGAGTTATTGGTTTGGTTTGGCCAACTAGATTGGTAATTCTTGCAATGGGAGAAGTGCTTAGTTTTGGGTTCAATCTTGTGGTGTCCTCACCCAGTGACAAAGTAAGGGTAGCGAGCCACGTATTTGTATTGTTGCCATCAAGGATAAAAAGATGGGGCTTTCATCATATTGCTTGAGTTTATCCCTCTACATCATGTCATCTTACTTAATGCGTTACTCTGTTCTTCATGAACTTAATACTCTAGATGCAGGCAGGAGTCGGTCGATGTGTGGAGTAATAGTAGTAGATGCAGAATCGTTTCGGTCTACTTGATACGGACGTGATGCCTATATGCATAATCATTGCCTTGGATATCGTCATAACTATGCGCTTTTCTATCAATTGCTCGATAGTAATTTGTTCACCCACCGTATTATTTTCCTTCAATAGAGAAGCCTCTAGTGAAACCTATGGCCCCCGGGTCTATTTTCCATATTATATTTTCAGATCTATAAACCAAAAATACCAAAAATACTTTGCTGCAATTTTATTTAGTTTTACTTTTAGTAATCTTTTATATCTATCTCTATCAGATCTCATCCTTGCAAGTGACCGTGAAGGGATTAACAACCCCTTTATACTGTTGGCTGCAAGTGTTTGATTGTTTGTGCAGGTGCATAGATTGGGGCCTTGCTTGTACCTCCTACTGGATTGATACCTTGGTTCTCAAAACTGAGGGAAATACTTATCTACTTTGCTGCATCACCCTTTCCTCTTCAAGGGAAAACCAACGCAAGCTCAAGAAGTAGCAAGAAGGATTTCTGGCGCCATTGCCGGGGAGGATACATAGCAAGTCAAGACAAGAACTCTCCCGTCAACTTGCCAATTTCTGGCGTGGTTGCCGGAGAAGTCTACATCAAGCCTACCAAGTACCCATCACAAACTCATCTCTTGCATTTACATTATTTGCCATTTGCCTCTCGTTTTCCTCTCCCCCACTTCTAAAACGATTTTCAGAAAAAACCAAAAAGATTTGCCTTTTTATTCGCCCATCTTCCGTTCGTCTTTTCGTTTGCTTTTTGTTTGCTTGTGTGCTAGATCGATTCGTTGCCACCATGTCTGAATCTGGGAAGGTTATCATTGAAAATTTTGAGGGTATTGCTAGTACAAATCTTGAGGAAAAATTTGGATCTTGCTCTCTAGATCATGAAACTGAACCTCCTCCTAATTATAAAGCTAATACTTTTCAAGTGGGAGATGGTAATATTATTGGGAAGAGTGTTATTCAAGAGTTCTTTGATTGTACGGGAGTAATGCCTATGAATAAGAGATCTATTCTTCTTAGCACAAATTGTTATGCGGATGCTATTGTCATGCTCGTTGAAAAATTGGAAAGAAAGTTTGTGCACGTTCATCCCGCTTTGCAAAACGTGTTTTATGAACTTCCCAAAATTAATCATCCTAAGGCTAAAAAGATTGCCACTATCATCCTTATGCGTGAATTTGATTTTATCATACAAGAATCTAGGGAAATTTTTGCTTTCTATAAAAAGTATATTGAACACCCTCCGATTGAAGAAATCCTACACGATAAAGAAACCTTGCGTAGCTTCGAGTCTAGGGATTATCAATCTTACCGTGACAATTATAGAAGAAGAGTTCCCTATTCAGAAATTACCCAAACTATTTATCTTGAAACCTATGATGAATTTGATTGGATCACTAGGGGAATTTATGTAGGATTCAATGATGATTGGTTAGAAGAAAAAATCAGGGAACCCATTAAAAATGAGACACGCGTTTTATATGATGATATTTATGGTGATGATCCAGATTATGAGTTTATGAATGTCAAAGTTACTAATCAAAGTCCTTTTCATGAACTAAGTTCTCCTATTAGAAAGGAAAGAAAAGAAATAAAGGATTTGCTAAAAAGGGTTTTGGAATATATGGTTGAGAATGGATTGCATACCAAAGATGACAATACATAGATCTATTGCGTTATGCCTAGCTAGGGGCGTTAAACAATAGCGCTTGTTGGGAGGCAACCCAATTTTATTTTATGTTTTTGTTTTTGTTTCTGTTATTGAGTGATTTACACATTATTACCTCTGTAGTAATTGTGTTTTAGTGTTTTAATTAGTGTTTGAGACAAGTAAGACCTTTGGGATGGTTTACGGTGATTGTTGATTTGGTCCTGCTGAAAAACAGAAACTTTTGCGCTCAGTCCAGGAATTTTATAAATTCACCAGAGCGTCAATTGGATCTGAATGTTTTACACAAGATTGATATACAAATTGCTCAGATTTTCCTAATTTTTCAGAATTTTTAGAGTTACAGAAGTATTCGAAGTTTACAGATTGCTACAGACTGTTCTGTTTTAGACAGATTCTGTTTTCTTTGTGTTGTTTGCTTATTTTGATGTATCTATGGGTTGTGTCGGGGGGTATGAACCATGGAGAAGTTGGAATACAGTAGATATTACACCAATATAAATAAAGAATGAGTTCACAACAGTACCTAAAGTGGTGATTTATTTTTCTTATACTAACGGATCTCACGAGTTTTCTGTTGAGTTTTATGTTGTGAAGTTTTCAAGTTTTGGGTAAAGATTTGATGGACTATGGAATAAGGAGTGGCAAGAGCCTAAGCTTGGGGATGTCCAAGGCACCCCAAGGAATATTCAAGGATACCAAAGAGCCTAAGCTTGGGGATGCCCCGGAAGGCATCCCCTCTTTCGTCTTCAATCCATCGGTAAATATACTTGAGGCTATATTTTTATTCACCACATGATATGTGTTTTGCTTGGAGCGTCTTCTATGATATGAGTCTTTGCTTTCTAGTTTGCCACAATCATCATTGCTGCATGATGTCTACTACGCAACCTTCTTCTTGTAGACTCGTGTTGGGCCTCCAAGCGCAGAATTTTGTAGGACAGTAGCAAATTTCCCTCAAGTGGATGACCTAAGGTATATCAATCCGTGGGAGGTGTAGGATGAAGATGGTCTCTCTCAAACAACCCTGCAATCAAATACAAGAAATCTCTTGTGTCCCCAACACACCCAATACAATGGCAAATTGTATAGGTGCACTAGTTCGGCGAAGAGATGGTGATACAAGTGCAATATGGATGGTAGATATAAGTTTTTGTTTTTGTAATCTGAAAATATAAAAACAGCAAGGTAGCAAGTAACAAAAGTGAGCAAAAACGGTATTGCAATGCTTGAAAACAAGGCCTAGGGTTCATACTTTCACTAGTGCAAGTTCTCTCAACAATACTAACATAGTTGAATCATATGTAAATCCCTCACGTGCGACAAAGAGTTCACTCCAAAGTCACAAATAGTGGAGAACAAACGAAGAAATTATTGTAGAGTACGAAACCACCTCAAAGTTATCTTTTCCGATCAATCGTATGAGCTATCCCTATAAGTGTCACGAACAGCCCTAGAGTTCGTACTAAAATAACACCTTAAGATACACATCAACCAAAACCCTAATGTCACCTAGATACTCCAATGTCACCACGAGTACCCATGGGCTTGATTATACGATATGCATCACACAATTTCAGATTCATCATGTTCAATCCAACACAAAGAACTTCAAATAGTGCCCCAAAGTTTCTACCGGAGAGTCAAGACGAAAACGTGTGCCAACCCCTATGCATAGATTCCCAAGGTCACGGAACCCGCAAGTTGATCACCAAAACATACAACAAGTGGATCAATAGAACATCCCATTGTCACCACGGATATCCCATCGCAAGACATACATCAAGTGTTCTCAAATCCTTTAAGACTCAATCCGATAAGAAAACTTCAAAGGGAAAACTCAATTCATCACCAGAAGATAGAGAGGGGAAAACTCCATATGATTCATCTATATTAATAAAGCTCGCGGTACATCAAGATCGTGTCATCTCAAGAACACGAGAGAGAGAGAGATCAAACACATAGCTACTGGTACATACCCTCAGCCCCGAGGGTGAACTACTCCCTCCTCGTCATGGAGACTGCCGGGATGATGAAGATGGCCTCCGGTGATGGTTTCCCCCTCCGGCAGGGTGCCGGAACGGGCTCCCGATTGGTTTTTCGTGGCAACAAAGGCTTGCGGCGGCGGAACTCCCCATATAGGTTTCTTTCTGGGGGTTTCTGTATTTATAAGAATTTTTGGCGTTGGTTTCACGTCAAGGGGGGCCACGAGGAGACGACAAGCCAGGGGGGCGCGCCCTAGGGGGGCGCCCCCTAGGCTTGTGGCTGCCTCGTGGCTCTTCTGGCCCAACTCCGATGCCCCATGGGTCTCTTCTGGTCCATAAAAAATCACCGTAAATTTTTATTCCGTTTGGACTCCGTTTGATATTCCTTTTCTGTAAAACTCAAAAACAAGGAAAAAACAGAAACTGGCACTGGGCTCTAGGTTAATAGGTTAGTCCCAAAAAATAGTATAAAATAGCATATTAATGCATATAATACATCCAAAACCGATAATATAATAGCATGGAACAATCAAAATTATAGATACGTTGGAGACGTATCACTGCACACATCTTTTTGAGAGAGACACGCATGAATCGTGAATTTATTAGAATACTCTATGTGCTTCACTTATATCTTTTGAGCTAGGCAATTTTGCTCTAGTGCTTTACTTATATCTTTTTAGAGCACGGCGGTGGTTTTATTTTATAGAAATTGTTGAACTCTCATGCTTCACTTATATTATTTTGAGAGTCTCTAAACAGCATGGTAATTGGTTTAGGTTATGAATTTAGTCCTAATATAATGGGCATCCAAGAGGGATATAATAAAAACTTTCATATAAAGTGCATTGAATACTATGAGAAGTTTGATTCCTTGCATATAGTTTTGAGATATAAAGATGGTGATATTAGAGTCATGCTAGTGAGTAATTGTGGATTTGTAGAAATACTTGTGTTAAAAGTTTGTGATTCCCGTAGCATGCACGTATGGTGAACCGTTATGTAACGAAGTCGGAGCATGATTTGTTTATTGATTGTCATCCTTTGTGTGAGGGTCGGGAGCGCGCGATGGTTAAATCCTACCAACCTCTCCCCTAGGAGCATGCATCTAATACTTTGCTTCGATAACTAATAGACTTTTGCAATAAGTATGTGAGTTCTTTATGACTAATGTGAGTCCATGGATTACACGCACTCTCACCCTTCCACCTTTGCTAGCCTCTCTAGTACCGCGCAACTTTCGCCGGTGCATTAAACCCACCATATACCCTTCCTCAAAACAGCCACCATAGCTACCTATTATGGCATTTCCATAGCCATTCCGAGATATATTGCCATGCAACTTCCACCGTTCCGTTTATCATGACATGCACCATCATTGTCATATTGCTTTGCATGATCGTAAGACAGCTAGCGTGATGTTTTCATTAATGTCATTTGCTATGCTACATCGTTGCACATCCCGGTATACTGCCGGAGGCATTCATATAGAGTCATGTTTTGTTCTAAGTATCGAGTTGTAATTCTTGAGTTGTAAGTAAATAAAAGTGTGATGATCATCATTATTAGAGCATTGTCCCATGTGAGGAAAGGACGGAAGCTATGTTTCCCTCACAAGTTGGGATGAGACTCCGGACTTTAAAAATAATAAAAGAGGCCAATGAAGCCCAAATAAAAAAAAGAGGCCAAAGATGCCCACCAAAAAAATGAGAGAAAAGAGAGAAGGGACAATGCTACTATCTTTTTTTCCACGCTTGTGCTTCAAAGTAGCACCATGATCTTCATGATAGAGAGTCTCCTATTTTGTCACTTTCATATACTAGTGGGAATTTTTCATTATATAACTTGGCTTGTATATTCCAATGATGGGCTTCCTCAAATTGCCCTAGGTCTTCGTGAGCAAGCGAGTTGGATGCACACCCACTTAGTTTCTTTTTGAGCTTTCATACACTTATAGCTCTAGTGCATCCGTTGCATGGCAATCCCTACTCGCTCACATTGATATCTATTGATGGGCATCTCCATAGCCCGTTGATACGCCTAGTTGATGTGAGACTATCTTCTCCTTTTCCTCACAACCTCCACCATATTCTATTCCACCTATAGTGCTATATCCATGGCTCACGCTCATGTATTGCGTGAAAGTTGAAAAAGTTTGAGAACATAAAAAGTGTGAAACAATTTCTTGACTTGTCATCGGGGTTGTGCATGATTTAAATACTTTGTGTGGGGAAGATGGAGCATAGCCAGACTATATGATTTTGTAGGGATAACTTTCTTTGGCCATGTTATTTTGAAAAGACACGATTGCTTTGTTAGTATGCTTGAAGTATTATTGTTTTTATGTCAACATTAAACTTTTGTTTTGAATCTTATGGATCTGAACATTCATGCCACAATAAAGAATATTACATGGATAAATATGTTAGGTAGCATTCCACATCAAAAATTCTAATTTTATCATTTACCTACTCGAGGACGAGCAGGAATTAAGCTTGGGGATGCTGATACGTCTCCAACGTATCTATAATTTTTGATTGTTCCATGCTATTATATTATCTATTTTGGATGTTTTATATGCATTAATATGCTATTTTATATTATTTTTGGGACTAACCTATTAACCTAGTGCCCAGTGCCAGTTTCTGTTTTTTCCTTGTTTTTGAGTATTGCAGAAAAGAAATATCAAACAGAGTCCAAACGGAATAAAATTCTACGCTGATTTTTCTTGGACCAGAAGGAACCCAGGAGGCTTCGAGAAGAGGCCAGAAGACCTACGGGTGGGCCACAAGCCACCAGGGCGCGCCCCTGGGGGGCCGCGCCCCCCTGGCTTGTGGGCCCCCCGTAGCTCCTCCAACCCTAACTCTTCGCCTATAAATTCAGAAATATTCCCCCAATACCAAAGGGAGCCATGAAAATACTTTTCCGCCGCCGCAAGCCTCTGTTCCCGTGAGATCCCATCTTGGGGCCTTTTCCGGCGATCTGTCGGAGGGGCATTCGATCATGGAGGGCCTCTACATCAACACCATTGCCCTTCCGATGATGCGTGAGTAGTTTACCTCAGACCTTCGGGTCCATAGCTAGTAGCTAGATGGCTTCTTCTCTCTCTATGTTCTTCAATACCATGTTCTCCATAATCTTCATGGAGATCTATCCGATGCAATACTCTTTTGCGGTGTGTTTGTCGAGATCCGATGAATTGTGGGTTTATGATCAGATTATTTATGAATATTATTTGAATCTTCTCTGAATTCTTATATGCATGATTTCATATCTTTGTAAGTCTCTTCGAGTTATTGGTTTGGTTTGGCCAACTAGATTGGTAATTCTTGCAATGGGAGAAGTGCTTAGTTTTGGGTTCAATCTTGCGGTGTCCTCACCCAGTGACAAAGTAGGGGTAGCGAGGCACGTATTTGTATTGTTGCCATCAAGGATAAAAAGATGGGGTTTTCATCATATTGCTTGAGTTTATCCCTCTACATCATGTCATCTTACTTAATGCGTTACTCTGTTCTTCATGAACTTAATACTCTAGATGCAGGCAGGAGTCGGTCGATGTGTGGAGTAATAGTAGTAGATGCAGAATCGTTTCGGTCTACTTGATACGGACGTGATGCCTATATGCATAATCATTGCCTTGGATATCGTCATAACTATGCGCTTTTCTATCAATTGCTCGACAGTAATTTGTTCACCCACCGTATTATTTTCCTTCAAGAGAGAAGCCTCTAGTGAAACCTATGGCCCCCGGGTCTATTTTCCATATTATATTTTCAGATCTATAAACCAAAAATACCAAAAATACTTTGCTGCAATTTTATTTAGTTTTACTTTTAGTAATCTTTTATATCTATCTCTATCAAATCTCATCCTTGCAAGTGACCGTGAAGGGATTGACAACCCCTTTTTAGCGTTGGGTGCAAGTGTTTGATTGTTTGTGCAGGTGCATAGATTGGGGCCTTGCTTGTACCTCCTACTGGATTGATACCTTGGTTCTCAAAACTGAGGGAAATACTTATCTACTTTGCTGCATCACCATTTCCTCTTCAAGGGAAAACCATCGCAAGCTCAAGAAGTAGCATCGGCCTCTCGCTCCTCCCTCTCCTCCCCCCTGGTCATGGACCACGCCCACAAAGCACGCAGACACAACCCAGAGCGCCCCCGTGGCCCCTAGCGGCAGCCGTGCCATGGTCATGGACGCCATCCACGGTGGGCTCATGCCCCGGCCATAGAAGCGAGCCCGGAGCTCCCCTCTTGCCCTCTCTCGCTCCCTCTACCTCCCAGGAGCTTCCTGGACTAGGCCATTTCCCCTCTACAGCTCTCCATCCCCGTTAATGGCCGAAGCCTCCTCGTCGGCCTCTGCTCAAATTCGCGCGTCCCCGAGCTCCTCCTCCTCCCCTAATCACTCCGGCGCCCTCACACCACCGTTACGAAGACCCCCGTCGCCTCCATTTCTCTCCGGGGACGTCCTGCGCTCAAGCACCCCGGTGGCCGACGGCTTCCCCACGGCCACCCCGAGCCACCACAGCTACGGCCCCTCACCGCAGGCGAGCAGCACCTGGATGGATGCGTCGCGGCTCCCTGAGGTGGCCGGAGCCGCCGGGGCGAGTGCCTGCGCCGGTCGGCTCCGCCTTCCCTGCTCCTTCTTTGCTCGGGCGGGAGGAGGAAGGAGGCCCTTCCAGGCGGGGCCCGCCTGTAAGCGGCACACCGACCGGGCCCAGTTTTGAAGTGGACGCAGGCCGTGCGCGACTGTCTTCGAGCGGCGAAAACGCCTTCCGCTAACCAGCCTTTGACGTGGCCCCTTCGCCACGCAGCCGGGCAACTGGGCCGGCCCAGTTGCTATCCTACGCCCGGGGCACTGCTTAGCCCTTTTTGTTTAGGTATAATTCCTTTTTCTTTTTCCTGTGGCACTAAACAATTCCTAGAATATTCTATTGAACTCCAATTCTAATGATTCATACTCCTATAATCTCCTAATAATCCCAGCTATCATTTGGCACAACTTCCATAATTTTTTCATCAAAAGTTTTTGGCCTGTTCAAATTTAAATTCAAATTTGAACTATTAAGAGTCATCTTGCAAATTTCCTAGAGAGTCCAAATCAACTCCAAATGGAGTGGTTCCAATTTCTAGGTGCTCTAAATATCATGCCCTATTTATCAAGCCATGGTTAACATTTTTCCATGCATTGGTTCTGCTGGATCAAATGAATAGCCTCCATTTTCCATTTATTTCATCTTGGTAAATCCATAGGAAAATCATCACAACTCCAAATCCAGTGAAACCACTTCCTGCATGTTTCTAAAATCATGCCCTACTTGTTGGGTACATCCACCCATTTTTACAAAAATATTTCCTGTGGACATCTTATAGGATCATCATTTCCTTCATTTCCACCATTCAAAACTCCCCCTTGACCCACATCCACCAAAACCTCCTTGGTTATTTTTCTCATGACCAGAGGTGTCCAAGAAAAATAAAACTCCTATTTATAGAGCACTTTTATTTCTCTGTTGGTTGTGTTGCTTATTGCGGTTGTTTCCGGCGATAGTTGACGAAGTAGACGAAGTGCTCGGAGTGGACGAGAAGCGTGTGAAGACCTCGAAGAGGTTGCTAATGCAGGCAAGCAGCCCTTTGACCATGTTAAGAAACCATTTTTATGCATGTCATATAGCACTTTATTTCGATGTATTGATCATGATGATGTGGTGACCACTTCGGTGGGATGCCTCTGATACTTTTACCGTTGATACTTGCATCCTGCATGACCCTACCTCCTTATGAGGGTTGTGCGGGTGGGAGTAGTTAGGACACTTAGTAGATGCTACGCAAATGGGATGGGAAGAATGCATGGTGTCCGAAAGGAAATGATTTCAAAGACTTTTCGAAAACCTCGTCGGGTGCCACTAATGCCCGAGGGAGATGGTGTTGGGCTAGGTAACCACTTGAGAAAGGAGTGGTGTACCGGAGCAGGTTGTGTGTGTGTTTTCGAAAACGGATTAGATTTAAGGTCTGCTGACCGTCCCAACCTTACATGTGCGACCATTCTACCCCTATATGGGAAGGGGCTTTGTTGATTACTTTGGTCGATGCTAGCAGAGAGCCCGCATTACTAGTGGCGGGAGAGTATGAGATACTCTCTTGATACGGGGTCGTGCCTGGTAGGGCGACCATGCGCTGTCTTCACAGGCACCGGGCACACCGTTGGTCCATTCATGGATGTTACGATCTGGAGCGAGGCTCGTATGATGTACATCATGAGGGCTGGGTACCAATCGAGTGGACTCTTTGTTTAGTGTCATCAAGGGAAAGGCATTGTTCGGGTGCTTACCTCGGGTATGTAATATACCGCGAGTCATGGATGACACGGAAGTTCCCCGAGTCTTGCGGGTGAAGCGTGCAACCTCTGCAGAGTGTAAAACTATTCGAATAGCCGTGTCCATGGTCATGGACAGTTGGAGGTCCTTCTTAAACTACGTCCAGATGTTTTCTCAAAAATTGGTGTGTGTGTGTGTGACAAAGATGATACTTGAGTTAAGTCGGTTGACTTGACATGATGACTGAACATGAGATGTTCAACCCCTGCTTATGATGATATATGTAACTTGTTCATATGGATATCTTCCAACTGTTGATGCATGCTTACATAGTTATTTGATCATGTCACTACACTCAAAATTAGCTTTCTGCAAAACTTACCTACTTAGTGCTATATCATGCTCTGTTGAACCTTGTTCCAAACATGGGTTGCTTGCGAGTACATTCAAAGTACTCATTGGCTTGCCACTGGTTATTTTATTGGCCAGGCATGAAAGAACAGGATATGATGAAGAGTACCTTGGTGACGAACAAGCGAGCTAGGACGCTTCCCAGTCAGAATGCCTATAGGGTTAAGGCAGATGGCACGGGTTCACGCTATCATTGAAGATTTCCGCTGCAAGTTTATGAAGACTTGGCCATAAAGGCCATCTTCGAGTAAAACGGTACGCAATGGATGTAAGACTCTTGTTATTCAGTTTCTATGTGTTCAGTGAGCATTGATCTCTGGGATCACTGTGCATGTACATTCGGTGATCACGACTTATGAGTCGGGGTCCCCACAGAGCTGGTATCAGAGCCATCCTGGCTGTAGGAAGCCCTTAGTTAGCATGGACGTTAGATAGGACAAAACTATTTTTCCAGACCCTTCAAAATTACTTACAAAGCCACTATAATTCTCACCTCTCCCAAAATTTCAAAGGAAGCAAAGGTTTTTGCCTTAGCACTTCCACCATTTTTCTCTTGGCTCTCCTCATATGCTTTTCAAAACTTTGCAAACGGTCGCTACTGCCCTTATGCCCCTGACCAAAGTTGTCAGAATCATGACTCAAGTCTAAGAATCTTACGATCTTACGATCCAAATTAGCCCCTCCGATTCTACGATTTTGCTCATAGAATCTAAGTTTCTACGACCCTGATAGTTACGATTCTACGATTCACGATCCTAGCAACGGAGTTAAGATCCGATTCAGAATCGCGATTCTGACAACTTTGCCCCTGACCACTGGATTCCTTGAAATCCTCGTGGGTAATCTGGAGGGAAGCCACCTTGCCATACATTCACACAAGTTTGACGACACCACGACAAGACGATACCAACAGAAGATACCCTCTCGAAGGATGAGAATATCAAGACTCAGAAGATGGTGACACCCTCGACACTGCCCCAGGATGATGCCACCTTGGCCTTCGATGACCAGGGCACAAGACATGCAAAGTCATGATATGCATCGCTAATAGAGCAACCCTGTCCTTTTCGTTGTTATGTCGGCAACCACCGGTGGATGAGAACCTCGCCATTTGGTCCGCCTCACTATAGTGAGCAGGAAAACGGTTCTCATCATCCCCCGCTCTTGGTGTCGATATTATCGTCAACGTAACCGGCAGGTGAAAGATCGTGGATGTCGCCTAGAGGGGGGGTGAATAGGCGCTTTAAAATAATTACGGTTTAGGCTTGAACAAATGCGGAATAAAACTAGCGTTTAATTTGTCAAGCACAAAACCTAAATCGACTAGGCTCACCTATGTGCACCAAAAACTTATGCTAAGCAAGATAAACAACTAAGTGATATCAAGATATATAACTAGAAACAATATGGCTATCACAAAGTAAAGTGCATAAGTAAAGGGCTCGGGTAAGAGATAACCGAGGCACACGGAGACGACGATGTATCCCGAAGTTCACACCCTTGCGGATGCTAATCTCTGTTAGAGCGGTGTGGAGGCACAATGCTCCCCAACAATGCCACTAGGGCCACCGTATTCTCCTCACGCCCTCGCACAATGCAAGGTGCCATGATTCCACTAAGGGACCCTTGAGGGCGGTCACCGAACCCGTACAAATGGCAACCCTTGAGGGCGGTCACCGAACCCGTACACTTTGGCAACCCTTGGGGGCGGTCACCGGTACCCGTCAAATTGCTTGAGGCGATCTCCACAACCTAATTGGAGACCCCGACGCTTGCCCGGAGCTTTACACCACAATGATTGAGCTCCGAGGCACCACCAAGCCGTCTAGGGCGCCAAGGCACCCAAGAGGAACAAGCTCTAGGGTGCTCAAACACCCAAGAGTAATAAGCTTCTCAACTACTAACTTCCACGTATCACCGTGGAGAACTCAAACCGATGCAACTAATGCAATGGCAAGAACACACGAAGTGCTCAAGTCCCTCTCTCTCAAATCAAACCAAAGCAACAAAAGCTATGGAGGAAAGTGAGAGGAAGAACAAGGAGAACACCAAGAACTCCAAGATCTAGATCCACAAGGTTTCCCTCCCATAGAGGAGAAAGTGATTGGAGGAAAGATGGATCTAGATCTCCTCTCTCTATTCCCTCAAGAAGGAGCAAGAATCATTGGAGGGATGGAGAGATAGCAAAGCTCTAGAAGGTCAACAATGGAGGAGAGAGAGCTGCAAGGGGATAAAAGAACCGTTGGGGGCAAGGGGGAAGAAGACCCCCTTTTAAAGGAGCCCCCAAATCCAACCGTTACCTGTCTCAGCCCGCACAGAGCGGTACTACCGCTCCACAGAGCGGTACTACCGCTCGGGCGGTAGTAACCCAAAAGCAGTGCAAGAATCATTGGAGGGATGGAGAGATAGCAAAGCTCTAGAAGGTCAACAATGGAGGAGAGAGAGCTGCAAGGGGATGTAAGGTTGAGACCAAGAGCCGGTAGTACCGCCGGAGCGGTACTACCGCTCCCCCCAGCGGTACTACCGCTTGGGGTTGCAGCTCGGGGTTACTCAGAAGCAGAGCAGGACAGGAGGGGTGAGGCAGAGCTGCACCAGCGGTACTACCGCTCGAAGGAGCGGTACTACCGCTTACAGGCGGTAGTGCCGCACCACTGCCGCTCTACAACCGCTAAGGAAAAACAGGATACCAGAAGAATTTCAGCAAGCGGTACTCGCAGCGGTAGTAGAAAGCGGTACTACCGCATAGCGGTACTACCGTGCTACTACCGCCCAACAAGAAAGGGCAACAGAAGAATACCAGAAGAAATTCCCCAAGCGGTACTCGCTGCGGTAGACCACAGCGGTACTACCGCATAAGCGGTACTACCGTGGTACCGAGCGGTACTACCGCTTGGGTGACAAGAAAACTGCCCAGAGACTGAAACTGCCATAACTTCTGCAAATGAGCTCCGAATTGAGCAAACTCAAGCTTGTTGGATAGATAACGACAAGCACTATCCAACAGATCGAACCGTTACCTGTGCTAGACGCACTCAAGCGGTACTACCGCTCCTGCTTAGAGCGGTACTACCAGCCGAACCCAGTGAGTACAGCAAGCACAGGAGCGCGGTAGTGCCGCACGAAGCGGTACTACCGCACCCACAAGCGGTACTACCGCAAAGGTTCGCAGAACAGCTCAGAAACGAGGTAGTGGAGCGGTACTACCGCCGCAAGCGGTACTACCGCCCTACATCCGCTCTACTACCGCTAAGGAGAATAGAGCAACAGAAGCTTGCACACTCTTCGAAACACAAGCGGTAGTAGCAGCGGTAGTGGAGGGCGGAAGTACCGCACTAAGCGGTACTACCGCTCTACTACCGCACTACTTCCGTTTAACAAATATCGGCAACAGAGACGTGCACAGAAGGAATTTCCCAAGCGGAACTAGCAGCGGTAGTAGAAACCGGAAGTACCGCCCAAGCGGTACTACCGTGCTACTACGGTGCCACTACCGCACAAATAAATTAGGCAACAGAAGAAAATCCCACAAGCGGTACTCGCTGCGGTAGACCACAGCGGTACTACCGCATAAGCGGTACTACCGTGGTACCGAGCGGTACTACCGCTTGGGTGACAAGAAAACTGCCCAGAGACTGAAACTGCCATAACTTCTGCAAATGAGCTCCGAATTGAGCAAACTCAAGCTTGTTGGATAGATAACGACAAGCACTATCCAACAGATCGAACCGTTACCTGTGCTAGACGCACTCAAGCGGTTATAATAAGAAGTGGCAGGGGACATATGCCTAACATATAGAGATGAGAAACCTCTATGAATGAAGAACCGGCATAAACTCCAACATCGAAAACATCATAGAAGATGCATAAATGAACTCCGCTTTCGATGAACTCGAGCTTGTCATGAAGATGACCATAAGCTCAAAAACTCACAAATAGAAACACCAAACAAGAACCAAGAAAGATGATGCAAGGATGCAATGGTTTGAGCTCTCTACGAATGATACGATAAAGCTACTCACTTGAGAGCCCCCCTTGATAGAACGGCTATCGATCCTATAACCCGGTCTCCCAACTACTACCATGAGACCGGTAAAATAGAAAACCTATCAAGGGCAAACCTTTGCCTTGCGCACAGTCCACTTGAGCTAGATGATGACGATCTTGACCTCCTCAAGTTGGACCACCTTTCTTGATTGCGCCGGCTCGATGAAGACTAGTTGATTGCTCCCCCATACTCCATTATGGGTGAGCCACTCTTCGGCACATCTTCACAAGTCCATTGTCACCACAATGGACGGCAAGCTTCAAGCAGTGATCTCTTCGTGATGCTCCACTTGAACTTGCACACTGCAATCTTGATGACGATCACCACTTGATGTCATCCTCCATGGGTTGAATGAGATCTTCCTCTTGACGCAAGCCCATGGAAACATACCTAACCCCACATAGAACTCTCGCATAGAACATGGGTTAGTACACAAAGCGTAATGGACAATGCTTACCATACCGTGAGATCACTTGATCCCACTCGGTACATCTTCTACGCTTTGTGTGTTGAACAACTTGAATCACTCTTCATATTTAGTCTTGATCGACCTTGAATCTTTCCAACTCTCTTCATTAGGATGATGTCTTGAAGGTAAACATGAATGTTCACACAATCTTCTTCTTCAAGACATGCTTGCAATAGGCTCAACACTCACATGACCAATCTTTGGATAAATCATTGAATAGAACCTTGGTCAACACATATTCTTCTTCTAATAACCTTGAAACCAACAAATGGTCTTCAAGCAATGCCTATGGACAAACCCTTCAAATATAACTCAAGGCAACCATTAGTCCATAGAGATTGTCATCAATTACCAAAACCAAACATGGGGGCAGCACATGTTCTTTCAATAGAAGAATTTTTTTCTTTTGTTGGTATGTGAAACTAGGTGGTATATATTTAGCAACAATGTAGTTAGCATAATCAGCATACCAAGGAGTATTTTGAGAACCATTTATTGCAGCTAACTGTTCATCAGGAAAACTATCATCAATAAGAAGTGGCAGGGGAGATATGCCTAACATATAGAGATGAGAAACCTCTATGAATGAAGAACCGGCATAAACTCCAACATCGAAAACATCATAGAAGATGCATATATGAACTCTGTTTTCGATGAACTCGAGCTTGTCATGAAGATGACCATAAGCTCAAAAACTCACAAAGAGAAACACCAAACACGAACCAAGAAAGATGATGCAAGGATGCAATGGTTTGAGCTCTCTACGAAGATACGATAAAGCTACTCACTTGAGAGCCCCCCTTGATAGTACGGCTATCGATCCTATAACCCGGTCTCCCAACTACTACCATGAGACCGGTAAAATAGAAAACCTATCAAGGGCAAACCTTTGCCTTGCGCATAGTCCACTTGAGCTAGATGATGACGATCTTGACCTCCTCAAGTTGGACCACCTTTCTTGATTACGCCGGCTCGATGAAGACTAGTAGATTGCTCCCCCATACTCCACTATGGGTGAGCCACTCTTCGGCACATCTTCACAAGTCCATTGTCACCACAATGGACGGCAAGCTTCAAGCATGTGATCTCTTCGTGATGCTCCACTTGAACTTGCACACCGCAATCTTGATGACGATCACCACTTGATGTCATCCTCCATGGGTTGAATGAGATCTTCCTCTTGACGCAAGCCCATGGAAACATACCTAACCCCACATAGAACTCTCGCATAGAACATGGGTTAGTACACAAAGCGTAATGGACAATGCTTACCATACCGTCAGATCACTTGATCCCACTCGGTACATCTTCTACACTTTGTGTGTTGATCAACTTGAATCACTCTTCATATTTAGTCTTGATCAACCTTGAATCTTCTATGGACAAACCCTTCAAATATAACTCAAGGCAACCATTAGTCCATAGGGATTGTCATCAATTACCAAAACCAAACATGGGGGCAGCGCATGTTCTTCCAATTCTCTTCATTAAGATGATGTCTTGAAGGTAAACATGAATGTCCACACAATCTTCTTCTTCAAGACATGCTTGCAATAGGCTCATCTCTTACATGACCAATCTTTGGATAACTCCATGAATAACCACCTTGGTCATCTCAAAATCTCCTTGAAACCAACAAATGTACTTCAAGAAAAGCCTATGGACAAACCCTTCAAATATAACTCAAGGCAACCATTAGTCCATAGGGATTGTCATCAATTACCAAAACCAAACATGGGGGCAGCACATGTTCTTTCAGCAGGTTATAACTCTACCATGCCTTGGTAATATCATTGCATAAAGGATTACCCATCAGGAACCCTCAACATCTCAGAAGACAAGAAGGATTGGCACGATTACGAAGGCAACAGGAGACCCGTCAATGACAACCATGAGGAACCACCTTCGTCATCAACTCACCAGACGCAAAGTTGTCAAGGACTCTTCAGGAACAACCTGGATCGTTTCGACGAACAACAACCGGAGACAAAGTGTCGTGGATTTGTCACGGCAGATGTCCGGGTTAACGGACTTAAGGTGTGGGGTCATCGCATGTAACTGGTAGCTTGAGAGGGGTTGAGCGGGACGAGAGACGCGGAGTTTTTACCCAGGTTCGGCCCCTCCGATGGAGGTAAAAGCCTACGTCCTGCTTCGTGTCTTATATTCATGACGATGACGATCTCGGTTACAAGGGTGCGGAGTCTGCACCTCTAATCTCGAGACCCTCTTTCTGACTATCTTTCCTGACCTGTCTATGAGACCTGTCCATGAGACCTGTCTATGAGACCTGTCTATGAGACGTCTAACCTAACCCTCTTGGGGTGACCCGCCCCTCCTTATAAAGGCTGAAGGGGCGGTTTACATGTAGAGTCTAAGTCGGATTGATGACTTCCTATCGCGGGCTTCTCTTCATGGGCTTCCGAGTCCTGGGCTTGTAACCCGTCCCGGGCGGCTTACCCCGGGCGGGTTACAACCAGGGCTTATCTTCAGAGACTCGTCTCCGTGACTGTCTGATAACACTGTTCACCTCCTGGCACTGTAGCATCCGGGTTAGCCTCCTGACACTGTAGCCGGGTTAGCCTCTTGACACTGTAGCCGGGTTAGCCTCTTGACACTGTAGCTGCCGGGTTACACCCTAACACTATAGCTGCCGGGTTACACCCTGACACTGTAGCTGCCGGGTTACACCCTGACACTGTAGCTGCCGGGTTAGAGCTGTAACCAGGTCTGTACTGTTTGCCGGGTCAGCATGTCTGCCGGGTCAGTACTGTTCTCCGGGTCAGTACTGTTTGCCGGGTCAGCATGTCTGCCGGGTTATACCGTGGGGTAATATCCCCGTCATTAGCCCCCAGGTTAGCTTGAATTTATTCATGGTAAGCTCCATCGTCTTGCAGGTATATGCCCTTTGAAATAAAATATTGGGAATACAATACCCATATGCCGTTGAATCAGCCTTCAACGCTCTTGGCGGGTCTCCTCCGCCGGGTTATAATCATTGATGGTGCCGGGTTTATGATTGTTGGTGACGCCGGTTCAAATAACTGGACTCCAGTTGAAATTGATATCTTGAAAACTTCTCCAATTTTTTGATATATTCATATTACCTGTAGCCCCCAAGCTCCAAGTTGATCCATGATGACTTGGCGCTTTGCAACAATATCTTTGATTGTGTAGCCCCCAAGTACCAGGTTGTCTTGCCTGCAGCAGCCTGGGACTTATAACTGTCTTATACTTTATAAAGCTTCAGCTGGTGTAGCCCCCAAGGGCTGGCTCATCAATATGTGATGCGCTGGGTCTTCAATTTGTACCTTATAATCTGTTTTGAACAACTGAATACTGTAGCCCCCAAGTGCCGGGTCGCACGCCTGCGGCGAGTTGGGACTTTAGAAAATTTTGATCTGAACGGCGTAGCCCCCAAGTGCCAGGTCAGTAAGAAGTACTGGGCTGGGACTTAGAAAAATATTGAAAGGCTTTGCTCATCTCCTTGATATAACAGGGTCTTGCTGACAATATAATGATTTGAAAACCAGCTTGCATTAGCCCCCAAGTGCCGTGATGCATGCTTGCAGCGACATGGGACTTGCATACTTGATATAAACTGTCCTTGAATAATGTAGCCCCCAAGTGCTAGGTCGTCTGTCTGCGGCGACTCGGGACTATTGTGATAATAATATGACTCATCATAATTGTTGGATGAATCCTTGACCGTGGTTGTAATATAACCCGGAATGAATATCCTGGAATAATTCCTTTGTCTTTGATATGAAATCCCTGCCCGTAGTTGCGGTGCAACCCGGCGAATATGTGAGAAATCCATGATGAAGATCCAGCCATGTTGGCTATTAAAGATCTATTTGTTCTGGTGGCTTATCTTATAAGACAAGACCTGCAAAAATAAACAAAACAGAGTATATTCTGCATTGTTTGTAAGGGTGGCTTGAAAAAGCACAACCCGGAGATGTTAAAATCTTGTATAGCCTTGCTTCCTCTTTCACAATCTTGCTCTGACCCGGTTTGGCAAACCGGCATGATATGTAAATATGATGAAATGCATGATGTAATGTATGATGTATGATGCAATGTATGATGTTCTTGCTTTGCCTTTTATTCTCAAAACTTCATATGATGGTTCTTCTGGGTGGACTCGATGCTTGAACTCATACCAGTACAGGGTCTCTAACGAGAGTGGCCGTCAACTCCTTTGAACGGCTCAGGGTCTCTAGGCGAGATTAACTGATAAGAGCGCAACGAACCAGAGAGAGACACAGCAGATGGGAGAGTTTACCTCGCCGCTGTAAGAGGCCCTTGCAGGGGGTAAGTTTTAGAACTCGCTGCACCCCTGACAAAACGGCATCAACTTACAGGCAGGTATAACTCGGATTTGCGGATGTAAGGGTTTGCCTCGCCGCTGTAAGAGGCCTTTGCAGAGGGTGAGTTTTGGAACTCGCTGCACCCCTGACAAAGTGCATCTACTTACAGGCAGGTATAACCCAACCTTGCAGATCGAAAAGGAGGTAAGTTTTAGAACTCGCTGCACCCCTAGTGATCTTTGTTGACGGAGTCAACCTTTGGGTCCACGACCCGTCTTATATTGGCTGAAGAGCCTGACCGAGAGGGTTGAAGCTTAACCCGGCGGATTGAAAGCCCCCAAACGACCTTGTTGAAGTATCAACATTGTGGCAGCATCTTATAAGCCGCCATCTTGTATGAAGAAATAGCAGAAGCCCCCAAGTTAAACGGTGCATCATGGCGACTCGTCTTCTTGGGTAATTTTTAATCCTTCCGCCAATAATGTAGTATCCCCTGAGATCGGGTTAACTTTCTTGCCATGATCTGTGGCTCTCGTTGAAAAACGGCCAAGTGTGTCGAGCCATGTCTGTAGCCCCCGAGTTCTTAAGTTGACTCGAAGAGGCGGCATGAGAATCTCCGCTGAAGGTTGAGGTTGACCGTGGCGGGTTATAGATAACCCCGTATGACTTGTTTCAATAATCCGGTCGATGGTTCGTCCCGGCTGGTTGTTGAAGCTAACCAAACTACAGTGGCGGCGACTTGTGCGCCTGTCCATTTGGGTGGCTCGTGTAGATGAACTGCACCGATATACTGATGTGAATCAGGCTGTGTGCGGCGTCTTGCGCGCGTCCATTGGGCGGCGACTCAAAACCGCCCGTCGGGCGGCTCTTACTGATGTATACAGCTCCTGACGTGTAGACGTAAAAGTTAACCGCGGCGTTGTTAAGCCGGCGCGGACGGGAGAGTCGGCCGCGGGCGTTGTAAGCCTGCACGGACGGAAGAGTTGTCCGCGGGCATTGTAAGCCTGCGCGGACGGAAGAGTTGGCCGCGGGCGTTGTAAGCCGACGCGGACGGGAGAGTCGGCCGCGGGCGTTGTAAGCCTGCGCGGACGGAAGAGTTGGCCGCGGCGGGTTGATGTAGATTGAACCGCAGAGGCGGCGGCTTGCATACGCGTTCGTCGAGTAGTGCGGCACGGTCTGATGCTGGCACATGATATCTTTTGGCGCGAGCTCTGTATCCGAGGCACGACGATCGCCCCTGCAGTGACCAATTGTCCTACATGGAAAATATCGCAAGCCCGAGTAAATGTTCTTAACGAAAATAATATGTGCTATGAAAATAGACTGGACAGAAATCACCTGGTATATTTGGAACATCACATGATCTATGTTCAACGTCCACCGGGATGCCCAATGGATGAGACTCGCCCTGGTGCTTCATGTTGTAGATTGATCCACTTTTTTAGTATACCGACATGACGGCGGTTGGTAGTTGCTATCCACGGCGGGTCCAGCTTACACACAACGACGTCGAGGTCAACTGAGTCCTCCTAACCCGCCGGCTCACCACCTTTTTTTTTTTTAGGCCGGCTCACTCTGACTGTTCTTCCAACCGGCCCCCTCATCCCTTTTACTTTTCTCCTCTGTTTATACTGGCAAAACAAAGCAGAAGCAGAGGTGTGACCGGCGGCTCCTGGCGGCGGCGGCTCGGCAGCGTCGGCGGGCGCGGCGGCTCGGAGACGCCGGCAACTCGATGGAGGCGCGGGAGGCCAGTGCGGCGGGGAACAGCAGCGGCGAGCGCGGCGGCTCGCGGGCGCGGCGGCTCGCGGGGAGAGGCGGTGACGGCGGGCGGCCATGGCGCGGACGGCTTGGCAGCATGGGGCGGCCCACCGGTAGGCACGGCAGCGCAGGCCGGCTCGCCGGTAGGAGCGACGGCGGCTCAACCGCGGCTAGAGGCGGCATGGCGAGGTGGAAACCGGCGGCTCGGCACGAGGCGATGGCGGCTCACGGCGCGGCAGCGCGGCAGCGTCGGCGGGCGCGGCGGCCTGGAGACGCCGGCAGAGGGCGAGGCGGACTGAGGCGGCGACTCGGAGGAGGCGACGGCGCGGCCGGAAAAGCGCAACAGGCGCGGCGGGTGGAAGCGGCCACGGCGGGTCGCGGCGGGTGGAGGCGGCTCACGGCCGCACAGAGCTAGCGTGGTGGCGGTTCAACGGCGCGTGGGAGCAAGCCGGCCGGCACAGGGAGGAGGACCGCGGCGCAATGGCGTTGGGGGCGGCCGTCCGGCGGTTGCGGAGGGAAGGCGGAGCCAGCGGCGGGGCTCAGCAGCCGGCGATTTGGTGATGGCGGCTCTCGACGCGGCGAGTTGACGAGCGCGGCGGGTGGTCGACAGGGCCGCGGCGGCGAGTTGACGCACGCGGCGGCAACGGCGGGTCGACGGGCGCGCGTCCAGGATGGAGCGGGCAGAGGTGGCTCGCAGCGACGAAGGTGGCGTGCGGGGGCGGCTCGGCGGCTTGGCGCGACGAGCGAAGGCGGCTTGTGCAGGCGGAGCAGCGGAACCGGCGACTTATTGCGCGGCGACTCATGGCACGCGAGGACTCATGGCACGCGAGGGCGCACAAGAGGCGGAGGCGCGCGAAGGCGATTTGGGGGGCCGGGCGACTCGCCGGCGCTCGGGGGCGGGTCAAAAGCTCACAGCTGCCGGCGGCACAGAGGCGTAAGGTCGCAGGCGGGGTAGGCGCAGCTCGTACGCGGATGCAAAAACGGCGATGCAGCAGAGTCCGGGTCAATTCCTCGTTCCCGTGCCCGTCCGGGTCGTCGTTGGTTGCCGCTTTACTGTCCCCGTCCGTGTCTTCCAGGTCATGAGCTTGTGGTCCTTTCCCCCCCTTTTTTTTTTTTGTAAATCCACGGGCACTGTTCTAGGGCGGCTCGTATATGTAGCATCTTTGTTTGTGGACATCTGTGCTTTTGGAAACAGTACGTCCGAAATTTATTTGGAAACAAAACGAATGGCACTGGATCACTTTTTCCTTTGAAAATCTCCACAAGTTTGAGACGCCATGGGCAGTACCAGAATTGCCTTTAGCCACTGATTAACAAAATTGAAGTTTTGATCTCATCGCAGCGCACAACACGTCTGTAGTCGAATACCCCGGTTTAAGCAGACCCTTCATGGTAATATTAGGGATAACCACAGAAAGTTGTTTTGATCTTGACTGACGGACTCGAAGTTGACTTGGATCCTTCTGTGCCGGCACTCCTTCATCTGAAAAACTGCGAACTTCTCGAACCCTGAGTGAGATCCCTCCAAGAACTCAACACCATCGTGCGTGGGCCCCACGGTGGGCGCCAACTGTCGTGGATTTGTCACGGCAGATGTCCGGGTTAACGGACTTAAGGTGTGGGGTCATCGCATGTAACTGGTAGCTTGAGAGGGGTTGAGCGGGACGAGAGACGCGGAGTTTTTACCCAGGTTCGGCCCCTCCGATGGAGGTAAAAGCCTACGTCCTGCTTCGTGTCTTATATTCATGACGATGACGATCTCGGTTACAAGGGTGCGGAGTCTGCACCTCTAATCTCGAGACCCTCTTTCTGACTATCTTTCCTGACCTGTCTATGAGACCTGTCCATGAGACCTGTCTATGAGACGTCTAACCTAACCCTCTTGGGGTGACCCGCCCCTCCTTATAAAGGCTGAAGGGGCGGTTTACATGTAGAGTCTAAGTCGGATTGATGACTTCCTATCGCGGGCTTCTCTTCATGGGCTTCCGAGTCCTGGGCTTGTAACCCGTCCCGGGCGGCTTACCCCGGGCGGGTTACAACCAGGGCTTATCTTCAGAGACTCGTCTCCGTGACTGTCTGATAACACTGTTCACCTCCTGGCACTGTAGCATCCGGGTTAGCCTCCTGACACTGTAGCCAGGTTAGCCTCTTGACACTGTAGCCGGGTTAGCCTCTTGACACTGTAGCTGCCGGGTTACACCCTAACACTATAGCTGCCGGGTTACACCCTGACACTGTAGCTGCCGGGTTACACCCTGACACTGTAGCTGCCGGGTTAGAGCTGTAACCAGGTCTGTACTGTTTGCCGGGTCAGCATGTCTGCCGGGTCAGTACTGTTCTCCGGGTCAGTACTGTTTGCCGGGTCAGCATGTCTGCCGGGTTATACCGTGGGGTAATATCCCCGTCACAAAGCGACACCTGAAGAAGACCCAGAAGACTAAGCGGTCTCCTCTCCAAGAAAACGAAGCAAGCACGACTACTGAGTCCGAGAACCCCTAGGGTAGGATGAGTCGTGTATTCCCCATGCGAAGTCGAGTCCGTGCGATGGTTCGAATGGAACCATGATGTGTGTTGCTTGTTTTATCTGTTTGTGTTTTGGTATGAGTCGCACTTTGTCCTAGGCAACAGGTATGCGAGTATATCACCTATCTTATCCTACCGGTTGTGTTTGGCCCTCTCAGCACTTGTTTGATTGCACTATATACCACCCCCTTAGGCACTCCCCTCTATGCTACTTTCCACTCTCACCTTTCTCGTCAACTGAAGACCAGCAAGACAAGATGCACCAAGGTTCCACCTCGACGAACAACTAGCATTGAAGACTACGACTACAACGTGCTCAACCAGACGCAACCCCGTAGAGTTATGCTTTTCCCTCAAGATTGGTGAGCCCTCCCTAGACCAACCTAGACCTCACAAGCTCCCCCAGCACAAACCTCTGAGCACCTGTTTAATACACGGATTTGCTAGAGCACCTGTTGAGCCCCATTAACCCCTGCTTAGCACTGGGTTCACTATGGAGCTAATGATCATAGTGAGCAAACACATTACATCCCTAAGCTAGGGCTTGATCCGATGATGCCATAGGATAGATCATTTTGAGGATATATGATTTAGTAGACCAATGATTTGACGAGGTGTGACACCCTGGATTTTGGCTACAGTGATCATTGTAATTAAGCACCGTGATGACCATGATCAGTGCCTAATCATTTTGCTAAACAAGATATGATCAGGTTGAAAATTCATATCTCATTTCAAATTCCATTAAAAAGGGCATTGAATTTTATGGTGATAAAATATGTTGGCAAACAGCAAAGCAAAAATGTTGCACATTTGCTAAAATTCACAAAACAAATGTTGTTAAGGAAAACAACATCACCTTGATGTTGGTGTGGACCCCACCATCAATAACAGCACCAAATTGCATTTTAAAGTGCTACTAAATTCAATGGAAAATCCAGACAGATTCCAAAAAGCCCCATTATTTTTGTGGCCATTCAAAATATTGCAAGATATTTGTTGGGCCATGTCACACATTTTTGCTGTGAAGAATTAAAGCCAAAAATAAATAAAACAACAGTTGTGGATAAAACAGAAAAGGGAAAAGAGAAATAAAAGGAAAAACTCCCTGTGCACTTGAAGCCTGGTGCTACAGTGCGGCCCAGCCCATCCCCTCACCGTCTCCCACCTCGCGTCACTCTCTCTCTCTCTCACGCGCTGTCGAACAGGGAGAGAGCGCTCGCTCGCCCGCCCCCCCCCCTCGCGAGATCTTTTGCCACGGCTTGCGTGGATGGATAAGAGCAGACGCCCTCGACCCCCTGGACCGCTCTGCTCCCTCTCTCGCTCACTCCCTCGCCTGCCTCCACCTCTCCCGAGCGCCATCGCCGCCATGGCCGTCGGCTAGACGCGCTCTCCGAGCCTCCCGCGCCTTGCCGTCGCGCCAAGAAGCACCGCAGCGACCACCTCTTCCTCCACTACCGCTGGATCGAGCCCCGGAGCCCCTACATCGCTGTCCTCGACCTTCTCCTTCCCCTACGGCTGCCGGGATCGCCGCCGTTGATTCGCTCCGGCAAGCCCTCCCCGAGCACACTCTGCACCACTACAGGCTCGCTGTGAGCTCTGCCCCCCCCCCTCTCCCCATATCCCTGCGCTCTTCCTCGTGCCGTAGCGGCCATTCCCGACGTGCCCGAACCCACCGCCGCCTGTGCTCGTCGTCGGCGCCGTTCCGGCAACCAAACGCCCCCGCGCTCGTGCCCATCGTCTTCGCCGCGTCGAGTAGGCCCTCCCTAGCAGCTTAGATAGCTCGTGCGCGCGCTGTATCGCCGATTGCCACCACGTCCGAACGCCACCGTCCGCCCCCGTGCTCGCAGTCGCCGCTCCGGTGTGTCTCCGGCGTCGCCACCGCCTCCACTCGATGCGGCCCAGCTAGAGCTTTCGAACGCGACCGAAAACGCGATGAACGGCCACCCGTAGCGCTTTTCCGGGCTCGCCGGAGTTCTCTGTCGCGTCCGGCGCTCGCCGGCGCGTCTCCGGCGGCCGGCGCCGACGTGGCCAGCTGGGGACCGCCCCCTGCGCCACTGCCACTGGGCCCCAATGGGGTCCGTTGACCAGTCAGCGCTGCTGACTGGGCGGCCCTGTCACTGACACGCGAGCCCCACCGCTAAAACGTTTTAAGAATAAATAAAAATATGTTAATTAATTAATTAGTTAATTAAAAGACTAATCAGACACTGACTAGTGGGGCCCACCACCTAATTAAGTTATTTAGTTTAAATTAACCCTGTTAATTAGTTACAGAGGCTGACATGTGGGTCCCAGTGGACCCACCTGTCAGGTTTGACTCCGGTCAGCCCCTGTTGACTGCTGACGCAATGCTGACATCATGCTGATGTCATAATTCTGTTTATTGAATTAAAAATAATCTATCTTAATTTCTGAATATTAATTAAACTTTGAAAATTAATATAAAAAAATCCGTAACTCGGATGAAAATAATTTATACATGAAAGTTGCTCAGAAAAATCCCACGAATCCGAATACGCAGTCCGTTAGTATGTCACGTGCTCCTAGCATAGCAAACATGGAACGTTCCATCGATTTCGCATGTCTGGTAGTAGCCCGAGACCCGGAAAATATCGTCAGATATTCTTCCGATCCGTCTGCAACGTGTAATACTGCGTTAGTGCATACCTAGCTCTGCATATTGCCATGTCATGCATCGTGTTGCATCTGTGCTTTATATTTATTGTTTCTCCCCCCTCTTCTTACCGGTAGACTCCGAGACTGACGGTGCTGCCGGGTACAACTACACCGTTGACGATCAGGCCTTTGCCGCAGAGTAGCAAGGCAAGCAACCCCCCTTGAGCATTCTGATATCGCCCATTCTTCCCTCTTATTCTTGCATTAGTTTTTGCTACTGTATTAGTTAGCTCCTATTCTGATGCATAGCCTGTTTTTGATAAACTGCTACTATACCTGCAAACATATCAACTGCTTAGTATAGGTTGATCAATGAATCCCCTGTGACCCCTTAGTCCCAGTTGCCCCTGCTTCTTCATCGACGACTCGACGACCCGAAGACTCGAAGACTCGGTCAACCGACCGACGAGCTAGGCCCCTCACATCACCGCACATCCCTTTGTCGTACGACTCTGCAGAGCTACTATCGAGTACCGAGGGTGACACCTCGTGAAGTACTCATGATGCTAGCTCTGTAGTGCAGCTAGTCGGTCATGGTTATCGAGGGTGATTCCTCCTTCACCACTCCCGACGATGACTATGTCGTGCAACCGCTCAAGTGTGGGACCCTCGAGGGTGATTTCTCTAAGTCCACCTTGACGGTTCCATCGAGCGGGGCCCTTTGAGGGTGATTCCTCAGGTTCCGTCTTGATGTTTTATACACACAATTACTATGACCTGGTTTCAGAAACATATTGGTGATGGGTCGGCCCTGAGGGGTACCCACGGTTTGATGATGATGAGGCGTGGACGGGAAGGAGAGGCCCTTGCCACACATCCTCGAGATGGGGCGATGGGACCGCACTTCATGGGTCGCTCTTGCCCCGCATTAATAAAATGCTAATGGGTTGGGTATTTGATCTGAGTTGGGTCGTTTACGCACCAAACCATCGCGTGGGAGAAGTTATAGGTACTCAGCGTCGTTGTATCAGCCGAAGCTCTTCGGACGTCAGCAATGGAGCGGCGCGCGCCCGAGTGGCCTGGACGGTACATCTCTTGGATTAGAGTGTGCTAGGGCTGACCTCGGCCGCCCTCGCATCGTGCAGGAGTGCAAAGGGTGATTGGGCCCATGACCCCTGCGCGCTTAGGATTTAGACCGGCGGGCTGGCCTCTCTGTTGAGTCTAGGTGGGGCGACGACGTGCTGATATCCCGAGGCCGGGCATGACCCAGGAAAGTGTGTCTGCCCGGAGGTGATCAGGCGTGTTGGAAATGCGGTGCACCCCTCTAGGGATGAATTATCTATTCAAATAACTGTGTCCACGGTAATAGGACGACTTGGAGTTGTACCTTGACCTTATACAACTATAATTCTGACTTTAAATTGAAATGAATGTTGGCTCCGAGATTGCTTCCTCGCAGGGAGTCGAGGAAGAATCTCTGGGCATGGTTACTTAATAAAATTGCTACAATAATATGATTATATATGAGATAACAGTCTACTCTCTTCTAATGCTGCAAGATGTTGAAGATGCTAGTCTTCGATAGGACTAGGCCTTCCCCCTCATTCTTGCTTTCTGCAGTCAGCCCAGATATAACCCCATTCTTTGATACTGATGCGTACTTAGCATAGTTCTCATGTCAGTCTTGCGAGTACTTTGGATGAGTACTCACCGCTGCTTTGCTTTCTCTTTCCCCCTCGATACGATTCCGCGTTCAGACGATGGAGCCCAGGAGATGGAGTACGCCGGAGACGACTACTACACCACCGCTGGAGCCTACTACTACGTGGAGAGTGCCGATGCTCAGGAGTAGTTAGGAGGTTCCCAGGCAGGAGGCCTCGCCTCTTTCGATCCGCTGCTTATGTTTGTGCTAGCCTTCTTAAGGCAAAACTTGCTTAACTTATGCATGTACTCAGATATTATTTGCTTCCGCTGACTCGTGCTTGTCGAGCTTTGTATTCGAGCCCTCGAGGCCCCTGGCTTGTAATATGAAGCTGTATGACTTTAATTTGTGTCTAGTGTTGTGTTGTGATATCGATCAGTGAGTCCCTAATCTTGGTCGTACGCATTGCGTTTATGTTTAGCGTACGGTCGAAATTGGGGGCGTCACAAGTTGGTATCAGAGCCGACTGCCTGTAGGTAGCCCCCTTTCCATCTCCTTGGCCGAAGTTGAGTCTAGTCATTGAAAAACTTTTACTAACATAGTTGTGTGGCTTACGGGCCCACATCTCAATCGGGTGGTATTAGGATCTTTTATTCCTCGTCTATACTCTGGGTTCTGATCTCTTTTCTCTTTCGGGTTAAAGATTTTGCTAACTCTAACTCTAGGTTCTCGTAACTTCTTCCTCCCGGAGAGCCCCTCCTTCCAGATGATGGCTTGATTCTTTCGTTGTCCCCGACGTTGATGTAGCATATCGCTACGCCTCGTTGTTGTATCCCTCCACCGCATGCCTACGTGCCGCCTAGTTGTCTAGGTTATTTTCATGCCGGACCTATCATCTATTTTGTAACAGACTTATTGTTTGTAATAGACCTATGTATGGATCTGTATGTTGAAATTCGAACTACTATGTCGTATATATTGCACTTCCTTCTTTGTGCAATTTACTTCATGAATGGTTCATTGTCTTTGCAATTACCCAATGCTAAACTACCACTATTAAAAATTTGACCGAATGGTTAGGCCAGCTGGTCGTGGTCGTGGTGCGCCTGAACCACCACCACCATCGGAATACATGGCTGGTATGATGCAACAGTTTGAACTGAATCACCAGTTTATGCAAGGGCTTATGGACCAGTTCCCAAGGCCGAATATGAATCAGCAGCCAGCCCCAATGACTCTGCAGGACTTCATGCGCCTCAACCCTGTGATCTACCGCAGCTCAACTCAGCCGCTTGACGCAGATGACTGGCTCCGTGACATCACTTATGAGCTGGAGTCTTCAGGTGCCCCAGTGGCTAGCTATGTCACCTTTGCCTCGTACTTTCTGAAGGGTCCCGCTGCTCAATGGTGGGACAGTCACAAGCGCTCACAGCCTGTTGGAACAATCATCACCTGGCCGGAGTTCCAAGCTGCATTCCGTGCTCGTCACATTCCTCAGGGACTGATGGACAAGAAGAAGCGTGAGTTTTGCAATCTCGTCCAGGGCAACAAGACTGTGGATGCTTATCAGCGGGAATTTCTGGACTTATCTCGCTATGCTGAAGAAGACGTTGCAACTGATGCTCATAGGCAGGAGAAGTTCCGTGAAGGCCTCCACCCGGATATCAAGCTGGCACTCCTTGTTCAAGACTTCGATAACTTTGCCACCTTGGTGAATAAGTCTATTCTAGTGGAAACAGGTCTGCAGGACTACAAGGACAGCAGCAAGCGCAACCGTGACATGGGCTCATCTTCGGGCTCAGGAACTCAAAAGCGCAAGATCTGGATCCCCCACAACATGTACCATGCACCGCCTCCTGCTCCGAGGCCGTCCTATGCTGCACCTAGTCTGCCTCCACCCCCACCTAGGCAGCCGAGGCTCCCAGCTCTGCCACCACGAGCTCATGTTCCCCCTTCTCGTCCTCAGGATGGGCTATGCTTCAAGTGTGGTCGTCTAGGACACCGTGCTAGAGAATGCAGGCAGAATCAAAAACAACTTGCACTGCCTTCCAACCAGCCCCGCAACAACAATGCCGGGCCTGCTCAGGGTCGTGCTCAAGCTAACAATGCTGAACTGAATGAAGCTCAAGACCAGCCTGCTACTGTGATGGGTACTCTTCTCGTCAACTCAGAACCAGCTTCTGTATTGTTTGATACAGGAGCATCGCATTCCTTTATGTCTGAAGATTTTGCATACATGCATGGCATTAAGTACGAGGAGATGAACATTCCAATAGTGATAAACACCCCCGCTGGCCAATGTCGAACCTCAATGGTTTGTCAAGATGTCCCCATTGAAATAGAAGGACTGGAATTCCATGCCTCCCCCATTATATTGAAGTCTTCCAAGATCGACCTTATTCTGGGGATGGATTGGTTGAAAGCACATATCGCTTCCGTCGTTTGTGCCACCAAAACTGTCCACCTTCTGCATCCTTCGAATGAGATAGTCAGCTACCATGCTCATCTTGTTCGAGATGCCGAAGCCCGACTATATGCCTTGAATGCATTAAACGAGTCACCTCTTGAAGGGATTGAAAACATTCCAGTTGTCCGGGATTTCCAAGATGTTTTTCCGGAAGAACTTCCAGGGATTCCCCCTGCCAGAGTTGTCGAGTTTGTCATCGACTTGGTACCTGGTACCACTCCTATAGCCAAGCGTCCGTATAAGATGCCACCACATGAACTCCTTGAACTTAAGCAAGAAATTGACGATTCGCTTCGTCAAGGGTTCATTCGCCCAAGTTCCTCTGCTTGGGGAGCACCTTCTCTCTTTGTCAAGAAAAAGGATGGTACGAATCGGTTGGTCCAAGATTACCATCCCATCAACCAAGCTACAATTCAGAACAAATATCCGCTACCTCGGATCAACGATCTGTATGATCAACTTGCTGGTTCGTCAGTGTTTTCCAAACTCGACTTGAGGTTGGGTTACCATCAGATCCGGGTACGTGAAGAGGATATTCCGAAGACTGCATTCGTTACTCATTATGGTTCATACGAGTACACCGTCATGTCCTTTGGCTTAACCAATGCCCCAGCAACCTTCTCTCGCCTGATGAACTATATATTCATGGATTACCTCGATAAATTCGTCGTGGTTTATCTGGATGATATCCTGGTTTACTCCAAGAATAAAGAAGAGCATGATGAACATCTTCGTCTTATACTGGAGAGGCTTCGAGAACATCAACTTTATGCCAAGTATTCAAAGTGTGAGTTCTGGATGGACGAAGTAACCTACCTTGGTCATGTGATCTCCAAGGATGGTATTGCGGTCAACCCTGAACGAGTTCGGGCTATTCTTGACTGGACTCCCCCGAAGAATGTCAAGCAAGTCAGAAGTTTTCTCGGACTCGCCAGCTATTGCCGTCGATTCGTCGAGAACTTCTCCAAGGTTGCAAAACCCTTAACCAATTTGCTTCACAAAGGTGTTAAATATGAGTGGACAGAAAAATGTCAGGAGAGCTTTCAGGCACTAAAGGACAAACTGGCGTCTGCTCCAGTGCTTGCTCCTCCGGATACTCGTAAGGACTTCGTCATTTATTGTGACGCTTCGCGTCAGGGAATAGGTTGTGTCCTAATGCAAGAGCGCAGAGTGGTTGCTTATGCATCTCGTCAATTGCGTCCTCATGAAGAGAACTACCCAGTTCATGACCTTGAACTTGCTGCAGTAATTCATGCACTGAAAGAGTGGCGGCAATACCTTGTTGGTAATCGTTGCGAGATCTACACCGATCACCAAAGTCTGAAGTACCTGTTTACTCAGCCAGATCTGAACCTCCGTCAACAGAGATGGATGGAGCGCATAGCAGATTACAACGTGGGTATTTCTTATACACCAGGCAAGGCTAATGTAATGGCTGATGCTTTGAGCCGCAAGTCACACTGCAACCACCTTCAGGTTCACAAGGTTCACCCCCTCCTTCAAAAGGAATTCCGCAAGCTGAACCTCCATATCGTTCCTCAGGGTTATCTCGCTCCCCCTCCTGAAGGGTCCTACAAAATGAACCTCCACGTTGTTTCCCAGGGTTCTCTTAATACCCTGGTTGCTAAACCAGATCTTGTGGACGTCATCAAGTGGATCCAGAAGTGTGACAATGAAGTCGAGAGGATTCAATTCGATCTCGCAAAAGGAAAGCCCTCACCCTTCACTATTGCTGAGGATGGCGCTTTGTACTTCAAAGGCCGCCTAGTGGTACCGAGTAAGGAGAAAAACCATGATATGACTCAGGAGGAAATGAAGGAAGCACATGACACTCCGCTGTCTATTCATCCTGGTAGTACCAAGATGTACGAAGACATTCGTCAAAGATTCTGGTGGTCTAACATGAAGCAAGACATTGCTCGCTATGTTGCTGAATGTGATGTTTGCCATCGTATCAAAGCAGAACATCAAAGGCCTGCCGGAACTCTGCAACCTATTACTATTCCTGAATGGAAATGGGACCATGTTGAAATGGACTTCGTCACTGGTTTTCCTAGATCGCAGAAAGGTAATGATGCTATTCTTGTCGTCATTGACCGGTTGTCCAAAGTTGCACATTTTCTGGCTGTCAAAGAAACTATTACTGCTAGTCAGCTGGCAGATCTATATATGTCTAGAGTTGTTTCACTCCACGGTATTCCATTGGTGATTAGTTCGGACCGTGGCAGTTTATTCACTTCAAGATTCTGGGCAAGTTTCCAGGAAGCTATGGGAACTCATTTGTCCTTCAGCACCACTTTTCACCCTCAATCCCAGGGACAAGTTGAAAGAGTCAACCAGATTCTCGAAGACATGCTTCGAGCTTGTGTCATTTCTTTCGGCAAGAAATGGGAGGAATCTCTCCCGTATGCTGAGTTCTCCTACAACAATAGCTATCAAGC
The DNA here is from genome assembly GCA_039707655.1 of Elymus sibiricus. Classification (NCBI taxonomy): domain Eukaryota; kingdom Viridiplantae; phylum Streptophyta; class Magnoliopsida; order Poales; family Poaceae; genus Elymus; species Elymus sibiricus. The sequence goes on along the minus strand of CM077669.1, from coordinate 437,190,113 downwards.
TAGTCTGAAGATGGCTCCCTTTGAAGTGTTATATGGGCGTAAGTGTCGAACTCCTCTGAATTGGTCAGAAACTGGGGAACGTACACTTATCGGTCCGGATATTATCCAACATGCCGAAGATCAAGTCCGCATTATTCATGCAAATCTGAAGGATGCTCAGTCTCGTCAGAAGAGTCAGTATGACCGTCATCACAAAGATATGGTCTATCAACCTAGCGAAAAGGCTTATCTTCGAGTCACGCCAATGAGAGGTACACACCGTTTCGGGATCAAGGGCAAGCTGGCTCCTCGATATATTGGTCCTTTCACTGTTCTCGAAAGGCGTGGTAAAGTGGCATATCAACTGGAACTGCTGCCAAACCTTTCTCAGGTTCACGATGTGTTCCATGTGTCACAGCTTCGTCGCTGCTTCAAGGATCCTATCCGAGCAGTGGATCATGATATGCTTGAGCCGCAACAAGACCTCTCTTACAAAGAGCAACCAGTCCGCATTCTCGATGAAACTGAACGTCGGACTCGTCAGAAGGTTACCAAGTTCTTCAAGGTGCAGTGGGCAAATCATTCTGAAGATGAAGCCACTTGGGAACGCGAAGATCATCTTCGTGCTGAATACCCCGGACTCTTTCCTTCTACTTCTTAATTCTCGGGACGAGAATTTTTTTTTAGTAGGGGAGAATTGTGACACCCTGGATTTTGGCTACAGTGATCATTGTAATTAAGCACAGTGATGACCATGATCAGTGCCAAATCAGTTTGCTAAACAAGATATGATCAAGTTGAAAATTCATATCTCATTTCAAATTCCATTAAAAAGGGCATTGAATTTTATGGTGATAAAATATGTTGGCAAACAGCAAAGGAAAAATGTTGCACATTTGCTAAAATTCACAAAACAAATGTTGTTAAGGAAAACAACATCACCTTGATGTTGGTGTGGACCCCACCATCAATAATAGCACCAAATTGCATTTTAAAGTGCTACTAAATTCAATGGAAAATCCAGATAGATTCCAAAAAGCCCCATTATTTTTCTGGCCATTCAAAATATTGCAAGATATTTGTTGGGCCATGTCTCACATTTTTGCTGTGAAGAATTAAATCCAAAAATAAATAAAACAGCAGCTGTGGATAAAACAGAAAAGGGAAAAGAGAAATAAAAGGAAAAACTCCCTGTGCACTTGAAGCCTGGTGCTACAGTGCGGCCCAGCCCATCCCCTCACCGTCTCCCACCTCGCGTCACTCTCTCTCTCTCTCTGTCGAACAGGAAGAGAGCGCTCGCTCGCCCGGCCCCCCCCCCCTCGCGAGATCTTTTGCCGCGGCTTGCGTGGATGGATAAGAGCAGACGCCCTCGATCCCCTGGACCACTCTGCTCCCTCTCTCGCTCACTCCCTCGCCTGCCTCCACCTCTCCCGAGCGCCATCGCCGCCTTGGCCGTCGGCTAGACGCGCTCTCCGAGCCTCCCGCGCCTTGCCGTCGCGCCAAGAAGCACAGCAGCGACCACCTCTTCCTCCTCTACCGCTGGATCGAGCCCCGGAGCCCCTGCATCACCGTCCTCGACCTTCTCCTTCCCCTATGGCTGCCGGGATCGCCGCCGTCGATTCGCTCCGGCAAGCACTACCCGAGCACACTCTGCACCACTACAGGCTCGCTATGAGCTCCGCCCCCCCCCCCTCTCCCCATATCCCTACGCTCTTCCTCACGCCGTAGCGGCCATTCCCGACGTGCCCGAACCCACCGCCGCCTGTGCTCGTCGCCGGCGCCGTTCCGGCGACCAAACGCCCCCGCGCTCGTGCCCATCGTCTTCGCCGCGTCGAGTAGGCTCTCCCTAGCAGCTTAGATAGCTCGTGCGCGCATCGTATCGCCGATTGCCACCACGTCCGAACGCCACCGTCCGCCCCCGTGCTCGCCGTCGCCGCTCCGGTGTGTCTCCAGCGTCGCCACCGCCTCCACTCGATGCGGCCCAGCTAGAGCTTTCGAACGTGACCGAAAACGCGACGAACAGCCACCCGTAGCGCTTTTCCGGGCTCGCCGGAGTTCTCTGCCGCGTCCGGCGCTCGACGGCGCGTCTCCGGCGGCCGGCGCCGACGTGGCCAGCTGGGGCCTGCCCCCTGCGCCACTGCCACTGGGCCCCAGTGGGGTCCGTTGACCAGTCAGCGATGCTGACTGGGCGGCCCTGTCACTGACACGCGGGCCCCACCGCTAAAACGTTTTAAGAATAAATAAAAATATGTTAATTAATTAATTAGTTAATTAAAAGACTAATCAAACACTGACTAGTGGGGCCCACCACCTAATTAAGTTATTTAGTTTAAATTAACCCTGTTAATTAGTTACAGAGGCTGACATGTGGGTCCCAGTGGACCCACCTGTCAGGTTTGACTCCGGTCAGCCCCTGTTGACTGCTGACGCAATGCTGACATCATGCTGATGTCATAATTCTGTTTATTGAATTAAAAATAATCTATTTTAATTTCTGAATATTAATAAAACTTTGAAAATTAATATAAAAAAATCCGTAACTCGGATGAAAATAATTTATACATGAAAGTTGCTCAGAAAAATCCCACGAATCCGAATACGCAGTCCATTAGTCTGTCACGTGCTCCTAGCATAGCAAACATGGAACTTTTCCATCGATTTCGCCTGTCCGGTAGTAGCCCGAGACCTGGAAAATATCGTCAGATATTCTTCCGACCCGTCTGCAACGTGTAATACTGCGTTAGTGCATACCTAGCTCTGCATATTCCCATGTCATGCATCGTGTTGCATCTGTGCTTTATATTTATTGTTTCTCCCCTCTCTTCTTACCGGTAGACTCCGAGACTGACGGTGCTGCCGGGTACGACTACACCGTTGACGATCAGGCCTTTGCCGCAGAGCAGCAAAGCAAGCAACCCCACTTGAGAATTCCGATATCGCCCATTCTTCCCTCTTATTCTTGCATTAGTTTTTGCTACTGTATTAGTTAGCTCCTATTCTGATGCATAGCCTGTTTTTGATAAACTGCTACTATACCTGCAAACATATCAACTGCTTAGTATAGGTTGATCAATGAATCCCCTGTGACCCCTTAGTCCCAGTTGCCCCTGCTTCTTCATCGACGACTCGACGACCCGAAGACTCAAAGACTCGGTCAACCGACCGACGAGCCAGGCCCCTCACATCACCGCACATCCCTTTGTCGTACGACTCTGCAGAGCTACTATCGAGTACCGAGGGTGACACCTCGTGAAGTACTCATGATGCTAGCTCTGTAGTGCAGCTAGTCGGTCGTGGTTATCGAGGGTGATTCCTCCTTCACCACTCCCGACGATGACTCTGTCTTGCAACCGCTCCAGTGTGGGACCCTCGAGGGTGATTCCTCTAAGTCCACCTTGACGGTTCCATCGAGCGGGACCCTTTGAGGGTGATTCCTCAGGTTCCGTCTTGATGTTTTATACACACAGTTACTATGACCTGGTTTCAGAAACATATTGGTGATGGGTCGGCCCTGAGGGGTACCCACGGTTTGATGATGATGAGGCGTGGACGGGCAGGAGAGGCCCTTGCCACATATCCTCGAGACGGGGCGACGGGACCGCACTTCATGGGTCGCGCTTGCCCCGCATTAATAAAATGCTAATGGGTTGGGAATTTGATCTGAGTTGGGTCGTTGGCCTTTTTACGCACCAAACCATCGCGTGGGAGAAGTTATGGGTACTCAGCGTCGTTGTATCAGCCGAAGCTCTTCGGACGTCAGCAATGGAGCAGCGCTCGCCCGAGTGGCCTGGATGGTACATCTCTTGGATTAGAGTGTGCTAGGGCTGACCTCGGCCGCCCACGCATCGTGCAGGAGTGCAAAGGGTGATTGGGCCCATGACCCCTGCGCGCTTAGGATTTAGACCGGCGGGCTGGCCTCTCTGTTGAGTCTAGGTGGGGCGACGACGTGCTGATATCCCGAGGCCGGGCATGACCCAGGAAAGTGTGTCCGGCTGGAGGTGATCAGGCGTGTTGGAAATGCGGTGCACCCTTGCGGGGATGAATTATCTATTCGAATAGCCGTGTCCACGGTAACAGGACGACTTGGAGTTGTACCTTGACCTTATACAACTATAATTGTGACTTTAAATTGAAATGAATGTTGGCTCCGAGATTGCTTCCTCGCAGGGAGTCGAGGAAGAATCTCTGGGCGTGGTTACTTAATAAAATTGCTACAATAATATGATTATATATGAGATAACAGTCTACTCTCTTCTAATGATGCAAGATGTTGAAGATGCTAGTCTTCGATAGGACTAGGCCTTCCCCCTCGTTCTTGCTTTCTGCAGTCAGCCCAGATATAACCCCATTCTTTGATACTGATGCATACTTAGCATAGTTCTGATGTCAGTCTTGCGAGTACTTTGGATGAGTACTCACCGCTGCTTTGCTTTCTCTTTCCCCCTCGATACGATTCCGCGTTCAGACGATGGAGCCCAGGAGATGGAGTACGCTGGAGACGACTACTACACTACCGCTGGAGCCTACTACTACGTGGAGAGTGCCGACGCTCAGGAGTAGTTAGGAGGTTCCCAGGCAGGAGGCCTCGCCTCTTTTGATCCGCTGCTTATGTTTGTGCTAGCCTTCTTAAGGCAAAACTTGTTTAACTTATGCCTGTACTCAGATATTATTTGCTTTCGCTGACTCGTGCTTGTCGAGCTTTGTATTCGAGCCCTCGAGGCCCCTGGCTTGTAATATGAAGTTGTATGACTTTAATTTGTGTCTAGTGTTGTGTTGTGATATCGATTAGTGAGTCCCTAATCTTGGCCGTACGCATTGCGTGTATGTTTAGCGTACGGTCGAAATTGGGGGCGTCACACGAGGTTATAGTAGATATCTTGAGGAAGTAGTTGAGACCCTTTGGTGGATTACGAGATTTTCAAGATGATAGGTGAGCTTGATGGATCGAGTTGATATAGTAGCATAAATTACTTCTCCCTTGAGTAACTTGGATTTAGTAGGACAATTGGGGTCACACGTTGGAAATTCTTGGTCGTATGGTAACTTGATTCTGATAAGTAATGGACATGGATTTGTGATGTTACAACAATGACTTGGAGTAGCAAGTAGGAGTTCTCGGTGGAATTGAGAATTGGATTTAAATAGGTAATCCTAATAGAGTGATGGTCTTAAGCAAGACTACATGGTTCGGAGTAATTTGGATTTAGTCTGATGATCTTGATCTCGATACCATGTTTCTCGGTGGGAGATAAACTATAAACACTAGATTGTTGTCCGATATGATCCAGGGATCTATATGCACCTAACCTTGGAGTTTACTAGATCAGCATGATGGAAATTGGTGGATGTACTGCGATAAGATAGTCCATTCAAGGATTCAGGGATTATAGGAACTCTAGGAGATTAGGTGGAACTCCATCAAAGTTGGATTTGTAGAGGTGATAAATCATGTGATGGTTGATGAGATTAGTAGACCGATGAATTTGATTCGTAGGAAGGAAACAATATCTTGGATTGGTTTACTACGTGTTTCCTTAGCATAGAGGTGCAACACCTTAGGCCTTGGATAAATTAGCTGAGCACTTGGATTTGCAGCACCTTATACAAGCTTAGCAGCTTGTGTGCTTCTCCCGAGGATTTTTATATAGGGATATATATGAGTGAGCTATAGTACATATGAGATTTTGGTTTAGTCCCTCTCTCAAACCATGGAGATATGAATAGCATGAGTGGCATTGGAGTTGACTTATATGAGATGATACCTTCGATGATATAGGATGATTCTGTTTGGAGTTATAGGTAGGACTATTGACATCTAAGAACTGTGCTCAAGGATAAGGTGATAGACGTTCACTCACATCCTAAGCTCCTTGAAACCCCAAAGCTTTACCAAGCCATAACAAGGTCGGATTATGACCATAGGCTTTAGCTCTAAGTCAAAAGGGTATGGTCGATACTCCACTTTGACCACCACCCACCCTTTCCATAAGAAAGGTGGATGCGAAGAGCTAGGGTATGAGGGACCACAAACCCCCTTGACAAGTGACCACCCCAAACAAATGCGGCTTCCAGGGAGTTAAGACTAGCTGGCCAAAGATTGGTTCCCGAGCTTTCCTTGGGAAGCAAGCTGAATCGAGATACCGCCAGTCTAAAGGCCATTCCCGAGTCTTACCCCCAAGACCACACCATCCACACCTAACGGTTAATGGATGTAGCGTCAAGCCTTTTTAGGATGACTTATGTCTGCCTCTCTCACTTATCCCATGAATAATGTGTTTATGTGATACTTGGAGAAATACGTTGTCTTCACGGATGACATACTTATTTACCCAGTGAGAGAAAGAACACCTTAGTCCTAGGAGGATAAGCCCCAGGAATGCTGATTACCATGCTTCTCAAGTGTAAAGTTTTACCTTGAAGAAGTCCGACCCCTCGAAGCACTCTCCCTGCAACAGAAGACGTTCTTGCCCAAGCAAGATGAAGAGACACTATGATTAGGGAGCCACGACGAAGGAGAAGAAGCAAGAGAAGTCAACCACCACTCCTCTGCCGGCTACATCAGCTAGACTATGCCAAGAAGCTCCGACGTTGAAGCACGGTGAAGCCTTCGGACATCAAGAGGATTAAAGAACCCTTGTTTTAAGAAGTCACCTATCAGTTCCTGACTAGGAAGGAATCGAGGAGCTGATGACACCCCTCACTCCACCACTTTGATGGGTGCGATGAGCATGACGTCCCTACTCCCTTCAGATGTCTGGAACGGAGTGGAACGACTATCATGACCTCATTATTAGCCCCTTTTTGGTCCAATCAAGGACGTGATCCTGACTGGATCATGGTGAAACCCCTGTCAAAGGTGGTTCACCCCACTTTCCAAGCCCCAAACCATGGGGACTAGATGGCTATTCTACGTTTTCGAATAGCCAGTTTACTTATAGAACCCCGTTGAAACCTTCCCACAAACGACTACAGAGGGACCAGTAGACCGAACACTCGAAGACCCGCCAGAAACGTACGTCCGTGACGACAAAGGCGAATGGCCGGAGATGAATGAAGAACATGCCCGGGCAACTCACTCAAGCAGAAGATCTCGACGTGAGCCTACGCCGACAAACATCGACGTCCTTACTGTTGAAGACCACGAGCATCGGAAGGTCGACTGCTCCAACAAAATCAAGGATTCCCCGTCAACGAAAGCTACACCAAGACCTTGCACCTTCTCGTCTAAGCACGAGACATCTGTATATCGCTAGCCGACGTGAGTGACCCCAGGACCAACACGCAGACACTTTCTTGCCCCGTATTCCGATTTTGGAGTGAACACGCAAGCCAAACCCTTGCTCGAACTCCGTCCGTCAGGACCTTGACACCTAGTCAGACCCAGCTTACCACAAGGACCCATTCACCTCTCAGGCAAAAACAAATGATGCACTCGAAGCTGTATCATCAAGCACTTCAAGGTACAGAAGGACAACCGCACCAGAGCAGAAGCAACATGGGACGTGAAGACTACCTCACCTCTGAATTTCCGCATCTTTTCTACGCCTAGCCTAGGAATCTCGGGGACGAGATTCTTGTAAGGGGGGTAGGTCTTTCACACCCTGTGTTTTGCCTCTCTTGCCTAAGTCAACATAGTTCAAAAATTAGGACCAATTAAAACTTTTTGTGTGCTTGTGATGTTTGACTTGATTGATGATTGTTTTGATTGCTTGCTTGTGCTCTATATTCATAGAACTTCCTCCTATCCTCAAGAACTCTTTTTCCTGATCCAAACTCTTGTCCAATGATCATACCATGTGTATAGGACCTAAAACTATTTTTTATAAAATATTCTTTTAGCCAAAAGCATTTACTCAATTTAGGTTTTTCAAAACCCCCTGAATTGAGGTTTGTACTACAAGTCCTCAAATTGGGTGGAATGTTTTGCCCCAAAGGATTTATTTGGAACCTACTATATACATAACTCCCCAAAACCACAAAATATTATTTTTCAAGATTATTTTCTTATTTTATCTAAAGGCTTTTTCTTAAGGCCAGAAATGGTATTTTATAGGGAAAAATTATTTTATGCTTTAAAAATATTTGAGAAAATTTAGAGAAACTCAGTGAACATATAATATCCATATATATGAGTTTCAATACATGGTCATGTTCAAAATATTGGACAAAATCCTCCAAAACCATTTCTGCTTAAATCAAGCATTTGAAATATTTCTATAAGAAATATTCTCAAATAAATCCAGGAAAATTCTAGAATCTCACATATGTCATATGTGATGATCCTGCCAAGTTTCAACCCAACCCAAATTGTTTTGATTCACCAAAATAATCCAAATCCCTCTCTGGACAGACCCAAACTTGAGCAACTCTACATTGCCAAGTTTCTCCTATTATTCTCAAACTTTGTGGACATGTTATAATACCCTAATGATGCATCCACACCAAGTGGTGCATCAAGGAGAATTGATTCACTTGTCCAAAGCCCCTCAAACCCATTTCTATTGATTTCAAGAATTGGGAATTCTTGCATTGTCAAGTTTCCCCATTTGGTCCCAAACTTTTTGGGTATGCTCTAATACCCAAATAATGCTACCACATCAAGTGGTGCATCAAGGAGAATAGTTTTGATTAGCTAAATCTAAACAACTCCATTTCTGCCCATTACTAGGGTTTGAAACTTTTGCATTGGACACTTTCTCTAAATGTGCTCAAAACTTGTGATCAAGCTCATTTAGTCCTATTACTCAATCCTGTTAAATCTCATGTCAAGTAGATCACCTTAGCTAGCTCAAAACCAGCACAAACACCTTCTGGCAGAAAACCAAAACTGTTGTTTTCACCTCTTCCATTGATCTCCTTGACCTCAATTTTTTACCACAGCCTCTTGTAGATGCCTTGCACCTCTAGTAAATTTCCCTGGCCATGGCTCAATCATTCAGGGGGTAAAACCCCAAGATTCCCCTCTGGCTAGCCCTTGCATTGCCCTCCCCCACCTATATTTTCTTTCCCCCTCCTCTATCCTAGCTTCTTTGCACCCCAGGGCATCTCCAGTAAACCCCCGCAGCTAGTGGACAAGGTGGGCGCGTCGAAAGCATCCTGGAGCATGCCATGCCAGCCATATGCGTGCTCTGGAGCGCGCTACAGTGCGCTCTGGCACTGTAGCCCCCCCCCCAATCCGCACCCCCGACAGCCTTGTGCCTCACGCTTGTGTCCGCAGAGACGGCCTCGGCGTCTGGGACACGCCTCCCTGCCGGCCCCCTCCTCTCTCCCCCTCTGCTGGCCTCTCCTCGCACGCGCACCGGGCCGCCCGAGAGCTCCAATCCCAGAGCTCACATGTGCGGGCCTTGTCGGCCTCCCGCTCCTCCCTCTCCCCCCCCCCTGGTCATGAACCACACCCACAAAGCACGCAGACACAACCCAAAGCGCCCCCGTGGCCCCTAGCGGCAGTCGTGCCATGGCCGTGGACGCCATCCATGGTGGGCTCGCGCCCCGGCCATATAAGCGAGCCCGGAGCTCCCCTCTTGCCCTCTCTCGCTCCCTGTACCTCCCAGGAGCCACCTGGACTAGGCCATTTCCCCTCTCAAGCTCTCCATCCCCGTTAATGGCCGAAGCCTCCCCGTCGGCCTCTTCTCAAATTTGCGCGTCCCCGAGCTCCTCCTCCTCCCCTAATCACTCCGGCGCCCTCACACCACCGTTGCGAAGACCCCGGTCGACCCCATTTCTCTCCGGGGACGTCCTGCGCTCAAGCACCCCGGTGGCCGATGATGTCTACTACGCAACCTTCTTCTTGTAGACTCGTGTTGGGCCTCCAAGCGCAGAGTTTTGTAGGATAGTAGCAAATTTCCCTCAAGTGGATGACCTAAGGTTTATCAATCCGTGGGAGGCATAGGATGAAGATGGTCTCTCTCAAACAACCCTGCAACCAAATAACAAAGAGTCTCTTGTGTCCCCAACACACCCAATACAATGGTAAATTGTATAGGTGCACTAGTTCGGCGAAGAGATGGTGATACAAGTGTAATATGGATAGGAGATATAGGTTTTTGTAATCTGAAAATATAAAAACAGCAAGGTAGCAAGTAACAAAAGTGAGCAAAAACGGTATTGCAATGCTTGAAAACAAGGCCTAGGGTCCATACTTTCACTAGTGCAAGTTCTCTCAACAATACTAACATAGTTGAATCATATGTAAATCCCTCACATGCGACAAAGAGTTCACTCCAAAGTCACAAATAGCGAAGAACAAACGAAGAAATTATTGTAGGGTACGAAACCACCTCAAAGTTATCTTTTCCGATCAATCTTATGAGCTATCCCTATAAGTGTCACGAACAACCCTAGAGTTCGTACTAAAATAACACCTTAAGATACACATCAACCAAAACCCTAATGTCACCTAGATACTCCAATGTCACCACGAGTACCCATGGGCTTGATTATACGATATGCATCACACAATTTCAGATTCATCATGTTCAATCCAACACAAAGAACTTCAAAGAGTGCCCCAAAGTTTCTACCGGAGAGTCAAGACGAAAACATGTGCCAACCCCTATGCATAAATTCCCAAGGTCACGGAACCCGCAAGTTGATCACCAAAACATACATCAAGTGGATCAATAGAACATCCCATTGTCACCACGGATATCCCATCGCAAGACATACATCAAGTGTTCTCAAATCCTTAAAGATTCAATCCGATAAGAAAAGTTCAAAGGGAAAACTCAATTCATCACAAGAAGATAGAGAGGGGAAAACTCCATATGATTCATCTATATTAATAAAGCTCGCGGTACATCAAGATCGTGTCATCTCAAGAACACGAGAGAGAGAGATCAAACACATAGCTACTGGTACATACCCTCAGCCCCGAGGGTGAACTACTCCCTCCTCGTCATGGAGACCGCCGGGATGATGAATATGGCCTCCGGTGATGGTTTCCCCCTCCGGCAGGGTGCCGGAACGGGCTCCCGATTGGTTTTTCGTGGCTACAGAGGCTTGCGGCGGCGGAACTCCCGATCTAGGTTTCTTTTCGGGGGTTTCTGTATTTATAGGAATACTTGGCGTTGGAATCACGTCAGGGGAGTGCTCGAGGGGCCCACAAGCCAGGGGGGCGCGCCCTAGGGGGGGGGGTGCGCGCCCCCTAGGCTTGTGGCCTCCTCGGGACTCCTCTCCGGTATCTTTTTGCTCTGGTATTTTTTATATTTCCAAAAATATTCTCCGTAAATTTTCAACCCATTCCGAGAACTTTTATTTCTGCACAAAAACAACACCACGGTAGCTCTGCTGAAAACAGCGTCAGTCCGGGTTAGTTCTAATCAAATCATACCAAAATCATATAGAATTATTGTAAACATGGCATGAATACTTCATAAATTATAGATACGTTGGAGACGTATCAGCATCCCCAAGCTTAATTCCTGCTCGTCTTCGAGTAGGTAAATGATAAAAGAAATAATTTATGAAGTGTGAATGCTACCTAACATGTTCATCATGTTCTTTTCTCCTTTGTATAACATGGACATTTGGACTTGTAAATGATTCAAAGCAATAGTCTAGTTTTAACATAATGACTTCAATACTCAAGCATGTCAACAAGCAACCATGTCTTTCAAAATATCAACACTAAAGAAAGTTATCCCTAGCCCATCATGCTCAATCATTGATCCATTCATGAAACACACTCAAATATTAGCTATGCCCAATGCTCAAGTACGATCATAGTGCCCCCTAGTTGGTGCTTATAAGAGAAGATGGAGACTCAAAGCAAAAATAAAAATTGCATAAAGTAAATAGATAGGTCCTTCGCGAGGGAAGTAGGGATTTGTAGAGGTGCCAGAGCTCAAAGTTTTAAATTGAGAGAGAAAAAATATTTTGGGTGGCATGCTTTTCCTGTCAACGAAAACGACAAAGTAGCTCACAATACTTTCCATGCTAGATGTATCATAGGCGGTTCCCAAACAGAAAATAAAGTTTTTACTCCCCCTCCACCAATCAATCACACTCCACGGCAAGCCGAATCCACGGGTACCGTCCATACAAACAACAATTCTGGGGGAGTTTTGTTTCATTATATTTTGATTTGATTTTTGAGCATGGAACTGGGCATCCCGAATACCAGCCACTTTCTCGTGAATGACAACTGAATAAACACTTATCTTGAGAATAACACACCTAGCATGGAAAAATATTGGATACTCCCCACCGTTTCATGAGCGGTACGGGCACACAAAAGAGAAAATTTATTTTGAAAATTTAGAGATGGCACATACAAATTTGCTTGGAACGGCATGGAAATACCGCATATAGGTAGGTATGGTGGACTCATAAGGCAAAACTTGGTTTAAGGATTTTGGATGCACAAGTAGTATTTCTACTTAGTACAAATGGATGCTAGCAAATAGATTGGGAAGCAACCAAACCAAGAAACAAAAATTCACATAAGTGAGCATTGAACATAACTAACACCGAATAATGCACCACAAGTAGGATGTAACTTCATTGCATAACTATTGACTTTCGTACTTGCATAGGGAATCACAAACCTTAACACCAATATTCCTACTAAAGCATAATTACTCACTAACATGACTCGCATATTACTATCATCATGTTTCAAAACTATTACAAAGAATCAAGTTTAATTTGTCCCATGATTTTCATGAAAGTTTTTATTATATCCTCCTTGGATATCTATCACTTTGGGACTAGTTTCATATATTGCTATTGCTTTTTCGACAAGCTCAAACAATTTTAAATGAAGCACATGAGCATAAAGATTTCATCCCTCAAAAAGGTATAAGTGAAGCATGAGAGGAAATGACAAGCTACTCTCAAAAGATATAAGTGAAGATCAATGAGTAGTCAAACAATTAAGTAGCCATGTGAGGACTCTCTCTCTCCTAATAAATATTTTCAGATCTTAAGTAATTTATTAAACAGCAAGCAAAATAAAAATAGCACTCCAAGAATAGCACGCATCATGTGAACAAATAAAAATTTAGGCTCAACATAGGCTAACCGATAATTGTTGATGAAGAGAGGTGGGATGCGTAGCATCCCCAAGCTTAGATGCTTGAGACTTCTTGAAATATTTACTTGGGGTGCCTTGGGCATCCCCAAGCTTGAGATTTTGTATCTCGTTCAATCCTCTCATATCATGGTTTCACCTATTCTCAAAAACTTCATCCACACAAAACTCGAAAAGAACTCGTGAGATAGGTTAGTACACATAATAATAAATCAACACTTCATGTACTACCAAGACAAGTTGCATAATAATTTTCAAACATTAGGTACTGTATACTATCATTTCCACAATTTATATCTATCAATATAGGCTATGGAAACTATAGGATAAGTAGATAACGAAACTATGACAGCAATCTGTCCAAACAGAACAGTTTGTAGCAATCTATTAAACCAGTGTACTTCTGTAACTAAAAAAATTATGAAAATTTAGGACATGCTAAATAATTTATATGAAAATACTCTGTAAAAATTTCAGAAACTTTCCACGTTCCAGTAAAATATGAAAATTCAAACACTACAGCAAAAGTTTCTGTTTTTACGCAGCACACATCAAAACATGCAATGCAAGCATCCTAAGGCAATTCTTGGAACTTTTTATTGAAAAACAAGATTATAAATAACTACTAACAGAGAACAACAAAATAATATGACACTCCAAGCAAAACTCATATTATGTGACGAATAAAAATATAGCTCCAGGTAAGATATACCGATAGTGTTGAAGATGAAAGAGGGGATGCCTTCCGGGGCATCCCCAAGCTTAGGCACTTGAGTCTTCCTTGGATATTGCCTTGGGGGTGCCTTGTGCATCCCCAAGCTTAGGTTCTTGTCACTCCTTGTTCTCATATCGGTGTCTCACCCAAAACTTGAAAACTTCAATCACACAAAACTTAACGGAACTTCGTGAGAAGGGTTAGTGTAATAAAGATAAATCATTCACTTAGGTACTGTCAAGACAAGATTCATAATTGTTCCCACATGATACCTACTGTATTCTACCATTACCATAATTTATACCGCTAAGTATAAGCTATGGAAACACTAAAACAAGCAAACTATGCATGCAAAACAGAATCTGTCAAAAACAGAATAGTATGTGAAGATCTGTAGTATACCCATACTTCCCTGTCTCTAAAAATTCTTATAAATTAGGAAAACCTTAAGAATTTGTATATCAAGACTGTGTAAAAATTTCAGATCATTATCACGCTCCAGTAAAAAATTAAAATTCATGTACTGGAGTCAAAAGTTTCTGTTTTGGTTCAGCATCAATTCTACTCATCTTGTGAGTCATCCCAAAGGCTTTACTTGGCACTTTATTGAAATAAAAGGCATAAAACATGATTACTACAGTATCTTAATCATGTGAACACACCAAAACAAAAAGTAAAAGTGTTGGGTTGTCTCCCAACAAGCGCTTTTCTTTAAAGCCTTTTAGCTAGGCATGATGATTTCAATGATGCTCACATAGGAATAGTAATTGAAACATGCAAAAGAGCATCATGAAGCATATGAAAAGCACATTTAAGTCTAACCCACTTACTATGCATAGGGATTTTGTGAGCAAACAATTTATGGGAGCAAGAATCAACTAGCATAGGAAGGCAAAACAAGCATAACTTCAAAACTTTGAACACATAGGGAGGAAACTTGATATTATCGCAATTCCTACAAGCATATGTTCCTCCCTCATAATAATTTTCAGTAGCATCATGAAGGAATTTCACAACATAACTATCACATAGAGCATTATCTTCATGATCCACAAGCATAGAAAATTTGTCACTCTCCACATAAGCAATTTTCTTCTCATTCATAATAGTGGGAGCAAACTCAACAAAATAACTATCATGAGACACTTGATTGACATAGCCACATTCAATATTAAAATCATGATGACAAGTTTCATGGTTACTATCACTCTTTATAGCATACATGTCATCATCATAATCATCATAGATAGGAGGCATGCCATAATCATAATAAATTTGCTCTTCAAAACTTGGGGGACTAAAAATATCATCTTCATCAAACATAGCATCCCCAAGCTTGTGGCTTTGCATATCATTAGCATCATGAATATTCAAGGAATTCATACTAACAACATTGCAATCATGCTCATCACTCAAAGGTTTAGTGCCAAACATTTTAATAACTTCTTCTTCTAACACTTGAGCACAATTTTCCTTTCCATCATTTTCACGAAAGACATTAAAAAGATGAAGCATATGAGGCAACCTCAATTCCATTTTTTTTGTAGTTTTCTTTTATGAAACCAAACCAGTGAAAAACCAGAAACTAAAAGATTCAATTGCAAGATCTAAAGATATACCTTCAAGCACTCACCTCCCCGGCAACGGCGCCAGAAAAGAGCTTCGTTGACGGGATGTGAGTGCCACTTACCTAGCCTCCCCGGCAACGGCGCCAGAAAAGAGCTTGATGTCTACTACGCAACCTTCTTCTTGTAGACTCGTGTTGGGCCTCCAAGCGCAGAGTTTTGTAGGACAGTAGCAAATTTCCCTCAAGTGGATGACCTAAGGTTTATCAATCCGTGGGAGGCGTAGGATGAAGATGGTCTCTCTCAAACAACCCTGCAACCAAATAACAAAGAGTCTCTTGTGTCCCCAACACACCCAATACAATGGTAAATTGTATAGGTGCACTAGTTTGGCGAAGAGATGGTGATACAAGTGTAATATGGATAGGAGATATAGGTTTTTGTAATCTGAAAATATAAAAACAGCAAGGTAGCAAGTAACAAAAGTGAGCAAAAACGGTATTGCAATGCTTGAAAACAAGGCCTAGGGTCCATACTTTCACTAGTGCAAGTTCTCTCAACAATACTAACATAGTTGAATCATATGTAAATCCCTCACATGCGACAAAGAGTTCACTCCAAAGTCACAAATAGTGGAGAACAAACGGAGAAATTATTGTAGGGTACGAAACCACCTCAAAGTTATCTTTTCCGATCAATCTTATGAGCTATCCCTATAAGTGTCACGAACAGCCCTAGAGTTCGTACTAAAATAACACCTTAAGATACACATCAACCAAAACCCTAATGTCACCTAGATACTCCAATGTCACCACGAGTACCCATGGGCTTGATTATACGATATGCATCACACAATTTCAGATTCATCATGTTCAATCCAACACAAAGAACTTCAAAGAGTGCCCCAAAGTTTCTACCGGAGAGTCAAGACGAAAACATGTGACAACCCCTATGCATAGATTCCCAAGGTCACGGAACCCGCAAGTTGATCACCAAAACATACATCAAGTGGATCAATAGAACATCCCATTGTCACCACAGATATCCCATCGCAAGACATACATCAAGTGTTCTCAAATCCTTAAAGATTCAATCCGATAAGAAAAGTTCAAAGGGAAAACTCAATTAATCACAAGAAGATAGAGAGGGGAAAACTCCATATGATTCATCTATATTAATAAAGCTCGCGGTACATCAAGATCGTGTCATCTCAAGAACAAGAGAGAGAGAGATCAAACACATAGCTACCGGTACATACCCTCAGCCCCGAGGGTGAACTACTCCCTCCTCGTCATGGAGACGGCCGGGATGATGAAGATGGCCTCCGGTGATGGTTTCCCCCTCCGGCAGGGTGCCGGAACGGGCTCCCGATTGGTTTTTCGTGGTTACAGAGGCTTGCGGCAGCGGAACTCCCGATCTAGGTTTCTTTTCGGGGGTTTCTGTATTTATAGGAATACTTGGCGTTGGAATCACGTCAGGGGAGTGCTCGAGGGGCCCACAAGCCAGGGGGGCACGCCCCCTAGGCTTGTGGCCTCCTCGGGACTCCTCTCCGGTATCTTTTTGCTCCGGTATTTTTTATATTTTCCAAAAATATTCTCCGTAAATTTTCAGCCCATTCCGAGAACTTTTATTTCTGCACAAAAACAACACCGCGGTAGCTCTGCTGAAAACAGCGTCAGTCCGGGTTAGTTCTAATCAAATCATACCAAAATCATATAGAATTATTGTAAACATGGCATGAATACTTCATAAATTATAGATACGTTGGAGACGTATCAGCCGACGGCTTCCCCGCGGCTACCCCGAGCCACCACAGCTACGGCCCCTCACCGCAGGCGAGTAACACCTTGATGGATGCACCGCGGCTCCCCGAGCCCGCCAGTGTGCTGAGCCACGCCGGAGGTGGCCGGAGCCGCCGGGGCGAGCGCCTGCGTCGGTCGGCTCCGCCTCCCCTGCTCCTTCTCTGCTCGGGCGGGAGGAGGAAGGAGGCACTTCCAGGCGGGGCCCGCCTGTAAGCGGCACACCGGCCGGGCCCAGCTTTTAAGTGGACGCGGGCCGCGCGCGACCGTCTTGGAGCGGCGAAAACGCCTTCCGCTAACCCGCCTTCGACGTGGCCCCTTCGTCGCGCAGCTGGGCAACTGGGCCGGCCCAGTTGCTATCCTACGCCCGGGGCACTGCTTAGCCCTTTTTGTTTAGGTATAATTCCTTTTTCTTTTTCCTGTGGCACTAAACAATTCCTAGAATATTCTATTGAACTCCAATTTTAATGATTCAAACTCCTATAATCTCCTAATAATCTCAGCTATCATTTGGCACAACTTCCATAATTTTTTCATCACAAGTTTCTGGCCTGTTCAAATTTAAATTCAAATTTGAACTATTAAGAGCCATCTTGCAAATTTCCTAGAGAGTCCAAATCAACTCCAAATGGAGTGGTTCCAATTTCTAGGTGCTCTAAATATCATGCCCTATTTATAAAGCCATGGTTAACATTTTTCCATGCATTGGTTCTGCTGGATCAAATGAATAGCCCCCATTTTCCATTTATTTCATCTTGGTAAATCCATAGGAAAATCATCACAACTCCAAATCCAGTGAAACCACTTCCTGCATGTTTCTAAAATCATGCCCTACTTGTTGGGTACATCCACCCATTTTTACAAAAATATTTCCTGTGGACATCTTATAGGATCATCATTTCCTTCATTTCCACCATTCAAAACTCTCCCTTGACCCACATCCACCAAAACCTCCTTAGTTATTTTTCTCATGACCAGAGGTGTCCAAGAAAAATAAAACTCCTATATAGAGCACCTTTATTTCTCTGCTTGTTGTGTTGCTTATTGCGGTTGTTTCCGGCGATAGTTGACGAAGTAGACGAAGTGCTCGGAGTGGACGAGAAGCGTGTGAAGACCTCGAAGACGTTGCTAATCCAGGCAAGCAGCCCTTTGACCATGTTAAGAAACCATTTTTATGCATGTCATATAGCACTTTATTTCGATGTATTGATCATGGTGATGTGGTGACCACTTCGGTGGGATGCCTCTGATACTTTTACCATTGATACTTGCATCGTGCATGACCCTACCTCCTTATGAGGGTTGTGCGGGTGGGAGTAGTTAGGACGCTTAGTAGATGCTACGCAAATGGGATGGGAAGAATGCATGGTGTCCGAAAGGAAATGATTTCAAAGACTTTTCGAAAACCCCGTCGGGTGCCACTAATGCCCGAGGGAGATGGTGTTGGGCTAGGTAACCACTTGAGAAAGGAGTGGTGTACCGGAGCAGGTTGTGTGTGTATTTTTGAAAACAGATTAGATTTAAGGTCTGCTGACCGTCCCAACCTTACATGTGCGACCACTCTACCCCTATATGGGAAGGGGCTTTGTTGATTACTTTGGTCGATGCTAGCTGAGAGCCCGCATTACTAGTGGCGGGAGAGTATGAGATACTCTCTTGATACGGGGTCGTGCCTGGTAGGGCGACCATGCGCTGTCTTCACAGGCACCGGGCACACCGTTGGTCCATTCATGGATGGTACGATCTGGAGCGAGGCTCGTATGATGTACATCATGAGGGCTGGGAACCAATCGAGTGGACTCTTTGTTTAGTGTCGTCAAGGGAAAGGCATTGTTCGGGTGCTTACCTCGGGTATGTAATATACCGCGAGTCGTGGATGACACGGAAGTTCCCCGAGTCTTGTGGGTAAAGCGTGCAACCTCTGCAGAGTGTAAAACTATTTGAATAGCCGTGTCCACGGTCATGGACAGTTGGAGGTCCTTCTTAAACTACGTCCAGATGTTTTCTCAAAAATTAGTGTGTGTGTGTGACAAAGATGATACTTGAGTTAAGTCGGTTGACTTGACATGATGATTGAACATGAGATGTTTAATCCCTGCTTATGATGATATCTGTAACTTGTTCATATGGATATCTTCCAACTGTTGATGCATGCTTACATAGTTATTTGATCATGTCACTACACTCAAAATTAGCTTTCTGCAAAATTTACCTACTTAGTGCTATATCATGCTCTGTTGAACCTTGTTCCAAACATGGGTTGCTTACGAGTACATTCAAAGTACTCATTGGCTTGCCACTGGTTATTTTATTGGCTAGGCATGAAAGAACAAGATATGATGAAGAGTACCTTGGTGACGAACAAGCGAGCTAGGACGCTTTCCAGTCAGAATGCCTGTAGGGTTAAGGCAGATGGCACGGGTTCACGCTATCATTGAAGATTTCCGCTGTAAGTTTATGAAGACTTGGCCATAAAGGCCATCTTCGAGTAAAACGGTACGTAATGGATGTAAGACTCTTGTTATTCAGTTTCTGTGTGTTTAGTGAGCATTGATCTCTGAGATCACTGTGCACGTACATTCGATGATCACGACTTATGAGTCGGGGTCCCCACAATACAAGTCCATCCAAGTTTTCGCGTTTCTTCACCCGCCATTCAGTCTACGTGAAGCTATGAAGATTCCACTGCTTCAGAATTCCGCCTTGTAATTGTTTAGCTGCTGCGGTGTAGCACCATCGTAGAGAGCTTACGATATAGTGTACTATAGCTATAGTACGTTTTCTTTTCACGGTGGCATACTTGATTACAAATCCGTCATTAATGTGTAGGAAGTTGACGCGGCGGCCCACTGTTCCGTGGCCCGTGGGCCGAATCTGAAACCCTGCCCGCGGCTGCAATGGAGGCGCCCGAGCCGGCGGTGGCCGCGGCGGCTGTGGCCGTGGGCGGAGATGACGACGGGAGGGGGCGGAAGGGAAGCTGGTACGCGGTGGGGGAGCGCGCGGTGCTGGTGCCGTACCTGCGGGAGCACGTCCCGCGGTACCACGAGTGGATGCAGGACCCGGCGCTGCTGGAGGCCACCGCGTCGGAGCCGCTCTCCCTCGCCCAGGAGTTCGAGGTCCACCGCTCCTGGACCCTCGACCCTCTCAGTTCGGCCCCTGCCCCCCTCGCTTCTTCCCTGATCTCCTTGCTCTAGTTTGCCTCGATCTGGTGGTGAGCTGACGTACTGCGACTGATTCGGTGAGATGCTTGTTTGTTTGCGTGTGCAGAACATACTTTCATAGTGCTGGATAAGGAGTTGATCGAGGGAGACTTCGTGGTCGGGAACCCACACACCGAAGGTTTGCCACTCTCTTCTGCACGTTGCTTTGCGATGTTTTAAGTTGCTTAGCTCAGTCTATGATCATGAATTTGGCACGATTCTGGTTACACTTTTGCCATACATGTTTCAGGAGGATGTTGTGGCTTCTGGTGTAAGCTCGCATGTTTAGAATACCAGCACAAAACCATGTCATTTCTGTACCTTTAGTTATTCTCTGTAGTCAGATGAGATGGAATGTGTAGGCCATTACGCAATGAGTTTCCTCAAAGGAGGAACGGTTTGGGAAAATGAAATTAAATGTTCGAGCAATCTAATGGGCTAACAGCATGTTAGACTTATGCAACGGTGTTGGGAGGAGGAGGCCTCAGCTGTCAAGCGGGGGTGGAGAGCACCCAGATCTTCCGGGTGGAACATGGATAAGGGGAGGAGGAATGCCGGTTCAGTCCTTCAATTGTATGCCAGAGTTACTAGAACATAGAGATGAAAGATAGTAATAGACATCTGACAGGTAGAAAACAATACGCATTTGACTGCATGATCATCAACCCGCTTATTTGATGTCAGTTAGTTATATATGAACTTCATATCTCTAGTTGACACAGAAAGCAACTCAAATGAATTTAAAGAAGTTTCACTACCATATTTATAGGGCGCAAATGTAGTCTTCAAGCTAAAATTTGAATTCACATCTCTACTATAGCGTTTTAGGATCCTGATGTTGATTTAGTGATCTAAGTCTAGATCATTATTGTATGCATACAACAGTTAAGACATGACAGGGGCCGCATGCATCTTTCGGATGCAGAGGCCGGAGGTATTCCTCCTTTTCTAAAAAAAAAAGTTAAGACATGACTGTTCTCTTCCTCTAGCTTTTGTAGCTAACTTGCCTGTCCTTCAGCCTTCATTACTAGTATATGTTCTTGTTCGTAACGTCAGACTTCTGACAAATGTACAAGAATCACCTAGCAATAGATTGGTTTAGTGCAAACAAGGTCTCCACCCCCAAACAATCCAGTGCTGCCCTATTGAAAGCATCTATGTATGACTGTGATTAGTTAGAATTTGCGTTGATTTTATATTCAGCAGCTTGCCAGGTCCTGCTAGTGCTAATGCTCTTCCTAATCTGTTGCAGCTATGATTGGCGATGTCAACATCTATATGAATGACCCTGATGATTTGGAACTTGCGGAGATAGAGATTATGATAGCTGAACAAAAGAGGTACCATATTTTTAGTATTGGTTTAGTACCTCTTCTCAGCACCTTAGATATATGTTCTATATTTCATTATTTTTAATTTATGGGAAATTACATGCATATTCTGTCCATTCTGACAGCCAATAGGCTTTGATAGTCCAATTTGGGCATCACACTGAATTCTGTATGTCACGAGTATTTGTTTTAGCTTGAACTGGTAACAGTTGCAACTACTCAAACTTATTATGCTTTGAATTATCAGTAGTGTGATACATTGATGCTTTTTCACCAACTGCACTCTTAGGAAATTTCATCAATATGCTACTATTTAATAATCCGCTAGAAACGCTCGGTCTGTTTTGCTTACCTGCAACAGAGAGATACTATAAACTTAGTGTTGCAAATCTTTCACCTCTGTATTGTCCAAACGCTCATCATCCTGAAAGCCCTTAACGTGATCTCAGTGTTATAACTTACAAAGTAATTGAATTGTTAACAAACACAACATAATTTCCAGTTGCTTTACCTCTACTATTATTTGTTGATGCTGTATTTATCTATAATATAGATTTTAGCAGATTGTTTTGAAACGAGATTATAATAGACTGATGCTGTTTAGTTATGTTACTCATGGTTCCATACTTCCATTGTTTCGTGTTGCAGCCGTGGAAAGGGACTAGGTCAAGAAGTGACCTTAATGATGATGTCTTTTGCAGTAGAGAAATACGGAATTCACACTTTCAGAGCAAAAATTAGTGACTCAAATACTGCATCGTTAAAGCTCTTCAGAAAATTGGTGAGCAAGATGAACCCACTGTTCTTCCCCATTTTCCTCCTTTGTTTCTGATTACTGGATCATAATTGTATGTCCTGTGGTCTGAACTCAGGGCTTCAAGGTTGCTTCCCACAGTGCAGTTTTTAAGGAGGTATGAGTTTTTGACACCTCCACTTCTGCAAATACCATCTTAGCATACTGCTCCATCTTTACTTGCTAGAGCTCATTATCCCTATCTCTCAGGTGACATTGGAGGCGCCTGCAGCCGAACTCCCGTTGAGCTCTCCTCTGACCATAGGAAGCTGGTGACATCTGATTATGTGTCCCAAGTTGTGCTGCAGTAGACATGCATCAGTGGCTGGTCTTCACCGAACTGATACAGGCTAATTGTGTGCGCTATCAGCATGCTTAAGCTGATGAGTACTGCCTTCATCTGCCAACAACTGCTTGGGGCAATTGCGTATGGAGATATATATATAGCAATAATAGGAAGAACCCTGTGTTGGGTTCCTGAGCAGTCGAGGTGGCGCCTGATGTTTCGAGGCGAAATGTTGCGAGTTCAGAACAATTTACCATGGCAGCACATGGAACAAGTTACAGTAATCAGGAACTGTAGACGGTGTATGAATCGTTAATGAGACAGTACACATTGTTCTAAGGCAGTTCACAGTGCCCGCCTCATGCGTCTTCAGAGTTCAGATTGCCACACGGGTGAATTTCTTTTGTTGAACGTACATGATTAAATATACCATAAATAAATTCTGTGTGCGAATGTGGTAAACAAGTTCCAAAGTTTCCCCTAGAAACAAGTCGGAAAAACTGATTAGAGGGCACCTCTGCAACGGACGATTTCTCTGTCGTCCGCTACGATTGGGCTTGTTTAATATGGTTTTTCGATTGGGCTTGTAAAGCCGGCCGGCCGGCCGGCCTACCCAACCAACCCGGGGGAACTGGCAGCGGGACCCGCCTACCAGAGGCTGGAGTCCCGTCCTATACTCCAAGTCTCCAACTGGGCCTGGGCAAACGATAACGAAACTTGCAGAGAGGACGGACATGGCGGCGAGGAACGACAACGAGTCGGACGGCGAGGTGGGCACCAACCCCGCCGAGGGGGGCTCGTCCCTATCCCTGCCGCCTCTAGCTGCCGGCCCAGCCGTATGCGTCCTCCGGTCCGCCGGGGACTTCGCCGGCGGCGCCTTCGTCGGATCTATCTTTGGATATGGTAATCCCCACCCTCCCCTCTTATCCTTTCCGGATTACTCTGCTCTGCGGTGATTCTTCCGTTAATCCTGTCGTGGGTACCCTCGGGAATTTCTGTTGTCGGTGTTCAGTTCTTATTAGGAACTTGATTACAGGAAATTCCGTTGCCTTAGGTTTTGCGCCCAGTTCTTGCTAGAATCTAAGAGTATATGATTGTGCACATTTGATACAATTCCTTTTAGTCAAGTACAATCTCCCATTGTTTGTATTCATTTAATCTTGATTTAGATCCTTACTTTTTTGGCAAATATTTAGATACTTATTGTGTTAGCATAACGGAAGCACTAGTGGTCTGCATGCTGTCACTAACAACACCTGTGACACCCGTTTAATTTCCTCACATCAAACCCTTACATTGCATCTCGGGGTTCCTTTTTCAGGACAAGGTTTGCTATCTAAGAAGGGCTTGAAGGGCTCACTCGGCAATGCAGGGTCTTCTGCCAAAGTTAGTGTTCACCTTTGTGTGCATATTCTTAACTAGGAAAATTGTCCTATCATTTTCATAAACTGCTTGCTGATGATATAAATTTCTTGGACCAGAGTTTTGCAGTTCTTTCTGGCGTCCAGAGTTTGGTATTGTGCTTGCTGAGGAAGCTGCGTGGGAAAGATGATAGTATGTGTATCTTTTCAGTGGTCAGCTTTTTGTTAACACCTTGGGAGTTGGATACATAGTATGAACTAACATGTTCCTTTTGCAGTCATCAATTCCGGCATTGCTGGTTGTTGCACAGGTCTTGCTTTGAGTTTTCCAGGTACATTCACATTGAACTAACAACATTTTTCACCGCTTACTTACTATTGTGATTGCCATTGTTTAGTATATAGTATGAAGATGTTGTGATGCGATATTCTGCAGTATTGCATAACGTTGTTAAAAAAACTGGTAGTAGTTGCAAGCAGTTTTTGGCTTTGTCTTCAATTTCCGGTGACTTGGTTACTCTGTGTTGTTATTCTTGTTGCTGGAATACATAAAAAAGGTTGTTCTTTAGATTATCTGAAAATGTCATTTATGTCAATATGAACTGGTAAGCTCCTATGCATGGATTCTGGGATAACCCTTTGTAATCAACACTTTGAACATGCTGTAAATAGGTTAGTAGTTTGTTATCCAGCTGTGTAATTTATCCATTGAGTGATAAAGTTTAATTTTATTTAGAGAAACTGAGTATGAACGTGCACTGAAGCTTGCCTGGAAATACAAGACTGAATTACTTATTATCACTGTAGAGTTTCAAGAAAATAATTTACAAGAAGCCCTGTAGCACTTGTAAGAAATTCACTAAAATCAGGAGCCTTATTCTTTGCATGATAAAAAGAAGCACCGTCTACAGTTTTAACCGTAAAAGACACTCACTGCTTGTTAATGGAGTCCTACAGCCACTAGGCAAGAAGGCAAAGAGTCCATTTAACTGACCAAGCCCTTGATTTTTTTGAGATACTGTTAAGGACTTCAGATCTTTCAGTCCAATTAAACTGGACTGTGCATGTGTTTATCATGGTAATTTAGTGGTGGTAATATAGTTAAGTTGGTGATGTGCTAAACACAATCTTATGGATCAAGCATACCTACTCTGTTCACACTGCATCTCTCCGTTGCTTTACTGGCACATGTGCTTCTGGGTCATGGCAGTCATGCCATTTCAACAAATTTAGTATTCAAGTGTCGAAGAAATTCTAGGCAGCAGTCTTCATTTGTTCTAGGGAAAGAGGAAGTTTGCACTGAAAGGATATTTCAAGCATGATTTTGTTTAGTCAAGATCATATCTGCATTTGCTACCCCCAGGCTGCTACCTTTAATCAACTATGATTATTAGTATCAACCATTATCATTTTGTTAAATTGTTGAGGCTTTGGTGGCATAGTTTCCTTAGTCCTTACACGCCTGTTTATCTGAATCCAGGTACACCACAAGCACTGCTTCAGAACTGTGCCACCTTTGCGGCATTCTCATGTATCATGGAGGGGTTGAACAAGCAGCAGACCGCTATGGCGCACACCCTCGCTGGGAACGCCTTGACCACCTTTGCGCACGACAAGGGCGGCGGCGTCCTCCCTCCTTTCACCCTCCCCCCAATCCTCGACGCGTCAGATGCTTTCGCTTCGTGCTGCCAGGCCTTGGTCGCTAATCCTAAGAAGCACTAGACAGCATCAGTAGGAGGGAGAGAGTGAGATGTGCTCAGGAAACCTAGCTAGCTCCTAGCGTAATGTAAATTTTGCTTTTGGATAATGTCGAAAACCTAGACTGTTTGCTTTTTTGGCAGGGTTGTTTTTGGGCGCTGCGTTTCGTGGCATGCGCGTGCTGTATTGATGATATGTCATGCATAGATTTTGTTGACCTGGAAGATAAGATGTCGTGGGAAATTTGGCTTCATGGTTTTTATCTGTTCTGCGACCGTTGCATGGTGTGCTTGGTGTTTCACATATGGGATGAGGTAGCTCAGTGAAGTTGATCTCGGAATAGGCTTTCGTCCTGCTTTATAGATAAAGCAATGGTTCATACAACCAACGTACAAGTATGCACTGGTCAACAATGCAGCCTGTTTTCTAGATGACAGCACAGTACGCACCGGCGCCTGCAGCAGCTTGATTGAACCGCCATATATCTTGTGTGTGGATCAACGGAGCCTTGTCGTCAAGGCGTGTTGCAGCGATGACAAATGGGTTGCTACGGCGTGTACGGGCGGACGAAACGAGGCATGCACCTGCCTGCCCTGCCGGTCGTTCCCCGGATTTTTGGACACGCCGGCCACGGCTGGTGTTTCCCAGAGAACGTGTAAAATTCTTCAGGTTCGCCGGTCAGTGTGTGTTTGCCACGGAACCGACGTATGCACGGTTGAAATCTGGTGGTCGTCCCGCGCAAAGTCGAAATGGAATGCTTAGCAAAGGGGGTATTTGGTCGGCTTTGATATACAGAGTCGCCAAATTTTACCCTCTCATCTGATGAAATGGAAAGTACGACCGGTACGGCGGAGGAAATTATGCTTCCGATGCTACCGAGGGTCCGAAAATCGGAAGACATAACCCGTCCCGTACCTCCAGCGTCCCAGCTTTCACGTCGCCGGCCGTGCTCCAAATCGATCGAAAATACTAACAAACCTACGGGCCCTAAGCTCATTACAAATAGCCTCCCTCTACGGCTCTACCTTCACCGGCTTCACGCACGTTGCAACACTTGTTGCACCTCCGGCCAGCTCGATCAGAGAGCCGAAACGAAGCAGCGACCCGGCACGAGCAAGGCTCAACCTCCATGGCGCGGCTCCTCCTCGCAATCGTAGCCACCACCGTGCTGCTGCTGCTCGCGGCCGGCGCGACGGCACAGCAGCAGGGCTGCGAGAACGCGACGTTCCCGGCGGGCCGGTCGTTCGAGCGGTGCAACACGCTGCCCGTGCTCGACGCCAGCCTGCACTGGACGTACCACGCCGCGAACGGCACCGCCGAGCTCGCGTTCCGCGCGCGGTCCAACGCCACCGGCTGGGTCGCCTGGGGCATCAACCCCAGCGCCAGCGGCGGCATGGCCGGCAGCAACGTCTTCCTCGCCTCGCAGGGCGGCAGCGGCGCCGTGTCCGTGCTCACCACCGTCCTGCGGACCACGTCCCCCGCCCTGGACAACACCACCCTCCAGTTCGACGTGCCTGTGCCGCCCACCGCCGAGTACGCGGCCGGCGCGTACACCATCTACGTGACCGTGGCGCCGCCGGGGAACTCCACGCAGCAGAACACGGTGTGGCAGGCCGGCCCGCTCAGCGGCGGGGCCATCATGCCGCACCCGTTGTCCGGCCCGAACCTGGAGAGCGTCAAGAGGCAGGACTTCCTGTCCGGCTAGAGCGCCCGCCGAGGCCTTCTAGGCCCACGCGTATGTTTGTACGCAAATATTGTCAGTGTCATGATCATGTATGAATAAATCGCACGGCATATTAATCGTGTTCCTGCTATTTTCTCACTGGCATTTTTCTAGTTCTTTTGATCTGACTTAATTGATTAAACAAATTTAGAGTGTAAATAAAAAAACTGAAATAAACAAGAGTTATGAAAATCCAGAGGAACTGGGAGTTAAAAATAGGGCACCAATATTGCGTTGACGTTCCCTCAGGGAGGTCACCCGTCCGAATGTCGCGATCTCAGAGTGTTTCCTCGAAAAAACATCCCAACGAATAATCGAGAATTGCCATGCTAAAACAAATATATTTGCCATGTTATGGTATGAAGATTTGCCACGTTGTACATGCTAGCACAAAGATTGTCAGGAATTTACAGTGTTGTAGTAGAGCAATTGTCATGTGTTTTTGAGAATTTGCCATGATGCAACATGGAGAATTGTCTGCCTAAAAAAATCCAACTTGTTCAAGATTTGTCATACTCGCAGGAAAAGAATTGACATGCTACCCCAAAGAGAACTTGTGAAACCTGTCATGCTCTAAAAACATAATTTGCCATCCAAGCAACACGTTTGCTCAAAAACATCCGAGCTGGCATCAAATCATTAACATTTTGGTCAAAATAAGCCTCCGTGAAGTACTCATCCTTAGTTTTGTCGTTCACACATCAAAGTTCCATCATGCCTCCTGTGAAGAATCGGCACAAAACCAAACATGCACAAAGTCTTCTTAAAAGTTTGAAAGTTTGCATGAGCCAACGACATTAAGATGTAGGAAGTTAAAAGCGTTTGAACACAATATGATCAGCCTGAGATTCACAATGAAAAGGCTGGTTTGCCACTATTGCAGATTGGGTTATCATGCATGGTTCAAAACCCACATCACACACAAACAACTGAACAATCAATGCGTCTGGATGTGTAAAAGGAGAAGGGTATCACCCACGATTGGAGAAACATGTGTGATTGGGCGGTCCGTCGCACACAGTTTTCGAAAATAAAGCGTATGTGAACCATCACACACAATCCAGAATTTCTTTGCATTTAGAGATCTATGGCAAAGAAAATGTATAATTTGTCTGTCAATCGCTGACAGTCCCGAAAGGAGAAACATTTGCGATCTGGGCCACATCGCAGACGGTTTGAGAAACTATAAATGTGAGAGATTGTTTGAACCATCGCACACGATTTATTTGGATCAAATGTGTGTGATGGATCATGCCATCGCACACGATGGCCTTCTAGTTTATGAGTGACATTGCTTTTAGCATCGGACACGGTTGATTTGAAGCTCACGTGTGGGATGTGCTGTTATCACACATGGTTCAAAATGATGGGAGCATGTTGTTGTGGGTCCTTGTCGCACACAATTTGTTGTGCCGTACAAATGTGACGATAGGCGCATCGCATACTGTTCGATTCACCTCAGTGTGTGTGTGATTTCTGTCCATCGGACATACTCAGATGTACATGACCGTGTAGAATGTAATTTTGCACATCCAGGTAAAATACTTAATTTAAAACATAAAATCCATAAAGATTGGCCAGTTGCGGTGGCTGAGGATGCTAGAATTTTGTGTAAAGATATAGTCACACCATATGGCTGAGAAGAACTTAATCCCAAAGATATAATCCGTTTTGTAAAAAATGTATTTCTTTAGGAACTTGAACACATGAGTATCATAGGAGCAAGTATTTGTTTACTTTAGGATATAAAATTCTGAAAAAATGATTTCGGTATCTTATCGCATCTTTTCCGATCGAGACGTACGAATCCATGTGTCTACATACATAGATTATGCCCATTATAAACAAAAAATGTGCAAGAGCTCTATTTGCATCCCATTTTTGTGCAGCAGGGTTATAAAAACCCATGCTCGCAACGAGCGTAACCCTCATGTTTAGTTGTCACTATGAGTTTGGAACCCTCAACACATCGCCGGTGTTAATACACATGAAGGAGAGATAAGGGCAAGTCATCATAACCATTATGCCCTGAGCAGAGGACTATGGAAGATCACTAGGAGAAGCAGAAAATTGAGCACTAGAGGACATGCCTTTTTTCTTCTCTTAGCAGTTAGCAGGCAAATCTACACTTTGAGTCACTCAACTCTTGGTCTAGCAGATGGGGAATATGGAAAAATAGCATTTTTGTAATTTGCAATAATGCGATGGACGAACGACGATAATTGAACTCGTGCATGCTAGATTCACAATTCACTGCCTTGACCCACTTGGCTATACCGAATACGTGCTCCAGAGGTTTGCCCCATGTGCCTCTCAAGTCGTTCCTGGGGTGGCAATCAAAGTCCAATGGTCCCTACAAAGAAGAAAACAGCGAACTTACAAGCTATATATGTTAATCAAATACAATCAACTTTGATATGGTTGTATAATTAACTTACTTCTCACAGTATAGAAGTAGAATGAATTTTGCCCATTGTAGGTGGACGAACGCCTTCATGGCATAGTTGAGGGTACCAACACTATCGCTATTGATTACTGTACGCCCGATTCATTGTGGGTCTGAGAAACCCACCATCTCCCTCTTTGCTTTTGATCGAGCAATTTCCCGAGAGAAAAACAAAAGAGTTATCGTTTATCATTTTACAACCTTTTAGAGAAAAGCTGATTGAGTTTTGAAGTACTCACTATATGAAGCATCGCACAGAAACACATTGATTTTGTTAAAGTTATAATGGAGATGCAACTTCTCAAAGTGCATAGCGATAAAACCCAGTTTTGTAGGGAAATGTGACTCGTAGTACACCACAAGACCTGTATCTTCATGCTAAAAATTTGTAACCTCTTGCAAATTTACCTTTCTTCTTGATGTTTTCGTCAAGAATTTTTTTTGGTTGTCCACGCATGTAGAGACATGCACAATCAAGCTACATTGCAGCGGGCAAATATTTGGCACTCCGAATCGGTGAGTGTTTGTGCATTAATTCGTTGTTTGAGCAGGTCTATTGGATCAAGCATCCAAGTGTTATTTTAGATCATCTCTGTCTTATTGTGGTCCTCTGTGTCTGTGGTCTTATCATTATGACCCTATTTGTCTTTGGTTGCGGGCTTTGTCGCAATATGACCAATACTCTTGCTACAAGTTTACACCGTGATAGGCGGCGTGGTTGCATCGACCTATTGATCAGTAGTCGCTTCAACAGTGGGCACCATCCGAGCATACTGTGGCACAAGCTGATGATCAACGATAGTAGGCCGTGCCATGGGCTGCTTGATACGTCTCCAACGTATCTATAAATTTTGATTGTTTCATGCTGTTATATTATCATTCTTGGATGTTTTATAATCATTTTATAGCAACTTTATATCATTTTTTGGGACTAACCTATTGACATAGTGCCCAGTGCCGGTTGTTGTTTTGTGCTTCGCAGAATATCAGTACCAAACGGAGCCCAATTGCCACAAAACTTTTTGGAGATCTTTTCTGGACCAGAGGACAACTTGGGAGCCAATGAAGCACCTGGGGGGAGGCCCGTGGGGCCCACAATACACCAGGGCGCGCTAGAGGCCCCCGGCGCACCCTGATGTATCATGGGGCCCACAGAGGTCTTTTTCACCGCCTCTCAGCTCTATAAATCCTCAGAAATTCCAGAAACCCTAGAGAAGTCGACGAAACACAATTCTAGCCGCCACAAGTTCCAGAACCACGAGATCCAATCTAACACTATCACGGAGGGGTTCATCATCCTCATGGGTGCCTCTCCGATGATGCGTGAGTAGTCCACCATAGACCTACGGGTCCGTAGGTAGTAGCTAGATGGATTTCTCTCTCTCTTTTGATTCTCAATACAATGGTCTCTTGGAGATCTATTTGATGTAATGACTTTTTGCAGTGTGTTTGTTGGGATCCGATGAAGTTTGAGTTCATGATCAGTTTCTATCCATGAATATTATCTGAGTCTTCTTTGATCTCTTATATGCATGATTATTTATAGCCTCGTGTTTCTTCTTCGAATGTTTGGTTTAGTTAGGCCAACTAGATCGATTTTTCTTGCCATGGGAAGAGGTGCTTTGTGATGGGTTCGATCTTGCGGTATCCTCTCCCAGTGACAGAAGGGGCGGCGAGGCACGCATGTATCATTGCTATTAAGGATAACAAGATGGGGTCTATTCCTACATGAATAGATCTTGTCTACATCATGTCATCGTTCTTATTGCATTACTCCGTTTCTCCGTGAACTTAATACACTAGATGCATGTTGGATAGCGGTCGATGTGTGGAGTAATAGTAGTAGATGCAGAATCGTTTCGGTCTACTAATCTTGGATGTGATGCCTATATATTGATCATTGCCTTGGATATCGTCATGATTATTTGATCTTCTATCAATTTCCCAACAGTAATGTGTTTACCCACCGTGTGCTATCTTCTTGAGAGAAGCCACTAGTCAAATCTACGGCCCCGGGGAAAACGGAGTCGGGAAGGTGCCCGAGGGGGGCACAACCCACCAGGGTGCGCCAGGGAGGGCAGGCGCGCCCTGGTGTATCGTGCTTACCTCGGTTGCTTTCCTGTTTATTTCTTATTTTCCTAATTTTTGTAATATTCCAAGACTAACAGAAAATATTTTTGTGGATTTTTCAGAGTCCGTTTACTTACCGTATCACGTACCTCCTCTTTTTCAGGATTCTGGAGTGTTCCGGAAGGTTTCTTTTATGTGTTCCTCCAGTGTCATGGTTTGGATAGTATTGCTTTCAACATTAATAGGCGTACCTAGGATATAGTGTTTAATTATTTGTCCATTGACCACCTTCTGGTTAGTACCTTCGGCATTATTAATCTTGATAGCTCCAGAACGATAAACCTCTTCGATAATATATGGTCCTTCCTATTTGGAAAGAAGCTTTCCTGCAAAAAATCTAAAACTAGAGTTGTACAAAAGAACATATTCTCCAACTTTGAATTCCCGCTTTTGGATTCTTTTGTCATGCCATCTTTTAACTTTTTCTTTGAATAGTTTGGCATTTTCATAAGCTTCGGTTCTCCATTCATCTAGTGAGCTAATATCAAATAACCTCTTTTCACCGGCAAGTTTGAAATCATAATTGAGTTCTTTAATTGCCCAAAATGCTTTATGTTCTAACTCTAGAGGCAAATGACAAGCTTTTCCATATACCATTTTGTATGGAGACATACCCATAGGATTTTTTTAAGCTGTTCTATAGGCCCAAAGTGCATCATCTAGTTTCTTATAATATTAATTTTATTTTATAATATTAATTTTATTTCTCTATTGCTAAGTTCAACTTGACCACTATATTGAGGATGATAGGGTGATGCAATTCTATGGTTAACATCATATTTAGCAAGCATTTTACGGAAAGCACAATGAATAAAGTGTGAACCACCATCAGTCATTAAATATCTAGGGACTCCAAACCTCGGGAAAATAACTTCTTTAAGCATTTTAATGGAGGTGTTATGATCAGCACTACTAGTTGGAATAGCTTCTATCCACTTAGTAACATAATCAACATCAACCAAAATATGAGTATACCCATTAGAGGAAGGAAAATGCCCCATATAGTCAAAACCCCAAACATCAAATGTGTCGGCGTCCTGGGAACGGGGGTACCTAGACTTGCCTGCCTGCGGCCCAGGGCGTGGCCCGCTTCGACGATCCGTACGGCCCAATGCGGCTGACTCAAGACAAGGCCCTCGCGAGAGCCTCCCGCTCGTGAGGGAGACGGCGCCAAGGCCCTCGGAGGAGAGAGACCTCCCCAGGCCCCCTCCTGAGCGGCGGAGATCTCTATGCAATGCTCGGCCTCAGGAGGTCAAGGATGACGCAGACGGGCCAGGCGGGCACCAGCACGCCAGAGGAGACAGTTTCCTCTTTGGTGCAAAGGAGGCAGGGGCGAGCGCAGGTTCCCAAGGCGTCCCGCTAAAGGTTTCCATTCCGGTGCAACGAGACCAGGCCAGCGGGCGCAGCAGGACGGATGTCACCAGCGAGCCCACCACCGCATCACCACCAGCTACTTTGCAGGCGAAGACCACCTTTCGTCAGGATAAGATGTACCTCTGGTCCCCTTTCGAATTTGGCCGTTGTGGGATCCCTTCCCGCCATTGCGATAAGGGAAGAGGACCCAGGCCACTATAAATAGAGGCTAGGCTGCTCTGTAGAGGGGAAGGGGAAGAACACCGCCCGAACATCCTCGCGAGACGACTGACCACTGTACTAGTTCATCCACCAACCTCCTCGTGAGGCAATCCACCAAAAAGGCAGGAGTAGGGTTTTACGCTTCGCAGCGGCCCGAACCTGGGTAAATCCTCGTGTGCTAATCGTCTTTCTGAGAGTGTGCGAGCTTGATTGGCTAGGCCGTCGAGCTGAGAGCTAGGGGGTGAAGCTGTTGGGGATCTTCGCACATGCCCCTGTGTTCGAACTTCTTAGGGTTTTGCGAAGCCCGAAATCCGACATTTGGCGCACCAGGTAGGGGGCGTGACAGAATCCCTGCACAGGCTTCACCTCGCCTCCGCTTGCCGTTTCCATGGCCAAAGGACACCGACCCCGCGCCGAACGACGGGCTGCTCGTGTTGGTCGGGCGACGCCTACAGACCTTGGCACCCCGCGTCGCCTCGCCCCCCCCCCCCGTTGGCGGACGCCGTCGCCAGCCCGGCCCTCGACAGACGCCGGGGGCGACCGACCTCATCAACTGTGCGGCACCTCCTCGTCGCCCCAACCCAAACCCGCGTCCGCATCACGACATCATCCTCCCGAACCCATCGCGACCAGACGCGCGGGCGAGTCGCGCTCCTCGTGGCCCGCGAACTGCAGCGTTTACACGCTTCTCGCGGCCGCTACAACGGCTGGATATGTCGAGCGGCCAGGCGCGCCACCATGGCTGGCGAGGTCCAGACGCCTCACTGCGGGACGGGCCTGGGGGCTCGCGTCCATAGAGTCGCTCAACCAACCGGCATGGCGCTGAAGACGCGCGGGTGCCCTTGGGGAGCGCGTTGCGACCCGCACCCGTTGGGGGTGTGGCTCGGTTCGTCAGGCACGCAGGAGTTAACCCCTGGCGCGGGTGAAGACCGGTGGGAGGTGCTGTCCGCACGGGGCGGACGCCGCCTTGCGCCTCCCAGCACGCCCGTCGTGTCCCGGGCGGGCGCCCGGCGGCCCGCCAACGCCCGCGCCCGGGGGCTCGAACAACTCTACGACGACCACGTTGACGAGTGCTCGGGCTGCGATGGGAGCAGCGCCGGCCACCACGACAACACAAGGAGCATACGCGACCTCGCGAGCGGCTTTCGTCGGGGCTGGTATGCACAAACTCGCGAGGACGGCTGGTGGGGTCGGTCTCGCGAGGTTGCCTGGTGCTGGCAGCCTCGTGAGGCGCGCCCACTGGTGGGGAGCTACCCTGGGCGGGCACCTGGGTCCGCGGACGGGGGGTCACTTGCCTGGAGACGGAGGGTGGAACACACGCCCATGTCCCCAGGCCGGGCGGCCCCAGCCTGGAGACGGAGGGTGGAACACACGCCCGTGTCCCCAGGCCAGGTGCTTCCAACCTAGAGGCTGAGGGTGGAACACACGCCCATGTCCCCAGGCCAGGTGCTCCCAACCTGGAGACGGAGGGTGGAGCACACGCCCATGTCTCCAGGACGGGCGTCACCTGCCCAGAGACGGAGGGTGGAACACACGCCCATGTCTCTGGGTCAGGCCTCGCTTGACCAGCAGCAGGCGGTCACGTACTCGCCCATGTCTCCAGGACGGGCGTCGCCTGCCCAGATACGGAGGGTGGAACACACGCCCATGTCTATGGGCCATACCTCGCTCGACCAGCGGCAGGCAGTCACGTACTCGCCCAGGTCTCCGGATCGGGCTCGGCCCGCCTGGGGACGCGGGATTGGGTACCCGTGTGAGGCTCCCGGGCACCCCAGCGAGACGCGCTGGGGCACCGCATTGGGCGTCGGCCTCACGGACGACGGAAGAGCCTTGCGCCGAACCCCGCCTGCAGCGCGGGGAGTTGCGGCGCTACTGCAACGACGACATCCGTCCCCGGGCTTTGGAGTGCCCGGGGCCCTGTTCTAAGACGGGCCTTCCCTGCGGAGAGCGTGGGGGGGAGCCCCCCCCCCCCAACGCCCGAGGGCCCGTCCGGAGCCAACCCCACTTCGCCGCATCATGCTTGGGGGCTGGAAGTGGGTTCCGTGCCCGGGAGGCATGGAGCTCACAGCGCACCCTCAGGCTCAACCTGTGACACTCTCACGTAATAATGAGTGGGCTGTATACGCCCGGAGCCCCCCGAGGACGTGGAGGGGTTCCATCCCACGCCCAAGTGGAAGCCCCATGCTCCGCGCTGGCGGACAACACTGTCCTCCAATGACCATGCCCACGCAACGTGGATGCCCTATGCTCCGCGCTGGGGGAAGACGAAGACGAAGACTAGCCTAGGTGCCGGACGCGGCTGTTGCTTGCTTCCTTTTTGTATTCGAATTGCCACTTTTTTGAAGTGAAACTTGAAGATTTCGCAACTCTATTTAAAAAGGGGCGGGGATTTTTCTCTCTTCACAGTTCCTTTTTCTGGTCTTGAAGTCTCTTTTTCTGAATCGGCACCTTGCCAAGGCCCGAGGCACCTTGGCCCTCGCATGGCGCCTATGGGCAGGCCGGCAAGGGCCTGTCGCCTCGGAAGCAAACATCTTTTAATGGTCGGCCCCCGCTCGGGGGCTCCGGCTATGGCCCGGCGGAAAGGAATGGTCGCCGCTTGAGCGTCAAGGGGGGGGGGGCTCCTGAGCAATGCGCCTCAGGAGCCTCACTAATCTCGTAGCTTCTCGCCCCTTGGTCTCGTCCTGGTGATCCGGACGCCCCAACGGCGCTCGAGGCCTCGCCCCTTGGTCTCGTCCTGGTGATCCGGACGCCCCAACGGCAGTCGAGGCATGCGCGGGATTGGGCCCCGACGATGTAGAGCGCCGCTTGAGCGTCAAGGGGGACTCCCCGGCAAATGGCAAATAATGTAAATGCAAGAGATGAGTTTGTGATGGGTACTTGGATGGCTTGATGTAGATCTCCCCGGCAACGGCGCCAGAAATCCTTCTTTCTACTTCTTGAGCATGCGTTGGTTTTCCCTTGAAGAGGAAAGGGTGATGCAGCAAAGTAGATAAGTATTTCCCTCAGTTGTTGAGAACCAAGGTATCAATCCAGTAGGAGATACAAGCAAGTGTTGGAAATATGCCCTAGAGGCAATAATAAATTGGTTATTATTATATTTCCTTGTTCATGATAATCGTTTATTATCCATGCTATAATTGTATTGATTGGAAACTCAAATACATGTGTGGGTACATAGACAACACTGTGTCCCTAGTAAGCCTCTAGTTGACTAGCTCGTTGATCAAAGATGGTTAAGGTTTCCTAGCCATTGACATGAGATGTCATTTGATAACGGGATCACATCATTAGGAGAATGATGTGATGGACAAGACCCAAACTACGAACGTAGCATATGATCGTGTCAGTTTATTGCTATTGTTTTCTGCATGTCAAGTATCTGTTCCTTTGACCATGAGATCATGCAACTCACTGACACCGGAGGAATACCTTGTGTGTATCAAACGTCGCAACGTAACTGGGCGACTATAAAGGTGCTCTACAGGTATCTCCGAGGGTGTCTGTTGGGTTGGCATGGATCAAGACTGGGATTTGTTACTCCGTGTGACAAAGAGGTATCTCAGGGCCCACTCGGTAATACAACATCACAATGAGCCTTGCAATCAAAGTGACTAAAGAGTTGGCCACAGGATCTTGTATTACGGAACGAGTAAAGAGACTTGCCGGTAACGAGATTGAACTAGGTATAGTGATACCGACGATCGAATCTCGGGCAAGTAACATACCGAAGAACAAAGGGAACAGCATACGGGATTAACTGAATCCTTGACATAGAGGTTCGACCGATAAAAGATCTTCGTAGAATATGTAGGAGCCAATATGGGCATCCAGGTCCCGCTATTGGTTATTGGCCGTAGAGGTGTCTCGGTCATGTCTACATAGTTCTCGAACCCGCAGGGTCTACACACTTAACGTTTGGTGACGATTAGTATAATTGAGTTATTATGTTGGTGACCGAAAGTTGTTCGGAGTCTCGGATAAGATCCCGGACATGACGAGGATCTCCGGAATAGTCCGAAGGTAAAGATTGATATATGTGATAATAGTGTTTTGATCTCCGGAAGAGTTCCGGAGTTCACCGGAAGGGGTTCCGGATGTTTACCGAAGTTTTCGGGTGCAGCAACACTTTATATGGGCCAAAGGGATAAAGCCCACGAGGTATTGGAAAGTGCAAAAGTAGTTTTGCTGCCGCGTAAGCGGTACTACCGCTTGGTGAAGCGGTACTACCGCCCGAGCGGTACTACCGCTTGTGTGAAGCGGTACTACCGCCCAAGCGGTACTACCGCTTGTGAGCGGTACTACCGCTTGTGCGCGGCTGTGCACGGTTCGGCGGGGATCCGAGTTGGACTCTTTTCCTGCGGGCTAAACCGACCTTGTGCGGGCAAAACCGACCTGGAGGAGGCTTTTACTCCAAGTTTAGACCCCAAGGCTCAACATATAAATAGAGGGGCAGGGCTAGCACACGAGATACATCAAGATTTCCCCAAGCCGTGTGCGGCAACCCTAACCCTCTAGTTCCTCCGTCATAATCTCCGGAGCGCTTGGCGAAGCCCTGCAGAGATTGTTCCTCACCACCATCACCACGCCGTCGTGCTGCTGGAACTCAACCACTACTTCACCATCGCTCGCTGGATCGAGGAGGTGAAGGCGTCATCAAGCCGTACGTGTGTTGAACGCGGAGGTGCCGTCCGTTCGGCGCTAGTTCATGATCGGAGCGAGGGACGACTTGCGATTTGGATCGCGGAGACGTTCGACTACATCAACCGCGTTTCTTAAACGCTTCCGCTTAGCGATCTACAAGGGTATGTAGATTCACTCTCCCTCTCGTAGATGCTCATCACCATGGATAGATCTTGTGTGTGCGTAGGAAAATTTTTGTTTCCCATGCAACGTTCCCCAACAGTGGCATCCGAGCTAGGTCTATGCGTTGATGAGATCTTGAGTAGAACACAAACGAGTTGTGGGCGTGGGTGTATACATATTGCTTGCCGTTACTAGTTGATATTTGATTCGGCGGTACTGTGAGATGAAGCGGCCCGGACCGACATTACGCGTACACTTACGCGAGACAGGTTCCTTCAACTAACATGTAACTTCGTTGCATAAAGATGGCTAGCGGGTGTCTGTCTCTCTCACTTTAGTTGAATCGATTTCAATGAAGAGGGTTCTTTTAGAAGATCAAAAAGCAATCACTACACCACGTTGTGGTTTTGCGTAGGTAAGAACGGTTCTTGCAAACCCGTAGCAGCCACGTAAAATTTGCAACAACAATTAGAGGACGTCTAACTTGTTTTTGCAGGGTATGTTGTGATGTGATATGGCCAATTACATGATGAGATATATGTGATGTATGAGATGATCATGTTTTGTATAGAATATCACGACTTGCATGTCGATGAGTTCGGCAACTGGCAGGAGCCATAGAGTTGTCTTTAATTATTGTATGACCTGCGTGTCAATCATTAAGCGCTATGTAATGCTTTACTTTATCGCTAAACGTTAGCAATAGTCGTGGAAGCAACAGTCGGCGCGACAACCTTATGGCGACACGTTGATGGAGATCAAGATGATGGAGATCATGGTGTCATGCCGGTGACGATGGAGATCATGCCGGTGCTTTGGAGATGGAGATCAAAAGCACAAGTTCATGGCCATATCATGTCACTTATGATTTGCATGTGATGTTAATCCTTTTATGCATCTTATTTTGCTTAGGACGACGGTAGCATTATAAGGTGATCCCTCACTTAAATTTCAAGATAAATTGTGTTCTCCCCAAGTGTGCACCGTTGCGAAAGTTCGTCGTTTCGAGACACGCCGTGATGATCGGGTGTGATAGACTCTACGTTCACATACAACGGGTGTAAGCCATGTTGCACGTGCGGAAACACTCGGGTTAAACTTGACGAGCTTAGCATGTACAGACATGGCCTCGGAACACAAGAGACCGAAAGGTCGAACATGAGTCATATAGTAGATATGATCAACATGAAGATGTTCACCATTGAAACCACCTCAACTCACGTGATGATCGGACTTGAGTTGGTGGATTTGGATCATGTTACACTCGAATGATCGGAGGGATGTCAATTTGAGTGGGAGTTTTTAAAGTAATATGATTAACTAAACTCATTATCTAGAACAATAGTCTAAGTTGTCTTTGCTATATTTATGTTGTAGATCATGGCTCGCGCAGTAGCACCCCTGAATTTTAATGCGTTCCTAGAGAAAGCTAAGTTGAAAGATGATGGAAGTAACTTTGTGGACTGGGCCCGTAATCTAAGGATTATCCTTACGGCTTCCCAGAAGGCTTATGTCCTTGATGCACCGCTTGGTGATCCACCCGCTCCAGTTGAGTCTCTAGACGTTGTGAACGCCTGGCAGGCTCGTTCTGATGATTACTCAATAGTTCAATGTGCAATGTTGTATGGCTTAGAACCGGGACTTCAAAGACGTTTTGAACGTCATGGAGCATATGAGATGTTCCAGGAGTTGAAGTTTATCTTTCAGAAGAATGCCCGGATCGAGAGATATGAGATCTCCGACAAATTCTATGCTTGCAAGATGGAGGAGAACGGGTCTATCAGTGATCACGTGCTCAGAATGTCTGGGTACTCCACCCGTCTGGCTGAGTTAGGGATGCCCCTTCCGCCAGAGGCTATCACTGACAGAGTTCTTCAATCATTGCCACCTAGCTACAAGAGCTTCGTGTTGAACTATAACATGCACGGGATGAACAAGTCAGTCGCCGAGCTGTTTGCGATGCTGAAAGCCGCTGAGTCTGAAATTCAGAAGGAGCATCAAGTGTTGATGGTCAATAAAACCACTAGTTTCAAGAAAAATGGCAAGGGTAAGAAGGGTAACTCCAAGAAGAGTGGCAAAGCAGTTGCTCCTCTCGTGAAGAAACCCAAGGCTGGACCCAAACCAGAAACTGTGTGTTTTCATTGCAAGGGAACTGGACACTGGAAGCGGAATTGCCCCAAGTATTTGGCTGACAAGAAGGCGGCCAACAACAAACAAGGTATATATGATATACATGTTATTGATGTGTACCTTACCAACTCTCGTTGTAGTGCCTGGGTATTTGATACCGGTGCGGTTGCTCATATTTGCAACTCAAGACAGGAACTGCGGAATAGACGGAGGCTGGCAAAGGACGAAGTGACGATGCGCGTGGGAAATGGTTCCAAGGTTGATGTGATCGCCGTCGGCACGCTCGCTCTTCGATTACCGTCGGGATTAGTGATGAACCTAAATAAGTGTTATTTGGTGCCTGCGTTAAGCATGAACATTATATCTGGATCTTGTTTATTGCGAGACGGTTACTCATTTAAATCAGAGAATAATGGTTGTTCTATTTATATGAGTAATATCTTTTATGGTCATGCACCCAATGTGAGGGGTTTATTCTTATTGAATCTCGATAGTAATGATACACATGTTCATAACATTGATGCCAAAAGATGTAGAATTGATAATGATAATACCACTTTCTTGTGGCACTGCCGTTTAGGTCATATTGGCGTAAAACGCATGAAGAAGCTCCATGCTGATGGACTTTTGGAGTCACTTGATTTTGAATCACTTGACACATGTGAGCCATGCCTCATGGGCAAGATGACTAAAGCGCCGTTCTCTGGAACAATGGAACGGGCAAGTGACTTATTGGAAATCATACATACTGATGTGTGTGGTCCGATGAGTATTGAGGCGCGCGGTGGTTATCGTTACTTTCTCACCTTCACTGATGACTTAAGTAGATATGGGTATATTTACTTAATGAAACACAAGTCTGAAACATTTGAAAAGTTCAACCAATTTCAGAGTGAAGTTGAGAATCATCGTAACAAGAAGATTAAATTCCTACGATCTGATCGAGGAGGAGAATATCTGAGTTATGAGTTTGGCAGTCACTTAAGACAATGTGGAATTGTTTCACAACTGACACCGC
Source organism: Elymus sibiricus (assembly GCA_039707655.1). Lineage (NCBI taxonomy): Eukaryota > Viridiplantae > Streptophyta > Magnoliopsida > Poales > Poaceae > Elymus > Elymus sibiricus. Next base: position 437,148,531 of record CM077669.1, on the reverse strand, counting down.
CTGGAACACCACAGCGTAATGGTGTGTCCGAACGTCGTAATCGAACTTTATTGGATATGGTGCGATCTATGATGTCTCTTGCCGATTTGCCACTATCGTTTTGGGGTTATGCATTAGAGACAGCTGCATTCACTTTAAATAGGGCACCATCGAAATCCGTTGAGACGACGCCATATGAACTTTGGTTTGGCAAGAAGCCAAAGCTGTCGTTTCTTAAAGTTTGGGGATGTGATGCTTATGTCAAAAAGCTTCAGCCTGAAAAGCTGGAACCCAAAGCGGAGAAATGCGTCTTCATAGGATACCCAAAAGAGACAGTTGGGTATACCTTCTACCTCAGATCCGAAGGCAAAGTGTTTGTCGCTAAAAACGGAACATTTCTTGAGAAAGAGTTTCTCTCGAAAGGATTGAGTGGGAGGAAGATAGAACTTGATGAGGTTGTTGAACCTTTACTTCAACCTGAGAGTAGCGCAGCGCAGAAAGTTGTTTCTGTGGAGCCTACATCAGCTGAAGAGGAAGTTAATGATGATGATCATGAAGCTTTGGATCAAGTTGCTATCGAACCTCGTAGGTCGACAAGAACGCGTACTGCTCCTGAGTGGTACGGCAACCCTGTCTTAGAGGTCATGTTGTTAGACAACGATGAGCCTACGAGCTATGGAGAAGCGATGATGGGCCCGGATTCCGAGAAGTGGTTAGAGGCCATGAAATCCGAGATGGGATCCATGTATGAAAACAAAGTATGGACTTTGGAAGTATTACCTGAAGGGCGTAAGGCCATTCAGAACAAATGGATCTTTAAGAGGAAGACGGACGCGGACGGTAATGTCACCGTCTATAAAGCTCGACTTGTGGCAAAGGGTTTTTCACAAGTTCAAGGAGTTGACTACGATGAGACCTTCTCACCCGTAGCGATGCTTAAGTCCGTCAGAATCATGTTAGCAATAGCTGCCTTTTTCGATTATGAAATTTGGCAGATGGATGTCAAAACAGCGTTCCTTAACGGTTACCTTAAGGAAGAGTTGTATATGATGCAACCAGAAGGTTTTGTCGATCCAGAGAATGCTGACAAAGTTTGCAAACTCCAGCGATCCATTTATGGACTGGTGCAAGCATCTCGGAGTTGGAATCTTCGTTTTGATGAGGTGATCAAAGCGTTCGAGTTTATACAAGTTTACGGAGAAGCTTGTATTTACAAGAAAGTGAGTAGGAGCTCTATAGCGTTTCTAATATTATATGTGGATGACATATTGATGATTGGAAACAATATAGAAATACTGGAAAGCGTAAAGGAATATTTGAACAAGAGTTTTTCAATGAAGGACCTAGGAGAAGCTGCTTTCATGTTAGGCATCAAGATCTATAGAGATAGATCGAGACGTTTAATAGGACTTTCACAAAGCACATACCTTGACAAAGTTTTGAAGAAGTTCAAAATGGATCAGTCCAAGAAGGGGTTCTTGCCTGTATTGCAAGGTGTGAAGTTGAGTAAGACTCAATGCCCGGTGACTGCAGAAGATAGAGAAAAGATGAGTGTCATCCCCTATGCTTCGGCCATAGGCTCTATCATGTATGCAATGTTGTGCACAAGACCCGATGTCAGCCTTGCCATAAGTATGGTCGGAAGGTTTCAAAGTGATCCAGGAATGGAACACTGGACGGCGGTCAAGAATATCCTGAAGTACCTGAAAAGTACTAAGGACATGTTTCTCGTTTATGGAGGTGATCAAGAGCTCGTCGTAAAGGGTTACGTCGATGCAAGCTTTGACACTGATCCGGATGACTCAAAGTCGCAAACCGGATACGTATTTATTCTTAATGGGGGTGCGGTTAGCTGGTGCAGTTCCAAGCAAAGCGTGGTAGCAGATTCTACATGCGAAGCGGAGTACATCGCTGCCTCAGAGGCGGCGAAGGAAGGTGTCTGGATGAAGGAGTTCATGACAGATCTTGGAGTAGTGCCTAGTGCGCTTAACCCAATGACTCTGTTTTGTGATAATACTGGTGCCATTGCTCTAGCCAAGGAACCAAGATTTCACAAGAGGACCAGACACATAAAGCGACGTTTCAATTCCATCCGCGATTACATCAAGGAGGACGACATAAATATTTGCAAAGTACACACGGATCTGAATGTTGCAGATCCGATGACTAAACCTCTTCCAAGGGCTAAACATGAACAACACCAGAACTGCATGGGTGTTCGATTCATTACAATGTAAATCACATAGTGATGTGAACTAGATTATTGACTCTAGTGCAAGTGGGAGACTGTTGGAAATATGCCCTAGAGGCAATAATAAATTGGTTATTATTATATTTCCTTGTTCATGATAATCGTTTATTATCCATGCTATAATTGTATTGATTGGAAACTCAAATACATGTGTGGGTACATAGACAACACTGTGTCCCTAGTAAGCCTCTAGTTGACTAGCTCGTTGATCAAAGATGGTTAAGGTTTCCTAGCCATTGACATGAGATGTCATTTGATAACGGGATCACATCATTAGGAGAATGATGTGATGGACAAGACCCAAACTACGAACGTAGCATATGATCGTGTCAGTTTATTGCTATTGTTTTCTGCATGTCAAGTATCTGTTCCTTTGACCATGAGATCATGCAACTCACTGACACCGGAGGAATACCTTGTGTGTATCAAACGTCGCAACGTAACTGGGCGACTATAAAGGTGCTCTACAGGTATCTCCGAGGGTGTCTGTTGGGTTGGCATGGATCAAGACTGGGATTTGTTACTCCGTGTGATGGAGAGGTATCTCAGGGCCCACTCGGTAATACAACATCACAATGAGCCTTGCAAGCAAAGTGACTAAAGAGTTGGCCACAGGATCTTGTATTACGGAACGAGTAAAGAGACTTGCCGGTAACGAGATTGAACTAGGTATAGTGATACCGACGATCGAATCTCGGGCAAGTAACATACCGAAGAACAAAGGGAACAACATACGGGATTAACTGAATCCTTGACATAGAGGTTCGACCGATAAAAGATCTTCGTAGAATATGTAGGAGCCAATATGGGCATCCAGGTCCCGCTATTGGTTATTGGCCGTAGAGGTGTCTCGGTCATGTCTACATAGTTCTTGAACCCGCAGGGTCTACACACTTAACGTTTGGTGACGATTAGTATAATTGAGTTATTATGTTGGTGACCGAAAGTTGTTTGGAGTCTCGGATAAGATCCCGGACATGACGAGGATCTCCGGAATAGTCCGGAGGTAAAGATTGATATATGTGATAATAGTGTTTTGATCTCCGAAAGAGTTCCGGAGTTCACCGGAAGGGGTTCCGGATGTTTACCGAAGTGTTCGGGTGCAGCAACACTTTATATGGGCCAAAGGGATAAAGCCCACGAGGTATTGGAAAGTGCAAAAGTAGTTTTGCTGCCGCGTAAGCGGTACTACCGCTTGGTGAAGCGGTACTACCGCCCGAGCGGTACTACCGCTTGTGTGAAGCGGTACTACCGCCCAAGCGGTACTACCGCTTGTGAGCGGTACTACCGCTTGTGCGCGGCTGTGCACGGTTCGGCAGGGATCCGAGTTGGACTCTTTTCCTGCGGGCTAAACCGACCTTGTGCGGGCAAAACCGACCTGGAGGAGGCTTTTACTCCAAGTTTAGACCCCAAGGCTCAACATATAAATAGAGGGGCAGGGCTAGCACACGAGATACATCAAGATTTCCCCAAGCCGTGTGCGGCAACCCTAACCCTCTAGTTCCTCCGTCATAATCTCCGGAGCGCTTGGCGAAGCCCTGCAGAGATTGTTCCTCACCACCATCACCACGCCGTCGTGCTGCTGGAACTCAACCACTACTTCACCATCGCTCGCTGGATCGAGGAGGTGAAGGCGTCATCAAGCCGTACGTGTGTTGAACGCGGAGGTGCCGTCCGTTCGGCGCTAGTTCGTGATCGAAGCGAGGGACGACTTGCGATTTGGATCGCGGAGACGTTCGACTACATCAACCGCGTTTCTTAAACGCTTCCGCTTAGCGATCTACAAGGGTATGTAGATTCACTCTCCCTCTCGTAGATGCTCATCACCATGGATAGATCTTGTGTGTGCGTAGGAAAATTTTTGTTTCCCATGCAACGTTCCCCAACAGCAAGTCCCCAATAGATGTACCTACACAAAGAATCAAACACTTGCACCCAACGCTATAAAGGGGTTGTCAATCCCTTCACGGTTACTTGCAAGGATGAGATCTGATAGAGATAGATGGAAAAGATTGCGGAAAGTAAAAACACAAGTAAATAGATCTGAAAATATAAGATGGAAAATAGACCCGGGGGCCATAGGTTTCACTAGAGGCTTCTCTCATGAAGGCAAATATTACGGTGGGTGAACAAATTACTATCGAGCAATTGATAGAAAAGCGCATAGTTATGACGATATCCAAGGCAATGATTATGCATATAGGCATCACGTCCGTGTCAAGTAGACCGAAACGATTCTGCATCTACTACTATTACTCCACACATCGACCGACTCCTGCCTGCATCTAGAGTATTAAGTTCATGAAGAACAGAGTAACGCATTAGGTAAGATGACATGATGTAGAGGGATAAACTCAAGCAATATGATGAAAACCCCATCTTTTTATCCTCGATGGCAACAATACAATACGTGCCTCGCTACCCCTACTGTCACTGGGTGAGGACACCACAAGATTGAACCCAAAACTAAGCACTTCTCCCATTGCAAGAATTACCAATCTAGTTGGCCAAACCAAACCAATAACTCGAAGAGACTTGCAAAGATATGAAATCATGCATATAAGAATTCAGAAAAGACTCAAATAATATTCATAGATAATCTGATCATAAACCCACAATTCATCGGATCTCGACAAACACACCGCAAAAGAGTATTACATCGGATAGATCTCCATGAAGATCATGAAAAACATGGTATTGAAGAGCAAAGAGAGAGAAGAAGCCATCTAGCTACTAGCTATGGACCCGAAGGTCTGTGGTGGACTACTCACGCATCATCGGAGGGGCAATGGAGTTGATGTAGATGCCCTCCGTGATCGAATCCCCCTCCGGCAGATTACCAGAAAAGGCTCCAAGATTGGATCTCACGGGAACATAGGCTCCTGGCGGCGGAAAAGTGTTTTCGTGGCTCTTTTTGGTATCCAGGGAATATTTGTGAATTTATAGGCCGAAGAGTAGGGTTAGGAGGGCGCCGTGGGCCCACAAGCCAGGGGGGCGCGCCCTACCCCCCTGGCGCGCCCCTGTGGCTTGTGGCCACACGGCGGCTCTCCTTCCTTGGTCTCCAAGCTTGGTAGGTTTCTTCTGGTCCAAGAAAAATCATTTCGAAGATTTTATTCCGTTTGGACTCCGTTTAATATTCCTTATCTGCAATACTCAAAAACAATAAAAAAACAGAAACTGGCACTAGGCACTAGATTAATAGGTTAGTCCCAAAAATAATATAAAATAGCATATTAATGCATATAAAATATCCAAAACAGATAATATAATAGCATGGAACAATCAAAAATTATAGATACGTTGGAGACGTATCAAGCATCCCCAAGCTTAATTCCTGCTCGTCCTAGAGTAGGTAAATGATAAAAACAGAATTTTTGATGTGGAATGCTACCTAACATATTTATCCATGTAATATTCTTTATTGTGGCATGAATATTCAGATCCGTAAAATTCAATACTATAGCTTAATGTTGACATAAAGACAATAATACTTAAAGCATACTAACAAGCAATCATAGCTTTCAAAATATCATGGCTAAAGAAAGTTATCCCTACAATATCATATAGTCTGGCTATGCTCCATCTTCCCCACACAAAGTATCTAAATCATGCACACCCCCGATGACAAGTCAAGCAATTGTTTCACCCCTTTTATGTTCTCAAACTTTTTCAACTCTCACGCAATACATGAGCGTGAGCCATGGATATAGCACTATGGGTGGAATAGAATGTGGTGGAGGTGCAAGGGAAAAGGAGAAGATGGTCTCACATCAACTAGGCGTATCAACGGGCTATGGAGATGCCCATCAATAGATATCAATGTGAGTGAGTAGGGATTGCCATGCAACGGATGCACTATAGCTATAAGTGTATGAAAGCTCAAAAGGAAACTAAGTGGGTGTGCATCCAACTCGCTTGCTCACGAAGACCTAGGGCACTTTGAGGAAGCCCATCATTGGAATATACAAGCCAAGTTATATAATGAAAAATTCCCACTAGTATATGAAAGTGACAAAATAGGAGACTTTCTATCATGAAGAACATGGTGCTACTCGAAGCACAAGTGTGGAAAAGGATAGTAGCATTGTCCCTTCTCTCTTTTCTCTCATTCATTTTTTTTCTTTTTTTTCTTTTTTGGTGGGCATCTTTGGCCTCTTTTATTTATTTATTTTTGGGCTTCGCTGGCCTCTTTTATTTTTTGTAAAGTCCGGAGACTCATCCCATCTAGTGAGGGAATCATAGCTTCCATCATCCTTTCCTCTCATGGGACATTGCTCTAATAATGAAGATCATCACACTTTTATTTACTTACAACTCGAAACTTAGAACAACATATGACTCTATATGAATGCCTCCGGCGGTGTACCGGGATGTGCAATGATCTAGCATAGCAAATGACATCAAAAAACGAACAAGCCATAAAAACATCATGCTAGCTGTCTTACGATCATGCAAAGCAATATGACAATGATGGTGCGTGTCATAATAAACGGAACGGTGGAAGTTGCATGGCAATATATCTCGGAATGGCTATGGAAATGCCATAATAGGTATGTATGGTGGTTGTTTTGAGGAAAATATATGGTGGCTGTTTTGAGGAAGGTGGGTTTATGTACTGGCGAAAGTTGTGCGGTACTAGAGAGGCTAGCAAAGGTGGAAGGGTGAGAGTGCGTATAATCCATGGACTCACATTAGTCATAAAGAACTCACATACTTATTGCAAAAGTCTATTAGTCATCGAAGCAAAGTGTTAGACGCAAGCCCCTAGGGGAGAGGTTGGTAGGAGTAAACCATCGCGTGCTCCCGACCCATCACACAAAGGATGACAATCATTAAACAAATCATGCTCCGACTTCATTACATAACGGTTCACCATACGTGCATGCTACGGGAATCACAAACCTTAACACAAGTATCTCTACTAATCCACAATTACTTACTAACATAACTCTTAATATTACCATCTCTACATCTCAAAACTATATGCACGAAATCAAACTTCTCATCATATTCAATGCACTTAATATGAAAGTTTTTATTATATCCCTCTTGGATGCCTATTATATTAGGACCAAATTCATAACCTAATCCAATTACCATGCTGTTTATAGACTCTCAAAATAATATAAGTGAGGTACGAGAGTTCAATTATTTCTATAAAATATAACACCACCATGCTCTAAAAAGATATAAGTGAAGCACTAGAGCAAAATTGCCTAGCTCAAAAGATATAAGTGAAGCACATAGAGTATTCTAATAAATTCACGACTCAGCGTGTCCTTCTCAAAAAAATGTGTGCAGCAAGGATGATTGTGGCAAACTAAAAAGCAAAGACTCATATCATACAAGACGCTCCAAGCAAAACACATATCATGTGGTGAATAAAAATATAGCCTCAAGTAAATTTACCGATGGATTGAAGACGAAAGAAGGGATGCCTTCCGGGGCATCCCCAAGCTTAGGATTTTTGGTATCCTTGAATATGGCTTGGGGTGCCTTGGTAATCCCCAAGCTTAGGCTCTTGCCACTCCTTATTCCATAGTCCATCAAATCTTTACCCAAAACTTGAAAACTTTACAACACAAAACTCAACAGAAAACTCGTGAGATCCGTTAGTATAAGAAAAATAAATCACCACTTTAGGTACTGTTGTGAACTCATTCTTTATTTATATTTGTGTAATACCTACTGTATTCTAACTTCTCCATGGTTCATACCCCCCGATACAACCCATAGATTCATCAAAATAAGCAAACAACACAAAGAAAACAGAATCTGTTAAAAACAGAACAGTCTGTAGCAATCTGTTGGCTTCGAATACTTCTGTAACTCCAAAAATTCTGAAAAATTAGGAAAACCAGGGCAATTTGCATATAAATCTTGTGTAAAAATTTCAGATCAAAATCACGTTCCAGTGAATTTATAAAATTCCTGGACTGAGCGCAAAAGTTTCTGTTTTTCAGCAAAATCAAATCAACAAACACCGTAGACCATACCAAAGGTCTTACTTGGATCAAACACTAATAGAAACATAAAAACACAATTACTACAGAAGTAATAATGTGCAAAACACACCAAAACATAAGCAAAAAACAGAAAGCAAAAATAAAATTGGGTTGCCTCCCAACAAGCGTTATTGTTTAACGCCCCTAGCTAGGCAAAATGCAATAGATCTAGGTATTGTCATCTTTGGTCTTGGCAACTTTTGTGAGGGCCTTCTCGAATCCGGGGGGCTCTTTCCGCTTCCCCAAATCTTCAGGAGAAGAACCCATCTTAAGATCCAAAATATCCAAACGCTTATTGCAAAGGGTAATCAAGGTGTTCAAACGACTGAGGTTCCCATTAATATGTTTGAGGGGTTCGAGATATTTTTGTAACTCGACTACGTGCTTATGTAAGTCATCCAATTTGTTGAGAATTTGAACTCCCTCTTGTGAAAAATCTTTTTGTTGTGGGGGAACCCCCAAAATCCCTTCCAAAATTTCATAAGCGGTGTTTGCATCTAGTTCGATAAAATCGCCCTTTGAGGCAAAATCCAAAAGCTTTCTATGGTGCAAAGCCAACCCAATGTAAAAATTTCTAAGCAAAACTTTTGCGTCTCCTTTTAAGTAGGAAATATGATAGGATCCCATCAGCCTCTCCCAGGCATCTTTCAAATTTTCCCCTTGTTTTTGTTTGAAGTATAAGACTTCAAAGTCTGCTGGCAAAAGGGGGGTAGTGACGCTAGTCATAGCAACACGCAAGAGAGCCGTCAAGAAAAAGGGCGAATAAAAAGGCAAATCTTTTTGAAAAATCGTTTTAGAAGTAGGGGAGAGGAAAACGAGAGGCAAATGGCAAACAATGTAAATGCAAGAGATGAGTTTGTGATGGGTACTTGGATGGCTTGATGTAGATCTCCCCGGCAACGGCGCCAGAAATCCTTCTTGCTACTTCTTGAGCATGCGTTGGTTTTCCTTTGAAGAGGAAAGGGTGATGCAGCAAAGTAGATAAGTATTTCCCTCAGTTGTTGAGAACCAAGGTATCAATCCAGTAGGAGATACAAGCAAGTCCCCAATAGATGTACCTACACAAAGAATCAAACACTTGCACCCAACGCTATAAAGGGGTTGTCAATCCCTTCACGGTTACTTGCAAGGATGAGATCTGATAGAGATAGATGGAAAAGATTACGGAAAGTAAAAAACACAAGTAAATAGATCTGAAAATATAAGATGGAAAATAGACCCGGGGGCCATAGGTTTCACTAGAGGCTTCTCTCATGAAGGCAAATATTACGGTGGGTGAACAAATTATTGTCGAGCAATTGATAGAAAAGCGCATAGTTATGACGATATCCAAGGCAATGATTATGCATATAGGCATCACGTCCGTGTCAAGTAGACCGGAACGATTCTGCATCTACTACTATTACTCCACACATCGACCGACTCCTGCCTGCATCTAGAGTATTAAGTTCATGAAGAACAGAGTAACGCATTAGGTAAGATGACATGATGTAGAGGGATAAACTCAAGCAATATGATGAAAACCCCATCTTTTTATCCTCGATGGCAACAATACAATACGTGCCTCGCTACCCCTACTGTCACTGGGTGAGGACACCGCAAGATTGAACCCAAAACTAAGCACTTCTCCCATTGCAAGAATTACCAATCTAGTTGGCCAAACCAAACCAATAACTCGAAGAGACTTGCAAAGATATGAAATCATGCATATAAGAATTCAGAAAAGACTCAAATAATATTCATAGATAATCTGATCATAAACCCACAATTCATCGGATCTCGACAAACACACCGCAAAAGAGTATTACATCGGATAGATCTCCATGAAGATCATGAAAAACATGGTATTGAAGAGCAAAGAGAGAGAAGAAGCCATCTAGCTACTAGCTATGGACCCGAAGGTCTGTGGTGGACTACTCACGCATCATCGGAGGGGCAATGGAGTTGATGTAGATGCCCTCCGTGATCAAATCCCCCTCCGGCAGATTACCGGAAAAGGCTCCAAGATTGGATCTCACGGGAACAGAGGCTCCTGGCGGCGGAAAAGTGTTTTCGTGGCTCTTTTTGGTATCCATGGAATATTTGTGAATTTATAGGCCGAAGAGTAGGGTTAGGAGGGCGCCGTGGGCCCACAAGCCAGGGGGGCGCGCCCTACCCCCCTGGGCGCGCCCCTGTGGCTTGTGGCCACACGGCGGCTCTCCTGCCTTGGTCTCCAAGCTTGGTAGGTTTCTTCTGGTCCAAGAAAAATCATTCCGAAGATTTTATTCCGTTTGGACTCCGTTTAATATTCCTTATCTGCAATACTCAAAAACAATAAAAAACAGAAACTGGCACTAGGCACTAGATTAATAGGTTAGTCCCAAAAATAATATAAAATAGCATATTAATGCATATAAAATATCCAAAACAGATAATATAATAGCATGGAACAATAAAAAATTATAGATATGTTGGAGACGTATCAACGAGCTGGCCACAGCCTATCAAGCTAAGTACTCCGACCGCGCAACGGTTTACCACGTGACCCCGCCAGGCCACTTGTTGCTCCAGGTATAGGGAAGGGGAGCGCAAAAGGAAGGAACCTGGCCTCTCGCAGCGTCGTCGCTAAAACCCCTGTCTTGGGACGGCACACTCCACCTCAGGAGGGTCAGCCTCATGAGGCCCTAACGGGCCGTCATTGTTGGGCGTAGTGCGACGCCTCAACGGACTTCATGAAGAGCGCCGGACGCGGAGCAGCGGCACATCAGTACGGACGAAGGTGCGAGGGAGTGCGCGGTGCCACACCAACGATGACACAGAACTCTGCGCAGGAAACGAGGGCGCGTTGCACAAAACAAGCAAACAACGGCTTAAAGGAGAGGGAAGGAAACGAAGGTAAAATGCAAAAGTTTTAACGCCCCCGAGGGCCATGAGCTTCTTGATGTGACAGGGACCACAGGAAGAGAACGGGGAAGCCTAGGCGGAGGAGCCACTGTCGCCGTCCAGACCCCCGCTTGCCCCGGCGCCGGAGTCGCCGCCCTCGTTGGAGGAAGGCTCTTGGATGAACCGCTCCACCAAGGCCTCCACGTGCGGGCGCACATCGTCCCGGAGGGGCCTCTGGAGCTCCTCAGGCGCCGGCTCCATGACGCAGGGGAGGTCAAGCTCCGGGACGTGCCGGCGCAGGTTGGAGAAGACGCGCGTCAGCGCAATGTCCAGGAGGTCACGCGCGCTGGACGCGTTGTCTTCGTCCACCCGGGAGACGCCGGTCTCCAGTGCCTCCACCACCTTGCCGAAGAAGTTGAGGTAGCCCCCGTCGCCGTGCGCGCACGGCAGCACGGGGGCTTCCCCGACGAACCGGTTCACCGCACCAACTGCGCGGCGGGCGATGTCCAGGTACTACTTGGCTCGCTGTGCCTCCAGCATCTTCGCGTGCGCCGCCTCGTCCTGGGCGGCCTGCACGGCGTAAGCTTCCCCCTTGATTTGGGCCTGGAGGGACGCCAGCTCTGCTTGGGCCTCCGCCTCGCCCTTGAGCGCGGCCTGGAGGGCGGCCTCAGCGTCCGCCAGCTGGGCCCTCAACGCGTCCGCCTCCTCCAGGAGCTCGTCGAGCCTGTGCCTCTTGGGCGCAGGCGCCCTGGGGGGAGGAAACGATCAGGTCCGGCGTGCCAGGCATGATTGCAAGAGAAGGCTGGGGGTGACAGAACACTTACTCGTCAATGATGGCCCAGCGCCGGCGAGCTTGGGCCGGCCTTGAGGGCCCCCCGCCGCCGCTTCCAGAAGCCGACGGTGGAACCGAGGGCCCCGTGCGCTTCCCCGCACCCGCTGCGCTCCCTCCAGACGCCATGAAGGAAAGGGAAGAGAGGACGATGAGAAAGGTATCTTTGGAAGGATGGGAAGCGAGAGGGCGCGTCAGGATGGCAAGACCCCCCCCCCGGTCGGGGCGGGTTTATAGGCGCAACCGCTGCCCACGGGGCGTCGTGGGGAGTGGAGGCGCCGTGCGCCCCTCGAGCGACGCGTGCCAGACTTGGCCGGCGAGCTGCCCTGCTTCACGTCGCTTCATCTGCCCTCGTCGCGTCACATCCGTGTGGCCCGAGGGGGTAAGGACGCAATGAGACAGCTGCATTCAAGGAAGGGCAATGATGGCCGGCACGACGCGCAGGCTGATACGTCTCCAACGTATCTATAATTTTTTATTGTTCCATGCAATTATATTATCTGTTTTGGATGTTTTATATGCATTAATATGCTATTTTATATTATTTTTGGGACTAGCCTATTAATCTAGAGCCTAGTGCCAGTTTCTGTTTTTTCCTTGTTTTTTGAGTATTGCAGATAAGGAATATTAAACGGAGTCCAAACGGAATAAAATCTTCGGAATGATTTTTCTTGGACCAGAAGAAACCCAGCAGACTTGGAGACGAAGGCAGGAGACCTGCCCTGGCGTCACAAGCCACCAGGGCACGCCCTAGGGGGGGCGCGCCCCCTGGCTTGTGGCCCCACGGCAGCCCTCCTAACCCTATTCTTCGGCCTATAAATTTCCAAATATTCCCTGGATACCAAAAAGAGCCACGAAAATACTTTTCCGCCGCCGGAAGCCTCTGTTCCCGTGAGATCCAATCTTGGAGCCTTTTCCGGTAATCTATCGGAGGGGGGTTCGATCACGGAGGGCATCTACATCAACTCCATTGCCCCTCCGATGATGCGTGAGTAGTTCACCACAGACCTTCGGGTCCATAGCTAGTAGATGGATGGCTTCTTCTCTCTCTTTGTTCTTCAATACCATGTTCTTCATGATCTTCATGGAGATCTATCCGATGTAATACTCTTTTGCGGTGTGTTTGTCGAGATCCGATGAATTGTGGGTTTATGTTCAGATTATCTATGAATATTATTTGAATCTTTTCTGAATTCTTATATGCATGATTTCATATCTTTGCAAGTCTCTTCGAGTTATTGGTTTGGTTTGGCCAACTAGATTGGTAATTCTTGTAATGGGAGAAGTGCTTAGTTTTGGGTTCAATCTTGCGGTGTCCTCACCCAGTGACAAAGTAGGGGTAGCGAGGCACGTATTTGTATTGTTGCCATCAAGGATAAAAAGATGGGGTTTTCATCATATTGCTTGAGTTTATCCCTCTACATCATGTCATCTTACCTAATGCGTTACTCTGTTCTTCATGAACTTAATACTCTAGATGCAGGCAAGAGTCGGTCGATGTGTGGAGTAATAGTAGTAGATGCAGAATCGTTTCGGTCTATTTGACACGGACGTGATGCCTATATGCATAATCATTGCCTTGGATATCTTCATAATTATTCACTTTTCTATCAATTGCTCAACAGTAATTTGTTCACCCACCGTATTATTTTCCTTCATGAGAGAAGCCTCTAATGAAACCTATGGCCCCCGGGTCTATTTTCCATATTATATTTTCAGATCTATAAACCAAAAATACTTCGCTGCAATCTTTTTACTTTTAGTTTACTTTTCGTTTTAGCAATCCTATTTATCTATCTCTATCAGATCTCATCCTTGCAAATAACCGTGAAGGGATTGACAACCCCTTTATAGCGTTGGGTGCAAGTGTTTGATTATTTGTGTAGGTGCATCTATTGGGGACTTGCTTGTATCTCCTACTGGATTGATACCTTGGTTCTCAACAACTGAGGGAAATACTTATCTACTTTGCTGCATCACCCTTTCCTCTTCAAGGGAAAACCAACGCATGCTCAAGAAGTAGCAAGAAGGATTTCTGGCGCCGTTGCCGGGGAGATCTACATCAAGCCTACCAAGTACCCATCACAAACTCATCTCTTGCATTTACATTATTTGCCATTTGCCTCTCGTTTTCCTCTCCCCCACTTCTAAAACGATTTTCAGAAAAAATTGCCTTTTTATTCGCCCTTCTTCCATTCGTCTTTTCGTTTTCTTGTGTGCTAGATTGCTTGCTTTGTCACGATGACTCAAGAGAATACCAAGTTGTGTGACTTTTCTAATACTAATAATAATGATTTTATTAGTACTCCGATTGCTCCCGCCACTAGTGCGGAATCTTATGAAATTAATGCCGCTTTGCTAAATCTTGTTATGAAAGAACAATTTTCCGGCCTTCCTAGTGAAGATGCCGCATCCCATCTAAATACTTTCGTTGAATTGTGTGATATGCAAAAGAAGAAATATGTGGATAATGATATTGTTAAATTGAAGCTATTTCCTTTCTCACTACGAGATCGTGCTAAAACTTGGTTTTCATCTTTGCCTAAAAATAGTATTGATTCATGGAATAAGTGTAAAGATGCTTTTATCTCCAAGTACTTTCCGCCCGCTAAGATCATCTCCCTTAGGAACGATATAATGAGTTTTAAGCAACTTGATCATGAGCATGTTGCCCAATCTTGGGAGAGGATGAAACTAATGATTAGAAATTGCCCCGCGCATGGTTTGGGTTTATGGATGATTATACAAATTTTCTATGCGGGATTGAATTTTGCATCTAGGAATCTTTTAGATTCCGCCGCGGGTGGTACTTTTATGGAAATCACATTAGGAGAAGCTACTAAACTCCTAGATAATATTATGGCAAATTACTCTCAATGGCATACCGAAAGATCTCCTACTAGTAAAAAAGTGCATGCTACTGAAGAAATAAATACTTTGAGTGAAAAAATGGATGAATTAATGAAATTGTTTGCTAGAAAGAGTGCTCCTATTGATCCTAATGATATGCCTTTGTCTTCTTTGATTGGAAATAATAATGAATCTATGGATGTGAATTTTGTTGGTAGGAACAATTTTGGTAATAACGCGTATAGAGGTAATTTCAATCCTAGGCCGTTTCCTAGTAATTCCTCTAATAATTATTGTAATTCCTACAGCAACTCTTATGGAAATTATAATAAATGCCCTCTGATCTTGAGAATAATATTAAAGAATTTATTAGTTCGCAAAAGGGTTTCAATGCTATGATTGAAGAAAAAATGCTCAAGATTGATGATTTGGCTAGGAACGTTGATAGAATTTCTCTTGAGATTGATTATTTGAAAATTAGATCTATTCCACCCAAGAATGATATTAATGAGTCGCTAAAAGCTATGAGAATTTCTATTGATGAGTGTAAGGAAAGAACCGCTAGAATACGTGCTAAGCGTGAATGGCTTGAAAAAGTGTGTTCTCGTGATAATATTGATGAAGATCTTAAAGTGATTGATGTGACTCCTATTGAATCTTTGTTTTCTAATATAAATCTTGATAAAGATGGGACAGGAGATAAGTCAACTTTAGGTAAAAGGCGTCCCAATGATTCGGAGTTTATAGATCTTAATGCTAAGATTGATAAAAGTGGGATTGAAGAGGTCAAAACTTTAAATAGCAATGAACCCACTCTTTTGGATTTCAAGGACTTTAATTATGATAGTTGTTCTTTGATTGATTGTGTTTCCTTGTTGCAATCCATGTTGAATTCTCCACATGCTTATGATCAAAATAAAGCTTTTACTAAACATATCGTGGATGCTATGATGAAATCTTTTGAAGAAAAACTTGAGTTGGAAGTGTCTATACCTAGGAAGCTTTATGATGAGTGGGAACCTACTATTAAGATTAATATTAAAGATTATGAGTGCCATGCTTTGTGTGATTTGGGTGCTAGCGTTTCCACGATTCCGAAAACTTTATGTGATGTGCTAGGTTTCCGTGAATTTGATGATTGCTCTTTAAATTTGCATCTAGCGGATTCCACTATAAAGAAACCTATGGGAAGGATTAATGATGTTCTTATTGTTGCAAATAGGAATTATGTGCCCGTAGATTTCATTGTTCTTGATATACATTGCAATCCTACATGTCCTATTATTCTTGGTAGACCTTTCCTTAGAACGATTGGTGCAATTATTGATATGAAGGAAGGAAATATTAGATTCCAATTTTCATTAAGGAAAGGCATGGAACACTTTCCTAGAAATAAAATAAAATTACCTTATGAATCTATTACGAGAGCTACTTATGGATTGCATACCAAAGATGACAATACCTAGATCTATTGTGTTATGCCTAGCTAGGGGCGTTAAACAATAGCGCTTGTTGGGAGGCAACCCAATTTTATTTTTATGCTTTTGTTTTTGCTTCTGTTTTTGAGTTTTCCACACATTATTACCTCTGTAGTAATTGTGTTTTCTTGTTTAATTTAGTGTTTGAGCCAAGTAAGACCTTTGGGATGGTCTACGGTGTTTGTGATTTGATTTTGCTGAAAAACAGAAACTTTTTCTCTCAGTCCAGGAATTTTGTAAATTCACTGGAACGTGCTTTTGATCTGAAATTTTTACACAAGATTGATATACAAATTTCCTTGATTTTCCTAATTTTTCAGAAATTTTAGAGTTATAGAAGTATTCAAAGTCTATAGATTGCTACAGACTGTTCTGTTTTAGACAGAGTCTGTTTTCTTTGTGTTGTTTGCTTATTTTGATGTATCTATGGGTTGTATCGGGGGTATGAACCACGGAGAAGTTGTAATACAGTAGATATTACACCAATATAAATAAAGAATGAGTTCACAACAGTACCTAAAGTGGTGATTTATTTTTCTAATACTAACGGATCTCATGAGTTTTCTGTTGAGTTTTGTGTTGTGAAGTTTTGAAGTTTTGGGTAAAGATTTGATGGACTATGGAATAAGGAGTGGCAAGAGCCTAAGATTGGGGATGCCCAAGGCACCCCAAGCCATATTCAAGGATACCAAAAAGCCTAAGCTTTCCGGGGCATCCCCTCTTTCGTCTTCAATCCATCGGTAAATTTACTTGAGGCTATATTTTTATTCACCACATGATATGTGTTTTGCTTGGAGCGTCTTGTATGATATGAGTCTTTGCTTTTTAGTTGGCCACAATCATCCTTGCTGCACACATCTTTTTGAGGGGGACACGCATTTATCGTGAATTTATTAGAATACTCTATGTGCTTCACTTATATCTTTTGAGCTAGGCAATGTTGCTCTAGTACTTCACTTATATCTTTTTAGAGCACGGTGGTGTTTTATTTTATAGAAATTATTGAACTCTTGTACCTCACTTATATTATTTTTAGAGTCTTTAAACAGCATGGTAATTGGTTTAGGTTATGAATTTAGTCCTAATATAATAGGCATCCAAGAGGGATATAATAAAACTTTCATATAAAGTGCATTGAATACTATGAGAAGTTTGATTCCTTGCATATAGTTTTGAGATATAGAGATGGTAATATGAGAGTCATGCTAGTGAGTAGTTGTGAATTGTAAGAAATACTTGTGTTAAAGTTTGTGATTCCCGTAGCATGCACGTATGGTGAACCGTTATGTAACGAAGTCGGAGCATGATTTGTTTAATGATTGTCAACCTTTGTGTGAGGGTCGGGAGCGCGCGATGGTTAACTCCTACCAACCTCTCCCCTAGGAGCATGTGTCTAATACTTTGCTTCGATAACTAATAGACTTTTGCAATAAGTATGTGAGTTCTTTATGACTAATGTTGAGTCCATGGATTATACGCACTCTCACCCTTCCACCTTTGCTAGCCACTCTAGTACCGCGCAACTTTCGCCGGTGCATCAAACCCACCTTCCTCAAAACAGCCACCATATATTTTCCTCAAAACAGCCACCATACCTACCTATTATGGCATTTCCATAGCCATTCCGAGATATATTGCCATGACACTTCCACCGTTCCGTTTTTCATGACTTGCACCATCATTTTCATATTGCCTTGCATTCGTAAGCATTCATATAGAGTCATATTTTGTTCTAGGTTTCGAGTTGTAAGTAAATAAAAGTGTGATGATTTTCATTATTAGAGCATTTGTCCCGTGAGAGAAAAGGATGATGGAAGCTATGAATCCCTCACAAGTTGGGATGAGTCTCCGGACTTTATAAATAATAAAAGAGGCTAATGAAGCCCAAATAAAAAAAGAGGCCAAAGATGCCCACCAAAATATAAAAAAATGAGAGAAAGAGAGAAGGGACAATGCTACTATCTTTTTCCACACTTGTGCTTCAAAGTAGCACCATGATCTTCATGATAGAGAGTCTCCTATTTTGTCACTTTCATATAGCTAGTGGAATTTTTCATCATATGCACAACCACTTAGTTTCTTTTTGAGCTTTCATACACTTATAGCTCTAGTGCATCCGTTGCATGGCAATCCCTACTCACTCACATTGATATCTATTGATGGGCATCTCCATAGCCCGTTGATACGCCTAGTTGATGTGAGACTATCTTCTCCTTTTTCCTCACAACCTCCACCATATTCTATTCCACCTATAGTGCTATATCCATGGCTCATGCTCATGTATTGCGTGAGAGTTGAAAAGGTTTGAGAACATAAAAGGTGTGAAACAATTGCTTGACTTATCATCGGGGTTGTGCATGATTTAGATACTTTGTGTGGGGAAGATGGAGCATAGCCAGACCATATGATTTTGTAGGGATAACTTTCTAAGGCCATGTTATTTCGAAAGGACACAATTGCCTTGTTGGTATGCTCGAAGTATTACTGTTTTTATGTCAATATTAGAATTTTGTTTTGAATCTTATGGATCTGAATATTCATGCCACAATAAAGAATATTACATGGATAAATATGTTAGGTAGCATTCCACATCAAAAATTCTGTTTTTATCATTTACCTACTCGAGGACGAGCAGGAATTAAGCTTGGGGATGCTTGATACGTCTCCAATGTATCTATAATTTTTTATTGTTCCATGCTATTATATTATCTGTTTTGGATGTTTTATATGCATTAATATGCTATTTTATATTATTTTTGGGACTAACCTATTAATCTAGAGCCTAGTGCCAGTTTCTGTTTTTTCCTTGTTTTTGAGTATTGCAGATAAGGAATATTAAACGGAGTCCAAACGGAATAAAATCTTCGGAATGATTTTTCTTGGACCAGAAGAAACCCAGCAAACTTGGAGATGAAGGCAGGAGATCTGCCGTGGCGTCACAAGCCACCAGGGCGCGCCCTAGGGGGGGCCTGGCTTGTGGCCCCACGGCAGCCCTCCTAACCCTATTCTTCGGCCTATAAATTCCCAAATATTCCCTGGATACCAAAAAGAGCCACGAAAATACTTTTCCGCCGCCGGAAGCCTCTGTTCCCGTGACATCCAATCTTGGAGCCTTTTCTGGTAATCTGCCGGAGGGGGATTCGATCACGGAGGGCATCTACATCAACTCCATTGCCCCTCCGATGATGCGTGAGTAGTTCACCACAGACCTTCGGGTCCATAGCTAGTAGCTAGATGGCTTGTTCTCTCTCTTTGTTCTTCAATACCATGTTCTTCATGATCTTCATGGAGATCTATCCGATGTAATACTCATTTGCGGTGTGTTTGTCGAGATCCGATGAATTGTGGGTTTATGTTCAGATTATCTATGAATATTATTTGAATCTTTTCTGAATTCTTATATGCATGATTTCATATCTTTGCAAGTCTCTTCGAGTTATTGGTTTGGTTTGGCCAACTAGATTGGTAATTCTTGCAATGGGAGAAGTGCTTAGTTTTGGGTTCAATCTTGCGGTGTCCTCACCCAGTGACAAAGTAGGGGTAGCGAGGCACGTATTTGTATTGTTGCCATCGAGGATAAAAAGATGGGGTTTTCATCATATTGCTTGAGTTTATCCCTCTACATCATGTCATCTTACCTAATGCGTTACTCTGTTCTTCATGAACTTAATACTCTAGATGCAGGCAGGAGTCGGTCAATGTGTGGAGTAATAGTAGTAGATGCAGAATCGTTTTGGACTACTTGACACGGACATGATGCCTATATGCATAATCATTGCCTTGGATATCTTCATAATTATTCGCTTTTCTATCAATTGCTCGACAGTAATTTGTTCACCCACCGTATTATTTTCCTTCATGAGAGAAGCCTCTAGTGAAACCTATGGCCCTCGGGTCTATTTTCCATATTATATTTTCAGATCTATAAACCAAAAATACCAAAAATACTTCGCTGCAATCATTTTTACTTTTAGTTTACTTTTCGTTTTAGCAATCCTATCTATCTATCTCTATCAGATCTCATCCTTGCAACAACTGAGGGAAATACTTATCTACTTTGCTGCATCACCCTTTCCTCTTCAAGGGAAAACCAACGCATGCTCAAGAAGTAGCACAGGCCTTGCGTCAGCTTGACTCGGGGTGGTTCCCGACGTCTTCGGAGAGCGGAGGCGTCCGCGTCTCGTTATGAGCCACGCGCCAGGTTGGGCCCGCGGATGGTTGGGTCCCGCGGCGCTCGGGTCGGTTTCTTCGGCTTCGCCCCGAAGCCAACCCAAGCGCGCCTTGGGCCCGGGGGCTACTGTCGGCGTCCTGGGAACGGGGGTACCCAGACTTGCCTGCCTGCGGCCCAGGGCGTGGCCCGCTTCGACGATTCGTACGGCCCAACGTAGCTGACTCAAGACAAGGCCCTCGCGAGAGCCTCCCGCTCGCGAGGGAGACGGTGCCAAGGCCCTCGGAAGGGAGAGACCTCCCCAGGCCCCCTCCTGAGCGGCGGAGATCTCTATGCAATGCTCGGCCTCGGGAGGTCAAGGATGATGCAGACGGGCCAGGCGGGCACCAGCGCGCCAGAGGAGACAGTTTCCTCTTTGCTGCAAAGGAGGCAGGGACGAGCGCAATTTCCCAAGGCGTCCCGCCAAAGGTTTCCATTCCGGTGCAACGAGACCAGGCCAGCGAGCGCGACAGGATGGATGTCACCAGCGAGCCCACCACCACGTCACCACCAGCTACTTTGCAGGCGAAGACCACCTTTCGTCAGGATAAGATGTACCTCCTGTCCCCTTTCGAATTTGGCCATTGTGGGATCCCTTCCCGCCATTGCGATAAGGGAAGAGGACCCAGGCCACTATAAATAGAGGCTAGGCTGCTCTGTAGAGGGGAAGGGGAAGAACACCGCCTGAACATCCTCGCGAGACGACTGACCACTGTACTAGTTCATCCACCAACCTCCTCGTGAGGCAATCCACCAAAAAGGCACGAGTAGGGTTTTACGCTTCGCAGCGGCCCGAACCTGGGTAAATCCTCGTGTGCTAATCTTCTTCCTGAGAGTGTGCGAGCTTGATTGGCTAGGCCGTCGAGCTGAGAGCTAGGGGGTGAAGCTGTTGGGGATCTTCGCACACGCCCCTGTGTTCGAACTTCTTAGGGTTTTGCGAAGCCCGAAATCCGACATAATGGTTCAACAACAAGTGAATAATTCATAGGCATTTCCTGACGCTTACCGATATTACCAATTCTTTGATATTCATCACAAGACAAGACAAACTTACGGGCATCCTTGAAGAGAGTAGGCCAATAAAAACCAGATTGCAATACCTTGTGAGCAATTCTATCTCCCGCATGATGTCCTCCATAGGCTTCGGAATGACATTTCCGTAGGATTTGTTCCAGTTCATGCTCAAGTACACAACGTCTAACAATACCATCTACCCCTTCTTTATAAAGATGCGGGTCATCCCAAAAGTAATGTCTTAAATCATTGAAAGATCGTGGATGTCGCCTAGAGGGGGGGGGTGAATAGGCGCTTTAAAATAATTATGGTTTAGGCTTGAACAAATGCGGAATAAAACTAGCGTTTAATTTGACAAGCACAAAACCTAAATCGACTAGGCTCACCTATGTGCACCAACAACTTATGTTAAGCAAGATATACAACTATGTGATAGCAAGATATATAACAAGAAACAATATGGCTATCACAAAGTCAAGTGCATAAGTAAAGGGCTCGGGTAAGAGATAACCGAGGCACGCGGAGACGACGATGTATCCCGAAGTTCACACCCTTGCGGATGCTAATCTCCGTTTGGAGCGGTGTGGAGGCTCAATGCTCCCCAAGAAGCCACTAGGGCCACCGTAATCTCCTCACGCCCTCGCACAATGCAAGATGCCGTGATTCCACTAAGGGACCATTGAGGGCAGTCACCGAACCCGTACAAATGGCAACCCTTGGGGGCGGTCACCGAACCCGTACACTTTGGCAACCCTTGGGGGCGGTCACCGGTACCCGTCAAATTGCTCGGGGCGATCTCCACAACCTAATTGGAGACCCCGACGCTTGCCCGGAGCTTTACACCACAATGATTGAGCTCCGAGGCACCACCAACCGTCTAGGGCGCCCAAGCACCCAAGAGGAACAAGCTCAAGGGTACCAAGTACCCAAGAGTAACAAGCTCTAGGGTGCTCAAACACCCAAGAGTAATAAGCTTCTCAACTTTTTCACCACCACGAATCACCGTGGAGAACTCAAACCGATGCAACTAATGCAATGGCAAGAACACACCAAGTGCTCAAGTCCCTCTCCCTCAAATCCCACCAAAGCAACAAAAGCTATGGAGGAAAGTGAGAGGAAGAACAAGGAGAACACCAAGAACTCCAAGACCTAGATCCACAAGGTTCCCCTCACATAGAGGAGAAAGTGATTGGTGGAAAGGTGGATCTAGATCTCCTCTCTCTTTTCCCTCAAGAACTAGCAAGAATCATTGGAGGGATTTAGAGTTAGGCAAGCTCAAGAAGGTCAACAATGGAGGAGAGAGAACTTGCAATAGATAAGAAAACCGTTGGGGAAGAAGACCCCTTTTATAGCCCCCCACCAAATCGAACCGTTACCTGTGCTGGACGCACTCAAGCGGTACTACCGCTCCTGCTTAGAGCGGTACTACCAGCCGAACCCAGTGAGTACAGCAAG
Organism: Elymus sibiricus; assembly: GCA_039707655.1. Taxonomy (NCBI): domain Eukaryota; kingdom Viridiplantae; phylum Streptophyta; class Magnoliopsida; order Poales; family Poaceae; genus Elymus; species Elymus sibiricus. The sequence continues at coordinate 437,125,601 of CM077669.1, read as the reverse complement.
CACAGGAGCGCGGTAGTGCCGCACGAAGCGGTACTACCGCACCCACAAGCGGTACTACCGCAAAGGTTCGCAGAACAGCTCAGAAACGAGGTAGTGGAGCGGTACTACCGCCGCAAGCGGTACTACCGCCCTACATCCGCTCTACTACCGCTAAGGAGAATAGAGCAACAGAAGCTTGCACACTCTTCGAAACACAAGCGGTAGTAGCAGCGGTAGTGGAGGGCGGAAGTACCGCACTAAGCGGTACTACCGCTCTACTACCGCACTACTTCCGTTTAACAAATATCGGCAACAGAGACGTGCACAGAAGGAATTTCCCAAGCGGAACTAGCAGCGGTAGTAGAAACCGGAAGTACCGCCCAAGCGGTACTACCGTGCTACTACGGTGCCACTACCGCACAAATAAATTAGGCAACAGAAGAAAATCCCACAAGCGGTACTCGCTGCGGTAGACCACAGCGGTACTACCGCATAAGCGGTACTACCGTGGTACCGAGCGGTACTACCGCTTGGGTGACAAGAAAACTGCCCAGAGACTGAAACTGCCATAACTTCTGCAAATGAGCTCCGAATTGAGCAAACTCAAGCTTGTTGGATAGATAACGACAAGCACTATCCAACAGATCGAACCGTTACCTGTGCTAGACGCACTCAAGCGGTTATAATAAGAAGTGGCAGGGGACATATGCCTAACATATAGAGATGAGAAACCTCTATGAATGAAGAACCGGCATAAACTCCAACATCGAAAACATCATAGAAGATGCATAAATGAACTCCGCTTTCGATGAACTCGAGCTTGTCATGAAGATGACCATAAGCTCAAAAACTCACAAATAGAAACACCAAACAAGAACCAAGAAAGATGATGCAAGGATGCAATGGTTTGAGCTCTCTACGAATGATACGATAAAGCTACTCACTTGAGAGCCCCCCTTGATAGAACGGCTATCGATCCTATAACCCGGTCTCCCAACTACTACCATGAGACCGGTAAAATAGAAAACCTATCAAGGGCAAACCTTTGCCTTGCGCACAGTCCACTTGAGCTAGATGATGACGATCTTGACCTCCTCAAGTTGGACCACCTTTCTTGATTGCGCCGGCTCGATGAAGACTAGTTGATTGCTCCCCCATACTCCATTATGGGTGAGCCACTCTTCGGCACATCTTCACAAGTCCATTGTCACCACAATGGACGGCAAGCTTCAAGCAGTGATCTCTTCGTGATGCTCCACTTGAACTTGCACACCGCAATCTTGATGACGATCACCACTTGATGTCATCCTCCATGGGTTGAATGAGATCTTCCTCTTGACGCAAGCCCATGGAAACATACCTAACCCCACATAGAACTCTCGCATAGAACATGGGTTAGTACACAAAGCGTAATGGACAATGCTTACCATACCGTGAGATCACTTGATCCCACTCGGTACATCTTCTACGCTTTGTGTGTTGAACAACTTGAATCACTCTTCATATTTAGTCTTGATCGACCTTGAATCTTTCCAACTCTCTTCATTAGGATGATGTCTTGAAGGTAAACATGAATGTTCACACAATCTTCTTCTTCAAGACATGCTTGCAATAGGCTCAACACTCACATGACCAATCTTTGGATAAATCATTGAATAGAACCTTGGTCAACACATATTCTTCTTCTAATAACCTTGAAACCAACAAATGGTCTTCAAGCAATGCCTATGGACAAACCCTTCAAATATAACTCAAGGCAACCATTAGTCCATAGAGATTGTCATCAATTACCAAAACCAAACATGGGGGTAGCACATGTTCTTTCAATAGAAGAATTTTTTCTTTTGTTGGTATGTGAAACTAGGTGGTATATATTTAGCAACAATGTAGTTAGCATAATCAGCATACCAAGGAGTGTTTTGAGAAACATTTATTGCAGCTAACTGTTCATCAGGAAAACTATCATCAATAGGTAGTGGATCATCAAGAATATTTTCTAACCTAGACAAGTTATCAACTACGGGGTTCTCAGCTCCTTTCCTATCAGTGATATGTAAATCAAATTCTTGAAGCAAGAGAACCCACCTAATGAGTCTAGGTTTAGTATCTTTCTTTTTCATAAGATGTTTTATAACAGCATGATCAGTGTGAACAATAACTTTGGAATCAACAATGTAAGATCTAAATTTATCACAAGCAAACACAACTGCTGAAAATTATTTTTCAGTAGTAGCATAGTTTCTTTGGGCACTATCTAGAGTTTTGCTAGCATAATGGATAACATTTAATTTCTTATCAACTCTTTGTCCTAGAACAACACCAACAACATAATCACTAGCATCACACGTAATTTCAAAATGCAAGTTCCAATCAGGTGGTTGAACAATAGGTGCAGAAGTTAAGGCTTTCTTGAGTGTTTCAAAGGCTTATACACAATCATCATCAAAAACAAATGGAATATCCTTTTGTAAAAGATTAGTAAGAGGCCTAGAAATTTTAGAGAAGTCTTTAATAAACCTCCTGTAGAAACCAGCATGACCAAGGAAACTCCGAACACCTTTAATATCTTTAGGACATGGCATTTTCTCAATTGCATCAACTTTAGCTTTATCCACCTCAATACCTCGTTCAGATATTTTATTCCCCAAGACAATACCTTCATTAACCATAAAGTGGAACTTCTCCCAATTCAAGAAGACATTAGTTTGTTCACATCTCTGTAAAACTCGATCAAGGTTGCTTAAGCAATCATCAAAAGAAGTTCTGTAAACGGAAAAATCATCCATGAAAACCTCCACAATCTTTTCACAAAAATCAGAGAATATAGCAGTCATGCATCTTTGAAAGGTATCAGGTGCATTGCATAAACCAAAAGGCATACGTCTATAAGCATAGGTTCCAAAAGGACAAGTAAAGGTGGTTTTCTCTTGATCAGGTTGTGATACAGGTATTTGAGAGAAACCAGAATATCCATCCAGAAAACAAAAGTGTGTGTGCTTAGATAATCTTTCTAGCATTTGATCAATGAAAGGCAGAGGGTAATGATCTTTTCTAGTAGCTTTATCTAATTTTCTAAAATCAATTACCATTCTATAGCCAGTCACAATTCTCTATGGGATAAGTTCATTTTTATCATTAGGAACAACAGTAATACCTCCCATATTAGGAACACAATGAACGGGACTTGCCCATCTACTATCATCTATGGGATAAATTATAACTGCTTCTAGAAGCTTTAATATTTCAATTCTTACCACTTCTTTCATCTTAGGATTCAATCGTCGTTGGTGATCAACAACGGGTTTAGCATCAGGTTCCATATTAATCTTGTGCTGACATAGAGTGGGACTAATGCCCTAAAGATCATCAAGAGTATATCCAATAGCAGCCCGGTGCTTCCTCAGAATTTTTAATAATCTTTCTTCTCCATGTTCTGAAAGGTTAGCACTAATAATAACATGATATATCTTTTTCTCATCAAGATAAGCATACTTCAAAGTGTCGGGCAATTGTTTTAATTCAAACACAGGATCACCTTTAGGTGGAGGAGGACCTCCTAGAGTTTCAATAGGAAAATTGTGTTTTAGGAGAGGTTGTTGTTCAAAGAAAATTTTATCTATTTCATTTCTTTCATGCAAGTGCATATCATTTTCATGGTCAGGCAAATATTGTTCTAGTGGATTGGTAGGAGGTCTGGCAATAGAAGCAAGACCAATTATTTCATCCTTACTAGATAATTCTTTATTACGGGGTTGTCTAACAATCTTGGAAAAGTTAAACTCATGAGACACATCACCAAAACTAACACCGACAATTTGTTTTTCACAATCTATCTTAGCATTAACAGTGTTCAAGAAATGTCTACCAAAGATAATGGGACAAAATTCATAGTGGGGTATTTTATTTTTCCACACAAGACTTCAACATCTCTAACAATCCCAAGTGGTGTGATGGTGTCTCTATTAGCAAGTTTAATAGTAACATCTATGTCTTCTATTTCGGCGGGTACTATATCATTCATAATTTCTTGGTATAAGGTAAAAGGAATAGCACTCACACTAGCACCCACATCACATAAACCATGATAGCAATGATCTCCTATTTTAACTGAGACAACAGACATGCGAACTACGGGTCTATTTTTATCTTTTTCATCGGGTTTGGCAATTCTAGCAGCTTCATCACAGAAGTAAATAACATGCCCATCAATATTTTCTACCAAGAGATCTTGGACCATAGAAACACTAGGTTCTACTTTAATTTGTTCAGAGGGCTTAGGTGCTTTAATATTACTTTTGCGAACCACAGTTGATACCTTAGCATGTTCCTTTATCCTAACGGGGAAAGGTGGGTTTTCAATATAAGCAGTAGGCACAACTGGATCAACATTGTAAATGATGGTTTCATCTTTAGCTTTTACCGGTTCTTTAATTTCTTCTTTAATAGGGGGGGTGATATTTAAACCACTTCTCCTTAGGGAGGTCAACATGAGTAGCAAATGATTCACAGAAATAGGCTACTATCTCAGAGTCAAGTCCATATTTAGTGCTAAACTTGTGAAAAGCATCGGTATTCATAAAAGATTTAACACAATCAAACTTAAGCTTAATACCTGACTCATTACCATTGTCGAGTTCCCAATCTTCAGAGTTGTGTTTAATTCTTTCTAAGAGATCCCACTTGAATTCAATAGTCTTCTTCATAAAAGAACCAGTACAAGAAGTATCGAGCATGGATCGATCATTATGAGAAAGCCGAGCATAAAAATTCTAAATAATAATTTCTCTTGAGAGCTCATGATTGGGGCATGAATACAAAATTGACTTAAGCCTCCCCCAAGCTATAGCGATGCTTTCTCCTTCACAAGGCCAAAAATTATATATATAATTCCGATCACGATGAACTAGATGCATAGGATAAAACTTTTGGTGGAATTATAATTTCAATCGATTCCAGTTCCATGATCCAATATCATCACATAGCCTATACCATGTCAATGCTTTTTCCCTTCAAAGATAAAGGGAAAACCATCTTCTTAACTTCATCTCCGGGTAAACCTGCAAGCTTAAATAATCCACAAATTTCATCCACATGTATTAGATGCATATTAGGATGTTCAGTTCCGTCTCCTACATAAGGATTAGCTAGCAGTTGTTCTATCATACCCGAAGGAATTTCATAACCAATATTTTCAGTAGGTTCAGTAGGTTGAGGGGCAACTAATTATGGTTCCGGTCGAGGTGAAGATACCCCGAACAAACCCCTCAAAGGATTGTTTTCCATAGTAGCAAGTGACAATAAATTTCAGCACATAGTATAAGTTTTTCCTTACCAATTTCCACTTACCAAGAGCGCTTCACTCCCCTGAAACGGCGCCAGAAAGGAGCCTTGATGACCCACAAGTATAGGGGGTCAATCGTAGTCCTTTCGATAAGTAAGAGTGTCGAACCCAACGAGGAGCAGAAGGAAATGACAAGCGGTTTTCAGGAAGGTAATTTCTGCAAGCACTGAAATTGTAGGTAACAGGTAGTTTGATAGCAAGATAATTGGTAACGAGCAAGTAAAGGTAACGGTAAATAAAGTGCAGCAAGATAGCCCAATCTTTTTGTGGCAAAGGACAGGCCAAAACGGTCTCTTATAATAAGCAAGCGTTCTTGAGAGTACACGAGAATTTCATCTAGTCACTTTCATCATGTTGGTTTGATTTGCGTTCGCTACTTTGATAATTTGATATGTGGGTGGACCGGTGCTTGGGTGCTGTTCTTACTTGAACAAACCTCCCATTTATGATTAACCCCCTCGCAAGCATCCGCAACTAAGAGAAAAGTATTAAGATAAAATCTAACCATAGCATTAAACATTTGGATCCAAATCAGCCCCTTACGAAATAGCGCATAAACTATGGTTTAAGATTCTGTCACTCTAGCAACCCATCATCTAATAACTACTCCACAATGCATTCCCTTAGGCCCAAAGATGGTGAAGTGCCATGTAGTCGACGTTCACATGACACCACTAAGGGAATCACAACATTCTTATCATCAAAATATTAAACACATATCAACTTCACATGATTACTTGCAACATGACTTCTCCCGTGACCTCAAGAACAAAGGTAACTACTCACAAATGATATTCATGCTCAAGATCAGAGGGCTATTAAATAGCATAATGGATCTGAATATATAATCTTCCACCAAATAAACCATATAGTAATCAACTACGAGATGTAATCAACACTACTAGTCACCCAAAGGTACCAATCTGAGGTTCCGGTACAAAGATTGAACACAAGAGATGAACTAGGGTTTGAGAGAAGATGGTGTTGTTGAAGATGTTGATGAAGATTGGCCTCCCAAAGATGAGAGGGTTGTTGGTGATGACAATGGCTTCGATTTGCCCCTCCGGGAGGGAAGTTCCCCGGTGGAATCGCTCCGCCGGAGGGCACAAGTGCTCTTGCCCAAGTTCCGCCTCGAGGCGGCGGTGTTCCATCCCGAAAGTCCCCTCCTTATTTTTTTTCTAGGTAAAAAGACCTTAAGTACCAGAAGATGGGCACCGGAGGTCAGCTGGGCTGGCCACAACCCACCAGGGCGCGCCTGGGGGGCTTGGCACGCCCTGGTGTCTTGTGGTCACCAGGTGGCCCCTCTCCGATAGTTATTTGCTCCAGTATTTTTTATATATTCCAAAATAAGTCTCCATGATGTTTCAGCTTATTTGGAGATGTGCAGAATAGGTGTCTCTGGTATGCTTTTTCAAGTCCGGAATTCCAGCTGCCGGCATTCTCCCTCTTTGTGTAAACCTTGCATATTATGAGAGAAAAGGCATTAGAATTACTCCATAAAGCATTATTATGCATAAAAACATTATAAATAACAGTAGGAAATCATATGCAAAATAGACGTATCAACGGCCATGATAGATGATACGACCCGTTGCATGCCGCTGATGGTCTTTTGGAGGTGTTGGTTCATCCGTAATGAGGTAGTCCATAACAAACCGGCACCGCCCGTGGAAGTATCGGTTAGATTCCTCCGAAGATACTTGGATTCATTGGTGGGGTTGAAGTTAAATTCATCCATTGATCAAGTTAAGGGAAAGAGTCCCAAGAACATGTTATTGTTATATGTATCACAGGTGATCAAGACTCTGCACTGGGCGCCTCCTGGTCGGGGCTGGTTTAAGTTGAACACGGATGGGTGTGTCGGTCAGGATGGTGCTGCGGGAGCGGACATGATTCTCCGCAACGAAGCCGGGGATATCATTTTCTCAGCATGTCGACATCTGCATGTCTGCCGCGATGCACTGGAGGCCGAGTTCTGTGCGTGTGTGGAAGGTCTCTCTCTTGCCTTGCAAAGATGCAACTCTCCGATTTCTATTGAGCTAGATTCTTCCATGGCGGTATCTATAATTCAAAATCCCGGTGTGGATCGCTCGGTGTATGCTCCCATTGTTAAGGAGATCAAGTACTTGAGAAGTTTGCGAGAAACTAGTATTTCCCATGTCTACCGTTGAAAAGATAAAGCTAGTGATGGGCTAGCAAATTTCGCTAGAAGTGAAGGTAGAATAGTAACTTGGTTAGGTTCTGGTCCTCCAAAGGTCCTTGAGTTGGTTCTCGATTATTGTAAGAACTTATTGATTGAGTAATATAAGTCTTACTTCCAGAAAAAAAACGAGTCGAGTTAAGTCACAAGTTACTACTGTACTTGTTTACCTCACGAGCTTTGATCTTTAATTCCACCCCTACGCGGGACGAATGGGTTGCTTCCGCATGTATGGACAGTCGCAACGAGGCACGCACTGTCGATCATCGTCCCCCCAATTTTTTTTGAAACCGTACACCCGTAGGCATACGTTATTTGTATTTATACGAGGTGGAAAATAGTACAAACAAGCGAGCAAGCACGTACAAATACGAAAAATACAAGGAGGATACAAGCTGTGTGGCTGACTCCACCAAACTTCGTAGGAGGCCCCAGTAAGAGAAAATTCAGAACGAGACACTTTAGGTCCTCTGCTTCCGATGCGACGCCGCTGCCTCCAAGCCGGCCGCCACCACCGGAGGGTGAGAAAGCCATCCTGGAGCAGCACATCTGAGAAGAAGAAGCCCCTTGCACAATGGCGTTGACGAGCCACAGTAGCCACCGACTCTGCAGAGCCGGATCTGATCTCAAATCGTCCCTCGGCCGGAGGCAGCGACCATCTTGGCCGAGCTCCCCGAGCTCCTTCGACCCTGGGCATGGGGACCACGCCCCTCCGCCTCGTAGAAGGTGGCCAAGCCCTTCCGTCTCGACCCCGAACCGAAGCCAGTCGACGACTTCATCCAACCTGAGCAGGACGCCATTAGCGCCGCATCCAGCCGCACTTCCGGACAAATCCCGCTACAAAAGCCACCCTGCCCCTGCATACTCCTCAACACCGCCCGAAAGAACGATGCCGAAGCAAGACAGGAGCAAGAGGAACTGAACACCCACAAGCTTCCCGTCGAAGATCTGACCTCCGACGAAACACGGACGGAGCCGGAGTGACTTATTTCTGACGCGACGCCGTCGCCGTCGTCTCAACTTCGCCTCTTGAAACTTATCTACACGCCGCGGAACCCCGGAGCTCCTCCCCACCTCCCGAGGCCAAAGTGGCCATCGGAGGCGAGGAGGAGCGGCGAGATCGCCGGCGGAAGAACCAAGTACTGGATGCGCGTCCTAGTCGCCTCTCTCGTACTGTAGCAGAGGGTTCTAGAGGAAACTAGTCGTGTGTGTGTTTTCGTCGCCCAAAATTTTGGGCACGCGGCTCGTGTTTCCCAAAGATTTTTCTTCTCGTGACTGCGAGTCTGCGAAATTCGCCGACCAGTGCATCGGGTGCCTGACTGCCTGCGCCACGAAACCGTCGTACGTGCATACGGTAGAGATCCTGTACGTGGTCATCCGGCGCAGTATCAAACCGGGATATGTTCTTGAGCCGGTCAAAATGGGATGCTTAGCAAAATGGATAACTGGCCGTCAACTCTGAAGCTTTCCACCCGTACACGATCCTACTCCTACAAGGCAACATCCCAGCTTCCAGGTCGCCAGACATTACAAATAGCCTCTCTCTACCTTCACGCTTCCAGCACACGCCGCTCTTGCACCTCCGGCCAGCTCCATCGTAGCCGAAACCAATCAACGACGCGGCACGAGCAAAGACTCCGCGCACCGCGTGCGCTCTACTAGACTACTACCATGGCGCGACTCCTCCTAATCGTAGCCACCGCCGTGCTGCTGTCCGCGGCCGGCGCGACGGCGCAGCAGCAGGGCTGCGAGAACGCGACGTTCCCGGCCGGCCGGTCGTTCGAGCGGTGCAACACCCTGCCCGTGCTCGGGGCCAGCCTGCACTGGACGTACCACGCGGCGAACGGCACCGCGGAGCTCGCGTTCCGCGCGACGTCGGGCAGCGCCGGGTGGGTCGCCTGGGGCATCAACCCCAGCAGCTCCGGCATGGTCGGCAGCAACGTGTTCGTCGCCTCCCAGAACGCCAGCGGCGTGTCCGTGCTCATGACCGTCCTGAGGAGCACGACCCCCGCCCTGGACAACACCACCCTCCAGTTCGACGTGCCGGTGCCGCCCACCGCGGAGTACACGGCCGGCGCGTACACGATCTACACGACGGTGGCGCTGCCGAGGAACTCCACGCAGCAGAACACGGTGTGGCAGGCCGGGCCGCTCAGCGGCGCGGCCATAATGCCGCACCCGATCTCCGGGGAGAACTTGCAGAGCGTTAAGATGCAAGACTTCCTGTCCGGCTAGAGGACCCCGTCGGCGTCGTGGCGGAGGTCTCCGCGCCACGCCGCACAGTCACGATGCGTATGGGTTATATATGTAATTATTTGTTAGGGGCATCTGTCATCCTGTATAAAATAAATCACGGGACATATTTCTCGTGATTACTGCTATTACATTCGTATATATTAATAAAGTACTTCCTTCGTAAACAAATATAAAATCATTTTGAGAACACAGTACAAACGCAGACACTCACACTCATATATATGCATATACACTTCCTATGAATACACATGCATACACTACATTTATGAGAAGATCCGAAATACTGAGCCAACATATCATCTTGAGATTAAAAAAGTCACCATAAACACCTCGTAGTTGACATAAACATCTCCTCCGACTGAACATGCATCATCGAAAATCCAGAAATAAATCCAGAAATAATGTAAGCACCAGGATTTAAATCCTGATGAGCTGGGGATATCACTGTCTTTCTAACCATCCAAACACAGATTGATTCGCAAATATAAAATGTTTTAAGGGCTTGAAGTACGTGCTATATACACATCCACCCAATTTTAGGGACATGGTTCCGATTACAAATATGTTCGGACATTTTCTCCTTGTCATTTTTCCTTTTCTTAGATCTGATTTGATTGATTAAACATATTTGGTATAATAGACCAGGAAATACATAAACAAACACGTTATGAAAAACCAGTTTGGACCGGGAGCCCATGGCTCAGAAGGTGGCTAAAAGATTTGATATACAAGGAAAGCTTTTGTTTTCGGGCCTAGATTACAAGATAACTCAAATATTATTTCATCGAAACATGGATTACAGTCTTGAGGTATTACAAACTTTTCAGTGGGTGTACTACAAAATAAGCTGAAGGGACATAGGCTAAAGAAACTGGATGGTTTATTCTCGTTGGGCTTATCTCCACCGCAATTTCTCAGGGCTTAGTTTCACCGTGGCAGAACTGACCTTTATTCTTATGAAACCTTGTCTCTCGGTCATACCGTCCTATGCAATGAATTTATTCCTCTTGGGAAAACAAGCCCGCCACACATTTAATAAGAGTAGGTCGAGGTTCTTCTCAAAAGAAAGATACTATCAAACACAAGTACCATATGGTAGACTAGGAGGATATATGTGCTCCAAAGACCCAAGGCGGGTTGGGAGTCCTCAACACCAAAGAATGAACTTAATGGTACTTACTAAATGAGCTTGGAAACTTTATCAAAATGCTTTGGCACTATGTACCAGATCTTAAAGGCTAAATAGTTTTACAACTCTTCCTTCTTCTCAACTAGGACGGGGGGATCCCAAATCTGAAATAGGATCAATCCAAGGAGGTGTCTAATGTAGGCGCCATATTTTTCGTAGGTAACGGAGAGGCCACCAAATTATGTCAGGTAAAATGGATTGACCAAGCCCTGTTATATCTTAAGTACCCTAACCTTTTTGTGTTGAGAGCAGAGCTGAACATTCTCGTCAAGGAGGCCTTAAGAAATAACCAAGTTAATATCACCTTTATGTGCAATCTTAATTCCAAATAGTGTAGCTTGAGGGATGTCCTAAAAACTGACCTAATCCATGACCACCTTTCAGAGAAAAGGGACAAGGTGTGCTAGGACGTGGAAGCTTAGGGCTGCTTCATGGTCAAATCCGTGTATGCTAAGATTCTTATAGTCCCTTTCATCCATCACACTAAGTTCCTTTGGTCGACGACAATACGTCTTGACGATGATACTTGTACATTTTGTAGAGAACCCAAGGATGCAAGCCACATCTTATTAAATTCCACGTCAACCTAATTTCTTTGGAGTTGCATTAGGGAGAGATTTGGGTGCAAATAGGACCCCCACTCTTCCCAAGATGTAGAGTTGCTCATGGTTTTACATGGGAAAAACACTAGAAGGAGTTTGCGACGTTATCTTAGGTTCTTTGAATGTGTCAGAAATAGGTTGTGATTAAAGCTATTATTTTAAGTCACCGTGCTAGCTACATGTTTAAATGGTCTATTTTCTTTCAATTGTGGTTACCTCTGGAAAAGACAAAGGACAAATCAACAACGATTGTTATGGTGAGCAAGATTATAACTATCCATGCCATGAACAGACATGAAGCTTAAAATTTTGTGCCACCTATTGTATTTATTTTTATATTCCACTAAACATTTGCTCCTCGATTGAGCATTGGTCTGTAATATGGGGTTACCTTCTTTTTCTACCCTATTTGAATTATGTAGTATTGTCGGTTTGTGGCTTTACTGATCTAAAGCCGACCGTTTCGTGCGCCTTTCTTACAAAAAAAGTTATACAAATTCGAAGAAATCGAGAATATTGCTCTGTTAGATACTCATCTCTAGTTCATTCATTCACACCTCAGCATTCCATCACACCTTTTGCAATCAAGTTTTAGAAAACCAAACATGCACAAACTCTCCTTCAATTTTTGAGATCTAAATGAGCCACCAACACTAAGAATAATATCATAAAATCATTTAGACGCATTACGATTGACCCGAGAGGCGCACCAGAAAGGCAAGTCTCTCAAAAGTTACTTTGTGTTGGATAGTTGTGATTTGTGAAAGAAAGCCAATGACACAAACTAATGAGTTGGTTAACGACTTCGGATAAACAGTACTTACCATATGCCCAAATGTGATGAAGATGTGAGACATTTTATTTCATATGGTATCACACTCCAACTTCCAGCCATCGGGGCCGGTGTGGAAGCCGGAGTTACAGCTCCGAAGAGTGCCTTTATGATGACAGGTGTCATTTTTGGTCACTTCGGTGGTGAAATCATCTGAAAGTGCTAGTTACCGACTATATGGGGTGAATAGAAGATTTTTATGAAAAGCTTTGAAACAATCAATGTCTTCGAAGTATGCGGAAGCAAATCAGGATCTAACAAGGATAACATATCAAGGAACTACGCAAGGCATGCAACATGGACATCATGCATACACGGTTGCATCAAAGATAAACACATACAACCCAAAGACAAATAGGCAATCAGATGAATGTCTTCGACGAATGTCTTCACACACGGACGAGCAAGGAAAAGCTTCACAATACGAAACTGTAAGTAAAGGAGTGAAGGGATAGAACTAGTTGCTCGGTGAAGACAATGGATTTGTTAGACCAGTTCCAGCTGATGTGACAGTTGTACGTCTAGTTAGGGAGGCTGAGATTTAACTTAGAAGACCGTGTCTTCACCTTATTCTCCTTGAGTTAAGATCACTTGGACCTCGCCCAATCACTCTGGTAAGTCTTCAAGGGAAACTTCTGAAACCTTCACAAACTTGGTCATCCGACAATCCACAATGACTCTTGGATACTTAGACCATGACGCCTAACCGTCTGGAAGATCACAGTTTTCTAGTGTAATAAGTCCTCGGCTCACTCAGAACAGAATGACTTCGGTGATGCTCAAACAAGCTAGCTATAGGTGTTTGGGGTTTAACCTCGCATGATCTATCTCTCTCTCCCTTTCTCTCTCTCTCTCTCTCTCTCAAAGTCTTCGAGGTGGGTTGCTCTAAATGACAGAAGTCGTGCATTAACTCGGGGAAGCCACCAACTTATCGTGGAGGGGGTGGGCCATTTATATCCAGGGGCCACCCGACATGAGATGACCAAACTAAACCTGGGTCAATGGCCAACCGACATGTATCCCAACGGTCGGATTTCAAACACACGCGATAACTTTACTTGGGCTACAAGCAAAGCTAGCTCAACCAACTCTCGAAGAGATTTCTTCTCATTGTCTTCACTGGAAGACATAAATATTTGGTTGAGCATCACGTCAGTTTTTGAATTCGTTCACCTTGACCCCACTTAACATGGTGGTTCCTCTGGCCCAGGAAATAAGAAAATGAAACTACTAAAAGACTGATTCTTCGGTTCCATTGTCTTCAAGCGAATGTTTTCGCACACCACCACTGTATTCAATGTCTTCGGACATTTTTAGGGGTCGTCTTCAACGATTAAATCGAATCTCCAGTGACTTCTATATGTGCTATTCTGTGTACTCTCACAAACACATTAGTTCATCAACCACGTTTGTCTTCAATACTCCAAAACCAACAAGGGGTGACACTAGATGCACTTACATCGTCGGCTCCTCTGGTACGCGCCCTCGGAGCATGTGTGTCTGCATTATTGAGTTTTGTTAGCCACAACAGTTTATAGGGTTTCGACTCTGATCACTTGGGTGACGGAGTCCTCGGCTCGCTTGAGATGCAACCTCGGGAAAGCTTTAGGAAAAATAAGGAGACTCGACATTCCAAACAATGGTAAAAAAAACGTCCAAAATGGGACATGTTAGCTTCAAAACACTCGATGATGTGATTTATATGGTTTTATAGATTTAGTGGTAAAAACTATATCAAAACTGACTTCAGGAGGATATGGCTCCATTTGGGATGGATTTGGGGTGATTTCTACGTTTCTTAAATCAAAATGGGTTATGAATTGGCCCGTTAACACTACCACCACTAAATAGTTATCATGCTTGCATATCGATCATTTCAGTGTCCAACAATAATTCCAATAGTTACGTATGTGATTTTCCCTATGGACGAATATGAAAGCATACCTTTCATGCTTGTTTGAGTAATAGTAAGAAGATTCCCAAAAATCATTGTAAGAATAGCTAGGATTTCTAGAAGAAGATGCCATTTTTTTATGAGAAATGAAAAGGAATCTCGATAATTTGCGTGGCTGAAGCGGAAGTAGCTACTTTCGAAGTAAGAGAAGGAAAAACAACAACTGGATGGGGGGTCAGAGTCGAAAAGAGGATTCCTCGCTTCTATCTCTCATGCTACCATTTCAGCCCAAATCATGATCTTCACCAACTTGGATTTGGTTATGCACGAAAATCGTGAGTTGCAGAGATGAGAACCATGAAAATCAAGACCCCGAACAAGAAAACAGAACCGAGGAATAGGAAACCACAAGAGTGTGGACTAGTATGGTAGTTCTGGTTGAGTAAGAAATTGAAACCAATATGCCACAACAATATCCCACTTCCGACTTCAAACTCAGAGCCCAACACCCAAAACGCCTTCCTTTGTGACGAGAAACACGGGAGCTATATCTCACTGATAGCGAGATATACGCTCCCCTCGCCTGAAGAGCAGTACTTGGTTGATTCAGTGATATAGCATCATTTTCACTCTTTTTACTCCTTTGTATTGATTTTGTTTGTTTTTTGGGATTTCTAAATGTTTCTTCGGTTTCATTGTTTCAACTGTTTTGCTTTGGTTTTCTTCGGTTTTCATTGTTTCCGTTGTTTTTTGCAGCTATTTTACTTTGAGTTACTTTTTGTTTTGTCTTTCCTTTTCTTTCGGTTTTATTTTTCATCTTCTTTATTTTCGTCGTTTTTTGGCTTTTCCATTTTCTTTCAACACATATCTATTTGTTCACAGACAATGGACATTATTCGTATACACCAGGAACCCTTTTTTATAGAAGTGTAACATTATTCAAATACATAATTACAATTTTTCTCATATACATGTTTTGATGTCTACTTTTTTCGGGCATACTGTATATTTTTTATATACACATGAAACATTATTTTTATACATGTTAAACATTTTTAAATATATGTTAACATTGCTATCAAATGCATGTTTATGTCTATTCCTTTTCAGACACATTGTATATTTTTTGTATACATCTGAAACATTATTTTTATACTAGTGTAACATTTTTAAAATACACATTTTGATGTCGACCTTTTTCGCACAATTTTTATTTTTTCTATACATCTGAAACATTATCATTATACATGGTTAACATTTGTTTCAAATGCAAGTTTGGATATCTATTCTTTTTAATGGACATTGTACACTTTTTGTATACATCTCAAAAATTATTCTTATATTGGTTTAACATTTTTCAAATACATGTTTGATGTGTACTTTTCTCATACACATTTTACATTATTTGTAATACACCGAAACATGGTCAACATTTTTTTCATAAACACGTTGAACGTAATTTTATGGTAATAGTTTTTTTTTAATAAACCACACAACATTTTATTACATTTTATAAATATTTTTAAATCTCACAATGATTTTTTGAAAAGTAAATGTTTCTTTAAAATGCTAGGTACTTGTTTTAAATGGTACGAAATATAAAATTACGTAATGAATTTCTTTTCATATTGTATACCCATTTTTTAAAAATTTCACATACAGGTTTTTCAAATGCAGGAACATTTTGCATTGTCGAACATTTATTTTGAAAGCTATCAACATTTGTTTTAGTTGGACTAACATTTTTTATACTATGTGAACATTTTTCAAGTTTATAGTTTTTTAAATCAATTTAATTATTTAGAAAAAAAAAAACTAAAAAGGAAGAAAAAACGAAATTAGAGCGACATCAGCATGATGTCAACATGGCCCCCACATTTTTATTGCGCCGGCCCAGCACTGGCTCTCTGTAGGCCAGGCTACCTTTCACCTTGATATAAGGCGCGCCCCACAACACATGGTCCGGCGCGGGGTGTGTGTGTGTTTGTGGGGGGGAGGATAGAGAACAAACACACGACCATGGGACGCGATCACGCAAGCGGCCTGCACTATGTGGCCGGAATCAGTTTTTTTTTTTGGGGTCTTTTTATCCTTTTATTTTTTATTTTTTATTTTTTTATTTTATCTTTCTTTTCAAATTGTGATATAATTTTATAGACTCGTGACCTTTTTTTTGAATCCGTGATCTTTTGAAATTAATTATTTTTTAAAATTCCTGAACTATCTTGAAAATTGTGAATTGTTTTCAAACTAATGAATCTTGTTTAAATACCTGAACAATTTTCAAATTTCATGAATAATTTTTGAAACCCGAGAACTTTTTTCAAATTTATGAGCATTTCTGAAATCCATGAGTATGTTTCAATTTATGGACTTTTGTGAATCGACGGAGATTGTTTCAATTTTGTCAACAATTTTGAAATTTAGGTGCATTTTTTAGCCAACAAGCATTTCTTAAATTTCTATACATTTTAATAATTTACAAACTTTGTTTTCTAAATCATACACCGTTTTTCAAATTCAAAAAAGTAAAAGTAATAAAGATTTTTAAAAATTCATGAAAATTTGTTCATATCCCGAACTTTTTGTATTTATGAATATTTTTTAAAATTCAATAAATATACTGAATCCCAAAGCTATTTGTTAAGAAAAAAGGGAGAAAAGTGAAACAAAAAAAGAAAGAAACTGGGGCACCCCCAAAGCACGCGGGGGGTGCGCGTTTGCTGCGCCGCGCCGTCCTATGCGGAAAATAAGGGGTCCCCCGCAGAGTGTGAATTTTCAGAGGACGGGCTCCTTGGAGCCCATTTTGTCAAAAAAATCGAAAATCATATTTAATGTTTCGAAAAAAATCAAAACAATTACAGGGAAACTTATATGTATTCCGCATGAACGTGTGAAAAAACTCGTTTGAAATATTATTATTTCTACGCTGTGCAAAAAAACAAAATTCCAGCCCAATAACAAAAAATGTCGGCTCATTTTAAAAATATGTATTCGCCTTTTTTGTGTACACCATGTGTGAAATTATATTATCATGAAAATGCACATACGTAGTATACATGTGTATGTATGTCCACAAAAGAAACCAACTTTTTTCGCGCTGTAGAAAATTATATATTTAAACGAGCTCTGTGGAGCCCGGCCTCCATTGGCATTTTCCGATCCCGCGCACCACCCGCAAGGTTGCACGACACAGGCCAGATGGGACGATGCCTGGTCGCGTGACGGAAGCATCATACCGCGTGCTGCAACGCGAGAAGCCGCCACCTTTATCCTATCCTATCCCCACTGACGAAGATCTAAGAGCATCTACAGCCGGACCCCTCATAGACTCCTCAAACGTCCGGGCAGCCTGCCCGGTCACTGTCCGGTCATAAAAAATCGATCCAGACGGACCCCTCATATCCATTTCAAACGCCCGGACTGACCGGCACCCCTCATATACATCTCAAATATGAGGACGATATGAGGGGGCGCAGACGCGCCCGGGCGCGCCCGGTCAGTCCGCCATGTAGGACGTGACCCCACCCGGACCACCTTTTCTCTTTCTTTATTCATTCTTTTCTTTCTCTTTCTTCTTCTCCACCAATCACGTGCAAATGACCGGACATATGAGGAAAAATATGAGAAATGTGGCTGCACGGATGAAAAAGTAAGGGTTCAAAACGGACATGCCCGGTCACTGACCGGGCGTGTCTGCGGACGTTTGAGGAACCGGATTTGCATGTCGTGGCTGAAGATGCTCTAACATATACATATACCGGCTAGCAGCCTGGATCGAAGCATCAAGCTTAATATAATAAGCATTATTAGGAAAAAGCATCAAGGGGGACAATAGGATATGTTTCCAGCACCTGTAAATTAAAGTTTGCGCTCTGGTTTCATGCACGTGTGAATCAACGCATGATGATGCGAGGTTCGTGTCTTACCACCGAAGGCAATGGCAATGGCAAATTCTCCGTCTCATGCGTCATTTTACCGCCACGAACAGCAGGATACCCCTGGCTGGTGTTGGGAAAAAAATGGGAGCTGGCGTGGTCGCTTGTGTGAAGCATCGGTGACTACGTGACGGGCGCACGGCAGATATCTTTTGCGACGATGTTAGATCAAATGCAGTCATGATGGAGAAAAACATGGCCACGATATGACAGATGAAGTCATCATGCACAGCACCCTGCAGCTGTAGGCTGCAGGTGTCGAAAGACCAAAAATCCTTCGAGAAGCTCACATAACTTGCCTTCCAAATCAGAACTACGTTGCTCGATTTATTTAAAAAAATTGAGTTTGACAGTGGAAACTAATTTATCAGACGTTTCTGGAGTCCCTAGTGTGCGGAATATTCTTGGCTTAGTTAAGGTTCGTTAGGAGTAGGTAAACCAACTGCTCTCCGGCGGCAACAAGGACGACGCGAAAAGGAAGCAGTCAAGCAGCCACGAGCAAGCAACAAAATATATATATACAACTGATACTAGAAAAACACGGTTCATGTATGAAACCGAAAGCAACACTCGGCATGTTTGTTCACGGTCCAGCAATTTAAAAACAGGAACACGGTTCCTCGGGCGACTAGCTAGGGGCAATGAATGAAAGCCTGCATGTGCTTCGTCATGCAATAGTTTGATTGCTGCAGTTGATTTAGGGTTTATATAAATCAGCTGTTGGATTCTTGGTCAGAAGGTTGACAGGATATAGACATGGAACAAACTGCTTGTTCGGAGACTAACTACCAGACTTACCTGCCGGTCTAGGTCAATCTTTAGGAGTTTAGGACTAGGGGCATGCATCAACCTTCAGGCCAGAAAAAAAAACTTAGCCATGGATAATGCTTGTGATATAAGGGCATCTCCAACATACACCCTCAAACCACCCGCACCCATCCGAGCTGCATGGTTCGAACGTTTTGTGTCATCCAACGTGGGTCTGCATTGGTCCGGTCCTGGACGCATTTTCTCCCGCAAACTGAAATCAAACGTGGAGGCTTTTGCGGGAGTTCGGACAACAGACACGTAGGACTCCGACACCCCGGGCCCATCTAAAAGGCAGGCGGAGCCCACACTTTTGTACCTGCTTGCCATGTTCCCGTGGCAAAAATCCCCAATCTCTCCTTCCATCCCGCCGCTCTTCACAACTTTCGCCCTTTTCTCCCACTCTCATCTTCCCTCCCATCACCGTCGTCGCCTCATGGAACCGGAGATGGAGGACGTGGTGGAGGTGCTGGAGGATCCGACCATCATGTTTGACGAGAAGATCAACTCGACAACGTGGCAAAAGCGTTGTGTCAAAGAGAAAGCCGCAAAGGAGGAGACCCTCAAGAAGCGGGCTGCTGGCGGAGGGCGTGTCGGCGTCGTGGTGGTCACGGACGAGGCGGAGGTCATGGCCACGGTACGTAGATGGTGTCGCCCACCGTACAGATGCCGCCATGGCCAAAGCATTACAAGGCTCTTTAGTTCTACACCGTGAAGCAGCTGGGTAGGCAGCCCCGACGACTGCCACTGTGTCGTTCATCGTCAATGTCAACGCAGCGCTGTTGTCTTCTCAGAGTGTTCTTCACTGCAGCTTGTCCGGGCGCGAGTGGCAGGCGGGGAGCAGATGGGTACCCGCACACTATTCGTGTGTATGCCTAAAGTGGGGGAGCCAGCCTACGACCGGGACCGGGAGATGATGGACATCATGTACGACGAAGGCGGAAGAGGAGGTGCATATGAGGATAAGCGGGTGGAAGACTCGGATCCCACCCAATCCAGTAACTACACCTAGACGGGCACGCAGCAGGCCAACATCCAGATGGGCATCAGCCGGATTGGGCCGTCAGACAGCAGGGGAGGAGGAAGACGAGGGTGAGGACGATGGATCCGGATGATCTTCTCGACAATCCGAAGAAGAGGGGTAGAGGAGAAAACATCAACATGCGGGATGATGAACTGTTGTGCGATGCATGGTTGGCCACTAACCTCGATCCGATCCATGGCACGGAGAAAAAAGGCACAACCTTTTGGAACAACATTCCCATATGGTTTGATGAACACAAGCATTTCGCGCGCTACTCCTCCGCGTTCATCCACAATTGTGAATCAAAGTCCCTAAACCATCGATGGTACACCATCCAAGAGGCCATCTCAAAGTATTGCGGCCACTTGAAGCATCTCATTGCATGATGGCCTAGTTGTGCGCAAATCCACGAGCAAGTAAGTTCATTTGGCTGGATGTGCATACTTTTGTTAATCACTAGCCTGATATGCATTGCATTGTTGATCAGCACCCGGATATGCATACTTTTGTTGTCCACCAACCGAATATTCACTGTATTGTTGATCACAACCCGGATATGCATACTTTTCTTGATCATTAGCCGGATATACATAGTTTCGTAGCCGGATATGCAAAGTATTGTTGATCACTAGCCGGATATGTATGCATAGGTCTTGACAATGTTTTATTTTGTAGCTATCTCGGGCGTGTACGGTGTTCAAGAAGTTGGAGAAGAAAAACTTCACCGTCATGCATTGCTGGTTGAAGTGGAATGGGCAACCAAAGTGGAACTTATTCATAGCCAAGACCGCCGCCCAGGTCACCGAGGAAGAAACCGGGGACCCAACCGACCCAACAAAAGATCCCTCAAAGAAGATTAGAAGAGGGTTCCGAGGAAAGAAGTGGGAGGAGGAGAGGGCAAAGCGAGAAAGTGGGGCTGCCAAGTTGACGGAGAAGTTCGAGGACATCTTGTCGAAGAAGGAGGATGCGTGCGTCAAGCGGTCCGACATCAAGGAGAATAAAAAGGTGGAGAGTTTCAAACTGTTGATGAGGGCGACCGAGAAGAAGTTGGCGATTGAATAGAAGAGGGTCTTGATCAAACAGAAGAAGGCCATACTCGAGGAGAAGCAGACGAAGCTCGAAGAAAAGAAGGTGAAGATCGCTGCCGATGCGGATGACGCGAAGATGTTGTCCTTGAATGTGGAGTCTTTAGATGCTGATTCAAGAATGATCGTGCAAGCCGCCCCCTACAAGATTTTGCAGCGGCAACATGAGGAGTTGGCTATGGACAAGGAGGAGGAGGAGGAGGCAGAGATGAAGGTTGCATACGCGGCGGCGACGACACCTTGAGCATGGAGGAGGGTCGGATTATCGGTCTGACAGGGCAAAGAACCTCAATTTTTGTACGGACTGTCGAACGGGTATTCTTTTGTCATCGGGCATGTGAAAACTTAAGCATACTTGCCTCCTTTTGGATGTGGTTGGGCATGTGATCCGACACTGGTGTGATCGGGCGCGCACTATGGATCAGACTTTTATTTGAATTTTAAATTGCCCTTTGATGACAGACGTATACATGATAGCATTGGATGGCTGCCTCCGACATCCATGTCTGCGGACGGATGCGAGAGCAAATTTACGGGTCAACGTTGGAGATGCCTTGGGGGCATGTCCAAGGTTGACCCTCAAACATCGTTCGCATTCGTCTGGACTGAACGGTCCGGGCCTATTTTTTCATCCAACATGGTACCTCATTAGTGCGAAATTGTCTGAAGTCCATTTTCCCTTAAACCGAGAGGGAGGGGCTTTGTGAGTGTCCGGCCACTGCCACGCATGCGTTCGCCACCTCGATCCCATCAAAAAATCCCTTCCGCGCTCACAAAGAGGTTGCCGCCACATTCATGCTGGCCCAAAAGCGGATACGACCTTTCACCGGAGCCGGCATTGAAGCGGCGCGCCGGTCGAGAGCGTCGTCTGGTCTCTGCGCCTGTTCCAATGCCGAAGAAGTGTGACTGGACATGACTGGATAGTTGTGCACCACATTTGTACCACCTCCCTTTGCGCGTGTGCTGACATTAACACGCTGGCATGGAAATCAGGAAACCTACTCCGGTGCCCGCATTGACACGACATGCCGCGTGTCCTGGTGCCCCGTGTCCCGACCGATCCCCGCTATTTAAACGGCGTCTCCTCGCCCGTCACAACTAGCAGCGACCGGGTCGTCCGCTCGAGCATTTGAGGCGGGTTTGGAACGCCCAGTTATAGATGCTCTAATTCGCAAACTACCAGCCAGTCAACCACCAGGGGCTGAGCGGCTGCGGCAACCTTCAAGCATAACAATTGTCTTAGTCATTTATAATCTAAAATGTTTGTCAATCATGTGAGTTAAACAGTGTTATGTACTGTATTTGTTAGTTCATGCATCACATGTACCTGTTCCTTTGTGACGTTGTTAAAGAAAACCATCCATCTTTGGACAGTTAGGACGAAGTATTATATGGTTCGCTGATATTTATATGTGTTCCTACTTCGCACCTTCGTTTGTCCACTGTTGCCTAGTCAGACCGAAACAGAAGTATTGGAATGATTGTCTGAACTGTCTGAAATATCTACATACTAACATATTATACCCCGGAATATTACCGTATTGTCTGAAGCCTGGTCCTTTAATTAAGTAGACACACGCATACAGACTATTTATCTTGCACTAATTGATTAACAGAACGCATGGATATCTATCATGTTCCGTGTGTAGATATACATCTCAGCGCCTTAGTTCTTTTCAGGATTGTACTACTTCTCAAGTTATCAGTATCTATATCTTCAGAAAAAGACAAGGCCGCATGTGCCACCAACCATCCAAGTTTTGTTTCATCCCTCAGATTTTCCAGTTTTCTTCCAAGAGTTGAACACGCCGTTGGCAGTTTGCATACAAGGCGTTTTCATAGCGGCTGCTGGAATAGCCTGTCGGTTTATCAAATTCGCAGATATTTATAGCCAGAATATTACACTCTCCAAGAGCGAATTGCTGGGAGCTCGCTCGCGTGTGCCACGTCCTCCGTGCGGTACAGTTGGGTCGCTGGATTACTTGTTACCGCATGCCTAGATGGCTGCCTTTTTTACTGGGTCCGGTGTGGTGTTGTACCCTGTGTGATGTGAGCGGTAGCGTGTGCGTCCGCTGGTTCGATGGATGGATGGATTGCATGGTTGGCTTTTCACGCGGACGCGGCTGTTGCCGGTTTTGTGCCTATGCGTCGTGGGCCGTCCTTTGTCTGGGCCCGTGCTGTCAGTTACTGGTTCTGTGCTGTTAGTGGTGCTGTTTGCGTTCTGTGGTGGCTCTTGTCAGATCGGGCCAGCCGTGCATCCCCAGGTAACACCTCCCTCAGTGAAAATAGCAAGAGAGAGAGGAAACTTCCTGCCTTTTTAACCGGGTCCATGTGGGTGCCGTCCTGTGCGCCTAGTGGGGATGCATGCAGAGTGGGCCCTGTTTGTGCATGTCCCACTGTGTCAGCTTCTGTGTTGCTGCCGTTTCTGGTCCAGCGCGTCCAAAGTGCGCCCTGTAGTTGCTTTGCGAGACGGCTTCGATGGATGGATGTGATTGATATGGGTACAGCCGGGTTAGCTTGCTTGTCACTGCATCTTCTTTATACTCTGCTCGCCCTCCTCCTCGGTTCGTCCTCCGCCTTTCTCGCTTCTGGTTCTTTCCTCCCGCAGTGTATAGCTGCCATGGAGGTAATACTACTTCCATCTTTTTCTATGCTCTTCGGTCGTTGCAGATATTTGCGCTGCTTGCGTTCTCCTGACTCACTTGTGCGTCCTGTCTTGCAGTCCATGGTGAAGTGAGCGAAGGAATAATCATCGTCGTTTGGTCGTGCCGCACTGCTGTTGGCCTTGTTTTCGTTGCAGCGCAGCTCCGTTGGCTTTTTAGGTGTGATTGCTGTCGCCTTGGACATGCAGATTTTGTTGGCTATGCTTTTGCTTCTTTCTCCATGAACTGCGCCCGCTACCTGTTTGTGTTTATGCTCCAGGGCCTTATACTGTGTTTTGTTCATCAGGTGCCGTGCTTCCTGTTTATCTTTGGTGATTGGCTTTAGTGGCTGCGCCGCGTTTCGAGCCGAGGTACACATCCCTGGTTTTAGGAGATTATTTTCTACTTATTATCGTAATGTCTTGACGGAAACAAATTCAGTTTTTGCAAGATTCTGTTGTGTCGGAAGACATTACCTGAAAACGTTTTCAGGCAAACCTAATCTTTCATTATCATGAGGTGGTCAGATCAATTAACACTCCCCTTTACTGGATCGAGTTTCGTAGACACTTCACTGTGTGCCAAAGATTTATCGAACCATGCCATTGCTACATGAGAAAACACAAACACACAATCGGCACCTTAGCAAAACAGAGAGTATTATTCACAAATAGCAATAGATTTAACATCCCCTGCACTATCGAATATACTTAAATTGTCTTGATGCCAAGTTTACATCAATAACCACTTCTCTTTGTAACAAGAAGAGATGCCAAGCAAGACACTTCTTACATTACCTTAAAATATTGCTACATCAGTGCATGCTAACAGTTGCATGAAAAATCCAATTGACCTAGCTGGTGTATGTATGTTCTGACCAAATCTGAATAAGTATAATTCTCTTATGCAGTGCTTAATGCTATTTTCATATACAAACCTATTCAGTCAGCAGTCCAACCAGTATGGATCCATATATGCATGTACCCTGCATACCATGAATTTAGTAATAAAGCAAACAGCAAAAACCTGTGGCAGTCCAATTGATTTTGTTTGCGTGCATAGCGTTTTTTGGCAGGGCACAGAATCACTCAGCAAATGCTGTTGTGTACGTGAGTGTCCAAGTTATTGGGGCTAGCTCTGTGCAAGGATCGAAATTCGAATAGGAGGTCGAGTACGTGTGTGTTGCTGCTGTACAAAGCTTCAACCAGCAGTACTCCAGAAGTAGAATTTAGCTCGCTTCGTCATCGCCGTTGCCATAAGCACTCGCTGGCGTGGGGCTGTGCTAGTAAATTGTACGCATCAATTAATTCCACTCCTTGATCACCACCTCAACCAAACAGGAATATTTGGCATCAAATTGATGAAGAGCGAACCTGAATCTGACTTTGGATCGAGTGAACACAACAGGTGTGATTTATTGCCTTGAAAACAAAAGTATATGCCTCTCATTTCCCCCTGTGTGGTATAGAACCCTGACCATGGAATACGATAAAAATTCAAATTTTGCATACTGCATGTTCATGCTAGAATCAGAAATTTACATAATCTGTAGTTAACTAAGCACTGCAGATATAATGTGAAAGTGGCCAGTGCCAAGCTTTTGGAACGAAGAGTCAGCTAAGGATTTTTTATTTGAGTACAATAGTATAATAAATGATATTGTATAGCTACAGAATGAAGTAAGATCTAAACAAAGAAAACCGAGGGAAAGAAGTTTTGATGGCATATAAGAAATAAATAAAACGGATCATACCATCATGTACACCAAAGTGCATTGATCTCCCTTCTTACAGATGATAATCACTTCCAAATTATAGAGCAGCGCTTGCCTACAAGTGGAGTGGAAACTAACTTCCCTTTTAAGTAATCTGAAGGTTTCATTCTCCAAATAATCCACTCAGTTGAATAGTCTCAGTTGTAGGAAGCCAACTTTAGTCAACATAAGATGGTTCAACAAGCATATGAAACCACTGAGCTGGACAGGAATGGTAACAAAACTGAAATATTCATCAATCAAATGTTGATAGCCATATGACACAACCAGCTCAACAGGCATCTAAGAGTAGCAAACCAAAGGGTTGACAACATAAAATAAGTTTCTGAATGTCAAGCACCACCATGGAGGGCAATATTGAAATCGTCTTGGATACCTCCAGTAAATCATTAACCTGCAACCACATAGGACGAAGTAATTAGACAAGATGCTACCTGTTTGTGTTTATGCTCCAGGGCCTTATACTGTGTTTTGTTCATCAGGTGTCGTGCTTCCTGTTTATCTTTGGTGATTGGCTTTAGTGGCTGCGTCGCGTTTCGAGCCGAGCTACACATCCCTGGTTTTAGGAGATTATTTTCTGCTTATTGCTTTTACATATTGAGCTTCCTGTTACTGCCGCAAAGCAGAGTTTAGTTCCTTACTGTTATTATTAGGTGATATGAATGATCCTGCGGTAGATCGTGCTGCTGCTCATGAACGTTCCGTTGCTAGGCGACACAGCAGGGTATCAGCGCGAATCGCATTGTTTCAGGGTTCGTGTTTGTTTCATGTGCTACTTTGCCTCTGTTGATTGGTCGTTTGCGCTTAGAACATCTCTGAAGAACGTCAACGCGTTTTCTTTTGGTACATTTAGATGCGTTCAGTGCTGCCCGTTCTTCCTCAACTGGTCCTGGTAACAGCGCATTTACAGGTCTGTGTGGTGCGCTTAGACATATCCTTCTTTCGTCTGCCTTCCATTAAGGACACTATTCATATTGCTTGTCCCGTAGGTGAGGGCTACTTCCCAGTCGTTTCGGCTGCTTACAGTGCCCTTAGGCGTCAGCAGCGAATGCAAAAGAGAAGCATGCGTACATGGGTTCGTGCAGGTGTGTTGCCATTTTGTTAGCTTTCTAAAACCTTGAACAGAATTAGATGCCATTGTCTAATTTTTTCTTCGTTTCAAGGATACCCGTACTCGACTACATCTGCAACACGTTCCCTGTTCTGTACGCAATACACAAAATTCTTAAAAGGTACACGAACGCTTGCAGCCTGGAACATGGTAAATATTGTGTGCGTGCCTCTGACAAATCGTCTCTGCAGCCACCCATAGGAAGAGATCATATCATGGTGCGCCTGAGTATCGGTGCCAATTCTGTGGCGCTGTGTTTTGGTACCGCGAGAGGTGCAAACAGGAATCAAACATAAGTGAGCGTCGTGTGCTATACAGCTTGTGCTGCAAGGGTGGTAAGGTCAAACTTCCACCATTTAGAGAACCACCAGCTTTCCTGTCAGAGCTGCTTAGATTTAATGGTGACTCGCGGTCCAAACACTTCTTGGATAGAATCAGACAATACAATTCTCTCTTTGCTTTTACTTCCATGGGAGCTGATATCGACAGACACATAAATGGGGGTGGTGGTCCATATGTGTTTAAAATTCATGGTCAGGTTTATCACCGTATTGGATCGCTTTTGCCAAATAGAGGTGCTACTCCAAAATTTGCTGAACTGTACATTCATGACACACATAATGAGCTTAGAAACAGAATTAATGCCGTACTGTCTGAAGATGGTGAACAAGAGAGTGGTATTGATAGAGCGATAACTGATGGTCTAATGAAAATGCTTGATGAATTTAACCCTCTTGTGAAAACATTTAGAGTAGCTAGAGACCGTCTTGCAAATCAGGGTGACGAAAGAATCGGTATAAGAATAGTTGGCGCAGAAAAAAACGATTCTGTTCAGTTTAGCCTACCCACCTGTGATGAGCTTGCTGGTTTAATTGTTGGTGACTTTAGTAGTGAAAATTATCGACGTGATGTTATTGTTGATAGTCTTGGAAAGGGTTTGCACCATGTCTCTGCACTACATCCTGCGTTCATGCCGCTCCAATATCCTTTGTTGTTTCCTTATGGTCGCAGAGGTTTTCAGCTGGGTATACCACACAGGGAAATAGACATAAGACAATCAATAGATATCACAAATGACTGTCCAGTTCGTGAGGGTAGAACTCATGTATCGATGGCAGAGTACTACTGCTACTGTTGTCATTACAAAAAAGATCAGTTCAACCCTTTTCTTTGTTGTGGGAGATTATCGGCCCAGTCTCAGGTTGATAGCTTTGCGTGTGTGGAAGAAGGTAGATTAACGTACATAGCTGACCATCAAGATGATTTTAGATGTGAGCATTTACAAGGTGTTGCTGATGCTGTTGGGAAGGGCCAACTTGACGGTAGCAGTATAGGCAAAAAAAGAATAGTCCCCGCAGCCTTCACAGGTGGAATACGCTATTCACGCCAAAACTTCCAAGATGGTGTTGCCATATGTAGGGTCTTTGGTTCACCTCACTTGTTCGTGACATTCACATGTAACCCAAAATGGACTGAAATCAAGGAAGCACTTGCATTTGAACCTGGTCAAAAATACACAGATCGATCTGATCTTGTTTGTAGGATCTTCAACATGAAGCTTGCACACTTCATGAAAGGCATCATGAATGGTCGAGCCTTTGGCCCTGTCTGTGCTGGTAATTGAACCTTCACAACTCTCTGTTTTCATTTTTCAACCTGTCTATACCACGCTTAGGTCGTAACCTTTGTTCCGTTCGTGTAGTGTTATATAGTGTGGAATTTCAGAAACGAGGCCTTCCTCATGTACATATCCTAATCTGGCTTCAAGATAGAACGGGCACCGGTTTAACGGAGCTTGCAGATAAGTACATCTCTGCTGAGATTCCTGATCCAGCAGTCGATCCTCTTGGATATGCTTTGGTTGAGGAATTTATGATGCTTGGTCCATGTGGTAATGCTAATAAGAACTGTCCTTGCATGAAGGACAAGGTGTGCACCAAAGGGTTTCCTAAAGAATTCCAAAACGAAAGCACTGTTGATGAGAAAGGTTTTGTCATGTATAAACGTCGTGATTTAGGTATCACAATCAACAAAAATGGAACTACCCTTGACAATAGACATGTTGTTGCATACAACATGAGACTTCTAAAGAAATTCCAAGCGCATATAAATGTAGAGTGGTGCAATAAGAGTGAGGTCTTGAAGTACCTATTCAAATACGTAACGAAAGGCACAGATCGTGCGAATGTTGTTTTCACAAAATACAAAAAACGAAAGCGTGGTACGACAAGTCAGCACGATTATAGCGAAGATGTCAGTACAATGCCAGAAAGTTCTTCATGTGCAAAACGACGAAAATTTAGTCTAAGAGGAAAACTTGCTACTGGTAATTATGAAGTAGATGAGATAAATGATTTTCTAAAGGTTCGCTACCTGTCAGATAAGGAGTCACTTTGGCGCATGTACGGCTACGATATCCATCATCACTATCCACCTGTTGAACGCCTAGCTTGTCATCTCCCAAACATGAACAACGTCATTTTCAAATCCACTACAGACTTAACAACGTTAGTTTCTACACCTTACCTCCGGAGAACTACACTCACTGCATGGTTTGAAGCTAATAGACAATTTCCAGAAGGTAGGCATCTTACATACTCTGAATATCCTGGGTTTTTTTGTTGGGCTGGACCTCAACGTAGGTGGACTAAGAGAAAACGTGGAACAATGATAGGTCGAATGTACCATGTCCCTCCAAATGCCGGTGAATGTTATTATCTTCGGTTGCTTCTTATGTATAAGAAGGGAGCAGAGTCATACGAGGACATAAGAACGTTTGAAGATGTTGTTTATAGCACATTTAAAGAAGCCTATTCTGCAAGGGGTTTGTTGGGAGACGATGAGGAGTGGTTCAAAGCTTTTGATGAAGCTGTCAAGTGGGGTATGGGTAGGCAACTGCGATCGCTGTTCGTCATGATGTTTATGTATTGCGGTATAACTAATGAACGTGAGTTCTTTGAAAAATATTGGCGTTCCATGGGTGACGATATATTATACAATCTACAACGCGCTTTAAATAACAAATCATATACAATTCCCGATGATTCTTTGAAAAATATGGTGCTTGAAGAGCTACATGAACTCTTCGTACGCAATGGTAGTTCTCCATCTAATTACAATTTGCCTCCAATTGTTGACAGTAGCACAAACGAGGTTGACAATAGACTCGTTGATGATGAAATGTCATATGATGTAGCAGAACTTTCCATTCAGGCTCCAATTTTATATGAAAAACTGAACATTGAACAACAACATGCATACAACTCTATTGTTAATAGTGTCACCCATGGTCCATCAGCATTGTATTTTGTGTCTGGGTATGGTGGAACAGGTAAAACCTTCCTATGGACCTGCATTACAGCGTATCTAAGGTCCCAGCGTAAAATTGTTCTTGCCGTCGCTTCTTCTGGAGTTGCTGCTCTGTTGTTGCCTGGTGGAAGAACGGCGCACTCACGTTTCAAAATTCCCATAGATATAGATGAAACATCATTGTGTGATATGAAACGTGGAACAAAGTTAGCCAGTCTAATCAAATCAGCTACCCTTATTATATGGGACGAGGCACTTATGACACATCGACGTTCTTTTGAAGCTCTGGATAGATCAATGCGAGATATCCTTTGTGAGGATGATCCTGCGCTTGCTCTGCTTCCTTTTGGTGGCAAAGTGTTTGTATTAGGTGGTGATTTAAGACAAATTCTTCCCGTTGTAGAAGGTGGTGTCAGAAATCAAACTATAAACGCAGCCATCACGAGTTCACCGTTATGGGCGAATGTAGAAGTCTTACAATTACACACTAATATGAGACTAAAAGCTCCATCGCTGAGTGAAGAACACGCCGAGCAATTATCTGACTTCAGTGCATTTGTGTTATCTATTGGTGATGGTACGTTTCCCGCATGTCGTAGAGGGGATGAAACAGAGGCAACTTGGATAGAACTTCCTTTGGATCTTGTTATAATGTCAGGTGATAACAAGATTCGTACGATCATAGATGCTATTTATCCTGATTTCAATGATAGCTATATGAATCCCTTATATTTATGTGAGCGTGCTATTCTCTCTCCTACACACGATGTGTGTGATGATGTTAACGAAGTAATGCTATCTATGGTTCCTGGTAATGCAAGGGAGTATTTAAGTTATGACTGTGTGTCAAAACTTAGTGAAAAGATAAGTGATATAGAAAGCATTTATCCAATCGAATATCTGAACATGCTCACTGTCCCTAATTATCCAAATCATAAATTAGTTCTTAAAAAAGGAATACCAATTATGTTGCTTCGAAACCTAAATCAACCAGCAGGTCTTTGCAATGGTACACGAATGATAATCACAGATCTGGGTGATCGCTTGATTGAGGCACGGATCATGACCGGATCAAACATTGGTGAAACTGTTTACATCCCTAAAATTATGCTCTCCACAAAAAACAAAAGGTGGACCTTTACTCTAGAAAGACGTCAGTTCCCAGTTAGAGTGTGTTATGCAATGACAATCAACAAGAGTCAGGGACAGACTCTATCAGCAGTTGGACTTTATCTTAGAAACCCTGTTTTCTCACATGGACAGCTCTATGTTGCTATATCTCGTGTTACATCAAGATCAGGTCTTAAAATTTTGATCGAAGATGATAAACAGAACTTTACACGATGGACAAGGAACATTGTGTATCGCGAGATCTTTGCAGCACTAGAATAGTAAAGCCCCTTTTGAAGCGCTTGTACATATAAATGTATATTTGTGAATAACTAGAACTATAGCTCATTTTATAATATGTTTGCCTAAATATCACCTTGTTTCACCTGTCACTCTTTATTTTGTTGCAACATTGCTCCACATGTAGTATATTTGCACCTCTTTGCAATGGTAATTCATTTCTTCTTCCTTCTTCATTCGTATAGAATAAAATCAACATCTTGTTCAGTGCATATAACTACAATTCTTTTTCTTTCTTATAGATGGCATTCGACTCTCTTTCGGACGTGTCACCTGTAAGCAGGCACTGGAGCATCTGTGTACGCATTGCTCGTATGTTGGACTACTGCGGCACACGTGATGGTCAGCCTCCGATACACGTTGACTTGGTCTTGGTTGATGAGAAAGTAAGCCTCCATTCACAGATAATAACATTTCATACGTTCTTTCAGATACAAATTTATTTATATAGCAATACGATGTGATTACAATGCGTCCATTCGTGTTTACCCACCTCGTTTGCCACATTTAATGCTGAAAAAACAATTTTCTGACCAGCTACTCTGTCCAACAGGGTAATCATATGTATGCAGAGATTCCTGGAAACGAAGCAACAAAGTTTAAACAACTTGTTCAGGAACACAAGGTCTACTGTTTCAAAAAGTTTTTGGTTGCCCCGAGCAAAGCTGCTTACAAACCATTTCCTGGAAAGTACATGATCAAGTTTACACCATGGACCAGTGTTACCCCTGTGGATGATATCACACCGGACTTCCCTCTCTATGTGTACAATTTGATGCCTTTTTCTGAACTCCCATCACGTGTCGGGGCACAAGACTATTTTGTTGGTGAGTTTCACGAACACACGCATGCTAAGACTATCGTACTTTTGATCTCTTCCACGGTAGGTTCATGATATAGTCATAAAACATATATTGACCGTTACAATTTATTTCCAGATGTAATTGGCCAAATTGTTGGGGTGTCGCAACTTGCTCAGATTCGTATGCCATCAAGCTCATCTGACACACCAAAACGTGTTATTGCTCTCAGGGACAACAGGTTTGAATCATTGCTAAATGGCAATGATTAATTCATGGTTAATCTTATAAGTTACTAAGTATGTATCTCTTATTCATGATTTTCCAGCAACACTGAAATGAAGATTGTGCTGTGGGGACAAAGAGCCATTGAATTTGAAGCTCAACTTGTATATGACAATGGACAGGAGACAGCTGTTGTTGGTGTCTTCGTTGGTCTTCTCATGAAATCCTACAAAAGTAATGCATGTTTTCATATTTGCTATTACCTAC
This sequence comes from Elymus sibiricus, assembly GCA_039707655.1. NCBI lineage: Eukaryota > Viridiplantae > Streptophyta > Magnoliopsida > Poales > Poaceae > Elymus > Elymus sibiricus. The sequence continues at coordinate 437,092,916 of CM077669.1, read as the reverse complement.
GTAATCTTTTGTTTGCTGGAACTAAATCTTATTTTTCTTTGTATAAAGATGATGAAACTCTGAGTGGAGGATCGGCGTGCAGATGGTATCTAAATGAGGATCTTCCTGAAATTGATGATTACTTTGAAAGGTTTGTGCTCGATAAACAATGAACAATAAATTACAACTTCATGATTACCCATCTAACCCATTTTATATTTCGTACATAGACTGGGTGATGGATTTCAGAAGGTTCAATGGATCTCAAATGGGGCTGAAAAATTTGCCGCAACTCGCAACAGAGCAGAACTTCCTCACAAGACCCTAGAGGAATTAAGGGACATGGATCCTTGGGAAACAGAGGTGTGTTGCACGAACTTTGAATTTATTGTTTCCTTCTACTTTTTCACTTAGTTCCTCTGGAACTAGGCATGGCATCCAAAAGAATAATTTATAAATGCTTTGACATGGCAGAATACGGATTTCCTGTGCACTGTCACAATTTCAAAAATGATGCCTGACCAGCCATGGTGGTTCCAGTCCTGCTCGAAGTGTCATCGATCTGCAAACTCATATGGTTCTGAATTTCGATGCACCGCTGGCTGCGTCTCCACAAAAGCCTATCCAAAGTAAGAAAAATGCTTCTTAAAAACCTTAATCTTATTGCAATGATTTGGCTGTCAAATAACAAAAATTGAACTTCATGTCCATAGGTTCCGTCTTTGTATGGAAGGAACTGATAGCACAGCTGCAGCCAAATTTGTCTTCTTCAACCGAGTTGCACAGCAGCTTGTTGGGAAGAGTGTCATGTCTTTGCTCAGATCATCTGGCTTACCTCGTGAGATAGCAGCAGTGGTGTCTCAGAAATACACCTTAGCTATTTCAGTCACACAAAAGAGTCTTTCTCAGAGGAACATATCATTCCAGGTGAATGGCATTGAAACATTCTTTGGAAGACAAAACTCTGTTCCGCTTGACACTCGCACTTCTACTGTCATGCCTCTGCTCATTGGAGCTGAATCTTCTGGTGAACCTACACGTGTACAATCAAGCGACCCAAGTTTGGCATAGAAGATACCTGATTTGCCCATAACAACTGAGTCTGTGTTGAAGAAAACAACTCCACAACGTGTGGTACGTGATGGACTGTGCGATTTACATTCCATCCAAATTATTTGTACAGGAAATGCCTCTTTGAATGACATGTTTGCATCTCATTTGTCCTAGCCCCTTCGGAATCTGAAAAGGAAAGATACTGCTCCTACCACTGCCACCAGCAGTTCAACGATTCCAACACTACCCCTAGAAGCAGCAGCTGGCACGTACGTTATGTTTACAGTGAATCACGTTTCTATAAGTTTGTACTTTGTAGGCTCCCTTCAACCTCGATAAATATAACCATCGTGTTGACTACAATTTGAGAGAATTACTTTCGCATACATTTGGCTCGTACTCGTACTAGCGTCCAAAAAAATAATTTAATTACATTCATCCTTATTCCATCTGTGCATACACACCTGATATTAGCTGTACATATAGCAGTCAATGTACTACGACCGCTTTCCAGTATTGTGCAAAAAACACTATGCTTTGATTAACGTATGTCGTTTCAATGTGCCATGACAACATGATTGTATATTTAAATTTTAAGAACGATTTGTTTTACATGTATTCATATACTGTTTCTACCTTTCTTGCACACACACTCATTTCACTGACAATCTGCACATTAATCCCTTTACAAACTATAAGCTGTAGAACTGAACATGACAATGACCAAGTTACCGCTGACGCAGTGAAACAGACAGTGGTTACCTCTGAAGATGCTGTTGATCATAACAAAGGGTAACAACTAATCTATCTGGTTGCTCGTCTTTGACATAAATTACTGATAATGTACTTCAACTCCATAAACAGAAAGATGGAGGCTGATCTTCCCTCTAGAACTGAAACCGTGGATGAGGATGGTGTCATTATTAAGAAAAAGTAAGAAAACATGCAGCTGACAAATATTAGCTTTGCATACATCATGTGAGACTTATTTGTATACCATATACAGCAAATCAAGCGATGAGATTCCCTCTGGATCCGGACCTCCGAAGGTTGGCAACATTACAAACCGCAGGAAAGGTGCTGCTGGGGCAAAAGGAAAATAAGTAGCAACAAAGGTAATTCACAAGCAACACAAGTAATTCAGTGCTTAATCGACATGTTCATCAAAAATCAGTCTTACGTTTTGACTTGCATAATCTTACGCAACTCTTCTCACTGCACTTCATATGGTTGACCACAAGAGCCCTTGATGACCCGTCTCATGTGTTCTTCGGCTTTCAATGTCAACCATTTGTGGAAATGAAACTCCCTTATATTATGTAATATTTGAACAACCTACCAAAGTGCTGTTGCACGCAAACTTACCGCTATAAGATCATCTGGACCTAATGTAGACTCATAACTAATGTTCAGCCAACTGCTTTTCCGTTTAGCGTCGTCTTTCGACGTAAGCAGATTTGTTGCATCTGTTCTATACTTGAAGCTTGTAAGACTTAATCTTCGGCTAGCTGCTTTTCCCTTTCATGCCACTTGTTGGCATAAGCAGAAGTGCTGACTACGTATTGTATATAGCGCTATCTTCAAAGGCCTGAACCTATGTTATGGTCTCCTTTATATAGTGAAATATGTTTGTGAATTACAGAAGGTTGTTCTTACTATTACATAGTCTATTTGAATGTTACCTAGCACATTATTGCTTCCAATGCATATGTTGTATGCAGTTGTGATTTTAACAGCAATGCATTGACAAATCCGTATGACCCTCTCGTCGCATAAATAACCATTCAAATTATGTGACACAAAACTTATATGAGATGTATTAGAGCTGCAATATTTATATGCTTCCGTCAATTATTAGAGAAATATTGATTTACGAAGGCAGTATAATTTTGCTTGAAGTGTGGGAGCCTGATCAATGGAATACACAGCGAAATGCAACGACACAAACTAATAAATATTTAAAAACTAAAAGTGTATATTCAAGCTATAGAAACCTCCTAAAATCATAAACAAACTTTCATAAACTCCAAGATATCAAGTTAACAATATTGTTGACTTTATAAAATTTGCAAACAGTTGAAAATTTATTTTGCATCAAAAAGACTGTGAAGTTCCCTCAAAAAAAATCTTTGATTCACGAAGGCAGTATAATTTTGCTTGAAGTCCGGGAGCCTGATCAATGGAATACACAGCGAAATGCAACGACACAAACTAATAAATATTTGAAAACTAAAACTGTATATTCGAGCTATAGAAAACTCCTAAAATCATAAAAGAACTTTCATGAACTCCAAGATATCAAGTTAACAATATTGTTGACTTTATAAAACTTGCAAACAGTTGGAAATTTATTTTGCATTAAAAAGATTGTGAAGTTCCCTCTGAATAAAATAATATTGATCTATTTGTTTCGTGACAAAAACTGTTACATGCAAAAACATAATCTTAGGATAAATTTTGTATGCAACTTTCGCATTTATGCACCTGTTTTAACATTTTATAGCGAGTACTTTAATTTGGAGGCTCCTAGAAAAAACCTCACGCGACCGCGTCCGTCCCCCGCCGGCGGCCGGCCACGCCGTCCATCCTTCTTCCCCAGCGCTCCCCCCCACCCACCCTCTCCCCACCGTCGCCGGCGTGCGTCGCCGGGCTCGGCCCGGGGCGGCACCGGCGGCGGCGGCCCGCGGCTTTTCCCCTCCTGCGGCGGATCCTGCGCGGGGCGGCGCTGCTTCAGGAGGTGCTTCCAGGCGGCGTTGGTGCGGCGCGGCGGCGGGCTGGCTCGCCGCTGGCGTCGGTGGTCGGAGGCGTGGGGCGCGGCCGTTGGCGGCGGCGCGGGCTGGCGGCGCCCGCTCGGGCCAGATCTGGGCCCCTTCGGGGCCCATCTGGGCCGGGGCGGGCCGGCAGCTCCAATTTGCGGCGTAGCTTCCTGGAGGCGGCGGTGGGGCGTCTGGATCCTGGGTGGTGGTGGCGCCGTCGTCGGCTTACTGCAGCGTGGCGGCGGAGTCTTTGCGGGCTCGATCTGAGCCCGGCCGGGCCCGGGTGCCCTGGTTTGCCTCCTGCTGCGGCGTCCGGCCGGCTACCACGATGGCGCTGGAGGAACTGGCCTCTGGTGCGACGGCGGTGGAGGTTGTCCCCTCCCGCTCGGCCGCGGTGCTGCCGCCCCCGGCTCCATGCGTTCTCATTTTCCGTCCTTTAGGCCTCGCGGTGGTGGCTTCAGTGAGACGGCGTGGGTGGCTTCAAGACCGTGGTGGCGCAGGCAGGTGGGTGGCGTGCTGGGTGGAAGACTCCGGAGCGATTGGGTAGTGCTGTCCTGGGGGTGGGAGAAATCCATGTCGGCTCGTCCGACTCCGACACGGTGACGCCTGCGGGTGCCGCCACCCCTCCTTGGAGGGCGTCGGGTGACCACTTTCTCCTTCTTCCTCCGCGTGCCGGGGGAATCCCTAGGACAAGTCCGGGCAATAGCATCGTTGTCGTCGCTCTCCTTCCTGAAGGTGTTGCTTGGTACGCGGCGCTCCGGAGTGTTGGGTGCGTGGTTGGACGACTTCGGAGGGCGCAGCGGTGGCGGGTCATTCACGTGTCGTCAAGCTGCCATTGTTGGCATTTGTTTCTCTCTTGTTCTTCTTATTTTATCTTTGGGCTTGATGTGCTGTTCGCCCCAGCAAGGCGGTGATGGTTGCTTTGTAATACAAAGCGGGGGGAAACCCTATTTCGAGAGTACTTTTATTTGAGAAATTTATCGAGCTTTTGTAATTTTTTGGAAGAGTTTCCTAACTTTTATGTGAGTTGTGAATATTCTTCATGGATATTTAGTTTTGAAAAGATAATTTCCGAAGTAAGTAAATACGATTTTTATCAAATCTATTTTCTTTTGTTGCTCCTACAAACGCTGCTGCATTAAGCTGCATCCGCATTTAAGAACGTCCTGTACTTGTGAACAAATTACCAAATACTGCCACTCGATGAGTGGATCTCACAGTCCTCACAGCTCACATCACAACAACCCAGCTCCAACACACATCTCTTTCCCCTTTCCCCTTTTACGCGATTAGGGTTTGTCGAACGGCCGGCGCTGCTGGATATCGGCTCTCTCCCGCGACGGGACGCCGCCGTCGCAATACAAGTTCGTCCTGGCGGCCAACCCTTCACGCCCGTCAAGCCAGCCTTCGAGCACACAGACGTAGTGCTCCCCTGCCCTCCGCGCGCTCTCCCTTCGCCCCCCCCCCCCCCTGTTCCCTTTTTTTTGGCGGCGGCCTTACTGTTTTGCTTCATCCTCCCTCTGTTCTATTCTGGCAATAGTGCATAGGTTGGACAGTTTCTCAAGTTTGTACAGAAGACTGAAACGCCAATATTTCTAGGACTCTGTTTTCACTTCGGTGGCACCACTGATAGGCTACTAAGACAAGATCTTCATTTATAGTGTTCAACCATTTCTTACTGCAGCTATGATTCTCCGTATCAAGCATTAAAGTTCTGCTGTCGTCCTGTGTAAAATATGATTATAATTACACTATTTTTTTAACCATTGGGACATGTTATACCCTGTTCAGTGTTTTCATATCAACATGGATTAACCTTCACAACAGCAGATGTTCAACTTACAGAGAATACTTGCAGTATCTACGGAGCAGATCCTGACCACCCATTTTTTCAGATGCCTAATAATGGTGTTCTATTCTGCAGATTTTATTCTCTAATCTTCAAGTTCCTATTTGTCAATGAACGAACACACAACACCAACAATGGAGGAGAACCATACTGCTTCGTTCAAAACACCTACAGGTACGTGTTCTGTCAGCAAAAAGCTAGAACCCGCTAAACTACGAACGCACACAAGTCACATATAACAAACTCGCATTTAAATCGCAGCTGATGAACTACGATCTTGGATGATGGAGCAGACCGCACCAATCAAGTGCCTCATGTATCCCCGGACTTATGTCAGTAGAATCGATGAGAAAAGAAGGCATTTGCATAGATTTATTACAAGGTTCACCATACAACGTGCTGATGGGTCACCTGCAATGCGACTTGACTTGTCGAACGCACTATTGCATCCTCTCCGAATGGGTTATACTCCGGTACTCTACTCTTTGAACACAGACTCCAGTACACTTCTCCTTGAGATAGGTAATGAACTCATGAACAGCTACGCAATAGCTTTTATGAGCAGCCGTAGAAATCTCCATATCGATGGAATTGAATATCTTTGTCAACGTATTCCAAATGAATTGAGAACCTATGATGAAGCCTTATATTATTTTCCACGCACCATCAACATAGCACGATTCCATCTCCACATAAACATATACTCTCTTCCACTGCACCTATGGACAGTGAAGGCCATCGAGCGCATGCTGCAACCATACTGCATCATTACCTACTTCAATGAATCAAACCTCATGTTGAATCAACTTAGAGGCATAGCATGTGCTGGTTGGAATGTATCAGGCAACACAGCTTTCCCACACTACATAGTGATTCATGTTACAAGTAGACGTGATGGGCCAGTCGGATCACAGCACCGCACGCGTAAGAAGATCATGACATATTGTGTAGCACTTCGAGTTCGAACCCTCAACCCAAATCCTCATCCAGGCGCCACCGAAAGTACTGAGACCGAGAAGTATACATTTTTTGAGGCAGCCACACTTGGAAGGGTTAGCTATTGTTATCTCAATGATGTTGATGTGGAGTTACAAACAATGCGCCTGCTAGAGTCATGCTACCTACTAACTGTTCCCCAATCAACTCCTGTGCAAAACGAAACACAAATATTAGATCAACTCCATGATATGCATGTACTCAATGGTGGTGAGCCAACTCTTAAGTTCCTAGACAGGCGAACATGCCTCATCAGAGCCGCAGTCCTATCACTTTCGCCCGTACAAAAGACCATAATCAGAGATTCTGCAAAAGAAATACATGTTGGCCCCTACTCTATACGCAAATGGTCCAAATCAGTCAAAGGAACACCGGGTGAGCTCACAAGAAGACTTCATGTGAAATTGGAAGGACTGCCAAATAGATACTACAGCACAACAATCATGGAGGATATTTTAAGTCCTTATTGCATGCTGGACGATAATGGTTATGATATAGGCTCATCACCAAATTTACTGGGATATGAATGCACCGTATGGACAAAAGCAAATCAGGAGATGCCTGATTTGATAACAACCTGGGTCACACCTGATGGTTGTGTATTTCAACCAGCGCAAATGACAGGATTGCAGCTGCGATTGCACCGATACAAAACAGAGCTCTATGTCACTTCAGATAACTCTGAGGTGAGCTCACAATTTCATATCGATGATAGTCTTCGCTACACTAACTGTGCCATTGTCTTTTTTTATGAAAAGCAGCTTCCATCTGCAGCCATTCAGAGCGTCGCTGGTGTCATTCCTATAGTCAATAAGTAAGTTATATGTAAAAAAGGTGAGCTAACAATCCCCTTCAGTTCTATCTTGCCACATATGGTCATACATTTTCATAAATGTTTACGCACTTAATATAGTGACCACGATTTGAAAATCTTAATATGTTCACCATGGCATTTTCTGCTCATACTCATGACCAATTTTCAATATATACTCACCTTATGAAACTATGACCTTCTATTTAACATATTCTTTTCTCCATGGTCTCACCGTTCAGATTTGGCATGGAAAACGACATCTACACCATTCAGTAACTGCGGTCAACGACAGAACGAGAAAGGTCTCCGAGAATAACAGCCTGGCATCAACATAAGGGTTGTCCATGTAATCTGTAAATATCATGCTGTAATATCTTAATCTATGTTGTGCCTGAAGCTAAGCTTCAGGTGAGCACCAGGATGAGTGCACAGTCTACTCCAGGTCCAGCGAGCCTCTCAGTGCAGAACAAACACACATATCGATATGATGACGCGTTCTATTCAGCCTACGGTGAATATTCTCATCAAGATTCTGATGAAGATTATCATCAAGACATGGACGATGACTACGGAAACTATGTGCGATCCCCATAGGAAGTACTGTTAAGTTAGAACCTCTATTATCCTGTGATTGAACATCGTTGAGACTATGTATTGTACCTACCCTAAAAACTTACTGAGTCCTTTTTGTTGGTTGTAGTTGTCTACATATGTTTATGTACCAATTGTAGTATTTGCCATCACTATGAACTCTGGCTACCATAAATAACCTCTCGTGTTCTAGCATTCTGTACCCACCTTATATGAAATGACTTATATAAATTTCTATAAACAATGTCTTCTCTGAATGTGCAACTTACTGATATTAACAATGATGCATTTTACTCTGTCAACAAATATCTATACATGTATCAGCACTCACAAAATGACACTCCTACAGTACTTTCACATGGATTATGTTTCACATATATATATCTGATGCTTACCTTTCTTCAAATAATACAATAAATTCACAGAACACATGTTGTTCATAAAAGCATCAGTCACGCCTGAACTTCATGATGTAATACGTCCTATCAAACCTTATTTCTACCGGTTGTACCAAATCTACTACTACAAATTCATGCTTTCTATGCAATGTAAACACATCGTCACGAACAAGCACATTCACAACAAAATATCCACCAAGCGCATTTGGTTCACAACTCAAAGTTAAGAGCTTATAACACACCCAAAACAAACAGACAAAGCTTACATACTCTGTTCTCCACACTACTAATTGAAATTCATATTGAATGAACAAACACAAAATATCCAGCCAAACCAACATACTAATACTTCTACCAAACAGTCAACACATTGTCGATGATCGTTTCAGAACACCACTACTCGTTCTCCTCGCGAGAGAGGATCATGTCCACGATCGACGCTGACAGCCTTTCTACCTCTGTCACGGGTACAGGTGAACCGGTGTATTGCACCTCTGAAGCACCAAGAACCGAAGACGAATCGATAGACGATCCGTGCCCTGTATCCGTCCTAATGCAGAGCAGACCAGCGTGTGTGCGACACACTGTTAATAGCTTGTTCTTCAGACGCTCGATCGTGCCTTTCAACTCCACAACCTGAGCACGGGCAGCCACAGTAGTCTCCTGGAATGCATCGGCCGAGAAACGCATGGCGCTAAGCTCAGTGCGCACGCGCTTGAGCTCATCATAGCTCTCATCGATCAGCACGAGACGATTGTGCTCTTTCAGGTGCTTCAATGCAGCACCGTACGCCAATTCAATTGCGTCATCCACAGTTTCCAGCCAGTCGCCATGGAACACCAGCTCCTCATCCTGCCCACCACCAGGTCCCGGCGGCGACAGAATCCTAAGCATTGCGGCAAAGACATGCGGCGTCACCTCCTCCACGACGGTGTTCTTCCACACAAGCTTCAGTTGCGGCGCGACTACATCGAACATCATCTTCTTGCTTAGCGTAACCATGCGCGGATGCTGTACAAAAATGAGGACGCAAATTAAACATGAAACTCCAAAAACAATTGAAATGCTTATGTACGAAAGCCCATTGCCGTTCACCTGAGGGAAGAAGGAATAGTCCACCAGGAGCGGATCCGTGCTGCTGTCAGGTGAACCCTCCATCGACCCAATTCAGACAAAATGAAGATACAGAGATGTTAGACTTGGGAAGAACGAGCTCTCTTCACCAAATGAAACGGACGAGTGCTGCTGCAACTCTGTAAACACACCGCCATTGTGTTTCCACTGTTTTTAACTCTAGCAACGAGCAAACAGAATCTTCTAACCTGTTCCGATTCCACCTCTCTCCAAACGCCACCTGTGAGCAACCAATGTTTACGTATTTTCAACCACTCTCCAGCATCACCATGCACTGTACAACTCACATCACAATTAAACCACACAGCAGCAATTTCACATTCGGCTGTACCTGGAACATAACGGCACCTACCAGGACGTTAACACAACCCCCCCTTATACAATGATTTACTAAAACCTTCCAAATTACATCTATTTGCAAAAATAAAAAAACAATCAAACTATTACATTCGTAATTGCCTTTTCCACTTTATTTTTATAACATGATAGTCACACTAATTTCCTTTTTCCGAATAGAACGAGCGATTCGCCTACTTTTTCTAAAAACCGATGAACTAACCATTAAAAAAAGATTGGTGTAATGTCGTTTTCATAAAAACCAGTCAATCAATTCGTTCTCGTGCAAACAGGCTATGACTAGAAACAAAATAGGAAGAAGACCTTTCTTTTAATAGTGTTTCACCCATTTTCAGACAATCTCTTTCAATTTTGTTCACAAAGAAACCCTATCAGCCGCCGCAACGCCTCCGACACAAGCCTTCGTTTGCACCATGCTATTAAGAACTCATACCAAATTCTTAAAAATAAGAAACCGGAATTAAACCATTGGTTAACTTTAATGCGCAGTCTGCTAAATAATTCCACAACTAGGACATGCCTTCTTCTGTTAAATTTACATATTACATTCGTAATTGCATTTCACACTTCATTTTTGTAACATGAAAGTCACACTAACTGCTCAAACTGCATACTCCAGTCAAATCGACCACGCTTCCCTTCGATTCCTTCCCTTCATTCTACAGTACAACCCAGGAGCAGCCGAGCAGGACCAGCAAGACGACTGATGCACACCTCTGATTACATATTACTTTATCTATTGATTCTTGCATCCATTGATAAAAAATATCTTATTTTGATTCGACGATCCAACAATTGAACCACCGTCCGATCGGTAAGAACATGAACCGACAACCTATCTGATTCGATTACCAGCTTGCTTTTCTAACCTATGCTTTAGCTGCTTACATTTTTCTAAGAACATACAAATACAAATTTTACAAACCATTGCTATTAAGAATTCATAATAAATTCTTAAAAATAAGAAACCGAAAATAATATGCGCAGTCTGCTAAATAATTCCACAACTAGGACATGCCTTCTTCTGTTAAATTTACATATTACATTCGTAATCGCATTTCACACTTCATTTTTATAACATGAAAGTCAATCTAACTGGTCAAACTGTTCCACACAACTTTGATCTCCATGTATTCCAGGCAAATCGATCACGCTTCCCTTCATTCTACAGTACAACCCAAGAGCAACCGAGCAGAACCAGCAAGACGACTGACGCACACCTCGGATTACACATTATTTTATCTATTGATTCTTGCATTCATTGATAAAAAATATGTTATTTTCATCCGACGATCAAGCAATTAAACCGACGGCCGATCGGTAAGAACATGAACCGACAGCCTATTTCGTTCGATTACCAGCTTGCTTTTCTAACCTATGCTTTAGCCCCTTACATTTTTCTAAGAACATACAAATACAAATTTTACAAACCATTGATATTAAGAATTCATAACAAATTCTTAAAAATAACAAACCGAAATTAAACCATTGGTACACAACTAGGACATGCCTTGTTCTGTTAAATTTACATATTACATTCGTAATCGCATTTCACACTTCATTTTTATAACATGAAAGTCAATATAACTGGTCAAACTGTTCCACACATCTTTGATCTCCATGTATTCCAGTCAAATCGACCACGCTTCCCTTCGATTCATTCCCTTCATTCTACAGTACAACCCAAGAGCAGCCGAGCAGAACCAGCAAGACGACTGACGCACACCTCCGATTATACATTATTTTATCTATTAATTCCTGCATTCATTGATAAAAAATATGTTATTTTCATCCGACGATCAAACAATTAAACCAGCGGCCGATCGGTAAGAACATGAACCGACAGCCTATTTCGTTCGATTACCAGCTCGCTTTTCTAACCTATGCTTTAGCCCCTTACATTTTTCTAAGAACATACAAATACAAATTTTACAAACCATTGATATTAAGAATTCATAACAAATTCTTAAAAATAACAAACCAAAAATAAACCATTGGTTAACTTTAATGCGCAGTCTGCTAAATAATTTCACAACTAGGACATGACTTCTTCTGTCAAATTTACATTTTACATTCGTAATTGCATTTCACACTTCATTTTTATAACATGAAAGTCACACCAACTGGTCAAATTGTTCCACACAACTTTGATCTCCATGTATTCGACCACGCTTCCATTAGATTCCTTCCCTTCATTCTACAGTACAACCCAAGAGCAGCCGAGCAGAACCAGCAAGACGACTGACACACACCTCCGACTACACATTATTTTATCTATTGATTCTTGCATTCATTAATACAAAATATGTTATTTTGATCCAACGATCAAACAATTAAACCGACGACCTATCAGTAAAAACATGAACCGACAGCCTATTTCGTTCGATTACCAGCTAGCGTTCTAAACCTATGCCTTACACTGTGAACTCATGGCCCCGTTCTTTAGCCGTTTACATTTTTCTAACAACATACAAATGCAAATTTTAAAAACCATTGCTATTAAAAATTTATAACATATTCTTAAAAATAATAAACCAAAAAAATCATCTGTTAACTTTAATGCTCAGTCTGCTAACTAATTCCACAATTAGGACAGACCAACTTCTGTTTAACTTACATAACCAATAATACTTGCACCCGTCCCACACATATTAAACAATCAAGACCTGTACGAACAACCCACGTATCAAACGCCGTCACCGTTACAAGCAGATCACCCTCACGAAAAGAAACGACACCGGACGTACACACAACCCACCCTTGTCAGGCTGGCTCCCATACTTCCTCTCGTCACGCTTCACCTATACACCTTTTACCGCCTGAGCATTATACGCGTGAACAATCCTCATACACCGCACACACATACACCAGGACACGGGACCTACACACATACAGCCAATGTCTCCTGGACCCTCCTCACCATCCAACAATACGCCTCAGCACTGCCTGTAAGTACGCACTCTCTTCCCCACTTCCTCTTCCACCACCACCACAATCACTCTCACTCTTCTCCAACCGGAGCTCACCTGCAGAAGGAAAATCCCTTCCTGCTACCCAGGCTCTCGGTCAACCATGATGAACATCATCAATACATCGCCGTCAAGGTAATTAATGCGAGCTCACACATGTCCTCTGCATTTATTTCTTCCTTGTTTGAATGCCACTCTCTTCTTGAACTCACCAAGGATACGCTACCTTTCTGTCTGCACAACACAAACAAAACAACTGCTTCATACGGGACAACATTTTTTCGGTCACATCTTCATTCATATAGCAAGAACATGACAAGAAGATTTAGCATTCAGCTGCATGTTTCAATTGCAACAAACCAGCATTAAATGTTGACCATGACAGCGCTGCCGGTTTAAGTTTCCTAGCTAAATATTTGCTGCTCCCCATTTTATAGAGTGACCCCTTTGTAAATGAACTCCCAATCCTGCAATTTCATATACCAATTTCAATTTACTATACCGATATTTCATAGCTGTAGCAGTGCATTGTTTTAACTCTTCTAAATTACTTTATATTAAGTACTATGATAGTACTACACTGCCAACATTTATATGCTTACTATCACCTTCACCTTCTAACACCAACCTAGACTTTTGAACAACACACTACTCACAGTCTAATTTTGCCAGCTTTAAATTTCAAAACATAACTAATGACCAATGTACCAACAACCGATTAATTATATTCAGTGTCATTCAAAGTTTCAGACATAAATCATCAAAGCAATTGTATAGCTCACCTCATAAGCTGCTTGTTCATGCCGTCGCTAACAAAAAACTAAACTGATTACTTATCATGTGTGTACATCCTTCTCTCTTACAAGGACACCTTCTACTTTTATAGCTTCTTTCTACTTCAACAAATACCTGCAAACAAAATTTAATCAAAAAAATAGGATATCAGTTATTCTTCAATTAATTGTACATTACCAAATGCAAAACATGAAACCATTCGAATCTTATCTTAAAAATGTCTGATGTTCGAAACAACAGGATATTAGAGAATTTATATTCTTGTTAAATCTAACACAGATTCTTGCTAATTTGAAACCTATTTATTCGTTCTCACATCTAACATGTGCCACCATGATTTTTATGTCATTTATAGCAGAACTCAACAGGTTATGTACAGAGAGTGCTACATCGCCCAAACACAGCTCCAAGCTCGTCCATCGTACTCGATCGGATTCCCTTTGGTTGCAACACGAGTTCATGCTGCGGTCAATGGCTTCACTCTGGAAGAGCTCCTCAACAAAATCCAGCCTCTCATTTGTGATCGCGGAACAATCACAGTGCACGCTGCGTCAGACAAAGAAGCTATCTTCTCCTTCACAAATGACTTTGATGCACGTCTAGGTTATGAGCTCCTCACCGGATGCTTGGAGGCCATAACAAGCGGAGGAAGCCTCAAATTCAGGCAGTGGCTTCCAACGGATGAACTTGGCTTCGATGTTGCTGAGCAGCGAGTGCGCATTTCCATCACAGATCTTCCTCTTCATGTGTGGTCAGCAGCAGCTGTAGAACACATTCTCAGTCCATACTGTGGTGTGGAGCACATCACAGATCACACGCACCGGCGCATAGACATCCGCACCTATCGTTGCACTGCTTGGGCTCAGCGAAGAATTCCTATCCCAGATTTCATTCTTCTATGCATCCCAGTGACCAAACCAGATCCAGGCAAGAACATGAAGACACAAGAATATAGAAGACTCTTTACGTATCGTCTGAAGCTTACCACTCGGCACTATATATATGGCGAAGATGAAGGCCCTGAATACACACCAGTTACACAAGTTCCAAGGTATGAAAACACTTACAGAACCAATGAAGCAATCTGCTTTCTTCCACCAGAACTGGTGGATGAACAAATCATCAAAGAACTATCAGCAGCAATTGTTGTACCGGGCAACTCTAAACAAGCTGATGCGTTGTGGAAAGATGTATACTACCTCTATCCAGGTCTAGATCCAAGGGACGTCAGGATGGATGCACTAAGCTCTGACAAGCAGATAATTATACTACCAAACAACACAGCGGGTGAAGCCATACAAAAACTGATACTATCAACGAATTCGAAAGACATCCCAGGTCTTACCCCATGGAGCCCTGATACAGGATCTATCAAAAGTACAGTCAACAAGTGTGTAGAGCTGATGATCAATAGGATTCCAGCACACTTCTGCACAGAGAAACTGGTCAAACTCTTGCTTGCACAATTCTGCTACATGAAGGTCCCGGACAGAATCGCAGAACTCCTGCTGACATCCGAGTCATATCGATGCATCGCCTGGTGCAACGACCCTATGACGGTCACAAAGAACCTCATAGCAAAGGTTGTGGATTCAGCTGTAGCTTCCAGTATGATCCTTCACAAGGATCCAGATGTGACCGTCAGGACAGCAAGCATACTGATCGATGTCCAGCGAACCGCAGCAAACATCAACGACCTACTAGCTCTGTAGGCACCAGGGCAATATAACAACCCTACATATAAGGTATGGCAGACAAAACAACTTTCCTAACTTCAAATTATTTAATAAGTTCAATATCTACCAGAAGTGTAATTTGCTAACACATTTATGCATTCACACAATCAAGCAGGAACCGTCAACTCAAGCCATCATGAAGCTCGCCTATAGTTTTTCCACATCAACGTATGACTTATTTTGCCAATCACAGGACGCCACGCCGAACCAATGACGCAATGGAGCACACTCTACTTCGTATTGTTGCATTCACCACCATGAATGGGCAACATCCGATTAGACGTCTTATAAGTGTCCACTGCCCAAAGCACTTTCTTTGCTATCTGTATTAATAAGACCAAGTATGTTTCCTTTGCATGTTTAATACAAATATGTATGCACTTATACTAATACTTGCATGTTTAATACAAATATGTATGCACTTCTACTAATAATACCTCTTCATCCAATTTAGTCGCTTCTAGAAATATAATACTAAGCACTACTTTTTTTCATATCTTCACATCGAGCTATCAAACTAATAAGAGTATGTTAGTTACATATACTAAAAGAGCACTCTGTTCTGAATATAATGCCACACAGCATGCAAACATAATTAACAATTCTTCGTACGAACAACAAGCACACAAATTCAGAATTCTACGTTATCGCTACATATCTCATAACACATATTAACATGCATAGTATATTATGCTATAGAACTCTACTGTAATAAGTTGATGTCTGACATATATTTCAGTACATACAGCTTACATTTTACTACCACACCTATCACAACATTCAGCCTGACCATCAGCGCCTGACAAAATTCTGCAGAAAACAGAAGCCATCCCAATTCCGCCCCTACTGCATAACTAATCGTCAATCTTCACATCGCACAAACGGGATTCTCTCGTTGCTGGTGCATCAAGTTAATCCATGCGTACAACGAAAAAAATACCTGATTTCATCCCCACACACAGCCGCTCATCTGCCGCCATGCCGCCTGCCGCTCAATTGCGTCAAAAGCAAACAACGCCCTCCCTCCATCTATCCCCGCGATCCATCCTTGCCGCCCCTTCGTCTGCATCTGCGATCGAACGGGTTTGACTCCGGTTTATGGATAAGGTATCACCTACAGTCAGAAAATAGCATTCGCCTGGATGGACTGTCTTTTAGGAAGCTGTTAGCCTTGCCTATGGGCTGGCCCATTAGAAATAGTCGGCCCAACCATCTTTCTACCGAGCAGGGGCCCAAAAGCGATGCTACCGAATTCCAGAAGTAACGCACGCACCCACTGCTAAATATCCCAACCTGCCCCATCTGTCAACACACTTGACCAAATTCCACTAGGGTTTCTTCCTTTCGCCATCATGGGCGGCTGCGAGCGATGCAAGATGTACAAGAAGCACCTCGCAGAGGTACATGGTCACACAAGGACCGCCACATCGGCGACTCTCGGTGGCCATCAGATCCGCAAGAAACAAACACACCGCCGCCGGGCACATGGTCCGGTAATCTCCTACCCACCACATATATCTTCTTCCTCTTCTTAAATTTTTGGGGTGTTCAGCCCAGTTCATCGGAGTGGGGAAATTTCGTGGACTGGATGTAGAGCATACATACGGCAACCCTCACGCACTGTTGCTAGCATCAGTGAAAGTGTACATTGAGATTCCGATTCACTCAGATCTGCTATTGATCCACTACCTAATGGATTCCGATTTCTTAGTTTCTGATTTACCTAACTGGCTCTACGATCAGTCCATGGGTTATATTACTTTGCTTTGGTCATTGCTTTAGTTCCTCACCTCACGATTAATTACACCAATCCTTAGCTATAAGCATCATGCTTAAAGTACTTGTGCTTTTAAAATATCTGATTCATGCCTCTCGGGTAGAAGGGATGAGCCTGGTTCTGCATGGACTTGTGTTTTTCGAAATTGTCTACAGAACTTGCTTCCATGAACTTCCTGCTGTATTCTAAATATATCCAATGCTTATATTACCCCTGTAATCTACCGGTGCATCGAAAATAATAATTAACTAGAACATCCTATTCATAAGTACACATTTCTCAAATACATGGTACAGAGCACACGATTATTTTGACAACATTCAGCATGTATGTTTGCTTTCTTTGTACTTCTGTCTACCATATTGTTTTATTTACCTGCTCAATTAATCAGGCTTTCCTCATAAACCTCACTATCCAGTCTATAATTACATATGAAATTTGTTTCTTTTCATACACTTCCTCTAATTCTCACACATGTAATTCCATACACAATCACGCCCACTATTGAACTCAACATATGGTCATCTATATTACAAATAATAAAATACTCACTTCTGAAGTTACCTTGCTCCTATACTAGCACCTAAATTCCACATTTTACTTTTTCCTCCATTCTAACTTACTTCTAAACATCCACGTCTTATCATTACAGGCGCGGCAGGGTGAGCATGAGGCATCCAACTACATCATTCGTGGTAATCTCTCTCACACACACACACCTTTCAGTAATAATTCCATTCTTCAGTTCGAACTTCGCATCACAAAGAACACAAAACAAATGCAGGTACGCCTGGCGGAGTAAAGTACTTTGGGAAGCTGGAAGAACATTGCTTCTGGGGCAATGAGGTGAAGCTCTATAAACATCATGTGGATAAGCTCTACGCAATGTTCTCGCACAAGGAGCCCAAGATCGAGTGCTATGTTTGCACCATCAACAAGACATTTGCCAAACCGGGCCAGCGCATGGTATGCTCACATGAATAAGCTCATGATATACAGTCTTTTTTCTAATCCAACTGGTTCTGCCTCTATCAATATTTGGTATTTCCTGTTCATAAAATTAATACTTACTACCTTGCTGATCTACAAATATATAATTACATTATATACAGTCCCATTTTCTATTGTAGCACATACACCAACATAGACCAGCATACATGAGTGAAAACTGTAATAAGAAATTTGACATGCATCATACCTCCATATGCTCTTATTATTCGAACCATTGCACATACACCAACATAGAACTGAGTTGCGTGTCAACATCATTGCTCATGCTTTGATCCTGCCGCCAGTATATACATGAGAAATATAGCTTTCATTTGCTCTCTTTACATCTTACGTTCTTATGCTCAACACCATGGCATACTCAATATCATTCATTCAAAAGTCTTTTGCGTGTTGATTTTATATTACATTTCATAGATATCACATACTTCTTCTATACTTGTTACTTACAAATGTAATGTTTGACAAGCGATCATGGCACTAACTAACTGCTGTCTCTGTACAGTACTTTCAGGTCGAATACACAGATGAGAAGCTACAAAAATACGTTAAAGAAGACGACGACAATCTCCCACTGAAGAATGCAAATGGTACCGTGAGATGTGACACCCGATTCATCCTTGGAACCGACAAGAGAGCGACCATCACAACCAACTGGTCATGGTTCCGTCATCATGCAAACATCTCTGAGGGTGGCATCTGTGCTTTCCACTTCAAGCGCATGGAAGGGCACAAACTTTCTCTCACCGTCCACCGTCTGTAGATGCAATGCAGTCAGCGTCTTCAATCATCTATGCATCTCTGACTATCGTTTTTAACTTATCTCTAAGACTTCGTATCTCCATGGTGTGATGGTATGAGGAACCATGTCTATCTTTTGGACATTGACCGTCTTTTGGAGCATCTTAGGCTTTCATTGAAATCGATGCCTGTGCTTTGCATCCAATATGTAAGATCATGATCTAGCTGTTAATATGAATCTACTGTCTTAGTTTCTTGCCTATTTATATCTACTTCTCTTCGGTGCACTCTTATATTCAGTATCTGTCTAACTTATATACGATTCATTATCTTTTCGGGGAACTTCTCTATTCAGCAATACTGACTTATATACGCTGGCTGACCTCTTTTACTCACAAAACCACGTTCACAAGTATGAAAGCTAGATAAGTACGTCCATGTACGCCCAAGAGGCGCGCCAAGGGCGTGCCCCTGCCACTAGTATAGTAGGATTTCTGATTTGACCGAGAGATGAGGCGAGCAGGTTGTCACAATGTCTTCATTTTTCATCCGTGAGTTCCACTGGGTGAAAGCTAATGAAGGGAGATGGAAACAGTCGTCTGCTGAGCAATTCAATTGCGTGGAACGGAGGTAAAGACTAAAAGATGGCCACATGAACATCGGAGAAGGATATCTCTTGCGCAAAAGCGGGGCGTGATATGTAGACGTAGAGGCTTTGGAGAACTTTTACCTGGTGCGGTTGACGGTCTGACACTTGCTCTTGAGTGTTGTGGTTGCATCACGCGGGGAAAAGGACCGATCCGAGTTAGAATAGTGTTAAAAAGGGCTCAATTATGGTGAAAATGACCGTCATTAATCGTACTGGATTACTTAAATCGAAGTGGGTTTGCTCATGCGTGAACTGAAGTACAGGCGTACTGCTTTCTAAACATGCGTGAACTGAAATAGTGCAGCGGTCGTGCTTCTTTCCGAACAAGAGTGGTACCCCTCCGTTCACAATGTAATGTATATATATTTTTTGAAAAGTCAAAGTTCACAAACTTTTATCAAGTTTGTGAAGAAAAACATTTAGGGCATCTCCAATGACAATCCGTAAATTTCCTCCCACATCCGCCTGCGGACAGGGGACCAATCCACGGACACGAATGCGGGAGAACGTCATCCAACCGTAGCCGCATACATTTTGACAACATTTCGATCTAACCAGACGAAATTTGTGCAAACATGGCCGGATTTTATATAAACATGACGGAATTCATACAAACCGGACAAATCGTTTACATTTTGATCATATTTTAACTAAAAAAGATAAGACTATGTGCACGTCCAGTCATGCGGAGCTTCACTCCCAAGACACGGATACACTACACTAGTTTACGGCCGACCGCGGCGGATTTCTTTGTCTTCCCATGTTCGGCGGCCTGGTACCGGACTGCTGGGAGCCCCGGAGGCATATGCTTCAGCGCAAAGAACGGCTCGTTTCCCCACCGCTCGTCGGAGCGGAACCCCCCGCTGATGCTTCAGCGGGAGGGGAAGGGGCGCCTCCGCTTCCGTGGATCTCATGCGGGGTCGGCGATGGTCCTCGCAAGAGAACCGGGCAAGACAGCGACTGTGTACACCGGCGTCACCTCGGCGGTGGCCTTCATGGGACCAAGCGGCGGCGGCCTCCCTTCTTGTTCTACCACTCCTCAATGATGGCGGCGAGCACCTCCGCGTTGGCCACCGACTCGTCGCTTTCTGCGCACCCGACTTCTGTCTCTGTCTGCATGGAACGACTGCAGGCACGAGAGGCGCGACCATAGGCACCGGCGGCGCGGTCGCAGACACGGGAGGCATGGTTGCCGCTGTGCTCCCCGACGTGTCGTCGTGCTCGTATCCGGCGGGCCACCCATACGACTTGTATGTCGGAGAAGTGCTCTTCGGAAGCAATCGAAAGAGTAGAGAAAATGGTGAAGGAGGAGATGGAGGACCAGCGGAGGGGTGCGATTTTTGCCCGGCGTCTGGCCTCGTTTAAGTAGAGCGCGGACGGGAGGAGCTCGACCGGCCTTGTGTTTAATGTCAGCTCGCTCATGAATGGACGTGTGGCCAGAGTAGGTTTCTTGGCTTCCATGCGGGTTTAATGTAGCCGTTTGAATACGACGAGGAGGCATGTTCAGCCGGGCGTGAAGCGGGCGGCGCCCTCGCTGGTGGACCGCTTCAATGGCGGAGGCAGTGAGAGGTCGCGTCAGTGTTGAGCAGCCTTCAATGTGGAGTGACGCGCTCTACAGCGGCATGAATGCGGGCAGCTGGCGTCGGGTGGGAAGCGCATGCGGGAGGGGTGGGTTTTTTTTTTGGTAGGCCAGGACGGTGAGAAGCGGGCTTGGGATTGGTCCGGACTCCCGAAAACCTCTCCAATTTTGTCTCCGGTTTGCTGGAAAAATCATGTCCGGACCGCACCGTGGACCAATAAAGGATCGCATTGGATGGCTTCCGCGGTCCGGACAGCACGGTCCGAACGGTTGCAGGAGGTTTGAAGGTTGGCGTTGAAGATGCCCTTACATCTAGAATACCAAACATATCTCACTAGATTCATCATAAGATGGAGTTTCATATTTTAAATATTTGGCACCGTAGATATAAAGTCTTCTATATAAACTTGGTCAAAGCTTATAGAGTTTGGCTTTTCAAAAATTCTACTAGTACAAATGCACGTGCGTTGCACCGGGGGAAAAAAGAAACAACGTGCTTCATGTGTCATTGTGCATCAATTTTGTACCAGTTTAATAAACGTCCATAATAAGGTTAAACGTGGAAAATTCCTTATCTTTAATATAATTTAACCTTTTCATGAAAATTGAAACACTTTTCAAGAATAATTAACGTTTCTATGAAAATTGCAACCTTTCTCTAAAAAAGAACATTTTTTACGGAAAAAAGACCCTTTTTTTAACAGACATTTAATGAAAAGAACGTTTTGTTATTTTTGTTGTACATATCTAAGTGGACTTTGTTTTAGTAAAAACGAAACTCTTTTTGGGGAATCTTTAAGTTTCTTATAAAAGTGCGAACATATGTTTTTATAACAAAAAAGTGTAAACATATGTAAAAATGTGAACATTTTAAAGCTATTTTTACCGTGTTAAGTTTTTTTAAGATATTTTTTTAGAGCATTTTTGTTAGGGAATTTTACAGATGGTTGTTTGGTTGGGAAGATTTTATAAAAAAATTCCCTAAAAAAAGAGTTTATTCCTTTTTTAACTTTTGGGCTTGGCCAAAACAAAGCACTTGACGTTAACTATTATTAAAAATAAGGACACACGAACTCATCTTCTTTATCGTTCCCCATTTTCAAGTCTCCCATGTCGAAGTGCTCTGTGCCGCCGCCGCCCGCATCGTGTCTACCTCCTCCGTCGACATGTGCCTATCCCTTCCTCCCGTGCACCGTCATGGAGGGCTCCTCACAGGGTTGGAGACGGGGGGGGGGGGGGGGGGAGTAGTCGCCGTTTGGTGCCCTGTCCGCTGTGTTCGCGCTGTCCATCATGACCCCTACCAGCTGCAGTCGGAGTTAAGCATATATGACCATGGATGTGAATTAGAACATTAAAAGGTGACAATACTACTTTTTGCCAAATAATACACCACCGCAATCGTTGCAACGGGGGAAAATAAAATATCATGTGGCATAATAATACAAAAAAAATACAAATTATTGTTGCAGATATAACAATGCCGTTACAAAAAAGATTTTAGATGAGTCACTTATTCGAGTATTGGCCCATTACGGAGCAAATGTACCAGTAAAACCAACACATCACGTGCTTAAGGCATCACTACATGTTATGTTTTTTAAGCTAGGTCCAAAAGGTTGAAAATAGTATGTCAACAGAATATGATCAGAAAAGAACAATGTATTTGCATAGTGACAAATATATACAACTAAGCAACATTATATAGGATTGGCTCATCAATCTTCTCTCACACATCCCATGATGACTTGGGGACTACACATGAGCCATCAGTAATTTTCACTCTCTACACATGTATTGGATAGCATCTTGGTCAGCTGGAGATAATGAGAACAGAATGTTAAAACTTCAAAGGTGTAGGATTCAAAGAAAAGTATAGTGAGCTCTTGAAACATCTTCTATGCAATTTCTTAAACTGTTTCTCACTTTAACTTACCATGGCAATCGCTTCCTTTGATTGTATCATACATATGCCACCTACTGTCGTCTTCACTCATGTTTGCAACAAAAGGAGTTTTAACCCCCCTACACTCATAATCGTTAGTAGCGAACATCAAAACAACGTATAGTGTTCTCTAGCAGGCATCGTCATCAAAGTGTATGTGGCCGGTTCGACCTTGCGCGGCTGTGCCTCTGGCTCCTGCTTTTCTTGTCGTTTTCCTTTAGGTTCCTGTATAGACATCCTATTTGATCTCTTAAACAACTAAACCACAACATTAATTTTATATGGTAGGATTTGAATTAAGGTTCCATGTATAAATTCTGAATTTGTACTCAGATGTCGACATACATATCCTTGAAAAAAATCCACATAATGTAGCTTGGAAAAGAGTTAAGCAACAATATATGTGAAGTAAAAGTGTAACAAAGATTTATCTTAATAACATTCTCATTCATCACACAGTACTACATAGCTGAAACTGGCGCACATCATCTCCCTTCCTGCTCAAACAAGCACCTCACACAAAATTAGCATGTGTTATTTGCGAAGTACAGAAAACTGCTTTGTTCCAGCCAAGTGATTTTAGAAGCCATCACAAATTGGTTCACAAAACAGATAAACGAAGGTTGCAATTGGTCCCTGCTGTCTTGAAGCTCCTACAGAACAAAACAAATATCACTGCACTTTTGTACTAATTCAAAACAAAACAAATCAAGGGAACTATCCAATTTTCTGACAAAGATCAAGGGAACTATCCTTACCATCCTCTGCCAACAGCCAGCAACTTCCTCTGCCTGCAACCATTCACTTGCTCTACCTGTAGAGCGCCACACACATGAACATGGACACACATCCAGCCGCACACATCACGCACAACCGGTTGGACGAGGGCGGCTGCTAGAGACCAGGAGCCGCTCCAAGCAGCGCGCGCAAGATAGCGAGGCCTCGAGCAGAGGGACACGAGCGGGCGCGGGGAAGGGACCCGATGGCTGGCGCCGGGGTGGCGTTTGTGAGGCTGCTAGGGTTAACAGGGGTCGGGGGAAATCACGTCGGCGGCTGCAGGGTCCACGGCGCCATCCTCCAGGATCCGCCCGGGAAAGCCCTGCTCCTACCTTCGTCGTCGTCACCAGCGACCCCCGCCACGCCACCCGCCTCCAGATCCGCTAGATCGGGATGGGCGAGGGGAGGGAGCAGCGGGGTTGGTGGGGCGCGCAGCGGGGAGGGGGGGGGGGGTAGGGGGTGGAGGTTGACCGGCCTCCTCCGGTGCGCGGCAAGGCGAGGCGGACGGCGGGGTGGACTGCCGCCGGTGTAAAGCGAGGCGACGCAGTGGAGGCTTGGAGTACGGGGGGAGGCGGGTGACACTTTTTCCCAATGGTGAACCGTTTTTCACTTAGAAACGTGACTGCGGGTTGATTTCGATAAAATACAGGGGCTTTTTGTAAAATCAGCGGCGACGTACGACCAGAAGCTATCGGTGGTTTATTATTAGGTACAGATATGTACTAGTACAATGTAGAATGGAGGGAGTATATACGTGTACTTTGAGTTCTTACGTGGAGCACCATACGTCTCTCTTCTTGCGACCAGTTTGCACCGGGCGAGTGGAGTCCCGTCCAACTACAAAATGTGGTATTTTACCTCAAAAATAAATATGAAAAGTTTGTAGAATCCAGCAATCAGCCGAAGGCGACTTGCCCCGCGAAACTCTTCGGGTTTGTGGTCGCCGCCGCGGCTCTCCCTGTAGACTCAGGTCTGAACCCTCGAGTCTGCCTGAACGAGTACAAGTACACGCATGCATGCAGTCAAATTCGGGAATCAGTACGCGGTCGACGTAGTACGTCCATGAAACGGGGAGTACTCCTCCATGCAAACGAGTCACCACTTCCCAGGGCAGTCAAAGGTGCGACCGGGTCAACGACCCACTGTGCCTTCGGCGCACAACCAAAGCAAAGCAAGCTGCAGTGCAGCTTCAGCTGTCACTCTCTGGTCCAGCATACGTGATACGTACATGCATACGGTCGGCCAATAATACCGACGGTATGCAATTGCATGCGCAGTCAAAGCATGGTAGATATATAAGTAGTACAAGCCAACAAAATGCACGCGGAAATGTCAGGCCTGCCACCGATCTCTCACCAGATTCATCGCAAAAAAAAGAAAAAGAAAATCTCACCAGATTGCACGAGTGCAAGCAACACGGTCACGGGGCAGGTATCACCAAGACGATCGACCGACGTACTGGTCTCTGAAGAACATTGTTGAACGAGTCACTCGCAAGTGTCCCGGAGTCGAGTTGTGGAAGCCGGTCACAAACGCGTGGTAGGCCTCCATACGGCACGCGCCCACCATCCCTAGTCCCCAGTGAAAAACGCTGTGAAAACCCTGCAATATTTTAGTAGTAGACTAGTAGTAGGAAATAAGAGGACGGGTGAAAAGCGAGAAGCCTCGTGGGTGGCTGCCTCCGGCGGTGTCGTGTGCCGTCCGCGCGTTCCGCGTCGTCGTCGTCCCGAGCAGAGCAGGATAAACAATTGGAAAGAACACATGTGGGTATTGCCCGTGCCCTGTGGCATAGGAAAAGGATCGCGGGATGGCGACGGAAGGAAGGTTGACCCAGGAGGAGGAGGCCTTGAACTTGCTGCTGCTGCGTGTGCTACCTAATCCTCTAGTAATCTTCAACAACTCCTGGCAACCCGGCCGCAGGCGACTCGGCCACGACCCACTAAACGTGGAAAAAGTTTGAGGCCATGCCCTTGTCGCGCTCTGTCCGGGGAACTCTTTAGGCCCAACACGCTCCAGCGCGACGGCGCATGCATACAGGGCACGCGCGCACGGCCATCGATGACGCAGATTATTAGAGCAACTTCTTTCATCCACGCGTGTCCGTTTAAATCGCTGTCGAGACGCATGTCTGTTTTTTATCCGTTCGTGGCCCATTCCAGACTCAAATTTGAGCCGCATTTGCGTCGGCACGGATAAAAGATGGCCGCGCGCGACACCCGCCCTTCTTCCCCTGGCCCATTAGTCGGTGGCACAACGTCACCATTTCCCCCCATTTTCCCAAAAACCTCCCGCCCACTCGCGCGCGACATGGACGACCACATGCCAACCCTCGACGTCGCCGCCGGCCTCGCCTCCCTCGCCTCCGCCGGGTCCCCTCTCCGCCAAAGTAGTCAATGCCCGCGGCACCCACAAAGCGCCGGCGCCGACCAAGAGAAGAAGGTGCTGACGGTCGAGGAGCGCGCCGTCTAATCGTCGAGGAGGAAGAATCGCTGGCATCTGCAAGAAGTCGGGAACGATGCCGCGGCCGCGTCCACCCTCGCCGCCGCCGCAGAGCAAGAGGTCGACGCCGCGAAGACCAGCCACCTCGTCCGCGAGGCCACGAGGCAGGCCTTGCTGATGCTAGGGTTAAACCCAGGCCAGCACGGGCTCGTCGTTGCCGTTGTGGTCGCGGCCAGCACCGGCTCGTCGCCCCTTCGTCACCCACTTCCCGACTTGCCACGCATGTCGACCACGCCACAGGCGCACGACTTCCACCCCCACCACCCGCAAGCCTCCCGTTTGTCCAACTCTATGGGCTCCGGTTCACCGGAGGTGAGCGAGGTCGCGCCTGCCACGCCAGCGCCCATGGGCATTGATCTCAACGTAATACCTGTGGCGGTGGATCGTCCTCCAGGGATGCGGGGAAACGGCAGCGCGAGCTCCTAACCGACGCCATGGGGGAACGCCCGCAACCTGTTCAACAAAATGCCGGCTGGAGACGACGAGGCCAACCGCGTGTTCATGGAGAGCATCATCTTCGAAGGTGGTGGCGGTGGCATTCCCTTCGATCTCTACAAGACGCAATGCCAAGATGGCCGAACCCCCTTCATGTCCGGCCACGGGGCATGGGCAACACATTTGCTGAAGATAATGGAGTCACAGTCGACCCCTTCATGAAGGACCAACTCGGCATGGGCAGCTCTTTCCCGCTAGAGCACGAGTTCCCGGAAGACTATGGCCTAGACGAAGAGGATGATGAAGTGAACATCGATGAAGAGCCATTGTTTTTCGAGCAAGAGCTCACCACCTAAGCCAATGCAAAGAAGAAGCAGAAGAGCAAGCGGACCAAAGCATACACAAAGGATGAGGACAAAACTCCTTTGTGAATGTTGGAGAGACATTGGCAAAGACCCCAAGATAGGCTCCGAGCAAAAGGCTTCGGCATTTTGGCAAAGAGTGCATTGCGAGTTCCACGAGCACAAGAAGTTTAAGCCATACCAAATTGAGAGAAAGCGTGGGTGGGTTTCGCTCGTCAAGCGTTGGAGGGTGATACAACAAGAGTGCAATAAGTTTTGTGCCACCCTTGAGAGCATCGAGACCCGTCCCGTGAGTGGCCTCGGCATTAAAGACATGGTATGCCGACATGCTTGTGCATATGCTTGCTTATTTGATTGTCCGGTAGCTAATACACTTGCTCGTATGCTTATAGGCCTTCCAAGCTTTGGAAGCATTCAAGGTCCAATATGAGGGCAAGTCCTTCAACCTCACCCATTGTTGGATGATCATCAACGGAGAAGAAAAGTTCAAAGCGCAATACGCCGTCATCAAGGCGCGTGGAGGGAATGCAGCCGTTGAAGAGCATGGTGACGGGGAGAAGACGCGACCGCGGGGGAAGACTAACTTCAAGAAAGAGGACAAGCGCGAGTTGGCGTCCCTTGCCTTGCAGACTATTTTGCAAGACATGATCACGAACAAGGATTCAAGAGAGGAGAATCACCGGGAAGACAAGGAGAAGCAAATTAGGGCCTTCATGGACATACAAAAAGAAAAAGCTCGCGTTGGAGGCGGAGAAGCAAGATAAGATGCTAGAGATCGAGGCCACCAAAGCCGCAACCAGAACAAGAGAAGTCCGGCTCGCTTGCATGACGAGGGGGGTCGAGATCATGAAAGTGGACTTGAGCATGGTCTCTCCGAGGAAGGGGGCTTGGTTCGAGAAGATGCATGCCGACATGCTCAACCTCGATGACGAATGATCCATGACCGAGAGCGCCATATTTTTTGTATGCCCGCAAGTGTGCGGGCATGACCACAGCCAAGATGGCGTGGTCGAACTACAATCTCATTTTGTGTGATGGTATGTGTGTCAGACGCTGACAAGTGCGCCCAACATGAACTGCGTACTTTTTTTGGAGACTGGTGTATGTATGTCGGCCGCTGGCATATCGTCGGCATGAACTCTTCGCTGGCATGATTTGTGGCCGCAGGCCTTTTTTACAGAATAAATATGTTCTGTACGGACGAAAAATGGGTCGCTTCGTTGAACGCACGGTCGATCCATTTATAAAAAGGGATGAACGAGCCAATCCAAACCGACAAAAGGCGGACAAGGCGCATCGTCCGTTTGGGTCGGCCGGTTGGGTTGCTCTTAGCGCCGATATTTCCTTTAATAATGTTAATTAACCTCGCTAAGAAGATCAGAAATTATAGCAACGGAACAATCACAGAAGCAAACTGTAATCTGTGTGTCATCATTGCGCGGGGGGGCATGCTAATTATCGGATGTCCGCGAAGGGAAGGGTCAGAGCAACATCATTACATGTGGATGTGGCATTTCGTTCGGACGTACGTGCAATCCTTTTGCGCTGGAACAGTGGGTGACCTCACTCGCTCACGCTGCCGACCGAATATGCCTCGGTATGTTTGGGCTTTGCAGCGGCACACAGCTGCAGCCAGCCTAGATATCTATCTTTCATAGGAGGAAACGGTCCTCCTCTCCTTCCCGGCCTATGCAGAACTTTCAACGGGAAAAATGAACTGTATCTGTACCTGTACGCACTCCAGCCTCGGTTATTCAGCGACCTTTTTTTAGACGAAGGTCTAACGTTCAGCAGCCAAGAAGACTCTGTCCGCGTACCGGCGTGGAAGTTTCCACCCGCACGGCAACCTCCCCAACAACCGCGCGCTCACGTCGCCGGCTCGCCGGCAGTACATATATACCTCCTCACCCCGCCTCCTCCTCCCATCACCACCAGCTTCCCCTGCTCCACCACCTCCCACGCTCCATCTCGCGCCTCCAACCGCAGCCCGGAAGCAAGCAACACATACGTGCTCTGACCATGGCGCGGCCAGGCCACTCCACGGCGTGGCTCCCCGTCCTGGTACTCCTCTTCGCGGCGGGCGCGGCGGCGCAGAGCTGCCTCTCCGCGACCTTCACCTCCGGCCGCACGTTCCTCAAGTGCAACCAGCTGCCCGCGCTCGGCGCCAGCCTCCACTGGACGTACCACGCCGCCAACGGCACCGCCGACATCGCCTTCCGGGCGACGTCCGGCGCCGACGGGTGGGTCGCCTGGGGCATCAACCCCACCGGCGCCGGCATGGCCGGAAGCAACGTCTTCGTCGCCTCGCAGAGCGGCGGCGCCGTGTCCGTGCTCACCACCATCCTCAGGACCACGTCCCCCGCCCTGGACAACACCGCCCTCTCGTTCGACGTGCCCGTCCCGGCCAGCGCCGAGTACGCCGGCGGCGCCTACACCATCTACGCCACCGTGGCGCTGCCGAGCAACACCACGTCGCAGAACACGGTGTGGCAGGCAGGGCCGGCCTCCGGCAGCCAAATCTCGCCGCACCCCCTGTCGGGGCAGAACCTCCAGTCCGTCCAGAGACTCGACTTCCTCTCCGGCACCAGCACCGGCGGCTCCAACTCCAGGCTGCACCGCCGTAACGTAAGTTTCTCTTTTCCTCCTCCACCTGCCCTGCCCTGCCCTGCCGCCGCCGGCTGCCGCCCTGTCTGTCTGTCTGTCTGTCTCCAGCTTAATTAGTAGTTTAATCAAACAACTCTAGTAAACAAAGACAAATTCTAGCAGCATGCTCTTGTTTTTCTTCAACCGCTAAATGCTCGATTCGCTGTCGAATTGTCTACATGTTTGGTAAGTTATCATAAGTCATCAAGAGGATCGCGACATTATTCATGATCAATTACTTAATGATCAATTACATTTCAGACCCCTTAAAATTCAGTATAGTTGGAGATAATGATCAATTATATTATTTCAGACCCCTAAAAAGTCAGTATAGTTGGAGATAATGACCGAGAGCTGGTCAGTTCATATAACTTGGACGTGACATATCAAGAAGAAGGCCTAGAATTTCAACAATACGATTTGATGCGTTCAGCAATCTGATCTGATCCACTGATAGTCTGATAGGGATGGGGATAAACTCATCCCCTTCTGCTCATGCGTTCCTATTGACGAACGATGGTCAAACTCAATTCTGAGAAGCAACAAGTAGCCTGCTAGCTAGACAGGGGAGCTGCACCTGCACCAAACCTCTGAACTTTCACCAGCACAACTTGATTACATAGTAGTAATATATTAATATTATTATGCAGCTAGCCGCCTATAACTGTTCAATCATGGACGCACTTGATCATTTGATCATAAAACATTGCAAGTAGAAGAGTAATTTAACATCAAATTCAGCCCAATGATCGACTTGATCACCTGAAAGACCAATGTTCCTCTTCTTAAATAGTTGATTTTGATCAACAGTTTCGTTAATCTCTAACCATGTGCACATACATACAATTGATCAACAGCTCCACGGAGTGCTGAACGCGGTGGGATGGGGCATCCTGATCCCGCTGGGCGCCATGATCGCGCGCTACCTCCGGGTGTTCGAGGCCGCCGACCCGGCCTGGTTCTACCTCCACATCACCTGCCAGATCTCCGGCTACGTCCTCGGCGTCGCCGGCTGGGGCCTCGGGCTGAAGCTGGGCAGCGAGTCCAAGGGCCTCACCTACAGCACCCACCGCAACATCGGCATCGCCATCTTCTGCCTGGCCACGCTGCAGGTGTTCGCGCTCTTCCTCAGGCCCGACAAGAAGAACAAGTACCGGGTGTACTGGAACGCCTACCACCACTCCGTCGGCTACTCCGTCATCGTCCTCGCCGCCGTCAACATCTTCAAGGGGCTCAACATCCTCAAGCCGGTCACGGGGTGGAAGACGAGCTACATCGTCATCCTCGCCACGCTCGCCGGCGTCGCGCTCCTCCTCGAGGCCATCACCTGGGTCATCGTCCTGCGCCGGCGCAAGCGCAACAAGGCACACGGCGGCGCCAACGGGACCGGCGTGCAGCTATGAATATGATCGTCCGGATCGATCGGATCGGCGCGCATGCGGTTTTGCTGCTGCCATGTGTTTGAGCGATGAACTCCATGTTTTTATCTTTCGTCTTACTGCTTCTGTAGTAGATATTTCTTCTGCTTCTTCTTTTTCGACTTCTTTGCTGGGCATTGTATACATTCTTTCCTCGAGCTGATGTACGATTACTTTCATTTATATCATCCATAGTGTATGTATGATTTTCGATTACATGGCCCCGTGATTGCTTCTTCGTCGATGCCGTGATTCGGTCGCACCCGAGATGACCCAAGTAGACTTTCGGCCAACGTCGACTTCAAACATGCATCCGTCAGACGGGAAAACAGGGGAGTTTTCTAGAGCCCTCTGTTCTTGTCTTGTCATCCATTTGACAGCTTCATGAACCTCAAAAGATCTCGTGCCTGGGCCTGGGCTGCACGGGGAGTGTGGGGATGGCGAAAATGATGGTTTAAGATGTACTCGAGGCGATCTGACCAGTGGTTCAAAAGATGTCGTGAAAGAGGCTGCTGATGAGATGGGTTTAACTTTTTAACCGAGATGTTTGAAAAGGCCGTAGTAACTTTTTAATGGTAAACTGCCCTTGCATTCTAGAGCGCATACGAAACGGGGTACGCGAGCATGATGCTCCGATGACGTACATGTGGCACTACTTAGAAAGAGTCCAATTTCCACTTAAATATGTTGAATAATTGGACAAATTTTCATTAAGTTTGGTTTAGAAAAAAAAATAGTCGAAACATGATAATCATAATAGACATGATGAGCTTATAAGTAGTAATGTAAGTATGTAACTAGCGATGCGGTCGGATACATAACAGACAAACATCGTCCATATCGATTGCCTGTACTTCTTCCGTCTCGGTTTATAAGGCATGTACGTCGTTTGAGGTTGACAATTTAACTAGCTAAATATGTATTATATTTGATGAAAAAATATGTTTAAAAATTGGGACAATTTGTTTTATGCCCCTAGTTGTGTCTCCCTCGTCTGTTTTACCCCTAGTTTGAGAAAGTCACCGGTTCTGTCCACACCACTTTGGAATTCTTTCGTTTTTGCCCCTCCGCTTGGTCAGCGCCGTTTGACCACATACGACGCTCCGTTTTGGACATTTTTGCCCCTGTGTCCACTGCCCCCTTACCCCTTCGTCCTCCTCGAGCTCACTTGCAGAAACAAACAGAGTGTGGGAGAGCTTGTGAAGAACAGATCGACAGCCGCCATGGGAGAGGCCTGAGCGGGAGGAGAAGATGCGGACGCCGAGCTTCCCGTCGTCGAACTCGTCGACGGCGGCTGGTTCTACTGCCGTAGAGGTAAGTGAAGCACTCCATTCGCATTTCACCCCCTCATTCTAGGGTTTCTCTGATTTGGGGATTTTTTTGCTTTTCTGCTGATTTAGATCGATGGGATGGGGATTGTGGAGCTCGTCTCGGAGTACCATCACCCAGACGAATCATTTTCCGGCTTGGAGCCTAGATGTAAGCACCGTTGCCCTGGACATGGCCTAGTACCTGAAATAATGTGCTTCTCCTCATTAAAGAGGCATGCAGCCTCCACTTACATCTATCAGAGGCACATTTCACAGTAAACCTTCTTTGGTCACTTTTCAAAGTGATGTACTCTGTTTCAGTGCTAATTGAGAAAGTTGCAACTGCATTTCTGCAGTCAACTGCTGAAGGAAAAACTACACCTTCCCCAATAGAGGGATTATCTCTGTCATACATCATGACAGGTCTGTCCTCATCTTCAGTTTCAAATACTCCATTGTCTAGGTCCTCCTGCTTCTCATCTTCATCTGTATCTGAGAATTCAGCAGGAATGTACTCCTCATCTACATGATCTTCCTCATTGTTGTGCTGAGCATAGCCTGGATAAAGTTTCTCATCTTCTTCATCAGACAAAAGTGCTGCATCAGGCTCTGCTTCCTCCACAACAGGATCAACTGGTATGCTAGGTTTAGCTTGGGTTTTACTGCAAGAATACTCAGACTGAGCATTTGCACTTGGAGTTGTAGGTGCCCTGCAACTGCTACTTGTTGCCCTTGTATTAGTCCTAGCTTTTGCAGATGCTTTAGAACCAGAGGGCCTTGAACCAGTGGGATTTGAATTATTTTGTGATCTAGGCCTCTGAATAACAGTGATTTCTAGATTGCATGACATGGTTTCTGCATTATTTGCAAACATGGCACCTAACTCATTATCAGACTGTACAGGCACCCAAGCAACTTTAGACACATCCCAGTACCTTAGCTCAACGGCATCATATAATCCCCATGGATATTTGGCAAAGATTGTTGCCCTAAACTGCTCAAATGTGCTACTGTTGTCCACAACTATTGGAAATGTGAAGCCAGTTTCTTTTCCTTCTGTACCAGCAGCAGTTAAAGTGCATGTCTCCATTCTAACACTGATATTAAATGCTCTAGCCGGATCAATCCTATGCAAACAGGGTACAATATCAACATACAGCAACATACTAGCCAAAATCGTCCAAGAAACACATTAACCTAAATCCTACAGAAGCCTAAATCCTACAACAAACAACCCTAGTGTGGACAAATCTAGGGGGAGGAAGAAACAGCAGATCTGGGATGGGGGAACTTACCCTAATGTTGTCTGTGACCGTGTCCTTGCCTTGCGGCCGCGGGCGCCGCCGGTGGCACCGCTGCCGTCGCCGTCGTCCACCATCTCCAGCAGCAGCAGATCTGGTCGCCGCCGTATCCTCCTAGCTAGGGATCGGTTGGTGCTGATTTGGTCGCCGCCGTTGCCTCCTAGCTAGGGTTCGTGAGAGAGTGGGGATGAGAGTGAGATGGGCCCGAGTGGGTTCTGTCCTAGCGGGGGGCAAGCAGGGTCCAGAACAGAGCGCCGTATGTGGTCAAACGGCGCTGACCAAGCGGAGCCGTGATGGAAGGGCAAAAACGAAAGAATTCCAAAGTGGTGTGGACAGAACCGGTGACTTTCTCAAACTAGGGGTAAAACAGACGAGGGGGACACAACTAGGGGCACAAAGATAATTGTCCCTTAAAAATTACATCCGCTTAAAAATCCAATGATATATTTTTGGTGACATATAACTCATATTTAACTAGTGAAATTGATGATCTAGAACTACGCGTACGCCCTATAAACCGAGACGGGGGAGTACAACATATTCAGAAACAATCCCTAACACAACAGAGATGAGAATGTACGGTGCGCGGAAGAAGAATCAGCCGCGTCGGTCGCCATGTCACTGAGCAGCCGTCCCTCAGCCACGCTAAACAAAAATCAGACAGTTGCGCGAGAGATCTCCCCAAAAACATGATCGCCCTCTCGTGTAGAAGATTACAAGAGACAGGGTTTCGGAGGCTTGATGTCTCACTTCGCCATGTACGCCGAGGAGCCAGATGGGAAAACGGTTGGTAGTGCAATGCTTAGGACATATTTATGGGCTAATTGTACTCTTTTCATTTCAAAATATAAGGCATGTTGATTTTTTTCGAAAGTCAAAGATTTCTTTGTTTGATAAAGTTTATAGAAAAGTAATATCAACATCCAAAATGCTCTCTTTGTTCTCAGATATAAGATGTTATAATTTTCTCAGAACTGAATGTATATAGAAAAGTTTTAGTATGTTTGTTCACTCATTTGGGTCTGTATGCAGTCAACATTAAAATATCCAGAACAATTTTAAATTTATGAACACAGGGAGTACCAAATAAATAAAATAGAAAAACATGAACAGTGCTTTGGAATGATACTAATCCATTATTTTTTCTACAAATTTGAGTAAGCGTGAAAAGTTCGACTTTTGAAAATTATAGCACACCCTATATTTATATTGCATTTTTGTAACAAGTGAACGTCCGCCGGGAGGGCATAGCAAATCGAACGTTTGCATGTCAATTTGTATTGTGCACGGATGGCAATTTTCTATGGGATTGGCTAGAACTCATCTAGCTAAGACATAACTATGGTCTCATTCACCTCAGCTGATGTCATCCTAGTGGTACACGGTTTGTTTTTCTTTTTGGGCTGGCCTAATGCGTTTTCTTGTCTTTTCTTACAGCCTAGTAACTTGTCGTGTTGTGCGGCGAAAGGCCTGAGCACAATTACTCTTACTAGTTGTTATTGCGATGCTGAATAGGAGCATAACTACTAGTTGTAGCGATGATGAAGCTAGCTGGAAACTTGTAGGAAAAAATGCTTTAGGAACAATTATCATCACGGATTAATTAACCATGACTTTTTGTAGATCTCCTTTTGTTCCATTTCGCTATAACACGCGGGGAAAAATGGTGCCGCAAGTATAATAATAGAGCTATGTCAATTTCCTGTTGCTCCATTTTTCCATAAACCATGTGACTTATTTAATTTGAAAATCATTTGCCGATTTTAAAATGTTTGAGTATTTGAAAATCAATCACCAAATACAAAAATGTTCGTGAATTTAAAAAAAATGATCAAGAATTCAAAATAATATTGGTGAACTTTAAAAATCACAATTTTTAAAAGATAATGATTTGGGGGGAAACTCACAACTTCTCAAAAATGTACAGAGCCTTTTGAAAAACCTCATGATTTTTTCAAAAATAAAATGAGAATTAAAAAATAAAAGGAAAAGAATAAAAACAAAATTATGGAAACCATGCAGTTCCGACCCTCCTTGAAATACATGCAGTTGCGACCCCTTGAAACCCACGCAGTTGCGACATGCCTTGAAAACATGTAGTTGCGGCCCCATTTTAAAACTTATCGTTGCAACCCCTCTTGAAGAACATGTAGTTTCGACCCGTCTTGAAAAGCATGCAGTTGCGCCCCGGTCTT
Source organism: Elymus sibiricus (assembly GCA_039707655.1). NCBI lineage: Eukaryota > Viridiplantae > Streptophyta > Magnoliopsida > Poales > Poaceae > Elymus > Elymus sibiricus. Next base: position 437,056,853 of record CM077669.1, on the reverse strand, counting down.
GAAAGCATGCAGTTGCGGCCCCTCTTGAAAACCATGTAGTTGCGGCCCCGCCTTAAGGGTGTGTTTGGTTTGAGAACGAAGTGGAATGGAATGTCATGGTTCCATTCCACTAGAATGGGTCGGTTCCGTCCTTGTGTTTGGTAGAGGCAATTCAAAGGAATGGAACGGTTACATTTTGATGTTTGGTTTTAGAGATTGGAACGGAATGGATTTCTTCATCTTTCCGGTTGTTTTCTTGTGATTATGTACAATATATTGAACTTTGACAGCAAACACAAACGAGAAGCGTGTATAGAGGTAAAAAGAAATCATCAACACAACAATTATTTCAATTGCAAATGGTGGTATATGCCCAAAACAAGTGACACATATTGCATTGTCAGTCATCAGCAACACTTGGCCGTAGAACTTCAGCCATTTTATGTCATATGCACATAAAACATCAAATTCAGTTGGAGCACAACACGCGAAGCAGGAGCAGCACGACACACAACAATAATAGCAGCAGTTGCAGGCCACGAGCAGCAATTGCAGGACGCACGCAAGGGCCAGCCAGGAGCAGCACGCACGCACGACACACGCGGGGTTGCCGCCGGCAAGGAAAGCAGCAGCGCCATGAGGGGGGCTGTGGGGGAAGGTGAGCGGGAGAGAGAGGATCCACAGGCTACCGGAGATGGCCGTCGCCGTCGCTGGACCTTGACGAATCTGACGGGAAGGGAAGGGAGGGGACGGCCACGATCCGGTCGTCGCCGCCGGCGTCAGCGGCAAGCAGCCCTGGCGGCAAGTGTGCCCGCGGTGAGGCTGGGAGCACGGCTTCGTACCAATCCGCCGTCGCTCGCCTCCTTCCGGCCGCCTCCCGGTGCCTGCCGGATGTGAGAGACACGAGAGAGAGAGATAAGCGGGGGGCTGAGGGGGCCGTTCCGCGTCGTCCGCTCGATTTGGAGAAACGACTCGGTTCCGCATAAAGGGAGAATATACCGTTCTCAGGAATCGGTGCGTTCTGGTCCTCGGACAATCCGAACACGCGGATGTGCTCCAGGGACGTAACCAACCCGTGTCGTTCCACTTCATCACAGAAACCAAACACACCCAAAAAACATGCAATTGCGACCTCGCCTTGAAAACATGCAATTACGACCTCGTCGTGAAAACATGCAGTTACGGCCCTGCTTTTTTTTTTTTGCGAGAAACTTCCAATCTATTCATCTTCAATCATGGCAGTACAAAGAACAACAGAGGCAATAAAAATTACAACCATGTCCGTGGACCACCTAGCGACGACTACAATCACTGGAGCGAGCCGAATGCGCGCCGCCGTCATCGCCTCTCCCTCACCGGAGCCGGGCAAACCTTGTTGTAGTAGACAATCGGGAAGTCGTCGTGCTAAGGCCCCATAGGACCAGTGCACCAGAGTAGCAACCATCGCCGATGAAGAAAGTCGTAGATCAGAAGGATCAAACCTGTAAACACCCAAACGAAGACGAACGAAGACCGGATCCAAACAGATCCACCGAAGACCAGCACCGACCGAATCCCGCGAGATCCGACAGAGACAAACCTCCACACGTCCTTCGACGATGCTAGACACACCATCGGGCATGCAGTTTCGACCCGTCTTGAAAAACATGCGGTTACGACCTCCTCTTGAAAACATGTAGTTGGGGTCCCATCTTAAAAACATGCAGTTACGACCCCGCCTTAAAAGCATGCAATTGCGGCTCACTTTAAAAGCATGCGGCCTCTCTTAAAAAACAAGAAGTTGCAACCCCGCGTTAATTTTTTTCAAGTTGCTACCGTATTTGAATACTGTCGTTGCGACCTGACTAGAAAACTTGTAGTTGCAGCCCCGACTTGAAAGCTCGCGGTTGCAATCACATTTGAATACATGGCGCGGCAAACCATTTTTTAAGCCTTATAGTTGCGACCCCATTTAAACTTATATAGTTGCGACCAGATTTATAAACCTAAAAACTTTGGCCCAACAATTTTTTTGACTAAAGTGTGGCGGAAAAAATATTTTTTTTCCAAAGGGAAGGCTTTGCTTTTGAGGTCATGGGGAAAAAACTAACAACACGACAAAAATAATATAAATAAAGAAACATGAAAAAATAAAAGTTATAGAAAATGAAAATTGGAAAGAAAATAACCAGTAAATGAAAATAAATGCAAATGATCAACAAACGCTGAAATGAAACAACAAAGCAGAAAAAGCTCACGTGGCCTGATACTTTTTTTTTGAGATGGCCTAATCTATCTACTACCCCTATAAAAAGACGAAAGGCGAAGATCCAAACAATCAGACCCGTCCATCGACGAGATCTAAAGGCCCTAAATCCTCCGACGTATAACGCTAACAAGCCATGCCAAAGCTGCCCCCGCTCCGCACGACCTCCCGCTGCGTCGTAGCATCGCACGAGCACATAAGAAAAAAAAAAGAACAAAACCGCTGTCCACGACCTCCCGCCCCGCCCGCTCCTTCTCCTCCCAAGAACGGAAGCCCACAGCCCGGACGGGGGCCTCCGCCTCCGCCAGCCGATCCTCCTCCGCCTACCGCTCCGTCCCCGTCCGCCTCCCGCCCCGCCAGCCTCCTCCCGCTGCCCCGCCTCAGCTCGCTTGCCCCGCCCTCCGCCTCCCCTTCACGCCGCCCCCATTCACCCCGCCCGCGCCGTCCGCCAAGGACAGGGGCGAGGCGCAGGACACCCGGCGCCGCCCGACCAGGAGCAGCATGCGACCCGGGGGCCTCCGGCCGCCAACGACGGGGGACGGGGCGGCCGCCCCGGCCCCCGATGCCGAGGGGGCCCGGATGTGCTCTGTCTTCCCTACTAGGCCTGGCCAGAGGAGACGGGGACGGCAAGCAGGGTCAATCGTGAGAAACGGAAAGGCGACGGTGTCGCTGTCGCTGTCGCTCAACTCATTCGCCGGCAGCTCTTACTTTTGTGTACTCCTCCTCGGCCTCGCTCCTGTCCCGCCGTCGCCGCAGAGGAAGACCGCCGGAGGGAGGAGCGCCATGGCCGGCTCTGATCTCCTCCGTCCAGATCCAGGTACAGGTCAGTTCACTACTCTCTCTCCATATCTCTCTCGTCAAGAAATTGTTTGGGGTAGAGCCGATCCGGCCAGCCTCCAGCTACGAATTTCACTGCCGTGAAGGACATTAGGATTATTTTATTTTATTTGTTCTTTTTGTTCAGTTTTTTGGTGTGATGAGTGGTTGTTTGGACTGAGATATTATGTCCAATTGGTATGTATCTCTCTGTGTAATGTATCTCTCAACTGGTATGAATAAAGTTGGACGATGGTATTTGAACATGTTAGTGTGGACTGCATCAGCTTACATTATTTCAACATTCTGTTGATGGCAACATTGCTATTTGAACATCTGTTAAAATGAACACCACACTCACATGAGATACATTCTTCAAGAAATAAACAGAAATCACAGCCATACAACCTTCAGGAATTATAGTGCCTAATTTGCATCAAATTAACAGAAACCTGACAGTGCTCATTATTCAAGAAATGAGCATGACAGTGCACATAACTATGAATATTTTTGTGATATATAACATCAGAGTGCAAATAAGTATCAATATCTTGTAAAATAAAATATCGCGGTGCACATGATTATGCTCATAAGCATCCTTCAGGAAATAAATATGACAATGCCACATAGTTACAAAAGGTATCTTCAAGTTCATATCACAACTACGTAGTTCCAAAAGGCATCACGTTTCGTAAGGACGACACAAACCAGGAAAATAACTAATGAGACCCAAAGAGCAAGTGGTACAATCTGCCATGTTTGATACTTCCCCCCTCTCTCTGGCTGCACCATCTCTTGTTGCTCCACTTCTTGGTCTTCTTGTGTTTGCTCTTGGGACATCTTCTGATATGTTTGAAGCAGCACCATTTGGCCCTATAGCATCATCAACTACATAAGTTCCTTGAGTCACCCTGCGTCTACTAGCTCTCCTTCTAGTGCCTCCCGCTCTTGCTCTCCCTCTGCTTGTTGGCACAACATCGTCAACTGTAGAAGTAGTTGCAGCAGAGCTAGTTCCCCTTCCTCTTCCCCTTCCTCTTCCCTTTCCTCCCCCCTTGCTACAGCTACTCCTCCCCTTGTTTCTGTTGTTGTCCTTGCAGCAGGAATGCTATTTATGTGCTCTTGAACAAAAGCATTGCTAGGCAGTGGACCTTTCCTTCTGCCGTGCATATTCTCTAACTCATTGATCTGAACAAGTAATAATGCAAGGATTAGTGAGAAGCAACAATTGAAAAGGAGTACAAAGCAATTTGTTGAGAATAATATATGTACTTCTTCAACCAGCATATCATCTACTAGAGTTGCACTGCATTGTGTTGGGATTAATTCAGGAATGACCTCTTCAGGAACAATGTGCTGAAAATAATAAAGCAAGATTAGTTGTAAAGATTTGAACAATTTACTTAGTTGTAAGGAATAACAACAAATTCTCCTTTTTACCTCTAAAATAGATGGATCATCAATATCTTCTTCATTGTTTCTTCTTTGTGGTTGAAGTTTCAGTTCTGGGTGTAAGATAGGGCAACCTGGCCTCTTGTGGTTAGGATATCTACAATGGCTACAGTGCATCTTCACACCATGCTTGCTCAGTCGTGTACCTTCTTCTTTCTCTGATGGGTGTTCTCTCCTTTTATTTGCTTTTCGTCCAGCTTTCTTCTTGTACAATGGTGCTCCCACTTCCCTTGCATTTGTCTACTCATATATATATTCAGTTTCTGTAATGAATATGGGCACATATTCAGTTTGTGCTCTGAATATGAGTAGATGTTCTTTTTTTCTCAGTTAAACAGAGTGCAAAGGTTCAGTTTTTTCACACTGAACATGATATGTTCTTCCACGTATACACATCAGGTTTTCATACATAGGAACAATGTGTGTAAAGGTTTAGTTCTTTTCGACATAATATTCAGTTAAAACAAAGTGTAATGGTTTAGTTTTTGCACCGAATATGATATGTTCTTCCACCTATCCAGAGCAGATTTTCACACATAGGAACAAGTGTAAGGGTTCAGGCTTTTTGTTCTCATATATATTCAGTTCAAACAGAGTGTAAGGGTTCAGGGTTTCCCCTTAGATCACCACATATAGGAACAAAACGGTAGCCATGCTTACTAATTAGACTCCATACAGAAATTTGGCATCAATCCATCGAAAAAAATCATGATTAACAATAAAGGAACGATCCAATGGTCGATGATCACAGATGCCCTATTCCATGATACAGGACACGGAGGCAGAGAGAAGAGGAGAGGAAGATCATACCATATAAGGGTGGAGGATCAGTTTTCTCACGCAGCCGAGCCATCGACGGCTTGCCGGCGTCGAGCGGCCTTATGTCGCCGTAGATCGCCCTGCTCCTCGCCCACCACGGCGTCATCCAGAGAAGAGTACGAGAAAGGAACGGTTTGGTCCAGTCGTGATTAGTGCGGGATTCCAGTTATGCCCATTTTTCTATAAAGACCCTAGGAAAGCTAAGTGTTGGAGGTCTGGTCCAGGCTGAGCTGAGGTGGCAGCCACGTGTGCAAGATCAGACCTCTGAAACATTTTTTTGGCCTAAACTGTGCTCTTAATCGAGTTTGTGGCCTAATATGCGCAAATTTTGAGTTTATGGCCTAAAGTGTGCTTTTTATTCGAGTTGATGGACTAACCATGCATTTCACTCTTCACTGCCTGAATCGCCTAGCGTTTGTGTCTGCGCAGGGCTGCCCATCGTGATCATGGGGGTCAGCGGCTGCGGCAAATCGTAAGACTTAATTTAATTTCAGCAACCATCCCCTCTTACTCTTACTGCTTGCTTGCTCTCTCAACTTCAAGACTCAAGAAGAACACAACATGGGGAGCGACAGCCGCCCTCTGCTCTGCCTCTGCTCTGATGCGAATTTTCTATTCTACCGCAGGACCATGGCGGCGATGCTCGCCGGCGCGCTGGGCTGCGGCTTCGTAGAGGCTGACGACCACTACTCCCAAGCCAACAAAGGTAGCAGCAACCAACGTCTGTCAGTCTGTGCCTCTGACTGAAGCTTCACCTGAAACCAAACTCTGAACTTCTCTGTTCCTTCCATGTCCATGTGTCTGAACAAAACAGAGAAGATGAGCAAGGGCGTCCCGCTCACCGACGCGGACCGGGCGCCATGGCTGGAGTCGCTACGCGACGCCATCGCTGACCGGCTGGGCCGCGGCGAGGACGTCGCCGTCAGCTGCTCGGCGCTGCGGCTCAAGTAAAGGGAGGTGCTCCGGGAAGGGGACGATGCCTACAAGCCGGGGACCTATGAAATCTCCGAGGGGCACCGACCGCGACGTCGCGGTGAACACCCTGGACGCCGGCCGACCAGGAGCAACACGCCCCCGACGCCCGCTGCTGACTGCCGTCGTGTACGCCGACGTCGCTGGGTTGCTAGCTGCTCTGCATGTGTATACTAAATAAATACTCCCGTGAGCCACCTTGCCCTGCATCAGTTTGTATTATTTTTTTGGTCAATGATTGGCAAGTGCTTGGGGAAATTCCTTAACGAGCTCACAATTGAATTTTTGATGTAGGGGCTGATGAAGCAGACCAAAGGAATAAGAGGCATATGAGGTTCTGTTGTATCCGGGTTCGCCGTTGCCGCCGAATGGGTACGTCAGAAAAGTTTCCCTTCACATATGGTCTACCATCTCAAGAATTGTTTTGCAATTTAAATCATCCTCTTGCAACTGAAAATAGGAGCCCTTAATCTGGTTGTTATACAAGTCAACTAATAGAATGGTTTGAATTTGCATGACTGTAAGCTATCAACTTCTCAGTATTCAGTGGAATTTTTTCTTTAGCGTGGTCTCCGACACTTGCAAGTTGCAACCTGCCAAAACACTGATGAGAATATACAGAAGCAGAATTTGGGGTTCGTTTCATTTCCTCAATTATCACATGCCTTGTCATTGGATTTGAATCTAATAGAGTTGTATCACATATCTAAAGCTCTTACTAAAGCCTGTCTATTTGATTTGTTCCTACTAATTTTTTGGTTCCCAATTTATGCAGACATCTGCAGATGTTTCGGCCGGAAACCATGCATGCTTGTTGTTCTCATGTTACTAGCTAATAAATGCATCCAGTCATGTGTTGTAGTGAGATAGTACCATTATATGTCAACATGTGCTGTAAGAAATGTGCTCATCCCCTGATATATTTTTTTCTAAAATTTTGAATAGAGATGCAATTTTGCTTTTTTTTCTTCATATTTTCAATTTGAGGTATTCAGTAATTTGGAGTGCACAAACAACAAGGAAATATGACTTAAATGACCATAGAGATGCTGTATTTTGTATTTTGTTTGCTTGAACGGCTTTCATGCCGTTGATGGAAGTTTAGAAATATGTTATCTAGGCAGTCAAAACAAGTTCAGTCTGCACACTTGTACAAGCCGTTTTTCAATTTAACTTGTACAGGCATCAGGTCTATAGGATATTTTGAATCTCTTCTCAAACACATATTACATTACAATAGTTAGATGTTGCTGTACCAACCCATGTATGAGGTGATATATGCGGGTAGTTTTAATTTTATATATTGCAGTAATTGTCCGCCCTATTTTTTTGTGTTCTTTTAATTCAGACTTACACTTTTTAGTTTTTAAGAGGTAAAACACGCTACATGGAATAATTTGTTGGTAGCATCAGCCTAATCTGGCAATGAAGTGGTTTTTAGTTTGAATATTATTATTTTCCTAATACACTTATGGTTCAAACTGCACAATGAAAAAAGGCTTTTTTCCGTCGGAAGTTCTCTACAGACTCAATGCATCTTCTTGTATCATGATATGGGATAAATTTTAGTTTGACTCCATAGTTAAAGGTGATTTTTCAGAGATCCTTTTTTTTTTTGTAATGTAACATAAAATTTTTAGTGCCTGAATCCCAATTTTTATCGTGTAACATCTATTTGGACTAGAAAAATGTGTGTTCTTATTGGACTTAGCAGCAAGTGAAGTGTTAGAAAGCAAAGGCGTATTCTCACTCAATTAACTATAGGACTGAAGTTTTAGGTCCTGATGGACCAGCATGTACTTGCAAGTGTTTTTTCCTACTATTGTTTTTTTGTGCAAGTTTAACTTTGGCAACTAACAAATGATGGGATCTCAATTACTTTGTGTGCAATATGCATAAGAATCACAATTCATTCATCCTTAAGAAAGTGAGTTGTTCTCGTGCTTTTGTTGGATTTGATTGGAAGTGTGGATGGATTGGTGATGTAGAAACCAGTCTTGGTACAATATCCATGAAACTTACTACTCCCTCTGTCCCATAATATAAGATGTTATTATCGAGATACTCACATATTGGTTGTAATATCATCTTATATTACGGGACTGAGGGCGTACTTATGATGTTCTTCTTACAATCTTTTTTGTTTGTTTGTGATTCTTTTGCAGATTTAAGTCTCCCATTTTTCTGGGATGTACCATGCTTCAACACGTTGAGATTTTTTTTCATTTTTAGTCCACTTATATTATTTTCTCCTAGCTTAAGGATCTACGATATCCATGAGATGTAGGACATGAAACTACGATAAGTAATATGGAACGGAGGCTGGAGGGGGTATATGTGTTTTTTATAAAATATAATTGCAAAAAATATTTAAAGAAGGTTCTTCATACATGATGCATGTTCTTGCAAGATTGATTGTTTGCTTCATTTATTAATTAATTATGATCTCACTATGTTGCAAGGGTCACTAAATGTTTTGTTTCATAGTGATACTAAAAAAATAATACATTGATTTTTTATTTGCATCTACCATCAAGCAACTTGTAATGTGATTATATTTATATTAGTCAAGACACCCATTTCATGTACAATTTTATTACCTTGTTAATTAATTAATGAAAGTCTAGACGTGGGTTTGCACGTGCAAGCTTACTAGTACACATAAGTAGCTCAACAAAGTTGACGCGCTGTGACATGCCATCAAAATGAAAAAAGAAAACGAAACCCAGCTATGACAACGGTGTACAATTAGGAAAGAGTGAATCACTGCCTAAAAAGAGAAAAGAGCGAATTATGGAGTCAAGTACAATCCAGCGGCTGACGTGATGAATGATGCCACACTAAAACTCGGCTGGCTAGCTGTAGCAACACCGATTTTCTAGAGTGAGGATGGAAAATCCGCTCAATTCAGTTTTTTGCAAGGTTTTGTCGTGCTTGTTAAAGGAATTTGTCATCCTCATGACAACATAAATTGTCATGAAAAACGTTTGTTTTGCCAACGTCTTCTCGGTGAACGACGGCACAATAACATTTCTCCTTTATATTTTAGATGAATGGGCTAGCTTTTTTGGGGCTACCAATGTATTTCAGTTGTAGTGAAGCATTGCTTATTATGCTATTACTACTTTGCAGCTAATGCTCATTTTTTCGCTTAAAAAAAAGCTAATGCTAATTTTGTTGTTGCAAATAATCTGTTATTGTGAAGGTAAACGTTTGGAGCCAACAGTCCGGCCGAAGCTTCCGCCGTTCTTGTCCACGCACGACGCGCTCGACCCACTCGAAGACAACCACGTGGTACGGTGGACCCGTGCAAGACTAGCGATCCCCTTTCTTCTTTCTTCGTTGCTCATCCCCTTTCTTCTTCCCCGCGCGACCACATTGCTCGCTAGTCCCCGCCCGCCGGCCGTCCTCTTTGTTGGTCCTCGTCCCCGCCGGCCGTCCGCGTCGCCGTTCGCCGCCCTCGCTAGTCGTCCTCGCCGTCGTGCGCCACCCATGCAACCTGCTCTCGGCGCGACGGTTGGAAGTTGCCACGGATGCACCATCTGCGAGTTGCTGCCACAGTTCCCTGTGCTGGTACCGGCCGTTGGAGATGCTACAACCACGGCGGAGTGACCTCCTTCCCCACCCCCGCAACCAACTTCTCCCCCCGACGAATCTGTAAACATTTTTGCTCCTCCATGAATGTTGCAATCAACGATGCAAAAAGCTACAACCATTTGATTCAAAAGCTTCAACCCGCGGTATATCAAGCTTCAACCGGATACCGCGCACAGAAAAAAGCTACAATCGTTTATATAAATGCTTCAACCGTAGTATGAACAAGCTTCAAGGACCACCCCATGCACTTGAAAATGCTACAACCGTTCACGTAAAAGCTTCAAACCATATATGAAAAAGCTTGAACCGACAAAATAGAGAAGCTTCATCCAACCACTTCGAAACAAAAAAACTACAGTCGTCGAATTGGTGCGAGCGAAAAGGAAGCTACAAGTCTTAAAAATGAAGCCCGCTCTCGCGACCGCGCTGGTCGCAGCGTAGGCGGCCCCCGCCGCCCTGATCTCCGTGTTCCGGCTGCCTCCGCGACCGGCGAGGCCAGATCTGGGTTCCTCGTCGCGTGCTCTCCCTCCTCCCCATCCGCTGCTCTTCGATGGGTCTCTCGCGTCCTCGTCCGCTGCGGATGGGATCTCGGCGCCGCCGCCCGACCTGCCCCACACCAAGCTCTGCAGTTGCTGCTTCGGTCGGATCCGGGAGGCTCGCAGCGGCCTCCAGCTACCCCGCCTCCCTCAGCGCTAGCCCCGACGGTGCCCGTCTCCCGACGTCTCCTGTGGCACCTCCCGCCTCCGTCAGCTCCATCGGAGATTGCGACGCGGTTGTGCGCGCCCAGCCGTCGCCGCCGGTTGCCTTGCAAGGTCTCGACTCCGTCGTTATGTTGCTTCACCGGGTGTCTCACCCTTCTGCTCTGGCGGCTCCGGCGCCGTCAACGTCTTCAAGCTCCGGCGACGTTGTCTCCCCCGACGTGGACCAGCACACCGTGCAGCCGCAGCTGGCTGCCTCGCAAGGGCTTGGCTTTCGTGGGTCCCTGCTCCGGCACTCATCCTGCCCTCTGGATTCGGCGCTTGTGCATGAGGGCTCAGGGAGGCCTGTGTCATGGGCACCCCTCGCTGAAGACGACGAAGACAGACGAAGACAGCGACGTTGATGATTTGCTGGCCCCGCAGTCGCCGACGGCTCCCAGATGCTCCAGCGGGGTGAGCGGGCATGGAGCGGAGGCGAATGAGGGATGGACGGAGGTGCGCTCGCGGCGTGACGGCCCATGTCTCCCAACGCCGCCAGCCTCGGCTCTGGCTCCCCGGCCCATCCCCGCTTGGCTCCGTAGTCGTTGCTGCAGATGCCTTGTGCCTGGGCACCGTGCGGGCGGATTGCAGAGATCCGTTCAGATGCTCTCGTTGCTTGGAGAATGGTCATTGCGCGCAAAAGTGTCACAATCCCTGGCGACCACTCAGCGAGTGTCTTGCCATGCCGCGCGCCTCTCACCTCGGCACCCAGCATCGTCAGGCTCCTTCTCCAAGTGAGGGTCCGAGAAAAAGCACGCTCCCCTTTCAGGCGCTTCGTAATCGGTCTTGGGCATCAGTCGTGTCTGCTACTGCTGCCCCGACAAGCCCATCTGATATGATGCTTCAATCCGCTCTGGAAGATCAAACCAAGTTGTTGCAAGGCTAGCTGGCGCGGGTTGCAAGCTTTCTGGAGCGGGCGGAGACTGCTCTGAGCAGGCTCTCCCTTGCGTCACCGACGCCTTGTCCTCTCGGTGTGGCTGGTGTTGGCTCCATGGAGGACAAGGGGTCGGAGCTTTATGGATGTTTCTCCCCTCGTGTTGGTGACAATTCTTCGTCGTCGTATGTCTTGCCTCCTGAGCTGCCTGCCACTGAGAGAGAGCCCATCACTGTGCTTGTGGCTCCGGTCATGCAGATCCTGCCCGAACTTCAGAATCTATGCGCGAGCTCGGCTTCTCCTATGTCTCCGGAGCATGTGGAGGTGGACTCATCGGCAACCTCATGTGACGGGCAGGTTTCGCCTATGCCATGTGAGCAACTAAAGACGCCCGAGTCCATCGTGCCGGTGGGTGATTTCTGTTGATGATGTCGATGTGTCCGGTGTGGTGGTGCCTGCTCCTAAGAGCCTCTTGGTTGATGACAACTATATCAAGAAATACAACGAGTTTTATGATTTCCTTGACAAATGGGTGGCTGATCAGCCTGGATCCGGAAACACAAGTGCTTGTCTCCCAAAGGAGAAACCAAACAATGTGAAATCAAAAAGGAGCAAAAGCAAGAAGAGTGGCGCCAACCCGAAAGCGTTGACGATTTCATGATGAAGGGTGCTCAGTTTTTATCGCAGTCGTTGTCCTCATCAGGAGCTCCGATGTGTTGTGCAGGTGTCGAGGGGTGCGACTGTTGTGCGTTAGTAGGGTTGCATGTGCAGTTACGATGTTTCGTCCTTTGGGAGTAGTGCTCTTGTGGGTTATTTGTATCGGTTTTTGCTCGGTTATCCGTGAATTAACTGGGCAACTCTCTTCTTCTTAATTAATCGATGATGCAAATTTTTTGCCTCCGTTTCGAAAAAAAAACAGTCGTCGAATTGGAAAGCTTCAACTGTTGAAATGAAAAGCTTCAACCCACTTTATAGAATGCTTGAACCGGCTGTATAGAAAGCTTCAACTCGTGAGTGCACAGCGAAAATGTTGCAATCGTTGACATGAAAAGCTTCAACCCTATTTTTGAAATGCTTCAACCATAGATCGGCAACAAAAAGTCTGGAGCTCGCACCTCACCATTGATGAAACCTACTACAGCGATGGCTTCATGGCGGAGCTACAGCGATGACGAACTACGGGAGACCGGCGACGAACTACCAGCGAGCTACAAGCTGGACGGGGGCGGCGCTCCTTCGCCGGAGCTGCGTGCGGCGGGCCGGCGAGAGCCATAACAAACGTGGGGGTGGAGGCGAGGGCGAAGCTGCGTCTGACCGGCCGGCGGCGGATCCACGCAGTCGACGTCTACCAGAGGGGACACGAGGCACCAGAGGGGAGCTGGGGAGCTGCACGAGACACGCGAGATGCGGTGAGCTGTGCGCGTGCAAAATGCACGAGGAGGAAGAAAATCTGGGACGAATCGTCTTTTTTTTTTTGGCTAGATCGAACGGACAGAACAAGTGTCATCATGCGGCTAGGACGCGACCGGCCCAAACTTTGGGCCGGCGCGCCGGCGCAGATCACTCCCCCAGCATGATGCTGTGTTCCTGCTCCACTCCACAGACAGCACGCGTCGCGGAAAAACCCTCGTCCCCACCGAGGCGATGCCGCCGCCGCCGCCGCCGCCGGCGACCTTAAGCTTGGGCAACTTTGGGGTGGCGGTGATGAACGAGAAGCTGCTCCACGGGCATGGCCTAGATGAGATCGATGCGCTCTACCGCCGCTTGCTGAACCGCACCCACCACCCGCGCCCCGACCCGCCCGTCTCCGCCGCTGCCCGCCTCTCCGCCCTCTCCCCCGACGACGCCGTCGACCGCGTCAGCCGCCTCCCCGACGCGCTCCTCCGCCACATCGTCTCCCTCCTGCCCGTCAAGGACGCCGCGCGCACCGCCGCGCTCTCCCACCGCTGGCGCGGGGTCTGGCGCTCCTCCCCGCTCGTCCTCGTCGACGCCGATCTCGCCCCCGCCACCCCCTCCCTGTCCCGCGTGCTCGACGCGCACCCGGGGCCCTTCCGCTGCGTCCACCTGATCAAGAGCTGCACGGAGGAGTTCCACGGCCTGCTCACGCGCTGGCTCGAGCTTCTCGCCGCCAAGGGCATACAGGAACTCGTCATCCTCAACCGCTGGTGTCCGTTCGATGTAATCCTCCCCTCCACCTTCTTCGGCATGGCCACCCTCACCCGCCTCCACCTCGGCTCCTGGAAGTTCCCGGACACGGCCGGCCTCCCGCGCTCCGCCTCTTTCCCCAAACTCCGTGAGCTCGGGCTCTGCAACGTCCTTGTGGAGAGCAGGGATTTGGACTTCATCCTCGACAGGAGCCCCGTGCTGGAGACGCTCAGTGTCGAAGGGAATTTTTTCACGCTCCGGCTCCGCCTTGTCAGCCAGAGCCTCCGGTGCGTGCAGATCATCGGGTCCTTCGTCGAAGAAATCTACGTGGTGAGCGCCCCACGCCTTGAGCGGCTCATCAATCTGGAAGGCTGGAGCCATGATAGCAGTTGCACCAAGGTCAAGATTGGCCATGCCCCCAAGCTGCGTCTGTTGGCATACTTGGAGTTGGACCCAGGAAATCAGGTCCTAGAGGTCGGCAACACCATCATCAAGGTGCCTCATCTTGTTCACTGTAAAATCCTGATTGATCAATGTAAATTTGCGATCTTTGTTTTTCTTAATTGGCTGCATTGTGATGTGATTGCATTTGCAGTATGGGATACGGGTGAACCCAAGAACCATGGTACCAAGTGTGAGAATCCTGCCTGTGGAGGTGCGTTTCGGAGTACGCAATGATGCCAAGATGATTCCCAGTCTCCTCAGATGCTTTCCTAATGTTGAGACGCTCCACATCAAGGTCGTCTTTTTAGCCTTCATTTGCATAATAATGTACTAGTAATAGCATCATATTGTATCAATAGCTGATGAAATGCATGTGCGTAATAGCATCATATTGCTAATATCTACCAATAGCTGACACTAGTAGAAAACAGGGCACTAGTCCCGGTTCCTGGAACCGGGACAAACCGATCGGGACAAATGCCCAAAACTTGTAGTCCCGGTGGCCGCTGCGGGGCGCCTAGGCAGGAGGACCTTTAGTCCCGGTTGGTAACACCGACCGGGACTAAAAGGCAGCCACGCGCCAGCACCTGACAGGCGCTGGGGTTTTTTTTTTTTTTTTGAAAGGAGGGGTTTAGTGGTTTTCCTATTGTGTTTCCCCCTTTTATTTTTGTGTTTACCATTTTTATTTGACGCTTTCATTCAACTCGACGCTAGGTACTACATATAGCAATGAAGGAACCATTACACAACTCGACGCTAGCTACTACATATAGAAGTGACCTCTCTTTCTCCGTGCTTGGTCGAACAATATGCAACAAGTTTTCGTAAATCTATTCGACGCTATTACATATAGTACACGTTCATGCATATATACAATATAACATCTCTTACGATCCTAACTTCTATTACCACTCCCGATGGCATTCTCCGTCTTTAGGTATGACATGCTCAACAAAGAATCCCGCCAATTCCTATTGAATTGCTCGTACGCGATCAGTTGGTAGGAGTTCATCCCGCATCTGCCAGATCTAATTTAAAGAAGGGGGTCAATAAAACTCAACACAATTGATGGTAATAAAATAAAATTGTGAATATTGTTTACGTACTTCAAATTGTTCGTCAGATATGCCCCGGCCCCGCTCAGTGGTCAAGTGGCGAATGAACTCGCAAACGTAGTAAGCACATAAATTAGTCCCGGTTGCCTGCCACAAGCACTTTACGAGAATAGAGTTTAATCAAAATGATAATCAAGCATGATAATGGTATTGAAACTAGAATCAATGAGAGATGCGCGGTACTAGAGTAATACTTACTTTGGGGTGTAAAAATTGCAGCTCTTTTTTCCATTTGACACCCTTAACCTGTTTGGTGAACTTTTTCCAAACCCTGCCCGGCAAAGAAAATGATTACTTGATATCAAGAAATGAACGAAAGTTGCCGATATGGTGCGATAATGATTGAACTTACTTCTGAAGCATTTGACGCATGCCCGTCCACTCCTTAGGGTCTTTACGTCTCGAGTCCAAGACAATTACTTTTCCCTCTTCAAGATGAATGTCTAGCAGAATAAAGTGGAAACTGCGCACGCATAACTCATTAATTGCACTTAACCTCGAGTAAGCGAAACAGAATGTGCACAAGATAGTAACACTCACTGGAAGTTGTAAGGAAATAGTATTTCCTTTCTGGTTTGTTGTCCAAGTAACGAATCTAGCAAATTTTTCTCTGTATCAGCGGGAAATTCTTTTAACGTAGGTTCATTTATGAAATTTGGGTCAATGAACCCAATGTCATGGATTTGTAGTTGTTTGCATTCGAGGATCTTCATTCTGCATAATATAGAGTGAGGATAATTAATACATGCAGAACGAGCTGAGCTAGAGACTTAATTACAGAAAAAAATACTTACAGACAATAGGAACCGACGATAGTTTTGTCGAGCTCCTTTTGGTTGTATAACTGAAAAATTTCTTCAAATTCAACGATCAACATCTGCTTTCCATTGAAGAAGTGCTCATTTTCTATTCCCACCAAGATTTCGTTGTTCCCCTCCTTGCAGGCATCCAAGTACCATTCATGCAAATGTCGCATCCTCGTTGGTAGATCCTTGAGCTCCTCACGTGTGACGAGATGCTTCCCGTGCTCGTAGCTTAAGGATGGTACTACCTCAACCGTTTCGAACTGTACCGAATCGGGTAAGTAATCATCAGCAGTGATAGCAAGACCATCGGCCGCTTTCTCTGGATCATTAGCGATATCGGTAACCACCTTGAGCGGAGGGCACGATTGCAGTTCTTGTTCGCTGAGCTGGGGAATTGTTTTCCCACTTCTTGAGCCACTTCTACTTAAGCTTCCCGACCGCCTCGCTTGATCATGTTTCTTTTGAATACATCGGTCATAGTTTGATGGCAGCGGAGGCGGTGGTGGTCGCCTAAGGGCATCCAGAGTTCGCTTCGCTTTCACCGGATCTATTTTCTCCTCTTCAGGTGGGCGTTTCGGTGCGAGCTGACGTTTCACATCGGCATCGACGATCTCATTGAGTTCCTCCTCAGACCTCTCGTAGGGTAACTTGGGAAGAGGCTTCAGGCTTGGGCTGTAACTACATCTCCTCTGTTTCATACTGCTGCTAGCCGCCGGAGCGGCGGCGACTCTCTTCCGCTGTTGCTTACGCGGCGGAGGAGGTGGAGTCCGATGACGCGGCGGAGACAGCTGAGGTGGAGGAGGATTCTACCGAGGGCCCTCCTCCGCCGGAGTTTGCTGAGGCACCGGAGACGGCTGACGCACCGGAGACGACTCAGGCACCGGGGCCTCCTCCGCCTGAGTCTGCTGAGGCGGCGTCCAGTATGGAAGCACGATGTGTTCCTTTCTCCATAGACAAGTAGTCCTTAAGGCATATCGAAGAAGAAGCTCCCCTTCACCTGTAGCGTGCTCAAGCTCCAGCCCATCAAATCCGTCCATTATTTCATCCACCCCGACAATAGCAAAGCCAGCTGGAACCGGAGTGCAATGGAAAGTTGCATCAGGTCGAGGAGGTAAGACATGGCCGACCGCCGCCTTCAAGGTCAGGTTATGACATTTCGCCATTAGCTCACAATGTTCATTTTGCGTGATAGCATCCACGGGGTAGCGAGGAGCCGTGCTATCAGGATGAACGAGCTCAGTGGAAGCCACGCTGCTTCTCCGCTGAGATGGTGGGGTAGCATCGTGGGTAGTCTCCAATGAAGGATCTTCGTGCCGCTGAGATGGTTGGCCGGTAGCTTGCTGGCTCTCAAGTGCCTCTAGTTTCGCTAATCTTTCATTCAACTTCTGCATTTCGCTTGCTTCTTCTTTCTTCTTTCTCTGTCGGCTTCTGTAACCAGCGCTGTCGGGAAACCCAACCTTCCACGGAACGGAGCCTGATGTGCCTCGTGTTCGTCCAGGGTGTTCAGGATTCCCGAGGGCAAATGACAGCTCGTCCTTCTCTCTGTCGGGAATGAACGTTCCTTCCAGCGATTTCTTGATTGTTTCCTCAAGCTTTTTGAATGGTATTGCAAGTTGAGCTTTCGTCCAGACACACTTCCCTGTTTCTGGGTCCAATGTTCCCCCAACCCCTAAGAACCAAGTCCTTGCCCGATCTGGCCAGTGCAATGTCTCTGGTTGGACATCTTTAGCAAGCAGGTCTTGCTCAGCTTTGTCCCACGTAGGTCGGGCTTTTCTGTAGCCACCTGACCCCGTAACATGGTGATACTCCTTCCTTGCGGCATTTTTCTTATTTCTAAGTGACATGTTCTTAGCCTTCTCCGATTTCTTGTAGGCCACAAATGCGGGCCAGTGATCTCTCATCTTCTCATATTGACCTCTGAATTCTGGAGTCTTGTCTTTCTCGATAAACTTCTTGTTCAATACTTTCTTTCAGTTCTTGAATAGTTCTGCCATCTTCTTAAGAGCAAACACCCTGACCTTTCACTGTATAACTGGGTTATTCGGATCCTCCTCTGGCGGTAGACTGAAATTTCTAATCAGATTGGTCCAAAGATCATCTTTCAGTCTATCGTTGACATAAGGAACTTGAGGGTCCTTCTTCTTATTCCATTCTTGGCAGTTGATCGGGACGAGGTCCCTAACAACCACTCCGCACTGATGTATAAATTTGTTCTTGGTCCGGTAGGGAGCAATCGGTTGGCCTTCTGGTGAGACTTCTTCGATCGTGAACCTTTCTTGCGCCTCCAACCTTCTCATCGGGCCTCGTCTCCTTACCGAAGTGGAGCTCGATCTGGATGGCTAATTAAAAGAAGAAAGAAGTGTTAATATATGTACATACAAGAAAATTAATGCATCTAGTCAGCAGAGGATTAATTAATATATACCTCGCCGGACTTTGAAGCAGTTATGGCTCCTTCGTCCCCAGTTCGATCACCGGAGCCGTCATGATCTCCTTCGTCCCCAGTTCGATCACCGGAGCAGTCATGATCTCCTTCCTCCTCACCGGAGCCGCCATCCTCTCTTTCCTCACCATCGGTCTCGTTGAGAAACGACAAGTAGGTGAGATCGATATCACCCTCTCGTATTATATCCCCCAACAACTGTTCTTTTTCTAAGTCTCTGTCCGCCATAGTTTCTGCAAATATTACAACGTGACAATATACAACCATGAGAGATGGATTAGTGGGAAACATCATGCAAAGTTCACAAATTTTATAACAGTCAGTTTCAGACGATCGTCGAGGACTCCTCCCCCCTTTTGTCCTTAATCTTGTTTTGACCACACAAATTGCATATGACCTCGGGTTCGGGTATTACTGAAACGGGCTTGAACCCGAGACCGCCTCTCTCATGGTCCTCGAGGATACTTGCGGACCCCCACCCCCCTCATGCCGAAGTTATCATTCTACGAACATATGAAAATTCTCAAGTGCATTATGTTCATATGGTGGGACTGGCAACCTACGAAGCACCGATACAACGACATTGATACGGGTACGGCGATACGGGATACGGCAATTTCTAAAAACAGCAATAAGGCGATACGGTAAACATATATAAGTAATAATAAAATAACATGGACTGTCTCATTTTAAAATCTCACTGTGGGGGATACGGCATAGTAAACATATGTAAGTAATAATAAAATGACATGGACTGGACATTGATACGGTAAACATATACGACGATACGGGATATGGCAATTAATAAACAAGAACTCTCAAAAAGCACGAAGCCATCAGCATCAACATGCAAGCCATGTTCAATGGGCTCACTAGGGGGCAGGGGCCGGCGCGGCGACCTCGAGGCCGGCAGGGGCGCGGCGACGGCGACGGGGCAGGGGGAGGTGACGGCGGGGAAGGGCGAGGCGACGGCGATGGCGACGGCGACGGCGGGGCAAGGCGAGGCGACGACGACGTAGGGGCGGGGCGCGGTGACGACGACAACGACGTAGGGGAGGGGCGCGACGACGGCGGGGCAGGGCGAGGCGACGACGACGGCGACAACGGGGCAGGGCGAGGCGATGGCGACGGCGACGTGGTGGCAGGGCGCGGCGATGGCGACGACGACGGCGGGGCAGGGCGAGGAGACGGCGACGGCGGGGCAGGGCACGACGACGGCGACGGGGAGGAGGGCGCGCGAGGAGGTCTGGCGCCGGCGATGGTCAGCGGGCTCGGGGACGGCAGGGCGACGGCAAAATCCGGCAGCCTGGCGGCGTCGATGTCGTCGTCGGCGCCGAGGAGAGAAGAAACTGCAATGGATTGGAAAAATTGATAAGTCCGCCTTAAATAGCCCCCCCTTTAGTCCCGGTTGGTGGCTCCAACCGGGACTAATGCCCCCCTTTAGTCCCGGGTGGTGCCACCAACCGGGACTAAAGGTCAATTTTCAGGAGCCCAAAGGGCGGGAAGCAGGGTCCTTTAGTCCCGGTTGGTGGAAACAACCGGGACTAAAGGGGGGGCATTAGTCCCGGCTGGTGCCACCAACCGGGACTAAAGGGCTGTGCTTCCCGTACCAAAAGTTTAGTCCCACCTCGCTAGCCGAGAGGGGCTCGGAGTAGTTTATAAGTGCTGCGGCCGGTCCTACCTCGAGCTTCTCTCTAATGCGGGTAGTACATGCCTATTTGAAGCCATGTTGGGCCTGCTATCACCGCGGTCCTGCATCCTGGCCCATTTGTAGGGATTCTAGTCGTATGCAGGCCGTGCTGCCTAGCAGGCGGGCCTTTTTTGCATATATATTATGATTTTATTGTTATTTTTTGCATATGTTATTTTTAGTTATATAATTTTAGTTGCATAAATTTTATATAATTTTAGTTGCATAAGTTTTATTTTTTATTGGTTCTTTTTAGTTGATTCCTTTTGCTATTAGAGTTTTATAAAAGCTTTTTAGTTTCTATTAAAGCTTGTAACAAAATATACTTTATGAAAATTCATTTTACTATTAAAGTTTTTAACTAAATATTTTTTCTGCATTCAATATTCATCATTCAAAGCCACATCATCACTTTTCAACCATTTTCTGACTTCATTTGCTATTTTTCATGCATTTCATGATTTATTTTGAGCTAAGATGACCCTGAGATTGAAAAGCACTGCAAATGAACTCTGAAATGGTTGAAAATTGGCATGGTATCATCATTTCACCCACATAGCATGTGCTAAAAAGTTGAGAGGGTTACGGCAAAAACTGGATGCACTTCGTGTACAAACTGGACAATCTCTTTCGAAGTGTCAGGGTTTCGAACGAAAACTCTTCTGTTACAAAAGGATTTCAATTTTTTGAACATATTTGAACTCAAGACTTTTTCTGCATTCAATATGAATCATTCAAAGCCGCATCATCACTTTTCAGACCTTTTCTGACTTCATTTGCTATTTTTCATCCATTTCATGATTTATTTTGAGCTAAGATGACCCTGAGATTGAAAAGCACTGCAAATGAACTCTGAAATGGTTGAAAATTGGCATGGTATCATCATTTCACCCACATAGCATGTGCTAAAAAGTTGAGAGGGTTACGGCAAAAACTGAATGCACTTTGTGTACGAACTGGACAATCTCTTTCGAAGTGTCAGGGTTTTGGACGAGAACTTTTCTGTTACAAAAGGATTTCAATTTTTTAGTTTATTCTTTTTAACAAATAAATACTTTGATAATTTTAGTTAATATTATTTTGATTCTTTTTAGTTCATTCTTTTTAGTTAATGTTTTAGTTGATTCTTTTTAGTTCATTCTTTTTAGTTAATATTTTAGTTGATTCTTTTTAGTTCATTTTTTTAACAAATAAATACTTTGATTATTTTAGTTAATATTATTTTGATTCTTTTTAGTTCATTCTTTTTAGTTAATATTTTAATTGATTCTTTTAGTTCATTCTTTTTAGTTATTATTTTAGTTGATTCTTTTTAGTTCATTCTTTTAACAAATAAATACTTTGATTATTTTAGTTAATATTATTTTGATTCTTTTTAGTTCATTCTTTTTAGTTAATGTTTTAGTTGATTCTTTTTAGTTGATTCTTTTTAGTTCATTCTTTTTAACAAATAAATACTTTGATAATTTTAATTAATATTTTAGTTGATTCTTTTTAACAAATAAATACTTTGATAATTTTAGTTAATATTATTTTGATTCTTTTTAGTTCATTCTTTTTAGTTAATGTTTTAGTTGATTCTTTTTAGTTCATTCTTTTTAGTTAATTTTTTAGTTGATTCTTTTTAGTTGATTCTTTTTAGTTCATTCTTTTTAACAAATAAATACGTTGATAATTTTAGTTAATATTATATTTAACTGCAGTGATATTGTAGATCAAAGCCATCATCAGAATAGTTGTGGAGAGAAAGTCTTCACTTTTTCTTCTCGTGTGTCCCTTGCTTATTGCGTCGTAACCATGGACAATCTTCATCACATACATCACAATGCTTCAGAAAGCTTGCTAGCATCATACTAAATATTCTTACACACAAACCGTACTTAAACAGGGACATAATAGAAATAATAGTTCAGATATCCATTACAGAAAGTACTGCATATATAATTGAAGATACCAATCCTACTCTTCCGGATTGCAAACCTACTCGTCCGAATCAGGAGACCCCCAAGCACTACATAATAGAGATAAAAGTGTTCGCCATTGCAAACACTACTCGTCGTCCGGATCAGAATACCCCCAAGCAGGAGATACTAGCGGTACGAGGTGACGCTGCCCATAATTGCAGATTCCAATCCTGCGGTACAACTCGTATGCAACGTACCCATCTATTGCTGCATACTCAATGTTGATAGGGTCAAGTGGGGTCTTCTCCCAATGTTGGTGCCCTGACTTGGGGAATTTTGTCTTCATATCAACGTAGTCCTCGTCGATCAGGGCGGCTGCCATATCAACCATTGAAGTCTTCTCATGCTCAAGCCTGAACCTGCCCTGAAGATCAATGTGGCATTCAGCTGGTATCTCAATACCACATGTGCGCCTCATCTTGATCTTGTCATTCGTTATATCAACGCTAGCAAAATATATGCCGCTGCGAAGGAACTCCATGAGTTTTGGACAGTGCTTATCACTACTGCAACAACAAAATGGAACAAATGTGTTAAATACTCCTGCAACAAGTATATTTTAGAACAAGTATAATAAGAATCATAACAAGTATATTTTAGAACAAGTATAATAAGAATCATAAAAAGTATAATAAGAATCATAGCAAGTTTCCTATTTCCTATGCATTTCCTATCCTATGAATCAAAAAGAAGCCCCTAAACTATGATATGTTCTCCCACGATGGCCAATATGCAACAACAAGGAAAATTCTTATGCAATTCCTATCCTCCTATTCCTATGCAATTTTCCTAATCCTCCTATTCCTATGCAATTTTCTATTCCTATGCAATTTTCCTATGAATCAAAGAAAAGCCCCAATTTTCCTATGAATCAAAGAAAAAGCCCCAATTTTCCTATACATTTTTCCTATGAATCAATGAAACTATGACATGTTCTCGACATTCCCAATCCTCCTATTCCTATGCAATTTTCCTATCCTATGAATCAAAGAAAAGCCCCAATTAAAACTATGACAAGTTTCGTATTACCTTGCCCACTGAAAGACCATGACACGTTGCTTGAAACAAAGTTGGACGACGGCAACATCGCGACCATCGGCCGTGTACTCGAGATCGAGGCCCATGAACTTGTGTTTCTCCTCTTGAAGCCATTCCTCGAACATGGAAAGAAAAACCTTCACTTTGGCGTTGTCGTTCGTGTAGACGACATGGAGATTGGTCGTGCCATGTGCGAGCACCTTCCCGTAGCGAGTGATTGGATTCATGGTGGAGGATGGGAGGATGAGGAAGAAGAGAGGAGAGGGAGACGAACAGAAATGGAGGCGCTGGTCGCGTTTACTGTAGCGTTTGATCTCGCGCGGGACAACTTCCAAGGAGCGGGAATCGAACGGTTTGGACCTTTAGTCCCGGTTCGAGCCACGAGCCGGGACTAAATGGGCACGCGCCAGGCGAACGGTTGCCACCACCCCTTTAGTCCCGGTTCGTGGCTCAAACCGGGACTAAAGGTCCCATCTGAACCGGGACTGATGGCTCCCGATGCCCGGCCGGCGCCTTGCCCTCACGAACCGGGACTGATGCTCACATTAGTCCCGGTTCGTAAGTGAACCGGGATTAATGGCCTTATCCTGGCCTCAACCAATGCCCTGTTTTCTACTAGTGTGATGAACTGTACGTGCATGTAATTGATCAAATTTTCAGTCTGGAAAGCCTGATCAATCCACTGGCAAGCTCAACCTGAAGTTCTGGCATGAGTCTGGTACCATAGAATGCATCCGGTCGCGCATCAAGCTGCTGGTTTTCCATGATTTCCCAGTAGGTCGGAGTGAGCTCGCCTTCCTCAAATATTTCTTTGAGAGTGCATTTGTCCTGAAGGAGGTGGCGATTCGATTATCCGCTGGCTTCACTTCGGCGGAGGAAGTGCATTCCAAAGTGGTGAGTCTGGGGTCCAGGAAACGGGCCAATGAAGCCCCCATAGTGCGGGTCACTGGCTGGTCTGAACCTCAAGAAGGTTTCATCCAGAGCTTCAAGAGAGGATCTGATTTTTCTCTTCAGGGTCCTTTTGCGAACTACTGAAGTCACAACTCACAACAGGTGCCTATGTATTTCATTATGCATGCAACGTAAATGCTGTTAAGATTTCTTTTCAGTGTTGAATATTTGCCTGGTCTATTGTTTCTGCTAGCACATGATTAGCTTAAGTGTGGAAGTTAGCAAGTATCAGTGTTGATGCACACGACTACCATTCTGTCGCAACCATTGTTGTTCGGTTGGCAAACGGACTACTGTATCCCTGTTTCATGTGATTTTCATTAGCTTGCTGTGTGGTCTTCAGTGATGAGAGATCATGATAAATAGCAAGCAGTCGGGTCACTGCACAGTTATCTCTACTGATTCTTATGACACTGAGGGAATAATCTAGTTTCTTGAAATGCATTTTTGAGTCAATATCTTCATGATCCCTGTAACTGAATAACCAGTTGAACTGATCTGACACTCACGCGGAGTTCTGACCTTAATTTCTCATGTGCATAACTGCATATAGATATAGGCGACACCCAGACACAAATCCCTGCATACGGGAGGATCACTAATTTGAGGTATTAAAGATAGTCAGCTTCCATTTTAGATATTTTCCTTTTTCCGTTTCATTTTCTTCTAAAATAGTATCACTGCCCAATGGCACCTGATAGAAACCGTGAACAAAATCATTTCATGGCTAGTTCTGAATGCATACATACAATTTACCTTTTTGAACATATACAGTGAACTCCAAATTCCATCCAGAATGCTGAAGCATGTGATCGATAATGTCCAACTTCCTCCACACAAACGTTGGAAGAGTTCCTCCCCTCGATCCTCCTCTTCGCCTCGAGCCACTGCAGAGTTTGGGCTACATTCCTCTTCCTCGATCCATCCTCAACGCCAGTAGGGAGTGAACTTGCTCGCGTGAGGATACCTGCAGTACGACCATCCTCGAAGTAATGGATGCTTGCTTTAACTAATATTACCTCTGTTCCAAAATAAGTGACGCATTTTAGAATGGAGGGAGTAATATTTATATATGGCAAGATGATGGGTTAAACTGGATCCATATATTAAGTATTACATGTCCTTACAAAAACACCCTTTAACAAAAAAGAAAGAAATCACTTGATAGTATTGATGCTTCGGTACACCCCCCTCACAAAACGTAGAAGGGGAACGTATACCCACCTCATATTGCACACTACAGGTTGCCGTACTTATGCAATACGAGGTGGGTATGCGTACGGCGGCATGTAGTGTATAAAAATGTACAATAAGAGGTGGGTATACGTTTCTCTTTCTACGTTTTGTGTGTGTGTGTGGGGGGGGGGGGGGGGGGGGTACCGAAGCAAAAGTGTTTTCTCTATTTTCTCATCCTTTGCAGTTGCATTCATCTCATCTAGGTTCTCTCCAATTTCCTCTATAGAAACTTGAATTTTTTATGTTGTGAATTGTACTTGCTTCAAAAACTATTGTGTTTTTGCTTACCTTTCATTGGCCAGATAGTTCTAACCAACAATGCAAAGTCTCAAGGTAGCTTGAAATTACGAACCTATATGTTCTGATAGACTTCATGTACATAAAGAAAAAATATAGTTAGCTTATGTACTATTCAGAGTTGCTTTTAACATTTCTTCTTCGATCTTTATTCTGTGTAGCACAACTAGGAGGACTACGTGCTCAATTTCCACTGGTACGATGCTTTCTAAATTTCTAATACGTATCTCTTGCACGTGTTTTATGTTTTGACTCTTCTTCAGAACCTCGCTAGCACCTGCACATTGCCTGTATCCTTACGCGTACTTTACGTTTCCTTCTATCTACCAGTTCAGTTTATTTTTTTGAAACGGAGGCAAAGGTTTTGCCTCATCCATTAATTAAGAAGAAGAAAGTTGTCCAGTTAATCTATGGAAAATCGGACAAAAACCGTCACAACCATGCTCAAAAGCATGACCCCATCCACATGGAAACTACTCCCAAACCGTGGAACTATGGGACCGAAGCCTCCAACACACTACTACTGCAACTCGCAACATATGGATCCCTATGTTGGAAAAGAAAACCGAATGACTCAATGCAACTTGAGAAAAACACATTGACACAGACGACCGAGCACACATCTGCAACTCAGAAAGCCGAGAGCCATCCATCATGGAACCATTTGTGCCTCCGCTCTACCGCTATCCTTCTTTCTTATGTATCTATGCAAAATAAATAAACAGTTTATGTATCCATGCAAAATAAATAAACGTCGTTGTTTGTCCAAAAAAGCAAAAAAATAAATGCAGGCCAGAAAATACAGTACCAATGGAAAATACATCAGACCATTCACTAAACAAAAATTGGTCAGTGAACCAACTCTTTCGCTGCACTTCATGTACCAATTCTTCAACTGACAGAAACACCATAAAATCAGACGGGCACTCCTACGGCCCACGACGCCTCTTTGGCTCTAGTATCTCACTAATATTGCTTCATTAACTATCAAGATTGTGAAACCCATTTACTCAAATCGACAGAGACACCATTCTGATCATGAAGCAGGTCGATCCAGCACGGGGTATATACATGCGACTCCTGCACGCAAGCGGGGAAACGCTGGTCCCATGGTGGCAGCCAAAGATAACCAAGGTACTCAAGCTGGGAAGTGCTCAGGTAGTAGGCATAAGCGCAACGCTCGTACTGGTGGCCCAAGAAGATGATCTCCTTGCGAGGATGATACCCCAAGAAATCCAACCAACCAATGTGCCTGCCTAGGGCGACGCCGTCTTCTTCTTCTTCTTCCGCGACATTGGCGCCATCATCATCGTCGTTGTCAGAGTCCCATTCGCGGTATCCCTGCTCTGTCGACGATTCGAGTATCCTGCGGGGATCCTCCAGGACCCAATACTTTTGTGCGTTTCGGAGGTTTTTGCGCATGAGTTGCCTGATGGAGGGCTCGAGGTCGGCGTGATGCGCCATCTCCCACACCGGCCTCGCCGCCGGTGATTCGTCGGTCAGTACCCATACCTGGAACTTCAGGCAGTCGACAATGGTGTAGTAAACCCCCATCCGAGACTTGCTCAGGTACGGTGTAGCCCACCTATGCTCGGCGACTTTAGTAACTCCTGGGGTTTTGATCACCACATACTTTCCCGTCAGTAGCGACAACCTGCAGCGATAATAATTTAGCAAGGTCGGGTATGTGATGCTGCTGTGACGATGATTGGTTCATGTACCTGACGATGAAATCGCCGCGGCAGTGGACATATAGCGATTGCCGCCAGTAGACGGCGTGGCGACGGCGCGGCCGGCAATCAGGTAGACCAAATCCCATTCCGTAGCCGGGTGACAGTGGATCCGACCACATGTCGGCCACCGTCCCCGCGGCGCCGCCTTCCCGGACGAACGCCCTCTCGCCCCACCGGCCGGTCTCTGACGAGAACACTTGCGCCACGTACGGCGACGGCGGCCACTCCATAAGGCCCAACGTGTCCTTTGCCTCGACGTGCTCGCTCTGACGGGGTCTCGCACGCTTCCGCGGTTCGTCCTCCGAGTCCGAGGACAGCCAGTCCTCCCCATCGTCGGTTTCGTCGTCGGTGTTGACCTGAGGCGGCGGCAACGACTCGGCGTCCGCGAAGAAGAGCCGCCCCACGTTGAACGGCGGCGGCGGCGGTGAGTTGGCAGGTTCGGGTGGCTGGGGTTCGCCGGGCAACTCGGGGAGCACGAGCACCTCGTAGTGGAGGGACACGAAGGGATCGAACACGAGGTACGCGCCGGAAGCAACTCCACCGGGCTCCGAGCTCAGCGCGGGCGGCAGCACCGCCGACCTCCCCGTCGCCGGGTTGTACACGAAGCGCGTGCCCTCGTTGGCCTCGCACAGGAGGAGCCCGTTGCAGTGGTCCACGAAGGAGGTGCACCAGCTGGTCGGCGCATCGGCGAGACGGGTGTCGACGCCGACGGCGGGCCCGCCGCGCGCGAAGAAGTAGGTGTCGCGCAAGCTTTCGGCCATGTTGATGAAGACGCCGCGCGGCGCGCCCGGCAGGAGGTGCGGGAGGACCAGCCTGCGGGCGTCGATGGTGGCGCGCCAGTCCGCACAGACGCGCCTGCATGCGGCGAGGTGGCGGGGCGGGACGCGCCGGAGGATGTCGGCGAGCACCTCCTCTGGGAGATCCATCCGCCGGCGGGTTCTCCGGATCTGCGCACGTAGTGAGCTTTTTTTTTGTTTTTTGAGCAAGCGCACGTATTGAGCTGCGAGGTGCTTCAGCACAAGGGCCATATGTGGCCCGGGCCGATTTAGCGCGAGGTGCCTATGGGCGACATCTAGTGGCCCAGCCCAGTAACGAGGTTCCTCCGCTACGTGCCGTACGTAGTAGTACGTCTCTGTAGGTACTGTCTTCCTTGTTTGTTTGTTTTTTCTCTTTTTCGTTTTTCTTATTTTTCTTCGATTTTAATTATTTTCCGCCGATTTTTTTCTTCTTTATTTTGCTTCGGTTTTTCTGATTTCTCAATGCCTTTTTTGTTTTTCTTCGTTGTAGGTTTGTGTAGGTCTGATTTTTATGGGTTTCTTTTTCTTTTCGTTTTATTTATTTTTTCACCGTTAACTTTGGATTTATTCTTTTTCGTTTTCTTTGTTTTCTCATTGGTCATTTTGGTTTTATGTCTTCCTTTGTTACACTTACACCTTGCTCTTTTTTCTTTGTTTTCTCTGATTTTATTTGCGTTTCGTTTTTTTCTTTGTCCGTTTTATTTTGTTTATTTCACACATGTTCTCTTTTTTTAGTACAAAATGCATATTTTTAAATACACGTGAAAAAATTGTACTATACACTTTGGACAATTTTCAAATACATGATGTATATTTACAGAAACAAATGTTTAATTTTTTAAATACACAATAACATTCTTTCCAAATACAAGTTGTACATTTTTAACGAGAATAAAAAAATTTAAACTACGAGAACATTTTATTACATTGTATAAATATTTTATAAATCACACAAACATTTTTTTGAATCGCCGGAAGGGTACAATTTTTTAATGGTTAGAAACAGTTTTTATACAGCACAAAACATTTTTTGACAATGCCAGAAAAAAATGATGGAAACTCATGAAACTTTTTAAAAATGGTACATTTATGAATGTATGAAATATTCTTTTTGAATTATGCGATTTATTTATTTATTATATAAACTTTTTTGAAATGGTACTTACATCTTTTAAATACATGATTTTTTTAATGTAACAAGGACTTGTCGTAGACATGATTAACATTTTTATTTACGTGTTTAATATTTTTCAACGCATGATTAACATATTTTAATTTTTTCGTGTAAAATTCTTTTTATATTATATATATTTAAAATGTTAGAAAATATATATTGTTTAAAAGGAAACTAAAATGTGAAGAAAAACAAAAAAAATATGTGAACTTATTTTCTAAATTGCATAATTAAAAAGAAATCATGCACTCTAGGCTAAATAATGACGGAACAAAAATTACAGATTAGACAGAGCATGTGACCTTCGTTGGCATGCAGGCTATTACTAATCAAAAATTGTGTGTGCCTGAGGATCTACTATAGGATCGCTTCTTTGGGCGCTGGCTGGTGGCCGACATCTTATCATGAGATCATAACATTTTTCTCTTGACTTCTTCATTTTTGTTTCGATTTTCTCTTTTTTCCCTGTACAATTTACATGTTCTCGCCCTTCCTCTATCAATGAAAACACATCTCTCTTGTGTACTTTCTATGCTGCATTCTTGTGTGCGCTTTTTAAACTTGATACATGAACTTAAATCCTAAGGTTGAATAGATGATATATGATACAAGGATAGAAACACGTAAACCTCAACTCAGCTCTCTAAATCTGTTACTTTTCAAGCTAATTATACTAGCTGAAGTAACGTTGAAACACTTATATAAAGCTACATGATATGTAAACATCTGAACACAGTCAGACATAAAATGAGTGGTGAAAATGAATTAATATCTATTTTTCCTTACCTTGTGACATCATGTACCTCATTGTTCAAAAATGATGTTCCTTCTAACCATGATAAATAGAAAATGTATCATACTGTTAGACAATAAATAGTTCTAATACCATAACTAAGCACTTGTTCTGTTTTATACCGTCATTCTAGTTATCAGTAGATTTTAATGGAACATGTTGTAGACGACATCAATTCGTTACAATGTTGATTGGGTTAGGAAGATGGAGGTAGCAGTTGCTAGACGATGTCTGTAAAGGTGCCTACTGAGGGAGATCGTTGAAGTGGCCACCCGTGTCGGCCTCCTTCCAAGCGACGGCACATGACCTCATCTATTGGTGTCACACCGACGTGTGCAGATTCTCCACAGTTCGCTTTGTGTTCTCGGTGTGATGGCTGCTAGGTTGATCCATCTGTGTTATCCGGCCGTTCGCTGCAACACTCGCTCTATCATGGAAATAATGCATGGATAGGAAGATGATGGTACGAGGGACATCCATCTGTTGAGGACTCTTCCTGCAACTGCCTCTCTACCGGATCGATCATGAGACGCGCTCCTTGGGAAACTCCTCATATGACGCATGACAGCGACCGGATCAACCCTAAGGCATTTTGTTGTTTCACAAGATGTCAGCCCGGCGGTGCGGCAAGCATCAGATCATCGTAAGGGGGGGGGGGGGTCGGGAGGAGGACATTCCTTTTTATGTTTTTTCTTTCCTTTTTGAGTGAGGCAAGGGAGGTGGGTTTTCTTGTGCCTTTAGGGAGGTGGAGGTGGACAATTTTTTCGTAGGGAGGATCAAGGGGAAGGGAGTTGGACATGCCACGTACTGTTCCCATCCCCTTTAATACTATAGGCATGGTTGAAAAAACTTTGTCCTGTTAATTATTTTCATCCCTAATTAATTGATTGCATTAATACCTCAATTTCATAATTGTTTTTTTATGAAAAAATCCCTACTTAAACAGACTTAGTTAATTGCACATGTAATTAATTGTCTGACTAATTAATTACATTAATGCCTTGATTTCCAAATTGATTCGATGTTTCGTTTTCAAATCTATTTTCTGTTTTTTTTTTTGCGTGAGGTAAGGAACGTGAGTTTTCTTATGCGTGCGGGGAGGTGGGAGCTGATGTTTTTTTTATCTAAGGGGGTCAAGGGTTTAATAATAAAGGTAAGAGTTGAAAAACTTCCTACAACTAATTATTTGTATCTCTAATTAACCGTGTGACTAATTAATTGATTGCATTAATGGCTCGATTTCATAATTGAATTGGCATGAAAATATTCCTACTTAAACGAACTTAATTAATTGCACACGTAATTAATTGTCTGGATAATTAATTTCATTAATGTCTTGATTTTTTAATCGATTCGGTGCTTGGTTTCCAAGTTATTTTCCATTAATGATTGGGTGATACTTTTCATAATTAACGTGATAACACCAGACAAGACTTAATAATACATTCCATAATTAATGTGATACTCACGCTAAAAGAATACTCTCCATAATTAATGTGATCCTTCCGTTCAACACTTGTTGTTACTTTTTAGAATTAACGTGATCCGCCTATCCAAAAAATAATACTATTCATAATTAAAATTTCCTACTTCAAACACTCGATAATGCGTTTCATAATTAACATGATCCTCTCGTCAAATAATGATACTTGTGATAATTAATGTGATTTTTCGTCCAAAGAATGATACTCTTCATATCTAATATGATTCTCCATCCAATGCTCGATTATACTTCCAAATTAATGGATCAATTAACTATCTAGCTAATTAACACACATAATTAACTAGTCTACCTAATTAACTGCATGCAACTGTGAGCAAGGCAGGAATTGGACAAGAGCTCTCTTAGAGAATTTTTGGGCATTAATGGCCACGTGCAAAAGCAAACCAAACGACGTAACAACTGCTACTCTAGAACTAGAGATAAATAGTGTTTCTTTTCATGCTAGACAGAACACTTTGCCAATCAGTTCCCATCCCACCATATACCTCCACTAATTTTTTTCCATTACAACAGATATTTATACTCCGTTGCAATGCACGAGTATTGTCCTATCATCAATATAAAAATACATAGGGAACAAATCCAACAAATATCGACCATCAAACCATGCCAATCCAACGACATACATTGCTTCAATGGTGAACGCTCAACATATTTAGCGTGCAATTAATATCACATCAAATATCAACGTCTAGTCCCCTAAAAGAATAAGAAAATATCAACGTCTACAATGTCGATGTAATTGATATCCTACCTAATACCAACGTGCAATTAGTTTTGTCTATAGTATCAACGTGCATTTCAAGTACGCATTTACTTGTAAAATCAAAATCATTGTAGTATGGACAAAAATATCACTCCATGTCATAACGAAATCACCTATGCATTGGCATCGTAAACAGTAAAAATTGGACTATGCCAACATTTACGAGACTATTCGACTCAAAGATAGTGTAGATTCATCACCTTATCACAACATGCACCATATACATCCTCCAAAATCACAAATAAGGGTTTAATTCAAGAGATATTACAGCATTTTCCAGCACCGCCGAATTTATCATCTCTTAACTCAGAATCTTGAACAAAACCACCGGGGGAAGAGAAAAGGAAAGAATGAATCCTAACCTAAACCCGCAACAATCTACGAATTAAAAATCCGCGCTGGAATCCTGAAAAATAAATAAATTCCGCACTGTTTCCACGTCACGGGCGGAAAAGCTGCATCGTGCCCACGGTATATATCCCCCGAACTCTCGACTCAAGAACCCAGCCCACTAGACCTCTCCCTCCTCCCTCGTAGTCGTCTCTCCCAATTCCGGTTGCTCGAGGTTCTCGCGGCAATGGCGGGCTCCTGGCGAGCTGCAGCGCTGGCGGTGGCCATGGTTTGTTGGGTCGCGATCAGCTGCGTGCTCGGGTTCCCGGAGGAAGATTTGGTGGGGCGGCTGCCGGGGCAGCCAGTCGTGGGGTTCAGGCAGTTCGCCGGGTACGTGGACGTGGACGACAAGGCCGGGAGTGTTGGAGTAATCCAAACTTTCCTACGTGCTAGTATTAAAGTGTGTTGGTTAGGATTAGTAAAAACGTGATCAACGTTGCCGGATCATTAGCAGCAGTAGTAGTGGAAGGTTTAGATTGAGTCGGTTTGCCTTTCCATACACATGTACGATCCGACTCGTAGTCTAGTTGGTTGTTTCCTAGTAGAGTTTTGTACGTGCTAAACACGATCAGGTTTAGGAGTCAGGCCTTGCGCCTATATATATGTATCATCTAGTATCGTTTGTAAGCACCAGAAAAGCGAAAAGCAATAAAGAGATTTTTACGAGGCACGTGTCGTGCCTCTGGCTATCTTCGTGTTGCTGCGTTCGCGTGCGTGTGTTCTGGTCCCGGTGTTTGCGTGAGCTCCGGCGAGATATCGAGTGCTACAGCTAGTTCGTATACGTTGAGCTGAGTTGCGCGTACATGACTAGTCGAGCTGCAGCGTGATCGTGCGTTCGATCCTGAGGGCGAAAAGCCAACAATTGGTATCTAGAGCAAGGTGTGGAGGCTCCGCCATCAAGTTGCGTCACGGTGGAGTTGAAGGATTCTTCGTCGCCGTCGAGTTGTGTCACGGACGACGAAAAATCGAGGAAGAGGATCATGTCGACTTCGAAGGCGAGTGGTGGTGGTGTGACCATCCAGTACCCCATGCTTGAAGGTGACAATTATGGGGTGTGGGCTGCGAAGATGAAGATCTTCATGCGTGCACGTGGAGTTTGGGCGGCGGTGGAAGGTGAAGGCGCGGTCGAAGAGACAAAGGACCAAGAGGCTTTCGCCGCCATAGCCCAAGGTGTGTCTGATGCCGTTTTCATGACTATATCAGAGAAAGAGACGGCAAAGGAAGCTTGGCAAGCGCTCAAGGAGATGCATGCTGGAGATGATCGTGTCAAGAAGGCACGTGTTCAAGCTCTAAGGAGGGAGTTCGAGAGGATGAGCATGAAGGCGTCAGAAGGGGTTGGTGAATTTGCGTTAAAACTAACCTCCCTGGTTAATGAGATGCGAGCTCTCGGATCAAAGATGGAGGGCATCGTGGTTGTGGAGAAGTTACTACGAGCCGTTCCCGACAAGTTTTTACCGATCGTTGGCACCATCGAGCAGTGGAGCGATGTGACAAAGATGTCGGTGATGGAGGTGATCGGGCGGCTAAAGACCTATGAGTTGACGCTGAAGGGACGTGAACGCGATCAAGAAGAGGAGCAGTTGATGTTTTTGCGCAATAAGGAGAAAGACAAGCAGAAGTACCAGAAGTTCGACAAATCTAAAGTTCGTTGCTACAATTGTTAGGACTATGGACACTATTCTCGAGAGTGTCCTAATCCGCGGAAGGAGGCAAAGAAGGAGCACGAGATTCTACAACTAGCTAAAGTGGGCATGGATGACGACCCGGGTTGCTTTGATGAAGAAGCTGTTGCTGAAGAAAAAGAGTCGTGTCTTTAGTTTTTGTTTGTGTCTGAGTCGTCAGTGTGTCTCGGCGAGAAGACGAAGGCCAGCTTGAAGATGGATGCGCACCAGTTAAGTTGAGTTCCTGCATGAAAGACTATGTGTTTGGTCTACATGTAGCACGCTAAGATGTGACCGCGTGGCTGGTAATCCAGGTGATACGTTTTCCAAGTCAACAAGTCGAAAGTTTAGATTAGGGGTGAATGTTGGAGTAATCCAAACTTTCCTACGTGCTAGTATTAAAGTGTGTTTGGTTAGGATTAGTAAAAACGTGATCAACGTTGCCGGATCATTAGCAGTAGTAGTAGTGGAAGGTTTAGATTGAGTCGGTTTGCCTTTCCATACACATGTACGATCCTACTCGTAGTCTAGTTGGTTGTTTCCTAGTAGAGTTGTACGTGCTAAACACGATCGGGTTTAGGAGTCAGGCCTTGCGCCTATATATATGTATCATCTAGTATCGTTTGTAAGCACCAGAAAAGCGAAAAGCAATAAAGAGATTTTTACGAGGCACGTGTCGTGCCTCTGGCTATCTTCGTGTTGCTGCGTTCGCGTGCGTGTGTTCTGGTCCCGGTGTTTGTGTGACCTCCGGCGAGGTATCGAGTGCTACAACTAGTTCGTATACGTCGAGCTGAGTTGCGCGTACACGACTAGTCGAGCTGCAGCGTGATCGTGCGTTCGATCCTGAGGGCGAAAAGCCAACAGGGAGGAGCCTCTTCTACTACTTCGCCGAGGAGCAGGACCATGCCGCCAGCAAGCCGCTCACGCTCTGGCTCAACGGAGGTCTGTACCTACTGCTGCAGACCTGCAGTGCTACTTCCTCGTCTTTCTATCACGGTTTAAAATAGCGCGCTATAACGTTTAGAAGTGGTCCTGCATCAAGAGACTTTGACCGAAACACATGAACACACATTTTAGATATCGCGCTATAGCACCACTATAGCATTTAGAAGAGGTCCGCCTCTAAGATGTGCATAAAGATCTCAGTACATACTACATATGGAAATGTGATTGCTAACTGTATGTTGCTGCAAAATTTTACTGATGTTCAGGTCCTGGCCCGTTCTTCGGTTGGAGGCGGCGCTTTTACGGAGCTCGGCCCATTTTATCCCAGAGGAGATGGTAGAGGCCTTCGATTAAACAAAAATTCGTGGAATAAAGGTTGAGCTTTTGACAAGCATCTCTTTGATCACATCTTTCAGTGAAACAAAGTGTAGATCTTACTAACTCTTAGTTGCTTTATCTTTCTTAATTTGCAGTGTCCAATCTTCTATTTGTTGAATCACCAGCTGGAGTTGGATGGTCCTACTCCAACACTTCGTCAGACTACAATACAGGAGATACACGGACTGGTAAACTGATGCGATATGGTGCACATCACAGGATACCGGTTGTTAGCCTGAACATGTCGATCTAACCGTATGTTTCTTTAACTATGTGCAGCTAATGATATGTACAAATTTCTGTTGGGTTGGTATAAGAAGTTCCCGGAGTACAGATCAAGAAGCTTATTTCTTTCTCCGAAATAGGGTTTCCCCCCGCTTTGTATTACAAAGCAACCATCACCGATACAGCCAACGATAGGTGCTGGGGCGGAAGCAGCACAGTCACGCCCAAAAGAAACAAAAGAGAAAATATAAAAGAAACAAATGCCGACAACGGCGGATCAACGAAAACGAAGAAGCCTCGCGACCGCTTCGCCCACCGGGAAACTCCCACAAGCTCCAAGACTCCAGAACGCCGGCACCAAGCAACACCTCCAAGAAGGGATGCGACGACGACGACGCTGCTGCCAAGGGTTTCCCCCGGTACGCGGTGAGAAGCAAGGAAGGGTGGCCCCGACGCCCTCCAGGAAGGTCCGACGACACCCTCAGGCGCCGCCGCGTCGGTGTCGGCCAGGCCGACAGGGATTTCTCCCGATCCCCACCTACCCCTCGGGCGCTCCGGAGCTCGCCACCAAACCGTCCACCACCCCGTGCGAAAACGGACTTGAGGGAACCACGCCGTCTCACCACGGCACCACGAAGTAGAGTCTGCACACCGAAGAAGAGGAGCCGGGACTAGGAGCAGCAGCGCCGTCGGCATGCGGGAGGGCTCAACCTCCACCGTCAACGACGGTAACCGACCGGACACAATAGCAGGAGCATACCAGGCCCGTGACCCCACATGCCCGGCCGGGACTTCAGATGCCCGTAAAGCTCCCACCGTCGCGCTGCAGAAGGCACGCCATCAACGCCGCCGCTCCCCATCCGAGCCACTCCTCCTCCTCACCACGCAGAGAGCATCAAGACGACGCCGGAACCAGCCCGCTAGGACCCAGATCGGGCCCGTAGGGCCCAGATCTGGGCCGAGACGCGCCGCCGGCCAACCTGCGCCACCGGTCAGCCCCACCGCCAAGGGGCGGCGCCACCACCACGCCCGCCGCCGGCCACCACCGCCGAGCCGCCGGACCGCTGCCTGCCGAGCCGCTCCCGCCGCCAGCGCCAACCCTAGGTCAGGGCCGCGACGGGGAAGGAAGACACGCCGCAGCCGCCGCGAGACAAGCCGGCGCCCCACCGCCGTCGCGCCACCACCAGCAGCACGCCGCCGCCAGGAGAGACCGCCGCCGCGCCGCCGGACCCCGCGCACGCCCGACGCCGACGCCCCGGAAGGCTGCCCCGCGCCAGCCACCACCGAGACGAGGGAGAGAGGAGGCCCCGCCGCCAGCCACCGCAGGGGCTTTGCCCGAGCAGCTCCGGCCGGCGGCGGCGGCGGGGGAGGGACGGGGGAGGCGCGCGCGACGCGATTTGGGGCCGCCGCCCGGGTCGCCCGCGAGGGGACGACGCAGGGGCAAGGAAGAGAATTCTCTCTTTTCCAATCAACCAGGATGCTGCTATTGCCCCACGGCAACCTCCCCCCGTCCCCCGGCCCCCAGAAGCTTATTTCTTTCCGGAGAGAGCTACGCAGGTTAGGAAGAATTTCAAGTTCTACTTTACAAATCTGCGTTTTAGTTATCTCTCTTCTATGGTGCGTGATTTTGCATTAATAATAATATAATGCAGGGCATTATATACCGCAGCTAACCGATGTTCTTCTCACGCACAATGAGAAATCAAAGGGGTTTTAAGTTCAATATAAAGGGGGTGGCTGTAAGTAATAGTCAAACAAAACTTGGTCCTCTCTTGAATCAACTATGTTCTACTTAGAGCATCTACAGCCGGACTTGGCAAATCCGGCCCCTCAAACACCCGCGGACGCGGCCGGACAGTGACCGGACGCGTCCGTTTTGAACCCCTACTTTTTCATCCGTGCAGCCGCATCTCTCATATTTTTTCTCATATGTCCGGTCACTTGCACGTGATTGGTGGAGAAGAAGAGAGAGAAAGAAAAGAATGATTAAAGAAAGAGAAAAGGTGGTCCGGGGTGGGGTCACGTCCTACATGGCGGACTGCCCGGGTGCGCCCGGGCGCGTCCGCGACCCCTCATATCGTCCTCATATTTGAGATGGATATGAGGGGTGCCGGTCAGTCCGGGCGTTTGAGATGGGTATGAGGGGTCCGTCTGGATCACTTTTTCGTGACCGGTTAGTGACCGGGCGGCCTGCCCAGGCGTTTGAGGAGCGTATGAGGGGTCCAGCTGTAGATTGGGATCGGGAATCCATTACTCAAGCTTGAAAGGGATTTTCCCGCCGAGAAATATAAGTACTTACTAGCACACATGCCCGTGCGTTGCAACGGGTGATTAAAAAAGCAACTACACATACGATACAATTTTGATGAAACATGTACGATATTACCAATCTTATATTACCACGGATGATTGATTAATTGTGTTGTCCTAATTGTGGAAAGGCGACAATGCCGAATTTTTGCTAACTTGGGAACCGAGCATTGGTTAGGTTGAATTGCGGGAGTGGGAAAGAATATCTGTAGCTTGTTCATATGAGCATAGATTAACATTGTTCAACTATTGCATGATTGCAACATCTTGGATTAACCATGGCAGAGATTAATGACTTGGAAACTGCAGATGGGGAGCGCAGGCGGAAGAGGACGGCCAAGGGTGCAGGAGACACCTTGTTAAATACCCTAACTCGACTCAATGGCGGGGTGCAGCGGTCGGTCAAGGTGGTAGCAGAGGCGGCTGTGCGCCGACAGCCCAGAGGCCTTGAAGTAGACCTCGCTCCCTCGTCATCGGCGTGAGTTCAGAACTCCAGATGTACAGCAGCGCCTGATCTGATTTGAAGCGAATTATCGCATCAGTCCGATGAACCTGATTCGTGACAACTGCACCAGCGTTGAAGCTGACGATGCACACGAAGTTGAGGTTCTGTCGCCGATCTCCCTTCGACGGTGAGCGCGTTGGCGGGACCGCGGAGGCTGGCGGCGAGCGCCGGGATGGGCCGGATGTAGGCCACCAGGAACGCTTCTATCTTGCGCTACACTTGAACTTGTGGATTCTAAAGTCCTCCACCCCGACCGTCTGGTATGCCGTGTCAAAGCTAAGCTGTGTCGCGTACAACTACCTGCAAACCATCGTTGTCGTCAGAAAGATACGTACATGCTGAAACTGTCCCTGCCGCCGCCACTGCCCTCGTAGGAAAACTCTACATGACTTCGAAGTTGAGGCTGTCGCTGTCCATGGTGTCCTTGCGACCGAACGGATGCGAGCGTGCAACCGTGTGCCTCTCAGCTACAACATGTTGCCGACGACCAGGATTGTTGTCGATGCCTCGCCAGGTCCCTGATCTCATGTTGCTGGTTTAACTGTCGCTGCGAAGCCAAGATTTGATCTGTTGCCGTGACCAAGATAGGGCAAATATAGGAAGAACCGGTGGGCTGGGTTTGTTTTGTATGTATATAAAGAAGCTAGAAGAAATTGTACACAAACACGGTAGCTTTTTTTAGGGGTACAACAAAGATAGCTTTTTTTTAGCAAAACAATCATGATAGCTTTTTTTTTGAGACAAACAACCATGGTATTG
The DNA here is from genome assembly GCA_039707655.1 of Elymus sibiricus. Classification (NCBI taxonomy): domain Eukaryota; kingdom Viridiplantae; phylum Streptophyta; class Magnoliopsida; order Poales; family Poaceae; genus Elymus; species Elymus sibiricus. The sequence continues at coordinate 437,017,296 of CM077669.1, read as the reverse complement.
GTAGATAGCCTTCATAGTATAGGCCATAGGATAACACGAGTGAAGGCCCAAGTGGAGGAACGCTGGCCCAACCGATACAAAGCCTTTTTTTTAATGAAACTTGGCACTACGAATTAGTACCACCCCGTGTATTTCACGTAATGTAGGATTGGATGCGGGACGAAACCAAGAATATCACCTTGCTTTATTATAGTATATATATATATATATATATATATATATATATATATATATATATATATATATATATATATTAGTAGGGGGTAGGTATAGATATAGATATAGATGGTCTCATGGTATGATGTCCAATGAAATATTTCTGGCCATAAACAAGGATTGTGATTTTGAGGACTACACATTCGGTAACCCCCACAATCGGAGCAAGTCATGCGATGATGCCATTGAGGAGGCAAATGCTATGGTTGGAGAATATGTCGACGACTATGATGTCATTCTTGACGTCTGCTACTCATCAATTGTGATGCAGGAGCTACGATTGCGCAAATATGTATGCTTGCTTCCTCATGGTGCATGATATTTTACACCAGAACCTTTTGATTGCTCTCGAGTGACTAGTTCTTTTGTGCAACCTAGGTGACCAAGATCAGTCTAGGAGTGGATGTTTGCATGTCCGATGAAAGTTACTTCTACTTCAATCTTCCAGAAGTGCAGCATGCTCTTCATGCTAATAGAACACATCTATCTTATGGCTGGAGCATGTGCACTGAGTAAGTGCACTTTCCCTTCTATTGCTACTTCTGTCAAATACATCCGTTGGTACTTTCAGCAAGTATGTAAAGAGAGGAGAGTCGGAGTAAACAAATTGCTCATCTTTGCAACTCAAACTCACATGGACCATGTAAAATCATGTGCCAGTATGCTGAATTTGACCGGAAAGGATGTTTACATCAACATCTTGCCTTTACTTCAGAGAATAGTGGAACAAAAGATACCAGTTTGGGTATTCAGGTGTGTTAACTTACCTTTTCGTACTCCCATATACAAGTAGTATATTTTTTCAGATAATTTCTTTCGTTCCATGTGCAATTTGTTATGACAGTATGAATTAACGTTGCAGCGGCGATCAAGACTCTGTGGTGCCCCTCTTGGGCTCCCGAACCCTTGTGCGAGAGCTAGCTCATGCAATGGGGTTGCCTGTCACAGTGTCGTACAGTGCTTGGTTCCGCAAAGGCCAGGTATACTTCTATGCTATGAACACAAGTTGAACTGCAGATGTCCAATTTGATGATATAGAACATGACTGTAACATATCTGTTGCTCTTTGATTTTCAAGGTTGGAGGCTGGGCGACAGAGTATGGTAATATGCTCACCTTTGCAACAGTGCGGGGCGCATCTCACATGGTGCCATTTGCACAGCCAGACCGAGCTCTCGGCCTATTTCGCTCGTTTGTGCTTGGACAGAGGCTCCCGAACACAACCCATCCACCCATTGACTAAGTGTACCTACAAAAGCAGCTGGATATAGAAAAAAATATAGCTTAGGATTTTTCAGTCTGGATACAAAAGTTAAGTTCTCAATGATGTATAAGATGATCAATAAGTTCTTGATTCTTTAGAAAGAGTGGAAAAGTAATGCATGCTAGCAAGTAGGAGTATGATCTTTATCATATTGCATCCCTAAAAGTCCTTGTACAAGCAATTATGTGGGTGTGGTTAATTTGGTGGGGGGGGGCACATGCAAATGTAAATCTGTCTAAATCATTTCAGCACACCCTGAATGTTAAAAAGGTTCGTCAAGAGATAATGTTGCCAGTTAGTGTTAAAGGACACGGAACGCCCCCACGTCGCACCCGCTCTGGCGACTCGGGCGGGACAAAACCCTAATCGCCGGGGGCTCTCCTTCCTTCCCTTCCTCCCACCGCCGCCGGCCTATAGCCCGGGGGCCGCCGGCGATGGCGGGGGCCTTCCTCTTTCCTGCGCCATGAGGATGGTGCGGCACCCCGAGGTGGGAGGAGGTGCAGCCGATCTAGCCTTGGCGGCGCGGCGGGCGTCCCTGCCTTGGCCGGTGGCGGCACGACGCACGACGGCCGGCCTTGCGTCAGGCAGCGGCGTTGGCTGCGTTCGGCAGCGGCTACCGGATCTACAATGACGAGTCATCTGGCCTCGGATCGGCGGCTGCGGCATGGAGGGCCTGGTGGACGGGGCGGCGCCATGTGTGGTCTGGCCTCCGGACTGATCTGATCTGGCCGGTGCGCCTACTCGCTGCGCGGCGGCTCAGATCGGTGGCGACCCGTGCACACGATGCTTGATGGAGGTTCGTTGAGCAGATCCGGGTGAAAACCTCGTTCTCGGCTTGTTGCCAAGACTAGTGATGGCAGCACTCTTTTGTGTCGTTACCTTCTTGAAGGCATCGCCGTGGAGAAGCTCCGACCTCTATCCGCTACCTCCGGGGGAAACCCTAGACCAGTAGATCAGATGATGACGGCACTCTGGTGTCGTTTCCCCCTTGGGGGCGTCATTCTTGGAGGTGTACACGGGCTCGAGGGACCAGTGGACGGCTTCTTTGGTGGAGCGGTGCTTCATCTTACTCATTGACGGCGGAGGATCTCGGCGGCGTGGTGCAATGGAGACTCGGCGTCCGATGCGCGGAGATGGACTCACGTAGGAGGAGGACGCTGTCTGGCGTCATGGTGGTGTCGATGACAGAGAGGCCTTGCACTACTAGGAGAAAAGCTAGTAGTAGCGCTGGAAATAGGGCTAGCAGTAGCGCGGGCGCGAGCGCTACAGCTAACCTGTAGCAGTAGCGTTGGTGCGCCCGCGCTACTGCTATACCTACTTAGCAGTAGCGTAGTTCTGGCCAGCGCTACTGCTACTTAGGTGTAGCGTAGGCCCACAGGCGCTACTGTTAAATAGCTACTTCTACATAGCGGTAGGGCTGGCACCCTGCGCTACTGCTTACTGCTAAAGAGCGCTACTGCTATATTTACGTAAAAAATATATTCCTGCTACGTATTTGCACTGTATTTGTACAGGTTTTATACAGTATTATAATCATATCAGAGACATGCAATATGCTCACCATATCATACACATAATAGTCTCATCACATCATCCAACACAAATCATATCGTCTCATCATAATCACGATATAGTGCTACAAGTTAAGTGTCGACATGTCTCGAATACAAGCAACTGCATGGTCATCACATACAAATGTCACATCATCTATATCTAAACAAAGATATAGAAGAGAAGAGCGACCACTATGAGCAAGAGCGCGATAATGTAGTTTTTGAGGCACCGGTTCCGATCCCTCTCTCGCGCTAGCGTGCACCACCTCAAGTAACTATCTTCCGCTTCGGCTCTGCTATCGAACCCTCTCTGGCTACCGCCCGAAAACTGGTGCACTTGGGCCTGACACTCAGGCCACTCGTCGTACACTCCTGGAACCTTCCCTACATACACGGCGTAGCACTTTTTCGCCATCGATGATCTATGTACCTGCATCGTCACATGAATTGAGAATATGCAACATAATATATAGTTGAGCAACAGAAAGAGTCAGAGTTAGCAAAAATAGAAGCAACATATCATAAGCATAAATAACAAAGTTCATCGTACCCAAACTACCCTAACTAGAGTGATCTTCGCTAGTTGAGGAGGACGGTTTAGTTACATCACAAATTTTCGTCGTGCATAACTCAAAGTTTCGTCATAGAGAAAGTAGTGACTAAATGGACACATTGTCATATATCTTCAATCACTCCAACATGTCATGCCATCCTTCCAAATCAGGGAGGAAAGACCCGAGCGAAGTGAAAGGCTTCATGTCGAGATGTTGAGTGGCTACGCGTGTTTGGACGTCTTCCCGCGACATTTGCCCTTCTTCGTAGAACATCCCTGTTTTTTCAAGGACCTCCTTCATGATGACTTGGGCAAGTTCACACTGGATGTGATAGAACTCAGCTCGGAGTCGATGATCCGGTACATTTCCTAGTCTCTTTGCCCATTCCAGAATATCGGCATCGCCGGATTTAGGTGACATGCGAAGGTTCTGGCAATCCCATCTGTACTCGAGCATGTGGTTGAGGACATAGAATCCATCACTGAGAGTACCTCTCGGTTGCTGGATGCAGCAGAAGTCGATGTTATGGCTAAAGCAGGGCGCACTCTTCCTTGTCTTCTTGAGCGTGATCTCTCCACCCCGTTGGTCGTAGCTTAAGATAGCACTGTCGAGAATAGCCTTGATGTGGGTGTAATCCTTTTTCTTCACGTTCTTCGACGAGTCCAAGTAAAGAGCGTGGGAGAATCGGGAGTAAAGAATGATGAGGACGGCGTGCCCCTCGCTGCACAAAATAAGAACACCTCAAATTAGCCTCCACGCGTGCAAATGAATGATTGAAATCGAAGGAAGGATATCCGCGGATGACTTACATGGGATGATAAGGCAGGAGAATCGACTACTTGTCCTTATTGGCGACCATGAAATCGGCGATGTAGTTCCTCGCATATTGACGGTGCTCTGTGCAGACTGCCAAGAAGCCCTCGTGCATAAAGTATGGGTCAGCGACACAAATATAAGATATTTGCTCGCGCCTGATGATGTAGTTCATGTACAAGGCATACATGCGGAAGGACGTAAAATCCAGCCTTGTCATCTGAAACATGTCGAAGATGTAATCGAATCGAAGAAAGAACTTACCCGTGGGGAATGTGTGGACGTACAACCTTTGCTGCAGCACGTTAACCACGTAGAGCGGGTATCCTAGATTTGTCGAGGCGATAAGGTTTTTCTCTCTCAACAACACATCGTCATGAAGTCTCCTTAGATCGCCGTCTATGGCCTGTACCGCTTCCTTAGGTAGGATCGGATCACCGTGGATATGGTATTTCGCCGCACCTTTGATAGGTATACGGTCTTCAACCCGAGGCTGTGGAGGCGGCTGGCTCATAGAAGCAGCTTTGCCCCCATTAGTGCCTTTCTTCGTTCTCTTCCTATGCTTCTTTGTTGCCGGAAGTGAGCCGTACATACTGTCCCTGACCACCGCCCCCAGTGTTGTCGGGCTCAGCAATAATGACCGACCCTCACGTTCTTGTTGCTGGGTTTAGGCGGCATCTGGAGGCGTGTCCTGCGAGGATTGCAGGAAGAGAGACTTCTTGCAATCAGCCTTAAGATGTTCCTCCTCCGGCAATTCAGGCATCAACTCATCACGCTCAAACCCTGAGTCATACTGCTGAGCCATCAATCCTGCGCCGTCATAGCCGCCGGCGCCGGAATTGAGAAACCGTAGAGGGTCATCATCCTCGTCCATGGCATCCTGAGCCACTAATGGAGCCTCTTCCTCACGTCGTCCGCTATCACCCGGCACAACAGGCACCACTAATTGGGTAGGTGGGGTGGTGGTGTCCATACCTTGCTGAGGCTGCTTGGTCATGGGTGTGCTCCCGGCCGTCTCCAGGCGAAGGAGAACCTTAGGCCACAACAGGACCCAACTCTTGCAATTGCCAAGCCGTGGCGGGGTCTCGTCGTCATCTCCCCCTTGTAGTACCGGAGGAGCCAAATCCTCATAGCCCGCTTTGACACTGGCCACGGAAACCTTGACGACGCCAGGGGGCATCGGCCGGTTGTGGAACAATTGTTCCTTCGGCTTCACTATCGTCGCCTTTCCCACGTCCACCTTCTGGCCGCTGATGATGTACAGTATTGCAAGGGGTTTCGTCGGCCTGTGAAGACATGTCTGTGAAGTGAGACATCTGAAAGGCAACGGAAACGGGAGATTACACATATATTGAAGAGGGCCGGTGTGACAGGTAGTTACCGTGAGGGTGTCGAGCTCAGCCAAAGATGAAGCCCCGCCGAGTGCGCCAGAGACGGAGGACGGGCTGCTATGAGCAGGTGCGGGAGCAGGTGCGGTTGCATGAGCAGGTGATGGCGGTGCAACGCTAAACGAGCTGCTCCCGACGAAGCTTACAAGGGGAAAGTCCTTTGCCTCTTTACCTGGATTTTGCTTGAGCCATTCGATGACAGCCGGAATCAAGGCACTAAACGAAGATACCATTTCCTCTCTTGCGACAGCTACCGCTGCTTGGACTACCTCCCTCACCAACTCAGGTCGTATCGCTTCTTTGGTCTCAGCTGATTTCTTATCGACCGAAATCTCAACCTTCTTATCGACCGCAGTCTCAACCTTCTTGTCGATGTTTATTTCGTTTAACCTCCATCTTTCCTTTCTCTCCTCGGCGTCCTCACGGTAGTAGTGCTTCCACGTGGCGCCGTCTCCGACGCCGTGCACGCATCCATACGACGGCCGAGTGCCCACCGGGAGTCTTTTCAATACGTTCAAGGCCCGGTTGAAAGGGGTGTCCCACTTGGGCCTCGCCGATGCCTCAGACGGCGAGTCGCTTTCGGCCGCAATCATGTGCTGCTCTTTCTGCAAAAGGAACGTGGATCATTTACAAATGTGACTAAACATGTAGTCGAATTGATCAGAAGCTAAAATTAGGGGATAAATTAATAATTACCAGCAGTCTCATGAACTCCCTCGTGACCGCGTCTGTTTCGAAAACCTTCTTGACTGGGTCCCAACAGTACCGGGCCCTGATGACGTCACGCTCCTGCGGGACGGTGAACTCCGCCAAGGGGTCTGGGATCCCCAGACTTTCGCGTTTCGCATCCTCCTTGTCCCATATGCACCTCTTCCCCGAGTAACCACGGCTTCCGAGGCGGTGGTACCCCATGTTCCTTTCTTGAAGCCCCTTCATGTACTCCGACTTTTCTTTGGCAGCTTCGGCAATGCAAGCCGCCTTGAATATTTCAAACTGCTCTTCCGTAATTGTCGGATTATCCTTTACAATCTCGGAGTAGGGTTGCTTTTTGACGATGATCCGATTTTTCACCCTTACTTTCCAGGCGGACAACGCGTTGCTAAACTTGCCCATGGCTTTGTTGTTTATCTTCTTCCTTGCCGGGTCTAGCCACGGTCTAGGATACTCGGTTTCATCCCGGCCCGGGAACAAGAAACTCCGGTGCAGCTTCGTTAGGAGGAAGTGCTCCATATTTGGTATCTTCCTTAATTTTTCATCGTTGATGGTGGCGGTTTCCCGTAGGATGCAGCCTATTTGATTGTCGTAGCACATGCGCGCTTCCTCATGCTCTTTTGGCTCGAAATTGCCGGGGTCCACCTCCGTGACCACCAGTCTAGTAGTGCTGAGCTGGTGTGGGCGCCGTATCCTCTTTGGTTGCGGTTCTGTACCGGCTAATTTGCCAGCATCGGTGCCGATCTCGGCGCCAGTGTCGGTGCAACCCTCGGATGTGATAGGGGGGGTACAACAACTGTTGCTCATCCAGATAGTTGAAATAGTTGTTTGCCGCCTCGTAGATGTCGCAATTACCAGAACCCCCTCCTTCATCGTTGTTAGCCATGTTTCCTACGCTTAAGTCTAGTCAATTAATTCTAGATCTAATAAAATGAATAATGACATAAAAAAGGCCTATGTTTTGCCAGAATGTTGATTCATTCCCGTTGCGGCAAATCCCGGGCACTCTATATGTCCTAGTTTGTAGCACAAGTCATGCTGAAATTCACGGAAAATTTCGGCATGACCTTTGCTAATAAGTGGACATATCGAGCGCCTGAAATTTGCCGGAACGGAAATGAATCAACATTCCGGCAAAACATAGGCCACTCGGAATCATTCCCTACAAACAATGTTCAAATATCCATCTTCGACACCGCAACACATGTCCAAATATACACGAGCTAATTCAAAAACTAAGTGTAGAAGAAAATTCAGTTAACTACTAATAGAACAAAATCCAGTTAACTCTAGTGCTCTATAATGACCTAATTAACATCTACTAGTACCACTACTACTAGCAGCACTAATACAAATGCCCTAGTTTAACCCTCTCTCTCTCCTTCTCACTCTCTCTCTCTCAAGCTAGTGTTTCACATATGCATTCTTTGCAAAGTATTTAGGTCAATTTCATACAAATGAAACTTACTTAGTAGCAAAACGTTTACTTTAAACTATTTCAAATAAATTTTTATCAAACTATTTTAAATAAATTATGTCCTACAAAATTTAACCAGGGTTCCTCTTCCTCTCCCTCTTCCTAGGTTTCTAAGGCCCTGTGTACCTAACTAACCCTAGAGAGAGGATTTAACTAATTTTGTTCTAACTAACCCTAAAGCTAAGACAGTAGAGAGGAGAGGAGAGAGGGAGGAGGGGCGGGTGCCTTATAGGGGGTCAGGGGAGACGCCGGCGGTGAGGTGGAGGTCGGGGGAGACAGGCGCGGCGGAGGAGGACGCACAGAGGAGGGTGCGTGGAGGAGGGCGCGTAGAGGAGGGCGCGCGGAGGAGGGCGACGACGGTGACGGAGGGCGCACGGAGGAGGGCGACAGCGGCGATGGAGGGCGCGCGCGGAGAGGAGGGTGACAACGGTGTAGGAAAGGAGAGGGATTTGGGGAAGAAAGCGCACGGGAGAGGGTTAAGTCAATGTAGCGGTAGCGCTGGTTTAGAACCAGCACTACCGCTATTGCTTTCCTTTTTTCTTTTCATTTTCTTTTTTAAATTTCTCCTTTTTCTATTTCTTTTCATTTCTATTCCTTTCCTTTTTATTACATTTTATTTTTCTTTTCATTTTATTTTTGTTTTTGTTTTTTCCCTCTGAAAAACGACCGATATGCATGATGGGAATGGCTATGGTTGGTGTTCTGGCTGCCAACCGGATTCATGCCATCGGTACTCGCGCCAAGCACGATGTTCCTTGCATCATTTGCGAAATATCTATATTCCGCGTTGGATGCTCGCCACTGGCTAGCATCCGCGAGGTGTCTCAGCTTCGGATCATCTCCGTCGTCGGGCTTCACCCTCTCCGCGTGCCAGCGCATGAGCTTTGCTTCATTAGGATCTATGAAATAACGCTGCAGACAGGGAGTGATCGATAAGTACCATACAACTTTCTAAGGATATTTCTTCCCGGCCTTCTTGTATCGAGAAGGGAGCTGAGAACCCCGTAGCTGATAACCTATCTAGGTTAGAAAATATTCTTGATGGCCCACTACCTATTGATGATAGTTTCCCTGATGAACAGTTAGCTGCAATAAATGTTTCTCAAAACACCCCTTGGTATGCTGATTATGCTAACTACATTGACGCTAAATATATACCACCTAGTTTCACATACCAACAAAAGAAAAAATTCTTCTATGATTTAAGACATTACTTTTGGGATGACCCACATCTCTATAAAGAAGGAGTAGATGGTATTATTAGACGTTGTGTACCTGAGCATGAACATGAACAAATCCTACGGAAATGTCATGCCGAAGCTTATGGAGGACATCATGCGGGAGATAGAACTGCTCACAAGGTATTGCAATCTGGTTTTTATTGGCCTACTCTCTTCAAGGATGCCCGTAAGTTTGTCTTGTCTTGTGATGAATGTCAGAGAATTGGTAATATCGGTAAGCGTCAGGAAATGCCTATGAATTATTCACTTGTTGTCGAACCATTTGATGTTTGGGGTTTTGATTATATGGGACATTTTCCTTCCTCTAACGGGTACACTCATATTTTGGTTGATGTTGATTATGTCACTAAGTGGGTAGAAGCTATTCCAACTAGTAGTGCTGATCACAACACCTCTATGAAAATGCTTAAATAAGTTATCTTCCCGAGGTTGGGAGTCCCTAGATATTTAATGACTGAAGGTGGTTCACACTTTATTCATGGTGCTTTCCATAAGTTGCTTGCTAAGTATGATGTTAACCATAGAATTGCATCACCGTATCATCCTCAATCTAGCGGTCAAGTTTAACTTAGTAATAGAGAAATAAAATTAATATTACAAAAAATTGTTAATAGGTCTCGAAAGAATTGGTCCAAGAAACTAGATGATGCACTTTGGGCCTATAGAACAACTTATAAAAATCCTATGGGTATGTCTCCATACAAAATGGTATATGGAAAAGCTTGTCATTTGCCTCTAGAGTTAGAACATAAAGCATTTTGGGCAATTAAAGAACTCAATTATGATTTCAAACTTGCCGGTGAGAAGAGTCTATTTAATATTAGCTCACTAGATGACTGGAGAACCCAAGCCTATGAAAATGCCAAACTATTCAAAGAAAAAGTAAAAAGATGGCATGACAAAAGAATCCAAAAGCGGGAATTCAAAATAGGAGACTATGTTCTTTTGTTCAACTCTCGTTTAAGATTTTTTGCAGGTAAGCTTCTCTCCAAATGGGAAGGACCATATATTATCGAAGAGGTTTATCGTTCTGGAGCTATCAAGATTAATAATGCCGAAGGTACTAACCCGAAGGTGGTCAATGGACAAAGAATTAAACATTATATCTCAGGTACGCCTATTAATGTTGAAAGCAATGTTATTCAAACCATGACACCGGAGGAACACATAAAAGAAGCCTTCCGAAATAATCCAGAATTCTGAAAAATAGGAGGTACGTGATACGGTAAGTAAACGGACTCCGAAAAATCCACAAAAATATTTTCTGTCCGTTTTGGAATATTAGAAAAATTAGGAAAATAAGAAATAAACCGGAAGGCAACCGAGGTGAGCACGATACACCAGGGCGCGCCAGCCCTACTAGGCGCGCCCTGGTGGGTTGTGCCCACGTCGGACACCTTCCCGACTTCGTTTTCCTTCCATATGCTTGCTTTCCAAGAATAAAAATTCTCTATATATACCCCGACTGTTTTGACCACTGCATCGCAGAAAAATCCTCTGTTCTTGTTTTGTGCTGTTTTCTTATCAGATCTACCAAGCCAGGCATCATGTCTTCCCCCTCCCCCAATAACGTAGAAGAAGATGCCTGGCTGATGAAGATGGAGGTGAAGAGAGAGGAGCCAAAAGAAGCCAGCAAGGAAGACAAGGACAAGGGGGCTATGAAGGACCAAGACCTAGAAGGAGGGCAATCCATGCTAACAGTGGAAGGGGAAGAAGAGGATATCCTTCAACCTTATTACAATCATCTCACCCCTATTGAAATTGAAGCTTTTAGGGCTTTCGAAGTGGTTCGTGTTCAGAATAAATTTCTCACTCGTGAAAATATTTTGCTAGAGGAGCACATCAATACCCTTTGGAGAGTCATCCGCAAATTGGAGTACCTATTGAGTTTGAAGTGTGATACATCATCACCACCACCTTCTTCATCACCACCACCAAAGGAGACTTGAGCACACGGGTATGGGCACTCCCCTTGGCTTGAGCCAAGCTTGTGGGAGGTGCCCCGGTATCGTATCACCATCACTTTTATTCACCTTTACCTATTTTAGTTCGATCTTTAGTTTCCTTTTGATTTAGTTGAATAAAATTTTAGCATGATCTGTTTCGTGTGTTAGTTTCGTGGTCTATCTATCTATGTAATCGAGTGAGAGTTATATAATAAAGTTTGGTTTGAGCTTTTGTTTCTTTACTTTCTTGATGCAATCAAAATAAAAGGAAAGAGAAATAAATGAAAAGAATCATATGCTAATCTTATGGTAAGTAATGACATCACATAAGGAAATGTATAAGTGGAAAAATTAGTTGGAGATTGACAAACATAGCATTGGTCAATGATGCAATTCATGAAAGAATAAATAAGGGAAGAGAAGATTCACATGCAAATACACTATCTTGGACATCTTTTATGATTGTGAGCCCCCATTAAATATTATATGTCAAAATTGTTGACGTTGGACAAGGAAGGCAACGTAATGATTTATGTTTGTTCATATTCACATAGAAGTTATATTGTCATAGATCCTTCAACATGTGGTGCTTGCTCAATATCTTTGCTAGCCAAAAATTCCGCACTAAGTAGAGATACTACTTGTGCATCCAAAAATCCAAAACCCAAATTCATGTTTTGAGAGTCCACCATACCTACCTACGGATCGAGTAAGATCCTTCAAGTAAGTTGTCATCGGTGCAATAAGGCAATAAAATTGCTTCTAAACGTGTTTTGATCAATTAGTGTAAGAGAAAATTGAGCGCTATACGAACTTATGATGGCAAAGTAATAAAAGCGACGGACTGCATAATAAAGGTTGCTATCATAGGGGCAAATATAGCGTGACGTTCTTTTACATTAAGGGATTGGGCATACAAACCAAAAAGCGCATGACAACCTCTGCTTCCCTCTGCGAAGGGCCTATCTTTTACTTTTATGTATTTACTTTTGTGCAAGAGTCAAAGTATTCTTCCCTATTCCTTTTTACTTTTTTATTTTGCAAGCATCATGTGGTGAAGAAAGATCTATGCACATATATCCAGTTGGATGTGAGTGAGCATGAGTTATTATTGTTGACATCACCCTTGGGGTGAGTACGTTGGGAGGCGAAACTATAAACCCCTATCTTTCTATGTGTCTGGTTGAAACTTCTTGCTCATGGGTATGCTGTGAGTGTTAGCAATCATAGAAGACTAAATGATGGTTGAGTATGTGGACTTGCCAAAAGGCTCCGACATGAGACCCTTCCTGAAAATATGATGAATTGTAGTTGCAAAGTTGACTGAGAACATAGTTTGTTCGTTTTCAATAAGGTTTATGCTTTATACTTCTATGTTGTGACGAATTGTTACTTCTTCATGAGAAGTTATGTGATGAAAGTATATGAATAAGTTTTATTATAGAGTTTGTTGCTGTTATGTTAATAAGCATGATGCTACTATGTCCGTATTTTGTTTTTATCGACACCTCTCTCTCAAACCATGTGGACATGCTTTTCAATATCGGCTTTTCGCTTGAGGACAAGCGAGGTCTAAGCTTGGGGGAGTTGATACGTCCATTTTGCATCATGATTTTCTACTGTTATTTATTACGTTTTGTGGCATAATAATGCTTTAGGGAGTGATTCTAATGCCTTTTCTCTCATAATATGCAAGGTTTGCACAAGGAGGGAGAATACCGGCAGCTGGAATTCTCGACCTGAAAAAGCACATCAGAGTTACCTATTCTGCACATCTCCAAAGAAGCTAAAACTTTACGGAGAATATTTTTGGAATATATGAAAAATACTGGAGCAAATAACTACCGGAGGGGGCCACCCTAGTGGGCACAAGACACCAGGGCGCGCCAGGCCCCCCAGGCGCGCCCTGGTGGGTTGTGCCCTCCTCGGCCCACCTCCGGTGCCCATCTTCTGGTATATAAGGTCTTTTGACCTAGAAAAAAATAGGAGAGGATTTTCGGGATGGAACTCTGCCGTCTTGAGGCGAAACTTGGGTAGGAGCACTTTTGACCTTCGGCGGAGCGATTCCGCCGGGGGAATTTCACTCCCGGAGGGGGAAATCGAAGCCATCGTCTTCACCAACACCCCTCTCATCTTTGGGAGGCCAATCTTCATCAACATATTCAACAACACCATCTCCTCTCAAACCCTAGTTCATCTCTTGTGTTCAATCTTTGTACTGGAACCTCCGATTGGTACTTATGGGTGACTAGTAGTGTTGATTACATCTTGTAGTTGATTATTATATGGTTTATTTGGTGGAAGATTATATGTTCAGATCCATTATGATATTCAATACCCCTCTGATCTTGAGCATGAATATTATTTGTGAGTAGTTACCTTTGTTCTTGAGGTCACGGGAGAAGTCATGTTGCAAGTAATCATGTGAATTTGATATGTGTTCGATATTATGATGATATGTATGTTGTGATTCCCTTAGTGGTGTCATGTGAACGTCGACTACATGACACTTCATCATCCTTGGGCCTAAGGGAATGCATTGTGGAGTAGTTATTAGATGATGGGTTGCTAGAGTGACAGAAGCTTAAACCCTAGTTTATGCGCTACTTCGTAAGGGGCTGATTTGGATCCAAACGTTTAATGCTATGGTTAGATTTTATCTTAATACTTTTCTCATAGTTGCGGATGCTTGAGAGGGGGTTAATCATAAGTGGGAGGTTGTTCAAGTAAGAACAGCACCCAAGCACCGGTCCACCCACATATCAAATTATCAAAGTAGTGAACACAAATCAAACCAACATGATAAAAGTGACTAGATGAAATTCCCGTGTACCCTCAAGAACACTTTGCTTATTACTAGAGACTGTTCTGGCCTGTCCTTTGCCACAAAAGGATTGGGCTACCTTGCTGCACTTTATTTACCGTTACCGTTACTTGCTTGTTACCAATTATCTTGCTATTACCTACAATTTCAGTACTTGCAGAAATTACCTTGCTGAAAACCACTTGTCATTTCCTTCCGCTCCTCATTGGGTTCGACACTCTTACTTATTGAAAGGACTATGATTGATCCCCTATACTTGTGTGTCATCAACCGAGTGCTCTTGGAAGTAATGAGCTACCTTCTTGACTGTGAGATAAATGCCATAAACCAACTTCTGATAGTGCGGATACCTTTGCTTGGAAGGAGTCAAGACCTCCGAAATATAATAGACGGGCCTCTATACTTTGAATGCTTTTCCCAATTCCTTGCGCTCCACAGTGAGGACAATACTGAGCACTTGGCTAGTAGCCGCGATGTACAAGAGTAAAGGCTCTTGGCTGCTCGGAGCAGCTAACACCGGCTGGGTGGAAAGCAAGGCCTTGAGATGATCGAATGCGGCTTGCGCTTTAGGGGTCCATTCAAAGGTGTCGGACTTTTTCATCAGTCGGTAGAGAGGCAAGGCCTTCTCACCGAGACGAGATATAAATCTACTCAAGGCTGCAAACGAACATCGAGAGCGATTTGACCGAGTGACTCGGCTTTCTTCCCAGGGATGACCCCATGGAAATGCATATTACTCTTACTCAGGCGGGACATCGGAATGCCCATTGCGCTGAGTGTGTCCGCATAAATTATGATGAGCCCACTGCCGCCATCCATCAAGACTTTGCGCAGTCGGACTCCATTTACAGCCGGATCAACAACCAGCGCCTGCCTCCCGGGGGTGGCTATGTGGGCTTGGTGATCGGACTGATCGAAAGTAACAGGGGTCTTTGTCCAGTTGAGGTACTTGACGGCATTCGGAGCTACCAAGTTCACCTCCCGATTGATGACCTTCAATCGGCTCTTGCTTTCAACATTTGCAAAGATCATGTTCAGGACCTTGTCGACGTGGGGATACTCGGGGTCGCCCTCGCCTTCCTCATCGTCTTCCTTCTCTGCAGAGGTCTCTTTACCCATCTCATGCTTGAGCATACGACACTCTCGAGTGGTGTGCTTTCGGTAAATGATGTTGCCCTCTTCATCTTTTTTCGTGTGGATAGCATAGGGCTGATCCAACACCTCAGAATTGTACTCGGGATTCTTCTTGTTAGCCCAGTCTTTTTTCTTGTTTTTCTTGGGCCTCGGCTTTCCCTGGCCAGGAACTGCAGCCACTTCCACCTTTCCCTGAGGATCAGCTTTCCGCTTCTGCTTTTTGCCAGCATTCCCTGCCGAATGAGGTGCGTCGCCAACTCGCCCTTTGCCACTCCGGAGGCGGTCTTCCTCTTTTCCATTGGCATATTTTTTAGCAATTTCCATGGCCCGACTAAGGGACAGATCTCCCGATCGGCCAAACTTCAAAATGAGTTCCCTGTATCGAGTGCTTGCCTTGAAGGCACAGACGTCCTGGTGCACGGTAACATTCTCAACCGTGTTGTGCAGTGTAGTCCATCACTGAATGTACTCCCGGAGAGTTTCATTGCTTTTTTGGACACAATGATGCAACTCTGTTAATCCACCCGGACGCTTGTATGTGCCCTCAAATGTCTTGATGAACACCTGCGCCAGGTCCTCCCAGCAATAGATGCTGCTAGAAGGCAACTGGTTCAACCAGGCCCGAGCGGATCCCTCCAGCATGAGAGGGAGATGCTTCATCGCCACGAAGTCATCACCACCCCCAATCTGAACAGCTACTCGGTAATCTTCGAGCCACGTTTCCGGCTTGGACTCGCCGTTAAACTTTCCGATCCCCGTCGCCAACCTGTAGTTGGGGGAATCCCAGCTTCTCGGATATACCTACAAAAACACTCGAGACCTGACGTCCCCCATCCGCTCACTCGGTCTATGATCAATCGGTTTTTATCCACCATTCTCTGCGTGATGGTAGATATGGCATTGAGCAGTGGAGGCCGTCGGCCAGCCCCCTCGTAACCTCTGGGGCAAGGAGGAGTCCGATTGTGGTCCTCTCCGAGAGGCCGGCCGTCATCGTAGGGCCGCTTGCCATGAACCACCTCTCGGAGGAGGCGTTTGACTAACGTCGCGGTTGTTGCGCCAGCACCCTCCATGCAGGCCTCTCAGAGGAGGAGGAGAGTACCGATGCTTTCCGTAAGCGTGCGGACTGTCCGCGGACGGGACGGTGTCTGCCCGAATGAACTTGCTATAGATACGCTGGTTTGACTGAGACACTTCTGAATTCTGTCTCATAGCCGTTTTCAGCAGAGTCTGAATCTGCCGAATGCCTGATACGTCTCCAACGTATCTATAATTTTTGCTTGTTCCATGCTGTTATATTACCATTCTTGGATGTTTTACAATCACTTTATAGCAACTTTATATCATTTTTTGGGACTAACCTATTGACATAGTGCCAAAGTGCCAGTTGCTGTTTCTGCTTGTTTTTTACTTCGCAGAATATCAGTACCAAATGGAGTCCAATCGCGACGAAACTTTTTGGAGATTATTTTGGACCAGAAGACACCCGGTGGGCCAAAGAAGTGCCAGAGAGGTGGGCCGTGGAGACCACAACCCACCAGGGCGCGCCAGAGGCCCCAAGCGCGCCCTGATGGGTTGTGCCCTCCTCGGGGCCCCTCTCCACCGCCTCTGATGTCTATAAATTCCCAAATATTTCAGAAACCCTATAGGAGTCGACAAAAAACACATCCAGCCGCCGCAAGTTCCAAAACCTCGAGATCCAATCTAACACCATCACGGAGGGGTTCATCATCCTCATTGGTGCCTCTCCGACAATGCGTGAGTAGTCCACCATAGACCTACGGGTCCGTAGGCAGTAGCTAGATGGCTTCCTCTCTCTCTTTCTTTTGATTCTCAATACAATGGTCTCTTGGAGATCTATTTGATGTAAACTTTTGCGGTGTGTTTGTTGGGATCCGATGAATTTTGAGTTCATGACCAGTTTCTATCCATGAATATTATTTGAGTCTTCTTTGATCTCTTATATGCATGATTACCTATAGCCTCTTAGTTCTTCTTCGAATCTTTGGTTTAGTTAGGCCAACTAGATCGATTTTTCTTGCCATGGGAAGAGGTGCTTTGTGATGGGTTCGATCTTGCGGTGTCTTCTCCTAGTGACAGACGGGGCAGCGAGGCACACATGTATCGTTGCTATTAAGGATAATAAGATGGGGTCTATTCCTACATGAATAGATCTTGTATGCATCATGTCATCGTTCTTATTGCATTACTCCATTTTTCCATGAACTTAATACACTAGATGCATGCTGGATAGCGGTCGATGTGTGGAGTAATAGTGGTAGATGCAGGTAGGAGTCGGTCTACTTATCTTGGACGTGATGCCCATATATTGATCATCGCCTTGGATATCATCACGATTATTTGATCTTCTATCAATGGCCCAACAGTAATTTGTTCACCCACCATGCGCTATACTCATGAGAGAAGCCACTAGTGAAACCTACGGCCCCCAGGTCTACTTTTCCAACATATTGCTCTCCGATCTATCTTTTTACCGCTTTTGTTTTCAGATCTATTATTCCAAAAACCAAATAATATATTGCTGCACTTTTTATTTTCTCTTTTTATCTTGTGTTCTTGAGAGATCTATCTCTCCAATCTATCACTACATAATCTATCTTTTTACCATAGAGAAATTGACAACCTCTCTTTCGCGTCGGGTTGCAAGTATTTGTTCTTTGTGTGTAGGTGCTGTTTATTAGGTGGTGGTGAAAGCACATTTGCTCCCTTGGTGGTTTTGGTAATTAATAACAACATATATGTCATTGAACTAATGTTTCCACTAAGTATATTTCAGGAAAAGTTCAATGATGGGTTAGCAAAAGGATTGTGGAGAGGCCCCTAGATGCAAGGAATTGGATTGGAAAAGCTTCAAGCAAGAGGACTCTACATTTTACTTTGTGAGAAATCACCTTGAGTCCATTGGAAAGCCAATACCATTAAAAGGGGGTAAGGTACTGTTGGTGAACAAAATGCTCCACGTGCACAAGTGATAGTCACCAAAAACACCCACAAGCTCTTCCACAAAAGTCTGTCCAATCCTATCATGAAAATCAGTGCTACCAATATTTCCCACTCGGTCCCACCGATTCCCACCTCACACAGACCCATGCCAAACCCTAGATCTTCGTTGCAACCGATTCCGCTTCGGTGCCACCGAGTTCAGCTTGCCAACTTCCTGTTACCTCGATTGTTAAAATTGGAATTTCCGAGATTTTGGATCGGCGTCACCGAGTTGTGGAATCTGACCATTGGTCACCTTATCGGTACTGCCGAGATCATTGTATCGGTCTCACCGAGATTCAAAAGTTGCTACCTTTGGAGCAACTCGGTACCATCGAGTTTTATACTTCGGTGTCACCGAGTTGGTCACTTTAGGTGTAACAGTTGGATTTTGGAGATGCCTATATATACCCCTCCACCACCACTCACTCGCAAGAGAAGCACTCAGAACAGATCCCCACTTATCCCATCAGATTTTCTGAGAGAGAGCCACCTACTCATGTGTTGAGATCAAGCCATTCGACTCCATCCATATGAATCTTGATCTCTAGCCTCCCCAAGTTGCTTATCACCCAATCAATCTCTTCCACCAAAGCCAAATCTGTGAGAGAGTGATTGTGTGTTGAGGAGTCTATCATCTTGAAGCACAAGAGCAAGGAGTTCATCGACATTATCGAACCTATTACCTTTTGGAGGGTGGTGCCTCCTAGATTGGTTAGGTGTCGCTTGGGAGCCTCCTACTTCGTGTTGTGGAGTTGAACCAAGAAGTTTGTAAGGGCAAGGAGATCGCCTACTTCGTGAAGATCTACCCGAGTTAGGCTAGTCCTCCATGGACGTAGGCCATCATGGTATAGACAAGGTTGCTTCTTCGTGGAACCCTCCGTGGGTAGAGCCCTCCGTGGACTCTCGCGACCGTTACCCTCCGTGGGTTGAAGTCTCCATAAACGTGGACGTACGATAGCACCACCTATCGGAACCACGGGAAAAATCTTCGTGTCTCCAAATTGCGTTTGATCTTCCTCCCTATCTTCTACTACATATGCTTGTCTTTACTTTCCGCTGCTATACTCTTAGACATGCATGTTTAGGGTGTGCTTGAATTGTAATCATTGCTAAAATCTGCCAACACTTAAAATTGGGAAAAAGGTAGAATTTTTATTTGCTCAAGTAGTCTAATCACCCCCCTCTAGACATACTTTCGATCCTACAAGTGGTATCAGAGCTTTGGTCTCCATTGCATTGGTTTCACAACCTAGGAGAGTATGGCGTCTAGCGAGGGAAATTATCACCGTAGAGGTCCGTACTTTGATGGCACAATTTTTGCTAGTTGGAAGCACAAAATGAAAATGCATATTCTTGGTCATAACCCTGTCGTTTGGGCTATTGTTCGTGTTGGATTGCAAGGTGAATTCTTTGGTGATGGAAAGGAACCAGATCGTGAAGCGACTGCGGAAGAATTGAAGATGTTGCAATACAACGCTCAAGCATGCGACATTCTCTTCAACTGCCTATGCCCCGAAGAATTCAACAAAATCAGCCGCCTTGAGAATGCCAAGGAAATTTGGGATACTTTGGTTGATATGCATGAAGGTACCGAATCCGTGATAGAATCCAAGTTGGATGTTCTTCAGAGTCAGCTTGACAAGTTCAAGATGAAGGGTGGTGAAGGAGTCGCAGAGATGTACTCTAGGCTAGCTCTCATCACCAATGAGATTGCTGGCTTAGGAAGCGAAGAAATGACCGACAAATTCATCATCAAGAAGATACTTAGAGCTTTGAATGAGAGATACGACACCGTGTACACATTGATCCAAATGATGCCCAACTACAAAGATCTCAAGCCTACGGAAGTGATTGGAAGAATTGTTGCTCATGAGATGACACTCAAAGACAAGGAAGAGCTTCACAACAAGTCTAGCGGTGCTTACAAGGCCACAAGTGATGCTCCCGTCACCTCAAGAGACAACCTTGTCACCAATGAAGAGATAAGCCTCATGGTCAAGAAATTCAACAAGTTCTACAAGAATAGAAGCAAAGATTGAAGCTCCAACTCAAGATATGAAGAGAAGCATTCGTCAAGTCCTGACCGAAACTGCTACAATTGTGGGAAGCCCGGACACTACTCCAATGAGTGCACAGCTCCCTACAAACGAAGAGAAGAGTCACCTAGAAGACGAAGCTCAAGAGATGAATCACCTCGAAGAGAGAGAGGGAGTAGAGATGACCGTTATGAACGAAGACCCTCAAGGAGAAGTAGGGACTCGGAGAAGAAGGACAAGTACACCAAGAGCTACTCAATAAGAAGACATTAAGCTCATGTTGGTGAATGGGTTTCCGGCTCCGAATCCGACAACCACTCCGAGAGAAGCTATCACTCCAACTCCGACTATAGTCAAGATGAAGGTGTTGCCGGACTTGCACTAGTGACTACCGACTCCTATGACATATTTGATTCACCAAATGAAGGGAGTGGAAGTTGCTTCATGGCTAAAGGCCCCAAGGTATCACACCCCGAGTATCTTGATTTCAATAGTGATGAGGATGATTTACTTGGAGATGATGACTTGCTCTTTGATAAAACTAGTGATGTTAGTCAAAATGAACTTGATAATATTCATGCTAGTCAAGATAAGTCGTGTGATGATGATAAGATGGAAATAGAGCAACTAACTAAAGAATTAAACACTCTTAAGTTAGCCCACGAATCTACTCTAGAAGATCGTAGAGAGCTTGTAAAGACTCATGAGAAGCTATGCTTCGAGAAGCTCACCTTGGAGCAAGAACATGAGTTTCTTAAAGCTATCAATGACGATCTCCGAAACAAGAGTTCATCTTATCTAGCCAAACGATTACTCTTGTCTAAATTCACTCCACAAGTTAAGGCTAAGCAAACTAGTAACAAAGGCAATAAAGGTTCTTCAACTAGTAGCAATAAAAATGATAAACCCAATGATATTGCTTCTAGTAGTTCTATTGATCCCACTAACACTTCTCTTAGCCAAGATACACTTGAGCAAGAAAATGAACTTTTGAAAGGGATTATAGAGAAAGGTATCTACAAGAGTCTTGCCGGGTGTAAGCAATTTGAGGAAATTGTATGCAAGCACGGAGGATACCGGAAGAACCATGGCATTGGCTACTTCAACGCAAATGGAGTTGAATGGGAAGAAGGTCAATACCCCAAACCCAAGTTTGTTCCTCAAAGGGAGAAGTATGAACATACTCTTCCCAAGGGGACGAAAGCTCAAGATGACCTTCCACCACAAGACCACAAGCTCAAGGGCAAGGACAAGCTTCAAGAGGACATTGACTCATATGAAGATGAATCCCAAGCTTTGGTGAGGTGGGTTCCCAAGGCTACTTCAAGCTCAACTTATACAAGTGCCACTTCAACACCAAGGATCCCCATCAACTTGATGTGGGTCCCCAAGAAGAAGAACTAGAGAAGTTCTTGAGGGGTGACTCCGCCAATGAAATTCACTCACATTCATTATTGGCAAGAACTAGTTGCAATCAACGTCAACACCATGCAATAGTTCAAGGAGTCACACATTCCCTCAAAGGTAAGCAAGGGACAAGGTAATCAACAAATTCATGGACATCATCATGTATGCTTTGCACTCCATGTCCATAGATATCCTTGTATTTGTCTCTAGTGTGTTGGGACTAACCCATGTAGGTGAGAAGAGTAAGAAACAACAAGGATGCTCCCAACTCATGGTGATCTTCATCAACTTTGAGCATTCATCACTACTTCACCTACATGAAGTCTTCATCGACAAAACCAAAGGTTAGTTTATCCCTCTCAAGGGGGGATGTCACATCAAGGGGGAGCTTTACTCTAAGACTTGAGTCAAAGCATCTCATAGCATGTGACAACATTAAATGCTTTATGTAAAAGTGGTAACCCCACTTGTGCTTAAACGATGAGTATGACCTATGATCAAGTATTCTTACTTGGCTCCTAAGTCAATATACTCATATATAGATGACTCCGTCATCGCCAAAATGCTTGATAGATGCTAGTATGTATGTGCATGTTTGCCATGATTTCATTTGATATCTTTTTGTGTGAGCATGTTGGTCTGCATTTCTTTATCTATTCGAGGACATCCAATTGTTGCTATTTGGACTTTGATTTTCTTTTGCCAATTGGATGGACAAGAATGCCTAGGACCCATCTCTAGCTATCTATGCTTTCTCGTCTCATATTCCATTCTTCCCGCATCACAAAATTTGAACAAGGACTTTTCGATCTCTCTGTGTGAGGAGCACTCGGAGTTTCGTATCGACAAGGACTGACCATTAAAACCTCCCAAGTGCATCTCGATGGAACCAACACAAAAATCTCGGTCTCACCGATGCCTAGGGTTGATCTGGTTTTCAAGCTCGGTAACACCGATTCCATCTTCTCGGCTTCACCGAGTTTCCCTGTCAACTGACAGTTGAGGAACTCGGTGGCACCGATAATTTTGAACCGGTGTCACCGACAGTGATGTGTACTTAATGTGGCGGACCCGACTTTTGAAATTACTTCTTCAAAGGTCCGTTCCTCCAAACCCTAGCTGCCCGTTTGTGGACCCCTGGTCATTGCCTTTGTCTTCCCGAGCGCCTCCGCCGTTGGAAGTCGCCGCCGTCGACGGAATCCTCACCGTCGTCGCCGCCATAGCAGATTCGTCACCAAACTAGGGTACGATTCCGGCTCCTTGTGCGCTCCTCCCTCCAACTCATGTGCATTAGGATTGTTCCATCTATAAGCCAGTGTTTGAGATCAATCTATCCTCAAAATTCTCCGTTAGAATAGCGAACAATGGATTTTTAGGGTTTTGCCGTCCGCAATCTGAATCTCGGTGAAACCGAAGCAAAAGAATCGGTTGTACCAATTCTGTTTCTAGGTCTACTGAGGACAGTCTCGGGGAAACCGAGTATCCATTTTCGGTATTACCGAAATGGGTGCCAAGTTTCTGTGAAGCAGGCTGTGCGTCTCGGTGGGTCCAATTTTTTTGCCTCGGTTGTATCGATATCCCCTTTGCAGAATGCAAATCTTGAGAATTCTAAGTTCAACTTTTGAGAAAATTTCTGCATTTTGTGACGACTCAACCTATCTTATCTTCTATATTCTATTCACAGGGTCAGAGATGTCAGACTCAGTGGACAGTCAGAATGACCTCAGAGAACCAAGTGTGGATGCTGACCCAGGCACTAGTCCTGAGGGTAGCTCATCTTCTTATGATGATGTACCTAGCTCACCAGATTTGCCCAAAGCTGCAACCAGGGCAAGAAGAAAGCTTAACTCAGATGAAGAAGATTCTGACTTTGTGCCTGATGAGATTTCTGCCAAGGCTAAGCAGGACAGGGCTGAGAAAACTGCCAAGAAGCCTACCACAGAGGCTACCTCATCTAGGAAGGTAGTCAGGAAGTAGTATGCCAGCTCAGGGACAGTGAAAGCACCAGAGAGTGATAGGGCAACAATGACTATTGAGCCCCCAAAGAAATCCATGCCCAAGAAGGCTGGAGAGAAGAAAAGTAGAAAGAGAATCATACATGTTGTTGGAAGACCTACCTCAATGTATGAAGACCCAGCTGAGGCTGAGGCTGAGGAAGAGAAAGAGCCAGCTCCCAAGGCTCCTCCTAAGAAGAAGAAGAAGCTACTTGCTGATGCTATGCCAAGCCAAGCTCCATCCAAGAGCAAGCCAGCTTCACCCAAGAAACCCACTGCTTCAAAACCCAAGAGGATTTCCAAAGAGATTCCAGCTGCTGACAAGAACAAGAGTTCAACCTCCAGAGATGCTGAAGAGGTTGCATTGACAGTGTTGATGAAGCTGAAGCCACACCTTCCAGAGCATAATGCACCCATCCAGTTGCTGAAGACATGAAGAAGAGGAAGGACTCAGGACTGAGAGAGTGGAGACCGATTGATCCTTATTCTCAAAGGAGAAAGACAGCTGTAGACTACATGTTCTACACAGAGGAACAACAAGACTTCTATGAAACAGTTCTGCTTGACAAGAGCCCTGCAGTGAGTGACATGAGGTATGTGGACTGGAAGTACATCAAGGACAACCAAGATTACTTTCCAAGTGTGCAAGATAACTTCCACTGCATTGGTATTAATAAGTTTGTTGGTAAGGAGTTCACTGCTTGGAACGACGAGATGATCATGCAATTCTACTCCACTGCACATTTCTATGGAGATGGTAGGATTGTATGGATGATAGAAGGCACCAGGTATGAATCCACAGTTGAGGAGTGGGATGCAATCTTAGGAGCTCCACAGGTGGAAGACGGTGACCTAGATGTGTACTCTGAGCCCAAGGCAAATCACAATGCCATGAAGAACATGTACAATGAGATCCCTGCTGCAAACTTGCAATCTCACAAGCTTGGATCCAGTTACTTCCTCCAGGCTGGTCTACGCACGATCAACACCATCTTGAGGCATACCTTGATGCCTAAGTCTGGAGATGAGAAGATGATAAGAGGCTATTCTATCAACATGCTGCTCCATCTTGATCAACACACCAGATTCAGAGTGATGGACTTGATAGTTGAGACAGTGAAGAGGACTGCTACAGGTCAGAAGAGATCATGTGGATATGCTCCGTATATTCAGATGCTTATCAACTCCAAGCTGGAGAAGCACGTGTATGCACTTGATCGACCACATTTGCCACTCCTGCCAGAGCTAGAAGACAATGTTGTGGTGATGGACCCAGATCATCCCACCTCAGCTACATCACAGTCACAGGCAGAGGCAGCCACAGACTCTAGTGCTCAGGTGCCAAAGAATCGGAGTGAGCAGATGGATCTTCTCTTTAGCTCTGTGCTCAGTATGCAGAAGGACATCGGGAACATCTTGAAGAACCAGGAGAGCCTTGTGAGGATTGTTGATAACAAGTTTCATATTCTCAACAACAAGGTGGATGAGCTCACAGTGACTGTGAATGACCTCAAGAAGGAAGTTGATGGCGTGCCCAGTCCCCACACTACAGATGATGATGAGGATAGTCCACCTCTCAGGGCACACACTCAGTTCAGGACTCAGGCCAAATCTGCTACAGTGCCAGTTCCAGAGACAAGACCTTCTTCATCAGCACCTGCCGCAGCTCCTTCAGCTCCTCCAGCACCTCAGTTGCTACTCTAACTCCGTCCATGACATCTGCTGAAGTCTTCGTTGATGCTGTTCTCTCGACTCCTTCATCAGCTACCGGAGGAGATCAGCCCCAGAAGAGCGCTTAGTTCTATACCTTTGAACTTTTTGGTAACTTGTTGCCAAAGGGGGAGAAGATGTATAGATCATTAGGGCTTCGAGAGAGAGAGCGTTGCTTTTTATCACTTTTCAAAACATTGATATCTTTTGGTTTGTTTGTTTGTGTTAAACTTTGTTGGTGTTTGATCATACACTTGATGTGTGTTGCTACTACTATTTCCTATCCTTGTGATGCTTATGAGATGATCATTCACCTTTGCTTGATTGTGTTGTGCTATGATATTCATTCATATTATTCTCGCACACCACCAAGTTGTATGTGACATGAAAGAGTGCCCCATGCACCTAATCGATTGTGCATTTGCATTCAAACGCAAATTCAAAATAATACACAAATTTAGGGGGAGCTCTTGCTTATCACATACTTCTCAAAGCGACGATTATATTCATTGATTATATCATATGCCGAAGCTTTTATCTATATGTTGTCATCAATTACCAAAAAGGGGGAGATTGAAAGCACATTTGCTCCCTTGGTGGTTTTGGTAATTAATAACACCATATATGTCATTGAACTAATGTTTCCACTAAGTATATTTCAGGAAAAGTTCAATGATGGGTTAGCAAAAGGATTGTGGAGAGGCCCCTAGATGCAAGGAATTGGATTGGCAAAGCTTCAAGCAAGAGGACTCTACATTTTACTTTGTGAGAAATCACCTTGAGTCCATAGGAAAGCCAATACTATGAAAAGGGGGTAAGGTACTGTTGGTGAACAAAATGCTCCACGTGCACAAGTGATAGTCACCAAGAACACCCACAAGCTCTTCCACAAAAGTCTGTCCAAGCATATCATGAAAATCGGTGATACCAATATTTCCCACTCGGTCTCACCGATTCCCACCTCAGACAGACCCATGCCAAACCCTAGATCTTCGGTGCAACCGATTCCGCTTCGGTGCCACCGAGTTCAGCTTGCCAACTTCCTGTTACCTCGATTCTTAAAATCGGAATTTCCTAGATTTTGGATCGGCGTCACCGAGTTGTGGAATCTGACCGTTGGTCACCTTATCGGTACTGCCGAGATCTTTGTATCGGTCTCACCGAGATTCAAAAGTTGCTACCTTTGGAGCAACTCCGTACCACCGAGTTTTATACTTCGGTGTCACCGAGTTGGTCACTTTAGGTGTAACGGTTGGATTTTTGGAGATGCCTATATATACCCCTCCACCACCACTCACTCACAAGAGAAGCACTCAGAACAGATCCCCACTTATCCCATCAGATTTTCTGAGAGAGAGCCACCTACTCATGTGTTGAGATCAAGCCATTCCACTCCATCCATATGAATCTTGATCTCTAGCCTCCCCAAGTTGCTTTCCACCCAATCAATCTCTTCCACCAAAGCCAAATCTGTGAGAGAGTGATTGTGTGTTGAGGATTCTATCATCTTGAAGCACAAGAGCAAGGAGTTCATCGACATTATCGAGCCTATTACCTTTTGGAGGGTGGTGCCTCATAGATTGGTTAGGTGTCGCTTGGGAGCCTCCTACTTCGTGTTGTGGAGTTGAACCAAGAAGTTTGTAAGGGCAAGGAGATCGCCTACTTCGTGAAGATCTACCCGAGTTAGGCTAGTCCTCCGTGGACGTAGGCCATCATGGTATAGACAAGGTTGCTTCTTCATGGAACCCTCCATGGGTAGAGCCCTCCGTGGACTCTCATGACCGTTACCCTCCGTGGGTTGAAGTCTCCATAAACGTGGACGTACAATAGCACCACCAATCGGAACCACGGGAAAAATCTTCGTGTCTCCAAATTGCGTTTGATCTTCCTCCCTATCCTCTACTACATATGCTTGTCTTTACTTTCCGCTGCTATACTCTTAGACATGCATGTGTAGGGTGTGCTTGAATTGTTATCATTGCTAAAATCTGCCAACACTTAAAATTGGGAAAAGGTAGAATTTTTATTTGCTCAAGTAGTCTAATCACCCCCCTCTAGACAAACTTTCGATCCTACAGGTGGTGATCCTCCTACTGGTTCGATACCTTGGTTTCATAACTGAGGGAAATACTTACCGTCGCTGTGCTGCATCATCCCTTCCTCTTTGGGGAAATACCGACGCAGTCTTAAGCCACGTCAAAGGAATTTTTGGCGCCGTTGCCGGGGAGGAAGCGGTCTCTTCTACGTGCCAATCTCTGGCGCCGAGGAGACACCATCATCATCTACCAGGTTCCTAATCACAAATCTCATCTCCTTGCAATTACATTATTTGCCATTTGCCTCTCGTTTTCCTCTCCCCCACTTCACCAATTTGCCATTTTATTCGCCCTCTTTTCCATTTGCCTTTTTCTCGTCAGATCTCTTGCTTGCTTGCAATCTTGTTTGCGTAGTCACGATGACTCAAGAAAACACCAAGTTGTGTGATTTTTCCAATACTAATAACAATGATTTTATTAGTACTCCGATTGCTCCTCCCGCCACTAGTGCGGAGTCTTGTGATATTAATGCCGCTTTGTTGAATCTTGTCATGAAAGATCAATTTGCCGGTAAGCCTAATGAGGATGCCGCGTCCCATCTAAACACATTCATAGAATTGTGTGATATGCAAAAGAAAAAAGATGTGGACAATGATATAGTCTGGGACTAAAGGGGGGCATTAGTCCCGATTGGAGCCACCAACCGGGACTAAAGGTGAATTTCAGTAGCCCAAAGGGCGGGAAGCCCAGCCCTTTAGTCCTGGTTGGAGCCACCAACCAGGACTAAAGGGTTGGTCCTGGCTGTGGTGGGAGTTTAGTCCCACCTCGCCAAGCAAGAGGCGCTCGCACCGGTTTATAAGCCCGCCCCTCTCTACCTTGTTAAGTTCCTCTCAAAGCCTAGACAGCTCACCGTCTGACCTCGCCCATCTCTGCCCTGTGGGGCCTAATGTCAGGAGTTATTCGTGCCTGCGGGCCTGCATCCTGGCCCATATAGGGTTTCGAGTCGTATGCAGGCCGTGGTGTGTGATTCTCCTGCCTTGTAGGCGGGCAATTTTTTTATTTTTTGCATATGTTATGTCATTTTTTTGAGGAGCACGATGGGAGTTTAGTCCCACCTCGCTAGTTGAGCAGCACGACGACCAACTTATAAGCCCCGCTGTGAGAGAGGCAGCACGAGCCTCTCTCAAACCGAACATGTGCCTACTATGTCGTTGTTACTAAAGTGAAAATAGATGCGCTTATAGAGAAAATTCAACCTAAATTCAAAGTGCTAGTAAATTCAAAGTGCTAGTTACTAGCACTTTGAATTTAGGTTGAATTTTCTCTATAAGCGCATCTATTTTCACTTTTGCTATTTTTTATGTTATTTTTTTGCATATTAAAAGTTCTTAACAAAAAATACTTTATGAATATTCTTTTTTCTATTAAAGTTTTTAACAAAAATAACTTTGATAATTTTAGTTGCATAAATTTTATATAATATTAAGTTAAATAACTTTGATCGGACGAAAAAATGTCTATTACAAAGGGATTTCAATTTTTTAAACATATTTTAACTCAAGACCTTTTCTGCATTCAATATGCACCATTCAAAGCCACATCATCACTTTTCAACCCTTTTCTGACTTCATTTGCTATTTTTCATGCATTTCATGATTTATTTTGAGCTAAAATGACCCTGAATTGAAAAGCACTGCAAATGAACTCTGAAATAGTTGAAAGTTGGCATGGTATCATAATTTCACCCACATAGCATGTGCTAAAAAGTTGAGAGGGTTACAGGAAAAACTGGATTGACCCATTTGCACCGAAACAAAGGGACCTTAAATTCATGTCCATAGTCAAGTTCCCATATCTCCTCTATGTAACCATAATATGTGTCCTTTGCCCTATTAGTGATTGCTGCATCAAAGCGGACACCACTGTTTTGGTTGTTGCTCTTTTTATCTTGGGCGATCGTGTAAAATCTATTACCATTTATCTCGTACCCTTGGTAAGTCAATACAGTCGAAGATGGTGTCCTGGCCAACAAGTACATGTCATCTGCAACAGTCTTGTTACGCATGAGATGCATTTGCAACCAACCGACGAAAGTCCCGATGTGTTCACGTGTAATCCAGTCATCAGACTGCTCCGGGTGTGTCCAGCGTAGAATATTCTTGTGTTCATTCATATACGGGGCCACCAAGGTAGAATTCTGTAGAACTGTGTAGTGTGCTTGCGCCCAAGAATGCCCGTCCCTACATATTATTGATTTCGCTCCTAGCGTGCCTTTTCCACTCAGTCTCCGCTCATACCGCGATTTAGGGACACCAATCGGCTGAAGGTCAGGAAAAAAGTCAACACAAAACCCAATGACCTCCTCTGTTTGATGGCCCGTGGAGATGCTTCCTTCTGGCCTAGCACGATTACGAACATATATCTTCAAGACTCCCATGAACCTCTCAAAGGGGAACATAATGTGTAGAAATACAGGAACCAGAATGGCAATCTCGTCGACTAGATGAACTAGGACGTGAGTCATGATATTGAAGAAGGATGGTGGGAACACCAACTCGAAGCTGACAAGACATTGCACCAAATCATTCCGTAACATTGGTAGGATTCCTGGATTGATTACCTTCTGAGAGATTGCATTGAGGACTGCACATAGCTTCACAATGGCTAATCGAATGTTTTCTGGTAGAAGCCCCCTCAATGCAACCGGAAGCAGTTGCGTCATAATCACGTGGCAGTCATGAGACTTTAGGTTCTGGAATTTTTTCTCTGCCATGTTTATTATTCCCTTTATATTCGATGAGAAGCCAGACAGGACCTTCATACTGAGCATGCATTCAAAGAAGATTTCGTTCTCCGCTTGGGTTAGAGCGTAGCTGGCAGGACCTTGATACTGCTTTGGATGCATGCCGTCTTTTTCGTTCACACGTTGCTGGTCCTCCCGTGCCTCCGGTGTATCTTTTGTCTTCCCATACACGCCCAAGAAGCCTAGCACGTTCACGCAAACATTCTTCGTCACGTGCATCACGTCGATTGCAGAGCGGACATCTAGGTCTTTCCAATAGGGTAGGTCCCAAAATATAGATTTCTTCTTCCACATGGGTGCGCGTCCCTCAGCGTCATTCGGAATAGATTGTCCGCCAGGACCCTTTCCAAAGTTTACTTGTAAATCCTTGACCATATCATGTATGTCATCACCAGGACAGGCTTCTTTCGGTGATCTGCCTCACCTTTGAAATGCTTGCCTTTCTTTCTTAAGGCATGCTTGGTCGGAAGAAATCGACGATGTCCCAGGTACACATTCTTCTTGCATTTGTCCAAATATATACTTTGGGTATCATCTAAACAGTGCGTGCATGAGTTGTATCCCTTGTTTGTCTGTCCTGAAAGGTTACTAAGAGCAGGCCAATCATTGATGGTTACAAACAGCAACGCTCGTAGGTCAAATTCCTCTTGTTTATGCTCATCCCACACACGTACACCTTTTCCATTCCACAGCTATAAAAGCTCTTCGACTAATGGCCTTAGGTACACATCAATGTCGTTGCCGGGTTGCTTAGGGCCTTGGATGAGCACTGGCATCATAATGAACTTCCGCTTCATGCACAACCAAGGAGGAAGGTTATAGATACATAGAGTCACGGGACATGTGCTATGATTGCTGCTCTGCTCCCCAAAAGGATTAATGCCATCTGCACTTCAACCAAACCATACGTTCCTTGCGTCACCTGCAAAGTCATCCCACTTTCTCTCGATTTTTCTCCACTGCAACCCGTCAGCGGGTGCTCTCAACTTCCCGTCTTTCTTACGGTCTTCTTTGTGCCATCGCAACAACTTGGCATGCTCTTTGTTTCTGAACAGACGTTTCAACCGTGGTATTATAGGAGCATACCACATCACCTTGGTAGGAACCCTCTTCCTAGGGCGTTCGCCCTCAACATCACCAGGGTCATCTCGTCTGATCTTATACCGCAATGCATTGCATACCGGGCATGCGTTCAATTTCTCGTACTCACCGCGGTAGAGGACGCAGTCATTAGGGCATGCATGTATCTTATGCACCTCTAATCCTAGAGGGCAGAGAACCTTCTTTGCTCCATACGTAGTGTCAGGAAATTCGTTATCCTTTGGAAGCTTATTCTTCATTATTTTCAGTAACTTTTCAAATCCCTTGTCAGAGAAACCATTCTTTGCCTTCCATTGCAGCAATTCCAGTGTGGTACCGAGCTTTGTGTTGCCATCTCCGCACTTTGGATACAACCCTTTTTTGTGATCCTCTAACATGTGATCGAACTTCAACTTCTCCCTTTCACTTTCGCATACTCTCTGTGCATCAACAATGACCCGGCAAAGATCATCATCGGGCACATCGTCTGGTGCCTCTTGATCTTCAGCCTCCCCCGTTGCAGTATCACCGTATTCAGGGTACATAGGACGATAGCTGTCATCATCCTCTTCTTCTTCATTGTCTTCCATCATAACCCCTCTTTCTCCGTGCTTGGTCCAAACATTATAGTGTGGCATGAAACCCTTCTCAAGCAGGTGGAAGTGAAGGGTTTTAGAGTTGGAGTAATCCTTCGTATTCTCACAGACAGTACATGGACAATACATAAAACCATTCTGCTTGTTTGCCTCAGCCACTTCGAGAAATTTATGCAGGCCCTCAATGTACTCGGAGGTGCGTCGGTCACCGTACATCCATTGCCGGTTCATCTACGTGCATTATATAATTAAATGTATCAAAAACCATTACAGAACATCATGAATAGAGAAGTGATCAAATTAATACAAGTTCATCATCACATTAAAACCAAAGTACAGTAGTGATCAAATGTTATTACTGAAAAAATAAATACATAAAGTTCATACATAGTTCTCATAGAACAGCATACAAGTAAGAAAATTATACAAGTATCTATCTAAATCATACAAGTAAGAATTTTTTCTTTTAAAAAGAAGATAAGAACAAGAGGCTCACCACGGTGGTGCCGGCGACGAGATCGACGCGGGCGATTGACGGCGGTGAGGACGGGGACGGGGACGGCACCCTACACATGTGCAGACTCTAAGAAGTTAATTTCAGCTCTAATTGTGCATCTAAATCAAAAGGACTCCCACATACACTCCTCCACTAAAACCCACAAACCAAACTCTACTTCTAGAGCATTTGAAATGAGCTAAACTAGCAGTGAGAGATAAAACGATGAAGTCGTTAACCTTTTAGAACACTTGTGTAGTTGGTGCACCGCCAAACCTAAACAAATCTTAGGGAAAATGTAGCTTGGAGGTCGAGCTTGGAGAGGAGAAAACTTAAGTGTGGCTGCGGCATTTCATCGAACACCTCATGTGCATAGGAGGTGAGAACAGAGAGCAACACACCTCCCAAATGCCGGCCGACCAAAAAACAGAGGAGTGAGCGGACAGGGGCGAGCATATATATATGCGTTGTATAAGTCCCGGTTGGTGGCTAGCACCGGGACTAAGGGTGCCTATTTAGTCCCGGTTCCAGCCACCAACCGGGACTAAAGGGACTGGGCCAGGAGCGAGGCCCTTTAGTCCCAGTTCTTGTCTGGAACCGGGACTAAAGGGGTCAGACGAACCGGGACAGGTTCCTGTCGAGGCCCGGCCGGCGCCTTGGCCTCATGAACCTGGACTGATGCACCCATTAGTCCCGGTTCGTAACACGACCGGGACTAATGCAATATTCTGGCCCGTTTCAAAGCCATGTTTTCTACTAGTGCTGGTAGTTTGATAGCAAGATATTTGGTAACGAGCAAGTAACGGTAACGGTAAGAGCATCTCCAACAGCAGCTGCAAAAAGCGCGCGCGCGTGCTACTTCTTGAGCTTGCGTTGGTTTTCGCTTGAAGAGGAAAGGGTGATGCAGCAAAGTAGATAAGTATTTCCCTCAGTTGTTGAGAACCAAGGTATCAATCCAGTAGGAGGTACAAGCAAGGCCCCAATCTATGCACCTGCACAAACAATCAAACACTTGCACCCAACGCTATAAAGGGGTTGTCAATCCCTTCACGGTTACTTTCAAGGATGAGATCTGATAGAGATAGATATAAAATATTACTAAAACTAAAACTAAAATAAAAGTAAATAAATTGCAGCAAAGTATTTTTGATATTTTTGGTTTATAGATCTGAAAATATAATATGGAAAATAGACCCAGGGGCCATAGGTTTCACTAGAGGCTTCTCTCTTGAAGGAAAATAATACGGTGGGTGAACAAATTACTGTCGAGCAATTGATAGAAAAGCGCATAGTTATGACGATATCCAAGGCAATGATTATGCATATAGGCATCACGTCTGTTTCAAGTAGACCGAAATGATTCTGCATCTACTACTATTACTCCACACATCGACCGACTCCTGCCTGCATCTAGAGTATTAAGTTCATGAAGAACAGAGTAACGCATTAAGTAAGATGACATGATGTAGAGGGATAAACTCAAGCAATATGATGAAAAACCCATCTTTTTATCCTTGATGGCAACAATACAAATACGTGCCTCACTACCCCTACTTTGTCACTGGGCGAGGACACCGCAAGATTGAACCCAAAACTAAGCACTTCTCCCATTGCAAGAATTACCAATCTAGTTGGCCAAACCAAACCAATAACTCGAAGAGACTTGCAAAGATATGAAATCATGCATATAAGAATTCAGAGAAGATTCAAATAATATTCATAGATAATCTGATCATAAATCCACAATTCATCGGATCTCGACAAACACACCGCAAAAGAGTATTACATCGGATAGATCTCCATGAAGATCATGGAGAACATGGTATTGAAGATCATAGAGAGAGAAGAAGCCATCTAGCTACTTGCTATGGACCCGAAGGTCTGAGGTGAACTACTCACGCATCATCGGAAAGGCAATGGTGTTGATGTAGATGCCCTCCGTGATCGAATCCCCCTCCGGCAGATTACCAAAAAATGCCCCAAGATGGGATCTCACGGGAACAGAGGCTTGCGGCGGCGGAAAAGTATTATCGTGGCTCTCTTTGGTATTGGGGGAATATTCTTGAATTTATAGGCGAAGAGTTAGGGTTGGAGGAGCTACGGGGGGCCCACAAGCCAGGCCCCCCCAGGGGCGCGCCCTGGTGGCTTGTGGCCTACCCGTAGGTCT
Organism: Elymus sibiricus; assembly: GCA_039707655.1. NCBI lineage: Eukaryota > Viridiplantae > Streptophyta > Magnoliopsida > Poales > Poaceae > Elymus > Elymus sibiricus. Next base: position 436,982,847 of record CM077669.1, on the reverse strand, counting down.
TCTGGCCTCTTCTCGAAGCCTCCTGGGTTCCTTCTGGTCCAAGAAAAATCAGCGTAGAATTTTATTCTGTTTGGACTCCGTTGGATATTCCTTTTCTGCAATACTCAAAAACAATGAAAAAACAGAAACTGGCACTGGGCACTAGGTTAATAGGTTAGTCCCAAAAATAATATAAAATAGCATATTAATGCATATAAAACATCCAAAACAGATAATATAATAGCATGGAACAATCAAAAATTATAGATACGTTGGAGACGTATCAGCATCCCCAAGCTTAATTCCTGCTCGTCCTCGAGTAGGTAAATGATAGAAACAGAATTTTTGATGTGGAATGCTACCTAACATATTTATCCGTGTAATATTCTTTATTGTGGCATGAATGTTCAGATCCATAAGATTCGAAACAAAAGTTTAATGTTGACATAAAAACAATAATACTTCAAGCATACTAACAAAGCAATCGTGTCTTTTCAAAATAACATGTCCAAAGAAAGTTATCCCTACAAAATCATATGGTCTGGCTATGCTCCATCTTCCCCACACAAAGTATTTAAATCATGCACAACCCCGATGACAAGTCAAGCAATTGTTTCACACTTTTTATGTTCTCAAACCTTTTCAACTTTCACGCAATACATGAGCGTGAGCCATGGATATAGCACTATAGGTGGAATAGAATATGGTGGAGGTTGTGAGGAAAAGGAGAAGATAGTCTCACATCAACTAGGCGTATCAATGGCCTATGGAGATGCCCATCAATAGATATCAATGTGAGTGAGTAGGGATTGCCATGCAATGGATGCACTAGAGCTATAAGTGTATGAAAGCTCAAAAAGAAACAAAGTGGGTGTGCATCCAACTCGCTTGCTCACGAAGACCTAGGGCAATTTGAGGAAGCCCATCATTGGAATATACAAGCCAAGTTATATAATGAAAAATTCCCACTAGTATATGAAAGTGACAAAATAGGAGACTCTCTATCATGAAGATCATGGTGCTACTTTGAAGCACAAGTGTGGAAAAAAAGATAGTAGCATTGTCCCTTCTCTCTTTTCTCTTTTTTTTGTGGGCATCTTTGGCCTCTCTTTTTTTATTTGGGCTTCATTGGACTCTTTTATTATTTGTAAAGTCCGGAGACTCATCCCAACTTGTGAGGGAATCATAGCTTCCATCATCCTTTCCTCTCATGGGACAATGCTCTAATAATGATGAGCATCACACTTTTATTTACTTACAACTCAAGAATTACAACTCGATACTTAGAACAAAATATGACTCTATATGAATGCCTCCGGCGGTGTACCGGGATGTGCAACGATCTAGCATAGCAAATGACATCAAAAAACGGACAAGCCATGAAAACATCATGCTAGCTATCTTACGATCATGCAAAGCAATATGACAATGATGGTGCATGTCATGATAAACGGAACGGTGGAAGTTGCATGGCAATATATCTCGGAATCGCTATGGAAATGCCATAATAGGTAGGTATGGTGGCTGTTTTGAGGAAGGGAATATGGTGGGTTTAATGCACCGGCGAAAGTTGCGCGGTACTAGAGAGGCTAGCAATGGTGGAAGGGTGAGAGTGCGTATAATCCATGGACTCACATTAGTCATAAAGAACTCACATACTTATTGCAAAAGTCTATTAGTTATCGAAGCAAAGTATTAGACGCATGCTCCTAGGGGAGAGGTTGGTAGGAGTTAACCATCGCGCGCTCCCGACCCTCACACAAAGGATGACAATCAATAAACAAATTATGCTCTGACTTCGTTACATAACGGTTCACCATACGTGCATGCTACGGGAATCACAAACTTTTAACACAAGTATTTCTACCAATCCACAATTACTCACTAGCATGACTCTAATATCACCCTCTTTATATCTCAAAACTATATGCGAGGAATCAAACTTCTCATAGTATTCAATGCACTTTATATGAAAGTTTTTATTATATCCCTCTTGGATGCCCATTATATTAGGACTAAATTCATAACCTAAACCAATCACCATGCTGTTTAAATACTCTCAAAATAATATAAGTGAGGTACGAGAGTTCAATTATTTCTATAAAATAAAACACCACCGTGCTCTAAAAAGATATAAGTGAAGCACTAGAGCAAAATTGCCTAGCTCAAAAGATATAAGTGAAGCACATAGAGTATTCTAATAAATTCACGATTTATGTGTGTCCCTCTCAAAATATGTGTGCAGCAAGGATGATTTTGGAAAACTAAAAAGAAAAGACTCATATCATACAAGACGCTCCAAGCAAAACACATATCATGTGGTGAATAAAAATATAGCCTCAAGTAAATTTACCGATGGATTGAAGACGAAAGAGGGGATGCCTTCCAGGGCATCCCCAAGCTTAGGCTTTTTGGTATCCTTGAATATTCCTTGGGGTTCCTTGGGCATCCCCAAGCTTAGGCTCGTGCCACTCCTTATTCCATAGTCCATCAAATCTTTACCCAAAACTTGAAAACTTCACAACACAAAACTCAACAGAAAACTCGTGAGATCCGTTAGTATAAGAAAAATAAATCACCACTTTAGGTACTGTTGTGAACTCATTATTTATTTATATTGGTGTAATATATACTGTATTCCAACTTCTCCATGGTTCATACCCCCCGATACAACCCATAGATACATCAAAATAAGCAAACAACACAAAGAAAACAGAATCTGTCAAAAACAGAACAGTCTGTAGCAATCTGGAAACTTCGAATACTTATGTAAATCCAAAACTTCTGAAAAATTAGGAAAATATGGACAATTTGTATATCAACACTGTGTTAAATTTTCAGCTCAATATCACGTTCCAGCAAAAAATGAAAATTCATATACTGGATGCAAAGTTTCTGTTTCAGATTTCAGCATCACTTCTACTCATCCTATGCATCATCCTAACGGTTTTACTTGGCACATAAACTAAATAAACCATAAAAACACAATCATAACAGAGGCATAATTGTGTCAACACTCAAAAACAGAAAGGAAAAAGCAAAAATTTATTTATTCATTGGGTTGCCTCCCAACAAGCGCTATCGTTTTATGCCCCTAGCTAGGCATAATGATTTCAATGATGCACACATAAAAAGTAGTAATTGAAATATGCAAGAAAGCATCATGAATCTCATGACAAGCACATTTAAGTCTAACCCACTTCCTATGCATAGGGATTTTGTGAGCAAACAATTTATGGGAACAAGAATCAACTAGCATAGGAAGGCAAAACAAGCATAACTTCAAAACTTTGAACACATAGAGAGAAAACTTGATATTATTGCAATTCCTACAAGCATATGTTCCTCCCTCATAATAAATTTCAGTAGCATCATGAAGGAATACAACAATATAGCTATCACATAAATCATTCTTTTCATGATGCACAAGCATAGAATTTTCATTACTCTCCACATAAGCAAATTCCTTTTTATCCATAGTAGTGGGAGCAAACTCAACAAAATAACTATCATGAGACACTTGATTGACATAACCAGATTGCAAATTAAAACCATGATGATAAGTTTCACCATCATCATGAATAGGAGGCATGCAAACATCATAATAAATTTGCTCATCAAAACTTGGGGGACTAAAAATATCATCTTCATCAAACATAGCATTCCCAAGCTTGTGGCTTTGCATATCGTTAGCATAATTGACATTAATAGAATTGATAGTAACATCATTGCAATCATGCTTTCCAATCAAGGAGATATCATGAATCACCTTATAAATTTCTTCTTTCAACACTTCATCAAAATTTTCATGATTTTCAAGCAAAACTTCATAGAGATAATCAAGTGCACTCAACTCACGAGCAATTGGTTCATCATAATTTGGTCTTTTGAAAAGATTAGCAACTGGATGAGGATCCATATCAATAGATTTTTAGCAAGCGAAGATGCAAGCAAATAGAAGGCACATGGCAACACAAGCAAACAAAAAGCAAACGAAAAGACGAACGGAAGAAGGGCGAATAAAAAGGCAAATCTTTTTGGTTTTTTCTGAAAATTCATTTTAGAAGTGGGGGAGAGGAAAACGAGAGGTAAATGGCAAATAATGTAAATGCAAGAGATGATTTTGTGATGGGTACTTGGTAGGCTTGATGTAGATCCCTCCGACAACCACGCCAAAAATTGGCAAGTTGACGGGAGAGTTCTTGTCTTGACTTGCTATACATCCTCCCCGACAACGGCGCCAGAAATCCTTCTTGCTACTTCTTGAGCTTGCGTTGGTTTTCCCTTGAAGAGGAAAGGGTGATGCAGCAAAGTAGATAAGTATTTCCCTCAGTTGTTGAGAACCAAGGTATCAATCCAGTAGGAGGTACAAGCAAGGCCCCAATCTATGCACCTGCACAAACAATCAAACACTTGCACCCAACGCTATAAAGGGGTTGTCAATCCCTTCACGGTTACTTGCAAGGATGAGATCTGATAGAGATAGATATAAAATATTACTAAAACTAAAACTAAAATAAAAGTAAATAAATTGCAGCAAAGTATTTTTGATATTTTTGGTTTATAGATCTGAAAATATAATATGGAAAATAGACCCGGGGGCCATAGGTTTCACTAGAGGCTTCTCTCTTGAAGGAAAAGAATACGGTGGGTGAACAAATTACTGTCGAGCAATTGATAGAAAAGCGCATAGTTATGACGATATCCAAGGCAATGATTATGCATATAGGCATCATGTCCGTATCAAGTAGACCGAAACGATTCTGCATCTACTACTGTTACTCCACACATCGACCGACTCTTGCCTGCATCTAGAGTATTAAGTTCATGAAGAACAGAGTAACACATTAAGTAAGATGACATGATGTAGAGGGATAAACTCAAGCAATATGATGAAAACCCCATCTTTTTATCCTTGATGGCAACAATACAAATACGTGCCTCGCTACCCCTACTTTGTCACTGGGTGAGGACACCGCAAGATTGAACCCAAAACTAAGCACTTCTCCCATTGCAAGAATTACCAATCTAGTTGGCCAAACAAAACCAATAAATCGAAGAGACTTGCAAAGATATGAAATCATGCATATAAGAATTCAGAGAAGATTCAAATAATATTCATAGATAATCTGATCATAAATCCACAATTCATCGGATCTCGACAAACACACCGCAAAAGAGTATTACATCGGATAGATCTCCATGAAGATCATGGAGAACATGGTATTGAAGATCATAGAGAGAGAAGAAGCCATCTAGCTACTAGCTATGGACCCGAAGGTCTGAGGTGAACTACTCACGCATCATCGGAAAGGCAATGGTGTTGATGTAGTTGCCCTCCGTGATCGAATCCCCCTCCGGCAGATTACCGGAAAAGGCCCCAAGATGGGATCTCACGGGAGCAGAGGCTTGCGGCAGCGGAAAAGTATTATCGTGGCTCTCTTTGGTATCAGGGGAATATTCCTGAATTTATAGGCGAAGAGTTAGGGTTGGAGGAGCTACGGGGGGCCCACAAGCCAGGGGGCACCCCCCCAGGGGCGCGCCCTGGTGGCTTGTGGCCAACCCGTAGGTCTTCTGGCCTCTTCTCGAAGCCTCCTAGGTTCCTTCTGGTCCAAGAAAAATCAGCGTAGAATTTTATTCCGTTTGGACTCCGTTGGATATTCCTTTTCTGCAATACATAAAAACAAGGAAAAAACATAAACTGGCACTGGGCACTAGGTTAATAGGTTAGTCCCAAAAATAATATAAAATAGCATATTAATACATATAAAACATCCAAAACAGATAATATAATAACATGGAACAATCAAAAATTATAGATACGTTGGAGAAGTATCAGTGCGCGGCAAAAGCGGGGTTTAGCACGCGCCGAGCGATTTCGCGTGCTCCAGCGGGCGCGGGAAAGTCGCGCGCGCGGGAGAAGTTTGGGCGCACGCGCGACAAGACGGCCCTACGCGCGCTAGTTTTGGCGCGTGGCACTCGGCGCGCTCTATAAAATTGAGCGCCCGAGACGCGCTCTCGCATCCCTTTCCCACTCCTCCCGCGCTCTGCCGCCACTTCTCTCGCGCTCTACTGCCGCTCCTCCCGCGCTCTGCCGCCGCTCCGCCGTAGTTCTTCTCGCACCTTCGTCACCTCGCCGCCATGCCGCCACGCCACTGGGGATCATCGAGCTTCCGCGGTGTCCGCGCGCGCCCCTCTGGCGCCTTCTCCGCTGAGATACGGTCCGGTGACATGCGCCTCAGCCTTGACACTTTCGAGACCACCGACCAGGCCGCCCGCGCTTACGACGCGGCGGTGTGGCACCTCCAGCGGCCTCATCGGGAGATGAATTTTCCCGATGTGATGACGCAGGAGTGGGCTGAGCATCTGGCGCCTCCCCCGCGCCTTGTCACCGACGTGGACCATCGCCAGAACCAGAGGCGCAAGCGCGGCCTCGGCATCGCCGAGATGGACGAGGTGGCCATGATAGTGTGGCGCGAAAGGTTCCCGCAGGACATCATCGACGAGCGTGAGTTCTTCACGCAAAGGAGGGCAGAGAGAAGGGTGCAGAGGAGGGAGGAGAGGAGGGCGGAGCGAGCCGCCTATCGCGAGGACAAGCGTACGCGGAAGGCGGCCGCGGAATTCAACATCGAGCTTGGAGAAGCGTCGACCTGGGACGCCAACGATGACCGATTTCTTGATGCCTTCATCAAGATTTTGGATACGAACATTTCGGAGGAGGATATTTTTACTACGGAGTCGGAGGAGGAAGAGGATGAAAGAAAATTTGCTTCCTTGGTGGTTTTGGTAATTAATAACAACATATATGTCATTGAGCTAGTGTTTCCACTAAGTATATTTCAGGAAAAGTTCAATGATGGGTCAGCAAAAGGATTGTGGAGAGGCCCCTAGATGCAAGGAATTGGATTGGCAAAGCTTCAAGCAAGAGGACTCTACATTTTACTTTGTGAGAAATCACCTTGAGTCCATAGGAAAGCCAATACTATTAAAAGGGGGTAAGGTACTGTTGGTGAACAAAATGCTCCACGTGCACAAGTGATAGTCACCAAAAATATACACAAGCTCTTCCACAAAAGTCTGTCCCAGCCTATCATGAAAATTGGTGCTACCAATATTTCCCACTCGGTCTCACCGATTCCCACCCAAGACACACCCATGCCAAACCCTAGATCTTCGGTGCAACCGATTCCGCTTCGGTGCCACCGAGTTCAGCTTGCCAACTTTCTGTTACCTCGATTCTTAAAATCAGAATTTCCGAGATTTTGGATCGGCGTCACCGAGTTGTGGAATCTGACCGTTGGTCACCTTATCGGTACTGCCTAGATCTTTGTATCGGTCTCACCGAGATTCGAAAGTTGCTACCTTTGGAGCAACTCGGTACCACCGAGTTTTATACTTCGGTGTCACCGAGTTGGTCAATTTAGGTGTAACAGTTGGATTTTTGGAGATGCCTATATATACCCCTCCACCACCACTCACTCGTAGGAGAAGCACTCAGAACAGATCCCCACTTATCCCATCAGATTTTCTGAGAGAGAGCCACCTACTCATGTGTTGATATCAAGCCATTCCACTCCATCCATATGAATCTTGATCTCTAGCCTCCCCAAGTTGCTTTCCACCCAATCAATCTCTTCCACCAAAGCCAAATCTGTGAGAGAGTGATTGAGTGTTGATGAGTCTATCATCTTGAAGCACAAGAGCAAGGAGTTCATCGACATTGTCGAGCCTATTACCTTTTGGAGGGTGGTGCCTCCTAGATTGGTTAGGTGTCGCTTGGGAGCCTCCTACTTCGTGTTGTGGAGTTGAACCAAGAAGTTTGTATGGGCAAGGAGATCGCCTACTGAGGCTAGTCCTTCGTGGACGGAAGCCGTTATGGAATAGTCAAGGCTGCTACTTCGTGGACCCTTATGGGTGGAGCCCTTCGTGGACTCTCGCGACTGTTACCCTTCGTGGGTTGAAGACTCCATAAACCTGGACGTAAGATAGCACCACCTATCGGAACCACGGGAAAAATCTTCGTGTCTCCAAATTGCGTTTGATATTCCTTCCTATCCTCTACTACATATGCTTGTCTTTACTTTCCGCTGCTATACTCTTAGACATGCATGTGTAGGGTGTACTTGAATTGCTATTATTGCTAAAATCTGCCAACACTTAAAATTGGGAAAAGGTGGATTTTTTATTTGCTCAAGTAGTCTAATCACTCCCCCTCTAGACATACTTTCGATCCTACAGAGGACGACGAGTAGTTTAGCGCGTGTATCTTTTTTATTTTATATCTATGCATGTTTTTATTTTATATATGTATCGTTGAACTATGCTATGTAATATTTGAACTATCTACTAGCTATGTTTTGATCAAAATGTATTCTCCGCGCACTAGTTTAGCGCGTCTGCTGGAGCGCCGCACGCACGCAAAATTTTGCGGCGGCCGCTGGAGCCAGCGCTCTCCTGCGCGCTAAAAAATGCTATGTGCGCGCTGTAAAACCGTTTTTTGCGCGCCACGCATTGCGCGCCTATTGGAGATGCTCTAAATAAAGTGCATCAAGATAGCCCAATCCTTTTGTGGCAAGGACAGGCCAAAACAGTCTCTTATAATAAGCAAGCGTTCTTGAGGCTACACGGGAATTTCATCTAGTCACTTTCATCATTTTGGTTTGATTTGCGCTCGCTACTTTGATAATTTGATATGTGGGTGGACCAGTGTCTGGGTGCTGTTCTTACTTGAACAAACCTCCCACTTATGATTAACCCCCTCACAAGCATCCGCAACTACGATTAAAGTATTAAGATAAAATCTAACCATAGCATTAAACATTTGGATCCAAATCAGCCCCTTACGAAATAGCGCATAAACTAGGGTTTAAGCTTCTGTCACTCTAGCAAACCATCATCTAATAACTACTCCACAATGCATTCCCTTAGACACAAAGATGGTGAAGTGCCATGTAGTCGACGTTCACATGACACCACTAAGGGAGTCACAACATTCATATCATCAAAATATCGAACACATATCAAATTCACATGATTACTTGCAACATGACTTCTCCCGTGACCTCAAGAACAAAGGTAAATACTCACAAATGATATTCATGCTCTAGATCAGAGGGGTATTAAAGAGCATAATGGATCTGAACATATAATCTTCCACCAAATAAACCATATAGTAATCAACTACGAGATGTAATCAACACTACTAGTCACTCACAGGTACCAATCTGAGGTTCCGGTACAAAGATTGAACACAAGAGATGAACTAGGGTTTGAGAGGAGATGATGTTGTTGAATATGTTGATGAAGATTGGCCTCCCAAACATGAGAGGGTTATTGGTGATGACGATGGCTTCGATTTCCCCCTCCAGGAGGGAAGTTCCCCCGGCGGAATCGCTTCGCCGGAGGGCAAAAGTCCTCCTGCCCAAGTTCCGCCTCGAGACGGCGGCGTTTCGTCCCGAAATTCCTCTCCTTATTTTTTCTAGGTCAAAAGACCTTAAGTACTAGAAGATGGGCACCGGAGGTGGGCCAGGCTGGCCATAACCCACCAGGGCGCGCCTAGGGGGGCCTGACGCGCCCTGGTGTCTTGTGGTCATCAAGTGGCCCCCCTCCGGTAGTTATTTGCTTCGGTATTTTTTTTATATTCCAAAATAATTCTTCGTGAATTTTCAGCTTATTTGGAGAAGTGCAGAATAGGTGTCTCTGATATTCTTTTTCAGGTCCAGAATTCCAGCTGCCGACATTCTCCCTCTTTGTGTAAACCTTGCATATTATCAGAGAAAAGGCATTAGAATTACTTCATAAAGCATTATTATGCATAAAAACATTATAAATAATCGTAGGAAATCATTATGCAAAATGGACGTATCAACTCCCCCAAGCTTAGACCTCGCTTGTCCTCAAGCGAAAGCCGATATCGAAAAACATGTCCACATGGTTTGAGATAGAGGTGTCGATAAAAACAAAATACGGACTTAGTAGCATCATGCTTATTATCATAGCAGCAACAAACTTTGTCATAGGACTCTTTCATATAACTTTTATTGTATAACTTCATCATATAACTTCTCATGAACAAGTAACAATTCATCACAACATAGAAGTATAAAGCATAAACCTTATTGAAAATCAACAAACTATGTTCTCAGTCAACTTTGCAACTACAATTCATCATATTTTCAGGAAGGGTCTCGTGTCGGAGCCTTTTGGCAAGTCCACATACTCAACCATCATTTAATCTTCTATGATTGCTAACACTCACAGCATACCCATGAGCAAAAAGTTTCAACCGGACACATAGAAAGATAGGGGCTTATAGTTTCGCCTCCCAATGTATTCACCTCAAGGTTGATGTCAACAATAATAACTCATGCTCACTCATATCCAACTGGATATATGTGCCTAGATCTTTTCTCACCACATGATGCTTGCAAAAAAGAAAAAGTAAAAAGGAATGGGGGAGAATACTTTGACTCTTGCATAAAAGTAAATACATAAGAGTAAAAGATAGGCCCTTCGCAGAGGGAAGCAGAGGTTGTCATGCGCTTTTTGGTTTGTATGCCAAATCCCTTAATGCAAAAGAATGCCACGTTATATTGCCCCTTATGATAGCAACCTTTATTATGCAGTCCGTCGCTTTTATTACTTTGCCATCACAAGTTCGTACAACGCTCAATTTTCTCTTACACTAATTGATCAAACACATTTAGAAGCAATTTGTATTGCCTTAGTGCACCGATGACAACTTACTTGAAGGATCTTACTCAATCCATAGGTAGGTATGGTGGACTCTCAAAACATGAGTTTGTGTTTAGGGTTTTTGGATGCACAAGTAGTATCTCTACTTAGTGCGGAATTTTTGGCTAGCAAAGATATTGAGCAAGCATCACATGTTGAAGGATCTATGACAATATAACTTCTATGTGAATATGAACAAACATAAATCCTTACGTTGTCTTCCTTTTCCAACGTCAACAATTTTGGCATATAATATTTAATGGGGGCTCACAATCATAAAAGATGTCCAAGATAGTGTATTTGCATGTGAATCTTCTCTTCCCTTATTAATTCTTTCATGAATTGCATCATTGACCAATGCTATGTTTGTCAATCTCCAATAAATTTTACCACTTATACTTTTCCTTATGTGATGTCCACCATAAGATTAGAATATGATCCTTTTCATTTATTTCCTTTTTATTTTGATTGCAACAAGAAAGTAAAGAAGCAAAAGCTCAAACTAAACTTTATTATATAACTCTCACTCGATTACATAGATAGATAGATCACGAAACTAGCACTCGAAAATAGATCATACTAAACTTTTATTCAACTACATCATGAAAGAGCTAAGGATCAAACTAAAATAGGTAAAGGTAAATAAAAGTGATGGTGATACGATACCGGGGCAATCTCCCCCAAGCTTGGCTCAAGCCAAGGGGAGTGCCCATACCCGTGTACTCAAGTCTCCTTTGGTGGTGAAGATGATGAAGGTGGTGGTGATGAAGTGGTAGGTTTGTCCTCCGGCTTTCAGGGCAAGGGCTCACCATCAAAAGATGATGCACGAGTCTCCCGAGTCTTGCAACTGGCAGCTAAACTCATACCTTTAAATCTTGCTTCATACTCAAAAACTTGGTTTTGTAGATCATAGATTTGACTTTGCAGAAAATTGATTTGCTCGTTAAAGGTGAAAACGATGTCCTTCATGGACTGGCCATCCACCATGTGATCACGGGTGAATTCCGTGATCATAGAGTGATTGGCACTAAGTCCACGCTCCACCATCCCTTGGCACTTGAAGATGTCTTGTTCCGCTGGCTCGAGCCTGGCCTCCACACTTCCCGTCCTCTTGGGCCCCTGAACATCTTGGACGTGGAGCACCCCCTCACGCATCTCAATGGCTTGAGGGTGCTTCATCACCTCCGACAAGTACTGGTTGATGACCTTCTCGAAGAACTTGTCCTTGGAGGAGCTTGGTGGAGCCATGGAGATTTAGATCTGACGAGAAAACAGCACGAAACAAGAACAAAGAATTTTTCTGCGATGCGGTGGTCAAAACAATCGGGGGTATATATAAAGATTTTTTTATCTTGGGAAGCAAGAATATGGAAGGAAAAACAGAGTCGGGAAGGTGATCGTGCTCACCTCGGTTGCTTTCCAGTTTATTTCTTATTTTCCTAATTTTTGTAATATTCCAAAACTAACAGAAAATATTTTCGAGTGGGCCCACTCACCCTTTGCACTCCTGCACGGTGCGAGGGCGGCCGGTGTCAGTCCTGGCACCTCTTAATACAAGACGGTGCTTTACGCGGGCCACCCGGGCGCGCACCACTCCATTGCTGACGTCCGAAGAGCTTCGGCTGATACAACGACGCTGAGTACCCATAACTTCTCCCACGTGAAGGTTAGTGCGAAAAGGTCAAATGACCAACTCAGATCAAATACCCAAACCATTAGCATTTTATTAATTGCGGTGACGAGCGTGATACACGATATGTGGTCTCGTCGCCCCGTCTCGAGGTCTTGTGGCAAGGGCCAAGAATGCCCGGCCACGCCCCGTCGTATTACACCAACACCCTCCGGTCATCCTGACCTCATCATGTATCCTCCGGTCATCCTGACCTCATCATGTATCAACAGTAAAGTAACTGTAACCGTGTGTCTATAACACCAAGGGGAAAACCGAGGAATCACCCTCGATGGATCCCACTCAATGTAACCGTCAAGGTGACCAGAGAGGATTCACCCTCGATGGTCTATGCTTGAGGGGTTGCACGATAGAGTCGTCGTCAGGAGTGGTGAAGGAGGAATCACCCTCGATAACTATGACCGACTAGCTACACTACAGAGTTAGCATCATGAGTACTTCACGAGGTGTGATAACCCACAAGTATAGGGGATCGCAACAGTTTTCAAGGGTAGAGTATTCAACCCAAATTTATTGATTCGACACAAGGGGAGCCAAAGAATATTCTCGAGTATTAGCAGCTGAGTTGTCAATTCAACCACACCTGAAAGACTTAATATCTGCAGCAAAGTATTTAGTAGCGAAATAGTATGGAAGTAACGGTAACGATGGCAAACGTGACAGTAGCAGCTTTGTAGTGATTGTAAAAGTAGCAACGGAAAAGTAACTTAGCAAAGATCAATATGTGATAAGCTCGTAGGCTAAGGATCAGTGATGGATAATTATGTCGGATGGCATTCATCATGCAACGGTTATAACATAGGGTGACACATAACTAGCTCCAATTCATCAATGTAATGTAGGCATGTATTCCATATATAGTCATATGTGCTTTTGGAAAAGAACTTGCATGACATCTTTTGTCCTACCCTCCCATGGCAGCGGGGTCCTAATGGAAACTAAGGGATATTAAGGCCTCCTTTTAATAGAGAACCGGACCAAAGCATTAGCACTTAGTGAATACATGAACTCCTCAAACTACGGTAATCACCGGAAAGAATCCCAGTTATTGTCACCCTGGGGGATGAGGATCATAACTCGTAATAGGTGTCTACAACTTGCAAGATAGGATCAAGAACACATATATATTCATGAAAACATAATAGGTTCAGATCTGAAATCATGGCACTCGGGCCCTAGTGACAAGCATTAAGCATAGCAAAGTAATAGCAACATCAATCAACATAGTGGATACTAGGGATCAAACCCTAACAAAACTAACTCGATTACATGGTAAATCTCATCCAACCCATCACCGTCCAGCAAGCCTATGATGGGATTACTCACGAACGGCGGAGAGCATCATGAAATTGGTGATGAAGGATGGTTGGTGATGACGACGGCGTCGATTTCCCCTCTCCGGAGCCCAAAACGGACCCCAGATCTGCCCTCCCGAGGAAGAACATGAGGTGGTGGCGGCTCCGTATCGTGAAACGCGATGAACTCTTCTATCTGATTTTTTCTCCCCGGATAGGAACATATAGAGTTGGAATCGAGGTCGGCGGAGCTGCAAGGGGCCCACAAGACAGGGGGCGCGCCCTAGGGGGCGCCCCCTGGCTTGTGGCCAGGTGGTGGACCCCCTCCGGTTGATTCTTTCGCCAGTATTTTTTATTAATTCCAAAAATATTCTCCGTAAATTTTCAGGTCAATCCGAGAACTTTTATTTCTGCACAAAAATAACACCAAGGCAATTCTGCTGAAAACAGCGTCAGTCCGGGTTAGTTCCATTCAAATCATGCAAATTAGAGTCCAAAACAAGGGCAAAAGAGTTTGGAAAAGTAGATATGATCGAGACGTATCAAGGTGTCATCCTCGGTACTCGATAGTAGCTCTGTAGAGTCGTACAACTAAGGGGTGTGCAGTGAATGTGACGGGCATGGCTTGTCGGTCGGTTGACCGAGTCTTCGAGTCTTCGAGTCGTCGAGTCGTCGATGAAGAAGCAGGGGCAACTGGGACTAAGGGGGTCACAGGGGATCACTATCCATCCTATACTAAGCAGTTGATTTAATAGCAGGTATAGTAGCAGTTTATCAAAGCAGGCTATGCATCAGAATAGGAGCTAGCTAATACATTAGCAAAATCTAATGCAAGAATGAGAGGGAAAGAGTTGGGCGATATCGGAATGCTCAAGGAGGTTTGCTTGCCTTGCTGCTCTGCGGCAAAAGGCTGATCGTCAACGGTGTAGTCGTACCTGGCAGCACCGTCAGTCTCGGGGTCTACTGGTAAGAAGAGGGGGGAGAAACAATAAATATAAAGCACAGATGCAATCACGATGCATGACATGGCAATATGCAGAGCTAGGCATGCACTAACACAGTATTATACGTCACAGACAGATCGGAAGAATATCTGACGATATTTTCCGGGTCTCGGGCTACTACCGGACAGACGAAAACGATGGAAAAGTTCCACGTTCGTTATGGTTGGAGCATGTGACAGACGAACGGACCGCGTATTCGGAACTGTAGGATTTTTCTGAACAACTTTCATGTACAAAATATTTTCATCCGAGTTACGGATTATTTAATATTAATTTTTAAAGTTTTATTAATATTCAGAAATTAAATTGATTAAATTTAATTCAATAAACAGAATTATGACATCAGCATGGTGTCATGCTGACATCAGCATGGTGTCATGCTGACATCAGCAGTCAACAGTCACAGTTGACTGGTTAATCTGACCAGTGGGTCCTACATGTCATTGACACGGGATTAATTAAGCTTTAATTAACCGTAAATAGAATTAATTAGGGGGTGGGACCCACCTGTCATTCACTGTTTTAGCTTAATTAATTAACATAATTAGTTAGCAAGTTTAATTAACTAACAGTGTGGTTAATTAGCTTAATTCAGTTTAATTAAGCTGATTAACTAATTAATTAATTGATTAATTAATTAAATTAATTAACTATTTATTTATAATTTTATTTTATTATTATTATTATTCTTAAAAACCTTTTAGGGGGCGGTGGGCCCCCTCTGTCATTCACAGGGGAGGACGCTAGTGGGATTAACCCACTAACCAGATCGGTTTTGTGGGGGGGGGGGGTTCGAGCCCTTCGGTGGCCGATCGTCGGCGGGGCCAGCGCCGGCCAGGGCGCTGCGACAGGGAGCACGGCGAGCACGACGATGGCGAGGGGGGCGAGCGGGGCGTAGCGGGGCCGGTGGCGTTGCGGGAGCCACAGCGGGGCCGCGACGAGCGTGGCGGTGAGCGCGGGCGGGGGCGCGCGCGGCGCGGTGAGCGCGCGTACGTGCGTGGCGCAGGAGGGGCGGCTAGCGGCGAGGGAGGTGCCGGAGTGCGCGCGGGGGAGGCCGGGGTGCGGCCAGAGCGTGGCGGCGAGGGCGTGCAGGTGCGGGGAGGCGCAGCGGTACCGCGACGAGAGGGGGCGAGCGGTGCCGCGGCGGCGGCGAGCATCTAGCTGCGGCGGGGTGGTTCTGGCCGGGGGGGAGAGGAGGAGGGACGGGAGGAGCCCCAGCGGGCTCATAGTGGCGCGCAGGGAGGGGCAGTGGGCGTGGGGAGGACCGGCGGCGTCGGGCGTGAGGTAGGGGCGGCGGTCGGCGGTGAGTAGGCGCGCCGGCGAGCGTCGGGGGGCGCCGGCAGGCATCGAGGGGGGGCGCCGGTTGCCCAGATCCACCAGATCGGGAGGGGAGGGAGAGAGTGGGGGGGTCGGGGTGGAGTGGGGAGAGCGGCTAGGGTTCGGTGAGGGAGTGAGGGGGGTTATGGTTGGTGGGGGAGGGGTTAGGTGGGCCGGTTGGGGCCGGCCCAGTGGGGGAGGGGGGGTTCTCTTTTTACTTTGTTTAAAACCTGTTTTTAAAAGAATTGCTCATGTTTGATTTAAAAACAATGCCAATTTACTTTCGTAAAATACGGGGTTTGTCCCAATCATTAATTTGCAATATTAGGCAGTGCCACAAAATTATTTGGGGGCAATTGAAAAGTTTGGCATTTTTTTATAATTCAAAAGGCTTTTAAAATAATAATTTTGGCCTCTATTAAAATGTTTTTAGAGGTACCGAAACAAATGATAAAATGTTGCTTATAAATTTATAAATACCAGGGGATTATCTACAACCCCAATATGATTTTTGTTTTCAGGTTCGCAAAACTATTTAATCCATTTTTCAAATGAATTTTGAAAATCATCAGGAAATTTAAGTGAGGTTTGATTCCATTGATGATCAAACATGGTTTAGCAAAACATTGGCTTAATCCTTATGATCCCTGTAGCTAAAACACAAGCATTACTGTAGCACCAAATCCAGGGCGTTACAACTCTCCCCTACTAAAAGAAATTCTCGTCCCGAGAATTAAGAGGTAGAAGTAAGGGGGAAAGTTTGGTTACGAAATTCTAACGAGTCTTCTCGTTCTTGGTTACTCTTCTCGAAGAAGTTGATCCCTTTCATTGATGTCTTCAATTCTCCGCCTCAGGTCATCTTGAATAAGTCGTCATCCTCCCTTTAGGATCTTCATCGTCCTACGAATGCGAAATGAGGGAAAACTCTAGAAGAACGTAGCTACACGAGGTTGGGCACCTGACGATGAACTCGGGGAAGAAGACAAGAATCATTCCTCGAGTTGTAACTCAGGGAAATCATTGAGAGCAAAAAGCGATGGTCCAAAGTTTCAAACGGGTAGGCAATCTTTCGATGCCTGATCAGAAGGCGAAAGGGGTTCAGAGCAACGAGAATAAGTATTGCGTCTGATACTAGAATAGATCATCCCTTGCCCGGTGGATCGGGAATTACATACGAAGCCAAGTGCAAAGGATACTTTTAGAATCAAGGCTGTATAGGAGAGTCAGGTTTCGATCCCGTGGAACTGTGGGTTATGGGACCACCATGTGGGATAGGAGCAGGAAGAGCGATGGCATCTTGCATGGTTATGATAGAAGACGTGTCAGAGGATAGCTTGTCAGTTATGCTGGCAACAATGTCGGTACCAAGGGCGGGGGACGAATAGAACCATTTTCCTGCTCGTTGAAACGAGGCGGACCAATAGGCAAAGTTCTCGTCCACCGGCGGTTACCGGAATGTTATCAACAATAGTAACAGGGCCTTACTGGTAGAATTGATCACCGAGGTGTTTACCTAAGCAGGGAATTACCACTGTTCAGATAAGCTAGATTACAAGAAAGGTTAAACAGACCAATGGAAAGGAAAATGTGTTCATCACATTAAACAGACCAATGGAAAGGAA